>PVJD01000003.1:0-1272032 GCA_004026545.1 Mormoops blainvillei | reverse complement strand
GCTGACCCTGAGGAAACCAACCCAGGACCGGAACAGGGACCAGGCCAAATCCCAGCCCTAAAGCTGTGAAGGACCTGCCAAGACGGGGAGGAGGAGTGGACCGTGGCCGAGCCAACGCTACCTGTCACCATCTCCAGCACTAGACCCCCAACAAGAGCAGAGGACCCCATTTCTGGGTGCAGAGACAGACGAAAGTGCTGTCTAAGCACCTACAGTGGGGAATGTAGAGGGAGTCAAGGCCGATACCAAGGATGAAATGAAATGTTATCTGCCCTGCTGCAGATGTTGAGATGCTATCTGCCCTGACTAATGCTGTGAATGCTTCTCTCCCACCTCTGTAAGCCCTTTTTGCACCAAATCTATACTACACCTCCCAATACCCTCCCCCACTTAGCCCAGCATAAAAGGAATGTGGGGCTATTGTTCTGGGTTCAGAATTTGGAGTTTGTCTCCTCTGGGCCCGTGCACGTAAATAAAGATCATGCTCCTAACCCCTCAGTGTCTGGTCGTTTCATTTTTCCGTAACAGTAGGACCATTGATTTAATGAAAGTGGAAGGAATCTTTTAAAATGTTGGTCATATATAAATAGTAGCACTTCTAGGAATAAATAATTCCTAACTTCTATTAATGCCATTTTTAAAAAAATTATCTCTTGCTTTATTTCAACATTTCCATAGCAAACAGGCTTGATACAGATTTCTTTTTTTTTTTTTTAAGATTTTATTTATTGTTAGACAGAGGGGAAGGGAGGGGAAAAAGAAAGGGAGAGAAATGTCAATGTGTGGTTGCCTCTTGCGCTACCCTACTGGGGACCTGACCAGCAACCCAGGCATTTGCCTTGACCAGGGAATCAAAGGGGGAATCCTTTGGTTTGCAGGCTGATGCTCAATCCACTAAGCTATACCAACCAGGCCTTGATACAGATTTCTTTAAACAACTTATTGGAATAAGTGTAGAAACAGTCTTCTAGATGGACATGAAATTAATAAATTTATATGAATTTCCTCTCTTTTGGGAAACAATAGGTTGAAAACACAATATTATAATTTATATAACTACAATGAAACTTAAATTCTAGTATCCTAGAATTAAAAACTAAAAGCACTAAATAATATTAAATAATTATAGTGTTTCTTTCTAAGACAAAAAAATTATATTTTTCATTATAAACTTTGTTCTGTATGATGTAAGATTATAGTTCATAGAATAGTAGTGGTGTTTGTTATTCCTGTTATGACCTGTATAACTGACCAAGATCTCAAAAGTAATAAATACAGAGAACTGATCGTGGTTAATTTTTCATTGACCATTTATTTCTTTGACTACGAAGGGAAGAGAAAATAAGTCAAATAAGGGATTCCTAAGAAGTCAGGGATAGCTTATCTACTGTCATAACATAGTTCAATGCTATTTTATTTACCAATTCATTAAGACCTCTAATTAGCATTTCACATTCAAAAATCCAATATCCTTATTCAACAAGTCATGTTTTAAACAATGATCATAGGCACTGAATTCGAAGTAGAAAGAACAGTCAAGGAAGAAAGAAAGCATGGAGCAGAGTTTTGCTTAACTGAATTCCAGAGTATAAAAAGTTCTATAAGCCAAAATGGAGAGGCTCTTGCATGCAGAATAAGGAATTTGGACCCTTTTCTATAATCAGTGAGGACTGCTGAAGGTTTTTGAACAGGAATGTGTAAGAGTTGTGCTTCAAAAAAAACCTAACCCGACAGTCGCCCTGGCTGGTGTGGCTCAGTGAATTGAGTGCGAGCCTGTGAACCGAAGCATAGTTGGTTCCATTCCCAGTCAGGGCACATGCCTGGGTTGAGCGCCAGTAGGGGGTGTGGGATAGGCAAACACACATTGATGTTTCTCTTCCTCTCTTTCTCCCTCCTTTCCCCTCTCTCTAAAGCTAAATAAATAAAATCTTAAAATAAAACAAAACCCTAACCTGACAGTTAAGCATAAATTAATTTGGGTAGGGAAATAGGAGGCTGAGATCTCAGTAAAGAAATGTTGGTGGTCTGAGATCAGGGAAAATGGAGTAGAGAGAAGAGGGAATGTTTGCACTAATATAACAGAAGAGAAAAAGTTAACAAGATTTTGATGTACATTCAGATGTGAGCGACGGAAAGAAAGTGGAAAGTGGAAAGAACGGAGCAGAGATCCATTTAAAATTTAGAAGCTGGAAGACCGACAGGACGTTGGTTCCATGAATATGCAAAGAAACACTAGAAAAGAAGCAAGTTTAAACGAAAAATACTATGTATTCAGGTTTCTCCCTCCTATCAGTCATTCAATATACATTTTAATAGTGCAATTCACTAGAAAGCTGGAAGGCCTTTTTTAGAGATGTTTGCATTGCGTACTTGGAAAAATTATTTTATGTTGTTTTTCTCTCTTTCTGAAATTCACTCTCCTACTCTAATAAGCTCTGTTATCAGTCAGGGCCTAACTCCAGTGGTAAGTCCTCACAGAGCCTATACTAACCACCCCACATCCCTTTCTCCCAAGGTACTTCCTGTCAGTAACCTCCTACTGGCACCTAACTATACACATGCCTTGCACTTGGACTGTAAGTCTTTAGAAGACAGAAAAACATATGCTTCCCTTGATTGCTTTGATTTCACTGTGATTATACTATGGTTATGTCCATATTATAAGGACAATGATGACGGGGGAAGGGCTTGATTATTATTGATATTTTCCTGTTAAAATATGTACTCAATATTTGACAAATATTAAAGTTTAAGCACTGTTAGTTGGTCTCTATCACATGTGATATGTTCCAATTATTGAAAAATGTCATGTGAAACAATATAAAAGATTCATGGAAAATAGGTAGTCTCTCCCTTGTTAACCAAGATGTCACCATTAACCTCACTCATGTATTTCCACAGCTGAGTATAGGAATGGCTATCAAAGATAGGTTTAACAGATAGCAAAATGGACACACAGAACTTTCCTTGAAGTCTCAGCAGTACTAGGAAAAAAGTTATTGCTTCCCATACCCAGATCCTTGGTCCCTTCCTTCTGAACTCTCTAAAATGCTTGTATCTCTTAAGAGATCATATTAAGGATATTTCATGCTATCTGAAACTTTGGGTAGATAAATTTATCTTCCCTGGATAACTATTAAAAGCAAAGTTGCTTTTGAATCCAATATCCATTTTCCTGAGGCAGGAATCAGATTCACCACTTCTTTCCCAAACCATCTAAAATCAGGCTCAGAGCCCATTTCTAAGTTCACTCAGTATAACCAAAGGTTAAGAGATGATCCAGAAAGCATAACATAATATTTCAAATTACTCTATTTCCAATCAAAATTCAGTGTTTATTATTTAGATTTATTTCCCCCTTCCTGTCCTCCCAATCCAAAAAGAATTCTTTTTTTTAAGAAGGAAAAATAAATTTCTATCTTAATTTAATCACACGACTAGCAATAAAATGAACTCAATAAATAAAATTTGCCAAAAAGAGTAAAATGATAGGATTATCTCTTCTCCAAGCTTTCTGTCTAAAATTAGACTGCCTTTCAGGATTTACTGCCATTATTAAATGAATGGCTTTTCGATGATAAAGTAGTGCCTTTGGGATGTGGATTGCTACAGAGTATAGGCTTAAGCACTCAGTGACATAAGAGTTTGATGGACTCCAGGAACCTTACTATCTCAATGCTATAGTCTGTCCTTTGTTCACCAGGTGAAGACACTGCACGATACACAGTTCAAGACCAGCACTTGGAAAAAAATGAGTGTAAGGATGTAGAGTACCTTGTTTCTGCCATACTAACATGATGAATTACAGTGTATTAAGAAAGTGTTGACACATGTGGGAATAAGTTCCTGACAGGCTTGCTAGTAATTAAAGCACGTTGTATGTAAAATCACTACAAAGCATTTTAGTCTGGTTCTTTGTTCAGGGTCTTCTGCCAAGTGGTATTATTCATAAGCTTGATGAAAAATACTTGTATCTACAAAATCTTTGTGGTTCACTGGATGATGAAGGCAGGAAGGAAGAGAGATTGGGTTTTATAAAAGCTTAAAATGTTCCTGCAGCTAGATAGGTGCAGTAATGTTTTTCCTGCTGTTCCAGAGGGCTACAGCTTTTAAAGATAAATGAACTAAAATGGACAGGGACATAAGAGAGCTTAGGAGATGCTTAGAAAAAAGTTTCTGCCCTCCATTCTTTTTCATGATCATTTGTCACTATTGCCTCCACCTATAAAGCTCAATGGAAAAACTGAGAACTGCATAATAAAGCAGTATTTTGTGTCATATTTCTAAGCCCACCTGGCTCCTCATCCTTGACTACTGCCAAGAAACTGGGCTTTGTATTTGTAATGATACCAAGTGGATCTACAACTGACAAGCCCAAAGCCTATAGCCAGGCTTAAGATCAGTGCCAGCAGCCCTCATCAAGGCCCTTTGCACTTGGCTTCCAACCATCTACACAGTCTCATTCCCCAGCCCAGGGCAGGCCTCAAGGCCCAGCTCCCAGCCAGGAGTGGTTAGCAAAGACATAGCTTAGTTACCTCTCCTGCTGTCCAAAAAAATTAGGATATTTATGATTTACAGGGACCAAATTGTATGTAGTCTGGTACTTTTAAATTTATTTTCCTAATAAATTGTTTTATTGAATGATAAGAAATATCCAGGCTAGGTATAATGAAAATTCTTGAAACTACACATCACTAAACCACTAGTTCCCTAGATAGTCCATGTAAACAATCGCTTCATACTGAGTAATTTTCACCAGAGCTCTTATCCCAAATTGCATATCAGTCTTTACTGATAGATCTTCAGACTGAACACCAGGCAAACACAGTGGTGAAGTACAAGTTCTGCTCTCTGCTAAAAGGGCCAAAACACAGACAGAAGGTGGAAAATGCTTCCACTTGCTCAGCTTATTTCTTCCAGAGGGACCCCTGGCTTCTACTTTCTTGGCTACTGAACTGACTCAAAATGTTAGAAATTTCTAACACATAGGCAGTGAGCTTCTGACAATGATCTGAACGTGGCTGCATGTTAGAATCACCTATGGAAATTTAAAAATATATGCCAGTGTCTGGGATATCATACTTCCCAGATGATTTTAACATATAGGTAGGATGGAGGGTCACCATCCTAGGGGAATCATTCAGGTCCTATTAACAACAGTGACAACAGTTAATTCCATAAAGAGACCTCTTTAATGGAAGGTGGACATTTGTCACAAACTCTGTACCTTGTGTTCAGGTGACCTGTCACTCATTCTATTCACATGTACTTTCTTACGTCAAGAAAAGATGATACATTGATTTTAAATTATGAAACAATACAGACAAAATTAGAAAACTATTTCATGTTCAATATTTAAAATTTGAAACTTTAAAGAAAACTTTTAAAAAACTATAAATATAAAATCCCAACCCCCACCAAACCAAATATAAATGACTTTATTATTTTGAGGTCTTTATTTCCAATGTTTTTTCTACAAATAATAGTATGCATATGCATTTTGTTTTTAAAAATTGGGACCGTACATGGTTAGACAGGGATAGCTTATTTATATCATTGGAGTTATTTGTTCCTTGAAAGTTCGAAAGAACTTACGATAGAACTCTATGGTTCTAAAACCTTTCTCGGATATCAATGTTTGACATTAATTATTTTCACATTATTTGTCTGTGTAATATCTTTTTCCTTTAAGAGTCAACCTTGATTAATTAATAATTTTCCAAGAAAAGAGTACATTTATTTGCATATTTCCAGTTTATTGGCACAGAGTTTAAGTAGTATTTTCTTTTGTTCCTTGTTATGTTTTCTCAACAAGAGTGAGGCAGGTGTTGCTGGTAGCAATAGTGGGTCATAATCTTCTGGTGGGCATTTTTAGAGGGCACGCTCCACTAATATTTCCAGCACTCCTGCCCTATCCCCACCTATCTTTCCCCAGCCATTGTTGAGAACCACTGAATGAATATACATGAATGGCATGAAGTTATTAAAAATGCTGAGAACCACCACATGTCACTCCTACTCCAAACCTCCTGTTAGTGCAAGAACTGACACTGGTTTGCCCAATAAAGAGCATGACTTGAAGTAGCATACTGTATTTATGTGATTGCCTGGAACTAAAACTACTCACATTCAGTGTGGAGAAGACCATCCAAACTCATAAATTTTACCCAAGTTCCTGCTATAAAAAATTGGGCTTCACAGTTAGATCCAATTATTTTTCACTTTCAAGAATTCATTCACCTTTGTCATAAGATGTTGATTACATCTGAATTTTTATTTTTGCTTTCTTGGTAATTTATAATCCTTCTTAACATTGGCCCTGAGGAAGACATGGAGAGCATCCAGACCTATGAAAAGGCTTAGGCATCTTTTTGAACAGCTCAGGGAAAACATATACTCAATACAGAGTGGTAATCCAAAAAAAAAAAAAAAAAGGGATGGTTGGGGGAGGAGAGATCAAGAAAAAATATCTCATGGACATGGAAAAGAATGTGGTGATTCTGAGAGAGGGGAATATAAGGGGATAAATAGTAATGGAAAAAATACAATAAAACAAAATAGGTAATAGAAGTAGAGGGATTTGGAAAAATATGAGCTATGTTATTATTCTATTTCATAAATCATCCAGGACTTCTTTTTATCACTTAGGGTCATCTTCTGCCAAAAAGGGGAAAGAAATTCCACAAAAGAGCCATAAAAAGGAAGCAAGATAGGGTGAAGATTTTCAGTCACAAATGGATTGGAAGCCCTAGGATTTTGGTTTCAGAAAAGGAGAAAAATGCTTCAGAGTAATTAGAGAAATGACTTACATAAATGTAACAAAATGAATGAAAACAAATGAATAAATGAATTATTGTCATTCTATGCACATTAACCAATTCACTTTAATCAAAACCTACATCATCACAATTTCAACAATATTTCAGAATTTATTTACAAACATGGATTACTAGAGCATTTACTTAAATTGAATAGTTTGCCAATATTTGGTATACAATCATATAGAATTCCAGGTTCTAAAAAACTAGCAAAACAAATTGGTTTCTGATTTTTTTCTGTACTAGAAAGACTATCAATCTCTACTTCAAATGTTATCAACCATACTTTAATACATTATACAAAAAAAAAATCATGTAGTTCCAAGTGAAATATGGCCCTTCATAAAAATGTCATTTTCCTGGTGGACTCAATTCAGTAGTCTAAATGAAAATCCCACAACAAAAAAGAAGCTTTGTTAAAACAACATTCTTTGGAAACACTTAATAAACATGATTAACTCCTTACTTGCAGCAGCTGAAGGACGAAACCTTTGGTACATTTATGAAAGATGAATGACTTCACATAAATGGAGTAAACATAGCACAGCGTACAATATAATATACCCTCCCTTATGTTTATATTGCACTTGAACTGTAAATAAGTTGAGAAAAAAACTACATCTGTTATAGACATGATGATTTAAAAATTAGAACTAAGTCTTCAGTTGAAATACACCAGCAGCAGACAATGACCTTTATCTTGATGCTTCAAAAGCAAGTTTGAAACTTCTTTGGAAAAAACATTATGAGAAGTTAGGCTCACCATTTACCTCAGCAAAACCATAAAGAGCCAGAGGACAAAGAAAACACCTGGTTTTGCCCTGACTGGTATGGTTCAATTGGCTGGGCATTGTCCCACAAAATGAAAGCCTGTCAATGCAATTCATGGTCAGGGCACATGCCTAGGTTATGGTTTCAGACCCGTTGAAGTATGTATGAGAGACATCAACATTTCTCTCACACATCGATATTTCTCTCTCTCTCTCTCTCTCTCTCTCTCATTCTCCCTCCCTTCCTCTCTCTCTAAAAATAAAATCAATAAAATATTTAAAGAAAGAAAGAAAACACCTGGTTTCAGTGAATAATGCTTCTGGAAGTATCATCTGTCCCGCAAACCTAGGCCTCTAAAGACCTAGTGCTATTCAGACAGAAATTATTCTTCCTACCTCTATGTAATATACTCTTAGTCCCTAGATTGCATACCTAGAAACTAACAGATAGTCTAATAAATAAGAGCATGTGGTGGTACAGTGGTTAGCACACTAGCTTTGACAGTAAATGAACTTAGTATGAGTCTCAACCATGCCACTTGTAGAGGACCTTTGGATGGGTTCCTCAACTTCCCTGAGTTTCAGTTTTTCTCATCTGTAAAGTGAAGGTAACAACAGGCTTACTCCATTGGCTTTCTGGGAATTGAAAGGCAAAAGGCAAAGAACTCAGTGCAGTGCCTCATAAATGGCAAGATTTCAAACACATTGACTATTGTTATTTAAAAAAACCCAAAAAACTGTAGCTACTACCCATATTATCTGAAAATATAGGCTCAAACAAATTGTAAAAATCTTCTTGAAAAGAAATTTGAAAATGTATTTCAAAAAACTTTTTAAATGTTAATATAATTTCTGAAAGAAATTTCACCTTTAGATATGGACTAGAAAAACAAATGGAGACTCACACACATAAAAATGTTCATTGCATGATTTTTTAAATTTGAACTTTTAATTTTCAGATAATTATAGATTTACATTCAGTTATATGAAATAATACAGAGATCTTGTGTATGCATTACCCAATTTTCCCTAATGCTAGCATCTTACAAAAAATTATAATACAATATCACAACCAGGATATTGACATTGACACAATCAAAATGAGAAACATTTTCCTCACCACAAGGATCCAGCATGTTTCCCTTTTATAGCTACATCCATTTCCTTTCTATTTTCTCCCACCTCCTCCTTAAGCCTTGGCAATCACTAATGTGTTCTTCATTTCTACAATGTTATTCAACAAGGTTACATTAAACAAGTCATACATTATAAAACTTTTGAGACTGATTTTTTTTACACTCAACATAATTCCCTAGTAGATACAAGTCACAATGTTTCATTTCATGTTATTTCTGAGTAGTGTTCCCTGATATAGGGGTACCATCATTGCTTAACCATGTACCCATTGAAGAATATCAAGGTGGTTTCAAGGGACTCATGAAAAAAGCTACTATGAACATTTGCATACAGGTTTTTTGAGAGCATAGTTTTTATTTTGTTGGATCATGTGATAGTTGCCAAATTAGTTTTGTAGGAGGCTATTAAAATGTTTCCTGGAGTGCCTGTACCATTTTATCTTCCCACGAGCAATGCAGTAATCCATTACACTACTTTTTTTATTATTTTTATGTTGTTTTATTGTTGTCCAAGGACAGTTTTCTCCATTTCCCCCCAACACTCACCCCAGTCCCACACATCCTCAACTCCCAACCTAGATTCTACCCCCTTTTGGCTTGGTCCATGTGTCCTCTATAGAGGTTTCTTGATGACCCTTCTCCTATTTCAACCTATTCTCCCCTCCCCACTCTCCTCTGGTTACTGTCTGTCTATTCTTTATTTCAATGTCTCTGGTTTTATTTTGCTTCCTTGTTTGTTTTATTGATTAGGTTACACATATAGATGAAATCATATGGTCTTTCACCACCTGTCTAATTTCACTTAGAATGATGCCCTCCAGATGCATCCATGCTGTCGAAGAGTAGGAACTCCTTCTTTCTGCTGCGTAGCATTCCACTGTGTAAATGTTCCAGTCTTTTAATCTACTCATTTACTGATGGGCACTTAGGTTGCTAATGTAAATTGTGCTGTCACGAACATTGTAGTGCATAGGTTCTTTTGAACTGTTTCCAGATTCTTAGGGGATAATCCCAGCAGTGGAATTGCCGGGTCAAAAGGCAGTTACATTTTTAGTTTTTTTGGGGAAATTTCATGCTGTTTTCCACAAGGGCTTCGTCAGTCTGCATTCCCACCAACAGTGTACTAGGGTTTCCTTTTCTCCACAACATGGCCAGCAGTTGTTTGCTGATTTGTTTATGATGGCCATTCTGACTGGTGTGAAGTAGTATCTCATTGTGGTTTTAATTTACATCTCTCAGATGGCTAGTGATGCTGAACATCCCTTTCATGTTTCTCTTTGCCCTCTGTATGTCCTCTTTGGAGGAATGTCTGTTCAGGTCCTTTGCCCATTTTTCACTGGATTATTTGTCTTCCTGGGGTGGAATGTGTCAGTTCATTATATGTATTGGAGATCAAAACCTTGTCCAAGGATCATTCACAAATAGATTTTCTCATACAGTTGGTTCACTTTTCATTTTGCTGATGTTTTCTTTAGCCATGCAGAAGCTTCTTATTTTGACAAAGTCCCATTTGTTTATTCTTTCCTTTATGTCCCTTACTCTAGGGGACATATCACTGAAAATATTGCTGCAAGGAATATCTGAGATTTTCCTGCCTATGTTCTCCTCAAGGACTTTTATGGTGTTGTGACTTATATTTAAGTCTTTTATCCATCTGAGTTTATTTTTGTGTGTGGTGTAAGTTGGTGGTCTAATTTCATTTTTTTGCATGTAGCTGTCCATATTCCCATCACTATTGAAAAGGCTATTTTTACTCCATTTTATGCTTCTGCCACCTTTGTCGAATATTAATTGACCATAGATACTTGGATTTATTTCTGGGCTCTCTATTCTGTTTCATTGATCTATGTGTCTGTTCTTATGCCAGTACCAGGCTGTTTTCATTACCATACCCTTGTAATATATTTTGGTGTGAGGTATTATAGTGTCTCCTACTTTATTCTTTTTCAAAATTGCTGCAACTATTCAGTATCATTTATGGTTCCATATAAATTTTTGAAATGTTTGTTCTATATCTGTGAAATATGTCATTGGTATTTTAACAGGGATTATGTTGAATCTATAAATTCCTTTGCATAGTATGTACATTTTGCTGATGTTAATTCTTCCCATCCATGAACAGAGTATGTGCTTTCATTTTTTTGTGTCTTCCTTAATTTCTTTCTTCAGCATTGTGTAGTTTTCTGAGTATAGGTCTTTTGCCTCCTTGGTGATATTTATTCCTGGCACTTTATTATTCTTGTTGCTATCATAAGGATTTTTTTTCCTGATTTCTGATTCTCATATTTCATTGTTGGTGTACAAAAATGCCTTCAATTTCTTATTATTGACTTTTTATCCAACTGTTTTGCCAAATTCACTTATTAGGTCAAGTAGTTTTTGCTGAAGTCTATAGGGTTTTCTATGTACACTATCATGTCATCTGCAAACAATGACAGTTTTACTTCCTCCTTTCCAATTTGGATGTCTTTTGTTTCTTTTTCTTGTCTGATGGCTGTGGCTAGGACTTCTGATACTATGTTGAATTGAAGTGGTGAAAACAGACATCCTTGTCTTATTCCCAGTTTTAGTGGGAAAGATGTTAGTATTTGCCTCTTCATTATAATGTTGGATGTAGGTTTCTAGTATGTAGCCTTTATTATGTTGACATATGCCCCCTTCATTCCAACATTGCTGAGTGTTTTTATCCTAAATGGGTCCTGTACCTTATCAAATGCTTTTTCTGCATCTATTGATATGATAGTGTGATTTTTGTCTTTCCTTTTGTTTATGTGATGGATTATGTTTATTGATTTGTGAATATTGTACCATCCTTGCATCCCTGGTATGAATCTCACTTGATGATGGTGGATGATCGTTTTAATGTATTGCTGAATGCGATTTGTCCATATTTTGTCAAGGATTTTAGTGTTTATGTTCATCAGTGATATTGGTCTGTAGTTTTCTTTCTTTGTTATGTCTTTATCTGGTTTTGGGATTGGGATGATGCTGGCCTCATATAAAGAGTATGGGAGTGTTCCTCCTTCTTGGGCTTTTTGGAATAATCTGACAAGGATGGGGTTAGCTCTTCTTTAAATGTTTTGTAAAATTCTCCCATGAAACCATCTGGTCCAGGGCCTTTGTGGGCCTGAAGTATTTTGATTCCTGCTTCAATTTCACCCATTGTTATCAGTGTGTTTAGGCTTTCTGCTTCTTCTTGATTCAGTTTTGGGAGATTATATTTTCTATAAATTTTTCCATTTCACCCAGATCTTCAAATTTCTTGGCATATAGATGTTTGTAGTAAGTTCTTACAATCCATTGTATTTCTTTAGTATCAGTTGTAATTTCTCCTCTTTCATTTCTGATTTTATATATTTGTGTCCTTTCCCTTTGTTTCTTGATGAGTCTGCTTAAATGCTTGCTGATTTTGTTTATCATTTAAAGAACCAGTTCCCGGATTTATTGATCCTTTGAATTGTTCTTTCAGCCTCTACGTCATCCAATTCTGCTCTGATCTTCATTATTTCCCTCCTTTTGCTTACTCTGGGCTTTGTTTGTCATTGTTCCTCCAGTTCTTGTAGATATAGGGTAAGATTGCTTATTTGAAATGTTGCTATATTTTTAAGGTTGGCCTGTATTGCTATGAACTTTCTTCTCAGGACTGCCTTTGCTGTGCTCCATAGGTTTTGAGCTGTTGTGTGTTCATTTTCATTTGTTTCCAAAATCTTTTTGATTTCTTCTTTGATCTCATTATTGACCCTTTCATTGTTTAATAGCATGTTATTCAGTCTCCATGAGTTTGAATGTTTTGAGTTTTCTCCTAGATGTTGGTTTCTAATCTTAAGCCCTTGTGGTCTGTGAAATGTTTGATATGATTTCAGTTTTCTTGTATTTCTTGTGGTTTGTTTTGTGTCCTATCCTGTGGCCTACCTTTGAAAACTTTCCATGTGCATTTGAAAAGAATGTTTATTTTGCTTCTTCGGGATGAAAGATTCTATATATACTAGTTAGGGCCATTTGTCTAATGCATCATTCAGTTCCACAATATCCTTGTTGTTTTGTTTTTTTTTTTTTGGATGATCTATCCATTGTTGACAATAATGGGTTAAAATCCTCTAGTGTAAGTGTGTTGCTATCTATATCTTTCTTGAACTCCTCCAGGATTTTCCTTATATAATTAGGTGCTTCTATGTTGGGTGTACATAGGTGTATAATGTTTGTCTTCTTGGTGGACTCTTCCTTTGAGTATTATGAAGCGTCTTTCTCGGTCTCTTTTGTTGGCCTTTGTTTTAATGTCTACTGTGTCTGATAAAAGAATTGATGCCCCAGATTTTTTTCCTGTCCATTTGCTTGGGATATTTTTTTCCAATCCTTTATTTTCAGTCTGTGTAGGCCATTTGTTCTGAGGTGGGTCTCTTGTAGGCAGCATATGTGCATGTTCAGATTTCTTACCCATTCATCTACTATACATCTATTAATTGGAGCCTTAAATCCATTCATATTTAAAGTTATTATTGATAGGTACTTATTCATTTTTTCCCTTTGTATTTGTGTTCCACTCTCTCTCACTCTTTTTCTTCTTCTTCTTAAAGCAATCCTTTTAGCATATCTTGCAATGCTGGTTTGGTAGAGGTATATTCTTTTAGCCTTCTTTTGTCTGGGAAATGCCTTATTTTGCCTTCCATTTTAATTAAGAGCCTTTCTGGGTAGAATAGCCTTGGTTGCAGGCCTCTCCTTTTTATTTCTCAGAATATTTCTTGCCATTCCCTTCTGGTTTGTAATGTTTCTGTGAAGTCAGCTGCTAGCCTTATTGGGGCTACCTTGCATGTTACTTCACATTTCTCCCTTGCTGCCTTTAAGATTATCTAATTGTCTTTGATATCTGCTATTTTAATTATGATGTATCTTAGAGGGGGTCTCTTTGTGTTCCTCTTGATTGGGACCCTCTGTGCTACCTGAACTTGTGTGACTTTTTCTCTCCTCAAATTAGGGAAGTTTTCTATCATTACTTTTTCAAAGAAGTATTCTATCCCTTGATTCTATTCTTCTCCTACTAGTATTCCTATTTTACATATTATCTTTAATATTGTCCTGTATTTCCCCTAACCCCTCCTGGTTTTTTCTTTTTCTTTTTCTTTTTCTTTTTTTTAGCCTTTTTTCATTTTCTTGCTCTTTCTGGCACTTTTTTGAACCATGTCTTCCAGCTCACTGATTTGATTCCCTTCTTCATCTACCCTGCTTTTGATTCCTTCTACTGAGTTCTTCAGTTCAGAAGTTCTATTCTTCATTTCCTATTGGTTCTTGTTGATAGTTTCTATGTCCTTTTTCTTGCTAGTATACTTTGTGGTAGGTTCTCACAAGTTTCCCTGTAGTTTTTTGTAATTCTCACTGAGCTCATTGAGCTTCCTTATAACTATTGTTTTGAACTCAATATCTGATAGCTTACCTGCCTCTATTTCATTTGGTAGTCTTCTGGGGATTCCTCCTTTCCTTTTGATTGGGAGTTATTTCTTTGTCTTCTCATTATTAGGTTACTGGTGCAAAACCACAAAGCCCAGGAAACAAACTCATGACCAGAAAAGTAATTCCCCCCTGTAATCCCACTATCAACAGTACATGAACCAGTTTTAATAAGGTGTATAGAGACTAAAACTATTATAAGAAAGAAGAGAAATTAAGTGGAGTATAAAATCTAGTGACTTAATATGTACCAACTTGATGAACTAGAGATGAATGTTAAAAAGCTATGTAGTAAATAAAATATTGCAAATCATAGAGAAGATCACAGTTGATTTTGTCTCAATAGCCCCTAGTATTTACCCCTATTTTTTTCTTTCTGGATCCACCTCAGGTGATGTCAGATGTTGCCTCCTTCTCACCTTAGGCAGTCTGTTTAAGATTTCCAGGGAACTACTGCCTGTGGCTATCTCCTTCAGTTGTTAATCTAGTCACTCTGTGCTCAGCATTCAGGCTTAAGCACCATAGGGAGGGATAGAATCCTTTCTGGAGCTGGGGCTAATGTTTCCCCTCAGGTTGCTGCTACTTAGACAGGAGTCCTCTGCGTGAGCTTGATGGCTGTTGCCTTATAGGGGATGATTGAGCACCAGGGTTCCAGAGGTTACTCCCTCAGTTCTCTCCCCAAAGTCTCTGTCCCCAGCCTCTCTTCGAGCCTCTAGTCAACTCTGCTGCCCCCCTTAGCAGGGAACAACTGTCTGGCTGATATTCTGCACTCAGCAGCCTGGCTTATGAAACACGGGGTCAGGACAGCGTCCCTCCTGGGGCCAGTGCTATTGTTTCCTCTCAGGTTGCTCAGGGCAGTGGCCTACTTGAGTAAGGTGGCTTCTGCCATATGGGGGATAACTCTGCACTGGCATCCTAGCAGCTACTTTCTCAGTTCTCTCCCCAAAGCTCCCATCTTCAGTCTCTCCTCTGACATCTTTATCCCACTATGTCCCTACCTTTGCCATAGCCCAGTGTAAGTGGCTTCAGATGAATATTTATGCATTGGTCCTATAAACAGCTCTTTTGGTCTCCAGCCACCCATCTGGCAGAGAGCAGCCCTGCCACTTTTCAAAGCTGGGTGTTATTTGTGTACTTTTCGGGTTCTGGTGCTGTATTCTGGTGATCCTCCTTATGGTTTAGACCCCACTTTTCTCAGGGGGATCCACTGGCTGCTTCAATATCCCTCTTGTACTGCTGCCTGAGGGTGTCCAGCCAGTCTTCTCACATGTCTGCCACACTCTTTCCCAATCAGGTTGTGCTGAAGCCGATTCTTCTGTCTCTCCAAGGTTTAAGGCTTCTCTCTCGCTATTGTTCAGTAATTTGTTCTGGGTGATTTCTCCACAATTTAGTTGTAATTCCAGATTAGTCCTGGGAGGAGGTCAGTGTGATTTCCATTCACCCCTCTGCCATCTTGATCCAATCATAACTTGATTTCTGTGGAAGAGATTCCTAACAGAAGAACTGAATCAAAGAAGACTATAAAGTTTTACTCTAATTTGCAAGGTCACTTTACCAATAGAGGACATGTCACATTCCCAAAAGCAATGTATGAGAGCTATTTCCTCACACTCTTTTTACTTCTAGATGTTACAATTTTTTTTTTCATTTTGGTCAATTTTTGAAAAGACAGTTTGCTGTTTCTTTGATTTACATTTCCTTCTCAATATATGATGTTTGCATCTTTTCATTTGTTCATTGTCCATCTGATTTCCTCTTCTGCCTACAACCTGTTGAGGCCCTTGAACAGTTTAAAACTGGGTTACTTAATTTTTCCTTATCAGAATCCAAATTTTTTCTAACATAATAAATATATTAACCCCTTGACTGTTACATGTATTACAAACCTCTTTCACTGATTAATTTGTTTTCGGTTTTGTATCTTTTTCCAAGACTTTATTTTTTTATATAGTCAAATTTGTCAATCTTTTGATATCTGGATTTCTTATTAGAAGCCCACTTCATTATATATACCTACCAGGTGTCCTAAGCTGTGTCCTAATATATTATATTTAAGTTATTTTTAAGATTTTTAAAAATTCATTTATTTTTAGACAGAGGGTAAAGGAGAGGGAGAGAAACATCAATGTGTAGTTACCTCTCACACCCTTCTCTGGGGACTAACTCACAATCCAGGCATGTGCCTTGACTGGGAATCAAACCAGCAACCCTTTGTTTCACAGGCTGGTGCTCAATCCACTGAGCCACACCAGCCAGAGCTTACATTTAACTTCTTAAATGTACTTTTGTTTTTACACAATAGCCTTTATATATGGTGCACAGTAGACATCTATACAGAAAGGATTTTTAATTTAAAAGGTGAAATTCCGCTATGAATTTAGAATTCTTCCTGTACTTTCCATTATGATTTATTTATTTATCTATTTTTGTGCTAATACCACACAATTTTGATTAAGTAGCTTTACAATATATTTTAATATATGATAAGGGAATTTTCAAAATTGTCAGTGTTTTAATCATACTTAATCTTCTAAATGAACATTGAAATCAGTAATATCCATGATATGTTAAGTAAGCTATGTTGAACTGCTGAATGGCATGCATATATGATCATAAGATCTAAAAACTAGAAAACACTAGGGGTGGGGGAAAGGGAATGGGAGTGTGGTGTGCATGGGTACATTTGCATAACCTTGTATGAGTATAAAGAAAGGCCCAGAAGAGAACACAAATCAAGCTGTCAGCATTGGTTACCTCAGAAGGATGAAATTAGGATATGTGGAGATTGGCCTTCTCATCCCCTCCCCACTCCACTGTTGGGTGGTGATGGCTTATGGTTTGGCTTGTTACAAGAATGCTGGTTTGAAAAGAACCCAATTAAATATTTAAATAAAGAAAACATAATTACATTTTTAGACCTGGAAGAGACATAGAATTTATTTCTTCCAACTCCTACCCGAACAGGCATTTTCTTAGCAATATCTCTGCCAAATGACTTCCCAGATTGTTTGAAAACATCCAGAAATAGGGGGTTCTGTTATTTTTACTTGGCTCTCTGCTAAATCATTGCAAATTCTGGTTGTTGGACAGCCTTTCTTATATTTATTCAAAATGTGTCAATCTCTAATATCCACTCAGGTCCTGAGTTTGTCTTCTGGAGCTACACAATATGAAGAGGACTTTTTCTTCAGTCCAGTAAGCATTTAACAGTGTGCCCCATTATGAGCTAGTTCAATACTTAAACTGCATCATTATTGCTATTATTACATTTTAGTACATATTACATCTAATTAATCATTTTACATGGATTTACTTATTTACTTCACACAATAACTCAATGATGTGGCTATTGTTACTATCCTTGTTTTATAGGTGAGGAAAGTAAACCAGAGAGATTAACTAATCTTTCTGAAATCATTTACCTAGTAAATGATAGCACCAGGACCCAAGTCTGGCTGGCTCCAAAGACTGTATTCTAATGGCTGTACTGCATTCCATGGCCCTCTATATTATGAATACTGTGGATAAAGAAGAAGCTGCTTTGAGGCTAGTAGGCAAAATGGGCTGGTCTTACAACCTATGTGTGGATGTTGAGAATCAGGAGAAATATCTCAGCTATGGAGATATCCCCCAAAGAGTGAGGTGCTCCAGACCCACACTGGGCTCCCTGGCCTAGAGCACAAGTTCCAGGAAGAAGAGTTCCCACAACATCTGACTGTGAAATCAGCAAGGGTTTCATCTAGGCAAGACAGAGGGCCAGTGTAAACCCAGGCATCCTCTTAAAGGATCCATGCACACATTTACTTACACTCATCCTAATCTCCAGCAAAGGGATGGCAACTTGAAAAGTAACAGGGATATTTGGGGAGGAACTGAATTGTCTGGCTTTAGGGCAAGGGCTGGAGGAACAGCTCTCTCCAGGACAGACGTGCCAGCAAACACCATTGTTGCTTCATTGAGCCCTCCTCTCACCCAGCCTGCTGGTGAATGCAGGCCACAATCTGAGTCTCCATCAACCTGGCTAACACTGCTTGCTCCACTCCGGTGATTCCCCGAGACCACATTGCATCGGATTTGTGCACTGGCCCAAACTTCTTTCAGTGGTTATTCATCACAAAGGGCTGAGCTTGGCCCAATCTCTGGATTTTCCTAAAATCTCCCAATGGCCCAGAAACATCAAATAAGTAGAAATTTGCCTTGGGGTGCCCTGTACATCATGCTAAACCACCCTAAGACTGGCACTGGTAGCAGCCAGCCTAAGTTCAAAGAACGTCCTCTCCTAAGCAACTCCATGACCAGCATAGGCAGCTGACAAGTACATATCATATTGTAGCACTTACCAGATGGCACCCAGCTGGGAACAGGCAGTAGTTGACCTCAGATGACCTGGACCTGCACTGGAGCCCCTTACAAGAGGCTCCAAACCAACACATCAACGGTCAGCTTCAGACTACATCAGAACACAACCCAATTATTTCCACAAATGATACACACACAGAATGGAGTCAGAGAGCACCAGAACCCTGCTAAAACAAGCCCATAGTATCACCCCCCCCCATTATAACTCATCCATTGTAGTCACAGGAAGTCCTCAAAGCCAGTCTGTGGGTCCCAAATAAAATTACAGAACAAAACTCCAAAAAGAAAAAAGGATCTAAATGAAATGGAGCAAGAAACCTATTAGATACAGAGTTCAAAACACTGATTATAAGGATGCTCAATGAACTTAGGGGAAGAATTAATGAATTCAGTGAGAACATACAAGAGAGGTAGAAGTCATAAAAAATAACCAAAATAAATGAAGAATACAATAACAGGAATGAAGAATACATTAGAAAAATTAATAGTAGATTATATGAAGGTAAAAGCATCCAAACATGGGGATAGTTTAAGTGGCCTCTGTGACATCCTCAAGTGTAACAACATTTGTATCACAGAGGTATCAGAAGGATGAGAAACAATGACTGAAAACTTCCCTAACCTAGTGAAGAAAATCGACATACAAGTTCAGAAAACTCAGAGCCCCAAACAAGATGAATTCAAAGAGGCCCACACCAAGGTGCATCATAGTTAAAATGCCAAATATTAAAGGCAAAAAGAGAATCTTAAAAGCAGCAAGAGAAAAAAAGTTACCTAGAAGGACTCTACCATAAGACTATGAGCTGATTTCTCTACAGAAACTTTGAAGCTCAGAAGAGGTTGATATGAAATATTCAGAGTAATGACAAATA
Organism: Mormoops blainvillei; assembly: GCA_004026545.1. Lineage (NCBI taxonomy): Eukaryota > Metazoa > Chordata > Mammalia > Chiroptera > Mormoopidae > Mormoops > Mormoops blainvillei. Next base: position 1,252,635 of record PVJD01000003.1, on the reverse strand, counting down.
AGGACCTACAATCAAGATTACTCTACCCAGTAAGGCTATCATTTAGAATCAAAGGAGTGGCAAAGAGATTCCCAGACAAGAAAGAGGTAAAGGAGTTCACCCTCACCAAAGCAATGTCATGTTATGAGAAAAGGTACCTCTTTAAGAAGAAGGAAAAATAGAAAATATGAATAATAATAGCTATATACCTATCAGAGACTATGTTAAATATGAATGGATTAAATGCTCCAGTCAAAAGACACAAGGTGGATGAATGAATGAGAAGTGACCCATATGTATGCTGCCTACAAGACACCCACTTCAGATTGAAAGAGATGTTCAGGCTAAAAGTAAAGGAATGGGAAAAGTATTTCATTCAAATTAAAACAAACAAAAAACTGGGGTAACAATACTTAAATCCAACAAAATAGACTTTAAATTATGGCTATAACAAGAGATGGACATTTCATAATAATGAAGGGATCAAACCAACAAGAAAATACATCTCTTGTAAACATTTATGTATATAACATAGGAACTCCTAACTATGTAAAGCAAGTATCAACAGACATAAAGATATTGACAGTAATTCAGTCATAGTAAGGAACTGCAATAGCACATTGACATCATTGAATAAGTCATTCAGACATTCACAAGGAAACAGCAGCCTTAAATGATACATTAGACCAGATAAATTTAATAGATATTTTTAGAGTATTTCACCAATTGTTAGGCTACAAAACAAGCCTCATTAAATTTAAGAATGAAATAGTGTTAAATCTCCCCTCACAATGATATGGAATTAGAAATATATTACAAGAAAAAAAAAACTGAAAAACACAGATACACAGGCTCTCAATAACATGCTACTAAAATAGTAAATGGATTAACAGTGAAATCAAGGAAGAAATCAAAAGGCACCTATTAGAAATGAAAATGAAAACACAAAGACCAAAAAATCTATGAGACAGAGTCAAAGCAGTTCTATGAAATTCACAGCAATACAGGTCTACCTCAAGAAACAAACAAACAAACAAAACCTCAATAAAGAATCTAACCTTACACCTAAAAGACCAAGAGAAAGGACAACAAAGCCCTGAGTAGAAAATGGGAAGTAATAAAGGTCATTGCAAAAATACAGTAAAATGAAAATACAAAAGACCAATATAACCAGGAACTAGTTCTTTGAAAACATAAGGAAAATTGACAAACCTTTAACAAGACTCGTCAAGAAAAAGAGAGGATCCAAATAAATAAAATCAGAAATGAAAGAGAAGTAAAAATTGACATCACAGAAATACAAAGGATAATAAGAAAATATTACAAACAATTATATACCAACAAATTGCACACCAGGAAGAAATGGATAAATTATTAGAAACATACAATCTCCCAAGATTGAATTTTAAAAACTCCAGAAAATCTGAACAGACCTATAACCACTAACAAAATCAAGTCAATAATCAAACAACTCTCAAAACAAACAAAAGTTTTGGACCTGAAGGCATCTCATATTAATTTTATCAAATATTCAAAAAAAATAACACTAATCATTCTCAAACTATTTCAAAAAATTCAAGATTAAGGAAGTCCCACAAGCTCTTTTTATTAGGCCATCATTACCCTTATACTAAACAAAACAAAGACATTAAAAAAACAAGAAAATTATAGGCCAGTAACACTGATGATAATAGATGAAAAATCCTCAACAAAATAGTAGCAAACTGAAATTAGCAATACATTAAAAAAATCATGTAACATGATCAAGATGGATTTATCACTAGGATGCAAAGTCAGTTCAGTATCTTCAAATCAATTAACATAATACACCACATAAACAAAATGAAGTATAAAATGACATGATTATCTCAATAGATACAGAAAAAGCCTTTGACAAAATTCATCATCCACTTAAAACTCTGAGCAAAGTGGGAACAAAAGGGACATACTTCAACATAATAAAAGCTATATATGACAAACCCACTGCTGACATCACACTCAAGAGGGAAAAGCTGAAAACATTTTCCTTAATAATAAGAACAAGAGAAGGATGTTCATTTTCACCCCTTTTATTCAACATTGTATTAAAGTCTTAAGAACAGCAATCAGACAAGAAAAGGAGATAAAGGACATCAACATTAGAAAGAAAGAATTAATAGTGCCATTATTTACAGTTGACATGATACTATGTAGAGAGAACCTTAAAGATTCTCCAAGAAAAACTATTCAAACTGATATATTTTTTTTTAAGTAGCAGGACTCAAAATTGATATTCAGAAATTGGCTGCATCTTATACACCAGTAAAAGCCATCAGACAGAGAAATTAAGAAAACAATCTCATTTACAATTGCATCTAAAAGAACGAAATACCATGGAATAAAATTTAATTTAATTTAATTTTATTTTATTTTATTTTATTTATTGTTGTTCAATTAAAGTTGTCCCACATTATTCCCCGTTGCTCTTCCCTGCCCAGTGTACGTTGCCCCACCAACAACTCTCCCCCCTCCCACAGTCAATGCCCACCACTTTTTCCATTCCATGGGTCCTCTATACATGTTCCTTGACTTGCCCCTTCCCCTACCATCCACTGTTTTCACCATCTTTCCTCTCCTCTGGTCACTGTCAGTTTGGTCTTTATTTCTATGTCTCTGGTTCTGTTTTACCTCCTTGTTTCTTTTGTTGATTAGGTTCTGCTTATAGGTGAGATCATATGGTATTTCTCCTTCACCACTTAGCTATTTCACTTAGCACAATACTCTCCAGTCCCATCCATGCTGTTGCAAAGAGTAGGAACTCCTTTCTTTCTGCTGCATAGTATTCCATTGTGTAAATGTACCACAGTTTTTTTATCCACTTATTTACTAGTGGGCACTTAGGCTGTTTCCAGCACTTGGCTATTATAAATAATGTTGCTATGACCATTGGGGTGCATAGGTTCTTTTGAATTGGTGTTTCAGGGTTATAAGGGTATAATCCCAGCAGTGGAATTGCCAAGTCAAAAGGTAGTTCCATTTTTAGTTTTTTGAGGGAGTTTCACTCTGTTTTCCATAGTGGCTGCACCAGTCTGCATTCCCAACAGTGTACTAGGATTCTCTTTTCTCCACAAACTCACCAGCACTTGTTGTTTGTTGGTTGATTTATGATGGCCATTCTGACTGGTGTGAAGTGGTATACCATTGTGGTTTTAATTTGCATCTCTCTGGTGGCTAGTGATGTTCACCATTTTTTCATGTGTCTATGGGCCTTCTGTATGTCCTCCTCAGAGAAGTGTCTATTCAGGCCCTTAGTCCATTGTTTAATTGGATTGTTTGTCTTCATGGTTTTGAGTTGTATGAGTTCTTTATATATTTTGGAGATCAAATCTTTGTCCGAGGTATGATTGTCAAACATATTTTCCCATATAGTTGGTTGCCTTTACACTTGGTTGATGTTTTCTTTAGCTGTGCAGAAGTTTTTTTAATTTGATATAGTCCCATTTGTTGAGTCTTTCCTTTATATCCCTTGTCCTAAGGGAGGTATTGGTGAAAATATTGCTACATGGGATAGCCGAAATGTTCCTGCCTATGCTCTCCTCTAAGACTTTTATGGTATTCTGACTTATATTTAAGTCATTTAACCATCTTGAGTTTATTTTGGTGTATGGTGAAAGTTGGTGGTCAAGTTTCATTTTTTTGCATGTACTTGTCCAGGTCTGCCAACATCTTTTATTGAAGAGGCCATTTTTACTCCATTTTATTCTGCCCCCATTGTCAAATATTAATTGACCACAAAGACATGGGTTTATATCTGTGTTTTCCATTCTGTTCCATTGATCCATATGTCTTTTCTTATGCTAGTACCAGGCTGCTTTGATTATAGTAGTCTTGTAGTGTAGTGTGATATTAAGTATTGTGATCCCTATTTGTGAAATATGTCATCGATAGTTTGATAGGGATTGCATTTAATCTATAGATTGCTTTGGGTAGTATGAATATTTTAATAATGTTAATTCTTTCAATCCATGAGCATGGTATATGCTTCTACTTATCTGTGCCTTCTTTAATTTCTTTCTTCATTCATTGTTGTGTAGTTTCCTGAGTACAGGTTTTTACCTCCTTTTTTAAGCGTATCCCTAGGTATTTTATTTTTCTTCTTGCTGTAGTAAATGGGATTTATTTCCTAATTTCTGTTTCTGATATTTCATTGTTAGTGTACAAAAATGCCTTTGGTTTCTGAATATTGACTTTGAATCCTGCTGTTTTTCCAAATTCACTTATTAGGTTGAGATTTTTGGTGGAATCTATAGGGTTTTCTATGTACACTATCTTGCCATCTGCAAATAATGATAATTTAATATGGTCCTTTTCAATTTGGATGCCTTTTATTTCTTTTACTTGTCTGATCACTGTGGTTAGACCCTCCAATACTATGTTGAATAAAAGCTGTGGAAGTGGGCACCCTTCTCTTGTTCCTAATCTTAGGGGGAAAGATATTAGTTTTTGCCTCTTGAGTTTGATGTTGGCTGTATGTTTCTCATACATGGCCTTTATTATGTTGTAGTATGCTTCCTCTACTCCCACTTTACTGAGTGTTTTTATCATAAATGGGTGCTGTACTTTATCATATGTTTTTTCAACATCTATTGATATGACCCTGTGGTTTTTGTCTTTCATTTTGTTTATATGATGTATTAAATTTAGTTATTTGTGAATATTATTGAATCCTTGCACCCCTGGGATGAATCTTGCTTGATCATGGTGCATGATCTTCTTAATGTGTTGCTGGATGCGGTTTGCCAATATTTTGTTAAGGATTTTAGCATCTATGTTCATCACCAGTATTGGTTGATTTGAAAACATTCTCGATGTCACTATCATCAGAGAAATGCTAATTAAAATTGCAATGAGATATGACCTCACACATGCCAGGAAGGTTTTCATCACTAATAAACAAATGTTGTCAAGGATGTGGAGAAAGAGGAAACATGTACAATGTTGCTGCAATTGCAGAATGGTGCAGACACTATGGAAAACTATATGGAGATTTCTCAAAAAATTAAAGGTAGAACTATTACATCATAACACAGCAATTCCACTTCTGTGTATTTTAACAAAGCAACCCAAAATACTAACTTGAAAATATATAGGCACCCCTATGTTCACCGTGGTATTATTTACAACAGGCAGGATATGGAAACTATGTAAGATTCCATCCATGGACAATTGGAAAAAGGAGCTTTGGAACATATATGCAATAGAATATTACTCTGCCATAAAATGAAATCATATAATTTGCACAAATATGAATGGACTTAGAAGGTGTAAATTATGCTAAGTGAAATAAGTCAGAGTAAGACACATACCATATAATTGCACCTGTATGTGGAATCTGAAAAACAAAACAAAACAAAAAAACAAAACAGAAACAGACTCATAGATAGAAAATGTGAGATTGCCAAGTGGAAGCAGGTTTGAGGAGCTGTGTGAAAAAGGAGAAGGGAGTAATACTATGAAATGATAGTTACAAATAGTCACAGAGATGTAGATTACAGCACAAGGAACAGAGTCAATAATACTATATGATTTTGAATGATGCTAGATGGTTAGTAGATTTATAGAGGGATTATACTATATGTAAATGTCTAATCACTGTGATGTGCACCTGAAACTAATGCTGAATGTCAACTATAATGAAACAATGCTGCAACGAACATCTTTGGCCATGCCTCCTTTACACATGTGCCAGAATTGAAAACCTAATTTCAAGATATGTGCCTTTCAGTGTTATAAGACACTTAGCCAATTTATATTCTATTAACTTTCTATGGATAGCTGAATAATGGTGCCCAATGATATCTTAGAACTTGTGAATGTTAACTTACATGGCAAAAAGGGACTTTATACATGTGATTAAGGTACAGGGAAATAGAGGGAGGTTTGACTACAGAAATTTTTTTAATAAAAAAGCAATGAGATGATGGAAGCAGAGAATGAAAAGATGACATGGTATGAGGAAACAGTCACAGGTCAAGAAATTCAGGCAACCTCCAGAAGATAAGAAAGGCAATGGCATCAATTCTCTCCTAGCATCTCCAGAAGGAACCAGATCTGACAATACTCTAAAATCTATGTTTGGATTCCTGACCTCCAGACCTGGAAGAGAATAAGTTTGCATTGGTTTAGGTTAAATTTGTGATAATTTATCATAGGAAATATATAACACTGATATAATTTCTAAGACCATTTTTTAAAAATCATAAATATACTGAGTTTTTTATTCCTTTTTTCTATATCCAGTGAGATACATTTACTTAGTTTTTGTTAAGGTTTTCAATAACATTCATGGCATTGGTTAATTTTTGACATCAAATAATCCTTACATCATGTATGCATATTTTTAAAATATGTTGTTGAATTCAATTTGTTAAAATTTTGCTTACATTCTGTATCCATGTAAGAGTGTCCTCTCATTTTTTTCTTTTTACTGACATTGTGTGGTTTCATTGAGGTGACTGTCCCAGTAAACCCTTCTAGCATATCCTCTCATCCCGTTTTTAACTCTTTATTCCCAGGTCCTTTTCCTTACAAACTGCCATCATTTCAGTTTCCCTCATCTTGTTTTGAGGTAATTAATTTTTTTAACTAAAATATATCCTTCCTTTCACTCAGTAAAAAATAATTAAGCACTTTTTGAGTGCTGGGTACAAGAAATTTAAAAATTGAAGACATAATCAACTTCCTCAAGTAACTTGCAGTCTAATGTGGAGAAAGGCATGTAATGACAAAATAATACACTAAAACTACTTCTTTAACAGAATGTAGAAGAAACATCTAGAATAGAAGAGAACAAATAGCCAGGTAGGGCATGCACTTCTTCTCTGGCCTCAATTTCTGTACTTTCTATGAATCCACCTTGCACTTCTCTATGGAAACTTGTCTTTGGGTCCTTGGTCCTCTTTAACACTTGGTTTAGGGCACTCTACCAGTTAATGGCAGATTTATCTGTCTCTCTTAATTACCTGGAGTACACAGTCAATTGTTCAAAAGGAACTTCCCTTGCACCCCAAAACCTTCATCTTCAGCTCCCTTTCCTTTCCAATCCCTAGAACTGGGCACCATCCCCTCATCACTCCCCTCAAATAAAGGTGCCTTCTATTCATCACCTTCCCAAATATAAATTTCCTCAACTCATCCTCCTCCTAAACAAAACTGTCTTCTTCTCATTGCCCCACAAATAAAGGTTGCAAAACTATAAGAATCAAAGCCATGTACATATAGTACAATTATAAGATTTTTTATAACATAAAAATATGTTATAAGCTACATTATAAGTTTATAGAACAGATTCTGTCATATAAACTTATAAGCAAGAGCTCAGTAGTTGTTAGTTGCTCAAGTTGTGCTTTTTGTTTCTTTTCTTGTGGTTATTGATATTATCATATCTTCCTGTCTCATGTTCCCCCTTCCACAGAAATGACTCCAAACCTCAACTATCTCCAGTTGTACCCTTAGAAAATCAACATTTTTGACAGTTTTACATATAACATCTCCACTACCTTTTCTTTTCCCCATTGTCACAACTTTTTTGCTCTTCACCTTGTCATCAACATCAAAAGCTCTATCTCTTCCAGCAGGACATTTTTCAAAGTTATACTACAACTTATAGTAAATATAGCCTTTCTGAAGGTGTTTTAGCACTTTATAAAAATATTTTAACATATTTACCTAACTAAACTATTTCTAAAAATTAATCTAAGGAAATAATAAGAAAGATTTAGTCATAAGGGATGTCCATGCAGTATTACTTGTAAATTAAAAAACTAAAAAACAGGCTTCCAGATAAGATGGAGGCATAGGTAGATATACTTTGCCTCCTCGCACAACCAAAAGGACAACAACAAATTTAAAAACAAAAAACAACCAGGATTCCCAGAAAAATGAACTGTATGTATGGAAGTCCTACAACCAAGGAGTTAAAGAAGAAATATTCATCCAGACTGGTAGAAGCAGTACAGATGGGCAGCCGAGACAGAGAGGATGCTCAGCAAGGCATTGGCTGGAGGATCAGGTGGTCCCACATTTGCATGTGGATAAACAAGGAGGAACAACTGGGGATCAAGACAGACAATGAAACCCACGGTTCCAGTGTGGGAAAAGAAAACCTCAAAACCCTTTGGCAGTACAAACCTGTGGGGGTTTTGCTGGCAATAGAAACTCCTGGCTTCACAGGAGTCTTTGTTAGACCCACAGGGTCCCAGAACGTACACAATCCAACCCACCCAGGAATAAGCACCAGAAGAACCCAATTTGCTTGTGCATAGCATGGGAAGTGCCTGAAAGCCATCCAAGAGCCAAGCAAGTGGCATTGTTACTTCTTTGACCCCTCCCCCACATACAGCACCACAACACAGCACCTTGGATTGCCCCACCCTGGTGAATACATAAAGTTCCACCCCATACAACATAACAGGAGTGCCGAGTCAAAGAAATATGGTCCAAATGAAAGGACATACCAAAACTCCAGAAAAAATAAAACTAAGTGATGAAGAGATAGACAACCTATCAGATGCAGAGTTCAAAATACTAGTAATCAGGATGCTCACAGAAATGGTTGGGTATGGTTGCAAAATGGAGGAAAAAGTGAAGGCTATGCAAAGTGAAATAAAGAAAAATATGCAGGGAACCAACAGTAAAGGGAAGGAAACCTAGACTCAAATCAATGATTTCGAGCAGAAGGAGGAAATAAACATTAAACAAGAACAGAATGAAAAATCAAGAATTCAAAAAAAAAAAAAAGAGGAGAGTCTTAGGAACCCCCAGGACAAGCTTAAACATTCCAATATCTGAATCATAGGAATTCCAGAAGGAGAAGATATATGGTAAGAAATTGAAAACTTACTTGAAAAAATAATGAAGGACAACTTCCCCTATTTGGCAAAGGAAATAGACTTCCAGGAAGTCCAGGAATCTCAGAGAGTCCCAAAGAAGTTGGACCCAAGGAAGCACACATCAAAGCATATCATAATTAAATTACCCAAGATGAAAGATAAGAAGAGACTCCTAAAATCAGCAAGAGAAAAGGGAGGGTTAGCTATAAAGGAGTTTCCATAATACTATCAGCTGATTCCTCAAAAGAAACCGTAGAGAAGGTTTCTTTTCTTAGAAGAAGGGGCTGGAAAGAAGTATTCAAACTCATGAAAGTCAAGGACCTACATCCCAGATTATTACTCCATCCAGCAAAGCTATCATTTAGAATAGAAGAGTAGATAAAGTGCTTCCCAGCTAAGGTAAAGTTAAAGGAATTCATCATCACCAAGTCCTTATTATATGAAATGTAAAGGGACTTATCTTAGAAAAAGAAAATGAACAAAAATATGAACAGTAAAATGACAACAAACTCATAACTATCAACAACTGAACCTAAAAAGCAAAAAACAAAAAGCAAACAACTAGAACAGGAGCAGAATCACAGAAATGGAGTTTACCTGGAGGGTTATCAGCATGGAAGGGGAAGGGATAGAATTGGTAAAAAGTACAGGGGATAAGAAACATAAATGGCAGGTACAAAGTAGACAGGGGGTGGCTAAGATTAGTATAAGAAATTGAGAAGCCAAAGAACTTATATGTATGACCCATGGACATGAACTAAGGAGGAGGGAATTCTGGTAAGAGGGGAGGTGCATGGAGGAGGGGAATAAATTAGTGAAAAAAATGGGACAACTGTAATAGCATAATCAATATATACCAAACTATGAGAAAACAGTCTACATCAATTAAGGAATGACTAAGTAAATTTCAGTATGACTGCATAATAAAATATTATGTAGTCATTGAAACTGATAGATTAATATTTGTTGACATGGAGGAGTTTCCATGCCACGTACAGATTGAAAAGGAAGATTTCAGAGAAGCATGTATATGATGATTTAAGTTATATGGAAATTATGCCTATGTGGTTATAGATATACATAATTGCAGAGAAATAACTTTAAACTCATTCAGCAAAATCTTAATTTCAATGGCTATCTCTATGTAGTGATATTTGGAATTATTTTTTAATTTCTCCTTTGCATTTTATTTATTTATTTTTTTGTGTGTGTACATATATGCGTATACAGTGTCTCAGCTGATCCATGGGTAGTGTTGAATAAAAATATTTTGGCAATTAAATGTTTTATCTAACAACACTATTGTTTGGATTTTTATATTAACTATGTTAATTTTTATAACAAGAATAAACGCTAAGGCTATTGTACTTTGAATAAATATGTCTGTGTATTTGTAATCTATTACCATAGAGATTTTGAGCAACAACCACAAAACACAATGGAATAGCATAATAAGCAATTATTTATCTCACAAGTCAGCTGGGCAGTTCTCCTGGGCTAGGCTCAGCTGATCATGGCAAGTCTTATTAAGGTGCCTGCAGTGCATTGCCTGGGCACTGACTGGTCTTGATGACCTCAGCTGAGATGCCTTGTCTCTGTTCTGTGTGATTTCTCACCCTTCAGCAGGCTAGCTTAGGCTAGTTCTCCGAGCAGAAGCAGTGTTCCAAAGGACAAGGTGGAAGTCCCCAACACCTCTTGAGGCCTAGGCTTAGAGATGGCCCACCATCATTTCTATTGAATTCTAGTAGCCACAGGAATTTTAGGCCAGCCAGGTCCAAGAAGTAGGGAAGCAGCTTCTTTACTGGAGAGGCAGAATGTCACATCGTAAAGTTTATAAATATGGAGAGATCATCCATTGGGACCACTGATGCCGTTAATCCACTTGAATCAGATTAACCCACAGAAGATGTGGATGGCAAAGGGGGAAAAGGTCAGGAAACCATGGAAAGTATTCAACCCCATATGTTCCTTGGAGGAAAAAGAAATTCATGACTTACTGAGCCAATGTGGAAAAGCTGCCTCCACCCTAAAGGGTGCACAATCTACTATCGTTTGGTAAATGTCTGGGCCACATTTTTTTTAAATTCTGTCATTTATTACGGATGTGTGTGTGTGTACACAAGGTCTCAGTTGACCCATGGGTAGTATTTAGTGAAAATGTTTTGGCAACCAAATGCTTTAACATCCTTATCTCCAAATAAGGTCTTAAGAGTGAAATGTAGCTTACTTGGTATGAATAAAACCCCTAAGACTTCTAGACATATCCACTGTTGAAAAACCTCTGCTTTCTATGAGTACTACATGTTAAAGGACAAAATTCAACAGATAAATTTGAAGCTCTCATGGATTTTATTAAGCAATTTATGAATCAGGCAGCATCCCGTCTAGCAACTAGAAGGGCACTCTGAGGGTTTTTATAGGCAAAAGGGTGGGAGAAGGGAGCTGTTAGCAGAATAAAGGAAAGGGTTACTTTTATGTCAGGACATCTTATTTTAGGGGTAAAGGAATGTCCATGGGTTCTTATCAGGCAGATTACCTCACTAGTATTGATCAGGAAATTTCAGACTATTTGGTTTAAATTTCCACTACTGGGAGAGGCTAAAACTGTAATTAGGTTAGTTATTAAGTTTTGCTCTGGTGAGGTGGTTTACCAAGAGTAGTTCCATTTTGCCCTGTTTGTTTCTTTTTTTGACATGTCCATGTATATGCTGTATTTTTTTAAGGTTCAGCTGAACATAACTTTTACATGATTACTCTAGAAATGCACAGACAAGAATTTAATGATTGTGTCAAAACATATCATCTGTTCACTTAAAAATGTTAACAAATATAATCGACAGGTAGATAGGAACTTTGTGTAAGAATTGTAGGCATTTCTGAGTGCATATTCACTCACCTTTTTAGAAATTAAACTGAAAATTTCTGCAATGTGTGTTAAACACACGGTCTGTTTTGGACTTGATATGATACATATGCATGTTTATAAGAATTGCATTCATTTGTGAAAGGTCTCTTGTTTTTTTCTTCAACATATTTTCTACACTGATTTAAAATGCCAACATTATAATAAAATATATCTTCAAATGTGCTTGGGATGTTTCTTTTTTTCTTCTTCTTTTCTTTTCTGTAATTCAAATTCTGTGTACCTTTTCCCCCATTCTCCACCCTCCCCGTTCCCACTGATAACCCTCTATGTGGCCTCCATTTCTGTGATTCTGTTCCTGTTCTAGTTGTTTTCTTAGTTTGGCTTTGTTTTTGTTTTTTCAGGTTCAGTTGTTGATAGTTGTGAGTTTGTTGTCATTTCACTGTTTATAGTTTTGATCATCTTCTTTTTCTTAGATAAGTCCCTTTAACATTTCATGTAATAGGGCTTGGTGATGATGAACTCCTTTGATTTTACTTTATCTGGGAAGCACTTTATCTGTTCTTCCATTCTAAATGATAGCTTTGCCGCATAGAATAATCTGGGATGTAGGTCCTTGACTTTCACAACTTTGAATACTTTTTTCCAGCCCCTTCTTTGTCTGCAATGTTTCTTTTGAGAAATTAGCTGATAGTCTTACGGGAACTCCTTTGTTGTTAACTCTCTCCTTTTCTCTTGCTGCCTTTAAGATTCCCTCCTTGGGTAATGTAATTATGATGTGCCTTGGTGTGTGCTTCCTTGGGTCCTGCTACTTTGGGACTCTCTGAGACTCCTTGATTTCCTGGAATTCTATTTCCTTTGCCAGATAGGGGAAGTTGTCCTTCATTATTTTTTCAAGTAAGTTTTCAATTCCTTACTCTTTTTCTTCTCCTTCTGGCACCCCTATATGATTTGGGTGTTGAAATATTTAAAGTTGTCCCAGAGGTTCCTCAGATTTTCCTCATTTATTTGAAATCTTTTCCTTCATTCTGTTCTGGTTGATTGTATATTTCTTCCTTCTGCTCCAAATCATTGATTTGAATACCAGTTTCCTTCCTTCACTGTTGGTTCCCTGTATATTTTTCTCTATTTCACTTTGCATAGCCTTCACTTTTTCCTCCATTTGGTGACCATACTCAACCATTTCTGTGATTACCAGTGTTTTGAACTCTGCATCTGTTAGGTTGGCTATCTCTTCATCACTTAGTTTTATTGTTTCTGGTACTTTGATATGTTCTTTCATTTGGGCCATATTTTTAAAAATCTCTGCCTACTTATTAAATTGTGAGGGGTGGAGCCTTAGGTGGAACCAGGGCAGTGAAATCCAAGTTACTGCCTTGTGGTGCTACATGTAGGGGAGGGGTCTGAGAGGGAACAATGCCACTTGCTTGGCTCTTGGATGGCTTTCAGCCACATCCCCGGCTACCTACAAGCAAATTGGGACCTTCTAGTGCTTACTCCTGGGTGGGTGGCTTAGTGTACATTCTAGGATGCTGTGGGTCTCTCAAATGAACTCCCCTGTGAGACTGGCAATTTCTCCTGCCACAGTAAACCCCACAGGTTTTTACTGGTAAAGGTTATGAGGCTTTCTTTCCCCTCCCTGGAACCCTGGGTTGTGTGGTCTCTCTCGCTCCCCAGCTGTTCCTCCCAGTTTATCCACACACAAATGTGGGACCATCTGGTCCACCAGCCACCATCCTGCCTTGTTTCCTCTCCACACTTGTTGCCCATATCTGTCCCCTCTACTGGTGTGGATGAATGTTTCTTCTTTAACTCCTTGGTTGTTGGACTTCCATACAATTCAATTTTCCAGCAGTTCTGGTTATTTTTTGTTTTTAAATTTGTTGTTGTCCTTTTTGTTGTGTCAGGAGACATAGTGTATCTACCTAAGCCTCCATCTTTGCTGGAAGTCCTGAAAGGTCTCTTTTTAACAGTCAAAGAATTTGTATATGTATGTATTATTTTGGAGCACACATTTATTTAATCAAAGATTTAAATGTTTTAAAAATATAAAAATGACTGTACCATACAAAGGAATCCTGAGAAGCCATGGGTGAAATACTAATAAAACATTGGATAAGAAGTCCAATAAATCCCAGGTTTCAATTCTAGGATGATAGAACAGAAAAAGAACATTTAAGAAAGAGATGAACACTTGGAAAGAAGTAGAGAAAAGAAAATATACAAATAATCTAACAGAAGTACTACGTGCAAGTAATTAAGTTGGAGGAGGACATCAAAGAAAATATATGGGTTAAAATAAAGGCAATACAGATATTATCAATAAGTTAAGCACAGAATAAACACAATCATATTTCCTAATATAAAGAAAGAAAATGTGGAGTACATAAATCATAAATGTGTATGTATAATAGAGATTCAAAGAGCCTAATAAGAGCTGATAGTTTAGAACACATTATTTCAGGTATAGTTAGTGTAAAACAATGTGAGGAGATCACATGCTACTACTTATTAATATTTGGTTTTATAAATGCCTCACATATGTTCATAAATTCTTATACCATCTCAACTAACATTGTGGTATCCATAAAAATAGGAAAATAGGGCTGAGGCACAGATCTAGTCATGTAGCATGCTAATAGCAAGCATGGAATAAGACCAAAATCTTAACCCATAAACTTAATTCCTGCTTTGGGATCCAGCAAACCATTCATTTGAGATGTTAGCTTTATCCCTGAATTAAGTTGCCAACTTTTAAATGTTACTTTTATTCATGCAAACCTGCTGTGCCACAAAATCTCAAATTTGAAATTCTGGTTTTACCTATTAGCTCAGCCATAAAAGAAATTAAGTGGTAGAAAATAACACCTTCATGCATTTTCTCACTTAATTTATTCAGGCTCAATGGGAAACTCATGTGTCTGTCTCTGTGCCTGGAAACTAGTGTGATGGCCAGAGCTGTGTGAGGTAGGAGTTTCTGTCATCAAAGCTTTGACAACAGAAGCTCCTGGCCATTCCTTCTCCTGGTGCCAGCACTCTTCATTGTGTCACAGGAAGACTTGCCAGTTTATTCTGTCAAAAGAAAATGCTTTGATAGGAAATTAATGCCTGAAAATATTCCTTACAAGACTTGGATTATTTTTAAAAAATAAAGTTCTAAGTCATTCAAGAGCTAGGAAAATAAGCACAAAGTGTATCAATCAGTCAATCAGTTAAATCAAATCTTCAGGCCTAGAGATACTACACCATGTGCTATTTGCACAAGATAGTGGCATGTCACTCTATAACAAGAAAGTTGAGAAAAGGCAAAGGTGCCCATAGATGATTGATTCTAAAGAGAAGGTGCCTTCCTGTTCAATTGTGCACGTGTGTGTGTGTGTGCATTTGCGTGGGGGTTAGAGGGAGAGAGAAATATGAAGAGATGGAAAAATTTATATCAACAGACTTCAGTAAAGTTGAAAGGAATTGAGTCAATGAAAACAGATGATCATGGGATAGAATATATAATAAAAGTTATTATCAATACAAGGGGAAATAATTACAGTTAGCAGGAATCTTATGTGTAAAATGTAAGAGGAAGACTATAAGAGTAATAAAAGTACAAAGACAGAAAATGTGGAATACATAAATCATAAATGTGTATGTTTAAGAGAGATTCAGAGACAGAGCTCTGGAAAATATGTTGTAGAGAGCAAGCCTGTCTTGCAGATGCTACGTTTATTTTCTACAACTTTTAGCTGATTGTAGCAGTGAAGCCATTTGGTAGTCTCACTTCTGAGTATTAGGAGCTGGAGATGAGAACAGATTTGGAAACCAAGAGTAGAGAATGGGACACGTTAAGCACTAAGATTGGCTATAGCTGCTGACCTAACAAACTAAAGACAGAGGGAAGGTCTTAGTGGACTTTGGGCAAATAAGGACCAGAGAAAATTTCCCCAGGTCAAGATACAGTGGACATTCTGGCAACTGGCATGAGATCTGGAGAACACAGATAACCTTGTCTTCCAATTAGGTCATTTTCTCCTCACTTGACCATGAAGCAACTTGTCTCGATTGCAGGTTCAGCACAGGCATCTTTCCGCTCATGTAAGAACCTATGGTAGTTTTAATTCCTAGCTCTGTATGAGGAAATGATGGGGGGACACAATGGCTCTATCTATTTCTGAAAGTGGACCTACACACTGTGTATTCCTACACACTGACTGACCATTTCATGGGCCCCAGCCGGCTCTGGGTGCTTCTTCCCCACCCAACCACATTGCTGAGTTGCCCCTGGAATAGGGTGAGACCATAACATACAACCTCACACTGTCAGAGTATGATTTGGAGAAAGAGTTCAAGCTATAGCCATACCCGGCCAAGAGCATAAAGCCAAGAGCAGTACTTGATAAGGAGTTCAAGAGAAACCTGAATATGATTAATTATCCAAGAGAAGATGAAAGAGAAAAAAGGAAATGAAGTTTTTTCTCAGTGGGTTCTTGCGTTTTACCCCTTGACTATATTTTACTTTTCCTTACCAATTACCACACATTTTAATTCACCCTCACAGCTTTGTTTCCTTAAAATAATCCTTCTGAGACTTGTGAATTTGCTTTGAATCTGAACTTCATGCTATTTCTCCTGGTTAGCTCATTTCCTTGTGTTTTGCTATGCTTCATTGCCTTTCTTACCTGAGTAGTTAAGGACAGTTGCCCAGAGTTCTTTGCCAAACATTCCTCTCATTGACAATTTGTTTAAAAAAAAAAAAAAGCAACCAGTACCAAGCCCAAGGTTTAATTCCTCAGAGTAGAATTATTGATATTTTGGTGTTTTTCATTTTGCCCAGCTCCTGGTCTTATTTGAACTGTGTGATTTCCAAACCGCAGTCCATCACTCTTATACTTGAAAATATTTGTATATACAATACATATGTACAACATATATAACTATATATTTTATATATAGATATATAATTCTAAATAGTATTGTGTTATATATGTCAAATCTTTTTTAAAACTTCAGTTATCTTTTTTATTTTTATTTTTTGTGGGATTATATCTTTTTAAAAAATTTTTTAGTTATTCAATAAGAGTTGTTCCCATTTCTCCCCCATTTCTCTCACCTGCCCTGCCCACCCACCCCCCATATTCAGTCCTTCCCCCCACCCCCAATGTCCTTGTCCATGGGTCCTTTATACATGTTCCTTGACTTGATCCTTCCCTTCCTTTCCCCTTTATTACCCTCCCCTCTGGTCACTGTCAGTTTGGTCTTTAATTCCATGCCTGTGGTTCTCTTTTGCCCACTTGTTTGTTTGTTTGTTTGTTTGTTTGTTTTAGGTTCCTCTTATAGGTGAGATCATACAATATTTTTCCATAACCACTTAGCTTATTTCACTTAGGACAATACTCTCCATTTCCATCCATGCTGTTGTGAAAAGTAGGAGCTCTTTCTTTCTTTCTGCTGCATAGTATTCCATTGTGTAAATGTACCACAGTTTTTTGATGTCCTCATCTACTGATGGGCACTTAGGCTGTTTTCAACACTTGGCTATTGTAAATAATGCTGCTATGAACATTGAGGTGCACAGGTTCTTTTGAATTGGTGTTTCAGGATTCTTAGGGTATAATTCCAGCAGTCAAAAGGTAGTTGCTGGGTCAAAAGGTAGTTCCATTTATAGTTCTTTGAGGAAATTCCATACTGTTTTCCACAGTGTCTACACCAGTCTGCAATCCCACCAACAGTGTACTAGGGTTTCCTTTTCTCCACAGCCTTGGCAGTAGTTGTTTGTCGTTTTGTTTATGATGGTCATTCTGACTGATGTGAAGTGGTTTCTCATTGTGGTTTTAATTTGCATCTCTCTAATGGCTAGTGATATTAAGCATCCTTTCATATGTCTGTGGGTCCTCTGTATGCCTTCCTAGGAGAATATTTTTTAAAAATAAGCTTAATAGATGTGAAAAGTACTATTTGCCCTCTGATAATACATGAGAGTATTTTGTAAGATTTTTTTCAGCCACTTTGTAAGCTCTTTTAGAAAGAGCTTTGTCACTTTGTAAACTCTCACATTTTCCCCATCTTTAATGAAGGTAGGCAACTATTCCTACACCAGGTAAAGACCTCTACAATTCAAATTCCTGCAATAATAGAGTCATGCCTCCCAAAACAGGCTTCCTACTGAGAATGTTTCAGCTCCTAAAAAAGTCCTTTCAAACAACAGCAATTTAGTAAGATCTAATTTTTTCAAAAAATATAATAAAAAGGGTGACTTTACCACAATGTCACAGGTAATAAATCATGAATTATTTTCAGTAAATTGTATAGTTTCTTTTTTGAAACAATAAGTTTTTAATTTTAAATAATATATACTTGTAGTAGAAATTTGTAAACAAAAGAAAAAGAAAGAAATCCATTTTTTATGATATAAATGACTTATTCATTTCATTAGTCTTCACAATATAGAATGGATCACTGAAAAGCATTTTATGGTTGAAACAGGTGATTCACCAAACCTCAAAGAAAGTGCCGAATTGGCTCCATCCATTAATTTCCTACAGTGTCAAGGCCTTCAAACTGCTTCTACCTCCCTAACAGTAGTAGTGATAATAACACTCATAATATTATTATCAGTTTAGCTAATGTTTATTGAGTATTTATCATATTAAGGCCTTAATTTAACAGTGTGCAGGCATTATTCCTTTAATGTTCATGAAAACTTTACTGGGGAGGTATGATTAATCTTTCCATTTTGCAGATAAGGAAACTGAAATAGAAGCCCCAATTTCCCACAGCTGTAAGTGCTGAAGGAACTTGTTCAAATGCCAGATTATCCATGTCCAGTTCTTGAGACTCTGATTCTGTAGGGCTGATCTGAGGTCTAGGAATATACATTTTAGAAACAGTCTAAGGGAGTCTAATGGAAGTGGTATACCAGTCATTTGCTACTATTCTGCCTGCATGAATGTAGAAAGCAGAAATTGTTGCCTTCAAGAGTTCTCTAGACTAAGAGGTCTTTAACCACAGTGGTTCATAAGTTTTGGGGAGTCCCACACCATCTGATAATCTGATGAAAACTATAGACCTTCTTGCAAATAAAATGCAACAAAAATTGTTTGCATTCATTTTCAGTGAGTTAAAGCTCATAAACCCCAGATTAAGGACCCCTATTCTAGTTTCTCTCTCTACTCTTTTCTCCTAGTGTCCCTTAACTTTATTATTCTCACCTGTGAAATAAGGCCACTAACCCTGCTTTGCAAGGCTATTATGAGGATAATTTTTTTTAAATAGAAGTATTTTGAGATACAGAAATAGAAACACTACATGTAAACTTCAGGCTGATGATGAATAGAGAAATAGGGGAGAATAGATTTGAGTAGAAGGGGCTCCTAAAGAGAAACTTAGAAACTCACATAGCACTGATTAGAGAAATGACCAGCAAATAACCAGGAGCATAATCAGAATGGCCATTTGCATTTGTTGAATATCTACTATGTGCCTGTGAGCACTGTGACTTGTGCTTTATTTGATATCATCATCCTTATTTTACAAACGAGGAAACCCAGCCTGAGAGAGATTCAATAATTTGCCAATATCAAACAGCTAGTGAAGCAACTCAATGCAGATCTGCCTGCATGCAAAGCTAATCCAGTTTTCATGTTATAAAAGTATAAGCTGGAGCCTCATTTCCAGCTGGGATTCTATACCTGGACCAGGCAGGGTTTCTGAGGCAAATCCTGGAGCCGGGGAGCCTTAGTCTATACTGCACCCTCCTCTTAATCATCAATTAACCTCCGAGGATGATAGTTTTCAACATTCCTAGGATGATAGTTTTCAACATTCCTTCAGGCTTTAGTTACCATTAGTAATCAGTTGTTTTACCTTCCTAATGGGAGCAAAATAACAGAAGGCACTGAAAATACTCAGGTTCCTAGTGGCAGAGCCACCCAACACAGATTTGTGGCATTATAAAGGTTAACATCTATTGGCTTGCTCTGCGGCACATTTCTACTATCATAGCTCTTGGGACCAGCAGCATGAGTCACATTTCTAGATGCTGTTCCAACTAGTAGGAAACAGCCTTCTCTTTAAATAAATTTCACTTTCAGAAAAGGGTTTAAAACACATTACAGATAGGACTATGAAATATTTGGCTACATGTCAATCCTCCCACAGCAAAAGGAAACCTCCTCATGTACCAGTAAAGCTAAAACTAACTCCAGGAAAGTCTTAGCCAGAGGACTGAATAAATATCTCATGAAAAAGAATGTTTCATTCCTACTCTGTTTCAAACCTACAACATTCTTATGCAGGACTCTTTAATAATAAGAATTAGTAGTGAGAACAACAAAAATATTACCTTAGGCACTAAGCCCAACAGGAAGTCTGGTCTTCTGTACAAGTTACCCTATGCTCCTCCTCTTCCCTGCCTGGGCCCAGCCTAATATCTTTTCCTTAAGGCTGTTTTTCACATATTGTTTTATGGAATAAAGTTGTAACCCAAGCTTGCCTCAGCACTAACAGATGTTGCAAGGAATCACTTCATCTTAAATCCTGTGTCTCTTCTTTTACCCCACAACTCCTATAACTGCCATAAGCCTTTGCACAAAACCTGATAGCTCCAAAGGCACTAGACAATTTTTGTACCATACAATAAGGTTTTACATTTTTTAACGGAGCTATCTCCTTTGGAAACTCAGGCTATTTTTGGTGGATTATTAGAGGAAACCTGTTAGATCAAGCAGTTGCTTTTCTTATTGTCAAAGGTAAGCTTTTCTGACCTATTACAGGCCTGAATCTGCTACTTATTGACTAACCTTGTGACTTTCAACAAACTACCATACTTCTCAAAACTTTAATTTTTCTGCAATATGTTCCCTTAATTACAACACTAAGGATCATGTTTTCAAAAACAATAAAAAAGGAACACAAACATAATGCTTTTTTTATGATTATTGGTGTAGCTTTTATATTATATGTCATCTGGAGGTTTCTGGGACACCCAGAAGCAAAAGTTTATTAACCACAGACAGGACAATTCTAAGTTCAGGCCCTGGATGGATAAATAAGTTAGTAGCCTCAACACTTTTCTCAACATATCAGAATTTTACATGTAAATAATTTGATATTTTATCAAACATAAAAATCTGTAACTCCGGATTTCTAATTGCTTATCACTTACTAGAATACTGGAGACAAATACACAATAACTTGGAGCTCAAGAACCAGAAATATCACATCAGTGGTTTTGCAAAAACTTTTCTAAAACCAAGGCAATAACAGTCAGGGAAGACAACCTTCTAACTCAGAAAGCTTGATTCAGCCCCCTTTCCTGAGTTGTAGTGGTCATGGTTCCACTGAAAATAAGAGAATTCCATCTAGCTAGAGTAAGCAGAAACTGGGTTATTACAATATACTCAATGGCTTATGGATCACTGAGAAGACTAACGAAACAGACTCTAGAACCTTCTAGGAACAACTCCCCAGAATGAAGCAGAACCAGCTCACGGAGATTGCTGTCTGCTGACTGGGAAGCTGGTCTACAAACACAACCCCCTGCCATGAGGAAGAGATCCCCACAAGCCCCACTGTTGCAGCAGGCTCCAGGCCTGAGATCATCTGTACTGGCAATAAGCATGTCCCATAGTCCACCAGTCAACACCCATGACACTACTGGACAGGTCCTGGGGCTTTTGCTAATACTGCTCCAGAGAAACCACATTCACCCCAGCAAATCAGAGTAATGCTTCTGCCACACTTCTGCCTCCCAAAAGAGAGCATCTAAATTCCACCCACAGCTTGACCTGCAAAAGTATCTGGAAAATGTAGTTTCCAGCTTTTCAGCTCCTGTTGCAGAGAAAGGCACAGAAGGCGGGTAAATGGATGTTGAGTGACAACCCCTCATGCCTACTACATAAGTCAGTGCTAAAAGACTCATCTTCCTTTCTCATTCCTTCTCCGTCCTGCCAATCGACGAGCCATGCTGACAGGGATATGGGAAATTAGGTGATAAACATATCAAAGATTTGGTTCTTCAAATCAATGGCTTAGAATCAGCACAGCCCTTTAGGCTGCTTAGGAGAAGAGGTTACGACCAAAATGAGGAAACTTTCTATAAGCCAGCAAAAATGTTTAAAAAAAGTATTTTTTCTTCTGCTTTTGGACCTTCAGGGAACACAGTTGTTTTCTTCCCTCTGGTGTCTGTACTCATCATGGCGCTATAATATATTCCCTGCCCAAAAGCCAGTATAGTGTATGGCAGCTTGGTGCATTTTATGTCTTCTCTTCTGAATGAAGCAATCAGATTACTTATACTGAAAGCCACTTAATCCTATTGGGAAGAACTCCCAAGTTCACCAAGGGTCCTAGTAAGAGAAGATTCTTCAAGTAGAAAATTGTCTATTTGTTAGTAAATAAATATCTAGTCAAAATAGCCTTCTCTCTGCAAGAGTTGCTATACTGTGGCTGATGTTCACATGTATTTTACAATAGTGTCTTTGCTTTTGGTCTCATCATGATAAAGCTGTGTCTGCTAGATGTTAGCACCTTCCTTCCAGTGACGCTGTATTCCAAGTTCTCAGCACACATTGAGCAAAATCCTGTTAAGTCCTATTATATGCAGGAAAAAGAGACAAACAAATAAAGAATACAGACATGGTACCTGCTCTTGTAGACCTTACGGTATAGTGATGGGTTCTGAAAAGATGCTTAGCCAACAAGCAATATCACAGCAGCCCTGGGGTCTATGTGGACTTTCTGAGAATGATTTGCTCCAGAGTTATTTGCCTTTGGACTTTGTTTCCACACATAAGAAAAGGTTTAGCTACAAAATAAAATTGCTTCAGTGTTTGAATTTGGAGTTTTCTGGAAAATCACTCCAGTTGAGGACAATGTATAAACCAAGTATAGTATTCCAGGCCTCAATGCTAATGGGGCTGAACAGGTATTTATGTTCTAAAGGAGGAAACCTGGAGCTGATATATCCCATAATGGAGGTGTGAGGCTTGTGGTTAAGGTTCTGGTATAGACATATCATCAGAGAAGCCTCACAGAAACTTAATCTCAGTGACATTTAACAGGTCACACATCACATTTCAGTTATCTTATTGGGAAACAGGAATAACAAACAAGCTAAACTAACTTAGCAATGGTTTTCTTTACTGTCTCAAGAGCATCTGCTTCTATTTATCCACAGGAAAAAAATCTTTTTAATTAAATATCCCTCAAATTCACAAGTGTTTAGGTTAGAGGAAGATGTTAAACAAAAAGGGTAAAGTTTTGCCAAAAAGATGTAATACAGTTCTATAGAGAGTTTGTGAAATCCCTCAGGCTGAAACCTCCTCCTCCTGCTTCCCCTTCCATCCCTGGATCAGGTCAACTCCAGTTTGGTTTATATTTAAGCTGGAATTTGAGCTGACATTTCATTCAATCAAAAGAAGACAAACTCATCACATTGGGGTTTCCTTATTCCATAATGGAAAACAAAAGGCCTAGTGCTTGTGGGTGACCTTTCTTTCAACAGTCTTTACTATAAACCAGGCAGTACTGGGCCCTAGGACTATGGGCATGAACAAGTTAAGATCCTTCCCTTCCAGAAAAATAATCTCTACCTCACAAAAAGAGGTCAGATAAAGTTCCATCTAAGTCAAAGAGCCCTATCCGACAATGATCACACATGAGCAGCGTGACTTGGGCATCAAGCAAATGTGGAAGTATACCAAGCAAAAAAGAAAGGCAAGATTTACTTATTGAGTTTGCTATAGAAAGGTTGTCAGCCACTTTTTGCTTGCATTTTGGCAGAGTCAAAGGCAGGCAGAGTAGTGGCAAAATTAGAGTGGAACAGAGGCAAGTCTGCAGGTGTGCCATTCCCAGTGGCTGTTGATACAAGGAAGTTGCTGTCAAGCTAACTAGAAGCAGGATGTGCTTTGTGATTGGTTAGGGATACCAATATTTGGCTTTCTCTGCTTGGTCTCAAGTTGGAAGAGGGGACAAAAATCAGGGAAGCTGTCAGTTATTAATTAGATCCTGGTCATTTGGTGCTGATTACTATAAAAGTTATTACTTCCAGACAAGCCTCTTCCTGCCTCATTGCCGAAATTTTACTGTTAGTTTTCAGGTATGCAATCTAAGGACTAAGAAAATATTACATAGAGATAGGAAAAATAATTTCTGTCTAAATGGCACTAGGAATTTATTTTTTAATATATTTTATTGATTATGCGATTATAGTTGTCCTATTCTTTTCTCCCCTTCATTCCCCTCCACCCTGCAACCTCCCCTCCCATCAGCATTCCCCACCTTAGTTCATGTCAATGGATCATACTTATAAGTTCTTTGGTTTCTCCATTTCCTATACTATTCTTAACCTCCCCCTGTCTATTTTGTACCTACCATTTATGCTTCTTATTCCCTGTACCTTTCCCCCAATCTCCACCCTCCCCCTTCCCGCTGATAACCCTCCATGTGACCTCCATTTCTGTGATTCTGTTCCTGTTCTAGTTGTTTGCTTAGTTTGGTTTTGTTTTTGTTTTTTCAGGTTCAGTTGTTGATAGTTGTGAGCTTATTGTCATTTTACTGTTCATAGTTTTGATCTTCTTTTTCTTAGATTAGTCCTTTTAACATTTCATTTAATAAGGGTTTGGTGATAATGAACTCCTTTAACTTTACTTGATATGGAAAGTACTCTATCAGTCCTTCCAGTCTAAATGATAGCTTTGCCAGATAGAGTATTCTTTGATGTAGATCCTTGGCTTTCATGATTTTGAATATTTCTTTCCAGCCCCTTCTTGCCTATAAGGTTTCTTCTGAGAAATCAACTGACAATCTTTTGGGAACTCCTTTGCAAGTAACTCTCTTCTTTTGCCTTGCTTCTTTTAAGAATGTCTCCTTATCTTTAATCTTGGATAATGTAATGATGATATGCCTTGGCGTGTACTTCCTTGGGTCCAACTTCTTTGGGACTCTCTGAGCTTCCTGGACTTCCTGGAAGTTTATTTCCTTTGTGAGACTGAGGAAGTTCTCCATTATTTTTTCAAATAAGTTTTCAGTTTATTGCTCTTCCTCTTCTCCTTTTGATACCTTATAATTCAGATGTTAGAATGTTTAAAGTTGCCCCAGAAGTTCCTCAGCTTCCCATTTTTTTGAATTCTTGTTTCTTCATTCTGTTCTAGTTGAATGCTTATTTATTCCTTCTGTTCTGAATTGTTGATTTGAGTCCCAGTTTCCTTCCCGTCACTGTTGGTTCCCTGTGTCTTTTTCTTTATTTCACTTTGCATAGCCTTAACTTTTTCCTCCATTTTGCAACCATACCCAACCATTTCTGTGAGCATCCTGATTACCAGTGTTTTGAACTCTGCATTTGTTAGTTTGACTATCTCTTCATAGCTTAGTTCTACTTTTGGAGCTTTGATTTGTTCTTTGGTTTGGGTCATAATTTTTTTGTCAAGGCAGGCCTATTATGCTGTGAGGGATGGAGTCTTAGGTTTTCACCAGGGCAGGGCAACCCAAGTCACTGTCTTGTGGTGCTGTGTGGGGGGTAGGGGACTGAGAAGGAACAATACCACTTGCATGGCTCTTAGCCGGCTTTCAATCACATCCCCTGCTACCTAGCAAATTGGGACCTTCTGGTGCTTATTCCTGAGTTGGTGGGTTTGTCTCCTTAGGGTACATTCTGGGACCCTGTGGATTTCTCAAATTAACTCTCCCATGAGACTGGCAGTTTCTCCCACCACTGCAATCCCCAGAGGTTTGTACTGCCAGAGGTTTTGCAGCTTTCTTTTCCTGTGCCTGAACCTTGGATTGCACCATTTCTCTCACCCCCACATTGTTCCTCCCAGTTTATCCACATGCAAATGTGGGACCACCTGGTATGCCAGCTGCCTCCTTGCCACATGTCCTCTCTGCCCCTGCTACCCGTCTCCATGCCCACCTTCCTGTATGGATGAATGTTTCTTCTTTAACTTCTTCGTTGTCACACTTCCATACAGTTCAATTTTCTGGCAGTTTTGGTTATTTTTATTTTTAAATTTGTTGTTTTGCTTCTTTTGGTTATGGGTGGAGGCAAAATGTATCTACCTACACCTCCATCTTGGCTGGAAGTCAAGCACTAGGTTTTAGAAGTCCTAGGTTTCTGGGATATAGATGACACTTCCAGAAGCATTATTCATTGAAACCAGGCATTTTCTTTCTTTTTAAAAACATATTATTTATCCACGTTGTTGTAGCTCAATGGATTGGGCATCAGCCTGAAAACCAAAGGGTCGCTGGTTCAATTTCCCAGTCAGGGCACATGCCTGGGTTACAGGCCAGGTCCCCAGCAGGGGTACATGCGAGGCAGCCAAACATTGATGTTTCTCTCCCTCTTTCTCCCTCCTTTCCCCTCCGTCTAAAAATAAAAATAAATAAAATCTTTTTTAAATGTTTTATTTATTTATTTTTAGGGAGAGAGAAAGGGAAGGAGGATGAGAGAGAAACATTGATATGTAAGAGAAACATTGATCAGTTGCCTCTCATTCTGAAAGGGTAAGGCCAGTTCCCCAACACATCAGACTTCTAATGACCTGGTCATGCAAGTTTCCAACCCTCTGGACTGTCTATGGTTCAGTTTTCCTGAGTTACTTGGTAGCCCGTGGCTTAACTGAAACTCTCTCCCACCAGGCACAACAGACACCTGTGCCAGCCCCAATAGCCAGTGGCAAGGCTGACCCTCCTGTACCTGGAAACAGCCGGTGCTTTACCTAACCCATTGTCCTGACCCACATCCTGGAACCCTGAGGCACCTTCCTGGAAGAACTAGAGGCTAACCCCTCCACTATACCCACCCCCCCACAAACCCATAGTTTTTCTTTCAAAAGCCTCATGCTTACTTTCCCCTGGTACTGAAATCGACCCCAACTCAGCCCGCCTCTGAGAGCAGCATCAAATAAAGGCACTTGGATCAGATCACCCGCCTCCTCCCACCTCTATGTCTCATGCATTTATAACACATACATGCCCTGACAGGTCTGAACCTGCAACCTAGGCATGTACCCTGACCAGGAATTGAATTGTTGACCTTTCACTTTTGGGGACAATGCCCAACTAACTGAGCCACACCAGTCAGGGCAAAACCAGGCATTTTCTTGGTCCTCTGGTTCTTTATAGTTTTGCTGAGGTAAATGGTGAGCCTAACTTCTCATAATGTTTTTCCCCAAGAAGTTTTGAGTTTGCTTTTGAAGCATCAAGGTAAAGATGGATGTTTTCAGGGTTTTATGAATGCTCCTGAAGGGTTTTTATATTTAAGTTAAAAAAACAGTGACAAGTAACAAGAACCATTGAAATGGAGATTTGAGAAGTTGTGAAGACATTAGGCATTGGAATAAATTAACATTAGTTAACAATGAATATGAAGATTTTCAACATTTACCTATTTTAATCATGAGTTATGGTTTATTTTGATAGAATAATAAAATAGAAAAAAGAAAGGTAGAATATTCCTCAGTTTCCTGTGGCTATCATCAGGTTGCTCTGGGCCTAAGTAACAGCCAGTCATCGCAAGGCACTGAGAGGCCACCTCTGGGCTCTGACTCTCGTAAAGTCAGGGAGCCTGCAAAACATCCTAATGCCCAGAATCATGGCAGATGTTTTGACTGAATTGGTCAGGGTGGGGCCCTGGCAAAAGCAGGAGTTAAAAGTGCATCCAGTGATTCAGTATAGAACCAGCTAAGAACCACTTGAACCTAAAGCAATAAGGAACTATCTTCTCTAAGACTCAATGTGCAAATATAAATGTAGGTGACAATAGTCACGATCCCCACAGGCAAGTAATCTACTAAAAAGCAATTAACACTCATCTGGTATTGAATACATTTTTATTTATTTTACTTTTAAAATCCACGTTGATGAGAATAATACTTAATATTTTTGAGCTCTTATTATGAGCCTGCACTCATACCACTTATTTCTAAGCACTTTTCATAGTTAAATAGATGACATAGGATTTGAACCCAGATGGTCTGGCCCAAGGATTTCCTCGGTCAATACCTACTTTATGCTTTCAATAGTGAAAATGTTCTTAAACTTTAAAAATAGTTTGGGTGTTGAAAAATATTAACTTAAAATTTGTGAAGATGAAATAACTTTTTTCTACTTTACTCTGGTCTTTTTACATATAGGAAATTTCTGTTTTTGAGCTGTATTATTTAATTTGTCTAGTGAGCCAATTTCATAAAACCTCCCACTCTGTAACAAGAAGATGCATTTAACAGTGATGGAGGGGACAGATCGTCCTAACACAGAAACTCTCACAGTTTCTACCTAGAAGTTGATTTACCATGAATTTGAGGGCAGGACCCCTCATTTACATGATTCTTTCTGAGTCCTACAGAAAACAATAGCATTTATTGTCTTGTAAATTGGTTTTATTTTTTCCCAAAGAGTGCTCACCAAAAGTGTATACACTTTAAGTCCCACCAAAACTGAACCTGTCTCTTACCTAAAAACAGGTGGATAGGTAATTGAGCCCTAGTTTAAGTCTTTAACACCCAGACTAATGCAACAGTTTTCAAGCTGGTCTTTTCACCTGCAGGCAGCTAGTTCTAATCCTTACCACTGACACCACGAAAGCATCATGTGAATACCACTATCACCATAATACTGTTCTGCCCAAATACATTGACTCCAATTGCCTATAAAGCCCAGTCGCTAAAGACTCTTCATAATCTGACTTCACCTACATCTTCGGTCTTCTCTGTCATTCCTCCATCTTTATACAGTCTGATACCACCTTTCTATTCTCAATGCCATTTTATACCTCTTTCCACCCAATGAGTGTGGCTCATTCTTTAATACTCCTTGGTTTTGTTCATGTAACTTGTTGTACCTATCAATTTTGTTCCATGTAAAGTAGTCCTAGTACCACTGAGATATGTCTGCCCATTGATAATTTCTACTCATCTTGATGGCCCAGTATAAATGCACCTTTCTCCATAAGCCTCCTCAAAAGAAAGAATCATCTCTGTAACAACTGACTAGCTGTAGTGTTCATGGGATCCTTGTTCTATACTGCTTAGAACTACAGGTGCTTGTATACATACATGTTCACCTCTCCTTTTAATATGTGAAATGTGGAGTTACGTCCATTGTTGAGCAAAGTTCTACAAAAACTATAGGTTTCCAACACCATTTTAAAAAATATTTAAAGTATATTTAGACCAAAAAAAATCTGTTTTTATATATATATTTCTTGCTTCAAATTCATAGGCTGTTGAAAAAAGAAGTGTAGCACAGATTATTCTTTGTCCATTATAATCCATGATGGTGGCAGAGTAAGTGGATGTTACACTCACCTCCTCCCAGGACCAAACTGGAATTACAACTAAACTATAGAGCAATCAACCTGAATAACCAACTGAAGACTAGCTGAAGAGAAGTTCTATAGCCAAGGATTTACAAAAGATGCCACATCAAGACTGGTAGGAAGGGCAATGTTGGGAAAAGGGCTACCTCTGCTCCCACAGGTGGCAGGTGAAATTCCCAGCAGCTCAAATTCCAGAGGGATATTTCAGCTGCAAATGTTCCCCCTGAAGAGCATAGTGTTTCAACCCCACACCGGATTCCTTAGCTCAGAGCACCAGAGCCAGATAGAGGTGCCCATATAAGTTCTGACTGTAAAAATCAACAAGGGTTCTGTCTGCTAGGGAGAGAGTTGCTAGAAACACAGGCAACTTCTTCAAAGGCCAATATACAAAATCTCATTTGCAGCCACTCACCCTGCCCATCAGAAGGAGGGCAGAGCAGATTTGAATTTTGCAAGGAGAGAATGGGATTTGTGGTCCTGGGGACAGTCACTGGGGACCCTGTGTTGAGTCAGTATCCCAAACCACAGATGCCAACTTTCTTAAATGGAACATGCCCCTATGAGGCATCAGTCAGGGGAAATGCAGTAGCTCTACCCACTGGACTCCTTGTCAACCCTATCCAGCAGAGCTTATACCAAACTAAGGAGTTAGCTGCCTGGGCCAGGGTAGAGAGGTCTGGGCATACTCACACATGTTAGTGACTGAGTTGTGTAGCTTTAAGATGGAGGCCATTTCAACCACTTTTGCACGAACTTGACTGGTGTCTCCCCATCACAAGAGATCCAGTAGCCCGACTCGCTGAGCTTCTGGCATCGCCATCCTTTCAGTTCCTTCTGGCTCTCCCCTGGCAAGGTCTGGAAAGAATCCAAGAAAGACTGAGTAATCTGGTTCTGAGAGACCACTCCCCCAACTTTCCCCCAAGGCTGACCAGCACCTCTCCCTCCCCAACTTTTAGTGGCCCCACCCCATTGAGATTGGGCTTCTGGCTGAATCTGGATAGACTAAGTTATGTGGTTCTAGGTTGGAAACCATTTTTCCCTTGCACAACCCAGCAGTGTTGACACCTCCTATCACGTGGCCAAATCTTGTTTCATTTGGGCCTGACAAACTCTGATGGCCTCACCTTGATGACTCCTTGAAACCCTGCCCTACAAAAAGATGTGAGAGGGCCAAGAGGGTGGCATCTATACTTGTTATAACTTGGCATATTCTTTAAGTGTCCTGATGTCCAGCACTGGCACCAAATTTGGACCTGTTTAGATCTGCTGAATACCATTCACCCCAACCTGGTGTCTCACTGAGAAACTATCTCATATAAACCAAGTACTGCCAGAGGCTCTTTCAGTGCCTGATCCTTACAGGCAGCTGACAGGCAGAGGAGGATGTTGTGGTTTCTTGGGACTTTTGCTGACCATCCCCCAGGCTCAGTAGTGGTAAAAGCCAGTCTTGGCATGCAGCTTGGCCTTTCCTACATATACCCAGGTCCAGCAGAGGCAGCCACAAACTATGGATCACTGTTTAGCTCCAAACAGGTTGCCCAGGGCGAAAGTCAGTGTCTGACATTGGTCTTCACCAGACTCTCTCCCAAGAGGCACAAAATGAATGCAACCCAGTGGCAGGCTTCAGACAACATCAGAGCAGGATTCAATTAAATTCACAAATGGCATATACAAAGAGATATTTCAGCAGGTGACAGACCCTACTGAGTCAAATTCTGTTCCATGTGACCATAACCTCCACAGCAGCTCAAACACTATGATTGGGGTCTCTCATAGTCATCCAGCCTGAGGGTCTACCCTGTGCACGAATGGACCAATGGCAACCTAGGTTCAATTGCAACAGGAAGACCCACATAAGACACACAAGGGACATTCCTGGAGTACCCAGCACAGATGATCAAGGAGACTGTACCAATGGGTCCACAGAACATATACTACATAAGACCACACTAACAAGGTTGGGAGTCACAGCAGATCTACCTAATACATGGTAATAATCACAGAGGCAGTCAAAATGAGGAGACAAACATGCTACAAGTGAAAGAACAGGATACATCTTCAGAAAAAGAAGTAATAAAATGGAGTCAAGCAATTTACCAGATATAAGTTAAAAGAATTGTTATAAGAATGCTCAAAGAACTTAATGGGAACTACAAGGGATTTAGTGAGAACCACAGAAGCAAAAAAAACACAACATAAAAACCATGAAAAAGAACCAGTTAGAAGAGAATAATACAACATCTGAAATGAAAAATACACCGGATAAAGCAGGGGAATGAATCGGTGATTTGGAACACATGATAGCAGAATACACCCAATAAGAGCACTAAAAAGAAAAAAAATTTAGTGAAGCTAACTTAAGAAACATTAGGACAACACGAAGCAACATTTGCCCTATAGGGGTACCAGAAGGAAAAGAGAGAGAGCAAGAGATTGAGAGCCTATTTGAAGAAATAATGACTGAAAGCTTTGCTAACCTGGTGAAGACAGATGACACACAAGTACAGGAAATACAGAGAATATCAAATAAGATGAGCCAAAGATGTCCACACCAAGACACATCACAATGAAAATGGCAAAGTTAAACAAAAATATAGAAACCTATAAGCTGCAAGAGAAAGACAGCTATTCACAAGTGAGCTCTCATAAGACTGTCAACTGATTTCTCAACAGGAACATTACAAGCCAGAAGGGACTGCCATAAAATATTCAGAGTAATGTAAAGCAAGGACCTAAAACCAATACTACTCTGCTCGGCAAGACTATCATTGAAACCTCAAGGAGAAATACAGACCTTTCTATTAAAAAAAAAAAAAAAAAAAAGGACTTTGTTACCACCAAACCAGCATAATAAGAAATGTTAAATGGTCCACTTTAAGAAGAAGAAAAAGGGGAAAAAAGGAACAAAGTCATAAAATAAGATGACAATAAATAAGTACCTATCAATAATCACTTAAAATGTAAATAGCTTCAGAGCTCCAATGGAAAGACATAAAGTAACTGAACAGATAAGAAACCAGGACCCATATATATGCTGTCTACATGAGACACCTCAAAACAAAAGGTACACACAAACTGAAAGTAAATGGATGGAAGGACAATTTCATGCAAATAGAAATAAAAAATAAGCTGGGGTAGCAATACTTATATCTGACAAAATAGACTTTAAAACAAAGGGTAAAGTAAAAGACAAAGAAGAATATTACATAATAAAGGGAGTATCAATTCAACAAGAGGATATAACCCTTGTAAATATTTATGCACCCTGTCAAGAAATATCTAGATATGTAAAGCAAATCTTGATGGACATATATGAAGAGATTGTCAGTAGTATAGTCAAAGTATGGAATTTTAACAATCCATTGACATTAATGGATACATCTTCCAGACAGAATATCAACAAGGAAACAGTGGCATTAAATGACATACAAAATCAGATAGATTTAATTTATATCTTCAGAGCACTTCCCCCCAAAGCAGCAGAATATATATTCTTTTTAAGTGTATATGGTACATTTTCTTGTATAAACCACATGATAGGACACAAAACAAGTCTAAATAAAAACAAGGAGATTGAAATCACATCAAGCATCTGTTATGACCATCTTTTCATGGTATGAAACTAGAATCAATCATTAAAAAAACACTGAAAAAATAAAACAAAGACATAGACACTAAATAGCATGTTACTAAACAATGAATGGGTTAAAAATAGATAAAAAAAGAAATCAAAACATACCTCAAAACAAGTGAAAATAGGAACACAACAACCCAAAACCTATGGGACACAGACAAAGCAGTGCAAAGGGAGAAATTCATAACATTACAGACCTATCTCAAGAAACAAGAAGAAACTCAATTAACAATCTCACTTTACAATTAAAGGAACCTGAAAAAGAACAACAAACAAAGCCCAAAGTTAGCAGAAAAAAGGCAATAATCAAGATCAGGACAGAAATATACAAAAATAGAGTCTAAAAAAAGACAGAAAAGATCAATGAATCCAAACACTGGTTCCTTGAAAATATAGACAAGTCTGACAAACGTTGTACAAGACTCATCAAGAAAAAAAAGAGAAAGCCCCAGGCTGGGGTGGTACAGTGAGTTGAGTGCTGGCCTATGAACTGAAAGGTTGCAGGCTTGACTCCTGGTCAAGGCACATACCTGGGTTGCTGGCCAGGTCCCCAGTAGGGGGCATGTGAGAGGCAACCACACATTGATATTTTTCTCCTTCTCTTCCCCCCTCCCTTCCCCATCTCTAAAAATAAATAAATAAATAAAATTTTAAAAAACAACTATATGTCAACAAATTAGACATTCTGAAAATAATGGATAAATTCCTAGAAACATACAATCTTCTAAACTAAATCATGAAAAATCAGAAAATTGGAATATATTGATTATAACTAATGAAATTAAAACAGTAATCCAAAAATTTTCAACAAACACATATCCTGAATCAAATGGATTTACAGGAGAATTTTACCAAAACTTCAAAGAAATAGACACCTATACTTCTCAAACTATTCCAAAAAAAATTAAGAAGAGATAAGATACCCAAGCTAATTTTAAAGGTCAGCATTATCCTAATTCCAAAATTAGATAAAGATGCTACAAAAAAAGCAAATAATAGGCCAACATTGCTGATGAAAATAGATGCTAAATTCATTAACAAAATTTTAGCAAACTGGATCCAGCAGTACATTAAAAAAGATCATAAACTGCTCTGGCAGGATGGCTCAGTTGGTTAGAGCATCATCCCATATACAAACAAAAGTGCAGGTTTGATTCAAAGTCAGGGCTTATAACTAAGTTGCAGGATAGAGCCGCAGTCAGGGTGTTTACCAGAAGCAACTGATTTATGTTTATCTCTCACATTAGTTCTCTCTCTCTCTCTACCTCTCTCTAAAATCAATAAACATACTCTCAGGTGAGGATAAAAATAAAAATCGTAAACCATCATCAAGTTGGATTTATATTTGGGATGCAAGGTTGGTACAATATCTGTAAATCAATAAACATAATATAGTACATAAACAAATCAAAAGGTAAAAGTCATATGATCATAACGATAAATGCAGAAAAAAACATTTGATAAAATCCAGCACCCATTTATGATAAAAACTCTCAGCAAAGTGGGAATAGAGAGAATAAACCTCAACATAATATGGACCATATATGACAAACCCACAGCCAACATTACACTGAATAAAGAAAAAAATAAGTATTTCTCTTAATACAGGGAACAGGACAGAGATGTCTATTTTCACCACTCTTATTCAACATTGTACTGGAAGTCTTAGCCATAGCAATCAGACAAGGTGAGAAAATAAAAAAAGTACCCAAATTGGAAAAGAAATGTAAAACTTATTGGAAATAAACAAATGTAAACCAATTGGAAATGTAAAACAAATTGGAAAAGAAATGCAAAAAAGCAGGTGACATGATAATGTATATAAAGAACCATAAAGATTTTACACAAAAAAAAAAACTATTAGAACTGATAAATGAGTTCAGTAAAGTAACATAATACAAAATAAATATTCAGAATCAGTTGCATTTCTATATACCAATAATGAACTATCAGAACAGGAAACTAATAAAACAATCCTATTTATAATTGCTGCAATAAAAATAAAATACTTAAGAATAAGTCTAACCAAGGGTGTAAAAGACCTGTATTCAGAAAATTATAAGGCATTGAAGAAAGAAATTGAAGATGCAAATAGGTGGAAGCGTACTCTGTGGTCATGGGTAGGAAGAAATAACATGTTTAAAATGGCCATACTGCCTAAACCTCTAAAGATTCAATGCAATTCCCATCAAGATACCAATGGTGTATTTCACAGAAGTAGGTAAAATATTCCAAAGATTTATATGGGACCACAAAAGACTGGAATATCCATAGCAATCTTGAGAAAGAACAAAGTTGAAGGAATTACATTAATTGACATAAAACTATAGTATAAGGCAATAGTAATCAAAACAGACATATAGATCAATGGAACATAACAGAGAGCCCAGAAATAAACCAGTGCCTTTATGGTTGATTAGTATCTGACAAAGAAGAAAAGAACATACAGTGGGGTAAAAGATAGTCTATTCAGTAAATGGTGGTGGGAAAATTGGACATGCAAACAAAATGAAATTATACCACTTTCTTGCACCATATACAAGAATAAACTCAAAATGGATTAAAGATTTAAATGTAAGACTCAAACCCATAAAATCCTAGAAGAAAACATAGGCAGTAAAATCTCAGACATTTCCCATAGCAGTATTTTTTTTTTCCAATACACCTTCTTAGGCAAGGAAAACAAAAGAAAAAATAAACAAATGGGACTGCATTAAACTAAGAAGTTTTTTCACAGCAAAGGAAACCGTCAACAAAATGAAAAAGTAACCCACTGAATGGAAGAACACATTTGTCAATGATACATCAGATTAGTGGTTAATATCCAAAACTTATAAACAACTTATACAACTTAACACCAAAAAACAAATAATCAAATTAAAAAATATCAAAAAGATCTAAATAGACACTTCCTCAAAGAGGACATACAGATGGCCAACAGACATATAAAAAGATGAATGCTCAATATCACTAATCATCAGAAACATGCAAATTAAAATCACAATGAGGTATCACACCCCAACTGCCAAATGGCTGTCATCAACAAATCAGCAAACAGGTGTTAGTAATGATGTGGACAGAAGGGAAACCTCATGATCTCTTGGTGGGAATGCAGATTGGTACAGCCACTGTGGAAAGCAGTATGGAGTTACCTCAAAAATTTAAAAATGGAACTGCCTTATAATCCATTGATTCTACCTCTGAGAATATATCCAAAGAAACCTGAAACAATAATTCAAAAGAATAGATACACCTCTATGTTCATTGCTGCATTATTTACAATAGCCAAGATTTGGAAGCAGCCCAAGTGTCCATTAGTAAATGAGTGGATAAAAGAGCTGTGGTACATTTACTCAATGAAATACTACTCGGTTGTAAAAAAAGGAGGCAATTTTACCTTTGTGACAGCATGGATGGACCTGGAGAGTATTAAACTACGTGCAGAAAGCCAGTCAGAGAATCATAAATACCATATGTTTTCAATTACATGAGGAACCTAATGAATAAAATAAACTGATAAACAAAATACACAATAAATAAATAAATGAACTATAATTATTGGCATAAAACTAATATATAGCATATGTATATATATCTAAAAATATGTGAGGGGGTTCACAAAATATTAGAATTTATTTATAAAAAAATTGTATATTTATTCTCACATGTTTAAACTTCAGTCACCTTCCAAATATTCTCTATTTGACTCAGTATACCTATCAAGACATGTTTTTCCACTGCTCAAAACAAATTTTGAACCCACCAATTTTGATATCTCTCTTAGTGCTTCTGCCGTTTCTTGTTTCACTTCTTCCACATCAGCAAAATGTTTCATTCTGAGGGTGTTTTTCATCCAGGGAAATAAAAAAAAAAAAGGTTGCTTGGGGTGAGATCAGATGAATAAGGAGGGTGGGACACAGAAGCCATACCGTTTTTGGTCAAAAACTGCTGAATACTCAGCGCAGTGTGGGCAGGTACACTAATAAATTACCCATAATGAAATGGGAAACACGTTGAGTGTCTTGAAAAAAATTCACTGAAGTCTAATGCAGCCTCTCACAATACTGGCTGGTACACTGATACAGATGGGTTTGTAGACCACTCACTTAGTGGGGGAAGTCTGTACTACAATGGGCCTGCCCCCCAAAAGGTAATTCCATTTTGGTGTGGTCCTCATATATAAACATGGTGTTAAATTAATCTTTTATTACTAAAAACTGTAATAACTGGGGTTGAAGACGGCAGTGAGATAGGTGGGAGCTGAACCCACATGCTTGTGTACCTAACTAGACCACCTAGCCAATCTTCTGAAGAACAGATTGAACAGCCAACAGAATCCCAGTTGATAAGAAGTTAGGAAGCCAAAGATTGCAGAGGATGTTTAGAAGTGGAAGGTAAGTAGATTTTGTAGGCCAACAGGAAGGTCCCCAGACCCTGTGCAAGGAGGCTGCCGTTGCCACGGGAGCTTTGGAGGAGAGTCAGGTCAGTGATTGTAACTTGGTAGCTCCCTCCACTGCCAGAGCGGGGAAGTCACAGACCCATGCCAGGAGAGACCTAGACACTTACAGTTGCTGGGGGGATAAAGATGCAGTAGGAGACACACAGCCAGTGGCATATCCTGGCTGGGACTGTGGTCGCCTGCTGGGATAGTACCAGAGAAATTTGGGAGGCAGGTGACACCTGGAAATTTGGGAGGCAGGTGACACCTGGAGATGGGAGAAGGGACGGGCTGCAACTGACCGTGATCCCGATAGTCTCTGGATTGGTTAAAGAGTAGGGCTGTGTGAAAAACCAGGCACTTGTTAGGAATGGCTGCCAGCAACCAAAGGAATTTGCTCAAAAAGGCTCTCAGTCACTGTGCAAGGACCTGTCATGCACGGCAGCATGGCCAGTGAAGGGGGTGGGTGAGATTTGCTCCCACTGAGGGTGCCTCACAGATTGATCAAAGGGGGGCAGCAGGGGCTCAGAGAGGTAGCAGTCTGCAGAAAGATTTAATTTAATAGAGGAACTAAACTGCCCTGAAGGGCCTTTGAATGCACAGTGGCAAAGCCAACAAAGAGGGAGGAGGAAGGGGGTCCCACTCAATCTCCCTCATGAACTAATCAAAGGGTTGCACAATGAGGTGGATTATAGGCATTGGACTGGCGCATATGGACAGAGAGGAGAGAGTGGGATACACAGCACTCTGAGGGCGTGGGCTGGAAACTGGACACCAGTGAATATTATAGCCCAAACCAAGCCCCCATCCTCATGAACCAGGGAAAAGGAAAAAAAAATTGAGTCCAGCCCCACTCGGCACGCAGCATCCAGGAAGACCAGCAGAACCCACTTGGTAGGTTTAAGCAGGAGTCTTTTTTGTGGGGTGGGGGGGCAAATGTAAAACAGTAAGATGTGGAGTTGTGAGAAGACCAAAGACAGATCCAGAAAGAAGTCAGAAGGCTAACACTAAGAGGTGAGACAAATTTCACTTTATTATCCTTCAGAACTTGCATTTTTTTTGTTATTTTTATTTTTTATATCTCTCGTTTTTGTTTTATTTGTTTGATTTCATTGTTTCATTGGTTTTCTTTATTCTCCTTTTCATATTACATTTTAATTTTTCTTCATTCATATTCCAATAACACACTATTCTTGGTCTTTTACTTTTTATTCTTTTTATTCAGATTATGTGTTTCTTATCATATTATTGTTATTCCAAATCCCACACAGCACCCTTCCCTGGTCTTAAGCCATTTCGCCATCGTGCTGAGCTTTATTACTGTTGTGGTTAACTATATTCTTTCACACACTATGCCAAGTTTCTATCCCTTACTCTTACTATATCTCACCATCTAACCTTGCATAAGCGGTCTGCTTTCTAAAGTCAGCTCACATTCTTTTACCCACCTTCCCCATAAGAGCCTGATCTCTTTTGCGCCTTATAAAAAATGGCTAGTTGGGTGAAAAATCATGGTTATTGCTGTACTTCTCCAAATGATCTCCTATCTATTCTCTACTTGTTAATACTTTAAATCCCATAGAATACTTTCCTGATGTCTTACTCCATTTTGCCTTCACCCTGCTTCTGATCACATACAAGACAAGGTGGGAGCTGTGAGTACCAGTAAACCTGCTGGAGGGAAGAGCCCACCAAAAAAGGAACCTCCCACAGGTAAAGCCTAAATACAACAAGAAAGCCCACACAAACAGAAGAAAGGACAACCCTAGAGCACCCATACAAGGAGATCAAAGAGTCTGTACCACTGAGTCCCACAAAAGTTCACCCTGCAAAGACATCTGGCAAAGCGGAGCATCAGGAATCACAGAAACAACCAAAAAATGTCACCTAATATGGGGAGACAAAGAAAAAACCTACAATCAAAAGGAATGGAAGTCTCCCCACTAAAAGAACTAAATGAAATAGAGGCAAGCAAACTATCAGATGGAAAATTCAAAACAACGGTTATAAGGATGATCAAGGAACTCACAGAAAACTATAAAGAATTGAGAACTACAACAGTATGAAAAAAGAAATGCAAACTATAAACAAGAACTAGGAAGCTATGAAGAATACAATTTCTGAAATTAAAAAAAAAAAACACTACAAGGAATTACAAACAGACTAGATGAAGCAGAGGACTGAAATAGTGAGTTGGAAGACAAGGTAGAAAAAAATACCCAGGTAGAGAAGCTGCATGAAAAAAGACTAAAAAAAATTAAGATAGCTTAAAAGGAATGCAAGACAACATGAAACACAACAACATTTGAATCACAGGAGTACCAGAAGGAGAAGAAAAAGAGCATAGGATAGAAATCCAGTTTCAAAAAATAATGACAGAAAACTTCTGGAACCCAGAGAGGGGAATAGCCATGCAAGTTCAGAAAGCATAGAGGATCCCAATCAAGACAAACCCAAAGAAACCAACTCCAAGACACATCATAATTAAAATGCCAAGTTTCAAAGACAAAGAGAGAATCTTAAAAGCAGCAAGGGAGAAACAAGAAGTAACATATAAGGGAGCCTTGATAAGGCTAGCAGCTGATTTCTCAACAGAAACACTACAAGCCATAAGGGAATGTCAAGAAATATTCTAAGTAATGAAAAGCAAAGACCTGCCACCAAGACTACTCTATCCAGCAAGGCTCTCAAAATGGAAGGCAAAATAAGGAGTTTCCCAGAAAAAGAAGGCTGAAAGAATACACCTCCACCAAATCAGCACAGCAAGATATGCTAAAAAGACTTCTTGAAGAAGAGGAAGAAAAAGAGCACAAGAAAGGGGGAGAGGAGCACATGCACAAAGGGGGAAAATGAATAAGCATCAATGATAACCTTAAATGTCAATGGTTTAAATGCTCCAATCAAAAAACATAGGGTAGCTGAATGGAGTAACACTACCTGACATACAGTTTAGTTTAAAAGTATTACTTTGACCATTCTGTGCAGAGTATTCTGCAAAAGCAGGAAGAAGGCTTATCCAAGTAGTCTAAATAAGACGTTCGTGAACTAGGGTGACAGTAATAAAGATATAGAGAATGGGTTGGATCTGAATTGTATTTTGAAGATAGAGCTGACAGGTTTTGTTAATTAAGACAGAAAAAGCATCAATGATGAATTAAAGGTTTAATCCTAAGCAATGCATGGATGCCAGTGCCAATTAGGTATCAAGTTTCTCTGCCCCAAATACACATACAAGATCAACACCAACTATGCTGACATCCTCAACCAAGTAAAAAAATGAGCTGCATATAGACTCAGGCAGTAGTCCCATTTCGGTTAAATTGCTAATAGCCTCAAATATCAAACAAAAAAGAAACAAATTTTGGCACGAACACACCACCAAGGAGGTCTAAGATGTATAGTTTTTCTAAGTGTTCTTAGCATACACACTTTAAAAAAAATCTTCACCCAAGGATATGTTTACTGATTTTAGAGAGAGAGGAAGGGGGAGGGGGAAGAGAGAGAGATCAGAGATGAGAGAGAGGGAGAAACATCAATAGGTTGTTTCCTGTTCGCACATCCTAGGTATGTGCCCTGACCAGAAATTGAACTTGAAACCTTTTGGTGCACAGGGTGATGCTCCAACTAACTGAACCACCTGACTAGGGCTTAGCATATATTCTTTTAGTTTTATAATTCCAAGCTTAATGAAGTAGATGCCAATTTAATCTAACTTCTGGAAATATGCTGGAAATGTCTTCTTTCAAAAAATTACAAAATTCAATTAATAGTCTTGAGCTTGCTAGGGTTTTCCAAATAGTGAAATAAGTGTATTTATTTTAATGGAAGGCTCTGCTCTGTCCATTCACTATTATAATGTGCTCACTTTTTCCTTCTTTAAAACTTAAGTAAAACTATAAAAGTCTGTAAAATGTATATATAATCAACTTTAAAAAGGAAGATGGCATTTTGCTCCTTGCTTTTAAAGAGCAGCTTGTCTCAATTTTCCCAGTCTGTGTTTTTGAAATTTCACTAGCTTTCAGACTATGTCAATCTCATTTCATACCTTCTTGCTACTTTATTTCTATTTCACCAGCACACTTTCTGGGCTACTAAGAAATGATTGTCTTTACTTCCATTACCTTAAATGTAAGAACTTCCTTAACAAAAGTTTCCATAATGGCTTATTGACTTAAAGAATGCTAAGAGATTTCCCCAAAAGTGCAGTGTAGTCACTTTCTTTGTTGTGTTCTCAAATGATGCCACTGGGACTGAGGGAAGAAATGAATGTACTGCATAGATATCTCTGTTTTGCGGATTGGGAAGATTAAGAAGAAAAATAGTACCTGGATCTTTTATTGACATCTTCAATTTATTTCTTCTTGTCTTCTTTCCTCTTTGTAGTATCGGTGGTTAATTTCAGGTGAAAGAAAGCAAGTCCTTTAGCCTTTCCCAATAATTAGGCTCTCAACATTAACTCCATGGCTCCATTGTTGACACTAAAGTGTAAACAGCTGCGGAGCTTGTGGACTGGTATTAGGGCAGTTTGTTATTTCAGGGGAAAAAGCAATACTGAGAACTTGAGTTTTGGAGTTCCACTTGGGTACAAATTTCAATGTCACCACTCTTGATGGCCAGTTGACTCAAACCTTCTGAGACTCAACTTACCCATATGTAAAATAGGGATAATAATACTTTATAAAGTTGTTGTGAAGATTAAAATAAGTAATGTATCTTATACAACTACATTAGTGCTCTGCATATAAAAAATAATTGTTTTTTGGTTTATGAACTTGTTATTTAAGGGGTATGGTAAGATAAGATTATTATATTATTACACACATATTTTATTTATAAGATATATATCATGTATTATCTTATAAATTATAACACATACAATGATATATACATATTTGTGAGTATTATGTATGAATGTGTTTGTATGTATATATATACATACACATATATAATTGTATAAGTATATGCATATGTACAAATTCATATGTGTGTGTGTGCATTTATATGAATAAGATTCAGATTAAAGAAAATAGTACTTTTGTTTTCTCTAGGCACCTCTGAAAGGCTAGACCAATAGTTATTCAATTGTAGTCTCCAGCATCAGTAACACCTGGCAACTTGCTAGAAGTTCAGTTTTATGAGTCCTACCTCAGAAACTTTGGAAGTGAGGTTCAGCAATCTATGTTTCAATGAGCTTTCCTGGTAACCCTGATGCACTATAAAGTTTGAAAACCACTAGAATAGACCATATCTCCATTCTAAGTTAATGACCTTCGATCTAAAGCATCCTTGGTTACTTGTCTTGTTTCACATAGAAATTTTAAGCAACCTATAAATGCTGAACTTAAATCAAATGGTAATATTAAAAACAAACTCATAAATGTTCAATAAAACTTTATTGAGTGCCTACTAGGTGCAGGGCACTGTGCTAAATGCTTTAGTGCATATTTAGCTTCATTGTGGTTTGCACAGTGAACAAATGGATAACACACAGCAATACCATTTTTTTCTTGTTGTTTGAAGAGTACTATGGTAAGACTGCCTCTCTTCCATGCCAAGAAATTGATTAAAAGTGTTTGAAACCAGTGCTGTCATGTTCCCTAAAATTAAAAAAATGGAACAAAAACTGATGATGGGCATTTACTGGTTGGACAGCAAAGGGACAGAGTGTAGGATTAAGGACATGAGTGCCTGCCAGTTCTCTTACCCCCTAGTGGCATCCCATAGTACCTCACCAAGAAACCTTTATTCAATGTAATGTAAAATGTAAATGTAAAATTTTTATGACCTCCTGGGAAGAGTTAGTTTTGTGTATCATTGTTTCTAGTGTGACTAAAATTACTAATATTCCCCTTGTGACATCAGTGAGATTAAACAATGATTATATATGTGAAGGGAATACATAAAATAAAAAGCATAGAGAATAATAGCCACTCATATAGTCACTATTTAGATTTAAGAAATGTTAATGTTTTGCTATTTTATTAGTTAGCTCAGGCTGCCATAACAGAATACCACAGACTAGAAATTAATAAACAATAGAAATTAATTTCCTCATAGTTCTCAAGGCTAGCTGGTTTTGTTCCTGGTAAGAATTCTTCCTGGCTTGTGGACTTCTTGCTATGTCCTTGCCTGGCCTTTTCTCAATGCATGTGCATGAAGAGAGCGAGAGGGAGCTCTTTGGTGTCTTTTCTATAAGGACACTAATCTTATTGGATAGGTGTCTCATTTAACATTAATTATTTCTTAGAAGCCCTGTTCTCAAATATAGCGACCCTGGGGGTTAGAGCTTCATCCAATGAATTTTGGGAGGCACAATTCAATCCATAGCAACCATGTTTCCGATTTTATCTTTCTGAACCTATTTCTCTTCTCTACTCTCTAGAGGTACATTTTTGAAGTTAGCATGTGATTCTCCTTTCCTTGCATTATACACCTACTATATATACATGCATATTTATATCTATAAACACTTATTACATAATATAATGTGTTTCACATTTGACACCAATAGGCCATTTGCTTTTTTCTCTCACCATTCTGTTTCTGACGTTAATCCATGTTGATTTTGTAGATCTAATTTATTCATTTTAACCACTGATTTGTTTAGTATTGAATGAATCTATCATAATTTATATATCTATCCAATAGTAAGAGACATGTAGAAATAGTTTGAATTTTTTTCTCACTAAATGATTTTGTGGATATGTGTTAGGGTATGTTTGGGTTATAGGAGTATACCTAAACTCTACCAGTAGAGTTTTCATTTTTATACATCATTCATAACTATTGTAAGACTTCTATTTTTGTTTCTTTCATGAGGATAAAATGTTATTTTATTGTTGTTTTAATTTTTTAAATTTACATTTCCCTGATTAG
This sequence comes from Mormoops blainvillei, assembly GCA_004026545.1. Classification (NCBI taxonomy): domain Eukaryota; kingdom Metazoa; phylum Chordata; class Mammalia; order Chiroptera; family Mormoopidae; genus Mormoops; species Mormoops blainvillei. The sequence continues at coordinate 1,208,667 of PVJD01000003.1, read as the reverse complement.
TTATGAGGTTAAGCATCTTTCATAAATGTATTAGTTCCAAATGATTCCTATGTGAGTTGACCGTTCATATATTTGTCCACTTTCTATTGGGTTGCTTGTATTTTTAAAAAATTGTTATTATTTATATATTTCTATTACTAAAATTTTGTTTACTGTGACTGCAACTATCAACTACTCTGTGACCTGATTCTTCACATACAAATTAGTGTTCTAATTATTAGAATGTTTATTTTCTAGTTTATTAGAATGTTTAATGCAGTTGAATTTATCAGTTTTCCTCTTTATGATTTAGACTTTATTATATCTTATTTAGGAAACTATTTCTTACCCAAGTCTTTAAGATATTTTCTTTGACAAACTTTAATTACTCAACTCTCCATTCTTTCCCACTGGTATGTCAAAATGCACATCATTTCAATTGTTACAGCTTTATAGTAGCTCTGGTATCTAATGGAGTAAGACCTTTCTCTTTAATCTCCTTTAAAGAGGTATTGATTATTTTTTACTTTTATTCACCAAATAAAATTCTTGACTCTGCGTATTAATCTGGGGTGATTGACACCTTTATGATATGTAGAGTCTTTCCATTTACTTGAGTATTCCTTTATATTCTTTATTAAAGTTCAATTATTTCAATCCATAAGGAATTATACTACTTTAGTTAAGTTAATTCCCAGGTGCAATTTGCACCCCTATGGTGCAAATGTTAGTATGCTTGAAGTTGTCCCAGAGGCTCCTTAATCTATCTTTGTTTTGTTGGGTTCTTTTCTTCTCTTCTTGCTGTTCTGATGGGTTGGGTTTTGCTTCCTTATATTCCAAATCATTTATTTGATTCTCAGCTTCCTCCACTTTTATTTCTTGTATTTTTTAAATTTCAATTAGTGTATCCTTCATATTTGATTATATCATTTTTTATGCTGTTTAGGTCTCACTAAGTTCCTTGAGCATCCTTATAACCAGTATTTTGAACTCTACCTCTTATAGATAGCTTATCTCCATTTTGTTTAGTTCTTTTTCTGGAGTATTTTTCTGTTCTCTCATTGGGTCATGTTTCATTGTTTCCTCAGTTTGACAGCTTCCCTGTGTTTGTTTCTATGTATTAGGTATAGCTGCTTTGATACCATTTTGGTAGCATGGCCTGATGTAGGATCCAGTGGTATATCCTTTTCTTTTACCCAAGCTGGGAGCTTGAGGCGTGCCCTCCATGTGGGTTGAGTATACCCTCCTCTTGTAGTTAAGCCTTCAATGCTCTTGGCAGGTCAATGGGAGGGATTTACACAAGTCAGTCAGCAGCAAGGACTGGCTGTGACCACAGACCACCAACGTCTGCCCTTTATGGAGGATCAGCTGTTCAGGGACCCATTCCACAGAGCAGTACATACTTTAGAAGGGCTCTGGAGCCCACTAAGTCTACTCCTTGAGTCTATAGTTTGTTATGGTTGTTGGGTGGTGATGCTCTGACATTGTCTGAACCTGTCCACTGGGTGCACAGGCTCCGGGGTTTCCCAGGTGGTGCAGGCAAAGGTCAGCCACTGCTTGGGCCACCTGGCATAAGCTATAAAGTGATCTGCAGTTGGTCGCTACTTGTGCTGAGCTTGGAGGTACCCAAATGAGACCATGCTGTGAACCAAAGCCAGTTGCTGCTAGTGCTGGGCCTGGGGAGACTTAGCAAGTGGTACAGGGGCTGGGAGCTCACTGAAGCCAGCTGTTGATTGTTTGAGAATATTTAGGAAGATCTGAATCATGAGCCAAAACTAGCCTTTCATAACAGCCCCGGGTGGACTTATAAGTTTGGTGGGTGGAGCCTCCAGGATTTATCACGGTGGGAAAACTGCATGAGCCATGGTTGATGAATTCTCAAATATGGTGTCGACCTTATGGCTCTGTGGTTCTGTGGGTGGAGAGCTTAGAAAAGGAAAAATGACCTTTGCCTGCAGTTCTTTTTGGAAGAATGCTGTCCCTCTTCTTGCCCTGACGCCACACACTCCAGTTCCTCCCTTTATGCCACTGGTGCCTTTCAAACTTCTACCCCAGTGCTGGAGCTCAGAGGGACTGAGTCTGAGTCAGTCTGTCTGCAGATTCTTTAAAAGGAGTTGCTTGTTACTCCAGTAGTTTCTTCAACTGACTCAATCCCTGCTGGTTTTTACAACCAGAAGTTATGGGGATTTATCCTCCCAGCACTGGGACCTGTGGCTAGGGCACCTGGTGTGGGGCTGAGACCTATCACTCCCAACATATTCTTCCCAATTTTTGACCACCATACATGGGAGGGAGACCAGCCTATTCCACATCGCCACCCTTCCTACCAGCCTGTGTGGCACGGTTTCTTTAATTCTGTAGTTGTCAGGTTTCCATTCATCTTGATTTCTGACCATTCTGAGTGATGGTTGTTCTATGGTTTTGTCGTAATTTTGATGTGGTTGTGCGAGGAGGCAAGCTGTGTTTACCTGTACCTCCAACTTAATCCAAAGTTCTACTTTCTTCTTGTTTGCATTTGTCTAGTACCTATTTGTCTACTTTTTAAAAAATGTATGTTTTTGCCCTGGCCAGGTGGATCAGTTGCTTGGAGTGTTGCCCCCAACACCAAAAAGTTGTGGGTTCAATTCTCAGTCAGGGCACATATCTAGGTTGTGGGTTTAATCCCTGGTCAGGGCACATACAGGAGGCAATGAATTGATGTTTTTCTTTCACATAGATGTTTCTCTTTCTCTCTCTCCTGTCTTCTCTCTTTAGAATCAACAAGCATACCTGCAAATGAAGTTTTTTTTTTAATGTAAGTTTTCTATATTATTTTTAAGTGTTTATAAATAGTATTCCCAGATTTTATTTTTGTAATTAGTTTTATTTTTTACAAAGATTTTTATTTATTTTTAGAGAAAGGGGAAGAGAGGGAGAGAGAGAGAGGGAGAGAAAAATAAATGTGAGAGAGAAATATTGTTCAGTTGCCTCTCCAACCTGGGACCTTACCCACAACCCAGGCATGTGCCCTGACTGGGAATTGAACAAGCGACATTTTGGTTCCTAGGCCAGCCCAACCCACTGAACCACACCAGCCAGGGTTGATTGTTCTTAATGGGAAAACTTCAGCCCTTTATTTTACAATTAATATAACTGCTGATATATTTCATTTTTTTTTATTCTGGTTTATTTTTATTGACTTAAGTCAGTTGATAGTTATTCTATTCTTTTTTTCCTGTGAATTTGGACATTGTACTGCTGTGTCTTATATTCCATTAAAAATTATCTTTTTTCTTTTCTTATAACAGACATATTATCATCATTTAGAAATAAGAGATAACCTCTTTTCCCCACGAAGATACACTTTTTCTCAACAAGATGTTCTATTCCTTGCCTACCTCCTCCCACACTTGTAAACAGAGGTCTGAGGATACTCTCACCTTCCTATTCTTCATATCTTTCTTTCCTCCTTCTAAAGGGGTTTTTCGAATGCTTTAACTTTCACTCTCTTTCTGCCACCAATGTCTGTGTTTGGCTGAAAGTTTAGTATACATTAAATTTATTTATGTTTGGATCTTAGAACATCATAATTTCAATTTAGTGATATAGGATATGTCATGTTTTTATGTCTAGTTAGACTTTTAAATACGAACATCCAGTTTTCTTTTTAATAGTATTTGCAAGGTTTCCATTTCTTTATCCCTGTACTCTTTACCTTTCCATCCCCTTATATTTTAGATAATTCTTGAGAACTTCATATAGTTAATTTTTTTTCATGCAGTCTGATATATTCCTCTTAGAGTATCTAGTCAATGTAAATGTAACGTAATTATTTCTATAGTTGGATTTACATTTACCATCTTATCTTGTTTTATACTTTTCCTATGTGCTTCCTTTTAGATAGATTATTTTTTATTTTTCATTTTTTAAATTCTGTTTTCCTCCTACTTGTTCGTGATTTATATATTTTCTTTATATTATTTTAATAGTCACCAGAAACTGTAACATGTGCACTGAACTTGTTAAGGTTTAAAGTTAATTAGTGCCTTATATTTTAACTCCATTTACCTTCTCTCAACTTATTGCTTTATTTTTAATTTTATCTTGCTTTAGGAAACCCCACAAAATATTACTACTGCCATAGCAACAACAATTGAGGACAATAACAACTACATCAATGTTTCTTTAGAATACCCACATATTTATTTCTTTGCTCTTCATTCTTTCTTGTATCTCAGACTACTTTATTTCTGTTTGAAATACCCCTTCTAGAATTTTATTTAGTTAAGATTAGCTAATGCTAAACTTTCATAGCTTTTGTTTTTGCCTAGGGATATCTATTTTATGATCATTTATGAAGGATGTTTTTCCTAGGTGTAGGATTTGAGGCAGTTCATTTCTTTAGCTCATTAAATGTATCCTTTCACTGGTCTCTGGTTTCCATTATTTCTTACTTTCAAGCTATTGAGAAGTTAGCTGACAGTCTAGTGCTTCTTTAATATTATACATTTTTTCTTTATATTTAGTGTTCTGAAATTTCTCTATTCTTGTCTTTCACTCTCTAACAGTATATTTCAAAAGCAAGAAGTTTTAAAGCTTGATGAAGTCCAATTTATAATTTTTGTTTCATGGACCATTCTTTTGGTTTTTATATCTGAAAAGTCTCTACCTAATGTAAGATCATGTGATATTTTCAACTAGGTGTTTTTATTTTAGTCTTAATATTTAAGACTATGATCAATTTAGAGTTAATCTGCATATGTGGTTTAAGGCATGGATCAAAGTTTTTTTGTTTGTTTTGTTTTGTTTTTGCATATGGATACCCAATTCTTCCAGCATTATTTATTGAAAAGTCTATTCTTTCTTTATAATTGCTTTTGAACCTTTGTTGAAAATCATCTCTCTTTAACTGTGTGACCCTCTTTCTAGGAGTCTCTATTTTATTTTGTTGACTTAAGAGGTCTGTCTAGAAGGTATCCAGCATGTAGTAGCAAAATAGAGACATTTATTGAAGATACAAGATGCAAAAACATTGTACATAAGACAATGACACCTCAGTCCCCTTGAAAGTGGGCATCTTGGGACCACACACAGTTCTCCGAATCACCATCAGCCACCCTGTTAAATTTTCCTGAATCTCATTGACAGTACGAAATCTCTTCCCTTTCAAAAGTGATTCTAGTTTTGGAAAAAGCCAGAAGTCATAGGGCACCAAATTTGGGTTGTTGTGGGGCTGAGTCACCTGGGTGGTTTGATGTTTCACCAAAAAACTCTGTATGAGATGTGATGCATGAGTGGGTATGTTGTCATGTGATGAAGATGCCAATCACCAGTTGCCCATAGCTGCGGCCTTCTGAATCATCCAAGTATTTTCTACAGAGGAATGTTCAAGCTTAATGCAAAATTTAATGCAGATTCATTGCTCTACTCACTCATTCATTTTGAATGCAATGGCCATATAACACACAGGCTCACTTAACTGCGTATATTGCCCCCAGTGACTAATACAGTGAACGGTCATTGTTTAAGTATGCACATTCAAGTCCACACTCCTTGGCTGCCAGGTAACATCGATGCCATTCAAATCATTCTTGTTACATTAACAATAGCTAGACTTTTTCCAGACACACCTTTGTATATGTCTATTTTGTGCTAATACAACACTATTTTGATTACTGTAACTTTACAATAAGTCTTGAAACATGGTAGGATTGTTTCTTCAACTGTATTGGTTTTTTTTAAAGATATATTTGCACTGACTTCCAGAATTAACTTCTAAAAAAAAATTTCCTGCTAGGAAATTAATTAGAATTACTTTGACTCTACAAATTGATTTGTGAAGAATTGATTTCTTTAAAATATTAGGATTCCAACTGATGGACATAATTTATCTCCCCAATTATGTAGATACTCTTTAATATTTTAGCAATTTTTGCAGTTTTATGTGTATAGCTCTTGTATATCCTTTGTCAGAATTACTCCCAATTATTTAACATTTTAATGCCTTAAACATATTTAAATATTTTTATTTCTAAGTGTTTGATGTTAGTGCATAGAAATTAATTTTTTCTATATTGATATTGTAGCCTACAAACTTGTTAAATTATTAGTTTTAGTAGATTTTCTTGTAGAGTCCACTGGGGCTCTACAAAGTTAATAATGTTATCTGAAAATAACACCAATTTAGCTTTCTTTCCAATCTGGATGCTTATTCTGGAAGAGTTTGTGTAGAATTTATATGATTCTTTTTGAATGTTTGTGGAATTTACCAGGAAAAGCATCTAGGTCAGTAATTTATTTTATGGGAAAGTTTTAACCTATACACTCAACATTTGATACAGATATGGGATTATTTGGGTTATCTTTTTTCCTTAAGTAATCTTTAGCAATTTTTGTGTTTTGTAGAATTTTTGCATTTTACCAATGTTGTTGAATTTATTGGCATAAATTTGCTTATAATACTGTCTTATTATTATTCTAATATTATACATGTGAAATATCTACTAGTGTCACTCTTCTCATTCCAGATATTGTTAGTTGGCTGAAATTTAATTCTTTTTTATTGTTGTTCAATTACTGTTGTCCCCATTTCCTCCCTACTACTCTCTCCCACCATACCACCCCCACCTCCCACGTTCAATTCCCCCCCACACTGTCTTCATCCATGGGTCCTTTATACATGTTCCTTGACAATCTTTCCCCTTTTCTAAAGTTTAATTATTGTGTCATGTATTTGGGTTGCATTTTAAATCCAGTCTGACAATCTCTTTTAATTACTATGTTTAGCCCATTTTATTTTAACATGAATGTTTATATGTCTAGTTATATCTATCATCCACTCTTTGTTTTCTATTTGTCACAACTTTTTTTTTTGTTCCTTTTTTCCTTATATTCATTAATGAGATACTTTTGCCTTTAAAAATCCTGTCCAGGCAAAATCAGAACTTAAATTTTATGTTGAATCCAAAGCTTTTTCTCTTATCCTGCCTGGGTATTCACTTATTTTATTTCCCTTTACTTCTTTTACTTCTCTTCACCTACTTTTGATACTTTTTTGCCTTTCCAGTGTTGAGCTGGGGGGAGCTAGATTAAAAAAGACTATATATTTTTTCAATTATAACCACAGCAACTATGATCTTTGTTTCTATATTATTTATAAAAATCTCAAGTGGTTAGCCTTTTGAAAGCTTTAGATATTGAAAAGCAGACACTGGTGTTAGTTTATTTAACAGTATTTCAAGCTTGTTGAAATTGAATGTCAGAGACAAGAAATGTTAAAACTTGGTATACAGCTACTTACTTAAATGAATTAGTCACTAGTAATTTAATTATTTATTGTATTACTATTTTGAACTAAAACAGGGTGTTTGTTAAGGTAATAAGGTAATGTGAACCAATATAACAAAGTGAAAAACTTAAATAAAGTTTATTTGATCATCAATGTAATGTCTAAAATTGGTTCCCTTTCAAGACAACTGTCTTCTAGATAATGATTTAGGATTTTTTCCAGGGCTTCCTTAATATGTGGTTCTGACACTTTTGATATATGGCTTCTAAGGTTGTTATACCCTTCTATATCAAGCTGGCATTGCTTGGGCAGATATTTTTGTGGGTTCAAGCATGAGGGAAGCATATATTCTTCTGCTCACATCCCATTGGTGAAGGCTCAGTTATACTGACCTGCAAGAGAACCTGCGTAATATGGTATAATTATGTGCCAAAGGAGAACAAAATAAGTTTGGTGATGAGCTAGCTAATTTCTGTGTAGGAAAAGTTTCTTTGTTACAAGTGTTCCAAGTAGTTAAATTTGAAATTAAAGGTCAGTGAGCATGGCTCTTATCCCCCTCTGCTATGGTAGTGTGTTGATATCTTATGGACAAGTCACTCAACTCTAACTCAGCTTCCAACAAGCACATTTGTTGGGGGGTAGGGATGACTCACCACACTAACACGAAAGCTCCAAGAAGCTGCCAAACTTGGATTTCTAAGAAAATTTCTAAGGGAACAAGTCTTTATAATGAAGATTTTTAACAAAACATTTATTAACAGGATGTCTTCATTCAAGTGATTCTTCATACTTCATGCTGAGAGGTTTTTACTTTTTATTTTATAAAAGACAATTTTGTTATATCTTGCTGTCATTTCTAGGTGTTTATATGTACTGGGAGGGTTTCCATTATCAAGTTATTCTGAGCCAGCAATGAAATAAACTGGGAGATTCTGTAGCTAAAAAAAATTAACTCTGAATGTCTTTCTAAAGATATTTTTTATTTAAAAGTAGGAACTTAAAGTCTGAAGTTTAGATTTCAGACAAAAAGACATTTGTATAAAGTATCTTTTAGAGTGTTTATACATGTCTCTGTATTTGTTTTTTTTCTTACCAATCCCAATCCTCTGGAGTCATGGGGTACTCAGGGCCCAGGAACTCCAGTTTAATATTTGTTTAATGATTTTGACCCCTGCTCTGAAGCCAAATTATAGAGAGGAGTTTAGCCTTGCATGTCTTGAAATCATTAGGTTAGCATGAAATGGTTCTGCTGCTTGTTTTGTCTTACCATTATTTCTGAGTTGGGCTTACAAAAATTGACATCTATTTGACTGGCACAATTTAAGAGCAAACTGGTCATGACAAAGTTCAAGGGCCCATAGCTATATGATCTCATGTGTCAAGGTATAGTTTTCTCTACCCATTAAGTTACCCAGTGTCCTAACTTACTTAATGATTTAAGTGTCATTCCTTTTCAAGAATGATAAGTATTTCCCAAGATGGCTAAAAAAATTGTTTTGTATGTTGACCAAACCAGCTCTGAGCAATCTGTTGGGAACTTAGCTACTGAATATTTAGCTCATTATTTGGGGTCTTCAATATTTTAATGAGCAGTCTTGACACTGATAACTCCTATATGCTAGGAGCCTAGGTTTGTAGCTTCTTTAATTTGACTATGAATTACTAAATGCTTATTATGTGCCAGATGCCTGGAATCAAAGGTTTCAAATGACTCTGGAATGACAAGATAAACCTATTCAGATAAAGGGAAGATTTAAACTGAATAAGTAAATTTTGTAGTTTGTTATACATTGATAAATGTCATGGAGAAAAATAAATGGATATGGGAAATTTGAAGGAAGAGGATATTGCTATTCTAAATAGGATTATCAGGGAAATTGTCATTATACATGTGATACTTGAACAAAAACATGAATGAGCTGAGGAAAGAGCCATCCATATAGAGAGAAGAACAAGGAGAAGGCCTTCCAAACTGATATACTTGAGAAATAGTAAAGAAGTCACCTTGTATGGCTAGTGAGAGTGAATGGGTTCATGGGGACATTAAAGAAGCTGAATTCAGGGGTAGGGTTAGGGATGAAGGAGCAGAGGAGATAAGGCACTGACCAGGAGCAAAACTTTAATTGTGTGACATTCTGGAGGCCACATAAAGAAAGTACGTCAAGGAGGGAGTGATGAACTGTGCCAAAAGATACTGATGGTTCATATAAAATACAATTTGAGAACTGACCATTGGCTTTAGTTTCACACTGAGGAGTTACAGTTGATCAGACTGCAGATATAAAACAGATATCTCCTTAGAGGAATTTAGGTGTGGAGTTGTGGTAGATACAAGAGGCAGAGTTAGGAGAGATTTTATGCTTTTGTTTTAGAAGGGAGAAATTATAGTATATTTCTATATTGATAAGACCATCCAGGAGAGAGGGAACATTTGATGATATAAGAGTGAAAGGAGAGAATTGATGTAGGTGGAGAGGGGATCAAGTGCACAAGTAGAGAAGTTGAACTTAAATGGAAATGTGGCAGAGTTCAAAACACTGGTTATAAGGATGCTCAATTAACTTAGTAAGAACTTCAACAGCATAAAAAATGTCATGGAAACCATAAAAAAGAACCAGTCAGAAATGAAGGATACATTAATTAAAATTTTAACAATTTACAGGGAATCAACAGTAGAGTGAATATAGCCCAGAATCAAATAAGCAATTTTGAGTATAAGAAAGGCGAAAACACCCAATCAGAACAGCAAGAAGAAAAAAAAGTTCAAGAAATGAGGATAGTGTAAGGAGCCCTTGGGACAAGTTCAGGCACACTGACATTTGCATCATGAGGATGCCAGAAGGAAAAGAGACAGACCAAGAAATTGGGAACTTACTTCAAAATATAATGACAGAAAACTTTCCTAACTCGGTGAAGGAAATAGACATACAAGTCCAGGAATCCTAGAGTCCCAAAGAAGATGAACCCAAAGAGGCCCATCCCAAGAAACATTATAATTAAAATGCCAAAGATTAAAGACAAAGGAGGGTGTGATATTTGCAAATCAATAAATGTAATACATCACATAAACAAAGGAAAGATGAAATTCACAAGATTATATCCATTGATGTGGAAAAGCATTTCATAAGGTACAGCACCCACTTATGATTAAAAAACTTAGCAAAGTGGGAGAAGACGGAACATATCTCAACATAATAAAGGCCCTATACCAGAAACCAACAGCCAACATAATACTCAATGGGAAAAAACTAAAAGCTTGCCAATTAACATCAGAAACAAGACAAGGATGTCTGCTTTCACCAGTTTCATTAAACATAATATTGGAAGTCCTAACCATAGTGATCAGACAAGAAAAAGAAATAAAATCATCCAAGGAAGAAGCATAACTGTCATCATTTCCAGATGACATGATAGTATACGTCGAAATCCATATAGACTCCACCAAAAAACTACTTGACCTAATAAGTGAATTGGGAAAAACACCTGGATATAAAGACAATGCTCAGAAATTGAAGGCATTTTTGTACACCAAAAAGGAAATATCGGAAACAGAAATCAGGTCGGAAGATGACAGCAAAGTAGGTGGGAGCTAAACCCTCTTTCTCATGCACCCACCTGGGACACCTAGCCAATATTCAGAAAACTGAGTGATCAGCCAATGAAATTCCAGCTTATTTGAAGCTTGGAAGCAAAAGGTTGCAGAGGATGATAGCAAAGGGACAGTAACGAGGATATGTAGGCAGACAGGAAGGTCCCTGGCCTTGTGCCAGGAACTGCAGCTACTGCAGGAGCTTTGGAGAAGAGCCAGCTCAGCGATTGTAACTTGGCAGCACCCTCCCCTCTCAGAGAAGGGAAGTCACGGACCTATACCAGTAGAGACCTGGTCGCTGGGCAGTGGGAGACACAGGGCAGGTGGCACACCACAGCTGAGACTGTGGTTGACAACTGGGAAAATACTAGAAATACTGGGGAACTGGGTTACACTGAGAGATGGGAGAAGAGAACGGCCATACTGACCATGACCCAGGTAATCCAGGGACAGATTAGAGTTGGGCTGAGTGAAAATCCCAGTGATTGTTAGGAAACACTGCCCACTACCAAGGGGAATTCACTCAAAAAAAGGCTCTCAGCCACTGTGCAGGGCCTCCAGTGCACTGCAGAGGCAGCAGCTGGCCAGGACAGAGATAAAGGAGGAGGACTGTGAATTGCTCCAAATAAGGGTGTTCCAAAGACTGATCAAAGCAGAGCAACTGGGGCCAAAGGGGTAACAGTCCCCAGAGAGACTTAATTTAACTGCGAAACTAAACTGCCCAAAAAGGACTTTGCACACATGCATCACCCAAGCCTGCAAAGAGTGAGGAGGAGGGTGCACTTTGCTTCCACTCAGTGCACCTCACAGACTAATCAAATGGCAGCACACCGAGGGAGACTGAGGGCACAAGCCTGACACATAGGAAAGGGTGGGCCTTGCAGCCCTCTGAGGGCTCAGCTAAAGGCTGTGAACCCAAGGATCCCATTCTCCCAGGTTCACAGGACAGCAAAAAACAAAACAAAACAGAGAACAAGAAATGGGCCCAACCTGTCTCTTACAGTGGCATCAAGGAAGAGAGCAGAACCTGTTTGGTGGGTTTAAAGTCAACAGGAGGCTTTTTTTCTTTCTTTTTTCCTTTTTTTCTTTTCTTGCAAGTGTAACACAATAAGATCTGGATCTGTGAAAGGACCAAAGACAGATCCAGAGAGAGATCAGAAGGCTCATGTCAACACCTGAGAAAAAACTTCACTTTGATATCCTTCAGGACTTGAATTTCTTCTTTTTTATTTTATTGCTTTTTTGTTATTTTTATCTTTTATATATTTTAATTTTTTAATTTTTCTACCTTACATTTAGTTTTCTTTTGCTTGTTTGTTTGATTTCCTTGTTTGACTAGTTTTCCTGTTCTCCCTTTCCTATTACATTTTAATTTCTCTTCTAACAAAGCACCTGTACACCAATAACACACTGAGGTCTTTAAATTTTTATTCTTTTTATTCAGATTAAGTATTGCTTGCCTTATTATTGTTGTTCCAAATCCCATATAGTACCTACCCTAGTTATGGCCCTTTTTGTTCTCTTCCTGAGCTTTATTACTGTTGCGGTTAACTTTATTTTCTTCCAAACTACCCCAAATTTCTATCACTCTCACTATAGCTCATCATCTAACCCTACATAGGTGTTCTGTTTTCTGAAGTCACCTCACATTCTTCACCCCCACCAAATAAGAGTCTTATCTCTTTTTTATCTTTTATAAAAAGTGGCTACTTGGGTGAATTATCACACTTAATGCAGTACTTCCCCAAGGATCTCCTATCTCCCTCCTACTTGTTAGTACTTTAATTCTCATAGAACACTCCCCCACTGTTTTACTCCTTTTCACCTTTGTCCTGCCCCTGATCACATACAAGATAAGGTGGGAGATGTGAATATCTGTAAACCAACTGGAGAAGAGAACCCATCAACAAAGGAGCCACCAACAGGAAAAACCCAATTCCAAGAAGAGACACCGCACAAATGGAAGAAAGGGCAAACCTCAAACATCTACAAGGAGTTCAAAGAGACCACAACACTGAGTCCCACTGACTCCTACCACAGAAGTTCACACTGGAAAGATAGTTGGCAAAGCACAGAATCAGGAATCACAGAAAGAAACTAAAAGAGCCCCAAAAAAGAAGGCAAAGAAAGAACCATCAATCAAAAAGAATAGAAGACTCCCCACTAAAAGAGCTAAAATAGACAGAGGCAAGCAAACTATCATGTAAAGAATGCAAAAGAATGGTGATAAGGCTGCTCAAGGAACTCACAGACAACTATAAGGAACTGAATGAAAACTACAAGAGTATGAAAAAGGAAATAGAAACATTAAACAAGAACCAGGAAGAAATGAAGAATACAATTTCCTAGATAAAATATACACTAGAAGGAATTCCAAGTAGGTTGGATGAAACAGAGGACAGAAAGAGTGAACTGGAAGACAAGGTGGAAAGAAATGCCCAGGTAGATAGAGCAGCTGCATGAAGAAAAACTAAAAAAATATGAAGATAACTTAAGAGAAATGCAAGACAACATGAAACGCAACAACATTCAAAACATAGGAATAACAGAAGGAAAAGAAAATGAGCAAGGGCTGGAAACCCTGTTTCAAAAATAATGACAGAAACTTCCCAAACCTGGAGAGGGAAAAAAAACATGTAAGTACAGAAACACAGAGTCCCAATCAAGATGAACCCAAAGAGTCCTACACCAAGACACATCATAATTAAAAGGCCAAATTTTAAAGACAAAAAGAGAATCTTAAAAGCAGCAAGGGAGAAACAAAAAGTAACATACAATAGTACTAAATAAGCAGCTAATTAGGTTAGCAGTTAATTTCTCCATAGAAACACTACAGGTCAGAAGGAATGGCAAGAAATATTTCCAGTAATAAAAAGCAAAGGCCTGCAACCAAGACTACTCTACCCAGCAGGGCTCTCAATTAAAATGGAAGGTGAAATAAGGAGTTTCCCATACAATATAAGGCTGAAAGAATGCACATATACTAAACCAGCACTGCAAGAGCTGCAAAAAGGGCTGCTATAAGAAAAGGAGAAAAAGAGAGAGAGGGAAGAACACAGGTACAAAGTGTGAAAAATGAATAAGTACCTATCAACCATAACCTTAAATGTTAATGGATTAAATGCTCTAATCAAAAGACATAGGGTAGCTGAAAGATTAAGAAAACATGACCCACACTTATGTTGTCAAACACAAAACCACCTCAGAACAAAAGACCTATACAGACTGAGAGTGATGGTTAGAAAAAATATTCTAAGCAAAGGGACAGGGAAAAAAAGCCAGAGTTGCAATACTTATATCAGACAAAATATACTTTAAAACAAAAGCCATAAAAAGAGATACTGAAAGACACTACTAAATACTTCGGGGAAGAATCCATCAAGAAGAAATAAACATTGTAAAGCTACATACACACAATATAGAGCACCCACATACATAAGGAAAATCTCGGAGAACTTCAAAAAAGATATAGACAACAACACACTTATACTAGGGGATTTTAACACACCACTGTCAAAAATGGATAGATCTTCTAAACAAACTATCAACAAGGATATTGTGACATTGAACAATGCCCTAGATCAAATGGACTTAACTGATATACATAGAACTTTTCATCCCAAAGAAGCAAAATACACATCCTTTTCAATTGTACATGGAAATCTTTCAAACAGACCACATGATAGGACACAAAACAAGCCTCGACAAATTCAAGAAAATTTAAATCACATCAAGAATTTTCTCAGGCCACAAGGACCTCAAACTAGAAACCAATCTCAAAGGAAAAAAACTCAAAAACACTCAAATTCATGTAGACTGAGTAGCATGCTAATAAAAAATGCATAGGTTAATTATGACATAAAGAAAGAAAATAGAAACATCAGGAAACAAATAAAAATGAACACACAACTGTCCAAAACTTATGGGACAAAGCAAAGGTAGCTCTGAGAGGGAAGTTCATTGCGATGCATGCCTACCTGAAAAAGATAGAAACATTTTAAATAAACAACCTAACACAACATCTTCAAGGACTGGATGAACAACAAAAAGCAAAGCCCAGAGTGAGCCAAAGGAAGGAACTAACCAAGATCACAGCAGAATAAGATGACCTAGAGACTAAGAGAACAATTCAAAGGATCAATAATTCCAGGAGCTTGTTCTTGGAACAGATAAACAAAACTGTCAAAACTTTAAGCAGAATAATCAAGGAAAAAGGAAGAGAATCCAAATAAATAAAATCAGAAATGAAAGAGGAGAGATCACAACTGATATCACAGAAGTACAAAGAGAGTAGGAAATTACTACAAAGAACTACATACCAAGAAATATGAAAACCTGTGTGAAATGGACAAATTCCTGGAAAAACTACTATCTTCCAAAACTGAATGAAGCAGAAGCAGAAAGCCCACGCATACTGAAAACAGCTGGGGAAATCAAAGCAGTAATCAAGAAAACTCCTGGCACACAGAAGGATGGTTTCCCAGGAGAATTCTCCAAATCATTTAAGGAAGAGTTAACCCCTGTCATTCTCAGACTATTCAAAAAAATCCAAAAAAAGCAAAGACACAAAAATTCTTATAATGAAGCCAGCATCATCCTAATCCCAAAACCAGATAAAGACAAGGAAAGAAAACTACAGGCCAATATTGCTGATGAACATAGGTGCAAAAATCCTCAACAAAATAGTGGCAAACTGCATCCAGTAACACATTAAAAAGATCATGCCCGATCATCTGGTGGGATTCATCCCAGGGACTCTAGGATGGTACAATATTCACAAATCAATAAATACGACACTTCACATAAACAAAGGGAAAGGCAAAAATCTGATGATCCTACCAATAGATACAGAAAAAGCATTTGACAAAAGCATAAAAGCACCCATTTATGATCAAAACACTCAGCAAAGTGGTAGTAGAGGGAGCATACCTCAACAAAATAAAAGTCATATACAAGAAACCTACAGCCAACATCATACACAAAAGGCAAAAGCTAATACCTTTCCCACAAAATCAGGAACAAGACAAGGGTATCTGCTTTAACCACTTCTGTTCGACATAGTATTGTAGGTCGTAGCCACAGTGACAGACAAAATAAAGAAATAAAAGGCATCCAAATAGGAAAGGCAGAAGTAAAACTCATTTTTTGCAAATGATATGATTGCGTACATTGAAAATCCCAGACGCCACCAAAAAACTACTCAACCTAATAACTGAATTTGGCAAAATGCAGGATAGAAAGTCAATATTCAAAATTGAAGGTATTTGTGTTGACCAACAATGAAATATCAGAATCAGAAAAAAAGAAAAATATCCCATTCACTATACGAAGAAAAAAAAGGTACCTAGGAATAAACATAACCAAGGAGGTAAAAAACCTGCACTAAGAAAACTACACATCACTGAAGAAAGAAATTAAGGAAGATGCAAATAAATGGAAGCATTTACCGTGTTCATGGATCAGAAGAATTAACATCATCAAAATGTCCGTACTACCCAAAACAATTTACAGATTCAATGCAATGCCTATTAAAATACCAATGACGTATTTCACAGGCATAGAACAAAGATTTCAAAAATTTATGTTAAACCATTAATGACCCCAAATAACCACAACAATTTTGAGAAAGAAGTACAAAGGTGGAGGGAAGGCAATATCCGATATCAAACTATATGACAAGTCTACTATAATCAAAACAGTCTGGTGCTGGTGTAAGAATAGACACATAGACCAATGGAACCAAATAGAGAGCCCAGAAATAAACTCATGTCTCTATGGTCAATTTATATTCAACAAAGGAGGAAAAGGCATAAAATGGAGTAAAAGTAGCCTCTTCAAAATGGTGTTGGGGCATCTAGACAGTTACATGCAAAAAAAAATGAAACTTGACTACCAACTTACACCATGCACAAAAATAAACCCAAGGTGGATAAATGACTTAAATATAAGTCACAAAACTATAAAAGTCCTAGAGGAGAGCCCAGGCATGAAAATCTCACATATTCTACACAGCAATAATTTCACAGACATGTCCCCAAGAGCAAGGGACATATAGGAAAGAATAAACAAATGGGACTTGATCAAATTAAAAAGTTTCTGCACGGCTAAAGAAAACATGAGCACTGTGAAAAAGGAACCAACCGTATGGAAAAATATATTTGCCAATGATACATCAGAGAAGGGTTTGATCTCCAAAATGTATAAAGAGCTCACATGACTCCACTCTAATAGGCAAACAACCCAATTAAGAAATGAACAAAGGACCTGAACAGAAACTTCACCAACAAGGACATATACAGAGCCCATAGACACAAGAAAAAAATGCTGAACATCACTAGCTATCAGAGAGATGAAGATCCAGAAACACCAATTCAAAAGAATCTATGTACCCCAATGTCATAGCAGTACAATTTACAATAGCCAAGTTTTCAAAGCAACCTAAGAGCCCTTCAGTAAATGAGTGGATCAAAAAACTCTGGTACATTTACCCAATGGAATACTATGTTGCAGAAAGAATGAAGGAGCTCCTACCATCTGTGTGAGCATAAATGGTGCTGGAGAGCATTATGCTAAGTGAAATATGCAGGCAGAAAAATACAAATACAATATGATTTCACCTATAAGTAAAGACTAATCAACAGAATAAACAAGCAAGTTAAATGTAACCAGATACATTAAAGTGAAGAACAACTGAGTGAACAGATAAGAGGGGGAATTAGAAGATGGTGGGAAACAGGGAAAGGATGGTCAAAGAACATATAGGGGTAACTCATGGACAAAGTCAACTGGGGTGGGATAGAGAGTGGGGGGAGGGGGAAGTAGTCTGGGGAAAATGGACAAAACTGTACTTGAACAACCATGAAAATTTAATAAAATAAAGAAACAAAAATCAGGAAATAATCCCTTTTGCTAGAGTAACAAGAAAAATAAAGTGCCTTGGAATAAACCTAACCAAGGAGGCTTAAGACCTGTTGTCATAAAACTACACAACACTGAAGAAAGAAATTAATGAAGATACAAATAAATGGAAGCATATACTGTGTTCGTGAACTGGAAGAATTAACATTATCAAGAAATCCACACTACCCAAAGAATATATAGATTCAACACAATCCGTATTAAAAGGCCAATGACTTATTTCACAGATATAGACCAAACATGAAACATTTACATGGAACCATAAATGACCCCAAGTAGCCTAGGCAATTTTGAGAAAGAAGAACAAAGTAGGAAGGACCACAATACCTGATATCAAACTATATTATGATGCCACTGTAATCAAACCATTCTGGTACTGGCATAAGAAGAGGCACATAGGTCAATGGAACAGAACAGAAATCTCAGAAATAAATCCAGTCTATAGGGTCAATTATTATTCAACAAAGGGGGAAGAAGCATTAATGGACTAAAAATATCATCTTCAACAAACGGCATTTGGACATCTGGACAGCTAACATGCAAAAAAAGGAACCTCAACCACCAACTTACACCACACACAAAAATAAACTCAAGATTGATAAAAGACTTAAATATAAGTCACAACACCATAAAAATCCTAGAGGACAACATGAGCAGGAAAATCTCAGATATTCCATGCAGCGATGTTTTCACCAATATGTCCCCTAGAACAAGGGACATAAAGAAAGAATAAGCAAATGGGACTTCATCAAAATAAAAAGCTTCTGCACCGCTAAAAAAAAAAAATCAGCAAAATGAAAAGGAAACCAAGCATATGGGAGAATATATTTCCCAATGATATCTCAGACAATAGTTTGATTGCCAAAATATATAACACTACTCCACTTCAGTAAGACAAACAATTCAATTAAAAATTAGGTAAAGGACCTGAACAGAAATTTCTCTAAGGAGGACATAGAGAGGACCTGTAGACACATGAAAAAATGCTGAACGTCACTAGTCATCAGAGAGATGCAAATTAAAACCACAATGAGGTACCACCTCACACTAATCAGAATGGTCATCATAAACAAATCAACGAACAAAAAGTGCTGGTGAGGTTCTGGAGAAAAGGGAATCCTAGTACACTGTTGGTGGGAACACGGACTCGTACAGCCACTGTGGAAAATAGTATGGAATTTCCTCAAAAAACTTAAAATGGAACTGCTTTTTGACCCAGCCATTCCACTGCTTGGATTATACCCGAAGAATACTGAAACACCAATTCAGAAGAACCTGTGCACCGTAACGTTCATAGCAGCACGATTTACTATAGTCAAGTGCTGCAAACAGCCTTAGTGCCTGTCAGTAGACGAGTGGGCCAAAAACTGTGGTACATTACACAATAGAATGCTATACATCAGAAACAAAGGAGCTCCTACTCTTTGTGAAAGTATGGATGAACCTGGAGAGTATTATGCTAAATGAAGTAATCCAGATGGTGAAAGACAGATTCCATATGATCTCACCTATAAGTGGAATCTAATCAACAAAACATATAAGCAAGCAAAATATAACCAAAGACATTGAAATAAATAAATTGACAGTAACCAGAGGGGCTGGTGGAGTGGGGTAATGGGGGAAAGAATGAGAAGGGTCATCAAGGGGCATGTATAAAGGACCCATAGTCAAAACCCAAGCAGGGTAGGATTGAGGGTGGGTGGTGGGTGGGGCAGGAGAGATTGGTGAGCAGAACCGTAGAAAACAGTACTTGAGCAAACATAAATATTTCCTTAAAATAATAATTAAGTGTTCAGAAATTAGATGTTCTTTTTATACAATAGTGAACTACCAGAAAGAGAAATTAAGAAAATATCCTCATTTACAATTTCATCAAAAATAAAGTACCTAGGAATAAATTTACCAAGGAGGTAAAAGATCTGTACTCTGAAATCTATAAGATAGTGAAGAAAGAGGCTGAACATACAGATAAATGGAAGTATACAGTGTGCTTATGGAAAGAATTAAAGTTGTTAATATTCCCATACTACCAAAAACAACATACAGATTCAATGCAATTCCTATCAAAATATCAATGGTATTTTTTCGCAGAACTAAAACTAAATAATCCTGTTTATTTGGAACCTCAAAAGACCCTGAATAGCGAAAGAAATCTTGAGCATGCAGAATAAAGTTGGAGGTATCATGCTACCTGACATCAAAGAGCACAGTCCTGATGTGAAAACAGACATACATCAACAAAACAGAAAGCCCAGAAATTAACCCACATCTGCATTTGTTTGTCAATTAATCTATGGCAAAGGAGGCAAGAATGTACAATGGGTTAAAGACAGACTCTTCAATAAATGGTATTGGGAAAACAGGACAAAAGTAAGCAAAATAATGAAATTTGATCACTTTCTTATACCATATACAAGAATAACATAAAAAACAGATTAAAGACCTAAATGTAAGACCCAAAATCATTACAGTTGTAGAAGAAAACAAAGGTACTAAACCTTCTGACATTGCTCTTAGTAATTTTTTTTGATATGTCTCATCTAACAAGGAAAACAAAATAAAAAATAAATAGGACTGTCAAACTAAAGAGCTTTTGCACAATGAA
Organism: Mormoops blainvillei; assembly: GCA_004026545.1. Taxonomy (NCBI): domain Eukaryota; kingdom Metazoa; phylum Chordata; class Mammalia; order Chiroptera; family Mormoopidae; genus Mormoops; species Mormoops blainvillei. The sequence goes on along the minus strand of PVJD01000003.1, from coordinate 1,188,309 downwards.
GGAAACCATCAATAAAAGGAAAATACAACCTACTGAATGGGAGAAGATATTCCCCAAGGATACACCTAATAAGGGATTAATATTCAAAATATATAAGGAATTAATACAACTTAATACACAAAAAACAAACATTCCAATTAAAAAGTTAGCAGAGGACCTGAATAAACATTACTCCAAACAGGATATACAGATTGCCAACAGACATTTGAAAAGATGCTCTATGTCAGCAATCATCAGTGATATGCAAATTAAAATAGCAATGAGATATCACCTCATACATTTCAGAATGGTTATCACTAATAAATCAGAAACAAGTGTTGGAGAGGTAGTGGAGAGAAGAAAACCTTTGTACACTGTTAGTGGGATGCAAATTGGTGTAGCCACTATGGAAAGCAGTATGGAGTTTTCTCAAATAATTAAAAATAGAACTATCATATGATCCAGTAATTCCATACCTAAGTATTTATCTGAAGAAATCCAAAATAATAATTCAAAAATATGTAGGCACACTATGTTCATTGCAGCATTATTTGCAATAGCCAAGATATGGAAGCAACATAACCAGACATCAATAGATGAATGGATAAAAAAGATGTGGTGAATATATACAATATAATATTACTCAGCCATCAGAAAATATGAAACTTTCCATTTGCAACAACATGAATGGACCTAGAGGCATTATGCTAAGTGAGGTTAGTCTGATAAAGAAAAATACCACATGATTTCACTTACATGGTATTTTTTCACAGAACTAAAACTAAATAATCCTAAGTTTATTTGGAACCTCAAAAGACCCTGAATAGTGAAAGAAATCTTGAGCATGCAGAATAAAGTTGGAGGTATCATGCTACCTGACATCAAAGAGCACAGTCCTGATGTGAAAACAAACATACATCAACAAAACAGAAAGCCCAGAAATTAACCCATATCTGCATTTGTTTGTCAATTAATCTATGACAAATGGAATCTAAAAGACTAACAAAAAAAAATAGAAACAAGCTCATAGATACAGAGAACAAATTGGTATTTGTCATATGAATGGGGGTAGATAGGAGCAGTGAAAAAAGTAAAGGCACAAAGGTAAAAGATACATGTGCAAGTTGCTGGTTATAAAAATACTCATGGAGATGTAAAGTATAGAATAGGTGAATATTATAAATCATATTGCAATAATGGTATTACATGGGTACTAGACACATGGGTGATCATTTTGTATGTTATAAAAATGTTTAATTACTATGTTGTGCACTTGAATCTAATATATTGAATGTCAATTGAAATTTTTAAATTAAAAAGGAATATATTAAAAATGTGGAAAATATTTCATAAATATTTATACTTGAAACTTGGAGACAACCCTCAGAAATAGAGAGATTTAGAGTACAAAAAAAAATAAGAATAATAAGAAATTCAGAAAGGCCTTCAATTAATCTTAATATGGTAAGCATTTCACAATATATATTTGTATCAAATTATGACATTGTACACCTTAAATATGCTCAAGTTCTATGTCAATTATACCTCAATAAAGCTGGAAAAAGAAAAAGAAATGCCTCCAGTTATAAATCACATACACATACATTTACACACTCACATATAAAGCTTCTTATATACCTAATCTCTTACAGTCCTTAGAATAGCATATCTTTAAGATGAATATACATCTTTGACATATATCATATTTAATATATATAAAACATTTTCAAGTCTATTGCATTTTTGGTCATAAAACAAACTTTAAAAAATTAAATGGTGAGAATTCACAGGCTACATTGTCTAAATGTAAATAAAAAATTAAAAATAAATAATAAATAGGTGATAAAAAATGTTTATGAAGAAGTGAAGAAATATTAACTACCAGAAAATCACTGGAGCTAATAAAGAGGGGAACATTTTATAATACAACCTATAGGATATCAAAAAAGCTGTGCTTAAGTAAAATATATAGTTTTCAATGCCTTAATCTATTCAAAAAGGCAGATAATAAAAGAAATTGATATTAATAAATAAAAATAAAACAACAAAATTAACAACAATAAGCTGAGAAGACAGCATTCATAAAAAAGAAGCATAAAACTCCTAGAATGAGAAACAATTTAATAGAAAGAATAACAAACTCAAAAACTGATCCCTTGAAAAGACCAATAAAATGAATAAAATCACTGTTAGGCTGATAAAATTTTTAAAAAGCACAAAGTAAACAACATTTAAGAATGAGAAAGGAAACATAATCATTGATTCAGGAGAGATTAAAGAAAAACATAAAAATACCAAATGCAACTCCAAACAAAATATATGAAAACCCAGAGGAATGATTTATTTCTCAACAAAACACCTATTACAAAACAAACCCAGCGAGAAGTACACAATTTTATTAAACTGATGACTGTATAATTCAAAATATGAAAAAGAACCTACCACTTAAAAAGACACCAGAACAACCTAGAAGAGAACAGAGACAGGAAAATTTCAGATATCCCATGCAGTAATATTTCACTGATAAGTTCCATAGAGCAAGGGATATAAAGGAAAGAATAAAAAAATGGAACTAATTAAATTAAAAAGATTCTTCATGGCTAAAGAAAACAACAGCACAATGGAAAGGGAACCAACTGTGTGTGAAAATTTATTTTCCAATGATATCTCACACAGGGGTTTTATCTCCAAAATATATAAAGAACTCACATGACTCCACTCCAGGGAGACAAACAATCCAATTAAAAAATGGGCAAAGGGCCTGAACAGACACTTCTCCAAGGAGGACATACAGAGGGCCCAGAGACATATGAAAGGATGTTCAGCATCACTAGCCAACAGAGAGATGCAAATTAAAACCACAATGAGATACCACTTCACAGTGGTCAGAGTGGATATCATAAACAAATCAACAAACAACACGTGCTGGCGACGATGTGGAGAAAAGGGAACCCTAGTACACTATTGCTGGGAATGCAAACTGATGCAGCCATTATCAAAAACAGTATGGAATTTCCTCAAAAAACTAAAAATGGAACTTGCTTTTGACCAAGTAATCCCGTTGCTGGGATTATACCCTAAGTATCGTGAAACACCAGTTCAAAAGAACCTATGCACCCCAATGTTCACAGTAGCACAATTTGTAATAGCCAAGTGCAGAAAGCAACCTGGTACCCATCAGTAAATGAGTGGATCAAAAAACTGTGGTATATTTATTCAATGAAATACTATGCAGCAGAAAGGGAGAAGGGATTCCTACTCTTAGCCACAGCATGGAAAGAATTGTAAAGCATTATGCTAAATGAAATAAGAGGTGGTAAAAGAGAAATGCCATATGATCTCACCAATAAGCAGAACCTAATCAACAAAACAAACAAATGAACAAAATAGAATCAGAGGCATGGAAATAAAAGACAAACTGACAGTGACGAGAGTGGGGGAGGGAGATAATGAGGGAAAGATCTAGTCAAAGAACATATTTAAAGGACCCATGGACAACGAAAACAGGTAGGAGAATTGAATATGGGGTGTGGGGCAGAGCAAGAGAGAGTAATGGGGTAAAAATAGAGACAAATGTAATTGAACAAGAGTAAAGAAATTTTTTAAAAATACCAGGACCAGGTGACTTCATAGCTGAGTTTTGCCTGACTTTTATTTTATTATTTTATTTTATCTGATTTTTAATTTTTCATTTTTCAATTACAGTTGACATACACTGTTATATTACTTTCAGGTGTACACCCCAGTGATTAGTCATAACTTACTAAGTGATCATTTTGATAAATCTTGTACCCACTTGACACATAGTTAATAAAATATTACTGACTATATTCCCTATGCTGTACTTTACATCCTTACAACTATCCTTGCAACTACCCATTTGTAGTTTTTTTAAATTTTTACTGGAAAGCCTCAATATATTCTTTATCATTTTTACTGTTATTCTATTACAATTATCCCAATATTTCCTGCTTTGCGCTCCCCTGCCCATCCCATGCTCCAATCCCAGTTAATTCCCACATTGTTGTCTATGTCCATGTGTCATTCATATACACTTTTTACTCTTTCCTCCCCCCTTTTTCCACCCTTATCGGCCTTGCCCCTCTCTGCTGGTCATGGTCAGTCTGATCTATATTTCCATGCCTGTGGCTCTATTTTGTGCATTAATTTATTTTTTGTCCTTCTTAATCCTTTTATCTTTTATACTCATCATCCTAACACACCTCCCATCTGGAAACCATTAAACCCTTCTCTGTATCTATGAGCCTATTTCTGTTCTGCTTATTTGTTTATTTTGTTTTTAAGATTCAATTGTTGAATAGTATTGGAACTCCTAGCCACAGTGATTGGATAAGAAAAGAAATAAAAGGCATCCAAATTGGAAAGGAGGAAGTGAAACTGTCATCATTTTCAGATGACATGATAGTGTACATAGAAAACCCTATAGACTCCATCAAAAATACTCGAACTAATAAGTGAATTTGGCAAAATAGCAGGATTCAAAGTTAATATTCAGAAACTGAAGACATTTTTGTATACCAGCGATGAAATATCAGAAACTGAAATAAGGGAAAAAAATCACATTTGCTACAGAAACAAGAAAAATAAAATACCTAGAGATAAACCTTATCAAGGAGGTAAATGACTTGTACTCAGAAAACTACCCAACACTGAAGAAAGAAATTAAGGAAGTACAAATAAATGGAAGTATAGACTGTGTTCATGGATTGGAAGGATTAACATCAACAAATTGTCCATACTACCCAAAGCAATATTTAAATTCAACACAATCCCTATTAAATACCAATGACATGTTTCACGTATAGAACAAACAGTTCAAAAATTTATATGGAACCATGAACCACTCCAAATAGCCACAGCAATTTTGAGAAAGAGGAACAAAGTAGGAGGGATCACAATACCTCATAGCAAACTATATTACCATGCCACGGCAATCAAAGCATTCTGGTACTGGTATAAGAATACACACATGGATCAATGGTACAAAATAGAGAGCCCAGAAATACACCCAAGTCTCTATGATCAATTAATATTAAACAAAGGGTGTCCACTTCCCATTCTGTGGGTGTTTGATGGAGAGTGAAACACACAGGAGACATTGCAGTGCTGTAAGCCTGGGGAGAGAAGGAGGGTGGTCCTCAAGGGAGGACACTCCCATTCCCAGGTTTTCAGGGTTTTTATTGAGGCTGGTTACTAAAGGTGCATAGAATTGCTAACAATTGCACCTGTTTGTGGAATAGGGGAGGAGAGCGGGGAGAGAATGGTCAGATAATGTTTACCAGGGCAACCAAGTGGGAGGGAATGCTGGTTACCCTTCAATGGCTGCATTCGTGCCAAGTTCCACATTCGGAACTCTGCTATTGGTGTCACAGGTACACACTCCAAGGGGATCGAACTTCCACAAAAGGGGGCAAAAGCATAAAATGGAGTAAAAATAACCTGTTCAATAAATGATGTTGCCCAGATGTGGGCAGCTACATGCAAAGAAATGAAACTCAAACCAACTTATACCATACACAAAAATAAACTCAAGATGCATAAAAGACCCAAATATAAGTCATGACATCATAAAAGTCCTAGAGGAGAACATAAACAGAAAAATCTCAGATATTCCATACAGCATTATTTTCACTGATATGTCCCCCTCAAGCAAGGGACATAAAGGACAGAATAAACAAATGGTACAGCATCAAAATAAAAAATTTCAGCATGGCTAATGAAAACATCAGGAAAATGAAAGGGGAACCAACTGTATGGGAAAATTTATTCACCAGTGATACCTCAGACAAGAATTTGATCTCCAAAATATATAAAGAACTCACATGACTCCACTCCAGGAAGACAAACAATCCAATTAAAAAATGGACAAAGGACCTGAAGAGAAACATCTCCAAAGAGGACATACAGAAGCCCCAGAGACATATGAAAGGATGTTCAGCATCACTAACCATCAGAGAGATGAAAATTAAAACCACAATGAGATACCAATTCACACCAGTCAGAATGGTCATCATAAACAAATCAACAAACAAAAAGCGCTGGGGAAGTTGTGGAGAAAAGTGAACCCCAGTATATTGTTGGTGGGAATGCAGACTGGTGCAGCCATTGTGGAAAACAGTTTGGAATTTCCTCATAACACTAAAAATTTTGACCCAGCAATTCCAGTACTGGGATTAGACCCTTAGAATCGTGAAACACCAATTCAAAAGAACCTATGCACCCCAATGTTCATAGCAGCACAATTTACAACAACCAGGTGCTGGAAGCAACCTAAGTACCCATCAGAAAAATGAGTGGATAAAAACAACTGTAGTACATTTACACAATGGAATACTACACAGTAGAAAGAAAGAAGGACCTCCTACCCTTCACAATGGCATGGATGGAACTGAAGAGCATTATGCTTAATGAAGTAAACCAGGTGGTGAAAGACAAATACCGTATGATCTCACCTATAAGAGGACCCTAATCAGCAAAGGAAACAAACAAGCAAAATATAACCAGGGACAGTGAAATAAAGAACTGACAGCAACCAGTGGAGAGTGTGGAGGGGTATAATGTGGGAAAGAAGGGGAGGGGTCATCAAGAAACATGTGTAAAGGACACATGGACAAAGTCAAAGAGACATGTGATCGAGGGTGGGAGGTAGAGAGTGACAGATGTGGGGAGGGTTCCAGGAAAATGGAGACAACTGTACTTGAACAACTATGGAAAATAAATAAATAAATACAAATAAATAAATAGCATAGATCCAATTGTTGATAGGTATGTATTTAGTGATAATTTGTTCATATTTTTTCTTGTCTTCTACTTAAATAAAACCTTTAACATATCATGCAATACTAGTTTGCTGGTGATGATTTCCTTTACCTTATTTTTGACTGGTAAGATCTTTATATGTTCTTTGAGTATAATTGACAGCTTTTCTTGGTAATCTTATCTATAGTTCTTTGTTTTTTATCACTTTTAATATTTCTTTCCAATCCCTTCTAGCCTGAAAATTTTCTTTTGAGAAATCAGCTGACAATTTTATGGGAGCTCCCTTGTAGGCCCTTGTAGGTAACTAACTGCTTTTCTCTTGCTGCTTTTAAGATTCTGTTTGTCCTTAATCTTTTGCATTTTAATTATGATGTGTCTTGGTGTGGGCCTCTTTGGGTACATCTTGTTTGGGACTCTCTGCACTTTCTAGACTTGTGTGTTACTTTTATTCACCAGGTTAGGGAAGAATTCTGTCATATTTTCAAATAGGGCTTCAGTTTCTTGCTCTCTCTCCTATCTGTGCCACAATCCCATTTGATAAGAATGTTGGTATGCTTGAATTTGTCTCAAACACTCCTCATACTATCGTCAGTTTTGGGGGCTATTTTTCTTTTTGTTGTTCAGATTAGGAATTTTTTTTTGCTCCCTTATATTCCCTAAAGCTGTTTTGATTCTTGACTTCATCTACTCTATTGTTGACACCCTGGAAGTTGTTTTTCATTTCAGTCAGTGTATTCGCTGTATTCTTCACTGGTTCTGTTTTGTGATTTCTATCTCCTTTTTTATGCTATTGAAGTTGTCTCTAACTTCATTGAACATCTTTATAATCCTTGTTTTTAACTTCACATCTAGTTGTTGCTTGTCTCCATTTTTTTAGTTCTTTTTCTGGAGTTTTGTCCTCTTCTTTTACTTGGGACATATTTATTTACCTCCTAATTTTTGCAGCCTCTCTGATTGTTTCTATGTATTAGGTAGCACTGCTGCATATTCTAAGCTAGGTATAACAGTAGGTGTCCTGTAGGACCTAATGGAACAGCATCCCCATTCACTGGAACTGAGCACTCCAGGTTCATTCCTTACCCATATGCAGTGTGTACACCCTCCTGTTGTCACTGAACCTTGAGTTCTGTTGAACACCTTAGGAAGGATTTACCCACAGGTCAATCACTACAAGGACTGGCTGTGACCACTGTGGAGGATCATCTGTGCAGGAGCCCACCCTACAGAAAAGGGCTTAGTTCATGGGGTTCAGGTGCCTGCTGAGTCTGCTCCTCAAGTGTGTCGCTTGTAGAGGTGGTTGGGTAGTTTTTCAACATGATTGGGTGGTGCTTCAGTGTGGTCTGAGACTGTCCACAGGGTGTGCTGGTTCTGGGGCTTCCAGAGAGGTGTATACCAAGGTCAGCCACTGCCTGTGTTGTGCCTGGGGCAATCTTGCATTAGCTATAAAGTGATCTGTAGATGGATGCCACTTGTGACCAGGAGAGGTCAAGTTGCAAACCAAGGCCAGAGGCTGCTGTTATTGTCAGGTCTATGGCCACTTAGCGAGAGGTATGGGGCTTACTGAGGTCAGATACTGCTTGTCTGAGAAATTGTACAAAAAGTTTGAAGCATGAGCCAAGACAGGCTGTTCACCGGAAAAAGCCACTGGAAACAGCTTGAGTGGGCCTAAAAGTTGAGTGGAGTGGGTCTCAAGGAATCATCAGGGAAGCCCTAACAGTTTTGCTTGTCCTTTAAAGAATATATAATTCCTATGTTTAAAATAAACTGTAGAAAAATATATAAAACTTCCCAATAATGACAATATAATTTATGCCCTAATTTGATGAAATAAAAGCAAAATAAAAAACTCTGAGCCAATTTGACTTATTAATATAAAAGCAAAAACTCTAAATATTAGCAAATAGAATCTGTCAGTATATCAGAGGACTAAGTATATTTCAGGAACAATAGAGCACCTAGTATCAGGAAATGGAAGTATCCATTAAATCTTATACAGAAAAAAATTAAAGGGTGAAAGCACATATCTATTAATAGACACTTAAAGGTCTTTCTCAAAATTCAATAAGCAGCCCTAAATAAAAATAGCACAAGAAAGAAACATTTAAATTCAATAAAGACAATTTTCCAAAAACAAGCTACAAATTCTAAAATCAGACTCCAGACAGATGACCTATTTCAGGTTATTTTTACCAATATGATAGGTATCTTAGTAAACACTGAAGTGTTACTAACTTAGTAAACACTGAAAGGAAATTGAGTAACTGGCAAAAAATACTAGAAAAACAGAAAATATGCTCTTTTGATGATTATATGACTGTATACTTTTATACACAAGAAACTCAAGAACTTTTACTACATAAAATGCTATAACTGCCATAATTGTGCTACTTTCTAGATTAAAAAATAAATATACTTTTTGAAAAACAATAACTTTACCCTGGAAATTAGCATAGAGAAATGAAAAATCAACTTTTTATTATAGTTAAAAAAGTATAAAGTAATTTAACAATAATTTAATAAAAAAGGCACAGGATGTACAGAATCTTATTACAATATATAATGCAAGATCTGAATGAAAATACATTCCATGTTCTTCAAAGGGAAAAATAAATATAAAGTGTGTACTCTCCAAGAATTAATGTATAAATTAAATGCAATTTCAACTAGTATCTCAATAATTTCTAATTGGATAAATTATTTTAAAATTGTAAGTGAAATAATATATCTAAAAAAGAGTGAATAAAAGGTATTAGATGATTCACCTTACTGAACATCAGAATATGTTATAAAGCCACTATGGTCAAATAGGAACAATATGTAAATGTAGAAGTGAAACAGGATGGATACTCCAGAAATAAATCCCAGTATGATGAGAATTTGATATGTTATAAAGGTGGTATATTTTCAATGGAAAAAATATGAATTATTTAATAATTAGTACTAATACCCTAGGTATATATCTGCAAATATATAAAAAGACTGTTTCTTATAACAATTACTGAAATAAGTTCTAGATGGATTAAAATTCTAAATAACAAAATTAAGAACATGTATGAAAATCAAGACCTCACAATCTAAGAATTTCTAGAATTTATGACTTCCTAACTATGACTAGAAACCCAGAAGCTAAGGCTGGATGCAATTGACTAAAAAAAGAGGGGTACTTTGGTAAGGTACCACATTTCATAAATAAAGATAATGGACAAATAATAGATGTAGAAAAAGTATTTGTAACACAGATGATAAAAGTTTAAATTAATGCAAAAATTTCTTACCAGTAGATAAGAGTTAAGTAACCAAGAAAATCATGGGCAGAGACAATTCACAGATGAATAAGTCTCATGGCAAACAAAATGAGATGTACAAACTCAAAAGTAGTGACCATGAATATGCAATAACAGCATGATTATCACTTTACACCCTTCAGACTGGCAAAAATTAAAAAGAACCACAATATCTATTGCTGACAGCGATGTTATGAAAAGGGTAGTATCATATATCACTGGTAGAGATGTGACATATTGCATTCAACCTTTAGGGAAAAATATCTGGCATCATTTATTATAATTAAAACATATTCTCATATTCAGACCCACCCAGCAATAACATTCTTGAGTACTTCATAAAAATAAAAGTATTTATAAAGACATATGTAAAAATATATTGATTGCAACACTGTTAGTGGTGGTAGAAGAAAAAAACACTAGAAACAAAAGTAATGCCTTGTCGATAGGAGAAAGGCTTTGTTTTTTTGTAATGCCAAGCATTAAAAATAATGAATTAGAGCTCTACCAAATTACTTGGAGGACTTTCAAATCAGAAATTGTTGAGTGAGAAAAGCAAGATGCAGAAATGTATGTAACATATTATTCTATTTTCATTAAAAAACACAAAACAATCCTTGCATTTGTATGCATGTATGTTATACATTATATGAAAATTATATGAGGAGAGATAAAAACACGGAAAAAGGTGTACTCAATACTGTTTTAAAGGCTACTTGGAGGGCGGAGAGACTAATGTGAAAGGGAGGAAGAGGACAGTGAAATAAACAAAAAGAAAAAGAAAAGCTTGCAGCAAAAAGAGCCCTGCATGACTTAAAAGTAGGCATTTGACAAAATTATGTGTATGAGGTACATATAATTTAAATATGTATTATTTAAAATATATATTAGATTAACATATTTTTAGATTTTATTTATTTATTTTTAGAGAGGGGAAGGGAGGGAAAAGAGAGGGAGAGAAACGTCAATGTGTGAGAGAAACATCGATTGGTTGCTTCTCTCTCATACCCCAACTGGGTACTGGGCCTGCAACCCAGGCATGTGCCCTGACTGAAATTGAATTGGTGACCTTTCACTTTGTGGGATGATGCTCGACCCAGTGAGCCACACTGGTGAGGGTTAGATTAAAATATTCAAGGAAAAATATGAATACACCAATAGGAAACTATTTTGCTTCTCTAACGATCAAAGGAATCCGAAGTAAAATAATGAGATATCGTTTACCATAGAAGATTAGAAAAAAATTTGCCCACTGGTTGTGTGAATGTGAAGAATAAAAAGGGGAAGGGTCATCAAGGAGCATGTATAAAGGACACATGAACAAAGCCAAAGGGAGAAAGGATTGAGGGTGGGAGGTGGGGCTGTGTGGGGTGGGAGAGTGTGGAGAGGAGAAAATGGAGACAACTGTATTTGAACAACAATAAAAAAAGAGAGAAACTAAAAGAGGGAAAAATTAAACAATTTTGATGCTTTGTGAGTGTAGATTGCTAGAACCCATCTAAAGGATACTTTGGTAATATTTAAGAAAAGTCTTTAAGTAAATGCTGTATAATCATGAAATGGATATAAAGAATGTATACAGAAATGTATATAAAGAATAAATATTGTCAATAATATCAAGAAATTTGTAAGCAAATTAAGTAAATGAAATAACACATATAAAGAACCTAGAACAAAACTGGAGTATCATTAGTATTTAATAAAAGTTCTAAAACATGAGGATTTGTTAATCAAATGGTTGCCCAGCTCAGAAGAGAAAAAAATGATGAAGTATTTAATAAACAGTACTAGCACTCTGGAATGGAATGCCATGTGTTTCAAAAATGATAATGTATATCTATGTTCATGACATAGAAAGGGATTAACAAAACACAAGATATTAAAAGGAAAAATAAAGCTGTGAAACAATATCCATTTTTTAAAACATTTATAATTATATTTGTGTAGAAAAATATCAGGAAAACAGTGAACTAAAATGTTAACAGTGATTATCTCTGAAAGGTGTGATATTTTTAGGTGCTTTTTTAAAACCACCTGTATTTTTTATTTTTCCACTATAGGAATGCATTTTTGCATAATTTTAAAAATTTACAAAGCATAGCATGGGGGTGAGTATTTGAAATATGAAATCAAAATCCCATCTCCTTAACATGATAACAATATGATATTAGGCATTTTACTTAAAAAACAAACAAACAAAAACTGTGTTCTCATTTGTGGATTAATTACACAGAGCCAAAATAACCCATCTCCCCCAGTCATTCAAAGTCCTTGAATCCATGGGCTGGGATGGAAAAGAGGGAGAATGCTGACATTTGCTCACACTAGTAAAATTTTTATGTTGCCCTAGTAGGTATTCAAAAGACTGGATCAGAAACAGGAACTTGTGCAGTTATTTTCAAACGTCTCATGACTTTAGAGAACAGGTGTTAAAGGAAACTCTGTCTACATATTTGCTCAGAAAGCATTCTCAGGTTTCTTTTCTAATTACAGAAAATGTGATACATTAACGTGACTATTACCCCTACTTCCTGGAAACAGTCAAGCAACCAGATGCATGAAGCCCACATTCAGAAGAAATGAAGTCACGTAAGAGTCTCAAGTATTCTAGCAATGAAGCTATTAGAGTTTCATAACCTACAAGCTCCAACATGTTTTCCCACATCCACCATGTACCTAATAAAACATTTCCAAGGACTATTGAAAGGCAATCCCAAATTCATATTTCATGACTGTTGGACCAACTCCAATGAAATGCAGAGTGTCCCTGATGGGACTGTTTATGGATGCAATTGGTGCATGCTCAAAATTACTTTGAAAGACTAATGGAAATTTTTTATTTGTCAATGTAAAGTGAAAAGGAGGAAAGGTCATTCAGTTCTGGAACCAGATGACTATGGAAAATAGAGAGCAAGAAGATGAATACCTCCACTGTCACTAGGGAGGGAAAAGGAGGAAGGAGAGTGGAACACTAACGGAAGGAATATCTGTATGCATCCACCAGCCCAGCATTACCCTTTGAAGGGAAATGATGAGAACCAGTGAGCCCACTGATTTTCTTTAATAATAAGAGCTACCTTCCATATGGTAGCCACTGTGAACTTATTAAAAACAAAATCAGATCCTATCTCTCTCTGATGGCTTCTCTTCACACAGGATAAAATTCCAAGTCCTCTCCAAGGCCTACAGGCTAAACATAGGTCTCAGTTTTATGGCTAATGAGTTACTTCCCCCAATATTCCTGTGGCTCACTCCCTAACTTGATGCAGGTCTTCAATGGAACATCATCTCAAAAGAGGTCATTCTTGATCTGTGAAAATAACTCCATCTCCTATCTCTCCTTTACTATTTTTCAAATACCATGTCACTACTTAACATTATGTCACATTTTTATTTATTAGTGTGTTTGTCTGACAAGAATTATGCTCCATAAGGGAAAATCTTTGTTGTCTTCACCAGCATACCCCCAGAACTGAGAGTTTTGCCTGGAGCTGGGCAGTGGCTCAGTAAATGTCAAGTGAATGAATGAATGAGTGATTGAATTTTTGTCTTTGCATGGCAAGTATTCAGAGTTTATACTGAACATTGCTTGATCTGGTGATTTATCAAACCAAATTTACATTTTATCTCTGATAACTTTTCTAGTTTCTAGGTGTTATGAGCATTATCTATGGATAATCTCTGAGATAAACCCTGAGTATAGGTGCATAACAGTCAAAGTTCTCTAGGACGGCAACCCCCAACCCCATGGCACAGGCTTGAGAGTCCCTGCCTACTTTCTTTACTCTCCTACCTTTGAACGTTACCACTTTTGTGTGCAGAGATGAGCAAGGGACTAAGAATAAACCTCATTGTGGTTTTTTATAAAAATACCCTGAGAAAAACACATTCACAAATAGAAGTCACCAAAATCCCAACACATCTATTTGCCATCAGAGCAAAGTCAAGCATTTCCATCTTTGCTTGGGTAGGGTAATTGAGTTCCTTAGAGTTTAAAGGACATGTCATGCTTACTTAGCTAGTAAGTGGCGATGCCTAGACTTATATATTCATATCTGCCTGGCATCAAAAATTTATTTTAAAAAGTAGGAAGCCAGTTTAAAAGGAAATAGACTTTCCTATAAACTTTAAGTAGCCCATGCCCCAAAAGGGACTCCAAGAGCTAAACAAATTACCTGAAAACATAGTTTTGACTGGGCAGTAAATAGCTGTCAACAATGGCTCAATGATTTGAACTCCTACTGAGCCTGTCAACAAGCTGAGTTTTCCCAAGATTTGAAAATAGGTTGCAGACTGAGGTGCTCCCACCATACTGCAGCCCCAGATTTTTCTCTCTGACAGGATTAACAGACTGGATGTGCCCCTTATACTTCTGCTGACAAACTGCTGTTCTTGAATAATTACACTAGAGAAAAACAAGTTGGCCCTTAGAGCAGCTCTCAGTGAGTTTACAGTTACCACTTAAATTACTCAAAAATGAGAATTTCTGTTTGTAGACCTGAGAATTTGACAGAAAGTCTTCTACAGAAGAAATTCCATTCCCCTTGGGAAGTTCAGTGAACAACTCCATAAAGTTACTGTTTCTTTCTTCAGTTAAATCAGGTACTTGGGATTCTGGCCAGAAAACCCAAGTACCCAAAATTGTAAATCTAGTATCAGCATTACTAGACTTTTTGCAGTGGGAAGGGGAGTGTTTCACTGTATTGTATCTTTCTTTAGCTCATAAAGTATCAACTTGATCACTTTTTAAATTTTTATTGAATTTATTGGGGTTATCATAGATGGGCACAGGTAAGCAGGTTCTTGGTGATCAAAAACAGTGAACTAAAACACACTGAGTTTTAGCAGAGAGTGAGAGAGCAGATCTAATAAGCAACAGTACACTCCACAGAATATGGAGCAGAGCAACCTTGAGCACAGATTGGCCCTCAGCAGCTGGGAGGATTCTATTCTTTCCTTTTCCCCCCTCAGGAGAGTTTAAGATGTTTTTTTCTTTATTGTTGTTCAACTACAGTTGTCTCTATTTTCCTGCCACCCTAATGCCCTATCCCACCCACCCCCACCTCTCACCCTCAATCACATCCCCCTTTGGCTTTGTCCATAGGTCCTTTATACATGTTCCTTGATGACCCTTCACCTTCTTTCCCCTGTTATTCCCCTATGGCTACTGTCAGTTTGTTCTCTATTTCAATGTCTCTGGTTATATTTTGCTTGTTTGTTTATGGGGTGGATATTTCCTGGATAGTTCTGATGGGCTTTTATTGGGCATGTATGAGTAGTTATATTACTTTTAAGCTACTGTGCATGCAATCTCCCATGATTTTCCTTGATTGCTCACTGGGGCAAAGGGCCCACAATGCTATTTTTTTTAATGTTGTTATAATGAAGCAGGAGTCATATAGCATTTTCTGTGCAGGTGAAATCATGATTCCTTGTGTTTGTTTTGGCCATTCCAGCATTATTTACATAGGTGTAGCAGGTTTTATTGATAACACCACATACCCTACCTAGTGCTACTAGGAGATAGTCAAGGGTGAGGTGGTTATCCATGACTACATTTGCCAGGGAGTCTACTGATCTTGATAATTCAGCTAGGGCATCAGTGGTACCTTTGGAGACTTCTGTAATCTTAGTGGGCTCCCACTGAGTAGTTTCATGGTAGGTAAAGCCTCCCCAGTGGGCCACAGCAGCTATAGTGGCAGTAGCTCCAGTAAGGTAAGGTGTTGAGGTGCCAAGGTGTCTACACATTCATCCCCATGTTTAGAGTTACTAAGACATGCATAAGCAATGGCTTCTTGAAGCTCTGAGTAAACTGTTAGGCAGTTTTCAGGAGTTCTGCATAACCAAACAAGGCCTGGGGGTGCTTCATTGCCTGTGGCATTGGTGGGGTTACATTCGTTAAGGAGGGAATATGGCAAGGGGAAATGGCAATCTTTAAGGAGGCCTAAGTTATTTCCCTGATCTTCCCCTCCCACAGGACCACAGGAGGTGGTAGGAATTTTGCTAATATCCCTTAAATGAGTTGGCTCAATTTTCAACCAACAGATTCTAGGGTATTGTTGGTACCTGCATTATTAGCTTTGTCAAAGCGGTGATGGGTATTATTAGGAATTCAGTTAGAATCATAATTCAGGTAGTATTCTATATGTGACCAATTCAAAGGTTTAAAATTTCCCCCTCAGACAGATTCTCTAGAAAACTGGAACTTGAAAGAGAGGCCAGGGTTTCAAATGGGTTGCTGGCCCCAGTATAAATATTATTATAACATAGGGTGCATCCTATAGTACTGTCACACTTAATAAAGCAAGTAATTAAATGGCTTTAACTCTAGTGGGATCATACAGAAGCACAAAAGAGGGTTCCACTCCCATCTGACTCTTAAAGAAAAAGTGGAATGTGTGTAATTGGCAGAATAATTTAAAACACTGATTAAGGATTCATTAGCTATTGGATATGCTTTTATATGACTATTATATCTGGAAGAAGTTTCTGGGTTAGCATGACATATTCAACATTGGGTCATATTTTCTGCTGCTGCTAAGTTCAGAGAAAAATTTATTAAAAATTTTTCATCCCATTTCCCTATACAGGCTGTAGGTTAGTAGAGAATGGTTAATAGAAACAACAAAGAGATTTTCATTTTGGACACTAATAGATATGATTTCACCTGAAAGAAATTAATAAGTCTTCATAAAGAAGACCAGTACTAATAGAAAGTTTACAAGAAGGGTAACTATCCAGAACAATGGTGATTTTAGTACAAGGTCATCAATCATTACTTATGTTTTAAGTCTTCCTCCTTTTGAATAGGAATCTGAGGTCCTGCAGTGGCTCACAGGAGTAGTGGGTTTTGGGTGTGTAGCTGGTTATTGGTCAGATTGGAATCATCAGGGTCTGCCTTTACTCTGGAAATATGAACCCAACTATCAACCCCTAAAAGTTTTACAGCTATAAGGGTACTCAGAACTACCTGGTAGGGTCCTTTCCAGTTAGAGTTGAGTTGATCTGCTGGTACTCCCTCTTTCCAGGTTTTAAAGAGTACCCAGTACCCTGGAGATGTAGCAGTTTGAAAGTTCCATTTTGGGGCTGGTAAGACTTTGTTTATACATTCCTACAAAGATTTTTGTACTTGCCCTGTTTATTATATACTTAATTACTTAATGGGTCTCTGTATCAAATATTAGATCTAGAGTTAAAGAGTCAGCCACACAGCATCTCAAATGGGCCGAGCTTAGTATTGACCACAGGGGAGCCTCTAATTCTCAAAAGGGCTATAGGTAGTATCTTAGCCCAATTCTCAGAACACTCCTGACAAAGTTTTGCTAATGTTACTTTTAAAGTTCGATTTGCCCGTTCTATCTTTCCAGAGAACCATGGTCTCCAAGTGGAGTAGAGATAATATTTTATGCCTAGAGCTTCAGAGACTGCCTGGGTGATCCTGGAAGTGAAGGATAGCCCATTATCACTTTATAGGGATCGTGGAAGACAAAACTGGGGTATTGTTTCCTTTAGGAGAGCTTTTCTACTCCTGTGGCCTTCTCCACCTTTGTTGGAAAAGCCTCAATCCATCCAGTAAAGTTATCATTCAGGGCAAGCATTTATATCCTCTATGAGGAGACATTGTGGTAAAATCAATCTGCCAGTTCTCTCCTGATAAGTCCCTCTTCACCGAACAGGTTCTATCATCAGGAGCTGGGATGGCTTTTGCCTAGGGTTGTTGTAGACACTAAGAGCACAAGCCTGGTAAATATCTTTATGGTAGTAGTTATTCCCCTGCCTATGAATAATTTATTAGCCATTGTTGTCATAGCATCCCTTCCAATGTGGAAGGAATGATGCAAAGCCTTTAAGAATTTCCACTGGGAAGCCAGGGGAAGGAAGAGTTTCTGGCCAATATATACCCAGGGTCCTTCATGGACACCCACTTGCTCCAAAGCCCAAGATATTTCCTCAGATGTATAGCTGGGCTTGATATCTGAGCCATTTACAGAGGGGAGTAAGGCTATTTATGTGGCAGTCCCTAGTGCTGCTTTCTTTGCTTCTTGGTCTCCTCTCCTATTTCCCCAGGAGTTAAGGGACATATCCTTCTGGTGGCCTTTGCAATGGACAATGCCACTTGCTCTGGAAGTTTAACTGCTTCCAACAGATTTAGGATTTCTGCTCCATGTTTAACAAGGGAGTTGTTAGCAATGAGAAGCCCTCTTTCTTTCCATATGTCAACATGTACATGCAGAACAAGGAAGGCATATTTGGAGTCTGTATATATATTAATCCTTTTTCCTTGTCTTAAGGTGAGAGCTCAGTAAGGGCTATAATTTCAGCCTTTTGGGCCAAAGCTGAGGGTGGAAAGGGTTGTGCCTCAATGGTGTTATGTAAACTACTGGATATCCTGCTTTTCACTGTCCATTTTGTACAAAGCTGCTTTCATTGGTGAACCATTTTTCATCAGAATTTTCTAAGGGTTGTTCTAACAAGTCAGTCTTCCTGGATTAAGTAAGATTAATAATCTGTGAGAAGGGTTGGGTCAAATCTGAGGATGATTCTGTAGGCATCAAAGAGGCTGACTTTAAGGTATTACAGGTTTTTACAGTTAATTGAGGATTGTTCAGGCAAAGGGCCTGATAGTTGGTCAGCCTATTTCCTGTTAGCCAGAGATGCCCTTTCATTTCTAATACTCCCTTTACCTGATGTGGAGTTAAGACCTCTAACTTCTGCCTGAGAGTTAACTTAGCAGCTTCTTCAGTTAGCATGGCTGTGGCCACACAGTTGCTACAGTGTCCAGCTTCTTAGAGAAATAGGCAACCAGTCATTTCCTAGCCATTGGATCTAGGGCCCTAAGGCTATTCCTTGCTTCTCTGCTATGCGTAAAGAGAAAGTCTTATTTAAGTTAGGGATGCCTAAGGTCAGGGGCTTGATTAGAGCCTGCTTAATTTTGTTAAATGCCTGATCATGTTCCTTTGCCCATTAAATGGGTTTAGTGTCTGGCCCCCTAGTAGCATCATACCAATGTTTGGTAATTAGTCCAAAGTTGGGGGTCCAAATCATATGGAATCCTGCCATTCCTAAAAAGGAGCGAAGATTCTGTTTAGTAGCAGGTGGAGTTAACTCAGTAATGGCTTTAATTCTTTCCTGTGATAATTGCTTAGACCCAGGGGTTGAAATATACCC
Source organism: Mormoops blainvillei (assembly GCA_004026545.1). Lineage (NCBI taxonomy): Eukaryota > Metazoa > Chordata > Mammalia > Chiroptera > Mormoopidae > Mormoops > Mormoops blainvillei. Next base: position 1,169,098 of record PVJD01000003.1, on the reverse strand, counting down.
TAAGTAATTTACTTCTTGTTTTGTACTCTGAACCTTTTTTGATACCTAAAATCCTTTTTCAGCTAGGAAGTCCAGAGTTTGGATGGTATTTTGATCAGAAGCCTCCTGGGAGGGGCTATAGATTAGTATATCTTCTACATATTGTAAAATGGCTCCTCCTTGTAACTGTAATTCTCTAAGATCATTTTGTCCTACTCTAGCAAAGAGGTGGAGATTGTCCCTGAACCTTTGTAGCAATACGGTCCAAGTGTATTGCTAATGTATCATTGTCTTCGGGTCAGTCCAATCAAAAGCAAACATATACTTAGAATCAGAAAGCAAGGGATGCAGAAGAAGGCATCTTTCAAATCTAATATTGAATACCACTGAACATCATCAGGTACATGCAAGAGCAATGTATAAGGTTTATCTACTATTAGATGTAAAGGGACTACCGCTTCATTGACTAACCTTAGATCCTGGACTACCCTATACTCTTCAGGGGATTTTATTGTAGGTAAGATGAGAGTGTTGCAAGGAGACTGAAAGGAACTATGAGCCCATGTTGTATAAATTTAGTAATGATAGGCTGCAACCCTTCTAAGGTCTCCTGCTTAATAATATACTTCTGCCTGTAAGGATAATATGACCTGGGCTTTAACTGGATTTTAACCAGTAACACAGTCTTTGCTCTTCCAGGAATTTCCAACTCCCAAACTAGCAAGCTTAGTACATTGAGAACCGAACTTAGGGATCTCCTGGTTAGCACACCAAAAATTGTCACAGGGAGCCACAAGTAACCATGTTCTTGGTGATTGTGAACAATGAATTTAAAAATTCCAAGCACAGAGTTTATAGCAGAGAGAGAAAGCAGATTTATTAAGCGATATTATACTCCACAAAATATGGAGCAGACCAACTCCAAGCAGAGATTGGTCTGCAGCAGCTGGAAGGATACCAGATGGATATTTCCTGGCTAGTTTTGGTAGGCTTTTATTGTGCATGTGCAAGTAGTTATATTACTTTTAAGCTACTTTGCATGCAACCTCCCATGATTTTCCTTGATTGCCCACTGAGGCAGAGAACCCACAGTGCTAATTTATTTTAATGCTATTATAATGAAGCAGGGGTCATGTAGCATCTTCTGTGCAGGTGCAGTCATGATTCATCATGATTGAGGACTTTTCTAGGAAGTGGGAACAACTGGTCTTAGAACAAGGTTTCTGTCCTATATCAATGTCATTTGTCCTAGTCCTGGAGCACTTCTGGAGTTTCCTCATTCCTGAGAAATTGGTCTTAGAATAGGGTTTCTGTTTATACTGAAGTACTTTGTCCTAGTCCCGGGGTGCCTGTGGTGTTTTCTCATTTCTATCTCTTGTGTCAGGGCGGCATTTGTTAATAAAAGTATATAGGTTTCAATGTACAACTCTATAATACATCATCTGTGTATTGTGTGTTAAACACCCCAAGATAAGCAGCTTTCCATCACCATTTATCCCCCTTTTACCCTCTTTTCCTTCCCCCCAACCCCTATACTGTTGTCTATTAAGGGTTTTTTTTTTGTTAATCCCTTCAGCTTTTTCACCCAGCCCCCCAACACCTTGCTATAAATTAATACATTGAACAATCCAGTGTGACCTAACAATGACCAGAATCCCCTCATTACAGTGCCCAGCATGGTGTCCCCCACAGAGGAGACACTGAATTAATATTTGTTGAATAAATTGCAGAATGGATGAAAGGAAAGTAAGAGTTGAGCCATCATGGAGTTGGGAACAGGACTTTGGGAGCCTCAGCTTTAAGTTTGGGCCTGGAGGGATCTCAATCCTAGCAACTCACCTTTTGACAACCTCATATCATGTCTAAAACCTTGAAAGACTATTACACCCCAACTCTCCAATTGCTACAAGTTTATAAAATAAAAGGTAGGTGAAACCAGGGCTACTTGTCACTGCTCCAATTTTCAGATTCCTCTTTGTTTTGTATCCCTGGGTATTTCCCTTATTTCCTTGAGAGCTCAAATGTGCATTTAAAAGGATGTTTGTAATATTTCATTCAGCATTTCCAAGTGTTTTTAGCAGAAAGGTTTCAGGTTATCTCACTTGTCTGTATTACTGAAAATGAAACTGCATTTCTTTTTAATATGCTTTTCAGAGACAAAGGAGTTCTACGCCAAGTACTTTCCCTAATTTTACTCACCTAGGGTCATCCTTCTTGAATCCATGCTTGAGAAAAACATGCCCAGAGAATGCACATTCTGTCCTGTCTCCAGGCTCCCTGAAAATAACTGCTTTTCAAATCACCACACTTCTGTTGAATACTCACTTCCCTTAGAAGGAAGAGGGATGGATTCACTTAGGTTCATCCCTCTTCCTTCTCTTTCTATATTTCATAAATCCTTCATTCCTGTTTCTCAAGTTTAGGAAATTATCTGCCAAGCCCAGGTTCAATAACAGCCTTCTCCCAAAATTATACAATGACAGCTGAGTGTACTGACTAATCAAGATTTTAACTTAATACTTGATACTCTGCAAAGTGCTTTCACATAACATTATCTCCCTTTAATCTTCTCAATATCTCAATAAAATGGGAACTGCTGTCCTTATTCCACAGGAAAAGGAAAGACTCAGAAACTTTAAATGGTTTGCTTAAAGCTACAAAGTGGTAAAATTGGCTTCAATTCCAAGTCTCCTAAATCTACATCCAGTTATCCTAGGGTAACAGCTATCAGCCTCAGATAGCACTCTGACACCTAGGTTATGTCAGGGTTCAAGTAGTTCCCAGGAATATTATCCTTGGTTCTCAAAGTGTGATCCAGTCCATCACCTGGGACTTTGTTGGAAATACAGATTCTCAGACCCCAACCTAGAACTACAAAAATCAGAATTTTTTAACAAGGCTCATGGCAATTTGTGCACACTTTAAACTTTGACAAAACTACCCAAATAACTTAAAACCCATAATTTCCTTACCCTTCTAGGATGCCTTATCATTTGTTATCTCTAGTCAGACAGAATGGATGTTCTCCTTGCCTTGTATATACAAATTCAGGAAGATCAATATAAAAGTTACCTTGTATGCTCTATCAGTTATCAAAAACAGGTTTTCCATATTAGGTACTCCAAGATTATTTTCAATTTTTATTACTTCATAAAGTTGGTGTTTTCTCTCTGCTTTCTTCCCTCCTCTTTTTTTCTCCTAGGCATCTGTGAAGTTTTATGGTTATTATTCTAGGAGAATTGGCAGTGTCACCAGAAAACTCCTCTGTAGCTAATGAAAAGCCCGTAAACAGACAGGTTGGTTTGTGCCTATTCAAATCCTGGCTCTTCCACAGTCCAGCTGTGTGAAACTGTAGGAAAGTTGTTTCTCCTTTCAGTCTCGCTGCTTTCATTTATAATATCTACTTTTCAGAGTTTTGTGAGAATTCACAATGGTGTTATAGAGTACCTAGTACAGTGATTGATTCTTTTCAGACAATAAATGTTTTATGACTGGCTGAATAAATAAATGAATGAACAAATAAACAGAAACTATGGGAAGGAAGGGCTAGAGTGGGAAGAGGCCGGAGGCAGGGAAGCCTCTGGAAAAGGATAATTACTTGGGTGTGTTTTTTAAACATTGTTTCCTGTAATTACAGAAGAGGGAGAAGATGATTAAGTTTATGTTAGGTTTAATAACCCAACAGGCACTTGAGCAATGGAGTAACCCATGGATGCTGCAATTGGGAAATACTCAAATTGTGCAAAAGTATCATGCACATTATAGTTTCCAAGCATGAATACTGGTGTTACTAAGTAATGAATAGCAGTGCTGCTTTTTCAGTTTGATATTCTTTTACCATTCTTCTCTTGATTGCCCTAGAGATCAAAACATCAGCATTTTTAAACAGATTTTTATTAAATTATTTTTAGAGAGAGAGGAAGGGAGGGAGAAAGAGAAGGAGAGAAACATCAGTGTGAAAAATAAACATCAATTGGTTGCCTCTCATATGTGGGCCCCAACCAGGGACCAAACCCACAACTCAGGCATGTGCCCTGACCAGGAATTGAACTGGCCAATGATGTCCAATCAACGGAGCCACACTTGTCAGGGTGCAACATCTGCATTTTTAACAAGCTCTGCAACTGACTCAGATACACATTAATGTTTAAGAGCTACTTGCACATCTGCAGGAAGGGCCCCAAAATAAGACAGCCAACAAATATGGGGAAGAGAGTTTTCTTTGAGGAAGGTACAGAAAAAACTAAATGAGGAATAACATAAGAAATAGGGCTAGAGCCTGGGAAGTGGGCTCCCAATCACAGTATTCTCTTTTGGACTTATTTTTTGGTGCCTTGAGTTGTAAAAGTATCTTCTTCCAGAATGTATTTGAAACTCATGGGGCAAAGCCACCTTGTAAACTCTACCCAGTAACTGGTCATCCCTTACTTTTAATCAGTTAACAGTGAGATACAGTGTTATCATGCCCATAGGAGAGGTAGGAGCCAGAATATATTTCCTCTTATTAGAGAGAAATATTAGAGGAAGCATCCAGTCATTCCTTCAGTACATGTCTTAACACTGTCTTTTGGACATAATTCTTAATATTTTTAAAGTACAAAAAAAAGAAAATTTCAAAAAACTTTATGAAGTCAGTTTCTAGTGCACCACAACTTGTCTTCAAACCTAGTATCAATGTTCTAATGCTCAAACTTGGTACCAGATGATTAGCACTCAGATTCCACCTAGCTAGAGATGGTAAGGAAAAGCTAGACACTGCTGAGGCCTCAGAGCAATATGCTAAACTCAGGTTACTGCATTCTCTACTGATGGATATGGTTGCTCAACAGCTGTGCAAGTGAATTCTCTTTATACCTACAATATTTTTAAATGTTTTAAGCAAAGAAGAATTGCATAGTTGTTTTAATTTTTTTTTAAAGAACTGTTTTAGCCCTTGCTGGCATGACTCAGTGGTTTGAACACCGGCCTGTGAACCAAAGTGTTGCTGGTTTGATTCCCAGTCAGGTGACATGCCTGGATTGTGGGTCATGTCATGTCCCCAGTAGTAGGCACTTGAGAGGTAATCACACATTGATGTTTCTTTCCCTCTCTTTCTCCCTCCCTTTCCCTCTCTAAAAATAAATAAATAAAATCTTTAAAAAAATAAAAAAATAAAAAACTGTTTTAGAACTGCAATGGTCTCAAAGTAGAAAGGGGAAGTATAGCACATTTTTTTGACATGTACATTATTTCACCCAAAGAATTCCTGATCATTTTACCCTTTTGTTTAGAAACAAACCTGATTTATATCTATCTATTTTGCATTAACCTGTAAGATGGAATCCAGTTACATATTTGCCATCAAATACCTGTTGTTTTTGTTTTGTTTTGGGGGCTTTTTTAAGTTTTCCCTGTAACAACTTTGGCAAATAGGGTAGGAGGTACATTCTAAATCTCAAGGAATCATAGGCAGGTACCTGAGACCTAGAGGATAAGCCTTACAGGCATTCAAACACCTAGGATAGCCAACAATAACAGAAACATTATCCAGAATATTTCTCTTCAGAGACATATTTACTACAATTTACAATAGCCAAGTGTTGGAAGCAACCTAGATGACCATCAGTAAATGAGTGGATCAAAAAACTGTGGTACATTTACACAATGGAATACTACGCAACAAAAAGAATGAAATAATACCATTCACGAAAGCATGGATGGATCTGGAGAGTATTATGCTAAGTGAAAGAAGCCAGGTGGTGAAAAACTAATGCCACATGATTTTATCTATAAGTGGAGACTAATCAACAGAACAAACAAGCAAGTAAAATGTAATCGGAGACAGTGAAGTGAAGAACAAACTGACGGTGAACAGAGGAGATGGGGGAGGGGAAGATGGGGTAACTATGGAAAGGGTGGTCAAGGAACATACATGGGGGACTCACGGACAAGCCAAGGGGTGGCGGGATTGAGGGTGGGAAGTGAGGATGGGAAGGGTGGGGGGAGTAGTTGGAGGGAAATGGACAAAACTGTACTTGAGCAACAATAAAAAAAAAAAGCACTTCACAGCCTCTTTCTGCCTTCCTACAGATCCAAACAGAACTTGAATTGACAGAGGAGGTGCAAAAACTGGGACTCAAGCAATGTTTCTGCCTCTCCTGACCACCCAATGGCCACCTCAGACTTTTTTGTATTGATTTGGCTCACATCAGAGGCGTACACCATAAGTCCAAATAGACTCCTGTTACTGCTGGTTATTCTAGACACTTTAATCCATTACTTAATACATTACGCAAAGCCTGGTACCAAGAGGGAATGGCACAAATTCAAGGTTGATTATACATGGATGAAACAATAATAATCTTGAAAATACCTGCACCTGTGAAGAAACAGCCAGAGTTTGAAAACTTTGTCTAAAATTTTAAATTTTGTCATTTAAAATGCTTGCCGTGGATCTTATTCTTAAGCACATAGTATCTTTGTGTTAGTGATCAATTTTTAACTAATCATTTTCTAATTTGAGTAAGTCCCAATCAAAAATGAGTCACTGACCTTTCCTTCCATGTTTTATTTCAGTTAGCCAGAATAAACACGTGGATTTGTTACTATGGAGACCAAAGGCACTGAAGAGACCCAGACTCTCATTTAAAAATTGACAAACCAACAGGAAAAAAATGATGGATGTTGTGGTTATTTTAGAGAAAATCATGTCCCAAATATTGGGGTTAAGTCAGCCACCCTTTTTCCTCTGGGAAAAAAAAAGTTTCCGATGCATATGGCTTGAATTAATGCCATGGATATTTATAATAACAGCCTGGTTAGGGAACTTATTTGCTATTCATCAAGTAAATGTCCCCTAGGGTTAAAGGAGCCCAAAGAAAATATTTTTAGAATAATAAAACATCTTTGGGGTAGGAAGCAGTTGTATTCATATTCAACAGCATGACTTTTGGGTTGGTCTCAAAGCCCAAGGCCACTGGGATGGGACAATTCTGCAGTGCCTTTGGGGAGATCAGAATCATACATATATCCAGCTGATGTGACAGCAGGAGAATCAGTGTTTTCTTAAGCTGATACCCCAAGTAGTAAATAAAAACAGAAACCAAGAGTAGCCTAACACACAGATATAAAATTGGAAAGGTGATGGTTGTCTCTTTTATAAATAAATCCTCTTAGTTGAATTTAGGAGAGAAAGGGTGGTAAGGAAGAAGCTCAATTTTTATAGCATATCATTGGAAAATGTCATCTCACTTTATAAAAATAGCACTGAATGAAGATACACTGTTTTGATGATGTCTGCAGAAGCACTACTATACAGTCTCCTCTCATCATGGTGATTCTGGGAGGGAGACCTGCTTGTGCAGTGGTACAGAGAGCCAGACAGAGGGGCCAAAATGTTATGAAGTTCCCAAGAAGGCCTGGAGAGGTGGGTACAGAGGTATGGCCATGAGCAGAGGGTCAATATTAAGCCATTGGGCCCCCCTTTCTGCCCGGTCTCCATCCAGAGGCCTGGCACCAGGTGATCATACTGGTACTTTCTTTATTTTAAATACTGCTATTTTGTTCAGATATGGATGGTTAATTTTTTTACCTTAAATTTTAATATTCACATATTTTAAAATATTGCTTTAATATATTTATCCTGATGACAGAATTTTTAGTGTCCCCTTAAATTTTGTACCTGAGACAAGTGCCTCTCTTGTCTTATGTTACTGCCTCAATTCCTTCTTTAAGTGGTAGGGTCTATCAGGGTCCCTCAGACCAGGCAGTGAGAGAAAGCTGCTTAGGGATTGCCAGCAGTCAAGGAAAGTGTTGCCTCAAGGCAAAAACTTCTTCTAAAAGAACTCACCATAACTCAACAAATTAGTCCAGGCAGAACTTACAGGACACCACATCCATATCCCAAATTGAAAGGCAAGACTGCAGTTGTATTTTTGAACCTTTATCTCAGTTCCTTGTCTGCCATTTGATTAGTCAGGCCTCCAAGTTCACTTTCCTCCTGCATTAGCTGAGTATAATAAGGAAGCCCACTTTCCAGGACTGCTGTGAGAAATCAGTGGGGAATGCCTGTCAGTAGCTGAGAAACAGGAAACATGTCATCAGTATCAGTCACTGTTACTGTTCTTCAAATCTTCGCTGCTCCATTGGTATTTTCACCTCTGGAAGTTTCAGTTTCCTCTTCTGTAAAATGGAAAATAATTGTGACATCTTGCAAAGTTGTTATAAAGATAAAATAAGTTACTGTATACAAAGTACCTAGAACAACGTCTTCGCATAGAGTTAACTTTTATTATTATTACATCTACTACTACAACTACTACTGACTGTTTTTATTATTATACTACCTTATTCATCCTCATCTTGCTCCTCCAATTTTTCCTCCTATAACTACTACTGCACAGCTGCTGCAATCCTCCTGGAGTTTTGGTAGTTAATGTGTTGAAATAAGATCTAGAAACAACTACCTCCACTGTGTGAGGGATCCTTAGGCTGTGTTTAACATTCAAATTAATTAACTATATCCTGTGCTTTTTAAAATGTTTTAAGCTACTCAAACACTTTGATTTTCTGCATACAACACCAAATAACCTGTTGAATTGATTTTCTCATTTTTTAAACTTAGTTGTTTGAGTATGCTGTAGACAGAACCCAAGACAACAGAAGAGTTAGTGTACCTCAATTGTTTATAAAGGAGCAGCATAAACATAATCTTTAAAGCTAAAGGAATGTTAATATTTAGATCAATGTAGGGGAAAATAATAACAGTTTGTGATTTCTTCCCTCCTAATTCCCAGGACAAACATTTTTATGGGAGGATTTTATTTTGTAACATAAATTGTTTTCTATATAACCCCAAAGACATGGGTGATTAATAGTGAACTATGGAAAGAAATGCCCGTAATTAGTAGTTTGAGCTACATATAAACATATATTTTATTTATAAAACATGTAGCTTGAAAAAAATTAGATCTTGCTAGATGTCACAATAGGGTCAAGAAAATGTGGAAAAAGCCACTAGGACAAATATTTTTATTTTTTAAAAATAAAAATAAAAATCATATATAATACATACTTATACCACACAAGCCAGAAACAAAATTTTATCCAGGTTTATTTCTTCATCATCATTATCATTGTTAATTATTACTTGTATCAATTTCGGTAAAACTTACCCTTCTGATTTTAGCTACATAGACCTTAATCAAAGACGCAGTAATTACCTTGAATGCAGATAAAGAGCTGTTTCTCATATAATGGATCAACATTTTACAACAGTACAGGTTATATGGTTTATTATCCATAATAATGGAACTGATGACATCTGGTACTTATTGGCACTTATAAAGCACCAGATACTGGTCTAAATTCCTTAAATACATTGAATCCTTTAATACTTATAAGAATCCTGTGGGAGAGAGAAATCATCATCCTGAGTTTACTGATGAAGACACAGAAACTTATAGAAATCAAGTAACTTGACCAACATTTCATTTCATAAACAGAATTAGGATTTGAATGCAGGTCTATTGAACAACAAAATCTGGCCTTTAAAACACTGTACTAACCAGGGAAACACCCAAACTGATAAGGCAGCCTCTTCCTGATCACCATTAATATTCATAATTGCCAAGGTTGACCCACCTTGTCCTTCTCCATGCATTCATTTAGTCATTCACTGTAGCTTTAGATTTTTACTCAAATCAAACAACGGTAAGTTCCACCATTTTATTTGCAAAACAGAAGAAGAGCAAGACTCTTGGTCAGGACTACTGTATCTGGGTGGCCATGTAGGATATGTACTATGCAAATGCAAGAGGTGCAATTCACAGAGTACATTCTGATAGGCACCCCCTGGAGTTGTGCCATATGACGTCTCTGCCTTGCTGCTCTAACTGTAGCTTGTGACTCCTCACCAATAGCCAGCTAGTGATTGGATCCAAAGTAGACACCTAGTGAAAGGGAGTCAGTCTGATTCTTGCATGGACATTGAACTGAGAGACACAGAAGAGCCCTTTCTGCAGGGTGAGTAAACAGGCATGAGACCAGGGTCCCAGCCATCACACGCTGCCCAGGCTAGGTTGACAAAAGAAGGGAATAATGAAGAAGGGGATGAAAGGAAGACAGGAAGAGATGAAAGAGCTCATGTGACCCCGTAGAAACAGTGAAAAAAACCTCATTTTCCACTTTCCAAGAACCCTTTAAGACACAGCTTTACTTTCCTTCCCTGGGTTTCTAAGAGATTTTTTTTTGTACCTTTTCAATAAATGCCTCTTTGTATTGGTCTAAGTTTAAGAGCATCCTGATTTTTGCAGAGAAATGCCCATTCTTCAACAGATGGTGGCCAGACATCAACAAATGGAATTTTTCTTTATTGTTCAAAAAGCAGGCTTCAATCTCACACTCAGAATTATCTGTGTAAGAAATATGACTTTATTTTTTTATATCACAACTGAATTTCTATTTTGAGAGCCCTAGTGAAGGAGTGTCAGAAGCTTAGTCCATCATTTCAAGATTCTAGACAGGTTGAGTTGTACAAAGGATGCAGGGATGGAATTGTAGACATTGAACTCTCAGTTACCATCATTAGTTATTATCAGTGGCACCTGAGATGCCCCTTCACCCACTGGTCCTGGTTATTATTCAACAAGTTCACTGATGCCTGGTCCACGATCCCATCTATGTTTCTACTTTTGGCTCTCCTGTGCTCCTCTCTGGTGGCCAGAAATTCATTTACTGCTGTATGCTATGCTGAGCTGAGAGAAAATGTGGGGTCATTGAAGAACTCATACCCAAGAAAATCACTCTTTGCTCCCACACTGAGCCACAGGAAATCAATGCTGACTAAGGACCTTTCTCCCTCTACAGTCATTGCTCTTTTGAGTGCCACCAGCAAGATGCAGACCTTGCATACATCCAGTTCCCACAAGTCTATTGGAGGCTTGATCTGGATAAGAACTGGACACCATTTCTCTTTCTTAGAGATTATCCACACAAAAGATTCCGCATGCAACCCACAATTCTCTAATGCTGCTTACTCCATAGAATCTTGTTCCCCTCTGGGTGGGCAGCAGACTTTTGGTCCTATGGTATTCTAACTCACCTATTTGTTGTTCATACCCTAAGGGTCTTCTCTTTCCTGGGATCTCTAGGATATAGAACCCAAAAGCCAAAATTTGACTTCTTTTCCTATGTTTACTCTATAGTCTACATTTTCTAAGGAAAGAAACCCAGACTGGCCTAGTATACTGAGTGGAAGTCAGAACCAAGTGACCCAAGAAAATAAAGATACTCCTCAACTTATGATGGGATTACATCCTAATAAATGTCATAAGTTGAAAATATTGTAAGTTGAAAATGAATTTAATACACCCAACATAATGAGCATTGTAGGTTAGCCTAACTTACCTTAAATGTGTTCAGAACATTTACATTAGCCTACATTTGGACAAAATCATTTTACTGTTGTTCCCCAGCTTCATGAGAGAATATCATACAATATATCACAAGGCCAGGAAAAGATAAAAATTTAAAGTAAGGTTTCTACTAAATGTGTATCACTTTTGCACCATCACAAAGTCGAAAAATAAATTGTTAAGTCTAACCATTATAAGACAGAGATAGTCTGTACTAGAAAAATCCTCAATTTCTATTTCAAAATATTGCCTCAAAACAATGGATGAGGACCCTACAGCAATAGATCAAGCTTTGTTCTAACCATAAACCATGATTTCACTGTCCATTTCTTATAGGTGATATTGGCCAAACTGCCGTGGGTACCTCCAACCCTCAGCTAAGTTGATGCCTCTGTGATTCCACCATTTCAAATGTGTTAATGGTGATGATGTATGATGAACCACTGATCTAGTTTACTTTATGATTCACCTTTAGAGTAAATTTCACATTGTGAAATATGGAAGGAAGTAAATTGTAAATGGACACATGTCCTCCTTTCCCTTTTCATCTTTTCTATGCAATAAAAACATGTTAAAAACTTTTCCTTAGACATTTTTCTCAAGTGTATATGGAATGTTTTCCAGGACAGATCACATACTAGCCACAAAACAACCCTCAATAAATTCAAGAAGACAGAAATTATATCAAGCATATTTTCTGACCACAATGGCATGAAACAAGAAATCAACTACGGGGAAAAAAACTACCAAAAATACAAATACATAAAGATTAAACAACACTTTTAAACAACCAATGAATCAAAGAAGAAATCAACCAGGAGATCAAAAACCTTAGAAAACCTTAGAAAAATGAAAGAGAAAATGCAACATTGAAAAATGTATGGGATGCAGCCAAAGCAATCATGAGAGGAAAGTTATAACTACATAGGCTTACCTCAAGAAGTAGAAAATATTCTTAATAAGCTAAATTTATACCTAAAGAAACTAGAAAAAGAAAAACAAAGAAAATTCGAAGTGAGAAGAAAGAAGCAAAAAAAAAAATAGATTAAGGAAGCGAAGAGCTTATTCTTTAAAAGGATAAGTAAAATTTACAAAAATCTAGGCAAGAATAACTAAGGTAAAAGAAAGAGCACATAAATAAGTAAAAACATAAATGAAAGAGGAGGGGTCACAACTGACACCACAGAATACAAAGGATCAGTAAAAAATACTATGAACAAATTCAACAAATTCAGCAATCTAGAAGAAATAAATAAACTTTTAGAAGTATATAAACTCCAAGGCTAAACCAGGAAAAAACAGAACCTGAACAAACCAATTATTAGCAATAAATATGAAGCAGTAATCAAAATAAAAATATCTTGGGAAATAAAAGAGAAAAACTAGATGGCTTCACAGATGAATTCTACCAAACATTTAAAGAGGAATTTGTACTTATCCTTCTCAAACTATTCCAAAAAAATTGAAGAGGAATGAATGCTTACAAACTCATTCTATGAGGCCAGCATTACCCTGATACCAAAATCAGACAAAGACCCTACCAAAAAAAAATTATAGTCCAATATCCTTATGAACATAGATGACAACATTCTCAACTAAATACTAGAAAACTGAATTCAACAATATATTAAAAGGATTATATCCCATTAACAAGTTGGATTTATAAGAGAGATGCAAGGATGGTTCGACATCTGCAGAACAATTAATGTGATTCATCATATCAACAAAACCAAGCATAAAATCATATGATTATCTCAATAGCTATAGCAAAAGCATCTGACAAAATTCAACATCCATTTATTATAAAAAACTCTCATCAGAGTGGGTATAAAAGAAATTTACCTTAATTTGATAAAAACCTATATATGACAAGTCCACAGCTAATATCACACTCAGTGATGAAAAGCTGAAAGTATTCTCTCTAAGATCAGGAACAAGACAAGGATGTGCACCCTCACCACTATTATTCAGTATGATACATGAAGTTCTAGCCTCAGCAATCAAAGAAGAAAATGAAAGGAAAAGCAGCAAATAAGAAAGAAGGAAGTAAAACTGCCACTACTTGCAGATGGCATGACACTATATATCAAAAACCCTATAGAATCCATGACAAAATTAATAGAGTAAAAGAATTCAGTAAAGTATCAGATACAAATTAATATACAGATATCTGTCACATTCCTATATACAATAAGAAACAATCAGAAGGGAAAATGAAGAAAACGATACAATTTACAATGGCAAAAATAATTAAGTACCTAGAAATGAACTTAACCAAGGAAGTAAAAGAGGCCTCTACTCTGAAAAGCATAAAACAATGAGTAATGAAATTGAGGAAGGTACAAATAAATGGAGGATACACCATGCTCATGGATTAGAAGAATTAATAGTGTTAGAAGGACCATACTACCCAAACAAATTTACAGATGCAATGCAATTTCAATCAAAATACCAATGTCATTCAGCCCAGATTTAGAAGAAATAATGCTAAAATTTATATGGAACCACAAAAGACCCCAAATAGCCAAAATAATCTTAAGAGAGAAAAATAAAGTTAGAGGTATCATGTTCCCTGATCTCAAAATATACTACAAAGCTATAATAATCAAAACAATATAGTACTGACACAAAAACAGGCACAGGAGATCCAAGATAGTGGGAGAACAAGTGGACGCTACATAATGTCCTTTCAGAACCAATCTGGAATTACAACTAAGTTTTATGGAAATTATCCCAAATAACCAACTAAATGTTGGCTGGAGAGAAACCTTATAACCAATAACAGACAGAAGAAATCACTTCACCGCAACAAGACTGGTAGACAGTTAGGAAGAGGTGAGAGAGGGCTGGCTGGGCTCCCACAGGTGGCAGCTGAAGTTCTAGGGGATATTTCTGTGTCCAGAGGTTTCCCCCAAAGAAGCATGGGGTCTAAACCCTAAGCTGGGTTCCCAACCTACAGCACCAGAGCCAGAAAGGAACCCAGATAACATCCAGTTGTGAAAAGAAGCAGGGTTTTTTTTTTTGTCTGACAGGGATGGCTGGAAACTCAAGGAGCCTCTTGAAGGGCCAACGCAAAAAAATTCATTGGCAGCCACTTACCCTGGGCTCTGGCAGCAAGAAGACAAAGTGGATTAAAGAGGCTTGAGGAGAATCTGGGGTTGGTGGTTCTGGGGAGAGAATTAAAGGAACAGCCACAAAGATCCCTGTGCTGAATCCATCCCCATACTGCAGAAGCTATCTTGCTCAGGCAGAGCACTCTCCTCCAAGTGTCATCAGACTGAGAGGAGCAAAGGCCCAATCCATAGGAATTACTCTCCCCCACCCTGTGGAGCTTAAACCAGGCTGCTGATTATAGCCTGATTAGTTTAACAATTGATCAGTTTAGTAGCTGATTAGTTTAACAACTAAGGTAAAAATACAAAGAAGCAACCAAAATGGGAAGACAAAGAAAGGGAACCCAGATGAAAGAACAGGAGGAAGAAGAAGAAAAACTAGGTGAAATGGAGGTAAGCAAATTATCGGATAGTTTAGAGTAGTGATTATAAGGGTACTCAATAGTATAAAAAAAATACATAGAATCCATAAAAAATGATCAGTCAGAATTAAAGAAAGCAATATCTGAAATAAATAATAAACAAGAAGGAATAAACAGTGGGTTAGATCAAGCACAGAATTGAATCAGTAATTTGGAAAAGAAGGTAGAAAAAATACACAGGTAGAACACCCAAGGTGGTAAAAGCAGGACAACTGTAACTGAACAATATTTTTTTTAATAGTAAAACAAAATTAAAATAAAATAGCATTTCAAAAAAAAATGAAGACAGTTTAAGAAACATTTTCGGCAATATGAAGCCGAACAACATCTGCATCATGGGAATATCAGAAGAAGAAGAGAGCAAGCAAGGGATCAAGAATCTATTTGAAAAAATTATGACTGAAAGCTTCCCTAATCAGGTGAAGGAAAAAGATAGACAAGTCCAGGAAGCTCAGAGAATCCCAAACAAGTTGGACTCAAAGAAGTCTACACTGAGACACGTCATAAATAAAATGGCAAGGCCTTAAGATAAGAGAGAATCCTAAAAGTCACAAAAGAAAAGCAGGATGCATAAATTAGACTGCCTTCTGATTATACAACAGAAACATTTCAGGCTACAAGGAAGGGGTGTGAAATATTCAAGGTGATGAAAAGCAAGGACCTACAACCAGGGCTACTTTACTCAGCAAAGCTGTCATTTAAAATCAAAAGAGAAATAAGAAGCTTCCCAGACAAGAAAAAGCTAGAGGAGTTTGTTGACACCAAATCAGTACTGCAACAAATGTTAAAGGATTTGCTTCAAGAGAAGAAGAGAAAGAGAAAGAAAAAAAAAAACAGAAGAAGAGAATAGTCTAACGATAAAATGGCACTACATAAATATCTATCAATAATCACCTTAAATGTAAATGGCTTAAATGTGCCAACCAAAAGACATAGAGTTGCTGAATGGCTAAGAAAACAAAATCCATATATGCTGCCTCCAAGAGACACATCTCAGATTGAAAGACACACACAAATTAAAAGTAAAGGAACGGAAAAAGACATTTTATGCAAATGAAAAGAAAAAAAACTGGGGTGGCAGTACTCATATCTGACAAAATGGACTTTAAAACAAAGGTCATAGTAAGAGACAAAGAAGGCAATACACAGTGATAAAGGAAACAGTCCATCAAGATGATATAACCCTAGTAAACATTTATACAACCAACATAAGAGCAACAAAATATGTAAAGCAAATCTTGATTGACATAAAGGGAGAGACCTGCAAAAATCCATTCATACTGTGGGATTTTATACCCCATCAACTTCAATGGATAGATGTTCCAGGCAAAAATGAACAAGGAGATGGTGACCTTAAACAATAAACTACATGAAATGGATTTAATTGACACCTTCAGAACTTTTTCACCCCAAAGCAGTGGAATATACATACTTTCAAGTTCACATGGAATGTTTACTATGGTAGACCACATGTTAGGACACAAAACAAGTCACAGTAAATTTAAGAAGATTGAAATCACATCAAGCATCTTCTCTGACTTATATACTATAAAACTAGAAATCGATCACAAGAACAGTGAAAAACACATAAAGACATGGAAGCTAAATAACCTGTTATTAAACAATAAATGGGTTGACAATAAGATCAAAGAAATCAAAAAATACCTTGAAACAAATGAAAATGAGGACAAAACAATCCAAAATCTGTGGAACACAAGGAAAGCAATACTGAAGGAAATTCATAGCATAACAGGGCTATCACACACACAAACAAAAACAAACAAACAAAAAAAAACAAAGAAAAGAAAAAACTCAAATAAACAATCTAACTTCACACTTACAGGAACTTGAAAAAGAAGAACAAACAAAACCCAAAATTAATAGAAGGAAGAAAATAATAAATATCAGAACAGAAATAAATGAAATAGAGTCTAAAAAAGGATACAACAATCAATGAATCCAAGACCTGGTTGTTTGAAAAGATAAACAAGATTAACAAATCTTTAACCATACTCATCAAGAAAAAAAGAAAGACCCAAATAAATAAAACCAAAATGAAAGAAGAGAAATAACAACTGACACTAAAGAAATACAAAGGATTGTAAAAAATATTAGAACAACTATATGCCAACAACTGGGTAGCCTGGATGAAATAGATAAATTCCTAGAAACATACAATGTTCAAAAACTAAATTAGAAAGAATCAGAGAATCTGAATAGACAGAGTACACCTAGTGAAATTTAAGCAGGAATCAAATATCTCCCTACAAACAAAGTCCTGGACTGGATGGTTTCACAGGAAAATTTTATCAAGCGTTCTGAGAAGACCTAGCCCCTCTGCTTCTCGAACTATATCATAACATTCAAGAAGAGGGAATGCTCCCAAACTCATTTTATGAGGCCAGCAATATCCTAATTCCAAAGCCAGATATAGACACTACCAAGAAAGAAAATTATATGCCAATATCCCTGATGAACATAGGTGCTAAAATCCTCAACAAAGCATTAGCAAACTGAATATAACAATGCATGAAAAATACTGTACACCATTATCAAGTGGGATTTATTCCAGGAATGCAAGGTTGGTAGGACATTTGCAAATCAATAAATGTGATTCACTACATAAGCAAAAGGATAAAAAGGATAAAGAGGATAAAAACCATGTGATCATATCAATAGATTCAGAAAAAGCTTTTGATAAAATCCACCGCTCATTTATAATAAAAATTCTTGGCAAAGTGGGAATAGAGGGAACATATCTAAGCATAATAAAGACCATTATGAAATTTCCACTGCCGGTATCATATATAATGGGCAAAAACTACAAGTGTGCCCCTTAAAAGGGGGAACAAGACAGGGATATCCACTTTCATATCTCTTAATCAACATAGTGCTACAAATCCTAGCTGCAGTAGTCAGACAACACGAAATAAAAGGCATCTAAATTGGAAAGGAAGAAGTAAAACTGTCTTATTTTCAGATGACATGATACTGTACATAGAGAACACCAAAGATTCCACTCAGAAACTACCCAAACTGATAAATAAATTCAGCAAAGTAGCAGGATACAAAATTAATACCCAGACATCAGCTGCATTTTTATATGCCAATAATGATTAAACAGAAATGGAAATTAAGAATATAATCCCATTCAAATTGCTTCAAAAAGAATAAAATATCTAGGAATAAACCTAACCAAGAGCATAAAAGTCCTATATTTGGAAAAGTATAAAATACTGAAGAAGAAATTTAAAAAATACAAGTAAGTGGAAGCACATACTATGTTCATGGATAGAAAGACTTAACATCATTAAAACATCCATACTACCTAATGCAATCTATAGGTTCAACACAATTCCTATCAAGATACCAATGATATATCTCACAGAACTAGAACAAATATTTCAAAAATTTATATGTACTCACAAAAGGCCCTAAATAGCAACAGCAATCCTGAGAAAGAAGAACAAAGTTGGAGGAATCACAGTACCTGATATCAAACTAACTATAAGGCCATAGTAATCAAAACAGACACATAGATCAATGGAACAGAATACACAGCCCAGAAATAAGCCCACACTTTTATAGTCAATTAATATTCAACAGAGGAAGCAAGCACATGCAATGGGCTAAAAGTATTTAATTCAATAAATGGTGTTGGAAAAATTAGACAGATACATGCAGAAAAATGAAACTAGACCACCTTCTTACACCAAACACAAGAATAAGTACAAAACGGATCACAGATTAAAAGTTGGATCTGAAAGTATAAAAATCCTACAAGAAAATATAGGCAGCAAAATCTTGGAGATTGCTTGTAGCAATTTTTGGATTGACTATATCTCCCTAGGCAAGAGAAACAAAAGAAAAAAAGGGACTACCTCAAACCAAAAAACTTTTTTCACAGCAAAAGAAATTATCAACAAAATAAAAAGACAACCCACTGAATGTGAGAACATATTTGCCAATTCATCTGATAAGGGGTTAATATCCAAAATTTATAAAGAATTTATAAATCTCAACACCACAATTATAATCCAATTAATAAATGAGTAAAGTACCTGTATAGACACTTCTCCAAAGAGGACATACAGATGGCCAATAGATATATGAAAAGATGCTCAACATCACTAATCATCAGAGATATGCAAATTAAAATCACAGTAAGATATCACTTCACACCTGTCAGGGTGACTTTAATCAATAAATGAAGAAACAACTAGTGCTGGCAAGGTTTGTTGGGAAAGGGCAACCCTTTTGCACTGCTGGTGGAAATGCAGGCTGGCACAGACACTGTGGAAAACAGTATGAAGCTACTTCAAAAGATTAAAAATGGATCTGCCTTTTGACCCAGCAATGCCACTTCTTGGAATATATCTAAAGGAACCCAAAACACTAGTTCTAAAGAACATAATTACCCCTATGCTCATTGTAGCATTATTTATACAATTGTCAAGATATGGAAGCAGCCCAAGTGTTCATCAATAGATGAGTGGATAAAACAACTATGGGACTTTTACACAATGGTATTCTACTCAGCCATAAAAAAGAAGATAATTTTACTCTTTGCAACACTATAGGTGGACCTGGAGAACATTATGCTAAGTGAAATAAACCAGTCAGAGAAAAACAAATACCATATAATTTCACTCATATGTGGAATCTAATGAACAAAGTGAACTAACAAGGAAAATGGGACAGGTACGCAGATGGAGAGCATTTGACAGTTCATGAGGCAGGGAATGGAGGAATTGAGAAAAATATAAAAGGACTCATGTACACGGACAACACTGTAATCATTGCTGAGGGGAGGGGGTACAAGGGGACTAAATCGTAATAGAAAAAGTGCAATAAAAGTTTAATGAAAAACTAATCATGCTGGAAACAGCGTAAGTGCCCATCAGTAAATGAATGGATCAAAAAACTATGGTACATTTGCACAATAGAATATTACTTGGCAGAAAAAAAAAATTCCTACACTTTGAGACAGCATGGATGGAACTGGAGAGTATTATGCTAACTGAAGTAAGCCAGGAAGTGAAAGAGAAATACCAAATGATCTCATCTATAAGTGAAACCTAATCAACAAAACAAACATGTGAGTAAAATAGAACCAGAGATTTGGAAATAATGAACATACTGACAGTAACTAGAGGGGATCAGGGAGGGGGATAATGGCGGGAAGAAGGGGAAGGGTCATCAAGAAACATGTACAAAGGACCCATGGACCAAGACAGCATGGGGGGGGATTGAATTGGGAGGTAAGGGTAGGAAGGGTAGGGGAAAATAATGGGAGAAAATGGGGACAACTGTAATTGAACAACAATAAAAAACTCATAATAAGCAATTACTCTCAAAACAAACAAACAAACAAGTGAGTAGAATAGAACCAGAGACATGAAAACAAAGAACAAACTGACAGTAACCAGGGAGGAAGGGGGATGGTGATTAAGGAGGAAAGAATGGGAAGAGTCAAGTCAAGGAGCACATATAAAGGACCCAAGGACAAGGACAATGGCAGGGGAAATTGAAAGTGGGAGGTGGGGTGTGGGTAATGCAGGGGAGAGTAATGGCGGGGGTAATGGGGACCACTTTAATTGAACAACAATAAAAAAATCCCACAAAAAAGATAATCATGTTCCTATAGTTAGGAATAAGAAAAGGAACTAGGCTTATCTGGATCTGCCTTACCTACTCCCCTGGCTACAGATGCTATGTGTACACTGATATCTTTTGAATTCTGCATTTCTAGTTCTTATCTTCTACTTCTGGACCCAAATGGCCACCTGAACAATACCTGAATGTGCCAAACCAAATTATTCCCTAAACTCTTCCTGTTAAAATAAAAACAGATACATAGATCAGCAAAACAGAATAGAGAGCCCAGAAATAAACCCTCACTTATATGGTCAGCTAATCAGATAAAAATATACACTGAGTAACAACAGTCATTTCCACAAAGTGGTATTGGGAAAACTGGACAGATACATGTGAAGAAATAAAACTGGACCGCTCTCCTATACCATATACAGAAATAAACTCGAAATGAGTTAAAAATTTAAATGTAAGTCCTGAAAGCATAAAACCCCCAGAAGAAAACATAGGGACTAAACTATTTGACATAAGTCTGAGTAATATCTTTTTGGATACATCCCCTCAAGTAAGGGAAACTATAGCAAAAATAAACAAATGGGCTACATCAAACTAAAAAGCTTCTGCACAGTGAAGAAAACCTCCAGCAAAAGAAAAAGACAACTTAATGAATGGAAGAATATAATTGCAAATAATATATCCAATAAGGGTTTGATATTCAAAATATATAAAAACTCACACAACTCAATAACCTAAAAAAATCTGATCAAAAAGGTGCAGAAGATGAGAAAAAATATTTCTCCAAGAAGACATACAGATAGCCAATAGACATATGAAAAGGTGCTCACATCACTAATAATCAGAGTAATGCAAATCAAAGCCACAGTGAGATACCACCTCACTCTAGCCAGAATGGATATTATTAAAAATCAATGTGTTGGTGAGGATGTGATGAAAAGCAAATGCTTGTGGACTGTTGTTGGGACTACAGATAGGTGCTGCCCCTATGAAAAACATTATGGAGATTCCTCCAAAAACTAAAAGTAGATAGACTGTTTGACTCAGCAATCCCACTTCTGGGTATTTATCCAGAGAAAATGAAATCACTATTTCAAAAAGGTATATGTACCCCTATGTTAATTGCAGCATTATTTACAATAGCCAAGATATGGAAGCAAGCTAGGTGTCCACTGATAGATCAAAGGATAAAGAATTGTGATACATAAGTACAATGAAATATTACACAGCAATAAAAAAGATAAAATATTGCCATTTGCAACAACATGGATAAATCTAGAAGGTATTATGCTAAGTGAATAAGTCAGGCAGAGAAAGACAAATGCCATATGGTTTCACTTGTATATAAAATGAAAGAAAAAAAAAACAGCCCATAGAAACAGAGACCAAAGGGATGATTACCAGAAGGGAAAGAGTTGTGGGGATAGGTGAAAAGGGTGAGGGGATTATAGTCCTCTTCAATAGGTTGCAATATATTGTGATAAGTTTACAAGGTGATAGATGATCACTAGAATTGGTGGAGTGATCACACTGTGAGGTATAAAAATGTTGAATCACAATATTGTACACCTGAAACTAATACAACCAATATAAGATTGTATGCTAACTATATTTAAATAAGAAATTAAAATTTAAAAAATTTTTATCATAGAAAAATAAAATTTTTCCTTTATCTGCTAAAATAGTTAGTCCACACCAAAAGCCTTATCTTCCCTAACACATTTTTTCATCTTGGTAAATACAGGGTCCAGCAGAATTAACACCTTCTTGAGTTTGGTTGGTAGGGTAATAATATGGATATAATAATTTATAGTTTTAATTTGAACATTTCACCGAAAATGTCATATGGTGTGTTTGAGTGTGATATTGTTATATTACAAAATTACATGCTTATGATTTTGTAATAAAAATGGCAATACTTGTGCCAGACCCTGTGTATTAAATAATAATAATTTTATATTTCATTTTCTAACAAGAGCAAGAAAGAAATTTCAATGTGGAAAAAGAACTTAGTATTTACAGAACATACATCCACATGAAATACCATATTTAATAAAAATAAAAAATTAGTCATACTACCTTCTCAGAAACAATATCAAAAGTGAGAGTTATGTCTAAACCTAATTCCCTTTTACTTATTTTCCAGCCCCAAAGAACCTTGCCCTTTCTAAGTTTTCCTTAGAGGTTCATCATACCTTCATCAAGATCTCTTAACCAAATAAACACAGTAGCTTATTCTTCCTTTGATTCACTTAATACATATTTATACAGAATCTATTGTATGTTGGGAACAGTATGCAAAATATTGTAACTAAGACAATGAATTCACAGGTCATTGGAGGAGATGGAAAATACAGCACAAAGCAAGTTCTGTAACAGAGAGCTCACTAGCATTAGTTGAAGTTTTCAATGTTCTGTACAAATGCTGGGTCTACCACTCTTCCAGCCTCCATACTTCCTCAATGCTCAAGGCTTTTACAATACCAAAGTACATTAGTATAGTGAAAATATTGTCCATAGCTAAGAAAAAGAATGCATATTTACAGCACCTTGCCCAACTTATAATCATAGAACAGTTTTCTGATAGTGCATCTTGCAGGACAAATATTTTTTTAAAAACACAAAGGAAACAAAACAAAACCTTGAATAGCACTAGGAATAAAGTTCAAACATCTTAGCAAGTTATTTAAGGCTGTTGCTATCTGTCTCTAACCTATCCTTGCAAACCTATTTCTATTACTCCTTCTTTCCCACATGTCATACAACATTCCTGTTGACCTATTGTTAACACCTAAGTATGTGGTACAATTTAACATGCTGGAGGGCTTTTCTTTCTCTTTTTTTTTTTTTTTTTTTTTTGGTCATGACACATTTTATTTTTTATCTTTCCCATTACCATTTATCCCACTTTTGTACCCCCCCCACCATAATCACCACACTGTTGTCCATGTCCATGAGTCCTTTTTCATTTTTGGTCAATATCCCTAACCCCCAACCC
This sequence comes from Mormoops blainvillei, assembly GCA_004026545.1. NCBI lineage: Eukaryota > Metazoa > Chordata > Mammalia > Chiroptera > Mormoopidae > Mormoops > Mormoops blainvillei. The sequence continues at coordinate 1,145,583 of PVJD01000003.1, read as the reverse complement.
CCAAATAGCTGTCATCTCATCTCTATGAGTCTGTCTCTATTTTGTATGTTAGTTCAATTTATTCATTAAATTCCACACATGAGTAAAATCACATGGCATTTGCCTTTCTCTGGCTTATTTCAATTAGCATAATGTTCTCCAGTTCCATCCATGCTGTCGCAAAGGGTAAAATTTTCTTCAGTTATACAGCTGAGGAGTATAACTGTCCATTGTATAAATTCCATATTCCATTGTATAAATGTCCCATAGTTATTTTATTCACTCATCTACTGGATGGACACATGGGCTGCTTCCATATCTTGGCAATTGTATAAATAACACTGCATGAACAGGGAGGGCTTATGTCCTTTCAAATCAGTGTTTTGGCTTCTTCGGATATATCCCCAGAAGTGAGATCACTGGGTCAAAAGGCAGATCCATTTGTAATTTTTTGAGGTATCTCCATACTGCTTTCCACAATGGCTGCACCAGTCTGCATTTCCACCAACAGTGCAAAAGAGTTCCCCTCTCCCAACAAACCTTGTCAGCACTTGTTGTTTCTTTATTTATTGATGAAAGCCACCCTAATAGGTGTGAGGCAATATCTCATTGTGGTTTTAATTTGCATTTCTCTGATAATTAGTAATGTTGAACATCTTTTCATGTGTCTATTGGTCATTTGTATGTCCTCTTTGGAGAAGTGTCTATATAGATAATTTGCCAATTTATTAACGGGATTTTTCTTTTGGGGTTGAGTTTTATAAGTTCTTTATAAATTTTAGATATTAACCCCTTATCAGGTGAATTGGAAAATATGTTCTCCCATTCAGAGAGTTCTTTTTATTTTCTTAATGATTTCCTTTTCTGTGGAAAAACTTCTTATTTTTTATTTTTTTAATTTTTTAAATGTAATCTTTATTGTAGTTTTCACCATTATCATTTAGTCCTCCTATACTCCCAACACCCTAGAAATCAACATGCAAAAACTTTAGTTTGACATAGTTCCATTTATTGTTTTTGTTTCCCTTGCCTGAGGAGACATATAGCAGATAAAATATTGCTACTAACAATGGACAAGATTTTAATGCCTATATATTCTTCTGGGATTTTTATGGTTTGGGTTCTAACACTTAAGTCTTTAATCCATTTTGAATGTATTATTGTCTGTGGCATAAGAAGGCGGTCTAGTTTAATTTCTCTGCACATATCTGCCCAATTCTTTTGACATCATTTATTGAATAAACTATCTTTAGTCCATTTATGTGCTTGTGCTTTCTTCCTTTGTCAAATATTAATTGATTATGAAGGTGCGTGTATATTTCTGGGCCTCTGTTATGTTCCATTGATCTATGTGTCTGTTTTATGCCAGTACCATGCTATTTTGATTACTATGGCCTTGTAGTATACTTTGATATCAGGTACTGTGATTCTCCCAACTTTTTTCTTCTTTTCCAAGACCACTGTTGTTACACAGGGCCTTTTGTGAGTGCACATACATTTTTGCAATATTTGTTATAATTCTGTAAAATACATCACTGATATCTTGATAAGAATTGCTTTGAGTCTATAGATTGATTTGGGTAGCATGGAAGGTTTTAATTATGTTAATTCTTTCTATCCATGAATATGATATGTGCTTCTAATTATTTGTATCTTTTTCCATTTGTCTCTTCAGTGTCTTAAAATTTTCTGAGTACAGGTTTTTTACATTCTTGGTTAGGTTTATTCATAGGTATTTTATTTGTTTTGAAGTAATTGTGAATGGGATTGTTTTATTAATTTCCTTTTCTGATAGTTTACCATTGGCATATAAAAATGCAACTGATTTCTGGATATTAATTTTGTATCCTGCTACTTTGCTGAATTTATTTATCAGTTCTAGTAGTTTCCTGGTATAATATTTAGGGTTCTCTATAACAATATCATGTCATCTGCAAAAAAAGAAAGTTTTACTCCTTCTGTACAATTTGGGTGCCTTTTATTTCCTCCTCTTGTCTGATTACTGTCTAATTTCAACATTCCCTATGCAAGTTGAATAATAGAGGTGAAAGTGGACACTCCTGTCTTGTTTCTGCTCTTAAGGGGAATGTTTTAATTTTTGTCCATTGAATAAAAATAAATGAAATATAGTCTAAAAAAACAATACAAAAGATCAATTAATCAAGAGCTGGTTCTTTGAAAAGATAAATAAGATTGACCAAACTTTAGCCAGACTCGTCAAGAAAAAAAGAGAGGACCAAAATAAATAAAATCAGAAATGAAAGAGGAGGAATGACAGCTGACACCAAAGATATACAAAGGATGGTAAGAAAATATTACGAACAACTATATGTCCACAAATGGGACAACCTGGATGAAATGAATAAATTCCCAGAAACATACCATCTTCCAAATCTAAATCAGGGAGAATCAGAGAATCTGAATAGACAGACTATACCCTATGAAATTAAAGCATAAATCACAAAATCCCAAAACACAAAGCCCTGGACTGAAGAGTTTCATACGTGAACATTACCAAACTTTCCAAGAACTAATACCTCTCCTTCTCAAACTATTACCAAAAATGCAAGAGGAAGGAAGACTCCCAAGCCATTTTATGAGGCTAGAATTATCCTAATCAAAACCCGATGAAGACACTACAACAAAAGAAAATTACATCCCAATATCCCTGATGAACACAGATGCTAAAATCATCAACAAAATATTAGCAAACCGAATACGGTAATGCATCAGAAAGAGCATACGCTATGATCAACTGTGATTTAGTCCAGTAATGCAAAGTTGGTACGACATTCACAAATCAATACTGGTGATACACCACATAAACAAAATAAAGGATAAAAATCATAGGTTCTTTAGAATTGGTGTTTCAGGATTCTTAGTGTATAATCTCACCAGAAACATTGAAATAAAGAACAAACTGATAGTAACCAGAGGGGAGAAGGGAGGGAAATATCAGGGGAAAGAAGGTGAAGGATCATCAAGGAACATGCATGAAAGACCTATGGACAAAGCCCAAGGCGGGAAGGATTGAGGGTCGAGGTGGGGGTAGGTGGGGCGGGGGAGAATCATGGGAGGAAAATGGAGACAACTGTAATTGAACAACAATAAAAAATTTAAAAATAAATAACAAAAACCACATTATTTATAATCAGAGATAAAGGAGAACGTTACATAATGATAAAGCAACCATCAATCCAACAAGAGGATATAACACTTTTAAACATTTATGCACCTAACATAGGAACACCAAAATATATATAAAACAAATATTGATGGACATAAAGGGAGAGGTCTACTGTAATACAGTCATAGTAGGGGACACTAACACCCCATTGACATCAAAGAATAGATCTTCCTGATAAAAAATCAATAAAGAAACAGTGACCTTAAATGACACATTAAACCAGATGATTTGATATTTTAAATCATTTCGCCCCAAAGCAGCAAAATATATATTCTTTTCATGGAACTTTTCCAAGACAGACCACATACTAGGTCACCAAACAAGTTCCAATAAATTTAAAAAGATTGAAATCATATCAAGCATCTTCTCCAACTACAATGGTATGAAACTAGTCATGAGTTACAAGGAAAAAAATCTGAAAAACACACAAACACCTGGAGGCTAATTAATACCATGTTACTAAATAATGAATGGGAATGGGTTAAACCTGAGATCAAGAAAGAAATCAAAATACAGCTTAGGCAAAACACAATAAAAAGACAACAACCTAATATCTATGAGACACAGTAAAAGTACAGTAAGAGGAAAATTCATAGCAATGCAAGCCTACCTCAACAAATTAGAAAAATATCCAATAAATAATCTAATATTACACCTAAAGGAACTAGAAATGAACAATCTGTGACCAAAGTGAATAGAAAAGAAGGGAGGAACTAATAAAGACCACAGCTGAAATAAATTTAATAGAGTCTAAAAAAATGCAAAAGATTAGTGAAACCAAGGGCTGGTTCATTGAAAACATAAACAAGATTGATAAACCTTTTAACAAGACTTATCAAGGAAAAAAGAGAAGATTCAAATAAATAAAATCAGAAATAAAAAAGAAGTAAAAATCGACACCACGTAAATACAAATCATTATTTAAAAATAACTACCGACAATTATATACCAACAAATTAGACAATCTAGAAGAAACAGATAAGTCTCTAGAAACATACAATCTTTCAAGAATGAAGCATGAGGAAATAAAAATCTGAATAGATGGATTACAACAAACAAAATTGGAGGAGTAATTAAAAAACTACCAATAAACAAAAAATCCTGGACCAGACAGCTTCACAGGTGAATTTTATAAACATTCAAAGAAAAAGTAATAACTATTCTTTATAAAATATTCTAAAAAATTCAAGAGAAGACTCTCATGCTTGTTTTATGAGACCAGCATTATCCCAATCCCAAAACCAGTAAAATATATTACAAATAATGAAAATTACAGGGCAATATCCCTGATGAAAATAAATGCAAAATTCTCAACAATATATTAGCTAATCGAATTCCGTTATACATTAAAAAGGTCATGCACCATGATCAAGTAGGATTCATTCTGGGAATGCAAGGTTGATTCAGTATCCACAAATCAAGAAACATGATATGCCACATAAATAAAATGAAAGATAAAAAAATCACATGATCATTTCAATAGATGCAGAAAAAGTAGTTCACAAAATCCAGCACCTATTTATGATAAAAAAGAAACCTCTGAGCAAAGTGGGAATAGAGGCAACAACATACCTCAACATAATATAGGCCATATATGATAAACCCACAACTAACATCATACCCAACAGAGGAAAGCTAAAAACATTTTCCTTAAGATTAGGAACAAGAAAGGGTTATCTAATTTCACCACTCTTCTTCAACATATTATTGGAAGTCTTAGCCACAGTAATCAGACAAGAAAAATCAATAAAAGTCATTGGATGGCGCAAGTAATCTTGAGACGGAAGAACAAAGTTAGATGTACTACATTACCTAATATCAAACTACACTAAAAGGTTATAGTAATCAAAACACCACGGTACTGGCTTAAAAACAGATACATAGACTAATGGAATACAATAGAGAACCCAGATATGAACCCCTGCCTATGGTCAATCAATATTTGACAAAGAAAGCAAGAACATACAATGGATTAAAGGCAGCCTATTCAATAATCAATGTTGGGGAATTTGGACAAATACCTGCAAAAATAAAAAATAAAACTAGATCTCCTTATACAAGAATAAACTCAAAATGGGTGAAAGAATTCAGTGTAAGGCAGAAAACCATAAAACTCCTAGAAGAAAACGCAGACAGTATACTCTCTGATATTTCTCTTAGCAATGTTTTTTTCTAATACACCTTTTATGGCAAAGGAAACAAAAATAAACAAATGGGACCATATCAAACTGAAAATATTCTTCACAGCAAGGAAAATTATCAACAAAGCAAAAAGACAACCTACTGATTGGGAAAAGATATTTGTCAATGATACAGCTAATAAGGGATTAATTTCCAACCAAAATTTATAAAGAATTCAGACAACTTAACATCTAAATAACAAACAATCCCTATAAAAAGTAAGCAGAAGATCTAAATAGACATTTCTCCAAAAAGACAACAGATAGATGGCCAATAGTCATGTTGAAAAGATGCTCAATGTCACTAATCATCAGAGAAATGCAAATTAAAACCATAATGACATATGATTTCACACTAGTCAGAATTACTATCATCAATAAATCAACAAACAACAAGTGCTAATGAGGAATGGACAAAAGGGAACCCTCGTGCAGAAATGTGGATTGGTGTAGCCATTATGGGAAACAATATGAAGGTTCCTCTAAAAATTAAAAATGGAACTGCTTTATGACCCAGCATTTCCACCTCTGATTATATGTCAGAAGACACCTAAAATACTAAATCAAAAGGGTATTTGCATCACTGTGCTCATTGCAGATATTTACAATAGCCAAGATATGGAAGAAACCCAAGTGCCCATCAATATACTACTAGTGGATAATAAAGTGGTGATACAAATAGCAATGGAACATTAATTAGCCATAAAAATGAATGAAATCTTACCTTTTGCAATAGCATGGATGGACCTAGAGGCATTATGTTAAGTGAAATTAGTCAGAGGTAGTTAAATAGCATACGATTTCACTTACGTGTGGAATCTAAACAACAAAATATAACCAGAGACACTGAAATAAAGAACAAACTGACAGTAACCAGAGGGGAGAGAAGAGGGGGAAGGGAATAAGGGGGAAAACAAGGGGAAGGGTCATCAAGGAACATGTACAAAGGACCCATGGATAAAGCCAAAGGGGAGAAATATTGAGGGTGGGATGTGGGGGTGGGTGGGTGGGGGGAAGTTGTGGCAGAAAAATGGAGACAACTGTACTTGAACAACAATAAATAAATAAACAAATAAAACTAGTATATTCTGGAAAAAACAAAATAAATGAAAAAAATAATCAAACAAGTAAAAACAGATTTGTAGATGCAGAGAACAGACTGATATCTGCCAGAGGGGAGATGGTAGGAGGGCTGGGTGAAAAGGGTGAAGGGATTTGGAAGTACAAATTTGTAGTCACAAAATAGTCACAGGGAAATAAAGTACAGCGTAGGGAATATAGACAATAATGTTGTCATAACTATGTATGGTACCAGGTGGGTACTGGAAATATCGAGGGGAACACTTTGTAAAGTACATGATTGTCTAACTACTATGCTGTATATCTTAAACTACTCCAAAATAATATTGAAGGCAAACAATTAAAATTTTAAAATAGTAATATAAAATATTGCTCTGTATCTCCCTATAAACAATACAACAAAAAGCATAATTTTACTTTATCTCTTCACACTTTATGCTTCAGTGCTTGGCATAAACAATATTTACTGGAAACAGTTAAAAAGTTAGACTCTCTGTGAGAGAAGATAAGCTTCATCCAAATGCCAGTTATTACTGGAGGTCCAAAGAACCAACCTGCTTGCTCCCTGCTGCATCCTGGGCTCAATAAGCTTCCCCTCTGGATTTCCTTTCCTTTACAATTTTATCTGCCTCTTAATTCCAGGCATCTCTAGAAATCCAGAGAAACTTCTGGACTGTGGTGGTCTACACTCTCATCCTCCTTTATTCACCCCCCATTGCCCCTCCCCTATTTTCTCTTTGTCTCACTGAAATTCAAAGGAAATCTTCATTTTGCCAGCAACTCTTAGACACTTTCAGTTTAGCAATGAGATCAACTTATTTCCAGATGGGAAAAACAAACATAACATTCTCATTGTTAAAGCCTCACTTTTTCTTACTTCAAAAGAGAAAATTCAACATTGTGTTGCCCCCAAATTATTCAACTTTTAACTACACGGTACATTTTCTCCACATTTGAAAACCTTCTCTGGCGCATACTTGCATACACAAACAATATACACAAAGTTCTCACAAGGCTCTAAACAGTGCATTTCTGCATTCAGCATCCTCTATCATCTGCCCAAGCCCTACATTCCCTTTGCTTTTGCACTCCACCCTAGACCCATTGTCCTGGGCCTGGCCATTTTATGGGCCTGTCAATGCTGTAGGCTCATCCCTTCAGTGCCTTTTCACCTGTGATTTCTACCCTCCTTTCTGGCTTTCAAACACATCTCAGGTACTCCTCCAGTGAGGCACAGTGAGACATCTCTAATTCATGTGGTACTTTAATGCTATAGCACCTATGGTAGCTTTTATTCACATTTTCTCTAGCTTTGTATTCATTGCCACCTTTTGACTCTCCAACCAGTCAGACAGTGAACTGGATGGAAGGTATAGACTCTGAAGTGAATAGCTCTTGGTTCTGGAGCCTAATTTCTAACATACAAGAGGCCCAGTTCCATTGTTTATAAAATGAAGAAATAAACTTCCCCATCCCCCTTAAAACTTTGAGGGTGGCCATGAGCATTAAAGGATGTCTTGCCTGTGAAGATCCTGGCCTTCTTGCCCCTCCTGGCCTGTCTTACTGCTTTCCTAAAGAGATGACCATATCCTACACTGATTCCCTGGTCCATGGAATGCCTAGCCCACTAGTGCAGGACATGATTAATAGCAACCGTTGAAGTGTCCAGAATTAACAAAAAGCTGGAAACATCATCTCATTTAGCAAGGAAATAAGACAGATCTTTAACGATTTAAGAACATGTGCTACTAAAATTGAAAATGGAAAATGAGATAGCATTAAAACAGACCAGTTGCAACACACAGACTATTTCTACACTTAGAAAGATATTTTATTGAACACATAGAAAAACAGAAGTCCTGTTTCTAACAGCTTCGGTAAAGGCTGAGTTGAATAGTGCAGAATATGCAATAAAAAGATGTCTTCTTCAGCCTAATTAATCAAATTCTGATCAGGTCTTATCATACTTAACTCATAGGCAAGGATTTAAATACTGTGGTCAGGTAAGAAGTGAATTTCTCTAGTTTGTATGTAAGCATATAAGTGCTACAGAGTTAAGCTGTGGGCATTTGCTGGGTAAATGTTACTCTTAATCTCAGGATTCAGAACAAAATAGGCCCTTAGTTTTGAGTCCTATCAGCTACACAGTGGGTGTGATGAGAGTAGATATCTCCAATATTTGCATGATTCCTATAACTTGCTGTCACTAAGTAGAAAAAAAAAATCAATTCACTTAAGGTGTTCCACTGAAAAGCAAAGCAGTTTTCTGTTTACTTAAGCACCAAGCTTGAATATGGAGAAGTACAATAAATTCTAAACATGGTGCACATCTGGTCCAAAAACCACAATGAATTTATTGCTGAATCTGAGGCATTTTCAGTGATTGTCAAATAATATATTTTCACACATTTCTAATAAGGCATTTTCTTGGAACAAAAATAGGCAGGTATATCTGTCAGTTTAATTTCTTGGAAATGAAACAGAAAAATGTTTGGTTCAGATGTCTGTATTGTCTTTGGAACAGTATAGCTATCATATGAGAAGGGTATTAGTCAAAGATTCCAAAAGCTCAACAATTACTTCAAAAGAGTGAAATTACTGGCTACACAGAAAAATAAAATGATATATGCACACATGTATGCACCTTCCCTTTTTTCCCATTCCAACAGAACAATGTATTGCATTTACTTGAAAGAGATGTACCACAGTCTTGCTAAACCCATTCATCTCCCAGTATTGTAATATATTAGATTTCCTATTAAATCAAACATTTGATTCCCATGTCTCTTATTAAAGCAGAACTTTATTAAAAGTTATATTAAAAATTAAAATGCAATTGAAATCACAGTAAAATTCTTAAAAGGTCTATATTTCCACCCTAACTCCTCATGAGCTTTCATAAGGAGAGTCACAAGGATAATAGATAGAAGAGAGCCCCAAGGCCAATAAAGAGAGCTGTCCCACTATTGACCCTGCTGAAACCATTTACTGGTTCACCGTTGGCTGTATAATGTGTCTTTAAGCACTTTTGCCTCTGCAAAAAATCCAGGCTCCCTTTAAGCACTTTCGTCTCTGCACACAATACTTTCTAATGACTCTCTATTTCTTACCCCAGCCCTCCAACCACTCACATCAGCCACACAGGTTTTGGATTTTGCTGATAACCCACTCAAAGCATGTTTGGCATGTAGGGTTGGCAAGAAAGAATAAAGGAAAGATTATCCGATCTGACAAGGTTCATAAACAGATTGGACATAATCAGTCAACCATCTTTCATACTTCTGAGCCTTTACCTGTGTTGTTCCCTCTGCCATGAATACCCTGGATTATTTTTCCTGGTGAACACTTTACCATGCTTCAGAATTCAGTTCAACTCAGACTTCTTGGTGACATTTTTCCTGACACTCCTCCCCTTGCTCAATAAGGCGATCCATTCTCTGGTATAGAATGAGCATCCCATACTATCTTCCTCCAACTCTATGCCATCACACTGGTATTCAACAGTGCCAGATGTGTCATATTTGTGCTTCGTACCAGCCTAGGAGTGAGCCCGTTCTGGACAAGGCCTGTGTCTTGTTCCTCTCTGTATCCCCAGCACACAAGATACTGTCCTGCATAAAGAAGGGACTCTGCAAAATTTGCAGAGTGAAAAAACAATAGTAGCAAGCCAGAAAATTCCTTACTATGTGGAGACTTGTTAAGAGCTTCAGCAAGGAGGACCAAAAGTGATGATAGTAAGAAAAATCCAACTGACTATTTGGAGAGAAAGCAGGGAAATGTATGTTTGTACAACCTGGGCCTGCAGTTTTGCTGTTAGAATTAGAGAAACACAAAAGATACAGAAGAACACTCAAGAGAGGGAATTTAAGGGATGTTAGGTAATGAAAAACAAAACAGTGGGTGCCTTCTATTCTGAAAAGACAAAAGCTGGAAGGACAAGTCAACATGAGGAAACCAGGCAAGGGGTAAGTTGGATGGAGGGAAGGAAGAGAAGGACATATGATTTATTAGCCAAATTACAACATGCTAGAATGGCAAAACATCTCTACTGTATAAAGAGAGGTACTTCCAGGAAAAATTTAGAAAGATTCTCCCTAAGTTAGCAGATAAGAAAGGCATGCAATCTGTACAGGAGGTCAGATTGCTTGAGGCCCACAAAATGAAGTGATTGCATTTATACTGAGTTGAGTTGAACAAAGAGAAAACTGCACTGATGAATAAATATAAGGCTGATCCTGCACAAAATTTCACAGTCTAGAAGAGAATTCACACAAAAAACAGAAAGTTTCAGGAGAGTTCAGTGAGTTCTGACAGAAGTATACACAGGGCTGCAGGACCATAGTCTACAGCTCACAGGAACACTTTGTGTTCTGCCTGCTATGGTGGTGTCCTTAAAACAGTCCAGGTGAGTTTGAAGGAGAGTGCCTAATTGCAGCTAAAGTAATGAGAAACAAGGTAGTAAAGGGCTGTCCTGGGCCAATATGGGGACAAATTGGCAGAGGAGTGTTCCTTTGCAGAGCTCTCTAACACTGATAATTCTACCACCTCTCCTGAGGTGCCCTTGAAAAGGCTGTGGGGAAAGGTAGAGCCTTTTAAAGTTGTATGTGTTTTCTAAGGCATCTTAATTTTTAACAAAAAAGTTCTTAATAATATTGTGAATAAAAGATCCACAAGATCCTTTTTATAATGCCAACTCTTTATGATATACATATATATAATTTTTTTTTTAAAGACCATGGTTTGCCAAATGCTGATGGCCGTTGACATATATGATTATTCTCCTTTGGTTTACACCACTGCCTGATGCTGTGGTCAAGGGCAAATCCACCCACTTCTCTGTCCTGACTTTGTTTCATTTCAAGGTATGGAGTTTAAAGTGAAATGCAACACAGTGGTAATTTCCAACAGCTTTAATCACTGAAATGTATTTGTCCAGGTGTTGCTGCTTAATGCTGGTTTCTGACACGTGTTCCCTAAGGCTCAAAGCATGCCAAGGGGCATGTGTTTCAGGCACATTTCTGGGGATGATGGCCAACTTGGGGTCAGCAATCACAGCTAAAATAGGTACTTACCCACAGATGTAGAATAGAATCCTGACACTCTCCTATCATTTGATTGATATTCTACCATTCACAGTGTGCCTTCTTTGAGCCTCAGATATGTATGATTCAACAATATTCTATGGTGTGATATCAGAACCAGAAGCTTCACAAACTTTTTTTTCTACATGTCTAGGCTCTGAGGGCATTCTGAGAAAAACACCTGTGGACAGAATTGATTCATCATTAAAGTGTAATAATTAACAGTTCAATTGGGAGTCACTCAGAAGAGCAGTCCATAAGCTGAATGTGAGGAGGACATAAGGAGGAACTGCCAGAGCTAAGGCATCAACCGAGGATGGATTGAACACCATGTTCAAAGAACAACCCAGAAACTGCAACACAGGAGAGAGGTGATACCAGAGTCTCATCAGGAATGAGTAATGGGAAGCCAAGCTGAAAAAAACCAAACATTTTAGAAAGAGAGAATTATTATGTATGTGTCCTATGTATTAGAGAGTTGCTGAAAGTTTAGATTTACGAGAGTAAGTAAATGTGTCATTCACTTAGAATGAGTCACTTGGTTGCATCTTGTTACCTTTTACATGAGAAGGAAATGTAAGGGGTACTTTCTCTCTACTTTGGAGAGAAAGACAAAGTCCTCTCAGGAACATACTCACCCTGACCAGTGTGGCTCAGTTTGCTGAGTGTCATCCCACAAAATGAAGAGTCGCCGGTTTGATTCCTGGTCAGGGTACATGCCTGGGTTGTAGGCCAGGTCCCCACTTGGGGTGTACAAGGGGCAGCTGATCAGTATTTCTCTCACACATTATGTTTCTCTCCCTCTCTTTCTCCTTCCCTTCCCTTCTCTCTAAAAATAAATTTATAACATCTTAAAAAAAAAAAAAACTCAGTGAAAGCTATAGGTTTTTCCAAGCTATTAGTATCCCATTTGTGAAGCTAGATTTTCTCTTTGATTTTCTTGAATTTATGCTGTGGGTTTCAAAATTCTCTTCTGAATTCAAAATCTGACTTTTCTTCAAAGGGCTAAGAAGGTACCAATATCCACTGAACACAGAGAAAACACATCAAACTTGACAAAGAAAACCGAAGGGCAAGGAAGTATGAATATTCACATTTATTCACAAACATGGAGCTTGACTCATTTTCTAAATAAATGGCACATTGATCCTACTCTGTAATTTAACCTTTTGTGCCTCAATGTTGTCATCTGTAAAGTAGTGTTGTTGTTAGGATTAGATGAGTCGTTATGGTTAGATGTGTCAATATATATAAAGTACTCATATTCAATGGGCATAGTGGGCAGCAAAATAACTGACTATTAAATGGTAGCTATTATTTGTATCCCAATGAGTGCTTTGGCTTCTGTAAATCATAAAAAAATGGTTCTTGAACACACTTGTGCAAGAAGTTTTCAGTGGTTTGTTAGGTGTGTTGAACTTAAACATATTTGCTTTCCTTGGTAGAATTTTAACTAGCTAAAATTAGATCCAAGTAGCAAGATCCACACCTCTACATGACTGTTTCCATTCACTGAAAATTTCCAAAAAATTAATCACTTCAGGATGAAATTGTCTATGCTTGGTCTCAACCTATTGGAAAGTTGCTTGCATGCAAGATGGAAGCAGAAGCCATCCCTTGCTTTGCAGTGACTGGAGATGAAGAAAAAATAGACTTGGTTTCCTATTCCAAATTATTGCCTTTTAGCTGAACTTTTCAAAATTACTAAACATTATGATATTAAGCTTCCCTTAACCCTGTATATAAATGGCAACCTGCTTTGAAGTTCCTGTTATTTTTAAAGATTTTTAAAACCTCCCTTGAGACAAAGTGGTCTCAAGCTGAAAATTTGTTTTTTTAAATTTTCAAGTTTTTCAGCTAAAATACTCTACATGATTTTTCTTTTAAGTTTATAACACATTTTACAGTTCTGAGGTGCTGGTAAAATGATTTTGGAAAGCATTTTTAACAGAATCAAATGCCAAAAGCCCTATACTCGACCTACTGGATGTATGCGGCCACAGGACCTTTTCTTCATGATGCCAAAACATTCAGATGTTGTATATGAAAATGTCAGTTTCCCCCTTGCCAGACTGAGCAGGACTTCCACCCCTAACCCAGTGCCCACCACAAAGGATGAGTAAATAAACAAATAAATGAGTGAACAAATGGTCATTGTGTGGACAAAATGAAGCAGGTGGTTTAATGAATATTTTATTTATCTGGGTATTTCTTAGAAATGTTACAGAGTTTCTTTCATTATAAATATTTAATTTCTCTAACACAAAGGCTTCTTCTTTCTTTGTCCTGATTACCACCAACTATCAGTAGCCAAGTTATATAAGTGGTGGCTATATATCCTCAAACCCATGACCACTCAGAGTTGTAACTGTTGACTATATAGCAACCATGGTCCAATCTTGCCAATAAAAAGTAACTCTGAAATGAGACCTTTCTAAGCTCCCTCCTCTCTGCCACACTCCCCTAACCCCAAAGTCAGCTCTGATCGAAATTAGGAAATACTTGGATAGAAGGAAGGACTTAAGAAGGGGAGACATTTGACACAAGAGAGCAGCACTCAAGCACTTCCTCTCACTTTGTTCTGCATCAGAGCAACCACCAAGATTTGTAAACTCTCAAGGATCCAGAAATGATGGCCCAGAAAACTTACATTTCATTCACAGTTCTACTTTGTCAAATATGAGTTCTATTGAGCCTTAAGCTCCTAAAATGCAAAAACTATGACATTTGTTTCTTTGTATTCCAAGGAACCTAAAATGTGTTTGTGAGAGGAAAGAAAAAGAAATAAGAGGGGGTGGGAATAAAGAAAGAAGTAAAGAAAAAAAGAAGGAAAGAGGGAGTAAGGAAATGAAAAAAGGAGAATGGAGGGTAGGGGAGGAAGCAGATATTTAGTCTTCTTGGGACCCCCTTTTGCAAAATCATAACTACCTCCTCCTTTGGGGGGAATATGGCCCTGTCAGTTTACTGCAGCTACTAGAACTTCATACCATCTCCCATTCACCTCTTTCATTAATTTGTGCCCAGACCATTTTTAGTTCTCTGGACAGCATGGACTAGGAGAAGAACCTGGAACTCATATAGATGATAAGTTTTGAATACCAGGTTGGTGAGTTATCATGTGTCTCCTCAGCATATATGGTTTATTTTAAATTTACTTATAGGTTGAAGCAGAGGCAGGCATGGAATTCTATAAAACATGGGATTGCATTGTTAAAAATCATCAGAGACCTTCGCTTGAGCTCTTGAGGTTTGTAAGTATGGTTAATTAAATCCCTAGAACATGTGATGCTATCTCTGAACCAGGAGATGAAATTCTTTTTATTAAAATTCAGGTTTTTGGAGTCTCCTTAATGTTCATCTTATGCTAGTGATCTGGGATTAATACTAGCAGGTCAGTTAATGATATTCACTGCTAACTCTGAATTGGTCCAAGTGAAGAAATAACTATAGACTAACTAGATTAGAAATTTAATCTCCACTGTACTTTCCAATAAATAAATCAGATTCAACTTATAAATATCATGAAGGAAAAAAGCTATCATACACACACATCACAATGTACCTTAAATAACTGGTTACATCTGGACTCTTAACAATGCCCCCCTCAGAGATATATGCCAGAGAGATGACCCCCAAAACAGTGTGTAGCCTTCAAACAAGAGATACTTAACAATGTAAACCCTCAACCCTAACCCACCAGGTCTTCTAGCGTTCCCAACGCCTTTCATAACCCCATGAATACTGAGCTATCACCATGAGCCAGTCACCTGCAATAGACAGGAAGAACACAGAGACAAGGAAGATCCTGTCTTCAGGCTTAGAGTGTGTTTGTAAGTAGCCCTTCCCTTGGAGTAAAATGTTCTTAATGAAAACTTCTGGAAATATTTTGTATTTCCATGCTGAGAAGCTTTGTCTTAGTGCAAGTTTCCCTAGTAGAGCTTATAGAGAATTCTCCCTTTGAAGGAGTATACCAGCCAGGTCTAAAAAGGTTATGAGCCTCTGGAGGGCAGCTGGCCTGACCCAAGCTATCAAAGAGGGGAATCTGCCATCTATACCCATTGCCCACTTTGTTTTCCCTCCAGTGTTTCACAACAAGCTGTACAACCAGAATCACTAAGGACAATTATTAAAAATATAGATTCCTGACCCTACCTCAGTCTTGCTGAATTAGAATACCTAGATTACGTGGAATCTATCTTTTAAACAACTTTTTCAGGAAATATTTATGTCAAGTTAGAGAACCACTGTATAATAGAAAGCACTGGCATTAAAACCAGATACACCAAGATCTGAAATGCAGCACGATATGTAATTAACATAATTAACCATAGGGGCTGAGTTAATTAGTTAACTTTTTTGTGACTTAGTTTCCTGAAAGTAAAGTGGAATGATACTTGGTGTTATAAACTTAGAGTATGTCAAATACCCAACACTGAGTCACTACCATAATCTCTTCCCACCTTCACTAAATGTTTGCTCCTAGGAAAATATTTTATACAAATATTTTATTATTTCATTGAAATTTAAGTCAAATGTCTCTAAGATTGTTGCTTTCTTAATATATCTCTAGTTGTAGGAGAAAAAGAGTTTTGTACACAAATTTTTAAACTCTAAGAAGAGCATTGTAGATGGGAAAAATTCAGGGGATTGAGTTACCTTTATCAATTGGGATGAGCTATGGGTACCCTTCTCTGAAAAGACAAGGTCAGTTATATCCTGAATTACTGGGAGCAAGAAACTCAAATCTGGTGAGAGTTGTGTAAAATGAGAAAGGCTGCCATTCTTTCCCTTTATATTTCTGCATTGAGCTACCCTTTATTGAATGATGAAGATGCAATATACAAAGAGCACTGGACTAGGACCCAGAAGACCTGGGTTCATTTCCAGCCACGTAACTTTAAACAACTCAGTTCTCTCTAAACCTCAGTCTCTTCACCTATGAAATAAGGGATGCAGAGCACTAAAATTCTACTACATTGATATGGGATTTACATCTTTTAAAAGTACATGATATTCAACTAATAGTCAAGTAAAGAAAGCAAGAAGATCCTGGCAGGCAACAGAACATTAAAAAGCAAGGAAGATCGTCCAGGGAGGTGGGCATCCAAAAAGAACAGATCTTGAATGTCTCATAGGAATCTGGTGGTAGACAGGGTTTACTCTAAATTTGCCAACTCTTGACCACTCTAGCACTCACAAGAGTTAGGCTCAGCCTGAACTTCTCAGGAAAGAGAATGGGCTGAGTGTACAAATGCCGCCTATCCCAGGGTGCTCCAAGGGTGGGAGGCATACAGAATACTTGAACACAAACTTCAAGAGAAATGAACTCTATTTAAGACAATACACAAAAAGTGAAATTACCCAATTGATTTTCCAGGAAACGTTGGAAATGCTTATCAGGGACTGAAAACCCACCCAACAAGGCCATGTGAGAGCTGGCAGTGGTGCAGCCACAGTCTCTGTCATCAGTGACCTCCTAGTGATTCAGGTGTTCCTCTCCCTGTCATGATTATCCAATGTTGACAGGGTCTGAAGATGCATTACCCTTGGTGTGAGGTGTTCTTGCTTGAGTGCTATGTGAGAGGAACTGTTAATGGGATATTTTGGGAAGGAAAGGATTGAACCAAAAACCCCAAAGAACATTCTACTTCCTTAAGAATATACAGGCACCGGTAGACCTTTCTTAACTTTGCTTTCTCTATCTTTTCTAATATATTTACCTTTTCACTCATCTCACCTTCCTTTTATCCTTTCTTAGAGGAGAAGATGTCACCTAACATAACAGCTTTATATCATTTCACCCTGGTGGCACCTCTCTCCTGGATGCCCCATCCCAACCACTCCTGCATGACCACACACCACCCTGCCCTGGATGATTTGACTCTTGACTTTGACTTTGACCCCTTCTCTTGTCCTTCCTATTGGCTGGTCTTCTTCTACATTCCCTTTAAATGTTGATTTCCAGTAATTCAGTCTAAGACCTTTAACCTCTTTGTTGCATCATCTTTCCTTGGACAATTTTTCCACACCTATGATCTCAACAACCACTTTAGTGCCACAAACTCCCAAATCAATATTAGAGTTACCAACTTCTGTCTTAAGGTTCTGACTCTCAAATCTCAAGGATCCTTTTGGTCTCTCTTTTTGGGTTGAAAGAAAATGGTCTGAGCTGCAGCAGGGTGCTCCTCAGAATGTCTTTTCCCTAGGAAGCCAATATGAACATGTTTCCTAGTTTCCTATTCAAACCACTCCCTCTTCCCAGTCCTGTAGCTGCTGAAAGCACTAGAGGAAGTGGTACAAAGGTGTTGGCACCTAGATTTAAAACCCATCTCCAAACCTGGGTAATTTATCTAACTTCTCCTAGCCTTAGTTTCATCATCTGCCTTAGGGGGTTCAATAATAAAAGCACATTGTGGAATCTTTATGGATATTATGTCCACTTTAGAAAGAGTCCAGTCTCAGCTAGTACTGTTTATATGTGGTTATTATGCAAAAATAGTGGTTCACGTTTAAACTTCTTTTATCCCAATAGGAGAAAAAAATCAATTTCAATGCTTTCTAAATCAGCCACATAGCTCCATATAATCCAAATGATGGGTGCCAAGTACTGAGGTTGTTAATGGAAAAGGTTCAATGAGAAAAAAGAACTTTGTTTCTTTTGAGCTTCTTTGTTTAAGTATAAAATTCTCTAATCAACCAGGATGAGCTCAGTGATGCCAAGCATCCTCCAGTACAGGGTAAGGCTAAAAGGAAAGGCTCATGTCTGATCTAAAACTGCAATGAACAAAAGGTATGGACATCAGGCAGAGTCAGTAAAACTAGGTGCCAAATACAGGAAGCATGTTTTTTTGTATAAGAATTTACTTTTGCCAAATGTTTTCTGCTCTCGAATTCCATCTTTTTCCCTGTAATTAAAATTTCCTTGGTCCCATTTCAAATCAAAATAGGTGGGAAAGAACAAATGTGAGATCACATGAGGGAAAAGTGATAGGAGAAATTCATGACCTATCAAAATAATTCTGTCACTTATACCCATTCCCCCTGAAATAAAAAATTTAGCAATCTTCCTGCAGCTTCATGCTATGTGACATCTCTGATGTTGTGTATTTGTTTGTATTTGTCACTGTTGGGCATGTGCCTTCCTTCCTCATTGCTAAAGTTACAGCTTTCATTTTTCTTTAGAAAGCAACACTTAAGTTCACCGAAGACTGTTAATTCTGAGGGTGCACAGGCTCCCATGGATCACAGAAGCAGGCAGGTTAAAAAAAAATCCTTCTGCATTGTCTTATGCTCACCCTAACCTTCTTACATGGCTTCTTTTCCCAGCATCCCTTTCTTTGAATACCTCATCTATGCTCAAAATACAATCAGAACATTCAGGCACTATAGACAGCTAACAATGCTAGAGAGAATATAGCAAATACCCCCTGATCCCCAGAATCTAAAGACAACACAGAAGCAAAAATAAAATAAAAACAGTAATAGTATCTGTAGCACGTGCTGTTAAGTGCTCTCCAGATTTCCCCATTAACTCATTACCCTAACTGACAGGAGTGTTGGTTGCTGATGACACAACTCAGTCCCTTTCTAGGTTATGTTCTTGGGCTAAGGAAGTTACCCCTTCCAAGTTTATAGTTCCTTCTCAAAGATAGACAGTATCCAATACCTTGTCAGTGTGGGGGTTCAAAAGCTGATTTCTCTGCCTAAATTCAGAGCACCTCTGAATGGCCATCCCAGGTCCAGTGCTCCCTATATGGTTGATGAGGGCCTTTATTTGCACTGCATTGGATTTCAACTTCTCCTTCTGCCCAATCCTGCTCCCCTTGTTCCCAATAAATCTCCTGTATGCAAATCTCCAAATCTCTATCTCGGTACCTGCTTGCCATTGAACATGGCCTAAAACAGTAACCCAAACAGGCTCACATTTCAAGGCATGGTAAGACTGATATTCTAGAAACTTTCATCAAGACTCGAAGCACTCCTTAAGATCCATGGAAATAGTCGTGGGGTAGTCTATGGTACTACAGAGTCAGCTACCAGTTTGGCTCCACAATAATGTAGATACTCAAGTTGGTCTTTTGGGGTTGAAAAGAGCTGAAATTAGAGCCAACATGTACTGGGCTCTAGCCCAGTACTGCTTCTGTGTACCTTTAAAAAGATTTTTTTTTCAGAATAATTCTTCACTTTGTTTAAAATATATCATCTTTATTATATTTTTTCCTTTACCATTCCATTTAGTCCCCTTCTACTCCCCACACCCCAGCAATCACCACACTTTTGTCCATGTCGTAAGTCCTTTCTCCTTTTTTCTCAATCTCACCACTTCCTAACTTCATCACCCTACTAGTTGTCTTCTGTTCTCCATCTATGAGTCTGTCTCTGTTTTGCTTGTTTTGTTAGTTCAGTTTGTTCATTAGATTCCACATATGAGTGAAATCATATGGTATCTGTCTTTCTCTAACTGACTTAGTTCACTTAGCATAAGGTTCTCCAGGTCCATCCATACTGTTGCAAAGGGTAAAATTTACTTCTTTTATGTGGCCAAGTAGAATACCATTGTATAAGTGTCCCACAGTTGTTTTATCCGCTCATCTATTGATGAACACTTGGGCTGCTTCCATATCTTGACAATTGTATAAATAATGCTACAATGAACATAGGGGTAATTATGTTCTTTAGAACTAGTGTTTTGGGTTCCTTTAGATATATTCCAAGAAGTGGCATTGCTGGGTCAAAAGGCAGATCCATTTTTAATCTTTTGAAGTAGCTTCATACTGCTTTCCACAGTGTCTGTGCCAGTCTGCATTTCCAACAGCAGTGCAAAGGGTTCCCCTTTCTGCACATCTTCAACAGCACTTGTTTGTTGGTTTATGGATGATAGCCATTCTGACAGATGTGAGATGGTATCTCATCGTGGTTTTTATTTGCATTCCTCTGATGATTAGTGATGTTGAGCATCTTTTCATATGGCTATTGACCATCTGTATGTCATCCTTGGAAAAGTCTATACAGGTCCTTTGTTCATTTTTTAATTGGGTAGTTTGGTTTTTTTGGTGTTGAGTTCTGTAAATACTTTATAAATTTTGGTTATTAACCCCTTAACAGATGTATTGGTGAATATGTTCTCCCATTCTGTGTATTGTCTTTATTTTGTTGATAATTTGCTTTGCTGTGAAAAAGCTTTTTAGTTTGATGAAGTCCGTTTGTTATTTTTTCTCTTTTGTTTTCCTTGCCCGGGGTGATATATCTGATAAAAAAATTTCTGTGAGCAATGTCAGAGATTTTGCTACCTATGTTTACTCCTTGGATTTTTATGGTTTCATGTCTAACATTTAAGTCTTTGATATATTTTGAATTTATTCTTGTGGGTGTGTGGCATAAAAACTTATTCATTTTTCTGCACATGTCTGTCCAATTTTCCCAACACCATTTATTGAATAAACTATCTTTAGCTCATTGTATGTGTTTGCTTCCTCTGTTGAATATCAATTGACTATAAAGGTGTGGGTTTATTTCTAGGCTCTCTATTCTGTTCCATTGATCTATGTGTCTGTTTTGATTACTATGGCCTTATAGTACAGTTTAATATTAGGTAGCATGATTCCTCTAACTTTGTTCTTCTTTCTCAGGATCACTGCTGCTATGCGGGGCCTTTTGTATTCCACATAAATTTTTGAAATATTTGTTCTAGTTCTGTGAAATATGTCATTGGAAACTTTATAGAAATTACATCGACTCTATAGATTGCTTTGGATGGTATGGACATTTTAATGATGTAATTTCATCCTATTTATGAACATGGTATTTCTTCCACTTATTTGTAACGTCTTCAATTTCTTTTGCAGTGTCTTATAATTTTCCGAGTACAGGTCTTGTATATCTTTGTTTATGTTTATTTCTAGGTATTTTATTCTTTCTGAGGCAATTGTTAATGGGATTGTTTTCATAATTTCCCTTTCTGTTAGTTCATTATTGGTAAGTAAAAATGCAGCTGATGCCTGGATATTAATTTTGTGTCCTGTTACTTTGTTGAATTCATTTATTAGTCCTAGTAGTTTTTTGATGGAATCTTTGGGGTTCTCTACATACAGTATCATGTCATTTGCAAATAAAGGCAGTTTTACTTCTTTCTTTCCAATTTGGATGCCTTTCATTTCTTCTTTTTGTCTGACTGCTGTGCTATGTCTTTTAGTACTATGCTAATAAGGGAGGTGAAAACAGACATCCCTGTGTTCTTCCCAGGCTTAAGGGGAATACTTGTAGTTTTTGCCCATTGAGTATGATACTGGCAATGGGTTTGCCATATATAGCCTTTTTCATGTTTATATATGTTCCCTCTATTTCTACTTTGCTGAGAGTTTTTAATCATAAACTCTCAGCAAAGTAGAAGTAGAAATAGGGTGCTGGATTTTTATCAAAAGCTTTTACTGCATCTATTGATATAATCATGTGGTTTTTATCCTTCATTTTGTTTATACAGTGAATCACATTTACTGATTCATGAATGTTGTACCGTCTTTACATTTTTGGAACAAATCTCACTTGATCATGATGTGTGATTTTTTTTTGTTGTTGTTGTTTGCTTGTTCGCATTGCTGTATTCAGTTTGCTAATATTTTGTTGGGGATTTTAGCATCTGTATCACCCTATAATTTTCTTTCTTTGTAGTGTCTTTATCTGGTTTTGGAATTAGGATAATGCTGGCCTCATAAAATGAGTTTGGAAGCCTTCCCTCTTCTTGAATTTTATGAAATAGTTTGAGAAGGAGAAGTGTTATTTTTTCTTGGAATATTTGGTAAAATTCACCTTTGAGGCCATCTGGTCCAGGGCTTTTGTTTCCTGGGTTTGTTTTTTTTTATTATTACTTCAACTTCATTAGGTATAATTTGTCTATTCAAATTCCCTGATTCTCAATTTTTTGGAAGATTGCATGTTTCTAGGAATTTATCCAATTTGTTCAAGTTACTCAGTTTATTGGCATATAATTGTTCTTAATATTTTCTTACAATCCTTTGTATTTATTTGATGTCACTTCTTATTTCTCTTCTTTCATTTCTGATTTCATTTTATTTGGGTCATTTCTCTTTTTTTTTTCTTGATGAGTAGTGAAGAGCCTTTTTCATTTTCAATCTATCACAAACCAACTATATTTTATAATGAAACTCTATGTAGTTAATATATATAACAGACTATATTTTATTAAGCACCACAAAAAAAATTACAACTCTCTACTCCTTAAGTGTGGGCTGCACATAATGACTTACTTCAAAAGAGTACACTATAGAAGGGGGATATAGGAAGATAACTTTAAGTAGAGAAAACTGACAAACACTACCTCAGTCAGATAATCAAGGTCAACATCAATGATAATAATTCATGTTGACAATATATAGCCCTGTTATGATGTGATGAAAATGGTACTTTACCCCACTGGTTTTCCTCTCCAAAACCCATACAACCAGTTTAACCATGAGAAAACATCAGTCAAATCTCAGTTGAAGGATATTCTATAAAATTCCTGACCAGTACTCCTCAGCAGTACTCCTTATGACTCACAGTCATCGAAACCAGCAAATGTCCAAGAAATTGCCACAACCAAGAGAAGCCTAAAGAAACATGAAACTAAAGTTAATATAGTATTCTGGATGAAATCTTGGAATAAAAAAGGGACATTCGGTTAAAAACTGAGAAAATATGAGTAAAGTATGAACTTCAATTAATAATGATTTATCATTATTTGTTTATTAATTATAACAAATATACATACTAATGTAATATATTAGTAATAGAGGAAAGTTGGTGGAGGGATATGGTAACTCTGTATTATATTCTCAATGCTTTTATAAATCTAGAATTGTTCTAAAAATAAAACTCATTTTATAAAATAAATATAAATACATTTTACAGGCATACATAATATAAACTCAGATGTTTTTGTTAGTGTCATTCAACTTAAAATTTCTCTGTCAAATTGCTATGAAAGTTTCTCAATGCCTGCTCTTGTCTTCTTTACCTATATTGTCACCAACCAGTAGTAAGTGGTTCTCAGACAAGCACCAGTAAGGCAATTTCCTCATCAGTAAAATGAGATCATGAGACAAAAGGATCAGGTCTCCCATGTTCTTTCATAAAAGGCTTTTGGAATGCTATGATAAGCAATCACTTTTTCAAAAAACATCAGATATTTAGAATCAGATACCCAGAACAAAGCTCCTTCACCATGACAGTGGCACCAGGTACTCACTGTCCAGCTTTGTAAACAATCGTTCCCTCCTAAACCTTCCTGAACTCAAACATCTCAAAGGGTACTGTCTCTAGGCACTTTTTAAAAATCCTAAATTAGGAAAGGGAGAAATGAAACAATAAAAAGTAATACTATGTGTTCAGGCTATCACAAAGGGTCCTCAAGCCAGAATAATGAGTGTTCCTTTTCTCTCTCTCATTCAGAAGCTCCAGGAAATTGATAGAAGCTTCTTGTGCCATGAGATTGATGGATTCATAACTCAACTGCAACTGGTCAGGAACCTGAAGACTATCAGCAGAACAATGCATTGTCATAGTAGAGACAGGTATGGTATACAAGAAGACCGTGGATGGGAAAATTGATAAAATGATTGCAAGGCACATCTTCCAATAAACAAGGAGAAAAAAATGGCTGTTGAAAGAAAGATGGTAGCAAACTGTCCCATTGAATAGTTTTTTGAGATATAAATGGAATGTTTCCACAGAACCCAAGGAGACAATTGTCCATCTGAGAGAACCAGAAATCATTTAATTTCTTGTGTCTTAGACAACCATAGTTTATGCCCACAAATGAAGCCCCAAGAAACAGGAAGCACACACAGCAAAAACCAATGGGGGATTTGTATGGAGAACAAATGCCAGCACTCAGCTACCATGAGTGAGATGAAGGTCTTTTAAATATTGGGATTTTGGAAGAAA
The DNA here is from genome assembly GCA_004026545.1 of Mormoops blainvillei. Taxonomy (NCBI): domain Eukaryota; kingdom Metazoa; phylum Chordata; class Mammalia; order Chiroptera; family Mormoopidae; genus Mormoops; species Mormoops blainvillei. Next base: position 1,121,134 of record PVJD01000003.1, on the reverse strand, counting down.
TTTAAATTTTGAAACACTTAAGTTCAATATACTATTCATATGTTATCTCTTATTAGTTTTTTTATTAATAAACTTCTTTGTTGCAAGACAGTATGGATTTCTCAAAAACCTAAAAATGGAACTGCTCTTTGACCCAGTGATTTTATTGCTGGGAATATATCCTAAGAATCCCAAAGCACCAACTCAAAAATGCACCCCTATATTCATAGCAGTGCTATTTACAATAGCCACGTGCAGAAGAAGAAACTGAGGAAGAAGAAACAGGTTTGATAAACAATGACCCAGTTGCCAGGAATAATTATTGCAAGAGGAATTCATAGAATGTCACCCAAACATGTTGGCCTTCAATAGTTTCACATATCTCAAATAGAAACATCCTAGTAAACATGGGCACTGTCTGGACAATTTTTTTTATTAGCATTTAAATCAGTGCCCCATCTGTTAACACATTCATAATATTAAAATTATATGGAGTTTGACTGTCTTTATTCAAATCCTCTGTACAGGCAAACTTAGCACCTCAATTCACTCATTTCTAAAATAATGATATTAGTACTTACTTCATAACACTGTTAAACTTAAATAATTCTTTTAAAACACTTAGTTTAATGTCCGCCAAATGGTTTCTAACATTGATAAATCTTTCCTACATGCCAGGGACAACCATAAGGGCTTTACATAAATAAACTAACAATACGCACAAAAACCAACTGGGGTAGAAACTGTTTCCTCAATTTTACATAAAGAAAAACAAACCCAGAAGAGTTAACTCATCCCAAGTCACACAAATAGTAAGCGGAAAAGCCAGAATTGGTATGCCAGGCATTCTGGCTTCAGAGCTTGATCTCAACACTACCATCTCCTGCCTCTCAATAAATATTCCCTATTTTAGCACTTTTTTTGGAGTATAGGTAACATGAAATAAACTGCACATATTTAAGCTGCCCAATATAAATTTTGATTTATGAAACATCAGTAAAACTTTCACAATAGTCAAGACTATGAACACACCCATCATCCCCATGAATTCCTTCAAGCCCCTTTGTAATCTCTACCACCCAGCACTCCTCACTGCCCCCATCCTTAAGCAACCACCTTTCTACTTCTGTGACTATGTAATAACATGAATTTTCTAGATTTTTATATAAATAGAATCAAACATATCTACTCATTTTTATCTGCTTCCTTCTATCAGCATATTTACTTTGAATTTTATTCATGTTGTTACATGTATCAATAGTTCATTTCTATTGCTAAGTATTCTACTGAATAAATACTAAATTATCCATTCCTTTATTGATAGACAATTGTATTTCTTGTTTTTGACTATTACAATAAAACTGCAATAAATAGTTATGTACAGGTGTTTGAATATGCATACACTTTCACTATTTTTCAGTAAATATCTATGAATGAAATGTCTGCGTCATACAGTAGGTATACGTTTAGCTTTTTTAGAAACTGTCAAACTGTTTTCCAAAGTGCTTATACAATTTACATATCTTCCTACAGTGTATAAGGGTTCTAGTTGTGTCACATCCTTGTGTTGGTCAGTCTTTAATAGGTGTGTAACAGTATCTCATTCTGCTTTTATATGCCAATAATGAGTAACAATATTGAACATTTTTTAACACGGTTATTTGCCATCTTTCTGCCTTCTGTAGTAAAGTGTCTGTTCAAATCTTTTCCGTATATTTAATTACATGGTTTTTTTCTCTTATTAATGAGTTTTGGGAGTTCTTTGTATATTTTGTTTGCAAATCTTTTCTTAGATATGAGATTTGCAAATATTTTCTTTCAATGTGTGGCTAGTCTTCCATTCTTTGAATCTGTAAATTGCTTTGGGTAGTAAGAACATTTTGATGATGTTAATTCTTCCAATCCATGAACACAGTATATGCCTCCATTTATATCATCCTTAATTTCTTCCTTCAGTGTTGTGTAGTTTTCTGAGTACAGGTCTTTCACCTCCTTAGTAAGGTTTATTCCTAGGAGCTTTAATTATTTTGTTGCTATAGTAAATAGGATTTTTTCCTGATTTCTGATTCTGATATTTTGTTGTTGGTATACAAAAATCCCATCAATTTCTGAATATTGATTTTTGTATCCCACTGTTTTGCCAAACTCACTTATTAAGTACAGAATTTTCTTGATGGAGCCTATGGTATTTTCTGTGTACACACTCATATCAACTACAGACAATGATTGTTAAAGTTAATCTTTCCATATTTGGATGTTATTTATTTTTTTTTCTTGTCCGATCAGTGTGGCTAAGACCTCCAGTACTATGTTGAATTGAAGTGGTAAAAGTGGATGCCCTTGTCTTGTTCCTGAACTTAGTGGGAAAGATTTTAGTTTTTGCCCATTGAGTATGATGTTTGCTGTACATTTCTTGTGTATGGCCTCTATTATGTTGAGGTATGCTCCCTCTACTCCCACTGCCGAGTGTTTTTTTATCATAAATGGGTGCTGTACTTTGTTGAAAGCCTTTTCTGCATCTATTGATATGATCATGTGATTTTTGTCTTTCCTTTTGTTTATGTGATGTATTATGTTTGTTGATTTGCGAATATTGTACCATCTTTGCATCTCTGGAATGAATCCCACTTGATCATGGTGCATCATCTTTTTAATGTGTTGCTGGGTGTGGTTTGCCAATATTTTGTTGAGGATTTTAGCATCTATGTTCATCAGAGACATTGGCCTGTACTTTACTTTCTTCTGGTGTCTTTATCTGGTTTTGGGATTATGATGTTTCTGGCTTCATAAAAAGAGTTTGGGAGTTTTCCTTCCTTTTGGATTTTTTGGAATAGTCTGAGAAGGATAGGGATTAACTCGTCCTTAAATGTTTTGTAGAACTCTCCTGGGAAAACATCTGGTCCATTGGGTGCTGTGAGTTTTTTGATTAGTGCTTTGATTTCACCAGCTGTTATCTGTCCAGGCTTTCTGCTTCTTCTTCATTCAGTTTGGGAAGATTATATTTTTCCAGGAATTTGTCTATTTCACCCACATTTTCAAATTTCTTGGCATGCAGTTCTTTGTAGTAATTTCTTATCATTTTAATATTTAATTTTTATTTATTTATTTTTTAAACAGGGAGGATGGCAGAGAGAAAGAGAGAGAGAAAAACATCAATGGATTGTTGCCTCTCACACACCCCATACTGGGGACATGGCCTGCAACCCAGGCATGTGCCCTGACTCGGGAATAGAACAAGCTACCCTTTTATTCACAGGCCAACACTTAATCCACTGAGCTACACCAGCTGGGGTTCTTCATAGAAATTTCTTAGTCTCTTTTATTTCTGTGGTATCAGTTGTGATCTCTCCTCTTTGTTTCTGATTTTATTTATTTGGATCCTCTCCCTTTTTTTCTTGATAAGCCTGCTTAAAAGCTTGTTGATTTTGTTTATGTTTTCAAAGAGCCAGCTCCTGGATTCATTAATCCTTTGAATTGTTCTTTTAGTCTCTATCTCATTTAATTCTGCTCTGATCTTGATTATTTCCTTCATCCTGCTCACTCTGGGCTTTGTTATTGTTCCTCCTGTTCTTGTAGATATTGTGTTAGGTTGTTCATTTGAAATGTTTCTGTCTTTTTCAGATAGGCCTGTATCACTATGAACTTCCCTCTCAGGACTTCCTTTACTGTGCCCCATTAGTTTTGGACAGTTGTGTGTTAACTTTCATTTGTTTCCAGAAAGTTTTTGATTTCTTGCTTGATGTCATTATTAACCCATTCATTGTTTAATAGCATGCATTTCAGTCTCCATGAGTTTGAAGGTTTTTGAATTTTTTCCTTGAGATTGGGTTCTAGTTTCAGGTCCTTGTGGTCTGAGAAAATGCTTGAGATAATTTTAATTTTCTTGAATTTGTTGAGGCTTGTTTTGTGTCCAATCATGTGGTCTATCTTCAAAATTATTCCCTGTGCATTTGAAAAGAATGCATATTTTGCTTTTTTGGTATGAAAGTTTATATATATATATCAGTTAGGTTCATTTGACCTAGGACATTGTTCAATGCCACAATATCCTTGTTGATATTGTTTAGAAGATCTATCCATTTTTGACAGTGGGACGTTAAAATCCCCTAGTATAAGTGCGTTGCTGTCTGTATCTTTCTTGAAGTCCTTCAAGATTTCCCATATATATATTTGGGTGTTCCTGTGTTGGGTGCATATGTATTTATAATGTTTATGTCTTCTTGATGGATTCTTCCCTTGAGTATTATGTAGTGTCCTTCAATATCTCTTTTTATGGCATTTTTTTTGAAGTCTATTTTGTCTGATATAAGTATTACTACCCTGGCTTTCTTTTCCTGTCCTTTGCGTGGAATACTTTTTTTCCAACCCTTCACTCTCAGTGTAGGTCTTTTTTTCTGAGATGGGTCTCTTATAGGCAGCATATATGCAGATCGTGTTTTCTTATCCATTCAGCTACCCTATCTTTTTATTGGAGCATTTAACCCATTAACACTTAACATTCCCTCTTTATACCTGTGTTTTTCCCTCTCTCTCTTTTTCTTCCCCTTCTTATAGCACTCCATTTAGGATCTCTTGTTGTGCTGGTTTGGTAGATGTGTATTCTTTCAGACTTCTTTTGTCTGGGGAAATGCTTGTTTCTCCTTCCATTTTAATTGGGAGCCTTGCTTTGTAGAGTAGTCTTGGTTGTAGGCCTTTGCTTTTCATTACTTAGAATATTTCTTACCATTCCCTTCTGGTTTGTAGTGTTTCTGTTGAGAAATCAGCTGCTATCTTTATTGGCATTCCCTTGTATGTTATTTCTCATTTCTCTCTTGCTGCTTTTAAGATTCTCTCTTTGTCTTTAAAACTTGGCATTTTAATTATGTGTCTTGTAGTAGGCCTGTTTGGCTTCTTCTTGATTGGGATTTTCTGTACTACCCAAACTGTGTGGTATTCTCCCTCTCCAGGTTCAGGAAATTTTCTGTCATTATTTTATGAAACAGGGTTTCTATCCCTTGCTCATTTTCTTCTCCTTCTGGTATTCCTATGATTCGAATCTTGTCGTGTTTCATGTTGTCTTGCATTTCCCTTAAGGTATCTTTATATTTTTTAGCCTTTTTTCATGCAGCTGCTCTACCTGGGTATTTCTTTCTACTGTGGCTTGCAGCTCACTCTTTCAGTCCTTTGCTTTATCCAACCTGCTTGTCCATCCTTCTAGTGTATTTTTTATTTCAGAAATCATATTCTTCATTTCTTCCTGGCTCTTGTTTAAGGCTTCTGTTTCCTTTTTCACACTGTTGTAGTTCTCATTCAGCTCCTTGTAGTTGTCTGTGAGTTCCTTGAGCATCCTTAACACTATTCTTTTGAAATCTGAATCTGATAGTTTGCTTGCCTCCATTTCATTCAGCTCCTTTAATGAGGATCTTCTATTCCTTTCTATTGCTGGTTCTTTCTTTGTTTCCCCATTTTCACTGACTCTTTTTGTTTTTTTCTGTGATTCCTGATGCTCTGCTTTGCCAGTTATCTTTGTAGTGTGAACTTCTGTGGTTGGAGTTTTGTGGGACTCAGTGGTATGGTCTCTTTGATCTCCTTGTCTGGATGCTCTAGGTTTTCAATTTCTTTTGTTTGTGTGGTGTCTCTTCTTGCAATTGGGCTATTCCTGTTGGTGTTTCATTTGTTGATGGGTTCTTTCCTCCAGCCAGTTTACTGGTATTCACAACTCCCTCCTTATGATGTATGTAATCAGTGGCAGGGTGAGGGTGACATGGGTTAAAACAGTGGGGGAGTGTTCCATGGGAATTAAAGTACTAGCAAAGTAGGGAACAGGTAGGAGATCCTTGGGGAAGTATTGCAATAAACATGATAATTCACCCAAGTAGCTACTTTTTATAAAAGGTGAAAAAGAAATAATTCTTATTGCAGGGTGGGGGTAGAATGTGAGCTGACTGGAGAAAGAGAATGTCTATGTGGTGTTAGATGATGAGATATAGTGATAGTAAGTGATAGAATCTTGGGGTAGTGTGGGAGAAAATAAAATTAACCACAATAGTAGTAAAGCTAAGGAAGATAACAAAGCGGGCCAAAATCCAGGTAGGTGCTATGTGGGATTTGGAACAACAATAATAAGACAAGTAATATTTAATCTGAATAAAAAGAATAAAAATTAACATACCAAGAATAGTGTGTTATTGTAATATGGGTTCGGTGTCAGAAAAGAAATTAAAATGTAATAGGAAAGGGAGAACAGGAAAACTAGTCAAACAAGGAAATCTAACAAACAAAACAAAAACATTAAACATAAGGAAGAAAAGTTAAACCTTAAAATATATAATAAATAAAAATAACAACAAAAAAAATAAAATAAAATAAAAAATAAAATGCAAGATCTGAAGTATATCAAATTGAAATTTTTTCTCAGTTGTTGGCATTAGTCTTCCAATCTCTGTCTGATCTGTCTTTGGTCCTTTCACAGCCCCAGGTGTTATTGTCTTGCACTTAAAAAAAAAAAAGAAAAGAAAAAAGTCTCCTACTGACTTTGACTTTAAATCCCCCATTGGCCTCTGTTCGCTTCCCTGATGTCACACTAAGAGGCAAGTTTGGCTCCATTTCTTGTTTTCTGGGTTTTTTTTTTTTCCTTCCCTCCTGTGTATCTGTGAGGATGGGGGTTGTGTCTGAGCTGCTGTTTTCCCAGGTTCACAGCCTCTACCTGAGCCCTCAGAGCAATGCAATGCCCACACTGTCCTATGCATCAGGTCAGTACCTTCAGTCGCCCTTGGAATGTAGCCCTTTGATTAGACCATGAGGTGAACTGAGTTGGAGCAACTTACGTCACTCTTCAGTCTTTACTAGCTTGGGTGTTGTGTGTGAGCAAAGTCCTTTTTGGGCAGTTTAGTCCCCCTATTAAATTAAGTCTCTCTGGGGACTGCTATCTCTTGGCCCCAGTTGCCCCACTTTAATCAGACTTTGGGGTGCCCTTATTTGGAGCAATTCATGCCCCTCCTCTTCCTTTTTCTCTGCCCTGGTCAGCTGCCACTGTGGCAGTGCACCAGGGGTCCTTGTACAGGGACTGAGAGCCTTTCTTTGAGTGAATTCTCCTTGTTTGCAGGTAATCTTTCCTAACAATTGCCAGGATTTTCACTCAGCCCAAATCTGACCAGTCCTGAGACTATCTGGGTCACGGTCAGTGTCGGTGCTTCTCTTCTCCCATCTTCTGGTGTTGCTCAGCTCCCCAGTTTCTCTAGTAATGTCACAGCCAGTGACCCCTGTCTCAGCTGCAGTGTGCCACCTGATCTGTGTCTCCCACTGCCCAGTAACAAGGTCTCTACTGGTGCAGGTCTGTGACTTCTCTGCTCTGGGGGTGGGGGAGGGATCTGGCAAGTTGCAATCACTGAGCCAGCTCTCCTCCACAGCTCCTGTGGTAGTCACAGTCCCTGGCACAGGACCAGGGGCTGCTACATCTGTGTCCATGGCACGGGACCTGAGTACCTCCCCGAGGGCCTACAAAACCTCCTTACCATCCATTTTCTATCATCCTCTGCAATCTTTGGCTTCCAAACTTCAAATAAGCTAGAATTTAATAGGCTGATCACTCAGTTTTTTAGAAGATCAGATAGGTGTACCAGTTGGGTACATGAGCAAGAGGGTTTAGCTCCCACCTCCTTTGCCACTATCTTCTGACCTCCCTCCAGCACCAATTTTTGAAAAGACCATCCTTTCTCCATTAAATTGCCTTTACATCTTTATCAAAAATCAAATGAGCATATATATGGATTTAGTTTTCTATTATATCCATTATATTATTTCCATATTTGTCTATCTTGACATCATGATCACTCTTTTTTTTTTTTTGTAACACTAGGCCATTTTAATGTTCTTTACAATGAAATAAATTGTTCTCTTGATGGGTGCAGACATGTAAGTCATCGTAAATTGTAGTAGACAGAAATATCACAGTCAAGTTTTCCTGATTGGTGCATATAAGTCTTCAATAATTACAAGGAGATACTTGTAAGAAACTGCTGTCAAATCAGTAAGACTGCATTTATACATCCATCATTTTCAGGATTATTGGTAACCTGGGCCTATTTCCAAATAACTTTGTCTCCTTGTGTCACAAGGTCCAACTCACATTTACCTCAATGACAGTACCTTTGGTAAAAACACCCAAAGTTGTAAAAAGTAGGGGTAAGGGATTCTTCACACTGAGTACTGGCAAGCAAAAGGTGGTTTTCAGTTCAGGATGTGTGATATGGGCCTTCTTGAAACATAAACCTATTGACCTACTGAATTTTTCACATTTAGGTGATTTTCAAGTAAAGTCATTTCCAACAAAGCAGACTTTAGTAACCACTCTATCTTAATTATTAACACTTTATAATGTCTTGAAATTAGGTAAAGTGAGCCCCCCAACTATGTTCTTTTTCAAAGTTGTTTAGCTATTCTAAATTTTTGCATTGCTACATAAATTTTAGAATCAGCTTCTTAATTTCCAAACTACCCTCCTCAAAGAAAGCCTGCTTTGAATGTATAGATCAATTTGGGGAAAATTAACTTTACAAATATTGAGTTTCCCACTCCAAGAATTTAGTATATCTTCCCATTTATTTAACACTTCTTCTTTGATTTCTTTTGGCAAGGTTTATTGTTTACAGTATACAGTTATTACTATTATTTTAATAACTTTTCTCATATCTATATTATTTCTTTACATAGATTATATCTGAGAGAATCAGATCAAAAACATTTCTCTTATGTCTTTACTGAGCTTCCACTTTCTCACCTGAGAAGAGGGGATAACAACACCTACCTCACAGAGTTGTACACAAAATTGCACATGTAAATCACCTAATATTTGTGCCTGTTGCACAATGCTACTGGTCTGACTATTGGGTTAATAAATTTTGTTTAATAAAAGGATAAAGAAGAAAATAGAAGAATTGTATGGATGAGGCAACAAAGTATGGATTCAAAGTAAAAGACATCTGAACAGATGAGATAGAGACTGAAGAAGGAACCAATGACCACAGAGGCAGGAACTGCTCACAAATTAGCCCCAAGACTCAGATAACCCTCTGAGGTACTGTTGTGGCAGCAGCATTAATATTCATGGCTAGATGAAGAACATAGTAAGATCCGTTAGGTGCAAATATATTGAGATTAACTGGTGATGTTCCTGTTTTAGGAATGGGACTTAGAATAAGAAAATAGTCAGAGAAGGAGTTTGAATACGTAGCAATGTACATCCTCTGAATTATCTGGGAAATCAGTAACCTTTCTCCACGCCCTGGAAAGAACTGAATAAATTCATCTGGCATGCTTTTAAAATAGCTTAACCTATATTTATCTGGTGATGCAAGAAAGCCTACAACCACCAAGAAAGATATTCCATTTACCCAGAGTAGCCAGTCAATAACAAAACACCCAGAATAGTGCTGAGTGCATATAACCCACAGAAAAAGTCTTAATCGACCTACCTTTTTCCAAGCATAAACACATTTATAATTAGTGTCTTAAAATGTTTTTATTGATTGGAGCGGGGGGGGGGGGGGGGAGCAAAAATATTTTATTAATCAAGGCAATTAGCATTTGTTACCACAACAAATACACCAGAAATCTTAGAGAATTAGCACAATAAATGTTAGTTTGACATTATGTAAAGTCACTGTGTGCTTCTAGCCCTCCTTCATCTCATAACAATGCTTTTTCAAACATTTGGCCTGCAAGGTTGCCAAGGAAACCAGAGAAAGGGCATTACTGGAGGAGACATAATGGCTCTTAAGTGCTTCAGCTCAGGAGATCCACTCACAATCCATTGACCAAAACAAATCGCATGGCTCAAGACTAACTGAAAGGAGACTGAAACACACAGGGAGCAAGCACATGGTGAGTATGAACTATATTTGTGCATGTAAACCTAGTTCTTTCCCCAACCCTACTCCCTTTACCTCCTCCAAAAGTGCTAGGGGGGCAAATAGATAAATTATATAAGCAAAGAGTCTGCTTTGAAATGTGTCACATAGACAGTGGTTAAAAAAAAAAAAAGATGGAAATCAAGCCACAATGATGAGGGAGACTGCTCAGTATTTATGGAAATTATTTTAAAGGAGAGTCCTCAATGACAGTATTTCTGTGCCTAAACATTCATAACCATAAAGCTCCAAAATGTTCCAATATAATAAATGTATAATTAATGGGTGGAAAGAGGAGAGACCCCACATGTCATCACTTCCAGCGACCCACTGGGGTTTTTTGTCCTTTCCAGCCCTACAATTCTGGGCTCTGTAGTGTTGGAAACTTTGGCCCTAAAAGAGCACATCCTTGCCAGAAGACCCAGCAAGAGTTTCACTGAACTATAACTTATGACTGCTGACAAGACATGTTGACCTCCTAGTGCCCAGGAACCACAGGCAAAAACAGTAATCAGCAGATTGTCTTGATACATGTCTATAGGCTCTATAGTTATACCTTCTTTTCATTCCTGATATTAGTCATTTGTGTTCTCTTTTCTTTCTTTATTAGTCTAGCTATGGGTCTATCAATTTTCTTGATCTTTTAAAAAAACTAGCTTTACATTGTCCATGTCTTTAAAGTGCATCTCTTGTAACCTGTGCAGTGTTTCTAATGTTCATTTTCTTTTTCATTGATCTATGTTCTTATCATAATTAGTCCCATCTTTTTACTGATTTGAGGCTTAATAATCAACAATATTCCTAGGTTTCTAAGGTAGTACCTTAGATCATCAACTTAGTGTTTTCTTCTTCTCTAATATAAACCCTTGCAGATATCAGCTTTCCCCTAACAACTGTTATGATGTTTGCTCTAAAATCCATATCTACTAATTCCAGTATCTGAGTCACCTAACGGCTGATCTACATTGATTACATTTTCCCTTGGGAATAGGTCAAGAACCACATCCTTACTCTTTGCATGTCAAGTAACTTTAGAGGGAATCCTGAGCATTGTGAATGTTTTGTTGTAAGGTTTCCGGATTCTATTATGCTTCTAGCAGAGTATGATATTTTTGTTTTGACAAAACTACAAAAAATATAAAAGAAAACTGTATTTTGAGCAAAAACTCATATCTCAGTTCAGTTCATTTACCCTTTACTGAGCTGCATGTAGTCTACCACATGCATTCATGGTTCAGGAGCCAGCCAGGAACTTGGGCAGTTTACACAAAGAATTTGAGGTTCTACTCTCTGACTCTCTCACTTTCGAGATTTCCCCTTACTTTTTAATGACTGTGGTTGCTCTCAACTCTTTCTTCTTGTTCTTCAGGATACAAAGACTATGGGCATTGCCCACAGCTTACTTGTAGCAAAAATCTATAATACAAAGAAAAAAATTCTTTATGTTGTCCTTTCATGCATGTGCCCACTACACTCCATAATTTACTTGCATGGGGTTGTTCCTTGTGTTTTATAGGTGGTCATTCTGGTAGCAACTTAGCCATCCCAGGAGTGAAAACCAGTATGAATTTTTTTGAAGATCAATTAGGCACAAAACATTTAAGTATGTGAATTAATTTCTTGTATTAATTGTTTTTACAAGAACAAAAATCAAAAGAATACAATATAGCTTGGAAGTGAAAATTGACCATTTCCAGAAATGGAGAAAATACACTAAGAGAAGCAGAGCCACCAAAGACAACATAATGTTGCATTAGGGTTGACTCTGAGCCAAATCTGACAGAAGAGATAAAAGTTATTGGTTAACATATTTGGGACGCTGCATGGCTATGCTCAGTACCTTCTGCCTGCCCAGATTCACTCTCCCCTCTCCACCATTGGCTCTTTGCCCTGGAGGCTGATCCATATGGACTGCATCAAGAGCTCTCTTCCCCTTTGGCTTCCACTTGGATTCAGCCAGTGGTAAGTACCTGCAGGAGATCAAACGGAGGGAATGAAGGGAAAGCAGGGAATTTTTTTCCCAAGATCTCCTCCTGGTAGTTATCTGTGGGTTGATTGCATCCCTCCACCAAAAACTCTATGTTCAGCTAAACACTCCTTCCTTTCTTCCTTAATATAGTGTTGGTAATGACTCCCTAACTAGAGTACTGCAATACCCCTTTTCCTAAATAATGCACACTCCTCTGTAAACAGTGTCTTGATCGAACTCTTTCCAGTTTAAGTTGCCCCAATTTTTCCTGTTAGGATTCTGACCAACAGAGCACTCCCGGAAAATGGCTTTATCAGGTTCTTAGAAAAAGAGGAGAGTAAAGTACCAGCCTACACATTGTCAAACAGTGAAGGATACCTTGAATACCCCTAAAAGTAAGAACTCATAAGTTTCACTCACAAATTGTCTAACACTCTAAGCAAGTAGGTATTGGAATAATATCCATTAAAGGCAAGAAAACTGAGGTGATGGCAGAGGGGCACCGCCAGAAATTCCCTGACCTTCTTAAACTACAAATCCTATAATCTGTCCTCTATACCATGACACTTTCCATTCAGACAACACACACCACAAATGCTGAAATTTAGAGCTCTCCAATTTGGGGGGCAGTAAGAACATTTTTAAAGTCCTAGAAGCCAAGGGAACAGAGTGGTCATTCAAGATTTACTATCTGTTAAACCAAATGCTGTGGAAATAACACATGCAAATCCAGCCAGTTTGGACACCTGAGTTTGACAGAGACACCTCTTGTATTTATTTCAAAGATACTTTATTTAAAAAGAAACTACATTGTGTAAATTTACCACAGTTTTTGATCTACTCATTTACTGATGGGTGCTTAGGTGGCTTCCACAACTTGGCAAATGTAAATCGTGCTGCTATGAACATTGAGATGCATATGTTCTTTAGAATTGATGCTTCAGGATTTTTAGGGTATATTCCCAGCAGTGGAATTGCTGGGTCAAAAGGCAGTTCCATTTTTAGTTTTTTGAGGAAACTCCATACTGTTTTCCACAGTGGCTGCACCAGTCTGTATTCCTATCAGCAGCGTACTAGAGTTCCCCTTTCTCCACAACCTGGCCAGCACTCGTTGTTTGTTAATATTTTTATGATGGGCATTCTGACTTGTGAGAAGTGGTATCTCATTGTGGTTTTAATTTGCATCTCTCTGGTGGATAGTGATACTGAGCATCCTTTCATATGTCTCTGGGTCCTCTGTATGTCCTCCTTGGAGAAGTGTCTATTCAGGTCCTGTGCCCATTTTTTAATTGGATTGTTTGTCTTTCTGGTGTGGAGTCATGTGGGTTATTTATATATTTTGGAGATCAAACCTTTGTCTGGGGTGTCACTGGCAAATATATTTTCCAATACAGTTGGTCCCCTTTTTATTTTGCTGACATATTCTTTAGCAGTGCAGAAGCTTTTTAATTTCATGTAGTCCCTTTTGTTTATTCTTCCCTTTATGTCCCTCACTTTACATGACATATCAATGAAAATATTGCTGCATGGAATATCTGACATTTTCCTGTCTATGTTCTTCTTGAGGACTTTATGGTGTCATGACTTATATTTAAGTCTTTTATCCATCTTGAGTTTATTTGGTGTATGGTGTAAGATGGTACTGTAGTTTCTTTTTTCTTTATTCTTTTTTTTTTTTGCGTGTATCTGTCTAGCTCTCTCAGCACTATTTATTAAAGATTCTGCTTTTACCCTATGTTATGTTCCATCCCCCTTTGTTGAATATGAATTGATCATAGTGACATGGGTTTATTTCTGGGTTCTCTATTCTGTTCTATTGATCTATGTTTCTGTTCTCTCTCTCTCTCTTTTTTTTAACTCCATGTCCCCTCATTCACAATACAGACCAGGCAAAGGACCTGGGCTGAGGTGTAGATGGGGTGGGTTTATTCTTCCTCCTCCTTCTGTACAGTCAGTATAAGAACATAGCCTGTGGTAAGCACTTTGAGGTCTGTTTCTGTTCTTATGTCTGGGTCAGACTGTTTTGATTATAGTGGCATTGTAATATAATTTGATATCAGGTACTATGATCCCTCCTACTTCATTCTTCTTTCTCAAAATTGCTAAGGCTATTCAGAGTAGTTTATGATCCATATAAATATTTGAAATATTTGTTCTATATCTGTGAAATATGGCATTGGTATTTGAAAGGGATGGTATGAATCTATGATTGTTTTGGGTAGTATGGACATTTTAATGATATTAATTCTTCCAGTCTATGAAAATAGATTATACTTCCATTTATATGATCTTAGTTTCTGTCCTCAGTGTTCTGTAGTTTTCTGATACAGGATTTTACCTCCTTGGTTTTGCTTATTCCTAGGTACTTTAATATTCTTGTTGCTATAGTAAAAAGACTTTTTTCCTACTTTCTGTTACTGATATTTTATTGTTGGTGTACAAAACTGCCATTGACTTCTGAATATTGACTTTTGATCCTATGGTTTTGCCAAAGTAATTAACTAGGTCAAGAAGTGTTTTGGTGGAATCTATGGGATTTTTTGTACATTATCATGTCATCTGCAAACAATGACAGATTTATTTCCTCCTTTCCAATTTGGATGTCTTTTCTTTTTCTTGTCTGATAGCTATAGCTGGAACTTCCAGTACTATGTTCAATAGAAGTGGTGAAAGCAGACACTCTTGTCTTTTTCTTGATCTTGGGGGTAAAGCTTTTAGTTTTCACCCTTTGAGTATAATGTTGGCTGTAGTTTCCTCATACATGGCCTTTATTATGCTACGGTATGCTCCTTCTCTCCCATTGTACTTAGTGTTTTTATCATAAATGGGGGCTACAGTACATCAGATATTTTCTGGTATCTGGTATCTGTTGTTATAATCACGTGATATTTGTCTTTCATTTTGTTTCTGCGAGGTATTATATTTATTGATTTGTCAATATTGTACCACCCTTACATAACTGGGATGAATCCCACCTGATCATGGTGTATGATCGTTTTAATGCATTGCTGGATGAGGTTTTCCAATATTTTTTTGAGGATTTTAGCATGTGTTCATCAGTGTTATTGGCCTGTAGTTTTTTCTTTGTTGTGTCCTCAGTAGATTTGGAATTAGGATAATACTGGTCTCAAAAAAGAGTTTAGGAGTCTTCTTTCTTCTTGGATTTTTTAGAATAATTTAATCAGTATATGAGATAGATCTTCCCTAAATGTTTGCTGAAATTTGCCTGTGAACCTGTTCGGTCCAGGGCTTTTGTATGCCAGCAGTTATTGCTTTAATTTCACCAGCCATTATCAATCTGTTCAGGCTTTCTGGTTCTTCTTCATTCAGTTTTAGAAGATTATATTTTTCTAGAAATTTGTCCATTTCATCCATGTTTTCAAATTTCATTGCATATAGTTGTTTGTAGTAATTTCTTACAATCCTTTGTATTTCTGTGGTATCAGTTATAATCTTTCCTCTTTCATTTCTGATTTTATTTACCTGGGTTCACTCTTTTTTTCTTGTTGAGTCTGCTTAAAGTCTTGTCAATTTTATTTATCTTTTCAAAGAACTAGCTCTTGAATTAATTGAACCTTTGAATTGTTCTTTTAGCCTCTATGTCATTAAATCCTGCTCTGATCTTGGTTATTTCCTTCCTTCTACTTACTCTGGGTTTTGTTTGTTGTTTCTCTTCCAGTTCTTGTAGATGTACGGTTAGGTTGTGTATCTGAAATGTTTCTATTTATTTGTTTTACGTAGGCCTGTATCACTATGAACTTCCCTCTTAGGGCTGCCTTTGCTCTGTCTCATAAGTTTTGGACTGTTGTGTTTTCATTTCCACTAGTTTACAGAAACTTTTCCTATTTCTTCCTTGATCTCATTATTAATCCATTCATTGTTTAATAGTATGCTATTCAATCTTCATGAATTTGAGTTTTTTTTAGTTTTTTAGTTTTTTCCTTGAGATTAGTTTCTAGTTTCAGGCCCTGTGATCTAAGAAAATTCTTGCTGTGATTTCAATTTTCTTGAATTTGTTGAGGCTTATTTTGTGTCCTCATGTGGTCTGCCTTTGGGACTGTTCCATGTGGATTTGAAAAGAATGTGCATTTTGCTTCTTTGGAATGAAAGCTTCTATATATCAGTTAAGTCCATTTGATCTAGGGCATTGTTCAGTTCTGCTCTATCCTCATTGATATTTTGTTTGGAAGATCTATCCATTTTTGACAGTGTGGTGTTAAAATCCCCTAGTATAAGTGTGTTGCAGTCTATATCTTTCTTGAAGCCCTCCAAGAATTTCCTTATATTTTGGGTACTCCTATGTTGGGTGTATATATACTTATAAAGTTTATGTCTTCTTTAAGGATTCTTCACTAGAGTATTTTGAAACGACCTTCTGTGTCTCTTTTAATGGCTTTTTAAAAATAAGATTTTATTTATTTACTTTTAGAGAGAGGGTAAGAGCTGGAGAAAGCAAGGGAGAGAAACATTAATGTGTGGTTACCTCTTGTGCATCACCCACTGGGGAACTGGCCTGCAACCCACGCATGTGCCCTGACTGGGAATCAAACAGTGACCCTTTGGTTTATGGACCAGCACTCAATCCACTGAACCACACCAGCCGGGGCAATTCTTTATAAGTCTATTTTGTCTGATAGTAAGTCTATTTACCCAATACTTTTTCTCTTGTCATTTGCTTGGAATATTTTTATCCAACCCTTCACTTTCAGACTGTGTAGGTCTTTTTTTCTGAGGTGGGCCTCTTGTGGAAGCACATGTACATGTCATTTTTCTTATCTATTCAGCTACCATATGTCTTATATTGGAACATTTAATCCATTAACATTTAAATTTATTATTGATAGGTACTTATTTATTTTTCCCCTTTGTACCTGTGTCCCTCTCTCTCCCACTCTTTTTATTCTTCTTAAAGCAGTCCCTTTATCATATCTTGCAGTGCTTGTTTGGTGGAGGTATATTCTTTTAGCCTTCTTTTGTCTGGGAAACTCCTTATTTTGTCTTTCATTTTAATTGAGAGCTTTGCTGGGTAGAGTAGTGATGGTTGCTGGCCTTTGCTTTTCATTACTTGGAACATTTCTTGTTATTCCCTCTGGCTTATAGTGTTTCTGTGGAGAAATCAGCTGGTAGCCTTATCAGCATTCTCTTATGTGTTACTTCTTATTTCTCCATTGCTGTTTTTAAGATTCTCTCTCTGTCTTTAAAACTTGGCATTTTAATTATGATGTGTCTTGAAGTAGGCCTCTTTGGGTTCATCTTGATTGGTACCCTCTGCGCTCCCTGAACTCGCATAGTTTTTTCCACTCTCCAGGTTCAGGAAGTTTTCTGTCATTATTTTTTGAAATAGGGTTTCTATCCCTTGTTCCTTTTCTTCTCCTTCTGGTATTCCTGTGATTCAAATGTTGTTGTGATTCATGTTGTCCTGCAGTTCCCTTAAGCTATCTTCATATCTTTTGAGCCTTTTCTCATGCAGCTGCTCTGCCTGGATATTTCTTTCTACTTCATCTTCCAGCTCACTAACTCGGTCCCCTGCTTCATCCAGTGTGCTTATAATTTCTTCTAGTGTGTTTTTTATTTCATAAATTGCATTATTAATTTCTTCCTGATTCTTGTTTAAAGTTTCTATTTCCTTTTTCACAGTTATACTTCTCACTCAGTTCTTAGTAGTTCTCTGTGAGTTCCTTGAGCATCTTCATAACTATTTTTTGAATTCTATATCTGATAGTTTGTTTGCCTCCATTTCATTTAGCTATTTTATTAGGAAGTTTTCCATTCCTTTCAAATGCAGGTTCTTTTTTGGCCTTCATGTTTTAGGTGATTCTTTTTGCTTGTTTCTGTGATTCTCGATGCTCTGCTTGCTAGTTCTTTTCGTAGAGTGAACTTCTATGGGAGAACTTCTGTGGAACTGAGTGGTGAGTACCACAACTACTCTTTGATCTCCTTGTCTGGATGTTGTAGGGCCCTTTCTTCCATTTGTGTGGGTTCTCTTGTTGTATTTGGGTTTTTCCTGTTGTTGGCTCCTTTGTTGGTGTGTTCTCTTCTCCAGTGGATTTACTGGTAATCACAACTCCCACTATATCTTGTATGTGATCAGGGGCAGGACAAAGTTGAAATGGATTCAGACAGCAGGAGAATATTCTATGGGATTTAAAGAACCAATAAGTAGAGAACAGATAGGAGATCCTTTGGAAAAGTACAGCAATAACCATGATTTTTCACCCAGCAGCCACTTTTATTTTATAAAAGGTAAAAAAGAAATAGGAGTAGAGGGGGAAAAAATGTGAGCTGACTCCAGAAAGCAGAGCGCTTATGTGAGGTTAGATGGTGAGATATAGTGAGAGTAAGGGATAGAAACCTGTTGTAGTATGGGAGACAATACAGTTAACCACAGCAATAATGAAGCTCAGGAAAACAGTGAAATGGAGCAAGACCAGGGAAGGGTACTGTGTGAGATTTGGGACAGTAATGATATGATAAGAAATATATAATCTGAATAAAAAGTAAAAGATCAAGAGTAGTGTGTTATTGGAATATGAGTGAAGTGAAAGAAGAAAGATTAAAATGTAGTATGAAAGGGAGAAAAAAGAAAACCAGTCAAACAATGAAATCAAACAAAAAAATCTGAATAGAAAGAAGATAAATTTAAAAAATAAACTAAAATATATAAAAATAACAAAAACAAAAATAAATGCAATTTCTGAAGGATAGCAAAGTGAAATTTTTCTCAGTTGATGGCATTAGCCTTCTGATCTCTGTCTGGTTCTTTCTTTGGTCCTTTCACAGCTCCAGGTCTTATTGTCTTACACTTGAAAAAAAAAAAAAAGGAAAGAAAAACCTCCTGCTGACTTTAAACCTGCCAAGCAGGTTTTGCTGGTCTTCCTGGATGCTGCAGGCAGAGGGTGGCTGGTGTCCATTTTTTCTTTCTTTCCTGTGCTTCTGCTTGGTTCTCACTCTGGGCCTTCAGAGAGCTTTGTGGTCCACACTGTCTATATGCTCTAGGCTGGCACCTTTAGTCCACCTCATTGTACAAAGCTTTGACTAGTCCGTGAGACCCCGAGAGGGAGCAACTCACACCCCTCCTCCTCCCTCTTTGCTGGCCTGGGTGCTGCACATGCATAAAGTCCCTCCAGGTCAGTTTAGTTTCCATATTAAATTGTCTTTTGGGGGACTGCTTCCTCTCTGAGCCCCTGTTGCCCACCTTTGATCAGTCCTTGAGGCACCCTGATTTGGAGCAAATCGCACCTTCCCTCCACCCTCTTCACTGGCTAGGCACTGTGCATAGGAGGACCTCTAAATAAAAATAGAAAAAATCAGCAGCTACTTTGAAAAAAAATCACATGATATCTATGAAACAGTTGTTTTAGCAATTAAATTATTTCATTAAGAAATGAATACCCAGGTTGAAATTCACAGCAAAGATTCATTATGCCATAAGATGGCAAATATTGACAGAGGAAGAAAACCTTTTATACACATATTAAAGTTCCCCAATTTGAAATTTATGATGAAATTAGAAAAAAAACAACCTAAGCCTTAAGTATATCCAACATTGCACTCATTTCCATGTCAATAAAAAAGTGACTCTAGAAGGTTCTAGCCCTCTAAATAAACCGTTCATTTCCTAAAGTAAACCATATGTATCACTGGATATAAAATGTAATAGAAAGCTATGTACTCAATTGGTTTTATGGTTTCTTACTTATTGTTTCCCCTTTCCTTTTTTAAAGTTGCAAACTTCCCTGAAGCTGGAGCTGAAATTATTACTGTTATTGAATTACCTATTTTCTTAATATAGAGTCCGGTTTGGAGCGCTATTGTCCACCAGCAAGCTGCAATCAGGTGTGTTGCTAAATTGGGCTGTCCAATTTGCCTTTGGATATGGTTATGGTGTTGCCATTTGATGTAAGTGACTTCTTTCTGCAAATGAGATTACTCTGATAAGCAATTTTTGATTCACATTTTGACCATGGAATGCATTCTATAATTGTTTGGTAATTGACTGATTTACTAGAAATGGGAATATTTTAACAATACTTGGTCATCTTCCACAGGAAAAGCAAAAGTTGTCTTCTTTTAGAAGCTTTACAGCCCTTTCTCTTCTGGTCCCAGGTACTTCAGGAGCCATGGGTTTTGGTGCAGGTATGGCCAAGTCTAAGAACCATACCACACACAACCAATCCCAAAAATGGCAGAGAAATGACATCAAGAAACCCTGATCACAAAGAAACGAATCCTTTATGGGGGTGAATTACAAGTTCCTGAGAAACATGCAGTTTGGCAAGTACAATAAGAAAGGCCTGAAGAAAATTCAGGCCAATAATGCCAAGGCCATGAGCATACATGCTGAGGCTTTCAAGGCCCTCACAAAGCTCAAAGAGGTCAAGCCCAATATCCCAAATGGTGGCAGCCACAAGCTCAGTCAACTTGCCTACACCCCTGACTCTAATCTTGGGAAACATGCTTGTGCCCATGTTGCCAAGGGTCTCAGGCTCTGCCAGACAAAGTCTAAGGCCAAGGTTCAAACCAAGAACCAGGCTGTGGCTGCAGCTCCAGTTTGGTTCAGGTTCCCAAAGGTGCCCAGGACCCCATGAAGACTCCAGAGTAAAGATGTATGTCTACCAATGTGAGAAGGAAAGGACTGGTGTGACCCCTGGGCTGCTGTCTGTATGGGCCTGGTATCTTTCAGTGCTATTTGTAAAAATAAACCTGAGGCAGGACCTGTTTTTTAAAAAAAGTGTGGAAGATGGCAGCCAGGTAGGTGGAAGTGTACTTGCACTCACTTGACACTTGACAGATCTTCCAAAAAATAAACAGAACATCCATAGATTCTTAGCTAATATAAAGTTTGGAAACCAAGGCATACAGAAGATTCTTCACAATGGGCAGTAAAGAGATTTTATAGGTGGAAGGGAAAATACCTCATGTGTGGTACCTACAGCCACGGAGAACCTAGTCAGAGATTGCAGCTTGGTGACTGATTCCGCCCCCCTCCCAGGGCAGGGAACCCCTAGATCAGGCCAGGAGTGACTTAGATACACAAAGTCAGGGAGATCCAGGGTACACACACAACGAGCAGCTATCCACAACTGCAGTGGTATATGTTAACCAGGAGAGTGCCAGAGAGAGAAGGGAATTATATCTGCACCTGGTTGTGGCAGAGGAGGCTGGTTGCAGCCAGCCTTGACTATGAGAGAGTCTTGACTTTTTGGGGAAGTACTGTGTACAGAAAGCCTGACAGTGTCTCAGTGCTACAGTGGGAGTGCCCAGACGGACATTTTAAAAGGGGAGCTGAGGTGTGCTGCCTAGGGACCCTGCACACAACTGCCCTGCCGGTAAGGAAAAAAGATTGAAGGCACGGTTTGTTCCCACTCAGTGCAGCTGGGCAGATTGATCAGAAAGGTGCAAAGTGAGGGGATTTCTCAGCACCAGCCCAGTGCAGCTGGCAGGGCCAAGGCTGCAGAGTGGAGAGTGCAGGACTCTGTCTGCTGTGAGGGCACTAGGCTGGGAGCTGGAAGGGTGGAAGATAAGCACCCAAGATTATTTAAAGCCAGACAGAATCCCCTTCCCTGGCACAGATCTAACCTTCCAGAAGGGAAGGTCACACTCAGCCGCCACCTCCTGCAGTATTGAAAACACCTCCAATGGGGAATGTCTGCAAAACAGGCAGGTCTAGCTCAAGAACTCCCACAGGGTGCATTTCCCCAAGACAGAGACAGCAAGAGGAATGACTAAAGAGCCCATTTTGGATTTCTCTCAGGGGGACAAAATACACTGGTTTTTATGGTCTTATTTCACTGAGTCCAGAAAATCAGGGAGATCAGAAATCAGTACAGCAAAGAGGGGTCAGGGCCCTACCCAGCCTCAGCTTGCACACTGAGCTGTAGTCAACACCAAGCAGGAGAAAGCAGACCCTCTTACACAGGTTGCCCCCTTCCTTGAAACAAATAATTCATCAGAAACTATACATTATAGGAAATAAGCTGGGAAAGACCAAGACAAGGGGTTCAGGGTAGAGGAAACACACCCACAATTTTCTCAGAAGACTGAAGAGTGCATCCCCTAAAAACCCCTCCTGATCACAACAGAAGTTCCCTCTAGAGGCAGGGGCAGGTAATACAGGTGGTGTTGCCAGGTAGACACCCACACCAGGACCCTCATATGATAAAAAACCAGAGGTGGATCCAGGAAAAGAAGTCAGAAGGCAAACACTAAACTGCTCAGATGAATTTCACCTCGTTCTTCAGAATTTGAATTTTTTCTTCCTCTCACATAGCCTTTTAATATTTCTTCTTTTGCTTCAATTGTATTCCAACTATTCATTATTCTTTGCCTTTAATTTTTATTCCTTTTGTTTAGATTTTATATTATTTTTATTTGATTGTTATTTCAAATCTCACATTGCACTATCCCCCTGTCTTACTCCATTTTGCCTTCTTCCTGACCTTTGTTATTTTCACTGTAAATTTTATTTTCCCCCATGCTATACCTTGTTCCTACTCCTTACTCTTACTATTTCTCCTCCATCTTCTCAAAAGCTTTTTTCCTTCTTTTAGTGAACTCATATTCTCCCCCCCCCCCATTTAATATTATTTCCTTTCTACTGTTATAAATTGTGGCTTGTTTGGCATGTATATTACATCTATTGCCGTTCTTCTTCAACAGTATTTCTGTTTGTTCAGCATATTTTTATTGCAAATCTCATAGGTTACTCTCCCTGTCTTATTCCATTTTGCCTTCCTCTTTCCCTTGCTTATTTGAGTTATGAATTTTATTTTTTCCTGCTCCTAGGCTGTATTCTATTCTCTGTGCTTATTATTTTTCCTCCCCCATCCTCTCAAAATCACTTTCCTTTACTGTAGACATCTCATATTGTCTTTACCCTTTTCAATGATATTATTATTCCCTTTCCATTTTATTACTCTTTGCCTAGCCATCATTGTTATTGACCCTATTGTGGTTTCTCTGCAATTTAATCCCTGTGGTTCACTATATTTTTAATTTTATTTCAAACTTCATAGTATACTATTCCCTTTTCTTGCTCCAATTTGCCATTGCTCTTCCCTGTTTTATTTACATTTTTAATTTTATTTTCCCCCTTTCTTTGCTTTGTTTCTATTCCCTACCTTTATTATCTTTCCTCCATCTTCCCATTCAAAAGCATTTTTTTTCTCCTTAAGTCATCTCATATTCCCTTTTCTGTGTCTTATAACATTCTTAATCTCTCTCTACCTTTATTAATCCTTGCTTAGCTGCTGTTGTATTACTGATGTGGTAAGAGGTATTTTTGCTGGTGTGGGTTTGGTTTTCTGGGAGTATTGCTTTGTTAACCAGCACCTATACGATAGCATACAAGATGTGGCAGGAGTTGTGACTCCCAGTAAGCCAGCTGGAAGAGAGAACCCAGCAACAAATGAGCCACCAATAATCAATACTTGGGCAATAATCAGTGCCCAAGTACAATAAGAGAGCCCACATCAACTGAATAAAGGGAAACCCTAGAGCACCCAGATCAGGAGATCAAAGAGGCTGCACCACTGAGTCCCACAGAACTTCAACCACAGAAGTCTGTTACTGCAAAGACAGGAAGGCAAAGCAGAGCAATATGAGACACAGAAACAAACAAAAAGAGTCACCTAAAATGGGGAAACAAAGAAAGAACCCCCTATTGAGAGGAGAAAAGGAATTCCCAGAAACAGAGCTAAATAAAACTGAGGAAAGCAATCTATTATAGAATTAATAATAATTGCTATAAGGATGCTCAAGGAACTCAGTGAGAACCACAAGAAACTTAGTGGAAACTACAGCAGCATGAAAAAGGACATAAAAACTATGAATATTAACCAGGAAGTAATGAATAATGCAATGTCTGAAATGAAAAATACATTAGAAGGAATTAAAAACAGATAGATGAAGAAGAGGATTAAATCAGTGAGGTTGAAGAAAAGGTAGGAAGAAATACCCACACAGAGCAACAAAAGGAAAAATGACTGAAAAAGAATGAGAATAGTTTAAGGGAGCTTCAGGACAACATGAAAAGTAAAAACAGTCACATCATAGGAATATCAGAAGGAGAGAAACAGGAGCAAGGCATAGAAAACCTGTTTGAAAATATAATGACAGAAAACTTCCCTAATGTAGTGATAAAGAAGTCATGTGAGTTCAGGAAACACAGAGGGTTCCAATCAAGATGAACCCAAAGAGGTCTGCTCCAAGACACATCATAATTAAATTGGCAAATTTTAAAGACAAAGAGATCTTAAAAGCAGCAAGGGAAAAAAGCTAGTAACATACAAGGGAGCTCCAATAAGACTATCAGCTTATATCTCAACAGAAAGACTTCAAGCCAAAAGGGATTGGCATGAATTATTCCAGGTTATTATTGAAGAGCAAGGACCTACAACCAAGATTACTCTATCCAGTAAGACTCTCATTTAAAATAGATGGTGAATTAAAGAGCTTCCCAGACAAAGGAAGGCTAAAAGAGAACATCTCCACCAAGCCTGCACTGCAAGAAATGCTAAAGGGACTGCTATAAAAAAGAGATGAGAGAGAGAGAGAGAGAAGGAGGGAGAGAGGTGTGGGAAAAATGGCAATGCGTAAGTACATATCAAAAATAACCTTAAATTAAATGGATAAAATGCTCCAAGCAAAAGACATAGGATAGTTGATAGGATAAGATAACAGAATCAGCATATGTGCTCTCTGCAAGAGACCCACCTCAGAACAAAATATCTACACAGCTTGAAAGTGAGGGATGAAAAAAAATATTTCAAGCCAATGGACATGAAAAGAAAGCTGGGGTGGCAATATTTAGACAAAATAGACTTCAAAACAAAAGCCATACAAATAGACAAAGAAAGACACTGTGTAATATTTAAAGGAATAGTCCAAAGCAGGATTTAACCTTGTAAACATATGCACCAAATACAGGAGTACCTAAATATATAAAGACAATCTCGGAGGACTTCAAGAAAGATATTAACAACAACACAGTCATCATGGGGGATTTTAACAACTCACTGTCAACAATGGATAGATCTTCTAAACAAACATCCACAAGGATATTTTGACATTGAATGACACTCTAGTTCAAATGGACTTAATTGATATATACAGAACATTTTACTGCAAAGAAGCAAAATGTACATTCCCTTCAAATGCACATGGAACACTTCCAATAATAGCCCACATGATAGGACACAAAACAAGACTCAACAAATTCATGAAAACTGAAACCATATCAAGTATGTTCTCAGATCAAAATGGATTGAAACTGGAAACCAACCTCATGGAGAAACCTCAAAAACATTCAAATTCATGAATACTGAATAACATGTTATTAAATATTGAATGGGTCAACAATGAGATCAAGGAAGAAACTAAAAAGTACCTGGTAAGAACTGAAAATTAACATACAGCCCAAAACCTATGGGACACAGTGAATGTACACAGTGAAGTCATCCCTGAGAGGAAGCTTCATAGAAATATAGGCCTACCTAAAGAATTTAGAAAAAATCCAAACAACCTACCTCTAATTCTAAAAGAACTAGAGGAACAAAAACAATGACAAGAGTGAGTAGAAGAAAATCAAAGTCAGAGCAGAATTAAATGGCATAGAGACTAAAAGAATGGTTCAAAGTATCAATAAATCCAGAACCTGGTTCTTCAAAAATATAAACAAAATCAACAAACCTTTAACCAGACTCATCAAGAAAAGAGAGGATCCAAATAAACAAAATCAGAAATGAAAGAGAAGTTACAACCGATACCACAGAAATACAAAGAATTATAAGAACTTACTATGAACAACTATATGCCAAGAAACTTGACAGCCTGGGTGAAAGAGACAAATTTCTAGAAAAACAATCTGCCAAAACTGAATCAAGAAGAAGCAGAAAGCCTAAATAAACTGATAACAACTAGTGAAATTGAAGCAGTAATCAATAAACTCTAGGCACACAAAACCTTAGACCAGATGGTGTTACAATTGAATTTCACCAAACTTTTGAGGAAGAGCTAACTCCTACCCTTCTCAAACTAGTCCACAAATTTCAAGAAGAGGGAGGACACCCAAACTCTTTTTATGAGACCAGTATTATCCTAAATCCAAAGCCAGGTAAAGATACAACGAAGAAAGAAAACCACCGGCCATTATCACTGATTGGCATAGATGTTAAAATCCTCGAAAAAATACTGGCAATCTGAATTCAGAAATACATTAAAAAGGTCAAACACCATGATCAAGTGGGATTCATTCCAGGGATGCAAGGATGGTACAATGTTCACAAATCAATAAACTTAAACAAAATGAAGGACAAAAATAACATGATCATACCAATAGATGCTGAAAAAGCATAAAATCCAGCACCCATTTATGATAAAAACACTTAGCAAAGTGGGAATAGAGGGAGCATACCTCAACATAATTTTGGCCATATATGAAAAATCTACTTCCAAAATTGTATTCTACAAGCAAAAACTACAAGGTTATCCCTTAAGATCAAGAAGACAAGGGTGCCCACTTTCACCACTCTTATTCAACATAGTAGTGGAAGTTCTAGCTACAGTTATCAAACAAGAAAAAGAAATAAAAGGTATCTAAATTTGAAAGGACAAATTAAAACTGCCATTATTCACAGATGACATGATAGTGTACATAGAAAACCCTACAGTCTCCACTTATTAGGTTGAGAAAACTCCTTAACCTAATAAGTGAATTTGGAAAAATAGCAGGATAATTAGTCAATATTCAGAAATCGATGGCATTTTTGTACACCAACAAAGAAAAATCAGAAAGAGGAACCAGGGAGAAACTATCCCAGTTACTATAGCAACAAGAAAAATAAAGTACCTAGGAATAACCAAGGAGATAAAATACCTGTATTGGGAAAACTACATACCACTGAACAGGGAAATTTAGGAAAATACAAATAAATAGAAGTACGTACTGTGTTCATGGACTGGAAGAATTAACATAATTAAAATGTCCTTACTACCCAAAAAATCTATGCATTCAATGCAATTCCTATTAAAATACCAATGGTTTATTTCACAGTTCTAGAACAAATGTGTCAAAAATTTATAAAGAACATAAAAAGACCCCACATAGCCTCAGCAATCTTGAGAAAGAAGAACAAAGCAGGAGGGATCACAGTATGCAATATCAAACTACACTACAAGGCCATTGTATTCAAAAGGATCTGGTACTGACATAAGAATAGACACATAGATCAACAGAACAAAATAGATAACTGAGAAATAAATACAAGTGTCTACAGTCAATTAATATTTGACACAGAGGACATGAGCATACAGTGGAGTAAAGATAACCTCTTTAATAAATGGCGTGAGGAAGACTGGACTGGCACATGTAAAAAACTGAAACTATACCACCAACTTACCCAAAATTAACTCAAAATGGATAAAAGACTTAAATATAAGCCATAACACCATAAAAGTCCTAGAGGAAAACATAGGAAGGAAAATTTCAGATATCTCATGTAGCAATATTTTTGCTGATATATCTCCTAGAGTAAGGGAAATAAAGAAAAAAATAAATAAATAAATGGGATTACATCAAACTAAAAAGTTTCTGCATGGCTTAAGAAATCATCATCAAATTGAAAAGGGTACTGATTGCATGGAAGAACATACTTGTCTATGACACATTAGACAAGGATTTGATCTCCAAATTATTTAAAGAACTCACACAACTCCACAACAGGAAGACAAACAATCCAATTAAAACATGGGCAAAGAATCGGAATAGACATTTCTTCAAGGAGGACACATAGATGGTCCATAGACATATGAAAAGACTCTCAACATCTCTAGCCATCAGAGAGATGCAAATTAAAACCACAATCAGATATCACCTCACACCTGTCAGAGTGGCCATAATTAATAAATCAACAAACAATATGTAATGGTGAGGATGTTGAAAAAAGGGAACCCTAGAGCACTGTTGGTGGGAGTGAAGACTGGTGCAGCCACTGTGGAAAATAATATGGAATTTCCTTAAAAAACGAGATAGAACTGACATTTGACCTATCGATTCCACTGCAGAGAATATACCTAAGAATTCTGAATTACCAGTTCAAAAGAACTTATGAACCTCTATCTTCATAGTGGAGCTATTCACAATAGGCAAGTGCTAGAAACAACTTCTGTGCCCATCAGTAAATGTCTGGCTCAAAAACTGCCATACATTTACACAATGGAATACTATATAAAAGAAAGAAAAAAAGAGCTACTGCCCCTTGCAACAGCATGGATGGAACTGGACGGCGTTATGCTAAGTGAGATAAGCCAGGTGGTAAATGACAAATACCATATGATTTCACCTGTAAGAGGAATTTAATGAACGAAATAAAACCACAGGCATGGAAACATGGAACAGACTGAAAGTGACCATAGGGGATATGGGAGAGGTATATTTGTGGAAAAAGGGGGAAGGGACTAGACAAAGAACATGTATGAATGACCAACAGGCATGGACAACAGCATGGGAATGGATTGTGGGAGTGGGTGTTGGTTTGGGCCGAGGAGGGCAATGGGGGAAAATTTGGACAACTGTAATAGGATAACAATAAAAAAGATTTAATAAAAAACAAAATTAAAATTAAAAAAGAAAAAGAGAAAATGCTTTTAACCTTTTAAATAATTTATCTCCTCAAATTTTATTACGTATTTGGGGAAGCATCCAATCTATCCTCTCTTTCAGAAAAGACATGAGCAAGGCCAGGATCACTAAACCTGCCTCCTAAGACTTGCCCATAGAAAGCTTCAGGGCAATTAATGATGTGGAGCTAGGTTCCCACCAGAGTCTTGTTTATTCCAGAATCAGAACCCAGTTGATGTCTCTCACCCACTCCCATAAAAATGATCACAAAATTAATGGTATAATCAAATATCTGGGAGGGGTTTTAGTTTGGTGTGAACTTTTTCATCTTTGTTTGTTTGTTTTTGCCATCTTCATAATCAACTTCTTCTTTGAAAAACTAGAAATAGGTTACAGTAGTTGGGGTTTTGTTTATTGGGGGTATAATGTGTATGCAATTTGAACCCTGCCACTCCCATCCTACAGTGAAACCCCACTTCCTCCCCTTGGGCATTCTAGGTTAATACAGATTTCTTTTGGGGTCAATGATTTGTGCTGATAAACTGCAAGACCCTACAAGTCAAAATTCTACATATATTCATGACAATTTGTGTGAATCATAAACAGATATTATCTAAACCAACACTTGGATTAGATGGACAGATGCCTCTAGGAAAGAAAGTATTAGATTTTCATTTAAAATATTCTAAGAACTTCAGTGATTCTGAGGACATATTTAATCTTTCCTTAATAGTACAACTGTCCGATAAGACAGATAGAACTCCTAGTATTATTGATATAAAAGTTACTACACTGTTTGATAAACTGTCTTCAGCAAAAAATAAATTTCAGTTTTCAGTAACCCCAAATAGCACATCACTGTAGACACTATTATCTTAGGTATTTCAACTCCTGGTTAGGGAATCATTAAAGAACGGAAGCAACTAAGATCAGTGGTGTTGCCTTAGGCTCTGTGAACCAGCAAGCCTTAGTGCCTAGAAGTCTGGATATCATGCAGAGTAGCTGGAAAGCAGACTACCTATTGCATGGTGAATTAATGGCATCATCAGGCATTCTACCCTACCCACCACAATCTAAATATCAGCAAATGGAATAAACATGGTGCCAACTTACACTGCTGAAGTAGGTCCAATTGTCTCCATCACAGACATGTGTACTGGCCCTGGCCACTGGAAGGTAGCCAGGAGAGGCCAGGTAGGGCTGCTTCTATTCTGAGAAGAGCTCTTCTTGCTCCCTAAATACAGGAAACTCTTTCAGCTTCTGCTCTAATTTGACTTGAAAACCGCCAATGGAGATTGGAAAAATCAAAACTTCGCAGCAATGATAAGAACACTGAGAAACAGCAGACTTCCTGACTCTTGAAAGGAAAGGTCACTGGAAAATGTTTTTCTTACTGCTGCCTGTGTTTTCTTAGACTCAGCTGAATTCAACTCTGTCTCCCCCAGTCTTAGGTACTCAGGCTTTCTGGTAAATGGAGAACAGGCAGCTGCTGAAGTGTGTGGCTCTGAGTCCAAGAAAAGGATACAGAGCCCTCAGGAAGAAGGTGTATAATATTTTTGTTGAATCAAATCATGATTTTGTAAGGGGAAAAAGGACACACATAAAAGTAGACTTAATGTTTGGCAAAAGGAAGAAAAAAAGAACTTTCTGTGTTCAGTGCAAACTCACTTCAAGGGAGATTTGGATCAAATTACCAGCCTATGACACATGGAGATTGGCTAAGTGGGTAACAGTAACTCAAATTCCAATGCTTCTGGACTGTTCCTGAGCTCATAAACTACACCAAAAGTTAACAATTATTTTTGGTTACAGCAGCTGCTATAACAACTCTGAAAATTCTTATATGTTATGCAGGCCTGGTGAGAAACCACTTCAAATATTCTTTGATGGAAGTCTATCTTTCCTTTCAATTCTTTTAGCTAAATGTGACAGAGCTGCCTGGAGGGACCCAGAAGAATGGGGGGGGCATGTTCAAGGGAATGACACAAGGAACAAAGTTAGAACTGGAATTCCAAACAGAGGATTCACAGTAGGGGGGGAAATGCATTTTTTTATAATAAACAAATCTCAGTTTTACTTTTATAATTTAAAAAACTAAGTTTTTTATCTGTATAGACCCCACATAGCATCATGATGGGGAAACTATATGATAAATAAGGTTACTCTTAAGTGAATTTGGAATTTACCAAATGAGCTTACAAGTTACTAGGAGGTGAATATATGAGTGATATTATGGAGTCTGGAGACAAGGCTTAGCTGGGCTGACACACGGTTTGTGCACCTCTTGTTATATAAATCAAGGAAATATGGTTTGAGGCCCGGGTTGTCTAAAAAGCTGAGATGGCAACTACCAGACAGTCCAGGAGAGGATGGTACAATGTTTTAAAACATTTGAATCTGAATACCTTTGGGTGGGGAACACACCATTCCATTGTCACAGTAACCACCACCGTGTTATCTTTCACCCCAGATTCACACATTCACAAGCACCTGCCTGGTCCCAAGACATTTTTTCTAACACCTGCTGTCCAACCCTATTCCTTCAACTTCTCAACAGGAAGTCAAAGTCAAAATAATGATGGTAAGTAAGAATGGAGAAAACAATAACCAAAAAATTAAAAAGTTAAATTAATAGAATAACAATTGCTAAGAAGCAGCTTAGTGGTGTATTAGTTCGCTAGAGCTCTCATAACAGTTACTGGAGACTGGATGTCTTGAGCAACAGAAATTTATTTTCTTACAGTTCTGGAGGCTAGAAATTCAAGTTTAAGGTGTCAGCAGGGTTGTTTTCTTCTGAGACCTCTCTCTTTGGATTGCAGGTGACCATCTTCTCCCATGTCTTTACATGGCCTTCTCTCTGTGTATGTGTGTCTGTGTCCTAATCTCCTCTTTTTATAAGGACACCAGTGATATTGGATTATGGCTCACCCATATGATCTCATTTTACCTTAAATAAAAGCCATATCACCAAATACAATCACTTGCCAAAATACTGGAGGTGAAGACTTCATGGTATAAATTTGAGGTATGTACAGTTCAATCGACAAATGGTACTTAGGTGATTATCAAAAGTAAAAGAGATGAACCAGTCAGAGAAAGACAAATACCATATGATTTCACTTACATGTGGAATCTAATGAACAAAGTAAACTAAAAAACAAAATAGAAATAGGCTCCTAGATATGGAGAACAGACAGACAGCTGTCAGAAGGTAAGGGTATTAAGAAAAAAAAGTGAAGGGATTAAAGGGGAAAAAAAACAACAAACAGACACAGACAATAGTATGGTGCTTACCAGAGGGAGAGTGGGGTAGAACAGGGAAAAGGGAGAAAACGATGATGGAAGGAGACTCAACTTTGTGTGGTAAGCACACAATGCAGTATACAGGTGATGTGTTATAAAGAGTTTTACACTTCACGCCTGTATGGTTTTATTAACTAATGTCATTCAATAAATTCAATTAAAAAAAAAGAAAAGACAAATGCAAAATAAACCTTAAAAACAACAAAAAAGGAAAAACAGATGATGAATAAATATAGTGCAGTAGTAGTTTGAGTTAACGAAGATTTTTATAGGGAGAATGTTTTGGGAGGCTAATTATTGAATATTATGTAAGCTAATTCATATATATTATACTTACTATACTTATCAATATTATAATACTGTACGGATTTTTTTCAGTACTAGCCCACAAAATAGTTTGCAAGGTATTTCATAATATACCCAAGTTTATTTTAATACAAAGTAACTTCCCTTTAATCCTAAAGTGAAATTCACACTTCAGGAGACTGCATTTGTGCTTTTGACAAACCACATATACACCCAAGAGCAAGATTTGAGTCTGGTTGCCCTCTCTACAGCAGGAATCATTTCCGTTATTGTTGTTTTCATGAGTATTTCAATGGGAAGATGGGGGCAGATGAAGGTCTTCATTTTTGTTTATTGGATAATTTAGGAGAGGGATGTTAATTTGTGGTTTTCCTAGTTATGTGTCAGTTTTCTGGAAAACCAACAGTGAAGTGTAGGTGAACATGTAAAATTATATAATGAGAACTAAAAATGTTTTAAAATGCAGAAAAACAGATAATAGAAATAATATTTAAGTTATAAACAAAACTTAAAAGAAACAAGAAAGGAAGAATTTTTTCATTGTACATTTGGTTTTTGTATTTTCTAACTTTCATCATGAAAATGTTCAAACCTACAGAAAGGTTAATGAATAGTAAATACCTATCTATAGATCTTCCATTTAGATTCAATAACTGGTATCATTTTGCCGTATTTTATCCACCTCTCTTATGCATGGTCTAAGAGTGAGGCTATTCTCCCACAGAACCCTCACACCACTATCATACCTAAGGAAGTGAACAATTATTCCAGTCCATATTCAAATTTCCGCAATCATACCAATAATGTATTTGCTAGCTGCATTTTGTTTTGTTTTCAAATCAGCATCTAACCAAGGTTTACAATTTATATGTGGCTAATTCTCTTTGGTTTTTTTGTTTTAGTCCAGGACAGTCTTCACTCCATTGTTTTTCCCCCCATAACTCTGGGTCTTTCCTGGATTGGTCTGAATATGTCCTGCTCTTGTTTAACTTTTTCTCTTCCTCCTGTATGAAAGGAAGAATTTTTAAAATATATATTAAAATATGCAAAAATGTTATACCTTTAGCAGTAAAAAAATAAAATATTAATTAAATGTAATTAAGCAAGTAAAATATAAAATATGAGAAAAAATTAAAATATTGGTCATCAGAGCTTAAAATAAAAGAATAATAGCAATAAAAGTTTAAGAATGGTTAATTTGAAAGGGAATAAAACTTTGGTTGCAAAACTAGATAAAATCAGAATTACAATCTATTTTAATCAAAGAAAAGTTTTTAGTACATACACATTAATAAAAAGAGGATAACACTAGGACTCCATGTGTTATATTCATAAATATTTAGGATAGTACTTAGTGCATAGTAACTGTTATGTAACTATTTTTTATCATTATGATCATCATCACCACATAAAGAAGATAATGAAAAGTAATAGTTAAAACAGGAAACCTGTAAGATAAGTGAGAAAAAAGAGAAGGTAATACTATATTGACAAAGAATTCGAAACAAATGAAAAGGAACTTAAATTATTATAACAAAATAGTCAATGAAAAAATACAATAAAACTGTTTTACTATATAAAAAGTTAGATATTATAGGGAAAAGGAAAAGCAACAGAAAGTAGAAGGTACATTCTCACAAGGATTATCTGGGCAGAGAATCTAGGGCAGCTCCTTCCTGGGGTGAATACCACCTTTAATGATTCTGAGCAAAGATTTCACTGAGGCAGGATCACAAAGTGGAGGCTCTAATGCAAACCTCTCAAGGCGTTTTTCAGACTACCTAGCAATGTGCCCTAACCGAGACAGCAGGAGATTAGTGTTGAGACATCTTCATTTTATTTTCTCGTATGCAGGATAGTGAATATGACAAGCAATTTTTAGGATATTTTTAACTTCAGAAGTCTCTAAATGTTGTGAGGTTCAGGTTTCATTATTCAAAATTTATTTATTCAGTTATTCATATCTCTAATGAAATTTCTAATGTTCATTTGATCATGTCTAAGTCAGGCTTGGCTGAAGAGATGGAACCACGAACCCGACATTTTAGGAATCTTTGTGCCCTGTTTAAATTCCAATAACTTTTCCTCTGTCCTTCCTCACCTACATACATTTATAAAACCTACATACATTTATTTAAAAAACAAGAAACAATCCCCACAATCTCCATTTCCAAAGAGAGAGTAAATAAAAAATTTCCAAGTCAGTAAAACACCCCAATCAAACTCCATCTTTGTCACTCAGTAGAGGCAGCTTGAAGCAAGTGCCCTGGAAAAGCGCACCAGGAGGTGGTGACAAGTGAGGGTCTGGGGTTTTGCATTTGTGTAGATATACCACTGCTGATAAATGACATCAACTGTTTTAGAGCAAAGAACACATAGTCCATGTGAATGTTTCAGAAATGACAAAGACTGGGTCACTCGTGAAGGTTTCCCCACCCACACAAACCCTGTACCACCCACCCACAATTTCAGCCATGTCCACACTCAGGGAAGTTTCCAGTCCCCAAAAGAAGAAAGACAAACATCCACATTTTTGCATACCCAGAGGCTATTTATTATACCCAAATAGACATCATATTTTTTTGCAAGAAATAGAATTTATACATCTAAGACATTCAACATTTTGAGGCTTTACCAGTTATAGCCATGCACAGCAAAAGAAAATCTCTACACAGAGATTTTGAGATTGCTATCTACTATAAAAGTGTGGGGTCCACCACCTTCCCTCCCACACTTGATCAATATTTCTCCAACAACACCCCCCACCAAACCACCTTCCCCCATATACACATTTCAGTCTCCCAATACCCTCATGGCTCTTCATCCCTGCAGTATGGACTTTGTCTCTCTTTTCCATTGTTAAGCTATCAAGAAAGCATTAACAGAGCACAAACTTACAAGAAAAATCCACAAATTTGCCAGGCTGACCACCTGTTTAAAAACAATAATCTTAAGTGAATTTTCCTGACTTCAAGTTTTTGCAAATACTTTTGTCCAGATTTTATTATTACCTGGTCACAAAACTTTCTGGAGGAAGTACTATAGTTTGAATATACAGCTGTTGCTAGCAACAATACAAACATGCGTTGCAATGAAAGGGACCTTTGCAAAAGTTCCACAGTAGAGAAGCACATGTTGGAGAAGAAAACATCAGCTTGCCAGTTTGAAATGCTCTGCAGTCCTCTACCCGTCAGAGCTCTTGAATGGCCCCATCTCGCTTAACTAGATTCCAACTACCTTATTGTACTTTCCTGAGTCTCTGAGTTCTTCTACCTGGATTAGAAAGCTCTGAGGGCTCTTTGAGCTTCAAAACATAAATTCTAAATAGAACCTGATGTCTGTGATATTGCTTGTTCATTTACTAAACTGCACTACAGAGTTGCAGTTTACTATCCATATTATTTCTCTTTAATTTAAAGTTTAAGCCATCACACTAGGAATCCATTGACTAGAAATATAGCCATCTCTCTATGTCCCCAGGGAGTTGGTTCCAGGTTTCCCTTCCAACAAAATCTACAGATGTTTAAGTTCCTTAAATAAAATGACATAGTATTCACACATAGCCTATGAACATCTTCCTGTGTACTTTAAATCATCTCTATATGTCATGCTTCAGATTTTCCTAAATTCTCTCAAACAAGCAACATCTAGCCTCAACAAGCTCCATAATTCTCATTAAGTGGTCTGAGGCAAAGCTCTAATAGCCCTTGGGCTTGGTTCACAGTTTGGCTTCACATGGGCACCTCCAAGCCCAGCACAAGTAGTAGCCAACTGCAGACTATTTTGTAGCTCATGCCAGATGGCCATGGGAAGAACACAGGTGGTAGCTGACCTTGGACTGTACCTCCCATGAGGTCCTAGAACCAGTGCCCCCAGTGGACATCTTCAGACTACGTGGAAGCATGACCACCCAACCACCTCCACAAGTGACATGCTCAAGGGGCAGACTCAGAAAGCAACAGAGCCTTGCTGAAGGAAGTATTGCCTGTGGAGGGGATCCCTGCACAGTTGACCCTCCACAGTGGTTGTAGGTCAGTGGTCAGTGGCCAGTGGTCACAGTCAGTTCTTGCAACTGATCAACCTGGGGAAATCCCTCACATTGACGTACCAACAGCAATCAAAGCTCACCTACAAGAGGGTGTATACAGCCTACATGAGGGGGAACACACCTTAAGTGCCCAGTTGGGTGATCAAGGAGGCTGTGTCACTGGACCCCACTGTACAGCTACTACATTGGGTCTCTCTCCTAAGCCTGGAAGACATAGTAGCTCTACCTAATACATATAAACAAACACAGGGAGGCTGCCAAAATTAGTAGAGAAAGAAACATGGCCCAAATGAATGAACAGAACAGAACTCCAGAAAAATAACTAAACAAAATGGAGACAAGCAATCTACCAGTTGCAGAGTTCAAAGCACTGGTTGTAAAGATGCTCAATGAACTTACTGAGAACCTCAACAGAATAGAAAATATCCAGTCAGAAATAAAGTATACACAAACTAAAATAAAGAACAATTAACAGTCAATCAACAGAAAAGTTGATGAAGATAAAAATCAAATAAGCAATTTGGAATATAAGGAAGAAAAGATAACCAATCAGAACAGCAAGAAGAAAAAAGTGAAAAAAAAATAAAAAGATGAAGATAATGTAAGCGTCTTCTGGGACTACTTCAAGTAAACCAACACTTGCATCATGGGTGTCAGAAGGACAAGAGAGAGAATAAATTGAAAACCTACTTGTAAAAAATGACAGAAAACTTCTGTAACTAGGTGAAGGAAATAGACGTACAAGTCCAGAAAGCACAGAGAATCCAAAATAAGATAAATCTAAAGAGGACCATACCAAGATACATCATAATTAAAAATGCCAAAGGTTAAAAACAAAGAGAGAATCTTAAAAGCAGCAAGAGGGAAGCAAATAGTTGCATAGAAGGGAGCTCCCATAAGACTGTCAGCTGATTTCCCAAAGGAAACTTTGCAGGCCAGAAGGGACTGGCAAGAAATATCCAAAATGATGAAAAGCGAGGATCTGCAGCCAAGGTTACCCAGGAAAGCTATCATTTAGAATCCAAAAACATATAAAGAGCTTCCCAGACCAGAAAAAGCTAAAGGAGTTCTTTAAGAGGAAGAAAAAATATATATGAGCAATAAAATGGCAATAAATACATATCTATCAACAACTGAATCTAAAAAAACAAACCAGCAAGCGGAACAGAAACACAATCATACAGAGAACATTTTGATGGTTGCCAGATGAGAGGAGTTTGGAAGATGGGCAAAAAAGGTGAAGGAATATGAAATTCAAACTGACTATTACAGAATAGTCATGGGGATGTAAAGTACAGCAGATGAAATATAGCTAATAACAGTCTAAGAACTATGTATGGTGTCAGATGGATGCAAGATTTATCATGACAATCACTTATTAAGTATATAATGTCTAATCACTGGGGTGTACACTTGAAATTAATGTAATATTATATGTCAACTATAATTGAAAATAAGAAATGATTTAAAAATAAGATGAGGTAAAATGAAATTTTCTTTAGTAAGGGACTTTCAGCCTTTACTTGCCTGAAATTGATTTTAATTTATATTCATTCATGAAGATAGTTACACTAGATATAGAAATCTATGGTTAATATTTACTTTTGATTGATATTTTCCTTCTAAAGGAGTGGCATGAATAAGGAATGCACAGTTCTTTTGTTGAGGAAAACACTGGCATGGGTTTTGATGAGCCTTTAGGACAAGAAAAGGGGTTTCCTAGGCTCAATCTGGTTGTACTAGGGAAGGCCAAGAAAGATGGATTCTTCTGCATAGTAAAATGAGAATTTTGTATTTATAAGGGCAGCCTGAAAAAGAGAGCATCTGCATTCAGAAATGAAGTTAAAGGGAGACATTAGGAGGATCTAGATAAATAGAGAATCTCAAAAAACATAATAGAAAATAAGGGGGGGCACGGTCAGTGAGATTAATAATGACCAATAAGTTTCTAGAAATTTCTCATGAATGTAATTGTGCAGTGAATAGTTAACCTTACCCAAAGAGAAGTCTGGCTTTCAACTTTCAGCTACTAGAAGGTTTCTGGTAGGCCCCTGGAATCATAGGAGTGTATTTGTTTTTGTTTTGTTTTGTGTTTTGTTTTTTGCCTGGGAGCATTGGCCACTCAGTGGTCTGACAACATGATTTATAATGGAATCTTTGGGACATTTATATAAGTATCCATGCCTAGAGGATCTCAAGGTATTAGCCCATACCTCCCAGAGTATCAGAAGGCCAAAGGTCAGTCATGCTGGCAATGTATGATCCAGTGCCAATAAAAACTTTAGACACCAAAGGGTTAGATAAGCTTTCCTGGTTGGCAATATTCTGTGTAATGTCACACATCATGATAGAGGGATGTAATATTGTTCATGACTCCACAGGGATGGGAAGATTTAAAGTTCCACATCTTGACTGCCTCCTAGACTCTTCTCTATGTGTCTCTTCTTTTGGCTAATGTTAACCTGTTTCCTTTCCCTGTAATAAATCATGATTATAACTTTCAGTGAGTTCTGTGACTCCTTCCAGCAAACTGTCTAACCTGATGGTCATTTGGGAAAGTCCCTAAATTTGACGTTGGTGTCAGAAGTAAGGGTAATCTGGTGGGGATCTTGCAGTTTGTCAAACTTTACTCTAAATACAATGCATTATCCCAAAACACTCAGAAAAATCTACTTCATGTGGCCTTAAATTGGTAGAGCTTTGGGGAATAAAGTAGAAGAGGTGATACCCAGCATGGGAGAAAGCAGCGGCAAAACAAGAATGCTGCCTCAGGAAGTAAGAGAGACCTTGGCAGCCAGGTGACAGCAGAGACACGGGTTGCAAAGCAAATCCATACCCCTCTATTAACCTCCTAAATACCTTCTTAGAAATGTTGGGTGCGTCTCTGATCTCTCTGTATTGTGTGAGAGCAGAGTTCATACATTTTTATTTAATCTAAAAGAAATCCCCCAAACTTTATCCCAACCATAAGATTGGAGGACTTGAAGGATTCCAGAGGGTAGATTATTAGATTGCAGTAAAACCAGTCATAATAATATATATGAATCTAAAACCCATACTTTTCATGGATCTTAAATTCTTAAGTAAAATACATATAATTTTTTAAAAAACATATGCAAAACATGGAGCATAATAAATATTCAATAGATGTCTTTTGAACAAGGTAAGAGTTAATAAATAAATGTATGAAAAATACAGTGCATTCTCAATGGCATGGACTAATTTGGCTAGGATGAACATGAATAACTAAAACAGGTAATCCACAAAAGCCCAACATACAGATTTTAATGGGTAGCCTCAAACTTCTCACAGTTTTCAGAAGTTCTCACCAGAGAAGTAGGCAGGCAGTAAAATTAACTATCTTCAACCAGCCTTTACTTGTTTCACTGGAACTGCCAATTAAGAGTAAAATTCCCCAAGTACCCTTTTGACCATTAAGAACAAAAGAAAGAGTCTTACATCAATAAAATATACTTAAAAAAAAAATCTTACAGCTCATAAGTAGGATTCTCAGAACTTGTTTCCCTAAACTCATAAGATGAAAAGTTACACAATAAAAATTTTGTAAAAAGCCAAAAACCAGAACTGGTGTTTTTATTTCCCTCTATTATTGTCTCACATAGCATTTGCTACAACTGTCTTTGATTGTTGACTAGGGCCATAGGTGGTTTGCCCTGGGTACTATATCAGGCATGTAATCAGAGTTGTCATTGTCTTTAAACACATTTCAGCAAGAAAAGACTGTACGAATCTCAAGCAACTGTGTAATACCAAACTGCAAACCGAACATTCTTTAGGTTTATGCTCTTAATTTACTTGCTACTAACGGGCTCCTTGAACAAAATGGGTCTTTCATTTCCCAACAGAAACAAATCTTGGGAGGCTCAAGTTTAATTTGCTATTACTGCTGTCTCCCCAAAGCCAGATGGGGTGCAAATAAAGCTAGGTTCACTTTTCTCCTTCTCTACTGCTCAGTAGGCAATTCAATACAGGGAGAGCTAGTGGCAGTAAAAGAAAGACAATAGTGCTTAGTGCTCTGTGACAAAGTGTCCAGAGTCCATACTGACAAGGTCAGGGCAAGCAATTTCATTTCAGATGTAGTGAAAAGTTTGGAGAGACAAGCCACAGAAAAGAAAGCTTGGCTGTCAGAGATTGCTGTGTTGAAGTGTAAATTAATACAAACTTTCAGGTGGCAATTTGTTCATAGAATCAAAACTCTTAAAACTGTACATACATTTTGATTCAACAACTCCACTTCCAGAACTTTATCATGAGAGATAATTACATATGTGTGACAACATTTAGCTACCAATTTATT
The DNA here is from genome assembly GCA_004026545.1 of Mormoops blainvillei. NCBI lineage: Eukaryota > Metazoa > Chordata > Mammalia > Chiroptera > Mormoopidae > Mormoops > Mormoops blainvillei. The sequence goes on along the minus strand of PVJD01000003.1, from coordinate 1,080,706 downwards.
TAACACAGAAGTGTTTATAGTAGCAAAAATATGTTCAACACTGGGGATTAAACAAACTGTACACACAATGGAATATGATTTAACCATTAAATATATTATGATAAAAAGGAAAAGATATCTATAATAAGTGAAAAAAGTATAAAATAACATATATGGTGTGTTTCTATTTTAATAATTAGAAAGAGTGCTACACAGATATGCGTGTGTGTGTGTGTGTGTGTGTGTGTGTAGAGAGAGAGAGAGAGAGAGAGTCTCAAAAAGAGGCAGGAAAGATAAGTTATCAGGTATATATATATTTATACATTTAACACTGATTATCCAAGTGGAGGAAATTGTGGGTAATTTTTATTGTCTGCTTGGCACTTAGTTGTGCTTTTAAATTTTCTATGAACCAATTTTTGCAGGAAGAAAAAATATTTTAATAAATAAAGTCTTCAGAAAAAACTGGAAGTGTTCATTGGACTTTTTTCTTAACTTGCAAGGTGCAAAGTTATCAGGTTAATTAAAAAATATAATGGAAATTGTTACAAGAATGCATTGGATGATTAGGAAGTTTATAATAAGAACTCCCTGGAAATAGGAGCAGAAATATCTGAGGAAACCAAGAAGTTGCACATCCCATGGTAAAATAGTAAAAGCAATCAGAAGTTCCCAGAATTCATCTAAGAATGAGGTTACTTGCTTGCCTCCCCAGAGCAGGTAGTCAAACTTACCTCCCTTTTGTTGACTCACATGCCCAGTTATCAGACACCCCACCCTCTATTCTGCTTATCTTTCCTGCCTCATTTCAAGACTCCTACCGACGCATGACTGTGATTTACTCAGGGACCCTCAAGGACCCTGTTGCCTAATAACAGCCCCTTTTTATATCTACTAATTGCCTGACCTCCATGCTTCTCAGTTCTGGCCAGTCTATGAGTTTGGCCATCCTGGGATCAGGTGCCTACTTCTCTCATAAGAAAGGAAAAGGTCAAGTTATGGCTGCCTATCAGCAACGATTTATTTTTTCTTAGAAGAACAGTTTTCCTTAGAAGAAAACTGTGATTGTCAAGACATCAAAACTGACCTGCCTATGCACCAGAGCCAATATTTCAAATACTTAACTTTTGTGTGCCACATTGGTGTCCCATGAGATATTAAATTTGTCGACAAAAGGAAAGTTTCTGTCTTCAAACAGTCTTATGAATTCTTATAAACTCAGTCCTCTCTTAGAGATGTATAATGCAAATTCATGTATTAAAAGCTATGAGGTTCTCTACAGTATGAAACCTGCTTGATTTTCAAAGCTTCCAAAAGTTCTTTGAGCACAGAAACATTTTTCTTTTTCCCCAAATACTTACTAATACCAGTTTAACAGTAGTTAATAGTGGGACCCAGTTTAAGAATTATTGCTACAGGCCCTGGCCAGGTGGCTCGTGGGTCCTATCCCCAGTCAGGGGCACATATAGAATGTAACCAATCAGTGTTTCTCTCTCACATCGATGTTCTCTCTCTGTCTCTCTCTCTCTCTCTCTGTCTCTCTCCCTCTCTCTCTCACTCCCTCTCTCTCTCTCTCAATAAACATATCCTCTGGTGAGGATTAACAAAAGAATTACTGCAACGGAGCAAACAAACCTCTAGAAGAAAATAATATTTGCTCCACTTTTCTATACCTTTATTCTCATCATAAATTATTTGGTTAAATTCAATCTTCCATCTCCATCAAAGGAATTACCATGAAAATATTTGACTAGCCTAGATTCATTTCTAGTGTAAAAATCAAGAGTTACAAAACATTTTAGTAAAGTAAAAACAGCTTTACATTATTAAAGTTGTATTAGGCACATAAAAATTCTTAAGCAAATAAATAATCAACCTTAGAAAAGAATTTGTAAACAGATTGTAGTTCATGAGTTCATTGGCTTTCCTGTCCCTGTGAATGGTTCATAACATTGTTTAAGATCTAGAGTGATCTGAGAGAATGACTGAAAGATTTGCAGTTAGAAAGGAATACATAGATGTGGGGTCCAGGATATGAAGTTGTAAGTGGCAGCTCATTTATGTAAAATTCTGAGGTGCTTGGCAGCTGGCTGCTGTGTAGAGTGTGTGTGTGTGTGTGTGTGTGTGTGTGTGTGTGTGTGTGTTTCATATCAGTTCCCCATGACTTTGGCCTGGACTCTGCACTATTCCAACTCAAATCCCCCTCCTCAGTCCAGACTACCAGCTCTGGAATTCCTGGTCATTTTGGCTTGAACAATTACATCTTGCTGAGAAAGAAGGGCATGAAAATCTAAGACAAGTAAAATGCTTGCTGCTTGTTCCACTGTTTTTGTTTTTGTTGTTGTTGTTGTTTTTGTTTTTTCTTTTTGAAGTGAAGGCCTTCTACACATATACAAGTAAATGAAGTTTAAAGAGCCTGTTCAATAACCAAACTGGGTCAAAGATGATCACTTATATCACTTTTTATATGTAAGAGTTTTAAGGTGAAAGCTTGGTAGGAGAGGAGAGAGGGAAAGGAATAGAAAGGAAGGAAAGAAAGGAAATGAAATAGTAATGGAACTAAACTATATATCAACCCAAAGAATTCAAAAAGTAACAATGATATTATAATTTAAATATCTGATTTTTTTTTACCTGTAAAAACAAAACTTTCACATGGCTGAACTTAACAACAGCCACCATAATTGCATGCTTACTATATGTCAGCACTATCCACCGGTTATCCATTATAGCATTTTACTCTTATTATACCTCTTTGAGACACATACAAATACATAATCCCTCATTCATAATATATAAATCCAAAAGTTCTGAAAATTCAAGTCTTTTCATAAGTCTAGAGCAAACTCATTTGGCAGCAAAACCCAACTTGACTTAAAATGAGGCTACTTGTAATTTTTATTTAACCCATTTGGTGTACATTTCACCACAGGAAGATAGTGTTTCATAGGGGATACAGACTGAAAACCCTCTTAGGGTTCTATATAATTAATTACATGTGCACTTTGTTCTTTTTGTAAAATACTAAATATCCTAAATTGTGAAATTCACCTTGCTCAAACAATTTTAGATATGGAATTGTTTCTCCCTTATTTTACAGATAAGGAAACTAAGGTGTGTTTGCTATCATTGATTCTTCATTGACATGTTATTTTAGTTTGGGTCTTTCAGAGTTTACTTTTCTATTAAAGGTTTAAAATTTTCTCCCCCACACAATTTTATTTCACATGTATACTGATGGTATTTTAGCAAGTTCTCTTACGGAAAACTTTTAAAAGGCATATTTTTTTTCCCCAAATGGAAAATGCTGACATCCTCAGAAATTTTCCTTGGACCCAACTGAACTTATTTTTAATTCCTTACCCTTCATTTTCAGATTACTCAGTGTATTTAATGCTACCCTTCCTCCATTCCACCCCAGGCTTACATGGCAATGTTAAAGGCATTGGTTAAAAACTCATCAAGGAGTCTGCATGGGTCTGAGACACTGCTGAGCTCTTTAACAACTGTGGTTAGAGTGTCTACGTGAAGATTACATATGCTGGGCTCCAGTGTTTCAATCACAACCCCAGAATGAATGCCTGGTCACTCTGTGGTCTAAACTCTGAGAGAGGAGAGCATTTCACACTATACTGCATTTCATAAACAATGATTTGATACATTGAAGAAACATAAATATTATTTATTTTACCATAGGGCTCAGAAAGTCCAAACACCACAGCTATTTACAGTTCAATAATAGATTCAATGAACCAAAGCCTTTATTTTTGGTTTATCATAACAAGTAAAGCAATGGTCATTTCTTCCTAATTTGTAAGCATTTTGTTTGGTGGCTCTGAGTGGGAAGTATATACTGTGACCTGTCCTACAGAAGGTATTGTCACCATCTAAAGTCAGTGGTACATTTGTTGCTTTTTCTGATACTTTTTCTAATTGTTGGAGCACATTAATTGTTATAACCAAGAGTATATTCAAATACAGAGGGGACTTTTGCTAAAAGATATAATGTAATTATTTTCTAACCAGCAAAAAAAAAAAAAAAATTTTGGCTAAAAGAAGCTGATGAGAATTTCTTCTTCGATTGATCTTTTCCCAGCAGCTGGCTCCTGTGATGATCTTAGCTCTCAGGCTACAGAGGACAATAAAGTTGTTGCTATAAAGCACTGGTAGCACACACTAGTACATTTCATCATTTCAGCTGAAACCTTTTAATCAAGGCCCAATAAACCAGGATTTCTCAACCTCACTTCATTTGACTTTTGTGGGGTACAAAAGTCTCTGTTGTGGGGGTTAATCTTGCGCATTGCAGAATGTTAGCAGCATCCCTGGCCTCTACCCACTAGAGGCCAGTAATATCCTCCTCACAAATCATGACAAATAAAAATGTCTCCAGGCATTGCCAAATGTCCCCTGGGGAGGCAAAATCACCCCCAGTTGAGAACCTTGACCCTTTTCCATTTCTTGCATGTGACACACCTTAATATTTCCCAGGAGGTGACTTTCTAACAATCATAACCTTAACTCATGACTGTTAACTCATAACAAGCACATACATATGTATACACCCTTATTTTTTTCCGTTTTAAAATCCTCACCCCAGGATATATTTACTGATTTTGGAGAAAGAGAGAGAGAGTGAGAGTAAGAGAGAGGGACAGAGATTTATCAGTTGCCTCCTGTACATGTCCCAATAGGGGTTTGAACCTGCAACCTAGGTATGTGCCTTGACCTGGGATAGAACCCACAACATTTTGATGTATGGCACAATACTCTAACTAACTGAGCCATCCAGTCAGGGTACACTCTTATTTTTTTTAAATAAACGTTTAATTTATTTAAAACTTTATTATGGTATTCACACTATTTTTGTCTTGCTTTTTTTACTTATTCATATATCTTAGGGATCATTATATATATATTATAATGATATATATATATATATATATATATATATATCATTGCATAAAGCTACCTAGTAATGGGCATGCCATTATTTTAAATTTCCCTATTAAAGAACACTTAGCTTGTTTCCAATCTTCTGCTACTGAAACAATGATTCATAAATAACTTTGTATATAAATTGTTGCAACATCTAGGTACACTCCTGTCTTTGGACCTTTGCCTTTACTGCTCCCTCTGCCTAAAATGTTCTTTGCCCAAATATCCACATTACTAACTCTCTCAACTCCTGAGTTTGTAAGGCTTGGCTAGGTTAAATTTACAAACAAACCTCAAAACCTCAGTGGTTTAAACACATAAAAGTTCTATGCAAGCTGTTCATAAAGACAGTGTCCTTTCAAGTGGTGGCCAAATAGGTGGGGCTGCTTCCATCTTATGATTCCACCATCATCACATGAGGTTTCCACATTGCCACAACAGAAGAGAGAGAGCTGGGAGGTCATGTTGTGGGGGTGGGGGGTAATGTACTAATTCTCAAATACTTCTGCCTAAATAATTTTCATCTATAGCTTATTGATCAAAACTAATCATAGAATCCTGCCTACTTTCAAGGAGTCTGGGAAATGTGGGGAAGCACAATATTCTGTAAGCACCAAATATCTCTGCTGGATCTCCTTCTAGCTGTTGCTCAAAAGTCATCTCAATGAAGCCAACCCCAACCATCCATTTAAAACTGCAACTTATATCCACACCAATCTCCTTTATTCTGTTCTGTTTTTCCAGAGCACCTATCATGATATATTTTAATACTCATTTATTATGTTTATCATTTTTGCCTGTCTCCCCTTCTAGAATATAAACTCACAAGCGCCAAGGGTCTTTGTTTAATCACTGATGCATCAAAAGCAGCTAGAACAGTAGTAAATAAATACTTGTTGAATAAATTAATATATTTCATACATATCTGAGTGCATCTGTTGGATAAATTCCTAGTGGTGGAATTGCTGAGTCAAAGGTTATTGGCAACAAAATTTTTCAAAAATATTGTTAAATTGTTCTTCATACAGCTTGATTAGCTACATTCTCATTGATAATATATAAAATTATCTGTTTCTCACCCACTAAATATGTTCTCAAACTTTTTGACCTTGTCAGTTTGGTGGTTAACACCCAGCATTTCCACTGCTTGGATTATACCCTAAGAATCCTGAAATACCAGTTCAAAAGAACCTATGCACCTCAATGTTCACAGCAGTGCAATTCACAACAGCCAAGTGTTAGAAACAGCCTAAGTGCCCATCAGTAAATCAGTAGATAAAAAAACTGTGATACATTTACACAATGGAATGCTACACAGCAGAAAGAAAGAAGGAACTCCTACCCTTTGTGACAGCATGGATGGAAATGGAGAGAATTATGCTAAGTGAAATAAGCCAGGAGGTGAAAGACAAATACCAAATGATCTCACCTATAAGTGGGACCTAATCAATAAAAAACAAGCAAACAAAATAGAACCAGAGACATGGAAATAAAGAACAAACTGACAGTCACCAGAGGGGAGGAGGTAGGAGGATAACAGGGCAAAGAAGGGGAAGGGTCATCAAGGAACATGTATAAAGGACCCATTGACAAAGGCAACAGTGGGGGATAGGATTGAATGTGGGAGGTGGGGCTTGGTATGGTGGGGGCAGTAATAGGTGGAAAATGGGGACTATTGTAATTGTATAAAAATTTTTAAAAAGGAAAAAATGTAGAACAGAAATATGGCATATACCATAATTTATATTTTATATTTCATATTATGTGTGAGGTTAAATGTATTTTCATAATAAAGGGGCATTTGTACTCATATTTTAATGAAACACTTGTTCTTGCCCTTTGCTAGTTCTTTTGGGTAATTTTTCATTATTGATATTATATATTATACATATAATACAATGTACATAAAATGATACAGTTACCCTGGAAAAGTTTGTCAGTTTCTCATAAAAATAAACATGCATTGCCATATGACCCAGCAATTGTACTCCTTGACATTTATCCCAGAGAGATGAACTCATTTTCACACACAAATCAGCACATGAATATTTATAGCAGCTTTATTTGTAGTACAAAAAACTAAAAAAACCTAGATTTTCCTCATGACTGAGTGGTTCTTCAGGACTAGTCCATCTAAACCATGGACTATTTACTTAGCAACAAAAGAAACAAACCATTGATACATGCAACAACTTGAATGAATGAAAGAATGAATGAATAAATGAATCTCCAGAGAATCATGTGAAGTGAAAAAGCCAGTCCGGAAAGGTTACATATGTATGATTCCAGGTAGACAACATTCATTAAATAACAATACTATAGAAATGAAGAACGGAAGAGACTGCAAGAGTCAGAGTGGGGGAGGTGGGGCAGGAAGGAGGTGAATGTGATTATAAAGGGTAACGCATGGTGATTGAGCTGCTCTGTATCTTGACTCCAGTAGTGCATACACAAATACACACAGGGCATATGTGATAATATTCTATAGAACTAAATACATATGAGGCCTGTCCAGAGGCATCCAGTCATGTAAGATGAAAAGTAGAGATATGCTTTGAAGAAGTTACAAGTTACAAGAAACATTGTACATGGGACAATGAAGCTCAGTCCCCTTCAAAGTAGGTACTTTAGGACCTCACACAGTTCTCCCAATCACCATCAGCTGCCCTGTCATATTTCCCTGAATCTCATCCACAGTCGAAAATCTCTTCCTTTCCAAAAGTGATTTTAGTTTTGGGAAAAGCCAGAAGTCACAGGGTGTCAAATCTGGGTTGTAGGGAGGCTGAGTCACCTGAGTGATTTGATGTTTCACTAAAAACTCTGCATGAGATGCGATGCATAAGCAGGAGCATTGTCATGATGAAGCTGCCAATCACCAGTTGTCCATAGCTGGGGCCTTCTGAATCATCTGAATAGTTTCTGTGGAGGAATGTTCAAGCTTAATAAAAAATTTGATGCAGATTCATTGCTCTGCTCACTCAGTCATTTTGAATGTGATGGCCATACAGTACACATGCTCACTCAAATGTGTCTACTGCCCCCACTGACGAGTACAGTGAAGCTGTCATTGTTCACACATGTGTATTCCAGACCATTCTCCTTGGCAGTCAGTTTACACTGATGTCACGCAAACCTTTCTTGTTATATTAACAGTGGTTGGACTCTTTCCAGACAGACATATATACAAGGTCCGGCAAATTAATGCCTGCTTGAGTGTGGTTGGTAGGGTAACAATATGGGTGTAATAATTTATAGTTTTAATTTGAAGATTTCACCTGAAATGTCATATGGTGTGCTTGGGATGTGATATTGCTGTGTTACAGAATTACACGCTTATGATTTTCTAATTAAAAAAATTATAATAAAAAGGGGCCTTATTTGTGCCAGACCCTGTATATTCACACACATAACACAGACAAATGAGTACAAATAAAACCGGGAAAATCTGAGTAAGATCGCTGGGTTGTATGAATGTCAATGTCATGGATGTAAAATTGTGCTATAGATTTACTAGATGTTAATGTTGTGAGGACATAAGATTTCCCTGTATTATTCCTTACAACTGCATGTGAAACTATAATTACCTCAGAACTAACAGTTTAATTTTAAAAACTCTTGTGACTTAAACACATAGATATATCATACTATCATATAAGAACAAAATAGTGATGCTTGTCTTTTGATTTTGTTCATGGCGTTTTTAATAGCTAAAGAAATTATTTTCATGTTGTTCATTTAATTAATCTTTCCTTAACCAGCCTCAGAGGTTTGTGCCAGGCTTAGAAAGGCTTTCTTATGGTAGATTATTTTAAAATTATACCAGGTTGTGCTTATAGTGTATTTATGAGGTCAATTATCTTATATTTAAATATTTGATGCATTTGGTACACAAAGCAAAGTAGGGTTGTGACTGTATGTGGTATGTGTATGTGTGTTAAAAAATAGCTACCCAATTATCCCATTGCTATTTATAGAATATACAACTTTTCCCATCATATATAATGTGCAACTTTATCGTGTACTACAGATACTAATATAGGTATCATATATTTTCATACTTACTCTCTATTTGGTATCATTAATTTATTTGTTCATAAAACCAGCACCCCAATATCAAAATTATTATCGCTTCTTGTAATGATTAATGTCTGGTAAGTCTAGTCACCTGTTATTGCTCTTCTTTTTCAGAATTTTCAGAACATTTTATTTAAGCTTTGCAATCTAGTTATTCCCTCAAAAGTTGTTCTCAAGAAGGGAAGTAGGAGGACTATTAGCAGCTTAAATTAGCACCTTGTTGATTAATTATCTTAGGACTTGTTGAGATCATGTTAAATCTAGAGGATACCTACTCTACCACCTACTACCAGCTTAGGTAACTTATTTTCTCTGCTAAGGAGTGTCAGTTTCTTTATCTGTAAAAATGGAGATAATGACAGTGACCATCATAGGGTTGTTGTAATAATAATACAAAACCCTTAGCACCATGTCTGGCACAGAGGTGTTCAGTGCTATTTGGTGGTTATTATTCCTCCTAGTTCCCATGAGTTTTTGTGTTTTTCTTCAGCTAAAATCTTCTGTAGAAATTATTTGTTTGCTACCCTTTTTCTCTGGCTGTGAACCCCAGACAACAGGAACCCTATTTTATTTATCTTTTATACAAGTATCTAGTATACAGTACCTGCTTTGTCTTAAGTAGCTTCGCACCTCTACATCATGGTTCTTGTCAACTTCTGCTTCTTTCTTGTTGCCTCCTACCCATCCTGATATTCAATGTTGCCCACTCACTGTTCAGAAACCTCCATCCTGTCCACAGCCTGCTTAAATTGCACTTTATAGCTCACAGCTTCAAAAGCCCTCCCTTCTGCTCATCCTCTACTTCTGCCTTTTATGCCCAGTAAGATCTATTCCCTGACAGTTGCTGATCTCAGTTGACTTACCTGACTATCTAATAAGCCATAACAAAATGTGATGGATCATAGGTTTAACACTTTAATCCAGAAGCACTCAAATGTATTTGGAATTGATATAACGTACAGAGGCAGGGGTGTCCAGCCCATGGCCTGCAGGCTGCATGTGGCCCAGGATGTCTATGAATGTGGCCCAACACAAAATCTTAAATTTTTTTAAAACACTATGAGATTTTCTTGTGATTACATGTTGCAATGTCATGTAAAATAAGTGTAACTACCCTCTCGCTATTTGCACTCATGAGTGGCTTCAGTTTTATGGTGGTGTGCAGATCCCAGTGTATTTCTTTCAACCACAGAGAGTACCAGTGACACCATTAGACATTGCATGTGCTCATGGTGACTTAGCAAGGCAGCAATTATCAATAATATTTCAACCTACCGTTGCAATGCTAGACATTTAATGCTATTTAGAAGTCAGATAAGCATTTTTATTTGATTATTAAAGGTGCTTACACACCTCAGTGGAGCCTCGTACATTGCCTTCCATGTTTTATAATCAGCTCTACAAGTCGCCCTGCGTTGGTAGCCAAGAGGTCTATGGTAGGGCCTAAACCTTGTTTTCTATTTTCCTGTCAATGAATTTTCATAATAGAAGTAAATAAAATTCCTTATCTATTATAATTTTTCTTAAAGCCAGCATGGTTTCTACAACATCTCCTATGTTTTTGTCAAGGAAATTATTAAAGCATTTTGTTTAATTTGTAGGGAAATTTGTGCAAGTTTTCAAAGACTATAATTTGAAAAGGCATTATGTGTAAAAACATGTCACCAAATTACATGCATATGAAGGGCTGTGTTGTAATGAAAAAATAATGGAACTGAAAAAAAGTCTGTCTTCTCAACAAAAATTTTTTTCAAAAAGCTATAACTTGGGCAGGTTCCATTATAGAAGTGAGTTATATGGTAGCATATTTAATTGCAAAAAAATCAAAACCACTTAGTGATGGTGAATTTATTAAGCAATGTATAGAAAGTGTGGCAGATATAATTTTCCCTGAAAAAAGGGGGATATTTCTAAAATCAATTTGTCTCACCAGACTATAGCCAGACAAAATGAAGAAAATGAAAATCTATCAAAAGAAGTTTGGAGAGTAAAGCTGCTAATTTTAAATTTTATGCTTGGTCGATGAATAATAGCACAGACCCTACGAATACAGCTCAACTTGCCATTTTTATTAGAGGTTTTGTGGCGAATACAATGTCACTGAATAAAGTGCTTATTTATTGCCATTAAAAGACACAACTAAATCAAGAGATTTATATGAAGCAGTAAAAAATATGTTAAGGCAATTTTCTTTGTCCATTGTTAACATACCTGGTATAGTTACTGATGGTGTCCCAGCGATGGTGGGTGAAAGAGAGAGACTTGTAAAATTAATAGAAGACAATGCAATTGCCACCTAACACGCACATTTAATGAAGTATTATTGCATAGTACATCAAGAAAATTTATGCACAAAAGTTTTAAAAATTGATAATGTCATGCAAATCATGGTCAAGACTGAATTTCACAAGAGCCAAAGGATTGAATCATTGCCAATTCTAGGAATTCTTTAAAAGAATTGATACTGACTATGGTGACATCATTTACTTTTTGGAAGTAAGATGGCTAAGTCAAGGTCAAATGTTGAAAATATTTTATGATTTATGACATGTTATCAAGCCACTTATGGTACCAAAAAACAAATTTGTGCTGGAACTTGATGATGAAAACTGGCTTACAGATTTAGCATTTTTAGTGGAGTCAACCACTCATTTAAGTGAATTAAACATGCATCTTCAAGGTGAAAACCAATGTATCAATACCATGTTTTAAACCATAACAGCATTCCAAATGAAACTGAAATTATGGCAAGCTCAAATTAAGGCAAACAATTTTATACATTTTGACATGTTGGCTAAACACACTCCTGTGAACAGTAAAAAATATGCAACCTTGCTTTTCGATTTGATACAAGAACTTGAAAACAGATTTGAAAATTTCCAGAAAAATAATTGATATTTTGCTATAGTTGTGACTACATTTTCAGTTGACATAAATATGTTGTTACTTGACAATTTTCAAATGGAATGCATAGAGCTGCAATATGACACTCAAGGAAAAATTTGATCATGTCTCTTTACTGGACTTTTATAGGTCCTATCTTCCCAGGGGCAAATATCCTTTGCTTCACAATCATACCGTATTCATGTCATCACTATTTGGAAGCACTTACATTTGTCTGCAACTATTTTCAAGAATCAAATACATTAAGAGCAAAATTAGAACCAAAATATCTGATGAGCACCTTGAGAACTCACTTGCAATTACTTCTATCAAACCAGATATTGAAGCACTCATTTCTCAAATACAATGTCAAACAACCCATCAGTTTTACGTTGCCCTCTTTTCTTTGACTTTTATAATTAAAATATTTTAAAAACATCAATGAAGTTTTACTACTTAGATATGTACATTTGGTATATTAGTGATCACAAACTTGGGACCTATCTGGGAATTTTAAAAGATTATAGAAAGGGTTGCTGCATAATTAAGGTTATTATGTGAGGACTTTTTTGCTTATCTATGGTGGCAGGTATCACAGAAATTATTCAGAGGTCTTGGTAATGCTCATCAGTTTTTGTTAGTGTTTGTATATTTAATGTGTGGCCCAAGACAACTCTTTCTCTTCCAGTGTGGTTCTGAGACACCAAAAGGTTGGACATCCCTGTATATAGCAGTGTTTGTGAAGTCATCTTAGCTAAAATTCCTCAGCTTCAACTAGCCTGCCACCCCACTCAACTACTCCTTCATTTTAAGTAGTTTTTTTGAAAGTTGAAATTCATTCAGTCATATATTTTCCTCCTCCTCTCTTCTAAGAGAGCATTACTACTTACCTGAACAGGTTTTGATTAGCCTTCAGATTAAAACTACATGACAGCAGACAGAAGAAACAGCTTAACCAAAATGTGACTGGTAGAGAGTGCAAAAGAGATATGAGAAGGCTTGCTAGGCTCCCACGGTTGGAAGCTGGGGTGATGAAGGAATAGTTCAGTGGCTAGGAGGATCCCCCTTACAAGTGTGGGGTTTAAACTCCAAGCTGGGCTCCCCAGCCTACAGCACCAGATCCCAAAAAGTACCCAGATAACATCCAGCTGCAAAAAATGGCTGGGTTCTTCTCAGCAAGGGACAGACAGCTGGAGATTCAAAGAGCCTTTTAAAGGGCCAATGTATAAATTTTCATTTGCAGTCACTTATCCTGGGCTTTGGCAAAGAGAGGGCAGAATTGAGTCTAGATGCTTGATGAGAAACTGGGGCTGGTACTATTGGAGAGAGAACAGAGAGAGCAACCACCAGGATCCTGGTGCTGAGCCATCCCCCATGCTGCAGGAGCCATCTTGCTTAAGCAGACCACCCCACTCCACCTGGTATTAGCCTGAGGGGAAGCAATAGCACCATTCACAGAAATTACTCTGTCCCACCCTGTGGTGCTTAAGCCTGACTGTTGATTACAGTGTGACCAGATTAACAACTGAAGGAGTCAGCCACAGACAGTGGATCCCTGGTAGTCTTGAACGGGTGGCCTCAGGCCAGGTTGGGACACCACTTGACATCACCAGAGGCAGATCCAGAAAGAAAAAACAGTGGTAAATACTAGATGCTACTGAGATGAAATCGACTGCAGTCTTCTTAATGATTTGTGATATTTTCTTTCCTGCAAAGTTTTTTTACAGTCATTTGTTGTCCTTCAAGTTTGTGCATGCTGTCACTAGATTTTATAATTATAGTTTATTTTAATTCAAATATTTTGCTCCTCCCTTCTTTTACCTCATTTCACCTTTTTCTTTCCTCTTATTTTTGTTTTAAATTTTGTTTTCTCTCTTACTACAACTTGTTTCCATTCTGTGCTCTTATTTCTCCCCCCTCCAGTCTCTCAAAACCATTTTTCTTGTGATTGGCCATTTCACATTCTCTTTCCTGATCCTAAAATACCTGTTATCTCTCCACTGTTATCACACTTTGTTGGTTGGTTATGGATTGGGTAGTGGTTGTTGCATTTCCTCAACTATATCTCTAGATCATTACTATTTCGGTATTTCAAATTTCGGATTTTACCTTTCTCCTCTCCTTCTCCATTCTGTCTTCCCCCTGTCCTTTCTTTTTCAACTCTATTTTGCTTTTTCCTTGTCTTAGGTTTTCGTTCCTCACTCTTAGTATTCCTTCTCCCTCAATCATCACAAAATCACTTCCCTTTTCTCTAGATATTTCTTTAGCTTTTCCTTATTTCTTTTCTCCCTCTTCCTCCCATCACACCTATATTAATCTTAACACATTTGTTGTTGATAGAGCAGTGGTGTGTATGTTTCTCCAATTTCATTCCTATTTTTAATTCATTTACTTATTATTTCCCTTTTCTTTCTCCTCTCACATTTTTTTTTAAATTTCAGTTTAAACCTAATACTATATGCTTCCCTTCATTTGCTCAATTCTTCCTCCTTCCTTCTCTTTTATAATTAGGGTATAAATTTTCCTTTCTTCAACTTGTTGCAATTCTCTACTCTTGTTATTGATCCCTGATCTACCCTCTCAAAATCATTTTCCTTTCAGTCAGTCATCTTATATTATTTATAGTTTCTCTTAATAGTCTTAATCTTTTCACATCCTTATTAATACTGGCTCATTTGCAGTTGATAGTGTGATTGTGGATGGGGGATTTTTTGTGGGTATATGTTTGTTTTCTGGGCTGTGTGGTTTTGTTTTGGCAGCACCTGCACAACAGCATAAAAGACATGGTGGGTAGAGTGACTCTCAGTCATCCAGCCAGAGGGAAGGACCCACCAAAGAATGACCAAACAACAACCAAAACCAAATTACAACCAGATAGCATACAGAAATGGCATAAAGGGCATCCCAAGAGCATCAAATTCAGAAGATCAGGAAGATGCACCACTGAATCGACAGGTCTCTCACCATAGAAGTTCACAGCATGAAGACAGGTACTCAAAGCAGATCAATCTAAGAAGTAGAAGCAAACAAGAAAAGGGTCCACTAAAATGGGGAGACAAAGAAAACACTCCCAATGAAAAGAAAAGGAGGAATCTCAAGAAAGAGTGCTAAGTGAAATAGAGGCAGGTAAACTATCTGACATTGAGTTCAAAATAACAGCTATAAGGAAGTTCAGTGGGCTCAGTGAGAAATACTAAGAAATACAAGAAAGCAATAAGAAACTTAATATAAATTACATCAGCATGAAAAAGAACACAGAAACTATCAATAAGAACCAGGAGGAAATGAAGAATTCAATTTCTGAGTTGAAGAATGCAGTAGAAGTAATTAAAAGTAGGTTAAATGAAGCAGAGGATCAAATCAGTGAGCTGGAGGACAAAGTAGAAAAAAATTCCCAGTCAGAGCAACAAACAAAAAAAAGTCTCAAAAGAATGAAAATGGTTTGA
Organism: Mormoops blainvillei; assembly: GCA_004026545.1. Lineage (NCBI taxonomy): Eukaryota > Metazoa > Chordata > Mammalia > Chiroptera > Mormoopidae > Mormoops > Mormoops blainvillei. Next base: position 1,065,386 of record PVJD01000003.1, on the reverse strand, counting down.
GGGAGGAGAAGGAAGACATGAAATGTACTAATATCTCTATAATGGGAATACCAGAAGGAGAAGAAGAGGCGCAAGGGATAGAAAACCTGTTTGAAAAAGTAATAACAGAAAATTTCCCTACTTGATGAGAGAAAATATCATACAAGTCCAGGAAGCACAGAGGGTCCCAATCTAGATAAATCCAAAGAGGCCCATTCCAAGACAAATCATAAAGAAAAAAAAGGCAAAATTCAATGACAAAACGAGAATCTTAAAAGCAGCAAGGGAGATACAGATAGTAACATACAAGGGAGGTCCAATAATGCTAGCAGCTGACTTCTCAACAGAAACACTGTAAGTCACAAGGGAATGGCAAGAAATATTCCAAGTAGTGAAAACCAAAGGCCTGAAACCAAGACTACTCTACCCAGCTAGGCACTCATTTAAAATTAAAGGCAAAATAAGGAGTTTCCCAGACAACGTAAGGTTAAAAGAATACATCTCCACCAAACTAACCTTGTAAGACATGTTTAAGGGTGTAGTTTAAGATGATGAAGGTATAGAGTGAAAGAGAGAGGAACAGAAGTACAAAAGGAAAAATAAGAATGAACAAGTACCTATCAACTGTAACCTTAAATCTAAATGGATTAAATGCTCCATTTAAAAGATAGAGTTCCTGAATGGATAAGAAAACATGACCTGCACATATGCTGTCTACAAGAGAAGCACCTAAAAACAAAACACGTACACAGACTGAAAGTGAAGGGTTGGAAAAAATATTCCAAGCAAATGGACAGGAAAAAGAAGCCAGGGCAGAAATACTTATATCAGACAAAGTAGATTTGAAAACAAATGTCACAAAAAGAGACACAGAAGGATACTTAGTAATAATCAAGGTAAGAATCCACCAGAGAGTTATAAGCATTGTAAACATATACACACCTAACATGGGAGGACTCAAATATATAAAGAAAATCTTGGAGGACTTCAAGAAAGATATAGAAAGCAATGGACTTATAGTAGGGGATTTTAATAGCTGACTGCCAACAACGGACAGATATTCCAAGAAAGAAGTAGCAAGGATTTTGTGGATCTGATTGATGTGCTAGAGTAAATAGGATTAATTGATGTATACAGAATCTCTCACCTCAAAGAAGTAAAGTATAAATTCCTTTCAAATGTGCATGGCACACTTTCAGAGACAGATCACATGACAGTACTCACAATAAGCCTCAACAAATTCAAGAAAATTGAAATCATATCAAGCATTTTCATGGTTCACAGTGGCTTGAAACTAGAAACCAGCCTGAAAGAAAAAACTCAAAAACATTCAAATACATGGGGATTGAATAACAGGTTATTTAATAATGAGTGGGTAAACAATGAGATGAAGGAAAGATTCAAAAAGTTTCAGGAAAAAAATTAATATGAACACACAACAACCCAAAACCTAGGAAACACAATGAAAAAAAAAAAGTCAGGGTGGAAATACTTATATCAGACAAAATAGACTTCAAAACAAAAGCCATATAAAGAGATACTGAAGGACACAACATAATATTCAAGGGAAGAATCCATCAAGAAGACATAAACATTGTAAATATATATGCAACCAACATAGGAACACCCAAATATATAAGGAAAGTACTGGAGGACTTCAAGGAAGATAAAGAAAGCAACACAGTTATACGAGGGGATTTTAACACCACACTGTCAACAATGGATAGATCTTCAAAACAAAATATAATCAAGGATATTATGGAACTGATTGACACATTACATCAAATGGCCTAAACTGATATATACGATATATATAGAACCTTTCAAGCTAAAGAAGAAAAATACACATTTTTTTCCAAAGGCATATGGAGTATTTCCAAAGATAGATCACATGATAGGACACAAAACAAGCCTCAACAAATATAAGAAAACAAATCATATCAAAATTTTTTTCAAACCACAAGGGCTTAAAACTAGAAACCAACCTCATGGAAAAAACTCAGAAACATTCAAACTCACAGAGACTGAATAGTATGCTATTAAACAATAAAAGGGTCAATGATGTGATCAAGGAAGAAATCAAAATGTTCCTGGAAACAAATAAAAATGAACATAGAACAGCCCAAAACCTATGGGACACAGTGAAGGCAGTCCCGAGGGGAAGTTCATAGCAATATAGGCCTATCTAAAACAGATAAGAACATTTCAAATAAACAATCTAACTTTACATCTACAAGAACTGGGGGAACAACAAAGTCCAGAGCAAGAAGAAGGAAGGAAATAATCATAATCGGAGCAGGACTGAATGACATAGACACTAAAAGAGCAATTCATAGGATCAATAAATCCAGGAGCTCATTCTTTAAAATGATAAACAAAATCAACAAACCTTTATGCAGACACATCAGCAAAAAAAGGAAGAGGATGCAAATAAATAAAATCAGAAATGAAAGAGGAGAAATTACAACTGATAAAACAGAAATACAAAGGATAGTAAGGAATTACTATGAACATGCCAAGAAATTTGAAAACCTGGGTGAAATGGAAATTTTCTAGAAAAATATAACCTTCCAAAACTGAATCAAGAATAAGCAGAAAGCCCAAACAAACTGATAATGGCTGGTGAAATTGAAGCAATAATCAAAAAACTCCCAGCCCACAAAAACCCAGGAACAGACGGTTTCACAAGAGAATTTTAAAAAACATTTAAGGAAGTGCTAACCCCTGTTCTTCTCAGACTATTCCAAAAAATACAAGAAGGAGGAAGATTACCAAAGTCTTTTTATGAGCCCAGCATCATCTTAATCCCAAAACCAGACAAAGAAACAACAAAGAAAGAAAACTAGGGGCCAATTATCACTGATGAACACAGATGCCAACACCCTCAACAAAATATTGGAAAACCACATTAAGCAGTATGCCAGCATCAAGTGGAATTAATCCCAGGGATGCAAGGATGGCAATATATTTCAGATCAATAATGTAAAACATCACAAAAACAAAAGGAAACACCAAAATCACATGATCATATCAATAGATGAAGAAAAAGCATTTGATAAGGTACAGCATCCATATATGGTGAAACACTCAGCAGATCGGGAACAAAGGGGGCATACCAAACATAATAAAACCCATATATGAAAAACCTACAGCCAACATAATACTCATGGGCAAAACCTAAAAACTATCCCACTAAGATCAGGAACAACACAAGGATACCCGCTTTCACCACTTCTATTCAACATAGTATTAAAAGTCCTAGCCACAACCATCAGACAAGAAAAAGAAATAAAAGGTATCCAAATTGGAAAGGAGGAACTAAAACTGCCATTGTTTGCAGGTGACATGATAGCGGACATTGAAAACCCAATAGACTCCACGAAAAAACTATTCAACCTAACAGGTGAATTTGGCAGAACAGTAGGATAAAAAGTCAACATTCAGAAATCAAAGGTATTTTTGTACACCAACAATGAAATATCAGAATCAGAAACCAGGGGGAAAATCCCAACAAGAAAAATAAAGTATTTAGGAATAAACTTAACCAAGAAGGTAAAAGACCTGTACTCAGAAAACTACACAACACAACCTTCAGCAATTTTGAGAAAGAAGATCAAACTGAGAGAGATCAAAATACCTGGCACCAAACTATATTACAAGGTCACTGTAATCAAAACAGTGTGGTACTGGAATAAGAACAGACACATAAATCAATGGAACAGAATAGAGAGTCCAGAAATAAACCCAAGTCTTTATGGTCAATTAATATTCAGCAAAGGAGTAGAAGCATAAAATGGAGTAAAAATAGCCTCTTCAACGTATGGTGTTGGGAGATCTGGATAGCTACATGTAAAAAAATGAAATTCGACAACCAACTTACACCACACACAAAAATAAATTCAAGATGGATAAAAGGCTTAAATATAATTTGTGACACCATAAAAGTCCTAGAGGAGAACATAGGCAGGAAAATCTCAGATATTCCAAGCACCAATAATTTCACCAATATGTCCCCTAGAGCAAGGGACATGAAGGAAAGAATGAACAAATGGGAATTCATCAAAATAAGAAGTTTCTGCATGGCTAAAGAAAACATCAGCAAAATAAAAAGAGGACCAACTGTATGGGAAAATATATTTGCCAATGACACCTCAAACAAAGGTTTGATCTCCAAAATATATAAAGAACCCACATGACTCCACACCAGGAAGACAAACAATCCAATTTAAAAGTGGGCACAGGACCTGAATAGACACTTCCCCAAGGAGGACATACACAGGGCCCAGAGATAGGAAAGGATGCTCACCATCATTACCTGTTTGAGAGATGCAATTAAAATCACAATGAGATACCACTTCACACCAGTCAGAATGGCCGTAACAAACAAATCAACAAACAAGCACAGGCAAAGTTGTGGAGAAAAGGGAACCCTAGTACACTCTTGGCAGGAGTGCAGACTGCTACTGCCACTGTGGAAAACTGTATGGAATTTCCTCACAAAACTAAAAATGAAACTGGCTTTTGACCCAGCAATTCCACTGCTGAGGTTAATACCCTAAGAATCCTGAAACACCAATTCAAAAGAACATATGCACCCCAATGTCCATAGCAGCACAATTTACATTGGCTAAGTGGTGTAAGCCACTTAAGTAAGTGCCCATTGGTAAATGAGTGGATCAAAAAACTATGGTATATTTACGCAATGTAATACTATGCCGCAGAAAGAAAGAAAGAAAGAGCTACTACCCTTCACAACAGCATGGATGGAACTGGGTAACATTATGCTAAGTGAAATAAGTCAAGCGGTGAAAGACAGATACCATATGATCTCACCAGTAAGTGGACACTAATCAACAAAATAAACAAGCAAGCAAAATGTAACCAGCGACATTGAAATAAAAAACTAACTGACAGTAACCAGAGGGGAGGAGAGAGGGGGATGACAGGGGAAAAGGAGGGGAAGGGTCATCAAGGAACATGCATAAAGGACACATAGAGAAAGCCAAATGGGGGAAGGATTGATGGTGGGAAGTGGGGAGGGGCGAACCTGAGGAGAGTGGTGGTGGGAAATGTTGATGTGGGGATGATGGGATGGGCTGCAGGGAGGAGGGGTTAAAGGAGAGAGAAAAATCACACAACTGTAATAGTATAATCAGTAGAATATACAAAAAACAAGGATATTGTGGCATTGTACAATACTCCAGGTCAAATGACTTTATTGACGTATACTGAACCCTGCACCCAGAGAAGCAACATTCTTTTCCAAATGCATATGGAATATTTTCAAAGATAGACCACATGGTAGGTCACAAAACAATACTCAACAAATTCAAGAAAATTGAAATCATATCAAGCATCTCCTTGGATCACAATGGCTTGAACTAGAAATCAACCTTAAGGAAAAAACTCAAAAACATTCAAATACATGGAGACTGAATAACAGGTTATTAAATCATTAATGATTTAACAATGAGAACAAAGAAGGAATTAAAAAGTATCTAGAAACAAATGAAAATGAACACACAACACCCCAAAACCTATGGGACACAGCAAAGGCAGTCCTGAGAGGCAAGTTCCTAGAAATAAAGCCTACCTAAAAAAGATAGAAACATTTCAAATAAACATAACCTTACATCTACAGGAGCTAGAGGAACAACAACAAACAAAGCCCAGGGCAAGTTGAAGGAGGGGTAACATCAAGTTCAGAGCAGAACTGAATGACATAGAGACTAAAAGAACAATACAGAGGATCAATATATCCAAGAGCTCGTTCTTTGAAATAATAAACAAAATCCACAAGCCTTTAACTATACTCATCAAGAAAACAGAGAGAGGTCCCAAATAAATAAAATCAGAAACGAAAGAGTAGAAATGACAACAGATACCACAGAATACAAAGGATTGTGAGAAATAACTACAAATTACTATACGGCAAAAATTTGAAAACCTTGGCAAAATGGACAAGCTTCTAAAGACATATAATTTCCAAAACTGAATCAAGGAGAAGCAGAAAGCCTGACTAGACTGATAACAACTAGTGAAATTGAAGCAGTAATAAAAAATAAATTAATTAATTTTAAAAAAAGAAAAAAAAGCCTCCAAGCACACAAAATCCCTGCACTGGATGGCTTCACAGGAGAATTTTACCAGACTTTTAGGGAAGTGTTAACTCCTATGCTGATCAAACTATTCAAAAAAATTCAAAGAGGTAGGACTCTGAAATTCATTTTATAAGGCCATTATTATCCTAATTCCAAAACCAGGTTCAGGCAGAACAAAGAAAGAAAACTACAGACCAATAAGCTGATGGACATAGATGCTAAAATCCTCAACAAAATATTGACAGAACAGATCCAGAAATACATTAAAAAGACCAAAACTACAATCAAATGGAATTCATCCCAGGGATGCAAAGATGTTATAATATTTGCAAACCAACAGATGTAATATACCACATAAACCAAATGAAAGACAAATATCACATGGTCATATCAATAGATGCTTAAAAAACATTTGATAATATGCAGCACCCATTTATGATAAAAATTCTCATCAAAGTGGGCATAGAAGGAGCTTACCTCAACATAAGAAACACCATATATGAGAAACCTACAGCCAACATAATATTCAACAGGCAAAAAATAAAAGCTTCCTCCCTAATATCAGGTACAAAACAAGGATGTCTGCTTTCCCACTTGTATTCAACATAGTATTGGAAGTTCTAGCCACAGCAATCAGACAAGAAAAAGAAATAAAAGGCATCAAAATGGAAGGGAGGAAATAAAGCAGTCAGTATTTGCAGATGACATGATAGTGTATTTCGGAAACCCTACAGACCCAGTCAAAAAAATAATCAACCTAATAAGTGAACTTGGCAATATAGTGGGGTACAGAGTCAACATTCAGAAATTGAGGGCATTTTTGTACGCTAACAATGAAATATCAGAAACAGAAACTAGGACAAAACCCCATTTATTGTAACAACAAAAAAAATTAAATACTTAGGAATGTGCTTAACCAAGGAGGCAAAAGACCTATACTCAGAATACTATGTAACACTGAAGAAAGAAACTAAGGAAGATATAAACAAATGGAAGCATATACTGTGAAGAATCAACATCATTAAATGACCATACTATCCAAAGTAATCTATAAATTCAATGTAGCCCCTACTGAAGCACCAATGACACATTTCAGATTTAGAACAAATATTTCAAAACTTTATATGGAATCAAAAATGACCCTGAATAGCTGCCTCGATCTTGAGAAAGAAAAACAAAGTTGGATGTATCACAATACCTGATATCAAACTATACTACAAGTCCACAGTAATCAAAACAGACTGGTACTGGTATAAGAACAGACACATATATCAATGGAACAGAACAGAGAGCTCTGAAGTAAACCCATGTATCTACGATCCATTAATATCTGCCAAAGAGGGCAGGGGCAGAAAATGAAGTAAAATGAGCCTCTTCAACAAATAGTTTTGTGAGATCTGGAATAGTACATGCAAAAAAAAAAATGAAACTAGACCAGTTACTTACACCATAAGCCAGAAAAAACTCAAAATGGATAAAAGATCTCAATATAAGCCATGACACCATAAAAGTCCTAGGGGAAAACATAGGCAGTAAAATTTCAGATATTCCACGCAGTAATATTTTCACTGATACTCCTCTAGGGCAAGGGAAATAAAAGAAAGAATAAACAAATGGAACTATATCAAATTAAAAAGCTTCTGCACGGCTAAAGAAAACATCATCAATATGAAAAGGGAAACAACCGTATGGGAAAACATATTTGCCAATGACACCTCAAAATTTTGATCTTTACAATATATAAAGAACACATATGACTCAGTGCCAGGAAGACACACAATCCAATTAAAAATTAGGCACAGGACCTGAACTGACTCCTCTCCAAAGAGGACATATGGATGGCACACAGGCATATGCAAGGATACACAGTATCACTAGCCATCAGAGAGATGTAAATTAAAACTACAGTGAGATACCACTTCATAGCAGTCCGAACGGCCATCATTAACAAATCAACAAACATCAAGTGCTGGCAAGGATGTGGAGAAAAGGGAACCCTAGTACACTCTTGGTGGGAATGCAGACTGCTACTGCCACTGTAGAAAGCAGTATGGAATTTCCACAAAAAACTAAAAATGGAACTGCCTTTTAATCCAGTGATTCCACTGCTAGGATTATACCCCAAGAATCCTCAAACACAAATTCAAAAGAACCTATGTACCCTTATGTTCCTAGCAGCATTATTTATAATAGCCAAGTGCTGGAAACAGCCTAAGTGCCCATCAGTAGATGAGAGGGTCAAAGTGTGGTACATTTACAGACTGGAATGCTATGCGGCAGAAAGAAAGAACTCCTACCCTTCATGACAGCATGGCTGGAACTGGAGAATGTTATGCTAAGTAAAATAAGCTGGGTAGTGAAAGACAAATACCATATGATCTCACCTATCAGTGGAACCTTATGAACAAAACAAAAAATGACCTAAATAGAACCAGAGTCATGAAAGTAAGGAACTAACTGGCAGGGAACAGAGGAGAAGGATGAGGGGGATAATGGTGGGAAGAAGGGGAAGGGCCTAGTTAAAAAACAAGCATAAATGACCCATGGATGTGAAAAATATTGTGGGGGTTGACTGTGGGAGTGGGGTTGGGTAGGGCAGGGGAGAGCTACTATAATAGAAGAGTAAAAAATAACGAAATAAAAATAAAATAAAATAAAATAAAATAAAACCACATAACAGAAACAGTATAACTGTGACCACCTCCTGAATTCTATATCCACTTTGACTCAGTGGAGAACTTGAGAGTTTAGTGCCCGAAGTCCAGTTTTAACAGGAGGACGAGGTTTGGCTTTGCTGGGACAACAGGTCAGGAAATTTATCATAGTTCTGGATAACAGATATAAATCCTAAGGTGGGACTTCCGGGAATAGAGTTTCCAGCATTTGTAGTCTTCAAAGAATTTATCTTTCTACTTGAACAACCATAAAAAAATAATAATAATAGAGAAGGATGAACATGTGTGCATGGAGGGATGATATTTAAGATAGGTAACAAAACACTTCTCTTATGAAAAGATAGTTGATTGGTGATCTGTACTTGAATGAGTACTTTGTAAACCATTTATTGCTTATAAATGTTTGTGTTTTTGATCATTTACAAAGAAATTATGTAAAATTACAATATTCTACAAATTAAATATTCTCCTGAAAATTTAAAGAATGTGCTATTCACATAGTTTTGTTTATATTGTGTATTATTCAAATTTATTAAAGTCATTGAAATATTGAAAAATAAAGAATTTATCTTTCTCCCAAACCCAAGCCAGATAGAGGTTAAGACCCCCTCTCTGGGGCCTCAGTACTGCAGACCCAGAAGTAAGTCCAACAAGGCTACTCCTGTTGGTGGCCCAGCTCTATTCTGTAAGCTATATTCATATTATTTACTCCTTTGTTGGCTTGTAGGAGGAGAATTTCAGGGAAGGGAGTGGTAACAGTTACAGTGGCTTAAGTTCATACCTTATGGTGCTTTTTTTATGCTTCTTAGTCATCCCTGAACAATTTGGTAAGAAAATACTTTGGCCCTTGGCAGTATGATATGGAGTTATTCTCCACTGCTTAGTTCTTTCTGTTTCATGAGTTAGGCTTTCTCTTCCAATCTCCTCATGTCATACCTCAGGACCTATAACAGCCTCCTCACAAGTTTTTGTCCTTCATTGTTCTCATTCTTCTATCCCACATACAGTTGTCAGAATAATTCTCTAAGAATCCCACTTATATCAGGATACTAAATTACTCCTGCTCCTTTCACCCTTCCCATCCACTCTAGGTTTAGTCTGTGTTTCACCTCCTTTCTGAAATGTCTTAAGCAGGCCCCAGAACATGGCAAGAGGGAAGCCAGAGGGGAAAAAGATCATGAAGGCACCCTGACTGGTGTGTTACAGTTGGTTGGGTATCAGTCCACCAAGCAAAAGTCCACTGCTTCGATTCCTGGTCAGGATACACGCCTGGATTGGGGTTCATTCTGCAACTGCGGCACACATGAGAGACAACTGATCTACGTTTCTCTCTCACATTGGTGTTTCTCTCCCTTTATTTATCCCTCCCTTCCCCTCTTTCTAAAAACAAATAAAATCTTTTTTTTTTAATCATGAAGGCTTATTAAAGCATTATGCTTGGATTTGATTTTATAGAGTCAGAGACACTAAAAGTTTATACATAAGAAATTATATGGTGAGATATTTATTTCAGAGAGTCAATATTGTCTTGGTATAGAAGGCAGCTAGCTGGAAATATCAGCAATTCCTGGAGTACCTTTATCATGGGCATGGGACCAATCATTTTGTTTTTATACTATGAGGACTAGAATTGGCTGCTATTCTGGTCTAAATCTAAATTGTCCCTAAATCAACAAATTTAGAGGGTCTGAATCTCTGTTCTACCATTTCAAAAGAAAGTTTAGCCAGAGTTCTAGTCATTTGGGTTTTAGAACAGCTGCTTGGTTTAGGGTAGTTATATTGGATGTGGAATAATTAGTCATTGGATCCTTGGTTTTAATATTTAACATTTGAAATTCCTTTCTATCTATTTAACTAACTTAGCCTATACTTTTGTTGTAATAAAGAGGGTATCCATTTAGCTGGAACTAATTCATATTATTTGAATTATCTGTGTGGTTGAAGAAGAAAAACTTGGCCAGGTTCTAAGATGGCTGCAGAGTAGACAGAAGAAACACTCACATGCTCCCCGCCCCAAACTGGATTTACAGCAAGATTATAAAGCAATCAACCTAAATAACCAACTGAAGGCTAGCTGAACTGAACTATAATAACCAAGGATTTACAGAAGAAGCCACATAGAGACTGATAAGAAGAGCAGAGACAGGATAAGGGCGGGTCCCCACACCCAGGTGGTAGCAGCTAGAAGTTGGAAGGATATCATGGCTGCAAAACACTCCACCCATAAGCATGGCATCTCAATCCCACACAAAGATTCCCAACCCAGAGTAATAGAAATAGGAAAAGGAGTCCACATAGCATCTGGTGGTAAAAATCCAATAGGGATTCAGTCCATCTGGGAAATCCAGATGCCACCTTCCCAGGGACAAGTACTCCTACTGTTATAGCACCAGCCTGAGCAATGCACTTCCCAGTCTCTGACTGCTGGTGAGGCCACGGTCCCTGAGCTGGGTCCTGTGGAGGGGTCTTTTGGCCACAGACAGCAGTGGCTTTGGGGGCTCTTTCTTCTGGACAGGCTTTGGGTGGAGACTCAGACAGTGACTAAAATCTGTGGTTTGAGAAAGAAGGCCAGTCTTCCCCACCTACAGCACACAGCCAGCACCTTGCTCCCCTAGTGAATAACTTGTCTGGCTCTGCCCTGCTAAGTTCAGTGGCACAAGGAGAACAGAATGCCACACAGAGCTGGGACTTTTGAACCATGTCTCCTGGGGAAGCTTTTGTCTGGGAACCAGGTGTGTGAATGTTAGAGTATATGGTTACATTGCAGGTGGATGCAAATCCTATCTCCCCTGAGACCTCAGCCCATGCTACCCTGTGAAGGAGAAGAAACGTCCACCCCTCTTACAGTCTTGTGCATACCGCCCCAAACAGGAGACTGTATTGATCATCCCTGCCAAGTCCTGGGTACCCTGCCCCACTAGTTTCAGTCCCCTGGAGATAAGGGAGAGCAGCTCAGAGCTGGGATATTCAAAGTATGAGTCCCTTGGAAACTCTTTTCTGGGACCAAGGCAAAGTGCTTAGCCCCCTCATGCAGACTGGGCTGGCATCACCCACCATGGGAAACTTGATCTCTCCCACTGAGCCTGGGGAGGCTGAGCTTTCACCAAATCTGAACCTGTAGTGAGCTTCTTCATGGGTAACTAGAGCTGAAGACTCTGGTAGAGACTGAGTGGTCTGGCTCTGGAGCAGGAGCCCCTTTTTCCTCACTGAGTGCCTGACTGTATGATCCCCAAGTAGGGAACCCACTAGCCCTATCCTCCCAGTCCTGTTTGCCTTGCCCTACTGAGCTTGAAACCTGTGGAAGAGGCTGTGGTTCTCAGCCAGTCTGGAGCCACCCTACAGTCTTTCTTTGGAAGAGTCTAGAAAAAGACCAGCCAATTTCAGGGAGAGGCAGAGTAGTGACAGGTATAGGCAGACCTCAGGGAGCTTTTGTCCTTAAACAGATCTTCCCCCAGGTATAAGCTGGAGGAAGCCAATCCCTATACACAGATTGGCTCCTCCCATGCACAACCAGGTCCATTAGATGTAGCCACAGTGAACAGCATGGTAGCTCTGGACAGGTAGCCCAAGGCCAGTTACACACAATGTCTGACATCAACCTATACCTGAACCCCACCTAAGTGGACCCAGAACCAACACAACCAGTGGTAGGCTTCAGAACACAGCAGAGCTTGACCAAACTAGCCACACTAGCAGCACACACAAAGGGGGATTCTGGCAGGCACCAGATGCTATTGGGAACAACTCCACCTTGAGGTGCCACCCCTGCAAAGCATCTAATACATGGTGATTGAGGATTACTCTTATAGTCTAGCCAGTCTGAAAGGTTAACTCTACCCACAAAATGGCAAACAGCATTTAAGACTCAACTGCAACAGAAAGATGCACATAACCCACAAGAAACATTCCTAACTCCCAGAGCTCAGGTGGTCTAGAAGATTGTGCCACTGAGCTCAACATGACATCTTTTTTTCTTTTTCTTTTTTTTTTTTTTTTTTTGCTGGGTACAGTGAACTTCATTGATGGTACATGACAAGGTAGGGCTCCCTAAGCCTCTCCCTTTCTTCAGGGCATATGGGATTGAAGCTGTAGAGATCAGGAGATTGTCAGTGTTTTTGGAGACTGGTTTGGGGCAAGGAATCCCTAGAAACTGAGGGCATCCCTTTCTGTCACTGGGGTTGGTGGTCCAGAGGGCTTCTTGGAGGCCATGTGGACCATAAGGTCTACCACCCTGTTGCTGTAGCCAAATTCATTGTCACACCAGGAAATGAGCTTGACAAAGTGGTCATTGATGGCAATGCCAGCCCCAGAATTGAAGGTGGAAGAGTAGGTGTCACTGTTAAAGTTGCAGGAGACAACAGGGCCTCAGTTTAGCCTGGGATGCCCTTGAGGGGACCCTCTGATTCCTGCTTCAGAACCTTCTTGATATCCTCATATTTGGCAGCTTTCTCCAGGTAACAAGTCAGATCCACAACTGACATATTGGGAGCGAGAACACGGAAGGTCATGCCAGTGAATCTCCCATTTAGATCAAGAATGACCTTGCTCACAGCCTTGGCAGTACCAGCAGAGGCAGGGAGGATGTCCTGGGTAGCCCCTCAGCCATCACACCACAGCCTCTAAGAGGGACCATCCATGATCTTATGGGTGGCAGTGATGGCATGGACATGGTCATGGGTCCCTCCATAATGCCAAAGTTGTTGTGGGTGACCTTGGTCAGGAGGGCCAAGTGGTTGGTGATGCAGGAGGCATTGCTAACAATCTTCATGGAGTTGTCATATTTGTCATGGTTCACACCAATCATAAACATGGGGACATCCACAGAAGGGGAAGACATGGTGACATTATTGACTCTATCCTTCAATGAGCCCTAGCATTCTCCATGGTAGTGAGGACACCAGTGGACTCCACAACATATTCAGCCCCAGCATCACCCCATTTGATGTTGGTAGGATCTTGCTCCTGGAAGATAGAGACAGACTTTCCATTGATGAGAAGCTTCCTGTTCCCAGCCTTGACTGTGCCTTTGAACTTGTCATGAGTTCAAAGTTATGTCATACTGGGACACGTAGATCATGTACTTGAGGTCAATGAAGGGGTCATTGATTGTGACAATGTCCACTTTACCAGAGTAAAAACCAGCCCTGGTGACCAGGCACCCATTATGGCCAAATCCATTACTCTAACCTTCACCATTGTGTCTTAGGGTTGTGGCTAGCACTTTGCAGGAACATGCAGCTGTCTGTCAAACAGGAGGAACAGAGAGCCCAATAAGACACCTTCATCATAAACCCATCATAACAAGTTTGGGGGTCATAGGAGATCTACCTAATATATACAGACAAAATGGGGAGACAAAGAAATATGCCCTAAGTGAAAGGAAAAGAAACTAAATGAAATGAAAGCAGCCAAAATACCAGACACATAATTTAAAAAATGGTAATAAAGATGCCCAAGGACCATAGGGGGAAGAACATGAACAAAGAGATAGTAAGCATTAAAAAAGACATAAAATACATAAAAAAAGAATAGTACTCCACAATAAAATATTATGCAGCCATAAGAAAAGACAAAATACTGCCATTTGCAACAACATGGATGGACCTTGAGAATATTAGGCTAAGTGAAATAAGTCACGCAGAAAAATCTAAGAACCATATGATTTTACTCATATGTGGGACATAAAACTGAAACTCATGGACACAGACAGCAATGTGATGGTTACCAGAGAGAAGGGAGTGGGAATGTGGGAGGTGGAATGAGGGTTAATATACAGTGGCAAAGCGATGGTTTGACATTGGGTTGTGGGAACACAATGTAATATACAGACCTAGTATTATAGAAATGTACATGTGAAACCTATAGGATCTTGTTGACCAATGTCACCCCAATAAATTAAATAAAAAATAAGAAACCATAAAAAGTACCAGTCAAAAATGAATAATACACTAGAAAGAATCAATGGCAAGTTGGATGAAGCAGTGGATCAAATCAGCAATTTAGAGATCAAGAAAACAAAAAGCTCCCAAGAAGAGCATCAAAAAGAAAAGAGAATTTTTAAAAATGAGGAAAGTCTAAGGGACTTCTGAGACAACATCAAACATAACAACCTCCGCATCATAGGGGTAGCAGAGTGACAAAAGAGTGAGCAAGGGATAGAGAACCTATTTGAAAAAATAATGGCTGAAAACTTCCCTAACCTGGTAAAAGAAAAAATAACACAAGTTTATGAAACACAATGAATCCCAATCAAGATGAACCCAAAAAGCCCGCACCAAGACACATCATAATTAAAATGACAAAGGTTAAAGATAAAGATAGAATCTTAAAGGCAGCAAGAATGAGAGCGTTAATTACCTGCAAGGGAGTTTCCATAAGACTCTCCGATGATTTCTCAAGAGAAATACTTCAGGCATGAAATATTCAAAATGATGAAAAGCAAAGGCCTGAAACTAAGGCTACTCTGTCCAGCAACACTATCATTTGAAATTGAAGGCAAAATAAAGAGTTTCTCAGACAAAAAAAAAAATGCTAAAGGAGTTCATTACCACCAAACCAGTATTGCAAGAAATATTAAAGAGCCTGCTTTAAGAATAATAGAGATAAGATGATAGGTAAAAGGAAAAAATGGCAGTAAATAAAAGCTAACCAATAATAACCTTATAAGTGGATTACCAAATGCTCTAATCAAATAACACAGGGAAGTTGAACATACAAGATTGTAAGAAAATACTATGAACAACTATGTGCCAACAAATTGGACAGCCCAGTGGAAATGGATATATTCCTAGAAACATAAAATCTTCCAAACCTGAATCAGCAAGAATCAGAATACCTGAATATGCCTATTACAAGTAATGAAATTGAAGCATTAATCAAAAAAACTGTCAGCAAACAAAAGTCCTGGACTGCATGGATTCACAGGAAAATTTTACCAATCATTCGAGAAAGGACTAACATATCATCTTAAACTATTCAAAAAAATCCAAGAAGAGAGATTTCTAAACACTTTTTATGAGGCCAGCAATGTCCTAATTTCAAAAGCTGATAAACAGACTACAGAAAAAAATTATAGCCCAATATCCCTGATGAAGATAAAGGCTAAAATCCTCAACAAAATATTATCACACTGGATCTAGCAACACATCAAAAGATAATACACCATATTCAATGGGAATTCATTCCAGAAATGCAAGGTTGGTAGAATATCTGCAAATCAATAAACCTGATACACCACAAAAAAAAATGAAGGATAAAAATCACATGATAATATTAATAGATGAAGAAAAAGCATTTGATAAAACCCAGCACCCTTTTATCATTAAAAAAGAAAAACTCTCAGCAAAGTAGTATAGGAGTCATACCTCAACATTATAAATGCCATATATGACAAACCTGCAGCCAACAGCATACTAAAAGAGCGAAAACTACTTTTTTGGTGTCACGTGACATCATAAAAGATGAGTGGATAAAATAATATGGGACATTTACACAATGGAATACTATTCATCTGTCAAAATGAAGAAAATATTACCCTTTGGGACAGCATGTATGGACCTGGAGAACTTGATGCTAAGTGAAATAAGCCAGTCAAACAAAGGGAAATACCATATAATTTCACTCATATGTGGAATCTGAAGAACAAAGTGAACTAACAAGCAAAATAGAGTCAGACTCGGGTAGCAGATGGCAACTATGAAAGGGTTGGGGGTGGAGGGATCGAGCAAAAGGAGAAATGACTCATGGACATGGATAACTGTGTGGTGATTCGGTTGGGGAGGAGGGTATAAGGGGATAAATGGTGATGAAAAAATACAATAAAAAAGACAAGAATAAAATCAATGTAATTCACCATATCAACAAACTGAAGAAAAACTAAAAAAGATTTTCAATATGTGTATTAAAAGTGTATGAGAAAAAAATAGACAGGGGGAGGCTAAGAATAGTATAGAAAATTGAGAAGCCAAAGAACTGACATATACAGCCCATAAACAAGAACTAAGAGGTATGGGGATGATGGGATGGGATACAGGGCAAAGGGGATAAAGGAGGGGAAAAAATGGGACAACTGTAATAGCATAATCAATAAAATATACTAAAAAAAAGGTTATTTTATTCTCAAAAAGTGTATGAGAAAACCTAACATTCATTCTGATATGAACTCTCAGTAAACAGAGAAGTGAACCTCCTCAAATGGTCTAATGATATCTACAAAAAAACCTAGAGTCAACATCTCACTTATGAGTGAAAGACTAGATTCCTTCCCTCTAAGACCAGGAAAAATACAAGGATGTCTATTCTTATCACTTCCATTTAGCATTGTACTGAAGGTTATAACCAGTGCAACAGGGAAGAAATATAAAGCAAAGACATAACTATAGGGTAGGAAAAAGGAAAAGGAAAAAGATGATATGATGATCTGAGTCGAAAATCTGATAGATTATACAAAGAAGCCACTACAACTAATAAGTGAGCTAACTAATACAGAAAATTTGCAATAATATTATAATATCAATACACAGAAATTTATATTTGTACATACAAGCAATGAACATAAAAATTTTAAAACCATGCACAATAACATCAAAAATAAGAAATAAGAAAATAATGGAACATTGATGAGAGAGTTTAAGAAAATCAAAATTAATGGAGAGATATAGTTTTAAGATGTCAATTTTTGCTAAGCTGGTCTATAAATGCATCACACAATCCCAATCGAAATTTCAGTAGTGCTTTTGTAGAAATTGACAGACTGATTCAAAAATTCACATGAAATGCAAAGGACCTTATGTAGCCAAAATAACTTCAAAATGAACAAAATTAGAAGATTACACTACCTGATTTCAATATTTATAAAATTACACTAACCAACACAATGTGATATAGGCATAAAGATGACAAATAGATAACTGGTATTGAACAAAAAGTCCAGAAATAGACACAAACTGATTTTTAACAAAGTTGCAATTCAATGGAGAATTCAATAGCCTTTTTAACAATTATGCAATAATGATTGGTTATCTACATGCAAATAAATAAACTTCAATATATAATTTATATCACATACAAAAATTAACTGAGAAAACCCAAACATTATTTGTTAATGTTTAAAAAACAGAAAGAATTTGTTCCCAGATCTGAAGACTCACTATAATAAAGATATAAGTTCTGTGTAAAATGATATCTAGATTCTATGAAATCCCTATCAATATCTCAACTTTGAAGATAATAAGGAGAGACTAATAAGCTGATTCCAATATTTATATGTAAATGTCAAGCTCTATTAATAGTTAAGATACTGTTATGAAAGCAAAATATTAGAACACTTCATCTACTCAATGTCAAAACTAAAAAGCAAAATAAAAGACTATAATATTAGCACAACAATAGACAAATATGCTAATGAAATAGAAGAATCTAGAAAGACAAATTGATGACAAAAAATGGTGCAATTGGATATCCATATGGAAAAGAATTGAAATTCAACTCCTTTTCTCACATTATGCATAAAAATCAGTTTCAGATGGATTATAGATCAAATGTAAGAGATAAAACAATAACATGTAAGAAGATAATATTGGCCAATATATTCATAATCTCTGGGTAGAGAAAGACTTCTTAAGCAGAACACAAAAAGTATTAACAATAAAGGAAAACAGATCAAACTGACTGCATTAAAATTAAGGACTTCTCTTCATCAAAAGATACCATTAAGAAGTCACATAACAGGAAATTTTCATAAATATCTAGAAAAGAGCTCATATCTAGGGTATATAAACAATTCCCACAAATTAATGTAAAAAAGATAAATAACTCAATAGGAAAAGATAAGGTAGAAATTTAAAAATGTACCCCCCAAAGTTAATATCCAAATGGCTAACCTACATATGAAAAGATACATGACTGTATACATAGTCAGGGCATGCAAAATAAAGTCACAATGAAATACTTACCAAAATGACTTAACATAAGAAGACGGACAATACCAATACTGGCAAAGACATAAACCAAAAGGAAATCTGTGTATGTCTGTTGGGAGAAAAATTTAGTACAACCATTTTGGAAAACAGCTTATCATTATGTACTAAAATTGAAGATATTCATGTCCTATCAATTCCACCCAAATATACATACAAAAATGTTAAAAAGGACATTCTAGAAATACTGTTTTTAATAGGCAAAAATGGAAAAAGTCCAAAAGCAGAACAGATAAATTGTGATATATT
Organism: Mormoops blainvillei; assembly: GCA_004026545.1. Lineage (NCBI taxonomy): Eukaryota > Metazoa > Chordata > Mammalia > Chiroptera > Mormoopidae > Mormoops > Mormoops blainvillei. The sequence goes on along the minus strand of PVJD01000003.1, from coordinate 1,046,405 downwards.
TACATTATAACAATACAAGACAGTAATAAAAAATAAATTAACTGTAGCTGTTCACAACAACATGGTGATTCCCAAAAAGAAAATGGTGTGCCAAAGAAGGTAGACATAGTAGACATACACACACACATACACACACACACACACAATCATATTTTGTAATTCCATTTATATAATGTCCAAATAAATAAATAAACCAAAATCAACTTTAGCAGCTCGGATATAAACATTTTCTTCTTTTTTAGAAAAAATCCTCACCTGAGGACATGCTTATTGATTTTAGAGAGAGAGGAAGGGAGAGAAAAAGAGAGAGAGAGAGAGAAACATTGGTGTAAGAGAGAAACATCAATTAGTCAGTCACGTCTCCTACACACTCTGACCTAGGATCAAACCTGAAACCTAGGTATGTGCCCTGATTGGAGATTGAAAAAACCTTTTGGTGTATAGGACAATGCTCAATCAGCTGAGCCACCCGGCCAGGAAGGATACAAACATTTTCAAGTGGTAAAATATGAAGGAAATCAAATGTGTTATTACAGCAAAGTTAGGGTAATGTTTATCTTTGTGGAGGGAAAGGAGTTGGTGATTGGGAGGGGACAAGAAGAGGGTTTCTGGGATGCTGGTGATGTTCTATTTCTTGATTTGGGTGGTAGTTTACTTTTGCTTTATTATAAATTATTAACCTGTACATATTTGTCATGTGCAGTTTTAATGTATATAATATTCCAAAATTTTACATGCTAAGTTAATGACAACAACAACAGAAAGACAGGCTTCTCTGGGCAGGCTTCTATGGCTATGTGTGAGTAATGGCTACAATGAGAGGCTGTGGGCTGAACACCAATCACCCACTGCTAAAACTAGGTTCACTAGAGATTGATTTAAAAGCGTTTTTGTTTTTTTTTCCACATCTGCAGATAGTTTTCCAATGCAATAAACCAAGCCAGGGCCGGAACCCCTGTGTTTTCATTCATCATCAATCATTCTTACCAATTCAGTCATGATACACAATCATATTATTTTCTATTGTCCAGGCATTGGACAAGGTGCTGAGGTTTCAGAGGTGAACAAGTCAGCTATTATCACTGTCCTCACGGAGCTGTCCAGACACAGTGCCAGGTGGTGGCAGTGAGGAAGAGGGGCTAAGTGGGTGGGAGAAAATAAAGTTAATATTAAAAATTGTGTGGAGTAAACAAACAAGAGGTACTGTTTCTTTGTCAAGAAGAAACTGGATAAAGACATTACAGGAAAAGGATTGTCTGAAAAGCCTCCTCTGTGGAAGGTACCTCCTTGAATTGCTTAAAAGAAAGGTTAAACAGCAGGCCAGCAAGATGCTAAACTGGGAGGGGCAAAAGTAGGTTTACAATTGTGGGTATATGAAACAGTTTATTCTTGTGTTATTATTTATTAATTATTGTATTTTCCATAGGAATAACTGTAAACCTACCTTTGACCCACCCTGTATAACAATGTTTTACCTATAAGCTTCTGTTTTCACATTCAGAGTTTATTTTACACAGCAAACTTTTAGTTAATTTCAACAATTCAACTCATCATGTAGTTCCTGAGTGACTATGTATGCCAGCCTCTGCTCCAGGCATAGGGTATGAAGGTGAAGATGCCATATTGAGATACGAGTGCCTCAGGACTCAAGGAACCTTCAGGCTTTGGTGACTGTGATGGCTAACACTAGGTCCTCTTAAAGTGGAATGGTCCTGGGTGGGAATGTCATATCAGATGAAGCGTCTATCCTCAAACCAAATCACAGACTTTAAGGAACTTGTGGAGGGGTGAGACTTGTTCACACAAAGTCAGGACACCCTCAGCTGGCCTTCTTGATAGAATAGACTCCAGAAAAAACTTTTGACCATATTGGCTTTTCATTAATTAAACCAAGACTTAGTGAACACCAGCTATTGTACATCAGTGTTTTATCACCCTGGTGACTACAAACACAGATGGTTCCAGCAAGAACATTTTTCTTCCAGAGCCAGTGTTCCAGGACAAATAATAAACATCTTGGCTGTGGCTCTTGCTTAGGGTCACACATGCAGTAGGTAGGTGGTAAATGAAAGGTTAGCTAATGTGAGTGCTTCTATCACATACTTTGGTGGATGTACACATGCATATCAGCCTTTTGGAAGAGGCTCCCTCTCCCCTATACTTCCAGCCACCAGCATCTTCCCTAATGTATATCCAGTACAATGGAACTTGATGACACTGCTTGTTCTAAATTTGGCATGATCTAATCTAGCAGAAGACTCCAAGAGGGAAATAAAGTGGAAGGCATTCCCCACTAGGGTGTCAGAGGAGTTGGTGAGACAGTGAACACTATGAGGTCAACTTCTGATCCCAGACTGGGGGGAAGTGTGCCCTGTCGGTGGTTTAGCAATCTCACCCTGAGTAAAACTGCTCAGCAAATTGATGTCAAGGCATGCTCATCAAAGAACCCGCTAGTTTGCAGAAGGCTGTATTCAATAAAGACAAAGTGGCTTATTCAATCACCAAAGTAACAACACTACGCCTATACTAGCTCTTGCTACACTGTCCGTCTTTCCTCTCCATCTACAAAAGCGAACATCTCTCTACCTCCTCAGAAACAGAAGGGAAGTTCTCCTTCTCTAGGGACCACCCCATAGTGCACCCCAGTAGTGGGAAAGATACGTGGCTCACCAAGTGCTTGGCTCCTTATTACAATACCTCCACCCAAATAGGCAGACATCCACTGCTACTTTCATCCCTAAGTGAAACTATGGTCCAACAGTCCACATGAGGCATTTCACCGTAAAAAAAAAAGGAGTTATTCCAGTCTTCTCAGCAAAATGAGAAGGTTCTAACTTCTTATTCTTAAGAAGTTTTAAGGGATCAGGGAAGTGAGAAATTCCAATTTCTCAGGAGTATTTGAGGGAGTAAGGAATAGGTCTGGGTATGTACAGAGCATGTACATGTCCAAAACATGTGCATGTATAACCATCATGCTGCTCAAAGAGATCGAGTAAGAATTTGGGAACACAAGCAGAATTATTTTTATTTCATTTAATTAGATGCAGAGATTTTATTTTTTTTATTTTGTGTTTTTCTGTACATAAACCAAGAAAAGAGAATGGTATTAAGAATATCTTTGTAAAGAGGCTTCTCTAATATTTCCACCTTCTTGGAGATGCAGCATGAGGAGAAAGGAAGTTGGTTTACTTCATACTAGATCTTTAAAAAGTCTGGTATGTTCATATATCCTGAGCAGATGTGAATGGTAATAGTTCCAGAATCCTGGACTAAGATTCCACCCTTTTCCTCTGTTGCTGCCAATTTCCCACCCCAACTAAAACAGTCTGAAACTCAGGAAATCTAATCATTACTGCATTTAAAAATATATTTGCAAATCATCTAGGGACATTATTATTTTCCTCAAAAAAAAAAAAAAGAGACAACATGACTAGTAAGGAGTGCGGTAGAGACGCAAGAGTTCTGGCTAGGCACCCACGGGCAAGAGCACTGCAGCAATAATTAAGCAGCTGGCTGGATCCCACTGAGAAGTGTGGGGCCTAAACCTTAAGCTGGGATCACAAGCCTAGAACACCAGAGCCCAAACACACACAGATAATAACCAGCAGCAAAGGCAGCAAAGTTGCTTTCTGCCAGACACCGACCACTGGAGACACAAAAAGACTTTCAAAGGGTCAATACACAAATTTTCATTTGCAGCCACTTACCTTGGGCTCTGGCAAAGTCAGGGCAGAGTGGGCTAGAGACAACTGAGGAGACTCTGGAGACAAAAGCTTTGGGGAGAGGACTGAGGAAGTAGCCACCATGATCCCAGTGGCTATGGGCTTGTGATGTAAGATAAATGTAAGTCATGACTCCATCAAAGTCCTAGAGGAGAACATAGGCAGGAGAATTTCAGATATCCCATGCAGCGATATTTTCACCAATATGTTCCCTAGAGCAAGTGATATAAAGGAAAGAATAAGCAAATGGGATTTCATCAAATTAAAAACATTCTGCACAGCTAAAGAAAACATCAGCAAAATGAAAATGGAACCAACCCTATGGGAAAACATATTTGCCAATGATACCTCAGACAAAGGTTTGATCTCCAGAACATATAAAGAACTCCCATGACTGCACTCCAGGAGAACAAACAATCCAATTAAAAAACAGGCAAAAGACCTGAACAGACGCTTCTCCAAGGAGGACATACAGAGGGCCCAGAGACATATGAAAGGATGCTCAGCATCACTATCCATCAGAGAGATGCAAATTAAAAACACAATGAGATACCACTACACACCCATCAGAACTGCCATCACAATCAAATAAAAAAATAACAAGTACTGGCGAGGTTGTGGAGAAAAGGGAGCCCTAGTGCACTGTTGGTGGGAATACAGACTTGTGCAGCCACTGTGGAAAACAGTATGGAATTTCCTCAGAAAACTGGTAATGGAAATGCTTTTTGGTCCAGCAATTCCACTGCTGAGATTATACCCTAAGAACACTGAAACACCAATTTGAAATAACCTATGCACCCCAATGTTCATAGCAGCATTATTTATAATAGCCAAGTGCTGTAAATAGCTTAAGTGCCCATCAGTAAATGAGTGGATCAAAAAATTTTGGTACATTTACACAATGGAATACAACACAGCAAAAAACAAGAAGGAACTCCTACCCTTCATGACAGCAAGGATGAAACTGGGGAGCATTATGCTAACTGAAATAAGCCAGGCGGTGAAAGACAAATACTGTATGTTCTTATGTGTAAGTGGAACCTAATCAAAAAACAAAGAAGAGAGCAAAATAGAACCGGATACAAGTAAAAAAAGAACAAACTGATATTGACCAGAAGGGGCTGGGGGAGGAGGATAAAGGGAAAAAGAATGGGAAGGTCTTCAAGGTATATGTATAAAGGACACATGTACAAAGACAACGTGGAGGGAGGGGAGAATTCATTGTGGAAGGTGTGGGTGGATAGGGAGAAGAGTAATGTGGTGATAATGGGGACAGCTGTAATTGAACAACAATAATAAAAAATGAGATATTCTGAATTTGTTTTGTGAAGAGCCAGAGGGAAAAAAAGAGAGTGTGTTTTTAGTTCCCCTGTAGTCTATGGGCTAACTCCAAAACTGAATATACATGGTCATGACTATTTGAAAATTGTGTTTACACTTATAAGAATCAATAGCTATTCATTTCTTTTTTGCCCTTCGATATAAAGATAAACAGTGAGGGTGGTTTTCATTTCATTGGCTTGTTTAAACACCAGTGTCCTCTTAAAAATACTGTTAGTATGATATTTTCTGACATGATTTTGAACCACACTGTGTGCACTGCTGGCTCTGCATACCAGAAGCTACTGTCAGCTGCCAGGAGTCATTAATCAAAAGAAGAAATGAATATACAGGATTCTGAAAATGGTATAGGGACTCTGCTTCTCTGCAGAGAGCCTCCTTCCTCTTCCAATTTTGGCCCAGGTTCCAGCTGACCATATAGGACCCCAAGCACAGCACATTCCCTTTCCATAGGGGTAGAGACCACAGGATGACAGTGGGGTTCAGGGAAGAGCAATGGCATTCTGAATCCCTGGTAACATTACTGGGTGTCACCATAGCCCTGTGGATAACAGAAGAAGGGCTGTAAGGGGAATTAAGTGAGCTTATACTAGGTCAAGATGAGACAAAGTCTGGGGATCCCTTCAGTCCACATCCTACAATCCCTAGAGTCACTTTCGCCCCTTTGGGCAAGTGTTTGGTAATATCATTTTGGTCAAAGCCAACTAACTGTCGGCACCTTTTCAATTAGCTCAGGCTGCTCTCCTTTATACTTTTTTTTATGACATTTCAAAGGCAAAGAAAAGGAAATGGTCTTAGAAGGTAAGCAGATTACTTTAGTTCACAGACTTGATAATTTAGATGAAGACTGAACTAAATGATTTCAAGGTCTTAGATTTAATTTGTGCCATCCATAACCAATTTTCAAGAGTTAGTGGGTATAATGAAATGAAAACTATGATATACCATTGACCCTCAGGCCACAAAAAGAGAGTCGAGAAAGAGTATAGTTAGAAAAATATTGAACATAACATAGTCGAGACATCCTTCTAAACTTTTTATTTTATCCCTGGGGTATGGTACAAGGAGAGTTCATGTTAGCTTTTGGGTTTTTGCTTGCAATAAGCACATTTCATCTTTGAGCAGGGCTATGCCAGTTAGTGACATAATGTTCACATGGTAATATGATACAGTAAGCACAATTGTAGTGCACAGACCAGACTGTGGCCTGGGAAAGACAAGCTCTATCCATATATCAATGGTAATGGCCTGGAACTAAGAAAGTGAGTATTTTGAAGCAATTGCACATGAATTTACCTTGAGGAGATTAGAGGTTTATGTCACTAAGAGAGTGAAGTCATCAGAAATGACCTAAATTAATGGGATGTTGCCAGAACAAAGCCACACTCTGCAGACATATAGCTTAACTCTTTTTGGGCTTCATATTTCTCTGAGGCCTTTTTTTTCTTTTGTGAATGCAAGGAGCTTTCAACAGAGACAACAAAGCCAATATGATTTGCACTTTCCTTGCTATCTGCCTATTGCTTGATGAAGGAGGCTTGAAAATAAATAGGTTCCGCTAACCAAATACCCTAGAGGTAAGATCCATCTTTTTAACCAACAGTCCTCTCCTAACTCTATGGGTCCTCAGAGGAACAGTATTAGTAGGCTTTTAATAAATAGCATTTGAATTGGAGAGAATGGAATTGTTAGCAGTAGCTGGTCCCCAGAGTGGTGGTGGGATAGCATTACCAAAAAAAAAAAAAAAAAAAGGACAAAACAAACAGCCCCTTTGAAAACCAGCTGGTTGCCTGAGTCTTTCTGTGATTCTCAGTAGACTACTCCATGAGCCAGTAAGGAATAAGACGCTGGACTCTCTCTGCCTTCTTGGAGCTGCCTAGCAGCCAGGACCTATTTTTTCTGATTGTTACATTCATTCATGAGAGTCAGTACCGCTTATTTGTTTCACCCCCTTCTAATGTCAACTCTTGGCTACTAGAGATGTCATAAGGCTAATCATACCTTACTTGGATCAAATAACAACATAACTTCAAAAGTTATGAGAAATACTTTCAGGTAAATGTATTCCCTTTTAGGCAGTGGCCATTTTAACATTGAATCATCAAAACCGACTATAGAATATCCTCCTGAAGGCCCTCTTAGAGGCAGGGAGTTGAACCTCTCCTGTGGGATGCACCTAACATCTGGAATGTAGAATCCATAATCAAGAGGGATACAGTGGACAAAAGCACCCTACAACTCAACAAGTATTGCTCACTGAAGAGTATTTTTATTTCATTATGGTCCTCTATAAATCAAGGATAAAGGAACAACATCAAAAGTTATGACTAATGAATAGGTAAAGTAGGAGGCTAGCTGCTTAAATGGAGTGGTGGAACTTATGCACAGAAGCTTTCCTGCCTCTATATGTCTGTCATGTGCCTAAAAATCCACCCTCAGAAAATTTGTCTTACGTCAGTGCTTTTCCATTTTCTCATTACAACCCACATAAAGAGTACATTTTATAGCACTTTTCAGCACTTTATAGCACTGTCTATAAATGAATAACTTCCTGTGCACTTGCCTTTAAATCAAGAATGAGTGGGAAATTTAACCTATTTTTAAAATTAAAACCCCTGCTCAGTGTGTTTTTTGAAATATTGCACCAGCCAATAGGAAAAGTAGTATGCTAGTACAGGTTCATCTCTAACATTTGTAATATCCAGGCAAGAACACATGTGAAAACCAGACCTGGGAAGTCCCTTTCTTTGCTCACTCAGTTATGAGCTGCACCTGAAGGGCATTAAATACATATATGTGGACACTCCAGCCAGTGAGTGTAGTCTCTGTTCCCCTTCATTCTACCTCCAAACACAGCCACTACTAAGACTTAAGTTTGTGCACACCAGGTGGACAAAGGGCCAGAGAAATCTATATGCAGATCTCAGAACATAGTCTAGAAGCAGTTTGTTGGGGCAGGGGTGGGGACTGGTCAGAAGCAAGCCAGAGCGGACAGGGGATCCATCCAGGAAAGGGGACCCAGTTATCTAAAACATAAGAAAAATTAGGAGGGTCAAGTACTATGCTAGTATTAATATATTCAAATTAGTGCATTCAATGTGCCACTGTCTGCACATCCCTGTAACCCTGTAATTACATCAACAGAACAAGTGAGAATGTATGGCCAGCCCTAATTTAGAACCCAAGTTCTAGCATATTCGTTCTCAGAAAATAAAACAAAAATAAACCCAGGTTTTATTGCTTTTACTCAAGAAGCATTTTTTAATTAAAAAAGAACAGTATTTCTCATCTACTCATTTTTTTTTTAAACATGGAATTTCAATTTAGAACCCATTTATATGTGGTTCTGCTTTGAGCAAGTTTGTAAAGATCTTGTTCCCTTTCGCTGTCGATATATCCTGCCCATTTGCAGGGAGCACAAAGAGGAGGATGACGGGAAAATGTATAGAAAGCAGGTCTTGTTCAGTAGTCTATATGTGAGAGGACTGGGGGAAGGAGACAATAGGGGCTACTTGAGCTCATGTCTCCTGACACCAGCCAGTATATCATAATAGCTTGTCTGTTAGAGTGTCTAATAACCCATAGAAAAGAAAACATTTCTCTATCACCTGTAAGTCCATTCCAGGGGGCAGATATGACATCCCCTGCCATAAGGGACCACTGTGAAGCTAGTCAATAATTAAGAACAGCTGCAGCCTTGCAACCAGCTGCCCTTGCTAACCCTCTTGGAGGGAGAGCAGGGAGAGTTCTGAGAGAGGTAATCAACAGGAAAGACTGAAATAACTTTCTTTGCATTACTTTTTCCTCTTGTGAAATGTCTTGGAACTTCCTCTGTATGATGAAGATGTTCCTAAGGCTGCTTTTTTTATTTACCAAATGTCCTGAAATATTTCCAAGCCTGTTTAATCTTCCATTTCACAGAACTAGGCCTCATAGCTTCAAATTGCTGCAGGAATAGATTCAAATATGCAAGGAAATTTTGTTGCTTTTGCAAAAGTTCCTTAGTGAAGAATCACAGGTTATGAGACCTTTCAACAGTTAAGTGGGAAAAAAAGACACCAACAGCCAGTGACACAGTAATATGTGCGGCAAATCCTCCCAAAGGATTTGACCTCTCACATGTCAGAAAAGAAAGGTAATAGGTGATGGGAAAGCTAAAATTATGAATTATGGTTCCTTGGTATCTCAGAAGAGCAAACCCAAGGAAGAAAGGAATTTCAGGGTTGTTCCAAGGAGATTAATACAATTCAAAAGATCATATTAAAATGATATGAGAAAAATTCCTGACACTGATAGTTTTTCTTTTCAGGACTTAACAAGAAAGCCATCAGCTAAATCATTTATAATGACAAGGGAGAAAGAATCAGAAAACAGATTACTCAGAGCATCCTTCCTCTCTCCCAGGCCTTTCTGGCAGTAATATGGTGAGTTAAGGGAGATTATCCCATGAGTTTTCTCATCTAATCTCGTTTAGAGTAAAAAGCTGTTTCTGGCTGCATTTCTCCCACCCTTCTGCCTATAGCCCTGCTGCTAATGGAAGTGTTCAACACATAAACCTGGGATTTATGCAATTTTCATTGAGCTTCACTATTTCACTTTTAAATACATTAGGTCACTTTATCAATACAAATTGTGACTTAGAATACAGAGGAATAAATCAGGTTTGAAGTCCTTTTAATGTGGACGTTACATGCTCATCTGAGCAACATTTTGATAAACTTAGTTTTGGTGCTTTCTTGTGCTTATCTATTCTAGGACTTGATAGTGTGCAAACTAAAACTAGAAATGAAAAGTCATTCTCAGATCTCTGATATCTTGCTTATATCAATAGGTTGCCATTTAAAAAAAACAAGAACATGCTCATTTGTCAACAATTCATACATCAGAGACCCCAGCCTGTATTTGTTTTGCTATGTCTTTACATACCAAAATTTTAATGAAGTTGTTTTTGGATCTGAGAATTCAAATTATTTGAAAAGTTTTTGTTGAAATTTTCAGGAAACCTATTTGCTCTGGCTGCTAGAGTGCAGTTGGTTGGAGCATCATCCGAAATGGAATGGTTGTGGGTTAAATTTCTAGTCAGGACACACTCCTAGGTTGTAGGTTCATCTCTGGTCCAGTCTGGGTGCCTATGGGAGAAAAACAATTGATGCTTCTCTCTCACGTCAATATTTCTCTTTACCTTCCTCTCTCTCTAAAAAAGCAATGAAAAAAAATGTCCTAGAGTAAGGACAAAGGAAGGAAGGAAGGAGGGAGGGAAGGAAAGAAGGGAGGAAGGAAGGAAGGAAGGTAAATCTATTCATAGGGCCTCATCAATAAGACCCAATAGAACTTAAAAATAATTCATAAATCACTTGGTTCCAATACTAAAGACTTCTGGGAATTTCTACTATACTTTATTCCTTCTCTTTTGATTCATCATTATTTTACACTCTTCCTGAAGTTATCCTGAAGGTAATAGTTGTTGGCCAACTTGGATTTTTACATTTCATAAAAGAAAGGGGCATCCAACCCTCTCTTTAATTAAAAAGAAAACTATGAAGGTTTTGAGGCTGCCATGAGACTGTCTTGCAGACCTCCAACAGCATGTAATTGACCAAGGTCCCCCTAACTATTACACCCTGATATCACCATCACATCTATACCAAGGCCACATTTGCCACAGGCTGCTCCCAGCCCATGACTAGGTGTATCAGGCAGTCCTGTTCCTGGGAAACAGATGATTGTTCTGATGGCCAACATTGGCTCAAGGACTCCCCAGTGGCCTTGCTGAAAATTTCTTAGGTTTCACAGTGGTCAAGGACACTTCCACCCAACCTTCCTTCCTTCTCTTTTTCACTCGAGGTTAGACTTAATTCATAGTCTAATGACTCTGCCAGCTCTCTCTCTATGTTCTCTCAAATAGATATTACTTCAAAGAAATCCTTACATCATCCTGGTGTCTGCTTCTCAAAGAAGCCAAACTAATGCAGTTTGCTTTTTCATTCTTGTCCCTTTTCAATTTCTTTCTTTCATGAAAGATATGAAGGTTGGGGTCTTAACATACAAATATAGGCTTCTTACTTTTGGCTAAACTGGGTCACAGTCTAGAGGAAACAAATGAAATCAGCATAGTAGGGAACAGAGAACCTTACATCTTCTTTCAAGGTACAGGTTACTTGTGTACTAACCCTGGTTGTTCCCAAATTTGTTAATTTCATACAGCTTTACATGGCAGAAGTGGGAGTAAAAGAGGATTAGGACTGATGAGGGATATTAAAAATCATTGTACTAAAAATACAAGCAAGATAACCTTAAGGGTTTTTATGAAGCTATATCTGACTATGTGAAAAAGGGTTGTTTCTTAGAGTAATTTTACAACATTTTTTCCAAAACTAATATAACAGTTTTCTCTTATCAGTGAATAAATTGAGCTGGAATATCATGGAATCTTTTCTGGGACTCCCAAATCCATCAAACCACAAGTAAGGTTTTGGTGGGAAATTTTCTGGATACTTTCACTATCAATGGGAACCATCATGGGTCAAACCATAGGCTTACTAAAAGAGTTTCTGGGGCCTTCATTCCAGCTCTGCCTAATCCCAGCAGACACAGGAATAACAGAAACCACCCATTCCCCTGAGAAGAACCAATGTGATTCTAGCTGTAACAGCAAAAACCCTAGAATGCTGCTCATCTGATAGCAGGGAGGAGATCACTTTCTCTCTTCTTTGTTTATCCCCACTGGTTTTGGAAGTATTAGCAACTGATTCAGAACTGGCTAGTTGCCTAACCAATGTTCATTGTCCCCTTTCTTCTTTCTAAGAAAAGCTGGGTTTTATTCGGAGGAAATTATGTTCAGCTATAATTACAACATTTGTTAGTCTCTTTTGCTGCTAAGGATGGCTGTGTGACATAGTTCTAGCCAATGAGATGTAATGAGAAGTCATTCATTAGGGATTCCAGGAAACCTCTTTAAAAGAAAGTCAACTAAAGGATTTTTCATGTAGAAAATGATAAGCTGATGCTAAAATATGTATGACTTACATGACAAACCCACAGTTAATATCACACTTAAAGATTGAAAACTTTGCCTCTAAGATCAAGAACAAGACAATTGTGCCCATTCTCACCACTTCAACATAGTCTTGGAAGTCCTAGCAAGATCAAGTAGGCAAGACAAAGGAACAAAAGCATCCAAATCAGAAATGAAGAAGTTAAGTTATCATTATGTGCAAGTAATATGATCTTATAGATAGAAAATCCTAAAGACAGCCAAAAAACAGTTGGGACTAATCAACAAACTCAGTGAAGTTGCAGAATATAAAACCAACACATAAAAATCAGTTGTGTTCCTATACAATAACAACAAAACAACTAAAAAAATAAAGAAATCTATTCCATTCACAACAGCATCAAAGACAATAAAATGTTTAGGAATAAATTTAACAAAAGGAGTGAAAAATAGGCAATGAAAACTATGAGACTTTGAAGAAAGAAATTGAAAAAAACACAAACAAATGGAAAGATATTCTGTGTTCATGGATCTGAAGAATTAATTGTTGATATGTTTATAACATTCAAAACTATAGATTCAGTGCAGTCCCGATCAAAATTCCAATGGCATTTTTCACAAAAGTAGGAAAAACAATCCTAAAATTTGTACATACCATGAAAACATCACACCTCCTGATTTCAAGCTACACTACAAAGCTATGGTAATCAAAATAGTATTATAGAGTCCTAATAATAGATACATAGATCAATGGAACAGGATAGATGTCCCAGAAATAAGCCCCCACATATATGGCCAACTAACATTTGGCAAGGGAGTCAAGAACACTCAATGAGGAAAGAGTCTCCTTGATAAATTGTGTTGGGAAAACTGAAATAACTGCATGAAGGAAAATAAAATTAGACCCCTATTTAAACCACTCACAAAAATTAATTCAAAATGCAGTATATCCAAAAATAGAGCCACACAAATATGACATCTGATTTACAACAGTAACACTACAATGCTATAGGGAAAGCATTTTTTAAAATAAATGTTTGGTACACATGAAAAAAATCTTGACTACTACATCATATTACATCTAATAATTAATTCCAGATACATTCATATGCAAATATAAAAGGTAGCACAAAAAGAAGCTTTTAGTAAAAAACATAAGAAAACAAACATCTCTGTGACTTTGGAGTGGGCAAAAAATTTAAATAGGCCCCCCAAAATGCAAACCATTAAAAAAAAAGATAAACAATATTCAGATTAAGAACTTCTGGTTACCAAAAGACACCACTCAGAGAATAAAAAATGCAAATAACAAAATGGGAAAAATGTTTACAATGCATATATCTAATAAAATACTTGTTATGGACTAAATTATGTCCCCACAAAATCCACATGTTAAAGCCCTTACTCCCAGTAACTTAGAATGTGACTGTATTGGTGATAGGGTCTTGAAAAAGATAAATATGTTAAAATGATTCCATTAAGGGGGGTTTAATTCAATCTGACTTGTATCCTCATAAGAAGAGATTTGGACACACACAGAATGCCAGCAGAAGCAGCTGTGCACAGATGGACAACCATGTGAAAAGGCAGCAATAGGGAAGCTAGCTGCAAGACAAGCAGAAAGACTTCAGGAGAAACTACTCCTACTGACACCTCGATCTTGGACTTCTAGCCTCCAGAACTGTGAAAAAGTACATTTGTTCAAGCTATGCAGTCTATGGCATTTTGTTATGGTAGCCCTAGCAAATTAATATATGACTCATATCCAGAACATATCAAGAGCTCTCTAAAACAATGTGAGAAAATAGACAGTATAATAACAGAGCAAAAATATGAACAAATATTTCACACTAAAAAACTCCAAACAACCAATAAACATATACATGTGAAAAGTTACTCAAATGCAGTAGATTCACTATTTAGCAGGGAAAGTTAAAATTACAATATTAGACAGAATGGCCACAATGAAAGAGAAAATACCAAGTGTTGCCAAGAATGCAGAGCAATTGAAACTTTGATATACTGCTAGTGGAATAGTAAATCAGAACAAATACCGTGGATAATTGTTTGGCAGTATCATAGCTAAGCATAAATATAACCTATAACTCATAGATTCTCCATCAAGGAATATATCCACAAAAATGTGAACATATAATCACCAGAAGGCTTTTACTGGAGCAGTCATTAAAGTACTATTTATAATAGCTAAACCTGTAAGCTTTGTGAATGCCCATCACATTATGAAAAAATCATAAAAAAAATTATATTCACCTTCCCCATGGACAAAGACAACTGGAAGGAAGATTGAATGTGGGCGGTGGGGGGTGGGTAGGGCAGAGTAATGGTGGAAAAATGGAGACAACTGTAATTTAACAACAATAAAAGACATTAAAAAATAAAACACAGATAGTTAGAACAAGGATGAATACTACTGATTCTGTTGTGCGTGTATAAACTGTATGTTTATGTAACTGAACTTCTCTTTCTCGGTCATTAAAGGAGGATATATTCTGTCTCCATTTTATTGGTATAATGTCAAAATCATCAGAATAAAGCATTTTCTTCTTCCAAAAAAATTATATCCACACACTGTAATAATACAGCAGTGAGAATAAACTGTCTATAACTACTTGCAATAATGTGAATGAATCTCACAGACCTTATATTAAGCACAGGAAGAAAAACACAAAAGAGTACAAGATGTAGACTTCCATGAAGTTCAAAAATCAGGCAAAAGTAATCTATGTTCCTCCTTTGAGTATATAAGAGGGGACTTTGGGGCAATAATGGAGATTCTGAGGTACTGATAATGTTCTGGGTTTTGTTCTGAGTACCAGTCACATTGGTGTGTTCACTTTGTAAAAATTCATTGAGCCGTACATCAATGATTTGTGAGCTCTTCTGTATGTGTGTTATATATTACTAGAAAATTTTTATGAAAATGAGGGATCCAACTCATTAGGGTTGAACTTTCATTTCACCTTTTCCTGTCTGGAACACAGATATGATGCCAGAAGTTTAACCATGAGGTAACAAGCATGAGAACAAAAAACACATGCTACACATTGTCTCCATGTAGGAAGTTCAAAATGGTCCCAGCTAGCCTCCCAAACTCTTTTTTATGAGGTCAGTATTATCCTAATTCCAAAACAAATAAAGCACAACAAAGAAAGAAAATTACAGGTCAGTATCGTTAATGAACATAGATGCTAAAATCCTCAACAAAAGATTGGCAAACCACATCCAACAACACATTAAAAAGACCATGCACCGTGATCAAGTGGGATTCATACCACGGATGCAAATCATTAAGTGTAATTCATCATAATAACTAAAGGAAAGACAAGAGTCACATGGTCATATCAATAGATGCTGAAAAAGCATTTCATAAAGTACAGCACCCATTTATGACAAAGACATTCAGCAATGTGGGAGCAGAGGGAGCATACCTCAACCTAATAAAAGCCATATATGAGAAACCTAGAGCCAACTACCTGCTCAATGGGCAAAATCTAAAAGATTTTTCCCTAAGATCAGGCACACGACAAGGGTGTCTGCTTTCAGCACTTCTATTCAACATATTATTGGAACTTCTAGTCATAGAAAGCAGACAAGAAAAAGAAATAAAAGGTATCCAAATTGGAAAGGAAGAAGCAACAATGCCACCGTTTGCAGATGACATGATAGTGTATATAGAAAACCCTATAGATTCAACCAAAAAATTATGTGGAAGATGGCAGCAAAGAAGGTGGGAGCTAAACCCTCTTGCTCATGCACCCCACTGGGACACCTAGCCAATCTTCTGAAGAACTGAGTGACCAGCCAACGAAATTCAATATTATTTTAAATTTTGAAGCCAAATATTGCAGAGGACGATAGAAAACGGATGGTAAGGATGTTTCGTAGGCCTTCAGGAAGGTCCCAGGGTCCTGTGCCAAAGACAAGAGGCTACAATCCCAGCCCTGTGACAGGGACCATGGCTGCTGCAGAAGCTTTGGAGAACCGGCTCAGCGATTGTAACTTGCCAGCTCCCTCTCCTTCCAGAGCAGGGAAGTCATAGATGTGCACCAGTAGAGACCTGGTCATTAGACAGTGGGAGACACAGAGCAGGTGGCGCACTACAGCTGGGACAGTGGTTGAGAGCTGAGACAGCACTAGAGAAATTGGGGAGGCAGGGGACAACAGGAGATTAGAGAAGAGAAAGGCTGCGACTCACCGTGACCCAGGTAGTCCTGGGACTGATCAAAGTTGGGCTGAATGAAAATCCCCGTGATTGTTAGGAAAGGTCGCCTACAAACAAGGGGACTTCACTCAAAAAAAGTCACTCAACTGCTATGCAAGGGCCTCTGGCGTACTGCGGAGGGCGGCTGGCCAGCACAGACAAGAAGGTCGAGGAGGGGCATGAATTGCTCCAATAAGGATGCCCCAAAGACTGATCAAAGTAGGGGAACTGGGGCAAAAGAGGTAGCTGCCCCAGAGAGACTTAATTAATAGGGGAATTAAATGGTCAGAAAAGGACTTTGTGCATGTGCAGCACCCAAGCCAGCAAAGAGTGAGGAGGAGGGGTATAGGTTGCTCCAACTCAATTCACCTCACGGACTAATCAAAGGGCTGCACACCAAGGGGGATTAAAGGAGCCAGCCTGACACATACAGACAGTGTGGGCCTTGCAGTGCTCTGAGGGGTCAGCTAGAGGCTGTGAACCCTAGAAAACAGCAGCTCGGACACAGCCCCCATCCTCACAGATCCACAGGAGAGAAAATTTTAAAAAAGAGTGCAAGAAACGGAGCCCAACCCCCTCTGACAATGGCATCAAGGAAGAAAGCAGAACCTGTTTGGCAGGTTTAAAGTGAGCAAGAAGCTTTTTTTCTGTCTTTTTTTCTTGCAAGTGTAAGACAATAAGACATGGAGCTGTGAAATGACCAAAGACATATCCAGAGAGAGCTAAGAAGGCTAAATTAGTCAACAACTGAAAAAAAAAAATTATTTTCAACAAAGTGAAAAAAATTTCACTTTGATATCCTTCAGAACTTGCACTCTATTTTTTATTTAATTTTTTAAATTTTGTTATTTTTATTTTTTATATATTTTAATTTTTTAATTTTTCTTCCTTACATTTAGATTTCTTTCTTTTGTTTTTCTGCTTGATTTCCTTGTTTGACTTTCCTTGTTTCCTGTTCTCCCTTTCCTATTACATTTTAATTTCTCTTCTAACACTGCACCTGTATTCCAATAACATACTACTCTTGGTCTTTTAATTTTTATTCTTTTTATTCAGATTAAATATTGCTTACCTTTTTGTTGTTTCAGATTCCACAGCACCCTACCTGAGTTTGGGCCTATTTTGCTATCTTCCTGAGCTTTATTACTATTGTGGTTAACTTTTTTTTCTCCCACACTACCCCAAGTTTCTATCACTTACTCTCACTATATCTCATCACCAAACCACATATAGGCGTTATGCTTTCTGGAGTCAGCTCACATTCTTTTTCCACCCCCCAATAAGAGTCTTATCTCTTTTTTACCTTTTATAGATGGTGGCTAATTGGGTGAATTATCATGGTTATTGTGCAACTTCGCCAAGGATCTCCTATCTGTTCCCTACTTGTTAGTACTTTAATTGCCACAGAACATTCCCCACTGTTTAATCCACTTTGCCTTCACCTGTCCCTGATTACATACAAGATAAGATGGGAGTTGTGAATACTAGTAAACCCTCAGGAGAAGAGAACCCACCAAGAAAAGGGCCACCAACAGGAAAAGCCCAAGTGCAAGAAGAGACACAAACAGAGAAAGGGCAAACCTAGGGCATTCAGACAAGGAGATCAAAGAGACCATACCACTGAGTCCCATAGAACTCCAACCACAGAAGTTCACACTACAAAGATAGCTGGCAAAGCAGAGATCAGGAATCACAGAAACAAACATAAAGAGTGACCAAAAATGGGGAGACAAAGAAAGAACCAGCAATTGAAAGGAATAGAAGACTCTGCACTACAAGAGCTAAGTGAAATGGAGGCAAGCAAACTAATCAGGTATAGAATTCCAAAGAATGGTGATAATGATGCTCAAGGAACTCACAGACAACTACAAGGAGCTGAATGAGAACTACAACAGTGTGAAAAAGGAAACAGAAACCTTAAACAAGAACCAGGAAGAAATGAAGTATATAATTTCTGAAATAAAAAAGACACTAGAAGGAAGGACAAGCAGGTTGGATAAAGCAAAGGACAGAAAGAGTGAGCTGGAAACCACAGTAGAAAGAAATACCCAGGTAGAGCAACTGTATGAAAAAAGACTAAAAAAATATAAAGATACCTTAAGGGAAATGCAAGACAACATGAAACATGACAACATTCGAATCATAGGAATAGCAGAAGGAGAAGAAAATGAGCAAGGGATAGAAACCCTATTTCAAAAAATAATGACAGGAAACTTCCTGAACCTGGAGAGGGAGAATACCACACAGTTTGGGTAGCACAGAAAATCCCAATCAAGATGAACCCGAAGAGGCTTACTCCAAGACACATCATAATTAAAATACCAAGTTTTAAAGACAAAGAGAGAATCTTGAAAGCACCAAGGGAGAAACAACACGTAACATGCAAGGGTGCAAAGATAAGGCTAGCAGGTGATTTCTCCAAAGAAACACTACGGTCCAGAAAAGAATGGCAAGCAATATTTCCATGAATGAAAAGTAAAGGTCTACAACCAAGACTAATCTACACAG
This sequence comes from Mormoops blainvillei, assembly GCA_004026545.1. Taxonomy (NCBI): domain Eukaryota; kingdom Metazoa; phylum Chordata; class Mammalia; order Chiroptera; family Mormoopidae; genus Mormoops; species Mormoops blainvillei. Next base: position 1,027,618 of record PVJD01000003.1, on the reverse strand, counting down.
CAAGGCTCTCAATTAAAACGGAAGGAGAAATAGGGAGTTTCTCAGACAAAAGAAGGCTGAAGGAATAAATGTCTACCAAGCCAGCATTGCAAGAGATGCTAAAGGGACTGCTATAAGAAGAGGAAGAAAAAGAGAGAGAGAGAGGAACACAGGTACAAAGGGGGGAAAATTAATAGGTGCCTATCAATCATAATCTTAAATGTTAATGGATTAAATGCTCCAATCTAAAGACCCGGGCAGCTGAATGTACAAGAAAACATGACCTGCAGATATACTGTCTACAAGAGACCTACCTCAGAAAAAAAGAACTACACAGACTGAGAGAAAAGTGTTGGAAAAAAATATTCCAAGCAAATGGAGAGGAAAAAAAAACAAAACACAGGGTAGCAATACTTATACCAGACATAATAGACTTCAAAACAAATGCCATAAAAAGAGATACTGAAGGACACTACATAATACTCAAGGGAGGAATCCATCAAGAAGACATAAACATTATAAATATATATGCACCCAACATAGAAGCACCCATATAAAGAAAATTTTGTAGGACTTCAAGAAAAATACAGGCAGCAACACACTTATACTAGGGGATTTTAACATCCCACTGTCAAAAATAATTAGGTCTTCTGAACAAAATATCAACAAAGATTTTGTGGCATTGAACAATGTCTTAGATCAATAGACTTAATTGAGATATATATAAAGAGAGAGAGCCTTTCATCCCAAAGAAGCAAAATACACATTCTTTTCAGATGCACATGGAACGTTTTCAAAGATGGACCACATGATAGGACACAAAACAAGCCTTAACAAATTCAAGAAAATTAAAATTATCTCAAGCATTTTCTTGGACCACAAGAGCCTGAAACTAGAAACCAATCTCAAGGAAAAATTAAAAAACACTCAAACTCATGGAGACTGAATAGCATGCTATTAAACAATGAATGGGTTGATAATGAGCACAGGCAAGAAATCAAAAACTTTCTGGAAACAAATGAAAGTGAACACACAACAGTCCAAAACTTATGGGACACAGTAAAGGCAGGCCTGAGAGGGAAGTTCAGAGCAATACAGGCCTACCTGAAAAAAATAGAAATGTTTCAAATAAACAACCTAACACAACATCTACAAGAACTGGAGGAACAACAAAAAACAAAGCCCAGAGCAAGTAGAAGGAAGGAAATAACCTGGAGCAGAGCAGAATTAAATGACATAGAGACCAAGAGAACAATTCAAAGGATCAATAAATCCAGGAGCCAGTTTTTGGAAAAGATAAACAAACTCTATAAGCCTTTAAACAGACTCATCAAGAAAAAAAGGGAGAAGGCCCGAATAAATAAAATCAGAAATGAAAGAAGAGAGATCAAAACTGATAGCACAGAAATACAAAGGACTATAAGAAATTACTACAAAGAATTATATACCAAGAAATTTGAAAACCTAGGTGAAAGGGAAAAATTCCTGGAAAAATATAATCTTCCCAAACTGAATCAAGAAGAAGCAGAAAACCTGAACAGACCAATAACGGCTCATGAAATTGAAACAGTAATCAAAAAATTCCAGTCACACAAAAGCCCTGGACCAGATGATTTCCCTGGAGAATTCTATAAAACATTTAAGGAAGAGCTAACCTCTATCCTTCTCAAACTATTCTAAAAAACCTAAAAAGAATGAAGGCTCTCAAACTCTTTTTATGAAGCCAGGATCGTCATAATCCCAAAACCAGATAAACACAAGACACAGATAGAAAAACTACAGGCCAATGTCGCTGAGAAACATAGGTGCTAAAATCCTCAACAAAATATTGGTAAACCACATCCAGCAACACATTAAAAAGATCCTGCACCATGATCAAGTGGGGCTCATCCCAGGGGTGCAAGGATGGTATAATATTTGCAAATCAATAAATGTAATACATCACATAAACAAAAGGAATGACAAGAATCATATGATCATATCAATAGATGTAGAAAAAGCATTTGACAAAGTACAGCAACCATTTATGATAATGACAGTCAGCAAAGTGGAAGTAAAGGGAGCATACCTCAACATAATAAAGGTCATATACCAGACACCTACAGCCAACATCATACTAATGGCAAAAACTAAAATCTTTCCCAATAAGATCAGGAACAGGACAAGGGTATCCACTTTAACAACTTCAATTCAACATAGTATTGGAGGTCCTAGCCACAGTGATCAGTCAAGAAAGAGAAATAAAAGGCAGCCAAACAGTAACAGAGGAACTAAAACTGACATTGTTTGCAGATAATATGATTGTGTACATAGAAAATCCCATAGACTCCACCAAAAAACTACTCAACCTAATATGTGAATTTGGCAAATCAGTGGGATACAAAGTCAATATTCAGAAATCAATGGCATTTTTTTACACCAACAATGAAATACCAGAATCAGAAATCAGGAAAAAAAAAATCCCATTCACCATAGCACACACACACAAAAAAGTACCTAGGAATAAAACTTTCCAAGGAAGTAAAAGGCATGTACTTACAAAGCTACACAACACTGAAGAAAGAAATTAAGGAAGATGCAAATAAATGGAAGCATAAACCGTGTTCATGGATCAGAAGAATTAACATCATCAAAATGTCCATCCTACCCAAAGCAATTTATAGATTCAATGCAATGCCTATTAAAATACCAATGACATATTTCACAGATATAGAACAATTCAAAAAATTTTATGGAACCATAAAAGACCCCAAATTGCCAAACCAATATTGAGAAAGAAGAACAAAGACAGAGAGATCACAATACCTGATATCAAACTACACTACAGGACTACTGTAATTGGAACAGTATTGTTCTGGCATAGGAAGGGACACATAGATCAATGGAATAGAACAGGGAAAACCAGAAATAAACCCATGTCCCCGTGGTCAATTAATATTTGACAAAGGAGGCAAAAGCATAAAATGGAGTAAAAGTAGCCTCTTCAACAAATGGTGTTGGGACATCTAGACAGCAACATGCAAGAAAATGAAACTCATCCACCAACTTACAACATACACAAAAATAAACTCAAGGTGGATAAAAGACTTAAACATAAGTCATGAAACTATAAAAGTTTTAGAGGAGAGCACAGGCAGGAAAATGTCAGATTTTCCATGTGGTAATATTTTCATCACTATGTTCCTTAGATCATGGACATTAAAAAAGAAGAACAAACAAATGGGACTTCATCAAATGAAAAAGCTTCTGCACAGCTAAAGAAAACATCAACAAAATGAAAAGGGAACCAACCCTGTGGGAAAACATATTTGTCAATGATACCTCATACAAGGGCTCGATCTCCAGAATATTTAAAGAAAATACATGAGTCCACATCCAGAAGACAAACAATGCAATCAAAAAATGAGTAAAGTACCTGAACAGACACCTCCAAGGAAGACATACGGTAGGCCCATAGACACATGAAAACATGTTCATCATCACTAGCCATCAGTGAGATGCAAATTAAAACCACAATGATTTACCACTTCACACTCATCAGGATGGCCATCATTAACAAATCAAAAAATAACAAGTGCTTGTGAGGTAGTGGAGGAAAGGGAACCCTAGTATACTGTTGGTGGGAATGCAGACTGGTACAACCACTGTGGAAAACATTATGGAATTTCCTTGACAAACTAAAGATGAAATTGCCTTTTGACCCAGTCATCCCACTGTTGGGATTATAACCTAAGAATCCTGAATCATCAATTCGAAAGAACCTATGCACCCCAACGTTCGTAGCAGCATTATTTATAATAGCCAAATGCTGTAAATAGCTTAAGTGCCCATCAGTAGATGAGTGGATCAAAAAACTTTGGTACATTTACACAATGGAATACTATGCAGCAGAAATGAAAAAGGAACTCCTCCTCTTCAGGACAATATAGTTGGAACTGGAGAGTATTATGCTAAGTGAAATATGCCAGGCAGTGAAAGACAAATACCATGTAAGGGAAACCTAATCCACCAAAACAACAAATGAGCAAAATAGAACCAGACACATGGAAATAAAGAACAAACTGATGGTGACCAGAGGGGAGAGCAGTGACAGATGGTGGGGAAGGAATGGGAAAGGGTCAGTCAAGGAACATGAATGGAAGACTCGTTGAAGGCACCAACAATGAGGGGGTATCGATTGTGGCAGTGGAGGATTGACGGGGCAAGGGAGAGTGTTGGAGAGAAAGGAGGGACAACTGTTACAATAAACAGAGGTAGCCAAGGGAATCCTAGAGTTTATTGTGAAACTCTGTACTGCACACTCCTAGCTTTTCTATTTTATACTAAAACTTAAACCCACACTTGTTTAAGCCACTATCTAGTCAGGTTTTCTGTTATTCACAGCTAAATGCTATGTTCATTTATAAACCAATTCCTAAAGAATAAGATAGGTAAAAAAGAAAATACATATTGCACATGATTGCCACATATCAAGATGATGGACAAGGATGATCTGGGCCAAGGTTGAACCTGAGCCATCCTTCCTAATTCGGTTTTTTTGTTTGTTTTGGGGGATTTGTGTGTGTGTGTCTGTGTGCACTTAAGTATGACTGTTCTAGGTTTCAGGTAAAAGAATTTAAATTCACAGGATTTTCTCCCTGGAAACCTTTAATAGGGAACTGAAAGAGGCAAAGAATTCAGACATCAGTATAATATTGGAAAAGTATATGAATCTTGCAAAGAAAATAAGAAATTCTATGTTAGTCTTATTATTAGCAATAGTATATAGCTCAAATATTGGAACATAAATCCATATTAACAATGGCTTATATATGGTATCCCCCCAGTGTTAGGGATCCAAACTCTACCATTGTTTCTCCACAGTTTTACAATGTTGCTCTCATCTTCATGGTTCAAGATGATTCGTCCCTACTTGGAACATCCCTGCTTACTACCTGACCAGCTCCTATTAATGCTTCAAGGCTTGGTTCAAGTGTCTTCCTCCCTGAGAAGCCTTCATTTTGTCTATAATATACCTCTTAATACATAAAAATGCAATTACAGATGCATTCACATTTGCCAGGCTGGGTATAAAATTCTTGAAAGCAAGGAACCTTGTATATTCATTTTGTATCCAATGAAAATGTCTGGAACATACTAGGAACTAAAATATGCTTTTAGTTAACTGACATCTCTGGGTTTAGTTCTCCATCTGTAAGAATACAGGTATCATACCTATCTTTAAAAGTATATTGCAGGGATTAACATATAAGAAAATACCTATTACTCTGCCTGGAATTCAGCAGGCCTTTATGTTTACCTTCCCCTTTACTATTGAATTAAAACTTGTATTTTCTACATGTTTTGTTATGTCCCCATTAGAAGTCTGGTAGATATTTCTAAATGACTGTCCTCATGGTGTCATTGAGCATTACCTGTTAAAATTTAATTTGTACGCACCGGATGCCTAATTCCACTCCTATATAGATATTCCAGAGAAACTCTTGCACATGTGTAATAAGAAATATGTGCAAGAAAGTTCTTAACAACACAATTTGGAGAGGAGGGGTAGGGAAGGATAAGAAGGAGGTAAATGGGGACAGAAAGGGAAGAGGTGGGAGAAGAGAAGAGGGGGAAAGAAAGATAGGAAAAAGATAAGGAGGGAGGGAAGGAAGAAGAAAGGAAAGAAAAAAGGAAGGGAAAAAAGAAGAAAGGGAAAGAGAAAGAAAGAAATCCAATATCCAAGAATAGAAGTAGAACACTTTATAATAATGAAAATGAATCAACTATGGCTACACACTTCAACATAATGCATCTCAAAACTTAAAGCATGAAGGGAAAAAAATCAGTGGAATTTTACTTACATAAGTTTCAAAATTCATGCCTGAACTAAGTAATGCATTGTTTAGAAATCTGTATGTATGGTAAAACTACAAAGAAAAACAAAGAAATAATTTGTACAAATGTTCATTTCAAGATGAAAGTGGGAAAGGGTACTAGAAAGAGTACTGAAGGGTTTCGACTCCTTCAGTAATGTTCAGTTTTTTATCCTGTGTGGTTAGAAAATAGCAGCTTGTCCTATTTTTGTGTTATTATTATATTATTATTCTTTAATTAGACATGCAATTTTTATTCTTTTATAAGAAAGATATACTTTAAATTTTAAAATCTGCTTTTATAAAGATAGGTCAAGTAAGTTTTTAAAGGTCATACTAAAAAGTAAGAAAGTCAAAAGATGAACACAAATCTGGCTGACCATAAAGTTCATGATGTTTTTAATTACTTTGCATACACACTGTCCCCAAATAGTGCACTTGCATAAAAGTTGCATTTCTTTAGCTCAAGTGTTCATTGACGGATGACAGGGTAAACAAAATGTGGTATAAACACATAATGAAATATTATTCAGCCTTAAAAAGAGGGGAATTTTGACACATGCTACAACTAAGATGAACCTTTGAGGACCTATACTAAGTGGAATAAGTCAGTCAGAGAAAAAAGGCAATTACTTATATGATTCCACTTATATATATGATTCCATTTATATGAGGCTCCCAGAATTGTCAAGTCCATAGAGACAGAAGGGAGAATGGTGGTTGCCAGGAACTGGGTGGTGGGGAAAATGGGTATTTTTAAATACTATTGTTTAATGGTATAGAGTTTCAGTTTTGAAAGACAAAAAGAGTTTTGAAGATGGATGGGGGTGATAATAGCACAACAATTGTGAATGTGCTTAATGCCACCAAACTGAATACTGTATTTTGCCATGTATAATATGCACTTTTTTACCCAAATTTTTTGAGGGAAAAAATGCACATTATAAATGGGTATAATTATTACATAATCCCATCTATAATGCACACAAAAAGGTGGGTGGGTACTATACACAGCAAAATATGGGTGATTAAAAATTATTAAAATAACTTTATGTTATATGTATTTTACCACAATTTTTAAAAAAGTTGAATGTCCTTATCTGGAAGATCATCAAGGTGTGTGGAATTTAGTGGAAGGGCATAGAGAAAAGCTACTTCTTGGATTTTCATGCATGGTCCAGTAATTTATAGCCAACCTGCTCTCCTAGCTGCACCATTGCCTGAGTTTCTGGGCCATGGCTGCCTGCAAGTTGGTCTTTTGACCAAGGCAACTGCCACTCCTAATTTGCCCCAGCCTTATCCCCATGGTGATGGAATGGAATGTAGGGTGGACACCAGATGGTGGATGAGTAAAAGGGCAAGATCTGAGGTTGAGAAAAACAAGAATAAAGGAGTGGCAGGTGCTGCTGAATCTGACCTGTTGCTCAGGAGTCTGTGAGCCTAATCACTTCAGCCCTTCAGTCTCCAGTCATATGGTGAGAGGCACAAGAACAAAAAGGGATCAGAAATCAAGGAGGAAATGAGAAACAGAACTCAGCACTTGCAACGCTCCAGAGAAGAAGCCAGAATTTGCCATAGAACTAAGCTGTGAGCCTTAACACATCTCCAAGAAGAATGACTTAGCTCATGTCTAATTTAGCAAATCACACAACTAAAACACAACACAAGGACATACGTACACAGACCCTTTACAAAACATGATGCTGAGAGAGATACACTTTAATCATCTGGATAATCTGTGTATACAAAACCAAGAAGCCGGAATCTAGATGATGGACCTAATTCTTTATGTCTGAATTTTTGGCATCATGCTGACCCTGCCTCAGAAGCCCCACTGCAGGCTGACACTCTGACACTCTTTTTCCATTGTGTTAAACCTACCACACAGTTATCTTAAGAGTTATTATGGCCAGTCAAGGTAATATATATTAAATTAACATTTAAAGATGAAACATCACTGAGATAACAGTATTCTTAAGTACTCTTGAAACATTTTATGTGTGAAAATGCTTAGGCTTCCACTGTCAGATAATCCTCCGAGCAGCCCTAGAAAGGAGGAAGTTGGTTATTAAATGATCTTGTATCCAAAAAGAGAAATTGAGGCATAGAAAAGCAAAGGAACTTGTCAAGAGCACGTACAAAAGGTTAATTTCAGAGCTGTCATAACCATGCAAACCAGGCTTTGGCTACTTGGCACCTTTATATATGACCCAGTGATTTGTGTTGAAGGAAACAGGTTTTTATTAACAGGGTTCCAATCTTAGGGGTTTTGAGAGCACTCCTACTCCGAGCCCTTCTCTCCCATGAGACCCAGAACTCCTCTTGCTCTGCTAAGGTCAAAACCATGCCCAGAAATTCCCCATTTCTTTATCTGTCTTTAAGCCAGTCACACAAACAGATCTCCATCCTCTCTGGAATGTGCACTTGTGAGTTTCAGAGTTTCCACCTTCTCACAGCAGTTCTCTCTTTCAGGATCTGGGGTGCACAGCTCTTGTTCTCTAAGTAGCAGTCCATAAACCATGTGGCATGCTACACTGGATCACAGTGTCCCAGAAGCCAGAACTCAGGGAGGCACACATCTCAGTGTGGGACCCTGGTCCCAGGCATGGGCTCCCATCCATGCAGGGTCTAAGCCCCTGACAGGTACCCTACTAAGCAAATGACTTCTCCATACCAAGCACCCATTCCAAACACATGAGTGAGAGAAAGAAAGCCTTTCCAACCTTTGCTTCTAAAAGGCCCTCCCAAAATCCCACGTGTGCAGGAAGCCAGTGGGAATGTCCAGCTTTTCTGCAGTGCTTCAGTGTCTGCTATTTTTGTCATCTCCATAGTGTCTTTGACCCTCTTTCTGCTACCATCTTTAGTTAGGGCAAAAGTTTCCCTACCATGCACAGACACACATGCATTTGTTCTTCCAAGGTTGGGTATCTGCCCCTACAGCTCATGTTGGCACCATGTGAGCTTCCTTGCAATGTTGAGTGACTCTACCAGCCCACCCATGTTCTCACAGTCATGTTATCTTTGTTTACACTTTGCCTGGGCAGCAGCCTTCTTCTTCAGCCCTTCCTTTTGGGAAGGCACTGGCCGTTTTATCTTGCTTTTGCTATGTAATGTGCCTTAAGCACTGAGCCTTCTACTCCATCAGCACCCTTCCCGCTGCAGCCCACTTTTTTGCTTTAGGGGTGCCCCTGTTTTCTAGGGATCTCTGCTCCAACCTACCCCCTTACACTACAATTAAACCTCCCAATGCCCCAAACTCATGGCTGGACTCTGTAGGTTGAGTCAATGTACCTCTCCAAGAGTGTCACAGGAGACTAGCAAGACTCCAGCTGCTCACCTTTTCCAACAAGAGAGAATCAGATCCAGCACATGTTTCAGAGGTCTTAGATGGTTTCTCTCACACCTGGCTCACCTTCAATCTGAAGCTCCCCCATGCGACCTGATCCTCTAAGCCTAACTCAAAGGGGGATGTTAATCTACTTCGATGTAGACTGGACTGTGCCTGATTCCTATTCCCACTCCAACACAGACCAAAACATCAGGTTTAGCCTCAGGAAAACATCAGCCATATTGGAGCCCCATGATGCACTTTCATCTCTGCTATCCAGTCTCATCTCATTCCCACCCTTCAACACACGTACCGCACACCATCTGATCTAGGGTTAGCGCAGGATAGTGTACACACAGACAGAGTCAGTTTTTAAGTAACATACACAATTGAAAAGGAACTGGCAAGTGTGTGTGTGCGTGTGTGTGTATGTGTGTGTGTGTGTGGTGTGTGTGTATAGAAAATAAGAATTGGTGACTGTCATTTAGTCCTGCTACTTCTTTCTTTTCACCACAGTAGCTTTTCTTGGGGTAGTTCTCAGTTTGAGTGTTTGGCAAAGACCCAAAGTCAAATCATCTTCTGCAACAGTCACAACTGGATGCAACTTCCTGCATAGACAATCTCCTTACTGAAACTCTATTGCTTTGGAGAAAGCTGAATCTCAAAGAACGAGACAGAGCCCTGGTGATGGAAAATCACAGGTAATGCAAAGCATCTCTAAATTGTCCTAGTTTGACAGTCCCACATAGATCATCATTTAATCAGTCCTTCAAATATATGACAAAGAATAAGAAGAATTCTCAGTATTGAGTTACAATTGCTACCTTGGAAAGGTTTTACATTTTTTTAAAAAATGCTTTAAGTAGAAATGTCAGGAAAAGAAGGACTAGAATTCCATATGGCACTCCAGTTGCTCTCTGCCAATGTGCATCTGGGATACTGGTGTTCTACTGACTATGGTTTTCATCACACTTCTTAGATAGGCCTGTGTATCCTTAGTTAATTGTTTACCAATATGGCTACCTCCCAATTGTATAAGTTGCATGTACCAGAGCTGGATACCACCTCCACAAAACTTAGGGCCACCTTGTTCCCATCACCATAGAAATATGGCTCGGAGATGAAACTATTTAGCTGTGTGGTCCTCCAGGCCAGGATGGTACTGGACACCTTAAGAATGTCTGCCCAAAGCCTAAATCACTAAAAGTAATTTTTCTTAATCAAGGGCCAACAAATCTCAGATTTGCAGCATTGGCATGTTGTTTTTCTATCTTTAATTCCAGTTCATCAATGGAAGACAATTTAATCTAAGGAATTCTGTATAAACTTGAACCTTTGGGGTTTTCTGAATCATTGCTACTTTTGTTAAGTCACTTCCAGATTTTCTCCTTCCCATCCTCTTCTCCTTCTCTACTGAACTGACCTGAGTTACAAAGGATTTATTCAATGTATTGGTATCAGCATTGAACGTAAGGGTGATTTGGGCCTAAGACTGTCCTTTCTCCTCCCCATGATATCTAAGTTGTTTAGTCCCACCTAGTTTCCCTGTGTGACCATCTTTCCAGGCTGGCACTACTGCGGTATCTGTATACCCACCTTGTCTTTAACTATGGGGCCAGTACCACCTTTTGCTGCAAAGACCCCTACGTAGAACCCTAAGGCCCACTCCATTCTATTGGTTCTCCTATTTATTGATGCTACTTAGTGTTATCCTTCCTCTTTCCTTCAACCAATTTTCATGCCTTCCATGGGACACAGGAAAACTCAACTGTTTTGAGGGTGACAGAAAACCAGATGTGCTAGTTGGACTTCCCCTTTGCCTGGCACCCAATGACATTGTCTAAATGTTCAGTTTCCACTCCTGGCTGCATTGGAACTTGTAAAGAGGGAGTGTCCTGCCAGGTCTCGAAAAGAACGAGATTCACACCCACTCTGTTCTTGCACACATCTTCTCTGTATGTTCTGCTATGCAGAGTAAGAGGCAGGGCCTGAACACAGTCTCTTCTCTGATATCCACAACCTACCTCTCCAACTCTTTTACAGAGGGTTTTTGTCACTTCTCTGTTGGAAAAAAAATGTTTTTGTTCTGCAATTTTTGTTAGCTTATGCAAAAACAAAAAACAAAAAAAGAACTTATTGAACCAGTACTGGGTAGTTTACAGAATCACCAGGAAGGTTAGAGAATCAGCTGAGATAGCAGAAGCCAAATGCTGAAGAGTTAAAACCCTGCCACTCCTGAGCATGCCTTTGTCACCACTGTGACTAATCACTAACTATCCCTGCAGCAATGCAGCTCTGGGTCATCACCTTCACACATAATCTTGGTCAGGAGCATAGCTGACACACTCATAAGCTGGCTGCCAGGTAGCACAAAGATGGAGCATACACAGTGGGAGGCAGGAGACTGCCTTCCATCAAGACTGATGTGCCAGAGGGATACACAAAATAAAAAAGGCCTCAGAACTCTGCAAGAACCAAGGCTTTTTTAAACTAGGAGTGAAGAATTTGAATTATTTGATCTTTAGCTTAGTTCTCTGATTCCCTTTTATCTAGCTGCCTAAATAATAGGGGATCAGAATGTGAAAGGCAATGTGAAAGAAAAAAAATGTAAAATAATACTTAATGATATATAGATGCTCCCTGACTTATGATGGGGTTACATCCCAATAAGTCCATCATAACTTGAAAGTATTGTAAGTTGAAATGCAATTAATGGCCTAAATTTACCAAACATCATACCTTAGCTTAGCCAGCTGCTACTGAATGTAATCGCTTATGCATCATTGTAAAGTAAAACCATCATAAGCTGGGGACCATCGGAACTGTCTCACAGATTTTATCTCCCTAATTTCTTATTATTCCAGAAACTGATAATTTTATTTCTATTCAGTATGTTATAATGTGATGGTGTCATATGATCTTTGGCAATTTAATTATCTTCTATATACCTCAGTCTCCTCATCTGTAAATTAAGAGAAACCTATTTCATCTGACTATTATAGTAAGGTTAAAGTTTATAACTATAAACAACTACAGAGTTCCAGGGATGACAGTGGAAAGGCACCATTGAACACCACATCAGGCAAACTGGCCACTAATCCTCTGCAAACCATGGACACATCACTTTCCCACTCTGGGCTTCATATCTATCGTCTGTAAAATAAGCATATTGGACTAGATGATTGCTAAACTCTCTTTTCTATTCATAAGTTCATTCTACAAATCAGCCCCTAAACCTGCCAGACTCCAAATGATGGGGCAATGACCAAGAGGCTTACTTCTCCTCACTCTCCTAGCTCCAAATGAGATATAGTCTCTCCCTCAGCTCTAGAAGAGTAGTTTATATGAAAAGTTAAGCCATAAAGCATGATATAGTGATGTGTGCTACACATGCAGCAGCCCCAGGATCATTTTGACCAGGAAAAAAAAGAAGTACAACAGAGCTTCCAGGGAAAAGGCACACTCAACATGGCAGGGTATAATCTCTAATGAGAAAGTTTTTAAAGGAAGCAGATCCTGGAGGTTCACCGTGACTGTGTATCATTTAAGACTTTTTTTAGTTCGCCAGATGTATTTTTTGCCAACATCACCATGTTATGTTGGTGGAATTAAAGACATTGAAGTCATGAATTCACACGGAGATTTGGAAAGTGGAAAAGGAGAAATTAAACTCTCTTCACTCTGTGGGTCTTTCTGAGGGGAGTAAAAGACAAAAGATGAGTGTGAAAGAAGACAGGATAGGAGGCTTGGAGGGATAGACAAGAAGAAAACCCAGCAATTTTGGCTGGTAGCTCAGGAGTGCTCTATAGGTATCACCTAGGGCTACACACTGTTCTCTAATACACTTTGGGGATTTCAAAAAATGGAGTGTTAGTGACACCCTCCCATGTGCTCCCACAGCACTTAGTAAATATCTTTATTTAACCACTTCTAGTGCTAACTAAGCACAGCCTGTGGCTACGCCAGCCTCCGGGGGTCCCTAATGCCTGCCATGTGCCTCAGCACCCACAAGGTCCTCAGTAATGTTTATTTTACCAATGAAGGCAGCAACTAATTCCAACAGAGGGTGAAGAGAGTTGAGTAAAATTCTACAAAGATTTTAGCCAATTACAGTAATTTTTAAAACAAATATTTTTCCAGATAGCAAGCTAAAGCAATGTGTCACAGAGAGAATCCAAAGAGAAAGAGGATAAAACTGGTACAGCGGAAGCTAGGTAACCTCAGGAGAGATTAGAGCACTCAGTTACCAAGACAGAGAACACAATTAGAAGAAAGGAAGTTTGAGAAGCTCATAGAGACACAGGAAAAAAATGTTCCCAAAGAGAGGTGGCAGTGTGGGTGTGAGACTGAAGTCAGGAATCTGGATGACCCACAGACAACATACAGAGAAGGCAAGGGGGCCAAGGATGGGGCCCTGAGGACAGTAACATTTCAGGAGCTAGAAAGAAAAAGCATAGAGTAGACTAAGAATACAGAGCGAAGAGATGCAGCAGACAGAGCTGTGCTGGGTAAGCCATGGAAAGAGAGTTTCCAAAGAGCACAGACAGCTGAGCTATCTTTTTAGATTTAGCCCAAATGGCACAGGGAGTGGCTGTCATTTTAAATCTCAGAGCCAGTTCTGGTTCAGTAGTTCTGCCCTGGATCATCGGGGTCCCACCTAGTACTTGGAAGTTTTCATGGAGACTGTGTAAATACACTTTGGTACCAGTTAATAGGCTTGTATTCCAGGCTTATTGCAAATATTTGAGGTTGTCAGAACTAGTGTCTTCTGAGGGGGGGAGAAAAAAGAAAAGAGAAAAAGGGAAGGGAAAGAAAGAAAGGGAAAGGAAAGGAAAGGAAAGGAAAGGAAAGGAAAGGAAAGGAAAGGAAAGGAAAGGAAAGGAAAGGAAAGGAAAGGAAAGGAAAAAAGGAAAAGAAAAGAAAAGAAAAGAAAAGAAAAGAAAAGAAAAGAAGAGAAAAGAAAAGAAAAAAAGAAAAGAAAAGAAAAGAAAAGAAAAGAAGAGAAAAGAAAAGAAAAGAGAAAAGAGGGACCTTTTCCAATCTGTGATAAAGGAAATGCACAAGAATGCTCCCAGTGTTGGTCTGAGGTGATGGGTAGTTATTTTCTGTCAGTAAACCTCTCTGAAACAATCCAGGACTATCCCTCCTTAAGGACCCAAAGATTTTGGCAGTGGTCGCCACCTGGGAGAACAGGTATGGTTGAAAAGCAATGCTGAGAGGTCCTGCCATGCACTCATGTGCAGAGGAAGACTGGGCATTTATTTAAATGTTGCAGCTGTTGCTCACAGATCCTAAAGCTGTTTGTGCCAGCTATTAGAATCATGGGATTTATTTTAATGCTTCAGCCCCACAAGACCTACCTCAATTCTGCTTGCTACATAACATGTATTTGCATTTAACTAAAGTGCTTGAATTCTACAAATATTTTGCTCAGAAACAGAGATTGAGTTGATCTGCTCACTTGGAGGTCTCACTTAAGGTTGTGCTTTAAAATGACTTCTTAGATCCATACTGGATTCAAATTGAAGAGTTGAGAGATTCTCCTGTCTACCAAGTGGTGCCTGAAATTCCTAAACACAAATCCTTCCTGTTGAAGCACTGTTCTCTGAGACAAAGAACTGCCTTTGGATTTCTGGCTAAGAAACAAGAGAATATTTTTAAAACCTTCCCACCAAAATCACCAACATGAACAAAGAAAACATGAAATAAGAAAAATTGTCCATGTACTAACATAAAACCTTTATAACATAAATTACAACACTGTGGATGCCAATACAAAATTAAATAATGCCTCTTAATCCACAGCAAGAGGTCAGTACCTGGGCTTATTCATTGTACTTCAGTGTTTCAGGTCCTGGAATAGGCCTTACATCCTGCTCTACCTGGAGACCATTTCATTGTCCCATTGCCACAGGACACTACTATTCACTTTCCTCTACCTATGCATTTGTCTCTACCTGATCCCAGCTGGTCCAATTTGTTTGCAGGTCCAGGAAATTCTTATTTGTTGACTGAGGGCATAACAGTGAGATTTTTTCCCAGATGCTATTGGATTCTGTGCCAGTGGGACTCAGGAGAAGTTTCCATGAAATGAAGTCCCACAGCAGCAGTCACTTAGAGTGCTTTGTTGCCAACTCAAGCACCAGTCCTTTTAGTCTTTTAATCTAGCCTCAAAGAGGGCCCTTTGTATCTCCCTAGGTGAGGCTGTGTACCACAGAGCAACTGCCATGTCTTACCTGTACGTGAAAATTGGGCTTTCACAGATCTCTCTTCAGATGGATAAGTAAAGAGAAATAAATCTGGGCATATGAAGGTATTCCAAAGCACAGAGATGAGAAGAAAGGACAGGGCACTCTGGGAGACTTACCACCTTCTAAAGCAGATATATTGCAAGAACGGAAGGAAAAAATATAACATACTTTATGATACTAATAAGATATAAGAGTATAATCTCTGTGAATAAAATAATAAACCATGGTAAATAGCTAATGCAAAGTAAAGCCTAATTAAGAGTTGCTTTTGAGGCAAAAGTAGTAGGCAAAAATTAATTAATGAAGTAAAGGGGACTTGAACAACACTCCCTGAACACAAAGGAAAAAAGAATAAGATAGCAGGTGCAAACAAAAGGATCAGGACTTAACCAAAACTAACAAGCATTTCTGAAATAGAACTTATATACTCTGATTTTATTTTTAAATACTCTCTAAACTAGAGACAATAGTTTGATGATAATCAAATAATCCAGGTAACAGTTTAGAAAAGAAGTTTATACCCAGCATGTTTTAGTGAATTTTTTAAATTAAAAAAAAAACAACAAGAATTCTGGAAGTAATCAAGCAAAAACTGCAAGTCACCTATTGTTTTAGACTGGGTTCCTCTAAAGGTAGAGCCATGAGGCTTGTTTGAGTACTACTATTTTGGTGGGAAGTATAATCCCAGGGAAGTAGAAGTGGAAGGAAAGGAAGAAAAGAAGAAAGAGCAAATATACAAAGCCCCCTTGGTATCAAGTCAGTACAACTGATTTCTCAAAACCTCACAGGACCATCTTTCAAGAGGCCCTTTGTGCTACCACAACTCAGGACATTCTGTCCAGAGGAGGAGGAAAAAGGTTTTACCCACTGCCTCACAACTCCCATTGGCCAAAGATTTGCCCCCAGTGGTATTAATTTCCACACTCTTCTAGCTTGCACATACATAATGCCCAGCAAGTTCCAAGATGTCTGTGTATCAGCAAGAAAGCCCTGGGGCAGAAGGTGAGAGAAGTGATGCTTGACATGAGGTAAGGCACTGTTGGCTGTATCCATACAAATCAGTGGAGGCCCACATAAAGTTGGTCATCCCAGCAGCACCTGGAACAGAATAAGTGCCAGGCCCCCAAAGATCAGTGAGCCCTGCTTCACAGACAAAGAATCAGACTTATCCTTAGCAATGTCGATTTAAATTAATCTTGGCAAACCATGCCAACTTTGTATCAAGCACTACCCATTAAATACCACAAACAATGGAACAATATCTTCAGAGTTTAGAGAGAAAATATATGACCCAAGAATTTATACACAGCCATCATTCTTCTTGAACAAAGAAAACAGAAAGATATCCTCAGATATAAGGGCTCAAAAAATGTCCTGATCTCTTTCTTAATAAAGAGCCTGCAACTGGTCCCCAGAACACATAAATGAAAACCAATTAAGAACCCAAGTACAAAGAAGTTGTAGCCAAAAAGGAATATCAGGAAGCATAGAAAATAGTTAAATTATAGATATAGGTCTAAATGATCATTGCCAATCTGATTGCAAACAAGAATAGAAAGAAGAAAAATATAAGGAAATACATACATACTGACTCATTTTAAAAATTGAATTGTGGTGTTTAAAACCACACATTAAATTTCAAAACCTCAAAACACTGTCCCATATTTGGGGTCATAAATAATGATTCTGCTCTTGATTTTGATGTTTCACAAAAAAAAATAGGCTTTAATAGGTTGGGTTTTATTTTTTTAAGGTGTATATAAGTGGAATGAAAAACAGAATATTTACATTCAAAGAGGAAAATGAGAAACAAATAGTACATGTAGCATAAATCAGAATAAAAGGAAAATATAAAACTGAAAGTATAAATCAAGATACCCAAAAGAAATATTTAGTTAAAAAGTTATGAAAGTAAATGTAAATGGATCAAATGTCTGTACAAAAATAAATAAATACATACTTTTCAGACTACATATATAATAGTGAACTATGTGCAATTTTTTGTATTATTTTTAAGATTGACAACAATATATCCAGAAAATGTAATATGCAATTCAAAAATAAATGTGGGCACACAAAGCATGTATCATAGAAATGTGCACTTGAAACCTATATAATCTTATCAACCAATGTCACCCCAATAAATTTAATTTAAAATTATATTAAATTTAAAAAGAACTAAATTTTAAAAAATGTATATATGGTACTACCCATAATAAATACTTATAATAGAAATCTCTTATGCATCTAATAAACACCAGTATATATAAAGCTGATTATGAGCTTATAGACACCAGTGCCTGACAGTACTGGATACCAGAATACCTCACAATAACCCTGGGATGTTGACATTATGGATGGTCTCATTTTAAAAATAAGGAAGCTGAAACTTAGGAAAGTTAAATAATTTGCCCAGGGTTTCAAAAATAATAACTGGAAGAGTCCAGAATCTGCTATCAGTTCTTCTGACCAAATTCCCATTCATTTTTACTTTAATTTTTCCAGCTCTTTTGAGACATAATTGACATATAACATTCTATAGGTTTAAAACATACAATGTGTTGTTTCAATAATATATATCATGAAGTGATTATCATAGTAGCATTGGTTAACATCATCGCCTCACATAATTACCTTTTTGTGTGTGTGGTTAGAATATTTAACAGGTACTCTCAGAAAATTTTTAATCAAATTTATTGGAATGGTATTGGATAATAGGGTCATATAGGTTTCAAGTGTATGTTTCTATGATACATGATAAGTATGCTGCATTGCGTTCCCACCACCCAAAGTCAAATCATCATTAGTCACCAATATTTGACCCCATTTACCCTTTACTACCACACCACCTCCATCCCTCTGGTAACCAACATACTGTAGTCTGTGTCTACAAGTATATGAGTGAAGTCGTATAGTTATTGGATTTTTCTGACTGACTAATTTGGCTTAGTATGATATTTTCAAGGTCCATCCATGTTGTTGCAAATGGCAGTTATTCATCTTTTCTTATGCCTGAGTAGTATTCCATAATATATATGTACCACATCTTCTTTATCGAATCCCCCATCAAAGGACACTTTAATGTCTCCATGTGTTTGCCACAATGAATAATGCTGCAGTGAATGTAGGGTTGCATATATCTTTGTGAATAAATGTTTTGAGTTTTTCAGGCAGATACCCAGAAGAGAGATTACTAGATCATATGATAACTCTATTCTTAATTTTTTGAGGAACCACTAAAAATTTTTTTGTTTTCCTCTGACACTGGACCAGTTCACCTTCCCACCAGCAGTGAATGAGGATTCTTTTTTCTCCACAAACTATTCAATATTTGCTATTACCTGCCTTGTTGATAACAGTCATTCTGACAAGTGCAAGGTGGTATCTCATTATAGTTTTCATTTCCCTAATAGGCAGTGAAATTGAACATCTATCTATTGGCTGTTTGTATGTCTTCTTGGGAGAAGTGCCTGTTCAGTCTTCTGCCTGTTTTTTAATTGGGTTGTTTGTTTGTTTGTTTGTTTGGTGTGGAGTTATATAGTCCTTCATATATTTTGGATAGTAACCCCTCGTCAGAGGTGTTGTTTGCCTTTTTATTTTGTTGTTGGTTTCTTTTGCTATGCAAAATTTTTTTAGTTTGATATAATCCCATTCATTCATTTTGTCTTCATTTCCCTTACCTTTGAGGTAAATTCATAAAGTGTTCTCTAAGACCAATGTCCATAAGTTTAGTGCCTATGTTTTCTTTTATGTACTTTATTCTTTCTGATCTTTTATTTAGGTCTTTGATCCACTTTTAATTAATTGTTGTACATGGGGGTAAACTGTAATCTAGTTTCATTCTTTCACATGTAGTTTTCCAATTTTCCCAGCACCATTTATGAAGAGGCTAGCTTTTCTCCATTGTGTGTTTTTGATTCCTTTGTCAAAAATTATTTGCCCATATATATGTGGTTTTATTTCTGGTCATTCGATTCTCTTCCTTTGGTCTGTGTGTATGTTTTCCTGCCTATACCATGCTATTTTTTAAATTTTTTATTGTTATTCTCTTACAGTAGACTCAATTTTTCTAACTTTGCTCTCCTCTGCCCAGCCTAACCCCCGCTCCCACAGTCAATCCCCACACCATTGTCTGTGTCCATGGGTCATTCATACATGTTCTTTGACTAGCCTCTTCCCCTTCTTTCTACCATTATACCCCTCCTCCCTCCCCACTGGTCACTGTCAGCCTGTTCCATGTTTCCATGCATCCGGTTCTATTTTGTTCATTAGCTTACTTTTGTTCATTAGGTTCCTCTTATGGGTGAGATCATGTGGTATTTGTCTTTCACCACCTAACTTATTTCACTTAGCATACTCTTCTCCAATTCCATTCATGCTGTCATGAAAACTAGAAGTTCCTTCTTTCCTCTGCTGCCTAGTATTCCATTGTGTAAATGTACCACAGTTTCTTTTTTTTATTGTTCAGTAATTGTCTCCATTTCCCCCCACCATTCTCCCCAACATCACCAACCCCCACTTCCCACCCTCAATCCTATCCCCATTTGGCTTAGTCCATGGGTCCTGTATACATGTTCCTTGATGACCCTTCCTCTTCTTTCCCCCATTATGGCCCTCTCCCCTCCCGTCTAGGAACTATCAGTTTGTTCTTTATTTCACTGTGTTTGGTTATATTTTGCTT
The DNA here is from genome assembly GCA_004026545.1 of Mormoops blainvillei. Classification (NCBI taxonomy): domain Eukaryota; kingdom Metazoa; phylum Chordata; class Mammalia; order Chiroptera; family Mormoopidae; genus Mormoops; species Mormoops blainvillei. The sequence goes on along the minus strand of PVJD01000003.1, from coordinate 1,007,524 downwards.
ACTTGTTTGTTTTGTTGATTAGGTTCCACTTATAGGTGAGGTCATATGATATTTGTCTTTTACCACCTGGCTTATTTTGCTTAGCATAATGCTCTCCAGTCCCATCCATGCTGTCACAAAGGATAGGAGCTCCTTCGTTCTTCCTGCTGCATAGTATTCCACTGTGTAAAGTACCATAACTTTTGTCCACTCATTTGCTGATGGGCACTTAGGTTGCTTCCAGCATTTAGATATCATAAATAGCACTGCTATGAACATAGGGATGCATAAGTTCTTTTGAAATGGTGTTTCAGGATTCTTAGGATATATTTCCAACAGTGGAATTGCTGGGTCAAAAGGCAATTCCATTTTTAGTTTTCTGAGGAAATTCCATACTGTTTTCCACAGTGGCTGCAACAGTCTGAATTCTCACCAACAGTGTACTAGAGTTCCCTTTTCTCCTCATCCTCACCAGTGCTTGTTGTTTGTTGATTCGGTGATGATGGCCATTCTGACTGGTGTGAGGTGATATCTCATTGTGGTCTTAATTTGCATCTCTCTGATGGCTAATGATGCTGAGCCTTCTTTCATATTTCTCTGGACCCTCTGTATGTCCTCCTTAGAGAAGTGTCTGTTCAGGTCCTTTGCCCATTTTTTAATTGGATTGTTTGTCTTCCTGGTGTGGAGTTGTATGAGTTCTTTATATATTGTGGAGGTCAAACCCATGTCCAATGTATCATTGACAAATATGTTCTCCCATATGGTTGGTTCCCTTTTTTTTCATTTTGCTGATGTTTTCTTTAGCAATGCACATTTTTAATTTGATGTAGTCCCATTTGTTTATTTTTTACTTCATTTCCCTTGCCCTAGGAGATATATCAGCAAAAATATTGTCATGTGGGATATCTGAAATTTTCCTGCCTATGTTTTCCTCTAGGACTTTTATGCTGTCACAACTTTTAATTTAAGCCTTTTGTCTGTTTTGAGTTTATTCTGTTGTATGGTGTAAGTTAGTGATCTAGTTTCCTAACCCTACAATAACTAGAGGAACAACAAACAAAGCCCAGAGTGAGTAGAAGGAAGGAAATAATCAAGATCAGAGCAGAATTAAATGACCAAGAAACAAAAAAGAAATTCAAAGGTTCAATGAATACAGGAGCTGGTTCTTTGAAAAGATAAATAAAAAAAATCTTTAATCAGACTTGTCAAAAAAAAAGAGAGGGGATGCAAATAAATAAAATCAGAAACTAAAGAGATGTTACAACTGATACCACAGAAATACAAAGGATTGTAAGAAATTACTATAAACAATTATATGCCAAAAAATTGGAAAACCTAAGTGAAATGGACAAATTTCTAGAAAAACATAATCTTCCAAAACTAAATCAAGAGGAAGCAGAAAGCCAGAATAGACCAAGAACAACTAGTGAAATTGAAGCAGTGATCAAAAAATACCAGGCACACAAAAACCCCAGACTGGATGATTTTACAGATGAATTTTACCAAACATTTAAAGAACTAACTCCTATCATTCTCAAGCTAGTCCAAAAAATTCAAGAAGAAGGTAAACTCTCAAACTCTTTTTATGAAACCAATATTATCCTAATTCCAAAACCAGATAAAGAGACAGCAAAGAAATAAAGCTATAAGCCGATATCACTGATTCTAAAACATAGATGCTAAAATCCTCAACAAAATAATGGCAATCTGGAGTCGGCAATACATTAAAAAGATCATACAACATGATCAAGTGGGATTCATCCCAGGGATGCAAGGATGGTACAAACTCAGAAACCAGTAAACATAATACACCACACAAACAAAATTAAGGGCAAAAATCACATGATCATATCAATAGATGCTAAAAAAGCATTCGATAAAATCCAGTACCCACTATGCCATGCTGTTTTGATAATCATAACTCTGCAGTATAATTTGAAGTCAGGTACTGTTATACCTCTGGCTTTGTTCTATTTTCTCTTAACTGTTTTAGCTACTTGGGGTCTTTTTTGATTCCATACAAATCTGATGATTTTTGCTCTATTTCTTTAAGAAAATGACATTGTGATTTTGATGGAGATTGCATGAAATCTATATATTGTTTTGGGTAGTATGGACATTTTAACTATTTTGATTCTTCCTATCCATGAACACAGAACATTTTTCCATTTCAGTGTGTCTTTTTAAATCTCTTTTAATAATGCTTTATAGTTTTTAGTATGTAGGTCCTTCACATCCTTTGTTAAGTTTATTCCTTTGTATTTTAATCTTTTGTTTACAATTGCAAAAGACATTGTTATTTTCATTCCTTTTTCTGAAGTTTCATTGTTACTATATAGGAAAGCAATGAATTTTTATACATTGATATTGTGTCCTGCAACTTTGTTTATTGTTTCTAATAGTTTTTTGGTGGAGTCTTTAGAGTTTTCTAAATATAGAATCATGTCATCTGCAAAAAGTGACATTTTTACTTCTTCCTTCCCAATCTAGAAACCTTTTGTTTCTTTTTCTTGCCTCATTGTTCTGGCTAGGACTTCCAGAACAATGTTAATAAGAGTGAGGAGGCTGAGCATTCTTGTCTTGTTCCTGATTTTAGAGGAAAAGCTTTCAGTTTTTTACCATTAAGTATGATACTGGCTGAGGGTTCATCACATACAGCCTTTATTATGTTGAGGTACTAATCATAAATGGATGTCATATCTTATCAAATGTTTTTTATGCATCCAGCAATGTAATACACCACATTAACAAAATCCCATTTATTATACCCCCAATTTCATCTCATCCACTGACACCTTATGTTTTTTTTGTCCAATCAGCTGTGATAGTCAGTAAAGCCATTCACAAATATGACAGTTTTCTTCCTGCAGGAACAGGCTGGCTTTGCAGGCTTCCCACATGAGATTAGGTGTGTCCATGCATCCATATGGGTGCCCCTATGTTTCTTTTCTCAGCACACATCAAGACTCCGACTCATCCACATCACCTCAGGATAAACTTGCAGTGTGAGAGATAAATCGACCTTTATTATATTAAGCCACTAAATTTGTGGGTGTGGGGACATTGTTCACTACTATAGCATGGCCTAAAATTTATCCAGACTGAGTTATCATTAATAAAAATTTTTCTCTAAGATAGGGCCAAGGGCAAAACCTGGCAGCATTCCACAGGAAGCAATTTCATAGGTCAAAAGCCACTAATCAGTAATTTATGGCTTCAGCCACCAGTTACTAATCCATTTAATTGTACTGTCACATAGACCACAAGGCAATCAAGGGAGACTTTATCAGAAACTTACTGAAATTCAAAGATACTAGGCCTGTTTTATCAGACAATTAATAATACCAAAAAAGAGGTGAGGTTAGTGCAGAATGACTTAATCAAAAACATGCAGGTTATTTGTAATCATTGTTTCCTTTCCTAAATGTTTACAGACTTTTTTTTTAAATCTATCCTAGGAGGGTAGCATTTGATGTGAATCTTAAAAGACAGTGCAATTTTTAGAGCCAGAAATTGAGAGGAAAGGTCGAATGATAGTATGAACAAAATTAAAGGGGAACAAGAGTACATGCTTTACTTTAACCATAACTTTGCTCCTATTTTAGACCAGAAAACAAAGGTGGAGGTACTGACTTCATAATATGAAATTATTATCACTGCACACAAAGAGTTTTTGTAACAAAAAGTAAGAGTGCAGAAAATTCCAGTTGTAAACCTTCAGCAACTTGCAATAACTGATATAAGTTTTGTCTTTAAATTTACCTAGTAAGATTTTAAGCCTATAAAGAATTAGATATTAACCTAAGCCTTCCCTAAAATTGTTTCCTTAAGAAACTAATAAATTTTCAACTACAACATTTAATTTAAAACTTCTTCTTAAGATTATAGGCAGATAAATAAAAGGGCTTTTTTAAGTTTTCCACTTGAGAAATGAATTCTCTCTGCTATGCTTTTTTTCCCTAAAGTGAACTAAATTCCCATGTGTTTGGTGACTATACTCACAGATTTCATGACGAAAATAATAGAAAGCATCTGCTGAGTAATTACGACCTCTCCTTGGCTGCTAGAAGAAGCCATACCTCACCTTCATGCTGCCATTCCACAGTTCAGAGGTCCTCTGTCAAGTACATGAAGCTGGAAATTTCTAAATAATCTAAGAAAACACTCAAACTGCTCCAGACAGTTTTTTCATTATTCATAATGTGACCGGTGATAAGATGGACATTTTCTGAAGGTAGTGTGATAACCTTCATGTAAGCAAGACACAGCTAATGGTTTGAGGAGTGGAATTCTGGTGCTTCCTGAAGGGGTCATTTCAGTACAATTCCCTTTGACAGGGTTAAGCTGCTTATAGGTTCCTTAGTTAGATAAGATTGCAAAGCAGGTAGCAGGCTACAGACCCAATTCTAATGCCTCAAGACAAAAATGACAGAAAATAGCAAAGTAAAACCAAAGAGCAAGGAACTCTTGAAATGCAAGGTGTTTTTCTTTTATACCCCTCAGTTTTTCTCCCCCACTAAAGACTGAAAAGACAGTAAGCAAAACTAGTTTGTTGGTAATCAGCCACAGAGCTTGGCAGTGTTTTCATGTTGAATAAACCAAACCACAAAGTTCGCAAAAATTGCCACCGAATTTGAACCACGGTTTCTGAGTTTCCAATAATTGTATTGGTCATCTTTTCTGAGCATGCTTTTATTTTGGTTTTTGATCACAAGACAGCAGATTATTATAATTATATCAACTAAGACACCCGAGAGGTAAGAGGCTTGCATTCAACATTTGTGCTCCTGCTCTCAACTCCTCTTAAACAAATGGCTGCACCTCTGAGCAATTAGAACCCTCCTCTGTTCAGCCTGCCAAGCAGTGGGGGATTATCCTGATATTTTTTTACAGCCTTCTCTGGCTCAAATTTTATTAAAACATGAAGTAAAAATCCTAGAAAGGTACAAGTTAATATTTTCACAAGATTTCTCAGGCTATTTTGCAGTTTCAAAACACTCAACTGGTACCAAAAACTATGAAAACAGAAAATTTTTAAAGTTTGAGAGACTTTGGAATTCATCTATTGCAGAAAGTACTCATAATGATAAAGCAGTAGGGTTGAGAGAAGCAGTTAGTGAAGATCACATGCTGAAGGCAGGGCCAGGTTCCAGGTTCACAGTGTGGAGATTTTTCCCTCTGTCTTCCTCTATGCTGTGCTGTCTTCTTTGTCCATATTTAAGGTCAATAAAAGTCAAAGGAGGTAGTAAACAAATTCTTTTATCTAAATATTTCTTTGGTCTGTTTCTTTCTAGCCCATATAATGTAACTCCCCAAATTTCTTAATACTGCTGATAAAAGTAACATTGTCTTTCCTAATGGTTTGCCCACACTCAAATCTCACTTTCTCCAAATCCTCTTCTCTGCCATTTAGAGTAAATTAGAATAATTTACCCAGATTTTCCAATGTTCATTTGATCAACGTTCTGCTCCTTGTCATGATTTTATAATGTAAGTTTAAGCTTCTCAGCATGGCCTCAAAGGCACTGTATTATCTGACCATATCTAACACTCCTCACTTTACAAAATGCCTGCTGAGCCCTAGCTACAGGCATGCCCTGCAGATCATGGTTTTTGTTTCTGACTTCTGTACCCTCAAATGTGCTGATCCTCTTATCTGGAAGATCCTTCTCCATTTGGTTTGACTAATAACACTTTGTCCTCTTTCAAAACCTGGTTTAAAGAACACTTGCCCCAGTGACCAACATCTGTTCAGATCAAACTATTAGGCAAAAAATGTAGTGACCATACACAATGTTCAGAAATGCCATATTAGGCACTGTGCCACTTTGCTGAAGTCTCTTATGAGCACTATGATAAAAATACATCCATATTTAAAACACATAGGCAAAACTTTCTGTATGTAAAATCAAAAGAAATCAGAAGAAAAAACAAGTATATTTGGCTACATAAAAATTAGAAACTTCTATTAAACAAAAAGACTTGGAAAATTTTGCATATGAGAAAAGATTGGTAGCCTTAATAAACAAAAAGTTCTTGCCAAACAATAAGAAAAGTGTTAAAAACCACAATAAAGAAATGAGCAAAGAACATGAACTGAGATTCATGGAAAAAGTACAGGTGACTATAAGCACAAAAAATTTTAGTTCCATTAGTAGACCAAAAGGGCAAATTAAAATAACATAATATTTTTTCAACTATTTAATTAACAATGGTCACATTCAGTGTTGAGAAGAGTAACCAATAAGATAATTGTTCTCATACTTTGCTAATGGAAGCTAGATTTATATTATCCTCCTCAAAAACAATTTTGTAGTGGATCTCACAAGCCTTAAAATTTTATCTCTTTGACTCTGTTTTTATCCTTCACAAAATCTAGCCTAAGAAAATTGTCTTAAATTATAGAAAATTGTATTTCACAATATTATTTATGATAGCAAAATGGTATAGATCATTAATATGCAGTAAAAAATAATTAAACAAATTTAATAAACTATGGAATATAATGCAGTAAATACATTTTCTTTTGAAATATCATTTGACATGAGAAATGCTATAATTCAAAGAAAAATTTAAAAGAAAAGTGAAAATTGATTTTGCAATATGACCTAAATTATATTTTTAAATATGTGTATGTCTATCAAATAGGCTGGAAAGATATACATCAAAATGTTAACACATTATTTCTGGGGACTTTTAATTTTTTCTTGTACTGTTCATAATTTTCCAAATTTCCCATGATAAATTCACATTGCTTTCATAATCAGGGATAGATGATATTTTTAAAAAACAATAAAAGTATCCTGACTGGTGTGGCTCAATGGATTGAGTGTCGACCTGTGAACCAAAGGGTCACTGGCTCAATTCCAAATCAGGGCAAATGCCTGGGTTGTGGGCCAGGTCCCTGGTTGGGGGCATGTGAGAGGCAACCACACATCGATGTTCCTTTCCCTCTCTGTCTCCTTTCCTCCTCCTCTCTTTAAAAATAAATAAATAAAATCTTAAAAACAAACAAAAAGTATATACACACACACACACACAAATACATACACATATAGATACATATATTTTATATGTGTGTGTATGTGTGTGTTTAAAAATTAGTGCAATCGAGCACATCACTTAAAAGCTACATGATTAACCCTTTTCTTACTGAAGTATTCCTTTTAATACATAATAAAAGTATCAAAGGTCCCTAATGTTCATAAGAAATGAAGTGTAGCACCCCATGCCTGGGTGCTTTTCTTTTCATCCATCACATGAAAAGAAAGTCTTCTCCAACAGCACCATGAACCTCATCTTCAGTGACAATTTTAGTGTTTTAAATAGTTATTGATTAAAATTCACCTCCCCTCTAGACTAAGAATTTCAGGAGAGCAAGGGTTACCTATTTGTTTGATCACTAGAATAAGAACTGGAGCACAGTATGCCTGGACAAATATGAAGGGCTCGGTAATTTTTTAATTGATTATAAACAGAGAGGTAAAAAAATCAAGAAAATATAAGGTCATGGGAGCCACCAAGCAAATGCAACACTTGCCAGTGATGCTCTTAGTTACTTCTTATTCAACTTCTCTGTTCCCCATAGCCAACATCCAAAAGAAAGCCATATAAAACCTGGAATCCAACTTTTCTTCTCTTTTTCTCACTAAAGTCTTTTTCACTAAGATTAATTCCTTCTAGACATTTTACCTAATTAGAGTCACTGATGCTTAGACTTTAATTAACACCTGGCTGAATGGAGCCAGGAGGTGCCCGAATCCATAGATTTGTACTCTCCAGAATGAAACCTCAGTTGGTAAAATCATGACTCAGGGAAGGCCTTTGTGGGCTACAGGCCTTCTAACAATCCTTGGGCTCTATTTCTCAGCAAGACCTGCTCTGAAAGAGAGAGACTGTCAGCAGAGACTGAAACAAAGAGACTCCACAGTACTTACCAGTCAGTCTCCCACCCTCAAACCATCATCTTCCCCAGGCTTCCTCATCTCTGATTGAGTACATGTGCGGTCTCTGTATATGCAGTCATTGATAACCAAGGGCACATCGCAAATTGGACTATTTACTGGAAATAAGAAAGCAGAGTGCTTCAGAGGCTCAGCTGGGTTTCTCAATTCAACAATTCATTCTGGGCAAGCAAATAATTAGGCCAAGAGGTTAGTAAAGAAAAATGTATTGTTTTACTATATCTGAGATTTATGAAGGATGAATGGATTGATAAACAATTTTTAAGCTAGTAAAATATTTTTGTTTGTTTATAAGAATTGCATAATAAGAAAAAATTCTATCACAAAGAAATAAATGGACATTTTTCAAAGTATCAAATAATGACTAATTTTGCCTAAATTTCCAAAGTTATGTTATTTATGGATACTGTCTAGAATTTTTATTCAAGAGGAATGAATTAACTAAGTTTTTATGAATCCATCTTGTTCTCAATTTGCAAAATACAAAACCACCTCAAAACATTCACTGTTGCAACACAGTCTTTGCAACCAGTCTTTGCAACTAGAAGGGATGCTGACTTTGCCATCAAACAGATATGGTTTTCAATCTGGTTCAGCCATCACATGGTGGTGTGACCTTGGCTGAGTCTCTGTCATCTTTCCAATGAAGAATATCAGCAGATAGCTCAAAGAGGTGTTTCTAGGATTAAATAAGGATGCTTCCTAAAGTTCCTGATACAGTAGACACTAACAAGTGATCTGCATCCAGATCTGAGCAGTTATAAAGCCATAAAACCTGATATTTATTGATAGATACTCCATACATATAGACCTTGAATTTAGGTAGTTCCCTTTATTTGAATGTGAATTCCAGCATATCTTCTGGTTTGTACTAACATCTCATTTCATTTCACACCGTGCTTGAAAATAGCAAAGGCACTTATTATTAGCCCATTCTGAAGCTGAGAAATTGATGCTCAGACAAATTAAATGAATCATGCACCATTATTACCATGGCTAGAAATACAATATCCCAGGAGTTCTGGGCATTCTAATCCCCAAGTAGCAAAGTTTCAAATCCCCAAGTAGCAAAGTTTCTAGACAAATAAATTTGAAAGGCCCACAAAACTGACACAGCCAACTAAACAGCTACCTTTAGAAAGGATTCTTAAAACAGGTATTCAATGGGTCATCTAGGAAGAGAAACCCTGCAATTTGTAGTAAAGGAAATAAATATATTGGAAAGCTAACAAGCTCAGCAAAGTGCAACTGATAGTAAGATAATGAGTGAAGATTAGACAGTAGTAGATGGAACTTGTAGAAAGAGGAATTACTTTTTTTATAACTATAAAGGATTTTGTAAGTGCATATGTGCCCAACCCAAAAGGACAAAGATATTCCAATGCTGTTGAGCTAGGCTATAAAATATCATTGTATGTTGAAATAACATTTTCCTGATTAAGACCATACTTGTTACAACTCTTTCAGTGAAGAAAGATGAAATCAGGTACATAATTCATTATTAGCAATTTCAAAATCCAAAAGGCTTTGAAAACCAAAAATGTTTCTTAAGTATGACACCAAAAACTCATTTTGTTAACAAGCATGAGGTTATCCCATGTAGTTCAATATTCAGGTATTCCACATCAGAAATATTATGATTGATTAGAGAGTCTTGCTTCAGACTCTGCCTGGCTTACTATGGAATACAGCCACCATATTGTCTAAATCTGAAAAATGTTGAGTTCTTAATTATATCTGGCCCTAAATGTTTCAGATAAAAACTAGCATACCTGTATGTATTATCATCTCCATTTTAAAGCTGGAAAGTGATTCGGTCTCAATTAATTTTTACTTTGTTTTGTGTCTAATACTAATCTTAAGGTAAGAATTCTCAAAGATTAGTAAAGAATTCTGCTAAGCAAAGAATCCATATTGGTGTCATTTTAGAAACTCCTGTAATACATAGAAAAAATAGTAAATGTCTATAAAACTAGAGGAAATTAGTTAAGAGAGGAATTAAATCATGTATATAGTTCCCAAGGTTACATCTTAATGACTATAACATGACTGCTAAAGAAAATTTTTTTATCAAATAGTGTTGTTAAAACCATTGAGTTCTGATGTAAGTGGAGGACCTCAGCCAAGTCATCTCAGTGGTGTTGACAAAGACATCCCACACCATTTCCCTATATTTTCATCTCTACTTTGATATGTGCCCTAGGACCAGCCAAGGAATCTAGATTTCTCCTTTCTTGGATAACTACCTAGAGCTGAGCCTTGAGAGGAAAAGAGAAGTTAAATGTTAAAAACAGCAGAATACAAATCAAACAAATCCACAAAATTTCTCTGTTTGAGTAATATTTTTTTTAAAGAGTTATGAGGCAGGACCTAGGTGGTTTCAAGGCTTGGGTAGCTCTGAATCATTTTGGGCTGTCACATGGGGTTGGGTATGAGGTAGGCTACTGGTGGTTTGTGAAAGTCATCTTCTTCAGATCAAATTATTGGATTTAAGGTTAGAAGTGAGAAACAAATCCCAAAGAACACTGAACTGAAAGAAAGGGGTGCATGTGCAACTTGGGTATGGTCCAGGGAGGCTGGAGAGCTAAGGAAGAGATAGAGAAAGGATTACAACCTGAAGCAGACTCACCAGACCTATAAGCTAAAGATGAATTCTTCCAGGAAGTCCTCCTGCTCCTTCACCTCCCTGTAACTGACCTGCCCTGAGACAACCAACAATGATGTTTCATCATCTTAGAACACCTTTCCTTTTCTTCATCACTTCACTCCACTGATTCTTCAGGTCTCAGCCTATAGTCTCTTCCTGCAGGAAGCCATCCTGGCAATACCCTCTGCATCCTCCTGCAATACATTAGATCTTCTCCTATGGATGCCTGCAGCTCTTGGGATTCCCCAAAAATGTGCTTATTTTACTTTGTTATAACTGTGTTTGCTCTGCAATCCGTGTTAGATGTGACCTCCTTGAGGGCAGGGGTTATATTTATCTTGATCACCATTATATTCTTAGCACCTACTACAGAGCCTAGCTCATAGTATGTGCTTTTTAAATACCTGTTAAATAAATGAATTAACCGATTAATAAATTGACTCTTAACTGCTTGGAGTTCATGGAGCATTAAAAAAATTTCCAAAGGAGGCAAATTGGACCCTGTTGGAGCCTTTTAGGAACTGGTGAAAAACTCTGGACCATATAATAGGCTTTAATGATGCCTAAGACTTAAAGAAGCAGATTGTTTCTCCCACAGTAAATGAGGAAAAGACATAAGAGTTGCAGCAGGAATATGTCTGGTGTGTTCCAGAGCAGTGAAGAACCTAGCTTGCCTTCAGCAGAGGGTCTGTGTGAGGAAGTAAAAGGAGAACATGTCAAATTGAAAGTAAGGACCAGTCACAGAACATGGTAGTTACAAAGCTAAGGTTTGAACTTTGCCCCATGTAAGTATATGTGACCTGTGTTTAAAATGTACAGATGAGCAATAGGGGGACTGATAGGAAGGATAGGGGGCCAGTAAGGAGTTAGTTTGGTCATAAGGCAATGAAACCATGAAGAGTCAGGACTGAAAGGTAAGAATGAAACTGAAAAGATGGAAAATATTAAAGGTGTCCAGTCAGAGCACTTAATTAGATATGTCTTAAAAAAAATAGCAAGGTCTAATTAAGAAATTTGTTTAAAGAAAGATTATAAAGAATGATAACATTATAGCTATCATTTGCTGAGGGTGTACCACATGCCAAAAGCCTTATATTTAATTTAATTCTCACAATGACTTTTCTGGCAAGTATTATTTTCTTGTTTTACATATGAAAAAAATATTTTAAAGCATTTTTTAAAAGGCTGTTGCAATCACATAGTTTGGTGGTTTTCAATCCACAGATCCTTCTGGTACCACCTCATTGGGCAAAGGGGGCACTCCAAGATCATTCCCTCACTTTCAACTAGAACAGCTTCCCTTTATCTACTTTGATAATAATTTTCTATTTAGAGCTGGTCTTTTAAAAATGTTCTCTTTCTAAAAAAGTAGTCTTAGAATTCCAAAACTAGGCAGTAGTGGTTAGGAACACACAAATCAGGGTACCGGGGAGAGACATTTCACTTCCTTCAACAGAATTTTGGTATTAGTGGAAGAGGAAGAAGGAAGTAGAGAATGATTTTAGGTCTTGGGGTTAGACCCTCCTAACTGGGTAGTGGGAAACTTTGCTGAAGATATAGAAGGATGAGAAAAGTTAGGGAAGAGAACCAATTGGTTTGAATTAAGTTGAGTTTAACATACCTATACCCCATAAAAATAATCACTTGAAATTACAGGCCAGTATCTCTGATGAACATAGGCACTAAGATCCTCAACAAACTATTGGCATGAAGATCCAGCAATACATTAAAAAGATCATACACCACAATAAAGTGGGATTTATCCCAGGGAGGCAAGAATGGTACAATATTCACAAATTAATGAACGTAATCCACCAAATAAAAAAATTGAAGGACAAAAATCACAAGATCATATCAATAGATGCTGAAAAAGCACTTGATAAATCCAGCACTCACTTATGATAAAAAACACTCAGCAAAGTGAGAACAGAGGGAGCATACCTCAACATAACAAAGGCCATATACAAGAAACGTGCAGCCAACTAAAAGCTTTTCCCTTAAGACCAGGACTAAGACAAGGATGTCCGCTTTCACCATTCTTATTCAACATAGTGCTGGAAGTTCTAGCCACAGTGATCAGACAAGAAAAAGATATAAAAGGCAACCAAATAGGAAAGGAGGATGTAAAACATTAGCAGACAACATGATAATGTACATAGAAAACCTTGTAGTCTCCACCAAAAACCTCTCAACCTAATACGTGAATTTGGCTAAGTGCTGGGATACAATTCAATATTCACAAAGTGAAAGCATTTTTGTACACCAACAATAAATTATCAGAAAGAGAAACTATGAAAAATATCACATTTACTATAGCAAAAAGAAAGATATAGTACCTAGGAATAAATTTAACCAAGGAGGTTAAAGAACTGTACTTGAAAAATTATATGACACTGAAGTGAGATATTGAGAAAAATACAAATAAGTGAAAGCATACACCATGTTTATGGATTGGAAGAATTAACATCATTAAAATGTCTGTACTCCCCAAAGCAACCCATAGATTCAATGCAATTTCTATTAAAATACAAATGGTATACTCCACAGATCCAGAAAAAATATTCCAAAAACTTATATGGAACCAAAAAAGACCCCAAATAGCCTCACCAATCTTGAGAAAGAGGAATAAAGTTGGAGAAATCACAATAACTGACATAAAACTATACTACAAAGCCATATAATCAAAACAACCTGGTATTGGCATAAGAACAGACACACAGATCAATGGAACAGAAGAGAGCCCAGAAATAAACCCAAGTCTCTATGGTCAATTAATATTTGATAAAGGGGGCATGAACAAACAACAGAGTAAAAATAGTCTCTTCAATAAATGGTGTTGGGAGAAGTTGACTGTACAAGCAAAACAATGAAAATAGAGCACCAACTTACCCCATACACCAGGATAAACTCAAAATGGATAAAAGACTTAAGTATAAGTCATGTTGCCATAAAAGTCCTAGCAGAAAACATAGGCAGTAAAATTTAAGGTAACCCATGTATCAATATTTTGGAAGATAGATATCCTAGGGCAAGGGAAATACAAGAAAAAGCAAACAAATAGGAATATATCAAATTTTAAAATTTCCATATGGCTAAAGAAACCATCAAAATGAAAAGGGAACCAGCCATACGGGATAACATATTTGACAATTATACATTGGATACAGTTTTAATCTTCAGAAAATATATAGAACTCATACGACTCAATACCAGGAAGACAAACAATCCAATTTAAAAATGGGCAAAGGACCTGAACAGACATTTTTACAAGAAGGTAGTACAGATGGTCCATAGACGTATGAAAAGGTGCTCAATATTACTAGCCATCAGAGGGATGCAAATTAAAACCACAATGAGATTTCACCTCACATCTGTCAGAATGGCTATAATTAGTAAATCAAGAAACAAGTGCTGGCAAGGATGTGGAGAAAAGGGAACCCTAGTACACTGTTAGTGGGAATGCAGACTGATGCAGTCGCTGTGGAAAACAGCACAGAATTTCCTCAAAAAACTAAAAATCGAACTGTCTTTTGACCCAGTAGTGCCACTGTTGGAATATACCCTGAAAATTAAAAATAAATTCAAAAGAACTTATGCACCCCTATCTATGTTCATAACAATGATATTTCCAATGTCCAAGTTATGGAAAGAGCCTAAGTGCCAACAGTAGATGAATGGATTAAAAAACTCTGATACATTTACACAATGGAATGCTACACAGCAGAAAGAAATTCCTACCTTTTGTGACTGCATGGTTGAAACTGGAGAGTATTATGCTCAGTGAAATAAGCCAGGTGGTGAAAGACAAATACTATATGATCTCACATATAAGAGGAATCTAATGAACAAAATAAATTTACAAGCAAAATACAACCAGATGTGTGGAAACATGGAACAGACTGACAGTGATCAGAGAAGAGTGGGAAGGGGGATAATGTTGGAAAGAAGAGAAAGGGACTAGTCAAAGAACATGTATGAATGACCCATAGACATGGACAGTGGTGTGAGGCTTGACAGTGGGAGCAGGTTTTCGGCAGGTCGGAGGAGGGCAAATGAGGAAAAATTGAGACAACAGTAATAGGATAACAATAAAAAATTAATAATAATCAGTTGAAAATATATGTCTGAGCCAGCTTACAAATGATAATGGAACCATGGTGATAGGTAAGATCATCAAGGAAAAAGAGAGCAGGAGAAAAAGAAAAAAATCCAATGAGATAATCCCAAGGAAAACAGCATTTTATTCAGTCATCCAACAATATTTGTTTATTATGTACAATGAAGCTGGAAATAAAAGGAAAGAAAAGACAGTAAAAAATAGAAAGGAAGAGAAAAGAAAAATAAGAGAAAAAGGTGAGTTAAGTCACAAAGAAGGGAAGAAGGGATTTCAAGGATAGGGAGGCTAACAGCATCAAATGTGGCAGATTACAAACAGGACAAGATCAGAGAAAGAGAAGGCCTTTAAAGTGACAATCTGTAGGTTGCAGCTTCTCTTCATCCAATGATTATTTTCTGAGCATCTCTAAAGTACCAGAAACTGGGCAAGCCTTTGGTATTAAATGAAGTTTATAGCTTAATTGTCACTTCACGAGGGTAACACAAGTCATTCTGTGATTAGTCATAGGTGGTTTGAATACTTTGAAAATGTTTTTTTGCTGCTGACATTTTCTAAAGAAGCTCAAACTATGACTAAATGCCTCCTGTTTACATGCGTTGTTATTTCTTCCCACAACTTTCATCAACAAATAGGAATCAGAGCAATATGGCTATGAAGTAATTGCTGTGTCTTCCTTCTACTGCTAAACCAAGCTACACTGTCAACTGCTATTATTAATTCTCTTCCCCAAGTCACAGAATGTAAAAGGTAAACACAGTGGCTCCTACCTTGAAGACCAAATGCAACAGTCACAAAATGCAATATATTTTTTATCTTGCGATGAGCATGGTACAATATGTTTCACTCTTTTGTAGCACCTTAGAAATACAAAGACATTTTAACAGTGTTCTAAGCAGGAACCATGATTCCTAATATGGATTCATTGACAAATAGAAAGATAATATTTACAACTTGATGTTCATTTTTTTATTGTCATTCAAGTACAGTTGTCTCCATTTTTCCCCCACCACTCTCCCCCACCCCACCAACCCCCACCTCCCACCCTCAATCTTTCCCCTCTTTGGTTTTATTCATGGGTCCTTTATACATGTTCCTTGACGACACTTCCCCTTCTTTCCCCCATTATGGCCCTCTCCCCTCCCCTCTGGTTACTGTAGGCTTGTTCTTTATTTCAATGTCTCTGGTTATATTTTGCTTGCTTGTTTTGTTGATTAGGTTCCACTTATAAGTGAGATCATGTGGTATTTGCCTTTCACCACCTGGTTTATTTCACTTATCATAACGTTCTCCAGATCCATGTCTGCTGTCACGAAGGGTAGGAGCTCCTTCTTTCTTTCTGCTGCATAGTACTCCATTGTGTGAATGTACGATAGCTTTTGACACACTCATTTGCTCTTGGGCATTTAGGTTGCTTCCAGCACTTGGCTATTGTAAATTGTGCTGCTATGAACATTGGGGTGCACATGCTCTTTTGAATTGGTGTTTCAGAATTCTTAGGGTATAATCCCAGCAGTGGAATTGCTGAGTCAAAAGGCAATTCCATTTTTAGTTTTCTGAGGAAATTCCATACTGTTTTTCACAGTGGCTGCGACAGTCTGCATTCCCACCAATAGTGTACTAGTGTTCCCTTTTCTCCACAGCCCCACCAGCACTTATTGTTTGTTGATTGTTTATGATGGCCATTCTGACCAGTGTGAAGTAGCATCTCATTATGGTTTTAATTTGCGTCTCTCTGATGGCTAGTGATGCTAGCCAGCATTCTTTCATATGTCTCTGGGCTCTCTGTATGTACTCCTCGGAGAAGTTTCTGTTCAGGTCCTTTGCCCATTTTTTACTTGGATTATTTGTCTTCCTGTTGTGGAGTCCTGTCAGTTTTTTATATATTTTAGAGTTCAAACTCTTGTCCGAGGTATCATTGGCAAATATATTTTCCCATATGGTTGATGTCCTTTCATTTTGCTGATGTTTTCTTTAGCCATGCAGTGGCTTTGTATTTTGATGAAGCCCTATTTATTTATTCTTTCCTTTTTGTCCCTTGATCTAGGAGACATGTCAGTGAAAATACTGCTACCTATAATATCTGAGATTTTCCTGCCTATGTTGTCCTCTAGGACTTTTATGGTGTCATGCCTTATGGTGTGGCTCAATGAGTTGGTTATCTTTATTTTTAAAAGACAAAAAAAAATGAGCTTTACTAATGTTGCATTATATGAATCAGCACTGACATCTTACACAGTCTGAACGTTAGATGCCACATGTCACACCCCTAGGGAAGGGTGGGAGTTCCATGACACAAAAGGTTTAGCAGTGGTATTTCCTGTCATTGTGTCTAATTAAGCAGATTTGTTAGCAACCTCTGAAGATGTAATTATGTAATGTCAATTCCCTCCTAACTGACCTATAGATACAATTTAATTCCAATCAAAGTCCAATTTTTTGTAACAGCTGTAAGCAAAGTTTTCTATAGAAATTGAGAACATAATTATAAATAGCATATGAAAAATGGATAGGATTTGGTATAGCTAAAGCAACTTTGAAAAAGGTGAAGAAGGTTGGAGGACTTACATTCCTTGATTTCAAGACTTATCATAATGCCAAAATTATCAAGACAGTTTGGTACTGGCATATAGATAGAAATTTAGCCCTGGCTGATGTGGCTCAGTGAATTGAGTGTTGGCATGTGAACTGAAGGGTAACCAGTTCAATTCCCAGTCAGGGCACATGCCTGGGTGGCAGACCAGTTCCCCATTTGGGGATATATGAGAGTCAACCAATTGATGTATCTCTCACACATCAATGTTTCTCTCTCTCTTTCTCCTTTCCTTCCCCTCTTTCTGAAGTTACATAAATAAAAAAATTTTTTAAAGATACAAATTTAAATCACTGCAACACAATAGAGAGCTCAGATATAGATCCACATACATACAAACAATAGACTTTTAACAAAACAACAAAGGCAAGTCAGTAGATTGATGATAGATTTTTCCACAAATGGTGCAGGAACAATTGGAATTCACATGCAATAATATAAACTTCAATCCATACTTTGCATCATATACATAAATTAACTCAAAATGAAATATAGACCTAAAAGTAAAACCTAAAACCATAAAACTTCTATTAGAAACATTGACAGTCAAGATGGCAGCGTAGGTAAACACGGCTCTCTTCCTTGCACAACCACAGCAAGAATGACAACTGGATTCCAAGACATTTATCACCCAGAATCATCAGAAAATCAAGGTGTATGGAAGACTGACAACCAAGGAATTAAAGAAGCTACATTCATCCAGATGGGTAGGAGGGGCAGAGATGTGGAGACAGGCAGAGAGGTTGGGAGACACACACAAGCATGGAGAGGCACGGGGACATGTAGACAAGTGGAGAAGCTCAGAGATGTGAAGATGCAGAACAGGTAACCCTACACTCATGTGTGGTGGATAAAAATTGAAAGGGATACCTTGAGAGTGAGCAATACAAGCCCCACATGAAACCAGCCTGCACAGAGTTCCAGTACCAGGAAATAAGTCCCCATAACTTCTGACTGTAAAAATCGCTGGGGGTTGGGGCAGCAGAAGAAACTGCGGGATTCTCAGTACTCCTTGTAAAGGGCCTGCAATGGTCTTAGAACTTATGCAGATCCACCCCCTCTGGGATTGAGCATCAGGCCTATAGCTGGAAGGTAACAGGTGGCATACAGGGGAAAAATGAAGTGACTGGCAACAGAGAAAGTACTGGGAGACAGCTTCCTGCTAAGCAAATCTCCAGAGGACAGGCAACAGCATTGTCTCTTTTCTGAGCCCTCTCCCACACCAAGGCACACAGTAGCAACATGGGTTGCCCTGTCCTGGTGATTACCTAAGGCGCTGCCCCATACAACTTACAGGTGCATTTTTCTACAATAGGCACACTACTAAGACAAGGAGTCAAAGAAGCTCTACCTAATACACAGAAGCAAACACTGGGGGGCTATTAAATGGAGGAGACAATGAAATATGGTCCAAATGAAAGAACAGAACAAAACTCCAGAAAAAGTATTAAATGAAATGGAGATAAGCAACCTATCAGATACAGAGTTCATAACACTGGTTATCAGAATTCTCAAAGAACTCATTGAGTACTGCAACAGCATAAAAAAGATCCAGGCAGAAATGAAGTTTACATTAAGTGAAATGAAGAAAAATCTACATGGAACCAAAGTGGAGAAGATGAAGCCAAGAATCAAATCAATGATTCAGAATGTAAGGAAGAAAAAGCATTCAATCAGAATGGCAATAAGAAAAAATAGTTTTTTAAAAAAGGATAGGCTAAGGAGCCTCTGGGACAACTTCAAATGTACCAACATTCAAATCTTAGTGGTGCCAGAAGGAGATGAGAAATAGAAAGCAATTGAAAACTTAGTTGACAAAATAATGAAAGAAAACTTCCCTAATTTGGTGGAGGAAATAGATATACAAGTCCAGGAAGCACAGAGTCCCAAACAAGTTGGACCCAAAGAGGTCCATACCAAGACACATCATAATTAAAATGTCAAATGTTAAAGATAAAGAGATAATATTAAAAGCAGCAAGAGAAAAGCAGATAGTTACCTACAAAGGAGTTCCTATAAGACTGTCAGATGATTTCTCAATAGAAACTTTGCAGGCTAGAAGGAACTGGCCAGAAGTATTCAAAGTGATGAAAAGCAAGGACCTACAACTTATATTACTCTATCCAGTAAAGCTATGATTTAGAATTGAAAAGTAGATAAACTGCTTCCCACAGGGTAAAACTAAAGGAATCCATCACCACCAAGCCATTATTATATGAAATGTTAAAGGGAATTATATAAGAAAAAGAAAATGAAAACTACAAACATTAAAATGGCAACAAATTCACAACCATCAACAACTGAATCTGAAAAACTGAGCAAACAAGCAGAACAGGAACAGAATCATAGATATGGAGATCATTTGGAGGGTTATCAGATGGGAGGGAGGAGGGATAAAATGGGGGGGAGGAAGTAGAGGGATTAAGAAGTACAAATTGGTAGGTACAAAATAGACAAAGTGATGTTAAATACAGTATAGGAAATGGAGTAGCCAAAGAACTTATATGCCTGACCCATGGACATGAACTAAAGGGGGTGAGTATTGGAAGGAATGGTGGTACCAGGTGGAAGGACTCGAAGAGGGAAAATTGGGACAACTGTAATAGCATAATCAATAAAAAATATTTCAAAATAATTTTAACAGTTTTAAAACCAAAGTAAATCCCTTGAATTAACTTTGCAGGCAATAAGCCACCTTTGGAGCCACCAAAAATTCACATTTCATGGTTTAAGTATTGGGGGTCAGAGAACTTGCAAGTAGATAGGGCAGGCAGGCAGTACAGAAGGGTGCACATTTACATGTGCTTAATGGAGCGTCAATTTTTGACAAAGCAGCACCCCAAAGATAACCTATGACCAAGGGTGTGGTATTTTGGTGCTCAAAAATGCAAACTAATTCCATACTGCACACTTTTACTCCTCAAAGCCTGAAAATGAATGAGGAGGATGAAGAGAACTAGGGGTTGTGAAGGGATTAGCCCATTTTCTTAAGTGTGAGCTTTAAAATGTCTGCAGGAATACTCTATTTGTTAGCACTTGAAGCTGAAGGTGTGCCCTTACAGTAAGATTGAAACTTATTTGTAGCAAAACTTCCTCAAGAGGCTTAGTTGGGATTAAGGAATTTCCTTTATTTACTTTCCATTTCCTTCTTGTTGTAACTGTATTTTTATCTGTCCTACTTTCCTCCCTTCTTTTTCTCAGTTCTCTAGTTGGTTTCCCACATTCTGAAAACTGCACTAGTTTTTTGTTTTGTTTTGCTTTGTTTTGTTTTGTTTTGTTTTGTTTTGTGTTTTAACAGTAACTGTAACCTTGCTGCTGTTTTTCACTGGTTGCCAGACATGCAGATCATGTTCTCTCCTGACTGCAGGGAAAAGAGGAAACTTTTCCAGCACCATCACCAGGGTGGCTTAAAGGGCAGGTGGAGAAAACCACCCCTTCATTCTCCTCAGCTCCATTTCCACCCTTATTTTTCCATTCCTCAGCCTTACAACCACCCTGCATTTTCCTTTATTTAACAAGTGTGAGATCAGGTAAAATAAACTTCTCTGCATAGAGAAAAGGAAGCCACTGGGACAGCCATGGTCTACAGATGCTGGAAGCCAGGGCAGTCCTTTGCTTTGAGATGAAAAGAGAGTCGTTTCTATGCAAATCAGTCAGAGCCTTTAAGCACTTCTTAGCAGGGTCACAGACCACTCCCATCCTGGACAGTGCTGCACCCCAGAGACAACTATGATGTCTGTTTTCTCTGTCATAGCCAAAATGGGCCTGCATGATCAGGTGTTAAATTCTTACCGTGGGGGCCAGGCACTTTCATACTTTGGATTAATACTACACCAATGTGACCATATGATTCCATATAGCATTTCTTATGCATCACCAAAAATACGGCAAAATGTCAGCACAAAGATTGTAGGCCAAAGCTTAGTTCATTCCCAGCTGTCTCTCGGCAGGCATATCTTGCTTCTCAGAAAGGAGAACATTGTATTTTCATCCAGTTAGAGTCCATCTCATTAAATAGTCTCTGACTCAAATTTCTCCCTAATTTTAGCTTTAGGAGCTTTCTTTGGCAACTTTACCTCTGTGATTTCTTTCCTCACAGGATATGTCCACCTTCTGGAAAGGAAGAAGAGAAAAGAAACACCCCACTGGCTGGTAATTTGCCTTCCTCAGCAGTAGCTGTTGCCAAGGTCTTATACCCTTCATGCTCTAAAGCCCTAGTGGAACACCTCAAGAATTATAAATCAAGATTACTGTTAAGGCTGTTTACACTGCATTGCCATTTAAATCCTTCTCTATACAATCTATTTTAATTTAACATTTCCAATGAAAGGTTGATGATTGGTATTTCAGGTGAAAACCCAATGCTATAACTCACTTGTAAGAGTTTACCATGGTTTTCCCATATTGATGATAAAAGGATGTTTCACAACTTAACCATATGGGTCAGCTGCAAATATCAAAAATTCTTTAGCTGTGAACATTAAAACTTATAGTAACAAGATGAATAATCATTTACAATTAAGATTTCAAGAGCAGCCCTGACTGGTGTGGTTAAGTTAGGTGGAGCATCATCCTGTAACTTAAAGGTTGTGGGGCCAATTCTGGTCAGGATACATACTTAGGAGGTGGGTTCAATACCCCAGTCCAGGCACATATAATTTCCAGTGTGTATGTGTACAGGGGGCAACCAATCAATATTTCTCTTTCACATTGATGGTTCTCTCTCTCCCTCTCTATCTAAAAACAATGAAAAAAAATGTTACCAAATGAGAATTTTTTTTAAATTTCAAGAGTAGTAAAGACAGTGACTTCAAAGAGTGAAAGGGTAATAATGTAATTTCATAACTCTAGACCCTGTGATACATCAAAATAATCTATAGCAGTGATTTTCAACGGCTGTGCTGCAAAAATTTTTAAAACATGCACTGGTCTCTTTTCCCTTAGTTTGTCAAATTAAAAAAAAATGACAACAGTCAACACAACAATAGCCATACAGTATAAATGAACAAAGTTATACCTGTTTTTTTCTTGTCGGATTGGCAAAAAAATATAATATAGTTTTTTTTGGTGTGTTGCAAAATTTTAGTAATTAGTTTATATGTGCCATGAGATGTAAAGGGTTGAAAATTACTGCTGCTCTGTAGTAAGCTAGACTTTTTATATAACTTTAATTGATTTTTAATTTTAATAGGGTGTTTTCAATTTTATATTCCTCAAGTAAAAAACCCATTAACTCAAGTCAGGTAAAATTTGTTACATGTTAGCAAATTTTTGCATAGCTGTACTTGTGTTATTTTTTTCTGATTCCAAACTTAAACTCCCATAGTACTAGAACAGTGTTATATCCTCAGTTTGCTCACAGTCAGCAAGATTGAGCATCGGTGATCCCTCCCTCATTTCCGAAGCACTTTTTCCTTTTGGCTTCCTGGTTGTATGATCTGGAGTTCCTTCAACCCCATCAGCTGCACCTTCTCAGCCTCCTTTGCTGGCTCCAACTCATTTTCCTACCTTGGAATTTCTATGTTCATCAGAGTTCAGTCCTAGACTTTCTCTCTTTTTCACACATTCCTTAGGTAAATATGTCCACTCCTGACAGGGTAAAGGCTATTTCCTACTGCAATCCAATGCTATGCCTCTGACTTAGACTTCTCTGTGTCAATTTCTGCCCTGGGATGTGTTATAGAAAGCTTAAACTTAAGGTGAGAAATATAAAGGGAACTAAAATTCAGGCGTTCAAAGAATAGAGTCTAGGAGAGCAACATATTTCTGTTTAACTTTTGCTATAATATCTCTCCAACGGTTTTTTTTTTTATTGAGGTATAATTAAAATACAATAAAATACACATATTTAACCGAGTGATCCCACTTCTGGGAATATATCTGAAGAAATCCAAAACATTAATTCAAAAGAACATAAGCACCCCTATGTTCATGGCAACATTATTTACAATCACCAAGGTATGGAGGCAGCCCTAGTGTCCATCAGAAGATAAATGGACAAAAAAACTATGGGACATTTACACAAAGGAGTACTCAATAGCTGATTACAGCTATTATCTGATTACAAATTATATTTCAAAGTTACAGTATTCAAACGGTATGTTACTGGCATAAAACAGATACATAGACTTTGGAACAGAATCAACAATCCAGAAATGAACCCATGCATATATGGTCAACTAAAATTTGACAAGGAAGTAAAAAATTCTCAATAGAGAAAAGATAGTCTCTTCAATAAATGGTTCTACAAAATGTATGTATTCACATGCAAAAGAATGAAACTGGTTGCCTATCTTATACCACTCACAAAAATTAACTCAAAATAGGCTATTAAAGACTTTAATGTAAGACCTGAAACCATAAAGCTCCTAGAAGAAAATATAGCAGAAAAGTTCCTTGAAATTGGTTTTGGCAATGACTTTATGGATATAACACCCAAAACACAAGCAACAAAAGCAAAAATAAGCAAGTGAAACTGCATCACACGAGGAAGATTCTGCACGACAAAAAGAAAAAAAATCAACAGGATAAAAGGCTATGGTATGGTAAAAAATATTTGTGAATCCACATATCTGATAAGGGGCTAATATCCAAAATATATCGATATAAGGGCCTCATAAAACTCAATGGTGAAAAAATATTAATTCAATTTTAAAATGGGCAAAAGGCCTAAGTAGACACTTTTCCAAAGATATATTCAAATAGCCAACAGGTTTGAAAAAAGTGCTCTATGGCTCTATGTCACTAATCATCAGAGAAATGCAAATCAAAATCACAATAAGATGTTTCCTTATACATGTCAGAATGGCTATCATGAATAAATCAACAAGTGCTGGAGAGGGTGAAGAGAAAATTTTCTTCACCTGAAAATATCTTTATTATGTTTTCATTTCTCAAATATATTTTCACTGGATGTTGAATTCTGGATTAATAGCTATTTTCTTTCAGTATTTTCTTCTGCCCTACTATCTTCTGGCTTTCTGTAGCATCTGATAAGACACAATCATTGTAACTGGTATTCTCCTGTTCAAATGTGCTATTTTTTTCTAACCTCTTTTACCATTTTTTTTTAGAGTGGGACTTACTTTTTTATTGTTCTTCAATTACAGTTGTCTCCATTTTTCCCCCATTACTCTCCAGTGTCCTACCCACCACAATACCCACAATGAACCCTACATGCATTGTCCTTGTCCATGGGTCCTTTATACATGTTTCTTGACTTGACCCTCTCCATTTTTCCTTCATTGTCACCCTTCCCCATCTCCTCTGGTTACTGTGAGTTTGTTCTTTATTTCCATGTGTCTGCTTCTATTTTGTGCACTTGTTTGTTCTGTTGATTATATTCCACTTATAGGACAGACCATACGGTATTTGTCATTCAGTGCCTAGATTATTTCACTTAGCATAATACCCTCTAGTTCCATACATGCTGCCTAAAAGGTATGAGTTCATTCTTTTTTTCTGCTGCATACTATTCCATTGTGAAAATGTACCAGTTTTTTGATCCACTCATTTACTGATGGGCACTTAGGTTGTTTCCTGCACTTGGCTATTGTAAATTGCACTGCTATGAGCATTGGGGTGCATAGGTTCTTTTAAATCAGTGCTTCAGGATTCACATGGTATAATCCCAACAGTGGAATTACCAGGTCAAAAGGCAGTTCCATTTATAACTTTTGAGGAAATTCTATACTGTTTTTCATAGTGGCTGTACCAGTCTGAATTCCCACCTACAGTGTACTAGGGTTCCCTTTTCTCAACAGCCTCACCAACACTTGTTTGTTGATTTGTTTATGATGGCCATTGTGACTGATCTGAAGTGGTATTTCATTCTCATTTTAACTCTCATCCCTCTGATGGCCTGTGATGCTTAGCATCCTTTCCTTTGTCTCTGGGTCCTCTGTATGTCCTCCTTGGAAAAGGGTCTCTTCTGGTCCTTTGCCCATTTTTTAATTGGAACATTTATCTTCCTGGTGTGGAATCCTATGAGTTCTTTATATATTTTGGAGATTAAACTCTTGTCTGAGGTGTAAGCTGAAAATATATTATTCTGTATGGTTGGTACCCTTTTCATTTTGCTGATGTTTTCTTTAGGAGTGCAGAAGTTTTATAATTTGATGAAGTACCATTTGTTGATTCATTCCTTTCTGTCCCTTACTCAAGGAGCCATACGTGTAAAAATATTGCAGCATGGAATATCTGAGATTTTCCTCCATAGGTTCTCCTCTATGACTTTCATGATGTCATGACTTATATTTAAGTCTTTTATCCATCTTGAGTTTATTTTTGTGTATGGTGTAAGTTGATGGTTGAGATTTTTTTTTTTTTGCATGTAACTCTCCAGATCTCTGAACACCATTAGATGAAAAGGCTATTTTTACTCCGTTTTATGCTCCTAATCCCTTTGGCAAATATTAATTGACCAGAGAGACATAGGTTTACTTCTGCTCTCTCTATTCTCTTCCATTGATCTATGTGTCTGTTCTTATGCCAGTGCCAGATTGTTTTGATTACAGTGGTCTTGTAATATAGTTCGATGTAGGTATTCTGAACCTCCTACGTTGCTCTTCTTTCTCAAAATTTCTGAGGCTATCTGGAGCCATTTATGGTTCCATATAAATTTTTGAAATGTTTGTTCTATGTATGTGAAATATGTAATTCATATTTTAATAGGGATTGCATTGAATCTATGAATTGCTTTGGGTAGTATGAACATTTTGATAAGGTTGATTCTCCCAATCCATGAACACAGTATGCTTCGATTTATTTCTGTCTTCCTTAAATTCTTTCTTCAGTGTTGTGTAGTTTTCTGAATACAGGTCTTTAACTCTTTGGTTAGATGTACTCCTAGGTACTTTATTTTTTTGTTGCTATAGCAAATGGATATTTTTCCCCTGATTTCTGACTCTGGTATTTCATTGTTGGTGTACAAAAATG
Source organism: Mormoops blainvillei (assembly GCA_004026545.1). Taxonomy (NCBI): domain Eukaryota; kingdom Metazoa; phylum Chordata; class Mammalia; order Chiroptera; family Mormoopidae; genus Mormoops; species Mormoops blainvillei. The sequence goes on along the minus strand of PVJD01000003.1, from coordinate 981,290 downwards.
CCTTTGATTTCTGAGTATTGACTTTGTCTTCATCTGTTTTGCATAATTCACTTATTAGATCGAGTAGTTTTTTGGTGAAGTCTACAGGGTTTTCTACATACACTATCATGTCATCTGCGAACAATGACAGTTTTACATCCTCCTTTCCAATTTGGACACCTTTTATTTCTTTTACTTGTCTGATAACTGCAGATAGAACTCCTAATACTATGTTGAATAAGAGTGGTGAAAGTGACAGCCTTCTCTTATTCCTGAAATTAGTGGGGAAAAATTAGTTTTTGCCCATTGAGTATGATGCTGGCTGTAGATTTCTGGTATATGACCTTTATTACATTGAGGTATGCTCCCTCTGCTCCCACTTTGCTGAGTGTTTTTATCATAAATGAGTGTTATTCCTTATCAAATGCTTTTTCTGCTTCTGTTGATATGATCATGGGATTTTTGTCATCCCTTTTGCTTATGTGATGTATTACATTTATTGATTTGTGAATATTGTACCATCCTTGCATCCCTGGTAAGAATCCCACTTGATCATGGTAGATGATCTTTATTTGCCAACATTTTCTTGAGGATTTTAGTGTCTATATTCATCAGTTACATTGACCTTTAGTTTTCTTTCTTTGTTGTGTCTTTATCTTATTTTGGGATAAGGACGATGCTGATTTTAATAAAAAGTTTTGAGAGTCTCCCTACTTCTTGGATTATTTTTGAATAACCTGAGAAGGATAGGGGTTACCTCTTCCTTAAATGTTTTGTAAAATTCTCCTGTGAACCCATCCAGTCCAGGGCTTTTGTGTGCTGGGAGTTTTTTTGATTAATGTTTCAATTTCACCAGCTGTTATTGGTCTGTGCAGGCTTTCTGCTTCTTCTTCATTCAGTTTTGGAGAAGATTATATTTCTCTAGATATTTGTCCATTTTACCCAGGTTTTCAAACTTCTTGGCATATAATTATTCATAGTAATTTCTTACAATTGTTTTTGTTTCTGTGGTGTCAGTTATAATCTCCCCTCTTTCATTTCTGATTTTATTTATTTGAGTCCTCTCTCTTTTTTTTTGATGAGTCTGATTCAATGCCTGTCAATTTTGTTTATCTCTTGAGAACGAGCTCTTGTATTTATTGATCCTTTGAATTGGTCTTTTAGTTTCTATATAATTTAATTCTGTTCTGATCTTGATTATTTCCTTCCTTCTACTCTCTCTGGGCTTTCTTTGTTGTTATTCCTTCACTCTTACAGATGTAGGGTTAGATTGTTTATTTGAAATGTTTCTATCTCTTTTAGATAGGCCTGTATCACTATACACCTCCCTCTCAGGACTGCCTTTGCTGTGTCCAATAGGTTTTGGACTATGGTGTGATCATTTTCATTTTTTTTCCAGAAACTTTTTGATTTCTGACTTCATCACATTATTAATCATTCATTGTTTAATAGCATGCTATTCAGTCTCCATGAATTTGAATGCTTTTGAGTTTTTCCTTGAGGTTGGTTTCTGGTTTCAGGCCCTTGTAATCCAAGAAATTGCTTGATATGATTTCAATTTTCTTGAATTTGTTGAGGCTTATTTCGTGCCCTAGCATGTGGTCTATCCTGGAAAATATTCCAAGTGCATTTGAAAAGAGTCTGTATTTAGCTTCTTTGGGATGAAAGGTTAGTTAAATCCATTTGATCTATGGTGTTTTTCAATGCTTCAATACCCTTGCTGATATTTTCTTTGGAAGATCTATCCATTGTTGACAGTGGGGGGCTAAAATCCCCTACTAAAAGTGTGTCGCTGTCTCTCTCTTTCTTGAAGTCCAAGATTTTCCTTATATATTTGGGTGCTCCTTTGATGGGTGCGTTTATGTTTGCAATGTTTATGCCTTCTTGATGAAATCTTCCCTTGAGTATTATGAAGTTTCCTTCTGTGTCTCTTTATGGCCTTTGTTTTGAAGTCTAGTTTGCCTAATACAAGTATTGCTACTACAGCTTTTTTTTTCCTCTCCATTTGCTTGAAATATTTTTTGGCAACCCTTCACTTTCAGTCTGTATAGGTCTTTTGTTCTAAGGTGGGTCTCTTGTAGGCAGCATATGTGCTGGTCATGTTTTCTTATCCACTTAGCTACCATATGTCTTTTGATTGAAGCATTAAATCCATTGACATTTGAGGTTACTATTCATAGGTAACTATTCGTTTTTCCCCTTTGCACCTGTTTCTCTCTCTCTCTCTCTCTCTTTTCCTCTTCTTAAAGTAGCCCCTTTAACATATGTTGCAATGCTGGTTTGGTGGAGGTGTATTCTTTTAGCCTTCTTTTATCTGGAAAACTCACTATTTCAGCTTCCATTTTAAGTGAAAGCCTCACTGGGTAGAGTAGTCTTGGTTGCAGGCCTTCTTCTTCTTCTTCTTTTTTTCTTCTTCATTAGTGAAATATTTCCTGCCATTCCCTTCTGGCTTCTATTGTTTCTATTGAGAAGTCAGCTGTTACCCTTATCTGAGCTCCCCTGTATGTTACTTCATGCTTCCCCCTTTCTACCTTTAAGATTCTGTCTTTGTCTTTAAAATTCACCCTTTAATTATGATTTTCTTGTAGTAAGCCTCTTTGGGTGCATCTTATTGGCACCCTCTGTGCTTCCTGAACTTGCATGGCTTTTCCTCTCTCTGGATTAGGAAGTTTTTCTGGCATGATTTTTTCAGACAGCTTTTCTACCACTTATTTATTTTATTTTCCTTCTGGTATTCCTATAATTCCTATGTTGTTGCATTTCTTGTTGTCCTGAAATTCTCTTAACCTATTTCAATATTTTTTAGTCTTTTTTTATGCTGCTCTACGTGGATATTTCTTTCGATCTTCTCTTGCAGCTCACTAATTCGGCTGTCTGCTTCATCCAGCCTCCTTCTAATTCCTTCTAGTGTATATTATATTCTCCATTTCTTCCTGTTTCTTGTTTATAGTTTTTATTTCCTTTTTCATGCTGTTGTAGTTCCCACTCAGTTCCTTGAAGTTGCCACTAAGCTTCTGGAGCATTCTTAGAGGCATTCTTTTGAATTCTATTTCTGATAATTTGCTTATCCCCATTTCATCTAGCTTTTTTACTGGGGATTCTTCCATTCTTTTTGATAGGAGGTTCTTTCTTTCTCGCCACCTTTTAGGTGACTCTTTTTGTTTGTTTTGATTCTAGATGCTCTGATTTGCCAGCTGTCTCTCTGAAGTGATATTCTCTGGTAGGGGTTCTGTGGGACTCAGTGGTGTGGTCTCTTTGATCTCCTTGCCTGGGTACTCTAGGGTTTCCCTTTCTTCCATTTGTGTGGTTTCTCTTGTTGTACTTGTGCTTTACTTGTTGTTGACTTCTTTTTCAGTTGGTTTTCCCCTCCAGCGATATTATTGGCCACAACTCGCACTTCTGTATGCTATTGTACAGGTGTTGGTTAACTAAGCAGTATTACTAGACAACCAAATGTATGCCAGTGAAAAACACCCCCTTACCACATCAGCAATCTCATCCAGATTAATAAAGGTGAAGAGAGATTGTGGATATTATGATATGTCAAAGGAAAAATGAAATTACTAAAAGAGGGGAAAATGTTATTGATTAGTAAGTGGGAGGAGAGGGTATAGAACTGAGGCATTGAAAGGGAGAGAAGAAAGCATAAAATGTAAGTAAATCATGGAAGGGCTATGGGAACAATTGGGTATGAAAAGGGAAGAGTATGCTATGAGGTTTGAAGTAAAATTGAAAACGTACCAGACCAATGGGAGCAAAACTGAAGAAAAACCACAGCAGTGTCAATAATAACAAGAGCTAAGTTTAATAAAGGTGAAATAGGAAAAGAATATTATAGAAAAGCAAAAAGTGAATATAAGATGTCTGAAGTAAAGAAAAATTATTTTGAGAGAATGGGGGAAGCAAACTAATAAGAGTAATGAATGAAGCCCACACTGAGAGAGGGAGGGAAAAAAGGAAGAGAGAAAACAATGAAATGAAATTCCTCCCTCAGCTTATCAGAGGCAGGAGAAGGCAAAATGGAGTATGACAGTGGGAGAATTTTCTATGGAATTTAAAGCACAAACAAATGGTGAACAAATGGGAGTTCCTTTGGAGAACAGCAATAACCATTTTAGTTCACCGAACTACCCACTGCTTATAAAAGGTGGAGAGGAAATAAGACTCTTATTAGAGGGGAAAAAGAATGTGAGCTGACTTAGAAAATAAAAGCACTCATGTGAGTTTAGATGGAGAAGAAATAGTGAGAGTAAGGGAGAGCAACTTGGTATAGTGCGAGAACAACTAAGTTTACAACGACAGTAACAAAGCTCATGTATATGGTGAAATGGATTAAAAGCAGGAAAGAGGTTTGTGTGGGATTTGGAATAACAATAGTATGATAATAATTGTATAATCTGATTAAAAAGAATACAAAGAAAAAAACCAAGATAATGTGTTATTTGGAATATGAGTGAAGGGAAAGAAGAAAAATTAAAATGCAATATGAAAGGGAGAATAAAAAATCAAAACAAATAATAAAAACAAATACAAAAAACTAAATAAGCAGAAAGAGAAAGAAAGAAAGAAACATGCTAGTTCTGATGAAGAGCAAAGTGAAATTTGTCTCAGTTATTGGTGTTCTCCTTCTAACTTCTTTTAGGATGTGTCTCTGGTTTTCTCTCAACTCCAGGTCTTACTGTCTTACTCTTGAAAAAAGAAAAAAAAAGCCTCCCTAGCCAGTGTCAAAGATCTTCCCAGTTTCTTTTTTTTTGGTATATTTTATTGAATATGCTATTACAGTTGTCCCATTTCTCCTCTCTTTATCCCCTCCATCCTGCACCCCATCCCATCATCTGCACACCTCTTAGTTCATGTCCATGGGCTATACATATCAGTTCTTTGGCTTCTTAATTTCTTACACTATTATTAGCCTCCCCCTATCTTTTTGTCAACATTTTCCCACAACAACCTTCCTCACACTCACCCACCCCCACCTCCCACCCTCAATCTTTTCCCCATTTGGCTTTGTCAATGGGTCCTTTATGCATGTTCCTTGATGACCCTTCCCCTCCCTTTCCCCTGTAATCCACTTCGCTCCTCCCCTCTGGTTACTGTCAGTTTGTTTTTTATTTCAATGCTGCTGGTTATATTTTGCTTGCTTGTTTATTCTGTTGATTAGGTTCTACTTATAGGTGAGATCATATGATTTCACTGCCTGGCTTATTTCACTTATCATAATGCTCTCTAGTTCCATCCATGCTATTGTGAAGGCTAGTAGCTCCTTCTTCCTTTCTGCTGTGTAGTATTCCATTGTGTAAATGTACCATAGTTTTTTGACCCACTCATTTACTGTTGGGCACTTAGGTTGCTTCCAGCACTTGGCTATTGTAAATTGTACTGCTATGAATTTTGGAATGCATAGGTTCTTTTGAATTGGTGTTTCAGGATTCTTAGAGTATAATCCAAGCAGTGGAATTGCTGGATCAAAAGGCAGATCTATTTTTAGTTTTTTGAGAAAATACCAAACTGTTTTCCCAGAAAGAGAAAAAAAAAAGAAAAAGAAAAAAGACTCATAAAGAACAAAGAGGTGTTAAGGGAAATGCAGGACAACATAAAACATAATAATATCTGTATAATAGGAACACCAGAAGGAGAAGAAGAGGAGCAAAAGATAGAAAAGCTCTTGGGAAAAGTAATGATGGAAAACTTCCCTAATGCAAGCAGAGAAAAAGGTACACAAATCCAGGAGGCACAGAGAGTCCCATTCAAGAGGAACACAAAGAGATGCGTTCCAAGACACATCATAATGAATATGGCAGATATCAAAGACAAAGAGAGAATCTTAAAGGCAGCAAGGGAGAAACAGAAAGAAAAATACAAGGGAGCACTGATAAGGCTAGCAGCTGACTTCTCCACAGAAACACTATCAGTCAGAAAGGAATGACAAAAAATACTCCCAGTTTCTGCAGGCAGAGGAAGGTTGGGCTCTGTTTTTTCCTTCCCTGTGGTTCCATCAGGATAGGGGCTCAGTCTGGGCTATAGTAATCACAGGTACCTCGTTTCCAGCCCACACCCTCAGAGCACTGTGCGGCCCACACTCTCCACTCTTTGCATTTGTGCCTGGCTGGTACCAATAAGCCACCTCAATTTGCACCCCTTTGATCATTCTGTGAGATGCCCTGAATTAGGGAAAATCGCACCCATACTCCTCCCTCTTTGTTGGCCAGATCACTGCACATGTGAGGTCCCTGCTCTGTGCACCTCAGTTCCACTTTTGAGAAAAGTCTCCTGGGTGCAGCTGCCACTCCAAGCCAGAGCCTGGCTTCCACACAGTCTGGCTTTGCCCTCTGGCAAGTCCAATGTGTATCTAGGTGATGGCTAGTCACAGCCCACCCCCTCTCCCAGTTCCAGGTGTCACTAGTATCCCCAAAATTCTCTGTCAATGTCCTAGCTTATGACCGCCTCCCCAGCCTTTGCATGCCACCAGCTGTGTGTGGCTTCCTGCCTTTCTCCCCCCCCCCCCCCCCAGTACCTTATTGCATCCAGGTCTCTCCTGGCATGGGTCTGGGAGTTTCCCATGCTGGGAGGGAAGGGATCCACTAGACTGCTATCACTGACTCAGCTCTCCTCCAATGTACCTGTGGCAGCCTCAGTCTCTGATGCCAGACTTGGGGACCTTCCAGTCAGCCTATAAAACCTTACCACCCATTTTGAAGCATCCTCTGCATACTTTGGCTTCCAAACTTCATATCAGCTGAGATACTTTTGGCTGTTCTCTGTTTCTCAGAAGATTGGCTAAGTGTCCCAGTTGGGTGCACAAGCAACTGGGCTCAGCTCCCACCTATACCACTGCCATATTCACCCTTTCTTTTAAGAATTTTTAAATTATTTGTTTTTAGAAATTTGATTTTGGTGAGTCCTAAGCATAACTTTCTTTTAATTTTTATCCTATTAGAGGTTCACTGAGTACCTTGAATATGTAAATTTTGCCTTCCACAAAATTTGTGGAGTATTTTGGACATTACTTCTTCAAACTTTTTTTTTCAACCGTCTCTTTATCTTTCCCTTCTGGAACTTCCATCACATATGTCCTTGAGATTATGTTCATTTTTTTTCAAACATTTTTCTCTGTTTTTCAAACTTGATAACGTCTATTGATCTATCCTCAAGTTCACTGACTCTTTTCTCTAACATTTCCTTTTTGCTTATGAGTTCATCCAGTCTTTAGCTAGTAAATATTTCATTCTAAATTTTCCATTTTAGCCTTTTTCCATTCTAAAATATACATGTGGCTCTCTAACAGTGTTAGCTTTCCATACATTTCAAGTGTGTTTTCCTTATATCATGGTGTAAAGTTATAATAGTTACTTTAAAGCCTGTGTCCAATGATTTGAATATCTGGATCATACTGAGTTTGGCATATGTTGATCATCTTTTTTGTTGGGGTAAAGATGCGGACACATTTTCTTGGTTTTTTAATATGTCATGTAACTTTTGAAATGAATGGGGATATTGTGAATATTATATTTTGTAGGCACTGAGTCCTAATATAATGAGCTCTGGAAAATGGTGATGCTCTTGTTTTAGTAGCAATCAATTGTTTAGGTTCACATTGCAAGTTCTATCTTGCCATTTGTGGGCACTGGTTAAATCTTCAATTTAGTTGTCAAAGCCTGTGTTTTGCTGATTAAATCTGTCACTCCCATTTGTACTGCAAGAATGAGCCTGAGACTTATACAGATTCATATGTATAACTTCCTTTACCAGTTCTTTCCACTCTAGTATTCTCCTTGCCCTCTCCAGACCCCCGGGCTCTGTTTCCTGGTTCCTCTATCCAGAATGACTGGGTTTTTATTAAGATTTTTTTTTATTAAGATCTGCCTATACTGCCATCATTCCCTCACTGTTCCATAAAGAGTACCCATACACCCTTGGAGTAAAAGTGTAAGAAAAAAGAGGAAGAAATTGAAATCTCACCATCCTGTGATCCTTTTCACAAGTTTTGCCTCTCCTCGTTTAGTTTTTAGGGCTCTCAAATAGTGTATTGTTTTATTTGTATTTTGTCTAGTGTTAATAATTGTAATCAGTGACAAAAATGTGTTGTATTGGATTTATTTTGCCATACCAGAACCAAAATCTTCAGCAGCTTTATAGGTTAAAATTTCAGGCTATTTTACTGCCATATCAATTATTTAAATTGAAAATTTCCAGCAGGGGTGTGGGTGTATGTGTGTAACTGCATGTATGTGTGTAAGAGTATGCATGTGTGCTAAGTACTCGATGTATGTCACTTACAGAGTAGTATAAATTCTTAGACTATTCATGCAAAGCTTAAATAACACAATGCAAATAAAGTGCCCAGTACAGCATCTGGTAAATTGCAAACATAGGTAAATATTAGCTCTCCTTCCTACTACTGAGTATAAGGTACACTGAACTTCAAGGACTAGTTTTTAAAATAAAAATAATAACTTTACAGGCAAGTTGAGATACTTAGATATGTTCTTGGCATTTAATTATTGCAGACACTGAGTGTTTCTATCTTTCTCTTATACAAATTCTACTCCTTCATTCTCTCTTGTTTATTTGTTGTCAACAATCAACTGTGTCACTGGGATGACATTGAAATCAGGCACACCTATAGCATTAATTAAAGAAGAATCTATTTACCTAGTTCTGGTCCTTCCTAAGTCATTAAGGTAACTTTCTGCCTGCTTTGCCTCATTATCATATACAATAAAATTGCCTGAAAGGAAACTACAAGAAAAACCATAACCTTCTAAATCCAAACTCACTTCAAAGTGAAGAAGTTCTCCACATGTAGCCAAGAATGTTAATGTGCAATATATGAGTAGTACACAATATTCTATGATAATTAATAAAAGGTTAGTACAACACAGACTCCACAATGGGGATATGGGAAAGTGGAACATAGATAGAATAAGGGAAAATAAGAGATTGCTTAAGAGAAAGAGAGAAACTGAAGTTTCCCCATTCCTTAAAAGTGTAGGAAGAATTCTAATCAAAATATAATCATTCAAATCCTTTTTAGCTTGCAGCTGTAACAATATTACCCAGTCCCACAGAAGTCAAAGCCATTTGCTATAAATAGAGGTGTCCTGTCACCCCAGGTCATGCATAGTACTTCATTCTTGAGGCCCCTGTTTCTGGTACTTTGAGAGCAAGAAAATAATGACCATTTTAAAATGGAGAGTTGAAATGCCATCTGCACAGAATTTAAAGCTCTCTGATTAGCTCTCTAAACATAACCATATTCCCTAGGTTTTCTGGTGGCCTTATCTAGGCAAGTATGGGCTCCAGGACCTACCCTCCTCGGCCTGTTTTAGCCATTAATTCACTAAAAGCAAACCTACATTATTAATCAGAAAAGCATGTTCCCATCTTTTTGACTCATCCTAAAGCTTTAAGCTAGCTCTCTGCTTGCTTTGCATCATGGTTACACATATTTAAACCTGAAAGAAAACCGTGAAAAAATAACCTTAATCCAAACTCACTTCAAAGTGAAGAAACTCTCCACATGTAGCCAAGAGTAGCAAGGTTCAATGTATGACTGACCACAATATTCTAAAACAATAAAAAAATAGTGCAACACAGCTTCCAAAAAAAGAGATTGGTGTAGGGAGTGGGAGCAGAGAAAGAGAAGGTAGCTATTCTTCAGGCACCAGGCTTTTGAAAGCAAAAACCTTGCTATTTCAGGCATTTTCCAATCCAATAAGCTCTTAAAAGAAGGACAAGTTTGAGGAGTATAAATAACTAGTTGTGTACACTCTTGTTGAAGCATGGAACTGGACTGAGGCTGTGCCACTTTTAACCATGATGCTGACATTTTTTCACTCAGTTCAGCTTTTCAATTGTGCCAAAAGGTCGTAGCCCCCAAAGCTGGGGTTCAGAGGAGCAGGCATTTAAAAGAATCATTTTTTGGGTAACAGGATCTATTATTGGTCTATAACCAAACAGAAAATGGAGGAAAGTAGGCCTAAATGATTGCTGATTGCCAAATGATGTAGAGCATGTTCACAGCATATATAACTCCACAGAGATATAATTGTCACTATGTCTTAATGGGCAAAATGGCAACTAAAGAGAGCATAGAAAAGGGTTTTGAGAGCACATTTGGCAGGTATATTTTTAAAGCATTGAATTATATATTTTTTATTGTTGTTCAATTACAATTGTCTCCATTTTATCCACATTACTCTCCCCTGCCTGACTCACCCCTAACCTCCCACATTCCATCTGCTGCCCTCCCCATTGTCTTTGTCCATGGGTTTTTTATACAAGTTCCTTGACTTGATCTTCCCCCTTCTTTCCCACATTATCTCCCTCCCCAAACCCCTCAGGCCACTGTCACTTTGTTCTTTATTGCCGTGATTCTGGTTCTGTTTTGCTCGCTTCTATGTTTTGTTGATTAGGTTCCATCTACAGGTGAGATCATATGGCATTTGTCTTTCACCACCTGATTTATTTCACTTAGCATAATGCTCTCCAGTTACATCCATGCTGTTGTGAAGTTTAGGAGTTCCTTTCTTTCTGCTGCACAGTATTCCATTGTGTAAATGTACCACAGTTTTGTGATCTACTGAATTATGATAGGCACTTACACTGTTAACAGTGTTAATTAACAACAGCACTTGGCTACTGTAAATAAGGCTGCTATGAACATTGGGGTGCATAGAGGTTCTTTTGAATTGGTGTTTCAGGATCCTAGGGTATAATCCCAACAATGGAATTGCCAGATCAAAAGGTAGTTCCATTTTTCATTTTTTTCAGGAATTCCATACAGTTTTCCACAATGGCTGACCAGTCTGAATTATAACCAACAATGTACTAGGGTTCCCTTTTCTCCACAGCCATGCCAGTTCTGTTGTCTGTTGATTTGTTTATGATGGTCATTCTAACCAGTGTGAAGTGGTATCTATTCTGGTTTTAATTTACATCTCTCTGATGGCCAATGATGTTGAGCATCCTTTCATATGTCTCTGGGTCCTCCGTATATACTCCTTGGAGAAATGTCTGTTCATGTCTGTTGCCCATTTCTAACTGGATTGTTTGTCTTCCTGGTATGGAGTTGTGTGAGTTCATTATATATTTTGGATATCAAACCCATGTCTGAGGTATCATTGGCCAATATATTTTCCCATATGGTCAATTCCCTTTTCGTTTTGCTGATGTTTTCTTTAACCATGTGGAAGCTTTTTATTTTGATGCAGTTTGGTTTTTTTATTCTTTCCTTTCTATCCCTTGTTCAAGGAGACATATTGGTGAAAATATGGATGCATGGAATGTCTGAAATTTTCCTGCCTAAGTTCTCCTACAGGAATTCTATGGTTTTGGGTTTATATTTATGTCTTTTATCCATCTTGAGTTTATTTTGGTGTATGGTGTAAGCTAGTGGTCAAGTTTCATTTCTTTGCATACAGCTGTCTAGATCAACCAATATTATTTGTTGAAGAGGTTATTTTCACTCCCTTTATGTCCTGTCCCCTGGAACATAAGTGGAGTAATATTAATGAATATTAATATTCATATTAATGAACTATAGATACATGGTTTTATTTCTGTTCTCTCTATTCTGTTCCATTGATCTATGTGGCTCTTCTAATGCCAGTACCAGACTGTTTTGATTACAGTGGCCCTCTAGTATACTTTATCAAGTATTGTGATCTAACCTACTTTGTTCTTCTATCTCAAAATTGCTGAGGCTATTTGAGATCACCTGTAGTTCCATACAAATATTTGAAATATTTCTTCTATATCTGTGAAATATGTCACTGGTATTATGATAGGAATTGTGTTGAATCTATAAATTGCTATGGGTAGAATAGACATTTTGAAGATGTTAATTCTTCCAATCCATGCACATGGTATATGTTTTCATTTATTTCTGTCTTCCTTAATTTCTTTTTTCACTGCTGTGTAGTTTCCTGAGTATATGTCTTTTACCTCCTTGGTTAGGTTTAATCCTAGGTACTTTATTTTTCTTGTTGCTATAGCAAATGGAATTTTTTCCCCTGATTTATGTTTCTGATATTTCATTGTTGTGTACAAAAATACCTTCAATTCCTGAATATTGACTTTGTATCCTGCTCTTTTGTCAAATTCACTTAATAGGTAAAATAGGTTTTTGGTGGAGTCTATAGGGTTCTCTATGTATGCTATCAGATAATCTGCAAAATAATCTTACATCCTTCTTTTCAATTTGGATGACTTCTATTTCATTTTCTTGTCTGATGGTTGTATCTGGGACTTCAAATCCTATGTTGAATAGAAGCGGCGAAAGCAGACACACTTGTTTTGTTACTGATCTTAAGGGAAAGCTTTTAGTTTTTGCCCATTGAGCATGATGTTACCTGTAGGTTTGTCACATACAGTCTTTATTTTGTTACGGTATGCTCCCTTTACTCCCACTTTGATGAGTTATTTTATCATAAATGGGTGCTGAAACTTATCAAATGCTTTCCTTGCACCTATTGATATGATTATGTGATTTTTTATTTCCTTTTATGTGATGCATTATGTTTATTGATTTGTGAATATTGTACTATCCTTGCATCCTTGAGATTAATCCCACTTGATCATGCTGCATGATCTTTGTAATGTTTTTCTGGATGCTGTTTGCCAATATTTTGTTGAGGATATTAACATCTATGTTTATAAGTGATATTGGCCTGTAGTTTTCTTTCTTTCTTGTGTCTTTATCTGGTTTCAGGATTAGGACAATGCTGGCTTCATAAAAAGAGTTTGGAAGATTCCCCTCTTATAAGATATTTTGCCATAGTTTCAGAAGGATAGGGGTTAGCTCTTTCTTAAATATTTTTGAAAACTTCTCCTGTGAATTTGTCCAGTCCAGGGCTTTTGTGTGCCAGCAGCTTTTTGATTACTGCTTCAGTTTCACCAGCTATTATTGGTCTGTTCAAGCTTTCTGCTGCTTCTTCATTCAGTTTTGGAAGGTTATATATCTCTAGAAATTTGTCCATTTCACCCAGGTTTTCAAATTTCTTGGCATATCGTTGTTCATAGTAATTTCTTACAATCCTTTGAATTTCTGTGGTATCAGTTTTAATTGCTCCCCTTTCATTTCTAATTTTATTTATTTGGATCCTTTCCCTTTTTTTGATGAGTTCGGTTAAAGGCTTGTTGATTTTGTCTATCTTTTCAAAGAACCAACTCCTGAATTTATTGATAACTTTAATTGCTTTTTTTACTCTCTCTGTCATTTAATTCTGCTCTGATCTTGATTATTTCCTTCCTTCTACTTGCTCTGGGCTTTGATTGTTGTTGTCCCTCCACTTCTTGGAGATGTAGGGTTAGGTTGTTTACTTGAAATGTTTCTATCTCTTTTAGATAGGCCTGTATCACTATACACCTCCCTCTCAGGACTGCCTTTGCTGTGTCCAATAGTTTTGAGCTGTTGTGTGTGCATTACCATTCATTTCCAGAAACTTCTTGATTTCTCCCTTGATGTCATTATTAACCCATTCATTGTGTGATAGCATGTTATTCAGCCTCCTTGAATGTGAATGTTTTGAATTTGAGTTTTTTCCTTGGAGTGGGTTTCTAGTTTCAAGCAATTGTGGTCTGAGAAACTGTTTGATATTGAAATCATATTCTTTAATTTGTTGAGGCTTGTTTTGCATCCTATCATGTGGTTAATATTTGAAAATGTTCCATGCACATTGGAAGAGAATGTGTATTTTGCATCTTTCAGATGAAAAGTTCTGTATATATCAGTTAAACCCATTTGATATAGTGTCACTCAGTGACAAAATATCCTTGTTGATATGTTTTGTTTGGAAGATCTTTCCATTGTTGACATTGGGATGTTACAATCCCCTAGTATTTGTGTGTCTATATTTTAATTGAAGTCCTCCAATATTTTTCCTTATATATTTAGGTACTCCTATGTTGGGAGCATATATGTTTGCAATGTTTATAGTTTCCTGATGGATTCTTCCCTTTAGAATTATAAAATGACCTTGTTTGTCTCTTTATGGCCTTTGTTTTGAAATCTATTTTGTCCAATATAAGTATTGTTATCTCATCTTTTTTTCCTGCCCATTTGCTTGAAACTTTTTTTAATACTCTTTCATTTTCAGTCTATATAAGTCTTTTGTTCTGAGGTGGGACTCTTGTAGGCAACATATGTGCAGGTCATGCTTTGTTATCCAATCAGCTATCCTACATCTTTAGATTGGACATTTAATCCATTTACATTTAATGTTACAGTGGATAGGTACTTACTCATTCCTGTTTTTTCCCTTTTCTTCTCTCTGTCTCACTCTGTTTCTTCATCTTCTTAAAGCAGTCCCTTTAGCATATCTCGCAATGCTATTTTGGTGGAGGTGTATTCTCTTAGCCTTCTTTTGTCTGGGAAGCTCCTCTTCTGCCTTCCATTTGAAATGAGATCCTTCTTGGGAAGAGTAGTCTTTGATACAGGCCTTTGTGTCATTACTTGGAATATTTATTGCCATTGTCTTCTGGCTTTAGTCTTTCTCTTGAGAAGTCAGGTGATAGCCTTATTTGTGTTCCCTTGTATGTTACTTCCTGTTTCTTCCTTGCTGCATTTAAGATTCTCTCTTTGTCTTTGAATTTTGCCGTCTTAATTAAGATGTGTTTTGGAGTGAGCTTCTTTGAATGCCCTTTGTTTGGGACCCTCTGTGCTTTCTGGACTATATGACTGCTTCTCTCATCAAATTAGGGAAGTTTTCCATCATTACTTTTTCAAACAGGTTTTCTACTCCTAGCTCCTCCTCTTCCGCTTCTCATATCCTTATTATATGGATATTATTATGTTTCATGTCATCCTACAGCTCCCTTAACCCCTCATTATTCTTTTCCAGTTCTTTTTCCTTTTCTTGCTCTTTCTGGGCATTATTTTCTACCTTTCCAACCAACTTGTTGATTCGATCATCTGCTCCATCTACTATTTGAATCCTACTGTTTTCTTCAATTCAGGAATTGTATCCTTCATTTCCTTCTTGTTCTTATTGATAGATTCTATGTCCTTTTTCATGCTGATATAGTTTGCAGTAAGTTCCTTGTAGCTTCCCTGTAGTTTTGGTAATTCTCACTGATCTCACTGAGCTTTTTCTGATTGTTTTGAACTCAATATCTGATAGTTTACTTGCCTCTGTGTCATTTTGCACTCTGTCTGGAGGTTCCTCCTTTCCTTTTGATTACAGGTTGTTTCTTTGTCTCCCCATTTTAGAGGATATTCTTCTTGTTTGCTTTTGTTTCTTAAATTGATCTGCTTTGACTCCTTGTCTTTGTGTTGTGAATGTCTATGATCAGAGACCTGTGGGATTCAGTGGTGTGGTCTTCTTGATCTCCTAAACTTCATATTCTTTGGATGGTCTTTATGACTTTTATGTTGGCTATCTGGATGTAATTGGGTTTTGATTTTTGTTGGGTCATTTTTTGGTTGGTCCTTCCCTCCAGCTGGTGGTCTGAGGGTCACTCTACCCAGCACATCTTGTATGTTGTTGTGCAGGTGCTGCCAGAAGAAAACCACAAAGCCCAGGGAAAAAACCCACACATGCAAATATAACTCCCTCATGCAACCCCACTATAAACAGCTAATGAACCAGTATTAATAAGGGAATAATGAGATTAAGACTATAATAAGAAAGGAGAGCAAATATGAGATGACCTAGTGGAAGAAAAACGATTTTGAGTAGATAGAGGGAGGAGCATTAGTAAGAGTGGGGAGTCAGCACAAAAAGAGAAAGTAACATTTACATCATGAATAAAAAAGGGAATGGAGAAGGCAGAATATGCACAAACTGGATGGACAAGAAATGAATGCCAAAAAGCTAAGTCATAAGAAAATATTGCAAATCGTGGAGAAGAACACAGTGGATTTTGTCTCGGTAGCCTCTAGTATTTAGCACCATTTTTCTTTCTAGATTTACCTCTAGTAATATCAGATATTGACCCTGTCTGACCTTAGGCAGCCTGTTCAAGACTACCAGGGACCTACTGTCTGTGGCTGTTCCATTCAGTTGCTAATCTAGTCATTCTGCACTCATCAGTCAGGCTTAAGCACCACAGGGCCAGGGCAGAGTCCTTTCTGACATTGGGGCTATTGTTTCCCCTCAGGTTGCTGCCTGGAGGGGAGTGGCCTGCATGAGAAAGATGGCTGCTGCCTTAAGGGGGATGACTCAGCACTGGAATCCCTGTGTCTACTCTCTCAATTCTCTCCCCAAAACTTCTGACCTCCACCTCTCCTCAGACATCTCTAGCCCACTCTGCCCCTGACTTTGCTGGAACCCAGGGTAAGTGGCTATAAATGAAAATTTGTGCATTGGCCCTTGAAACAGGTCTTTGCATCTCTAACCATCTGTCTTTGGCATTGAACAACCATGTTCCTTTTCACCACTGGTTATTATCTGTGTACTTTTTGGGCTCTGGTTCTCTAGGCTTGGGTTCCCACCTTAAGGTTTAGACCCCACTCTTCTCAGCAGGATCCAACCAGCCCCTTAATTATCCCTCTGGCACTACCACCTGCAGGTACTGAGTCAGCCTTATTGAGTCTCTGCCACACTCCTTACCAGTCAGGTTGTGCTGAAGCTGACTCCTCTGTCTGTTCGAGGTTATAAGGCTTCTCTCTCACTGTTGTTCAGTTGTTTGTTCTGTGTGATTTCTCCACAATTTAGTTGTAATTCTAGGTTGGTCCTGGGAGGAGGTTAGTGTGACCTCCATTCACTCCTCTGCCATCTAGCCAAATCCCAGAGAAACGAATTCGAGAGGGTAGAGACAGGATCACTAATAAGAGTAGGGAATCAGAGCAGTGCAAAGAGAGGAAATAAAATTTACATCATAAATAAAAATGGGAATTTAAAGGTGGAATGGAGTTAGAGAAAGAAAGCCTAAAGTATTAGGTTTAAGCAGAAATTTAAAAAATAAAATAAAAAAGTGACAGAGAGAAAAAAAGGGAAAAACTAAATAAATTTTAAAAATAGGAACCAAGTTAGATAAAAAGATCCACCACAACACTGTCAACAACAAATGAGCTAAAATTAATATAGTTGTCATGAAAATAAGAGGGTAAAAAGAAGAAAGAAAATCTTAAGAGATGTGTAGAGGAAAGGGAAGTGATTTTGAGATGACAGACGGAAACGGAATACTAAGACTGATGAACAAAAACTAGACTAAGAGAAAAATTTAAATTTCAGACAAAAAGAATAATAAGAAACAAAAAAGGTGCACAATGAAAGTGGAAAATGAAAACAACAGGGTAAGACAGGGAAAAATTAAAATTTGAAACAAAATAGAGTAGGAGAAGGGAACAGTAAAATTTGAGGTTTGAAATACAAAAATAGTGAAGATCTAGAGTTTAAATTGAAAAAATGCAACTACCCTATCCACAACCAACAGGCAAGGGTTGCTAAAGGTGGAGAGAGAACATGGGTATTTTAAGAGTGGGAAAAAGAATGTGAGATGACCATTGACAAGAATATTGGTTTTGAGAGGTTGGATGGGAGAGAAATAGTAAGAGTGCAGAATGGAAACAAGTTGTAGCAAGGGAGAAAACAGAATTTAAAATGAAAATTATAAGAGGAAAGGAGAAGGTAAAATGGGATAAGAGAGATGAGGAGCAAAATATGAGAAATGAAATAAAAAATAAAATCCAGTGACTTAATATGCATAAAGGACAATAAATGAATGTTAAACAAGACTTCTGGTCAAGACAGAGGCATAGATAAATACACTTTGCCTCCTCGAACAACCCAAAGAAGGACAAAAAAACAATTTAAAAAGAAAAAACAAAAACAAAAACAGGAACTGCCCCAAAATCAAACTGTATGGAAGTCCAACAACTAAGAATTTAAAGAGAAAATATTCATCCAGACTGGGAGGAGAGGCAGAGATGGAGATGGGAAGACAAGACAGAGGGGATGTGGGAAAGCAATGACTGGAGAACCAGGTAGGTGGGAAAGCAATGACTGGAGAACCGGGTAGGTGAAATGACTGGAGAACCAGGTAGGGCAGCTGGCAGTCCCTTATCTGTGGGCAGATAAACCAGAAAGAACAACAGAGGAGTGACACAGACCATGCAATCTTGGTTTCCCACATGGGAAAGGAAAGCCTCAAAACCTCTGGCTATAAAAGCCTGTGGGGGTTGCACCAGTGGGAGAAATTCCCAGCCTCACAGGAGAGATTGTTGGAGGAGCCCTTAGGGTCCTAGAATGTACACAACCCCACCCACCCAAGAACCAACACCAAAAGGGCCCAATTTGCTTGTGAGTAGTTGGGGAAGTGACTGAGAGCCACTAAGAACCAACTAAGTGGCATTGGTCCCACTTGAATCCCTCCCCCACAAATGGCACCACAAAGCACCATGTGGGTTTCCCTACCCTGGCAAATACTTAAGGCTCCACCCCTTACAATGTAACAGGCATACCAGGGACAAAAAAAAATATGGCCCAAATGAAAGAATAGATCAAAGCTCCAAAAATAGAACTAAGTGATGAACTAAGTGATAAAGCCAAGCTATCAGAGGCAGAGTTCAAAACACTGGTAATCAGGATGCTCACAGAAATGGTTGAGTATGGTTGCAAAATGGAGGAGATAGTGAAGGCTATGCAAAGTGAAATACAGGAAAATACACAGGGAACCAACAGTGAAGGGAAGAAAACCAGGACTCAAATCAATGATTTGGAGTAGAAGAAACAAATAAACATTCAACCAGGGGAGAATGAAGAAACAAGAATTTAAAAAAATGAGGAGAGGTTTAGGAACTTCTGGGACAACTTTAAACCTTCCAACATGCAAATGATAGGGGTATCAGAAGGAGAAGAGGAAGAGCAAGAAATTGAAAACTTATTTGAAAACACAATGAAGGAGAACTTCCCCAGTCTGGCAAAGGAAATAGAGCTCCAGGAAGTCCAGAAAGCTCAGAGAGTCCCAAAGAGGTAGGACCCAAGGAAGCACACACCAAGGCACATCAAAATTACATTGCCCAAGGTGAAAGATAAGGAGAGAACCTTAAAAGCAGCAAAAGAAAAGAAGACAGTTCCCTACAAAGGAATGCACAGAAGACTATCAGCTGATTTCTCAAAAGAAACCTTGTAGGCAAGAAGGGGCTGGAAAGAAGTATTCGAATCATGAAAGGCAAAGACCTATATCCAAGATTACTCTATCCAACAAAGCTATCATTTACATTGGAAGGGCAGTTAAAGTAATTCCCAGATAAAGTAAAGTTAAAGGAGTTCATCATCACTAAGCCCTTATTATATGAAATGTTAAAGGGACTTATCTAAGAAAAAGATCAAAACTATGAACAGTAAAATGACAACTCACAACTATCAACAACTGAACCTAAAAACAAAAACAAACAAAGCAAACAACTAGAACAGGAACAGAATCACAGAATGGAGATCCCATGGAGGGTTAGCAGCAGGAAGGGGTGGGGGGAGAAAAAGAGAAAAGGTACAGGGACTAAGAAGCATAATTGGTAGGTACAAAACAGACAGGGGGAGTTTAAGAATATTATAGGAAATGGGGAAGCCAAAGAACTTACATGTATGACCCATGGACATAAACTAAAGGGTGGGGATGCTGGTTGTGGGAGGGGTTCAGGGAGGAGGGGAATAAAGGGGAGAAAAAAATGGGACAACTGTAATAACATAATCAATAAAATATACTTAAAAATAAATAAATGAATGTTAAAAAGCTATGCAGATAAGAAAATATCACAAATCATGGAGAAGACCATGGTGGACTTTGTCTTGGTAGCATCTAGTATTTACCACTGTTTTGTCTTTCTGGACCCTCCTCTGGCAATGTCAGATGGTGCCCCCATCTGACCTTAGGCATCCTGTCCCAGACTACCAGGGATCTACTGTCTGTGGCTGACTCCTTCAGTTGTTAATCTAGTCACTCTGCACTCAGCAGTCAGAAGTAAGCACCATAGGTGGGGCAGAGTCCCTGTTATGGGAGGAGCTCTTGCTTCCATAAGGCTGCTGTCACTCAGAGGGGACTGGCCTGCCTGAGCAAGATGGCTGCTACAGTATGGGGCAATGACTCAGCACCAGGACCCTGGTGGCTACTATCTCAGTTCTCTCCTCAAAGCCTCTGAATCCCCAGTCTCTCCTCAAGCATCTCTAGTCCACTCTGCCCCACCCTTTGCCAGAGTGCAGTGTAAGTGGCTGCAAATTAAAATTTATGTACTGGCCCTTTAAACAGCTCTTCACATCTCCACCCATCCATCTCTGGTAGAGAGCAATCTTGCAGCTTTTCGAAGCTTGATGTTGTAGGGTAAAGAGAATCAGTCAGGTTGCCTCATGCAGATGTCTGGAAAACTAAGATAAGCAGCATTCCAATAGCCTTGAGAATGGGCTTGCATGTGCAGAATTGCACTTTGTTACACAATATCTTGGTACCCTGCCGACTTTGTGTGCATTTTGTATATAAGGGAGTTGGGACTACCCACAGTGTGAACACAGCTTGAGGTATGCATGGATCACCTCACCCTTGAATAAAGGCATGTCAGGCATTCCCATGGTTCCACAAATTTTCTTCTTAATTCCCAAATCCTGAGTTAACCTGCCTGGCCTTGAAAGGCTGTAAGACAGATGTAA
The DNA here is from genome assembly GCA_004026545.1 of Mormoops blainvillei. Lineage (NCBI taxonomy): Eukaryota > Metazoa > Chordata > Mammalia > Chiroptera > Mormoopidae > Mormoops > Mormoops blainvillei. The sequence goes on along the minus strand of PVJD01000003.1, from coordinate 960,726 downwards.
ACCTGTGTACTTTTCAGGCTCTGGTGCTCTAGTCTGGGGAGTTCAGCTTATGGTTTAGAACCCACATTTCTTAGGGGGATCCAACCAGCCACTTAAATATCCCTCCAGCACTTTAGCTGCGGCCCATGGGCACACAGCCAACCCTCTCACATTTCCACCACATTCCCTACCAGTCACCTTTTGCTAAAGCTGTTTTTTCTGTCTGTCAGTGGTTATAAGGCTTCTCTCTCACTATTGTTCAGTTGTTTGTTTCAGATGATTTCTCCACAATTTAGTTGTAATTCCAGACTGGTCCTGAGAGAAGGTTAGTGTAACTTCCACTCACTCCTCTGCTACCTTGGGTCTCTTTATGTTATATTATTGAAGAATTTTGCTGGCTTCTTTATTTTGTTTTGTTGAAAGCCAGTAAAAGAAAAAGAGAAACTTTAAGAAAGTTTAAAAAAAACTTGGAATTTTTTATTATCCTGTATAGCATTATAGAAAAATCATGCATGGCAAGAAGGAAAGGAACATAGTTAGCGACTACTCTGGCTAAGCACTCTGCCGAGCATTTTTTAAAGTAATTGCTTTCAGTTTCACAAATGCTGTGAAGTTTATCTCTGTTTTAGAGATGAGAAAACTGAGATTCAGAGATAATAAGTGACTTGCCCAACGTCACAGAGCAAATGAGCAGTTAAGTGGGAATTCTAATCTAGGTGTTTCTAGTGTAAATGCCGTTCCAATTTTACTTTGCAAAATGTGTCTTGAAGTAACTGAATTCTAGTACTGGTTATTCATTTACCAACTCACTGAGTGACCATTTCTCTGGGACTTGCTTCCCCTTTAGCACTACCTTAAATGCCATCACTGCTCAAAGGTTCTCAACTCCTCCACTACCAAGGACACTTCTCTTATTTTTCTTATTTTTCACCTTGGAAACCACCCAAGAGGAAAATGATGGTGTCTAAACAAATTTATATCTCTCAATAATAGCTGATTTATTTTCCCATTGTAATTGATAACAAAAATAAATTATATGTATTAGTTAAGTTCCAGTGAGGAAAACGAACTACTCTAGTAATTCCAGAGGAAATTGGATATGAGAAATTTATTGCACAGATGATAGAAGCTGAAAGAGAGCACCCAGAAAATGGTGAGTCAACCTGGACATGGCAAGAGCAAGAAGTCATTGCCATACATGTAGCTGAAGAAACAATGAAAGGCAACGTTGCTATTAGAGTTTGAAACTGAATCCATCTAGCAGGAACAAGAACTACAATAGAGGCTGCCTGGTAGGATGGAGCCATGGGGAGAAGAATTGTCCAGTGAAAATTTGAGCCACTGAGGAAACACAGCCAATGGTGGAGGCAAAGCCCAAGGCAGAGCAGAAGGAAGAGATTTCTGGTTTCTCCCCTTCTCCCACCCTCTAGTCTTCCTCTGATGCCAACCATCAGCTGAATCTACTCAGAAATCAGTTGGCAAGTAAAACTGGAAAGTGTAGTTCCCTTTGATACAGATCAGAACAGACAAGGTAGACAATGGCTTAGAGAACAATCGGGTAAATGATCCACAGAACTCATTTAGCTGGTAATCAGAGCTTCTGATCAGCATGTGAAAATAAAGTGACCCAAGGAACTAGATAGAACTCTGATCAAAAGCAAAGCAACTTAACATCCGATTTAGTCTATGACAATTTGCCTCAGATTAAATATCCACTTTCCATTCAGTTCCTTGAAGTAATTTTATAACCTTTTAAACCCTCTAGTGATCAGGGACACCAGTTTGGGAATCACAGTTTACATTTCACCAATCTGCTGTGTATGTGATGCCAATAAACTGAACAGATCTAGACTCAAAGAACTATAAGGGAGAGAACTAGATCCTAATTCTAACCCTGCCTGCAGTGACCCTGAGAAAATAATTTCACTTTCTTTGTATCTAAGACTTTCTGAATACAAATGAGTAGTCAAAAATCACTACTAATCTCCAGAATTACTAATTAAAGTTATAGAGTTCTAAATTTTTTCAAAGAGTTTATTTTTATTGTCAGACCAAGAATTAAAATAATGAAGTCCTCAATTATCAGAGGGAACCCGCAGATGGAAGTCTTGACAGCTGTCACTCAAGATACTTTTCAAAGAACTACAGGTGCTGTGTGATTTTGTCCTGGAGTCTGTTGGTGCTAACCCCAGGACATGGCTTGTGTTTAAGTGGTTGCATATTTCATTTTATGCTACCTCCGTTTTGATCAACCTTACTGTGGGGTCATTAAGCTTTCAGGGAACCATGAAAACAAAGATGATTATAAATTTAAAAGACAGCAATTTGGTACATAGCTGATGTATTATAGAATTGTAAATCTGAAACCTATATAATTTTATTAACCAATTTCACCCCAATAAATTCAATAAAAAATAATAATTAATAAATGAAAGATCAAAGTATTAGGAAGGGGGAAAGGGTGGTCAGTATTCTTACCCTACTGAATTAGACCTTGGTAGTAAGGTCATTTTGCAGATGCATAAACTAAGGAAAAAAGGCCCCTAACTGTCCCCAATTCTGATCTTAAAAATTAGTACCTACTTGCCCTTTAATAGCATCTTATACCAAATTGCTGTCTTTTAAGAGTTCTAAATGTACTCACACCACACCCAGAAAATGTACCATATATTATAGAGTCTAAAATGTACTTTTTTTTCATTTTAATATCTCTAAAATTGAGATGTGTCTTACCATAATGTACCATAATTTACTTGATAGCTATGATGTTCAGTTCTATGTGTGAACTTAAATAGGCTACAATCCCCAGCTACTCAATCAAACACTGATCTAGGTGTCACTATTAAGATATTTTTATGGAAGTAATTATAGGACATAATTAGCTGACTTTAAAAAGAGATTATCTTAATCTGGGCGAGCCTGATTCAATCTGTTGATGAAAGACCTTAAGCACAAAGCCGAGGCTTCCCTAATGAAGAAGCAATTGCCTGTGGACAACAGCTTCAGCTCATGCCAAGAGTTGCAGGCTTTATTAATGAATAGCAACTGGGGCACTGCTGCCTGCCTCTAGGCAAAATTCCAGAGGCAAAGATTTGGTGATAAGGGAAAGTAGCCTTTATTCAAAAGCTTCACAATTTTGGAATAACAGCTTTTCACATGCATTGGTCATTTAAACCTATCAAGTAAGACTAAACTTTTTAACTCTTTAGTTACAGATTTAATCACTTAAACCTATTGATTGGGGCTAAGTTCTTAACACCTGAGTTCTCCTAGCACTTCCCCCTATTAGTTTTTAATTATCTTATTTCAATAGGGTTAGTTTACAAAGTAAAACCACATAACATACAGAAGCTACACAATTTTGGAGGAATGTCAGGCTTCTGCCTCAGAGGTTGTCCCCTCTAGAACGCCCAAAGAATAACCCTGTCACCCTCTGCCAGGTCAGCCTGATCCTAAGCTACTCCCAGAGTTCCTTCCCATCATTAAGTACCATCTGTTGGGAAATGCAAGCATCTGCAACAGAATCATTCAGGCATCCTCAAGGAAGAGAGAACCAGAGAGCCAGAAAGAGCCCTTCTTTTATTTCAAATCTTCTTGCCCATAATTCCATGCCCTCTGGATGCTTTCAGTTTCTCAGCCAACCCTGTCATAGACCGTTTACCATTGCCTCAGCAAACTCCTCCTATGGCCTCTCCCTACTTCTCTACAGTGATCTGGTCAGATCTCCCTGTACAGCTTCTCCACCTAACAATCTACCCTAAGTATTTCAGGCATGCCCAGCAAATTCCCACAACTGTGTAAGCCAATTCCTTGCAGTTAATCATTTAATATATATCTCCTATTAATCCTGTTTCTCTAGTTGCACATTGACTGATATAGTAGCTTTTTTTCTTTCTCAGTAATTCATAAAAGAATGTCTTTTTTCTAATAGTGACATCTTAACTTTGATGAAATACAGTAATTTATACTTTCCATACCCGTATGATGATTCTCATAAGCCCCTAAAACAAACCTGGAAAAAAATGAAATGTCTTTCTAATCCACCAAACTTAATCTGATGTAATAATTAAGACAGTCCCTTTAATAAACTGTTTAATCTATCTGGGTAAAATCTCCTCTCTCTCCCAATTGATATGGTGGCTGTTTGGAGGGACAGCAATAATTATACATGACAGTGTGATAGGGGAAGAAAGGGGGATTCTCAGAGCCACATGGGTTATTTTCACTGAGTCTCTGCTGCCAAACAGCTGGACTGAGCATCTCTCTTAACTGGTGAGCACAGAGATGCAAATTGGCCTGCCTAGCCGTTTGAAGTCATGTGCTGGTACTCACTCCTGGAACCCATGATCCAAGCTATTTATCCTCATCTTTAAGCCCTTTCCCAAAATGAACTGTGTCCTATATCAGGGCCTCTGCTTTCACCAGGAAACTCAGCATCTCCACCTCCCTTCCCTTGGGTATAAAGTAATTTAAAAGTCCTCTATATACCATGGACAGGCCCAGGAGGTGCATAACTGCTGGCCAAGACTCCAAATACCACCTATATTTACTTATATGTCATGCTGGCCATAGTACCAGGCCACGCAGCAGTTTTCCTGTAGGGTTTTAGTCTTTACCACGCTGGTCCAAAGGAGCAAAGGTTTCTTTGGCTCCCTCATTCCAATATGGATAATACTTTTTAAAGCCACACACCTTTCCCTGTTACATGGTGGGTCTTAAAAGAAGAGAAACAAGGACCCTGACATCTGACTTTCTCCTTATTTCCATAATCCTCCCGGATCAAAGAGCAAACTTTGCTTACTTCCCTCTACATCATGTCTTCCTTCCACCCAAGGGTCATAAGATCCTTGGCTCAGCCTGCACACCCAGAACAGGAATCTTCTGAACACTTTGAAAGAAATGGAATGATTTGAGTCAACCAGACCAGATTCTTGAGAGGTTGCTGATACTTTTCAAGTCCTCTTTTGTTGGTCTATTGAGTCCACTGTTTCAATAAGTGGGAAGCTCCCACAATATCAAGATTTACAATAGGAGAAAATACATCTGAGAAAAATTTTTAATATTGCATCTCCATTGCAAACATTTTTGTCATTAGAGTTAAGAATCTACATACCAAGCATAAACTCAACACACAGGCTTTTATAAATCTATCAAGTCAAGAAGGCTTGAATTGACTGAGTTTTACTGAATTAATAATGAGTGGAAATGGTAATGAACAAGAGTGGGGAGGGCAATGGAGGGAAATTGGGAGAACTGTAATTGAACAACAATAAAAAAATAAAATAATAAAATAAAATAAATATTTCTTATCACAGACACATACTGAAGTATTTATAGATAAAATAACATGATGACTAAAGTTTACTTTAAAAATACTCTAGTAAAATATAGGAGGCAAAGAATACACAAAAAATTATTTATTGTTTTTTTTAATTTGGGTACATGGGTGCTCATTAAATACTTTTTTTATCTTTTGTATAGTTTTAAAATTTTCCATAATAAAAAAATAAAATATATAACAACAAATAATGGATGGAAAACAGAACAGCAAATTTGGATCCTGCCACTTAAACCATCTGAGCCCTACCTCATCCTCTGCAAAATTCTTTATTTAAATATTAAAATGCTTCATAAATTTCACAGTGCTATGTACACAAAAGGTGTCTTTATGAGTCTTTTTTAAATCATTAAAATTCTTGCTTCATTAATTTTTAAAGTTATGTTACTCAGACTAACTTTTTAAATACTACTGGTCTATGGCTAATTTTTCCAGCTAAAGAAACCCATGGTCTAATTACTGTCACAAGCAGCAAATTATTATTATTATTTACTAGATAAAATATGTGTCTTGTTTCAGCTAGGCAGCTTGACATTTCTTCCTTTTTTTGTTTGTTTGTTTCTAATAATCTGAGAAAGATTGAACAGATTTTTTAACCAAATTTTATGCAACCTGTTCAGTCTGCCATTTGAAACAAAATATGTGTTGCTTCATTTTTCAAATGCTGAAGATATTCTATAGTATTCTAGAATTTCACCAAAATCTTATAAGTACAAAGAAATTACAGAAATTTGAATTGCCCTGAGTGACGGCTGTATGTTATAGTATTCCCAGTGATTTTTAGTATTAAGAGAAGTCATACACTTCCTAAACTTGACGGTGCTAACAAAGGCTAAAACAGTTGGTTGACAAAAGTAAAGCCTACTATTAATCAAGCTAAAGTTGTGCTCATGTCCCTGCAACTTTTAAAAGCAAACAAATTCTAAATTCAGTGAGGTAGATCCTTTAGGCTTGTTTATCTGAGCTCTATGAAAACCCATGGTCAGACATACTGACAAGCACATTTAATGTGTCCTTTTTTTAAATGTTGCCAATCATTCCTATAAGGCATGTGAGCTGCTTTGCTGGATCTAAGACAGGGAGGGGTCTTTGCTACCATTGCTAAGGATGATGATTTGAAATGCACAGACTTGTGTAAAACCAGCTTTCATCTAAGTCTGCATCTATCAACTGCTGTAACTGTTATTTTGCTGCAGTTCTACTCAGCAAGGTAGATTTATTTAATTACTTTTCTTACCAACTGGTAGAGAATATTTCATCTGGGTTCCCCTCAGTGTGCTTTATTTGGTAACTCATCTTAGAATAAAGAAAAAAAACAATTTTTTTTGGCAGGAGCTGGCGCCTCCAGACAGAATCTCTAGAAGTATTGATTTTAAGTAGAGAGGGTGCAGACAAGGCCCTGATGAGGCTTTTTGGCCATCCCAACAGTCAGCCTGCTCCAGACCTGCATGGGGCTATTTGTCAATCTTCTCAAGGGGAAAATTGCCACAGTATGTGCTTATTGGAATACTTATACTAACATGCATTTTTCATCATAAACAGATCTTACACTTAAGGTGACAATTTCACATGAGCTATTCCAGGCACAGATGGAATCTTGCAATCTAAGGGAGAATACACAGGCAAAACTTCAGAGGGGAGCTGGACCACTGCCCCAGTGCTGTCACTAACTTGGCTATGTCACATGGACAGCTTGGTCTCCTGGGTCATCAGTGCCCTCATCTCTACAAAGGAGGTTTGGACCAAGCCACATTAAAAGCTATGTTGAGGCCTAGAATAATAGTCAGGCAACAAAAAATAGTCGGAAGAGATAAGGGAAACATAGTGGAGGAGTGAATGGGTCACACTGACCACCTCCCAGAACCAATCTGGAATTGCAACTAAATTGTGGAGAAATCACACAGAGCAAACAAGTAAACAATAGTGAGACAAGCCTTATAACGTCAGACAGACAGAAGAATTAGCTTCAGCACAACCTGACTGGTAAGGAGTGTGGTGAATTGAAAAGGGTGGCTGGGCACCCATAGCCAGCAGCACCAGAAGGATATATAAGTGGACAGTTGGATACCCTTGAGAAGTGTGAGGTCTAAACTCTAAGCTTGTATCCCCAGCCTACAGCACCAGAACCTGAAAAGTATACAGATAACATCCAGCTGAGGAAAGATGCAGGGTTACTGTTGGCTGCCCACTGCCAGAGACAGGAGGCTAGAGATGCAAAAAGCCATTTAAAGACCAACATATTAATTTCATTTGTAGCCACTTACCCTGGGCTCCAGCAAAGGCAGGAGCAGAGTGGGTGAGAGAGGCCTGAGGAGAGACTGGGGATAGAGGCTTTGGAGAGAGAATTGAGAGTGTAACTGCCAGGATCCTAGTGCTGAGTCATTGCCCACAATGCAGCAACCAGCATACTCAGGCAGACAACTCCCCTCCCAGCAGCAGCCTGAGGGGAAACAATAGGCCCAACCCCAGGAAGGACTCTGCCCTGGCCCTGTGGTGCTTAAGCCTGACTGCTGAGCTCAGAATGGCTGGGGTAGCAACTGAATGATACAGCCAAAGAATGTATCATTCTCTGACTGACTACCTAAGGTCAGATGGAGTCCACATCTGTCATCACCAATGTAGATCCAGAAAGGAAAAACACCAGTAATTACTAGAGGCTACTGAGGTGAAATCCACTGTGGTCTTCTCTATGATTCGTGATATTTTCTTTACTACATCGTTTTTCCACATTTATTTCTTGTCCATCAAGTCTGTGCATATTAACTCACTGGATTTTATACAGTAGTTTATTTCCCTCCTTTCTTATAATAGCCTTAATCTCTTTAAAGTCTTATTAATACTGGTTCATTTGCTGCTGATAGTAGGATTGAAGAGGTGAGGGAGTTATTTTTGTGGATGTGGATTCATATCCTGGGTTTTGTGGCTTTGTTCTCGCAGCACCTGCAGAACAACATAAAAGACATGGTGGGCAGGTTGACCCTCAGTCAAGAATCTGCAGGGAATGATCCACCGAAGTACAACCAAACAACAATCAAAATGCAATTACTTCAAGAGAGCCAACACAAATGGCATAAAAGGTATCCAAAAACATCAAGTTCAGGAGATTGAGGAGACTGCACCACTGAATCTCACAGGTCCCTACCATAGAAGTTCACACCAAAACTTCAAGGACTCAAAATAGATCAATTTAAGAAGAAGCAGCAAAAAGAAGAGTCTCACAAATAATGGGAAGACAAAAACCAACCCCTAATCAAAAGGAAAGGATGAATCCTCAGGAAGAGTGATAATTGAAATAGAGACAAGTCAACTATCAGATACTGAGTTCAAAACAAGGTTATAAGGAAGCTCAATGAGCTGAGAATTAGCAATACTACTGGGAAACTACAAGGTACTTACTGCAAACTACATCAGCATAAAAAAAAAAGGACATAGAAACTATCAAAAACAACCAAGAGGAAATGAAAAATAAATTTTCTGAATTGAAAAATACAGGAGAATCAAAAGCAGGCTAGATGAAGAAGAGGATCGAATCAGTGAGCTGGAATACAAGGTAGGGAAAAGCTCCCAGAAAGAGTAAGAAAATGAAGAAAGACTCAAAGAGAATGAAGAGGGGTTAAGAGAAGTGCAGGATAAAATGAAACATAATAATATCCATAATAGGGACACAAGAAGGAGAAGAAGAGGACCAAAGGATAGAAAACCTGTTTGAAAAAGTAATGATGGAAAACTTCCTTAATATCAGGAAAGAAAAGTCACACATCACATGTCCAGGAAGTACAGAGAATACCAATCAAGAGGAACCCAAAGACGCCCAGTCCAAGACACATCATAATTAAAATGGCAAAATTCAAAGACAAAGAGAGAATCTAAAAGGCAGAAAAGTAAAAGCAAAAGTAACATACCAGGGAGCCTTCATAAGGCTAGCAGCTAACTTCTCACTAGGAACACTACAAGCCAGAAGAGAAAGTCAAGAAATGTTTTAAGTAATGAAAAGTAAAGGCCTGCAACCAAGGCTAGTCTATCCAGCAAGACTCTCCATTAAAATGGAAGGTGAAATAAGGTGTTTCACAAACAAAAGAAGGCTTTAAGAATACACCTCCATCAAACCAGTATTGCAAGATACGCCAAAAAGACTGCCTTAAGAAGATGAAGAAAAAAAGTGAAAGAGAGAGGAACACAGGTACAAAAGGAAAAAAATGAATAAGTACCTGTCCATAATAACCTTAAATGTAAGTGGAATAAAAGCTCCAAGCAAGAGACATAGGGTAGCTGAATGGATAAGTAAACATGACCTATACATATGTTGCCTACAAGAGACCCACCTGTGAACAAAAGACCTGCACAGACTGAAAGTGAAGAGTAAGAAAAAAATTCCAAGCAAATGGACTGGGGAAAAAAAGTCGGGTATCAAAACTTATATCAGACAACACAGACTTCAAAATAAAGTTCATAAAAAGATACCCAGAAGGACACTTTATAATACTTAAAGGAAAAATCCATCAAGAAGACATAAACATTGTAAACCTATATGCACCCAACATAGGAGCATCCAAATATAAAGGAAAATCCTGGAGGATGTTGAGATAGTTGTAGACAGCAACACGCTTATAGTAGGGGTGTTTAAGACTGCATTGTCAAAAATGGATAGATCTTTGAAACAAAACCTCAACAAGGGAGTTACAGAACTAAGTGATGAATTAAATCAAATGGACTTCACTGATATATACAGAACCTTTCATCTCAAAGGAGCAAAATACATATTCTTTTCAAATGCAATGGAACATTTTCAAAGATAGACCACATGATAAGACACAACAACCTCAACAAATTCAACAAAATTGAAATCAAAACAAGCATTTTCTTAGGTCACCAGGGCTTGAAACTAGAAACTGATCTCAAGGCCTAGAATAGGCCTTGCTATAGGCCTATTCTAAAACTCAAAAACATTCAAACTCATGAAGACTGAATAGCATGCTATTAAACAATAATGAGACTAAGGTAGAAATCAAAAAGTTTCTGGAAACAAATGAAAATAAACACACGACAGACCTAAACCTATGAGAAAAATGAAAGCAGTCCTGAGAGGAAAGTTCATAGCACTACAGGCTTACCTAAAAAAGATAGAAACATTTCAAATAAACAACCTAACCCTATGTCTACATAGGGTTACTGGAGAAAGAACAACAAAGAAAGCCCAGAGTGAGCAGAAGGAAGGAAATAAGATCAGAGCACAACTGAACGACATATAGAATAAAGGAACAATTCAAAGTATCAATAAATCCAGGATCTGGTTCTTTGAAAAGATAAACAAAATTAACAAGCCTTTAAACAGGCTCATCAAGAAAAAAAGGAAGAGGACTGAAATGCATAAAATCATAAATGCAAGAGGAGAAATTACAACTGATGTCACAGAAATACAAAGGATGGTAATAAATTACTATAAACAATTACACGCCAAGGCATTTGAATGCCTGGTGAAATGGACAGATTTCTAGAAAAATATAGTCTTCCAAAACTGAATGAAGAAGAAGGAGAAAGCCTGAACAGACTGGCAACAGCTGGTGAAATTGAAGCAGTAATAAAAAAACTCCTGGCACACAAAATCCCTGGACCAGATGGTTTCACAGGAGAATTTTACAAAACATTTAAGAAAAAGCTAACCACTATCCTTCTCAGGCTATTCCAAAAAATTCAAGAAGAGGGAAGACTCCTAAAGTTTTCTTAGGAGCCCAGCATGACCCTAATCCCAAAACCAGATAAAGACACAACAAAGAAAGAAAGCTACAGGCCAATATCGCAGGTGAATATCAACACTAAAATCTTCAACAAAATATTGGCAACCTTCCTCCAGCAGTACATTAAAAAGATCATCCACCATGATCAAGCAGGATTCATCCCAGGGATGCAAGGATGGTACAATATTCACAAATCTATAAATATAATACATCACATAAACCAAAGGAAAGACAAAAATCACATGATCATATCAATAGATGAAGAAAAAGCATTTGGTAATGTATAGTGCCCATTTATGTAAAAAACACTCAGCAAAATAAGAGTAATGGGGGTATACCTCAATGTAATAAAAGCCATATGTGAAAAACCTAGAGCCAACATCATAGTTAATGGGTAAAAACTATAAGCTTTCCCACTAACATCAGGAACAAGACAAGGATGTCTGGTTTCACCACTTCTATTCAACATAGTTTTGGAAGTCCTAGCCACAGTGGTCAGAAAAGAAAAAGAAATAAAAAGTATCCAAACTGGAAAGGAAGAAGTAAAACTGTCATTGTTTGCAGATGACATGTTAGTGTACATAGAAAACCTTACAGACTTCACCAAAATGCTACTCAATCTAATAAGAGAATTTGACAAAACAGCAGGATACAAAATCAATACTCTGAAATCAAAGGCATTTTTGTACACCAACAATGAAATATCAGAATCAGAAATAAGGATTAACATCCCATTTTCTATAACAACAAGAAAAATAATGTACTTAGGAATGAACTTTACCAAGGAGGTAAAAGACCTGTACTCAGAAAATGAAACAACACTGAAGAAATTAAGGAAGACACAAAAAAATGGGAGCATATACCATGTTCATGGATTGGAAGAATTATCATCAAAATGTCCATACTACCCAAAGAAATTTATAGTTTCAGTGCAATCCCTATTGAAATACCAATGACATATTTCACAGATATAGAACAAACATTTCAAAAATTTTATGGAAAAAATAATGACCCCAAATAACCTCAGCTATTTTGAGAAAGAAGACCAAAGTAGGAAGGATCACAATACCTGACATCAAGCTATATTATAAGGCCACTATAATCAAAACAGTCTGGTACTGGCATAAGAACAGATACATAGATCAATGGACAGAATAGAGAGCCCAGAAATAAACCCATGTTTCTATGGTCAATTAGTATTTGACAAAGGGGGCAGAAGCATAAAATGAAGTAAAAACAGCATCTTCAGCAAATGGTGTTGGGAGACCTGGACAGCTACATGCAAAACTGAAATTCAACCACAAACTTACACAAGACGCAAAAATAAACACAAGATGGATAAAAGACTTAAATATAAGTGTCAAGACCATAGAAGTCCTAGAGGAGAACACAGGCATGAAAATCTCAGATATTCCACATAGGAATATTTTTAGCGATATGTCCCCTAGAGCAAGGGACATAAAAGAAAGAATAAACAAATGGTACCTCATCAATATAAGAAGGTTCTGCTCAGCTAAAGAAAACATCAGCAAAATGAAAGGACATCAACCATATAGGAAAATATATTTGCCAATGATAACTCAGACAAAGTTTTGATCTCCAAAATATATTAAAAACTCACATGACTCCACTTCAGGAAGGCAAACAATCCAATTAAAAAATGGGCAAAGGGCCTGAGCAGATGCTTCTCCAAGAGGACATACAGAGGGCCCAGAGATATATGAAAGGATGTTCAGCACCACCATCAGAGATATACAAATTAAAACCCCAATGAGATACCATTTCATACCAATCAGAATGGTCATCACAAACAAATCAACAAAAAATGTACTGGCGAGGATGTGGAGAAAAGGGAACCGTAGTACACTGTTGATGGGAATGCAGACTGGTGCAGCCACTGTGGAAAACAGTATGGAATTTCCTCAAAAAAATGATAATGGAACTGCCTTTTGACTTGGCAATTCCACTGCTGGGATTATACCCTAAGAATCCTGAAACAGCAATGCAAAAGAACCTACACACCCTAATGTTCATAGCAGCATAATTTACAATTGCCAAGTGTTGGATACAACCTAAGTGACCAACAGTAAATTAGTGGATCAAAAAACCACAGTACATTTGCACAATGGAATACTATGCAGCAGAAAGGAATAAAGATCTCCTACCCTTTGGGACAGTATGGATGGGGCTGTAGGGCACTATGCTAAGTGAAGTAAGCCTGGTGTTGAAAGACAAATACCACATGATCTCGTCTTAAAAGGAATCTAATCAACAAAACAAAGAATCAAACAAAGTATAAGCAGCTACTTTGAAATAAAGAATAAACTGAGAGTTACTGGAGGGGTGTTGGGAGGAAGGTAATGAGGGAAAAGAAGAGGAAGGGTCATCAAGGGACATGTATAAAGGAACCATGGACAAAGCTAAAGGGGGAAAGGATTGAGGGTGGGAGATGGGGATGGATGGTGCAGGGGAAAGTGGTGGCAGGATAATGGAGACAACTGCACTTGAACAACAATAAAAAAAATAGAAGATAATTATCCAGTAGCATTAGATAATATCAGGTTGGCATTTACCAGAGAAATCAGAAGTATCATGCAATGTATGAGAAGAGTATGAATGAAGATCAGAGAAGACAAGCAAATAAACAATGATGATAATGAGTGAAACTGAGAGAAAGAGTGAGAAAAAAAGGTCACAAAAGAAAGATTACTAGCCCTCCAGGTTCAAAGCTGGCATGCATAGTCAGGGTAGTGGTTGTAAGGGAAAGCAAAGCAAGATGTTCCTCACTAAAATATTAGAGTCAACTTTCTGTAAAGAATTAGAACTTCTTGGGAGATGGTAACACCCAAGATTAAAGCTCTCCTCATTCTGGAATGTTAAGGTCACTCTGTTTAAAGGCTGGTTCCATACCAGCTTACACCAAAGTAAAACCTGCCATTCAAAATGCTCTACTTTCACACATAGCACTCATAGAAGACCTTCCCTTTATAGGATATACCTAGAAGGAAATCCATCTAACACATTTAACAGAATTAATGGAAAAGTGGCAATGCCTAGATACATCATCATTACAATTCCAGACAGGAAATACATAGAACATTTATTTCCTATGTAACTTTTATGAGAAAGTTACTTGTGGATTTACTCCAGGAAGATGAAAGCTATGCACAAAGAGTGAAATTCAAGAAAATGGATGGAACTAATAACCAATAAACAAGTAACAAATAAAGATAAATTCTAGAATGACAGCTGTTGTGTCAGGCAGCCAATTCAATTGGAATGGTATGTCAGTACATTACATAAAATTTATCATTAAGAAAAATTTTATAGATTCTAAGCAATGGACAGAATAACAAAGATGTATGATATTAATGACAAATAAAAAGAGAAAAGTTTCCTATCTCAATAATGAATTAGCATCTAGAAATTCCAAAGAAAAGATCCTTTAAAAAATCACAGTCCTAATATGAAGCAAACTAAAAATGTTAAACTACTACATAATTTTGAATAGTTTATAATTTGTAAGAAAAAAATTATCCTTTTTAATTGTATGGCAAGAACAGTGTCTGTTGAGGATGAAGAACTTGTGATAGTGGACATAAAAAGAAGGAAATATAACCTTAGACTATGGAAATGTAATCCTAGGAAATATAGTTTTTGGCTGTGAAGTGACAAGATACTGTATGAACAATAATTAAATAATAATTAAATAGCTTTGAACATTTATAATAAATCTAGTATATAAGACTTAAATATTGTTATTGAACTAAATGTAATGCTAACAACTTAATATAAAAACAAAAGTCCAGAATGTTACAAGATGGATGCAGGGTACCTGAAAGCTTAATCTGCTTACTCCCAAACCTAGAAGGACTTGCAGCTAAACTGCAGGGTATTCAGCTTGAAAAACCTGTTGAAGTGTAGCTGATCTAGAAATTTATAAACAGGAGCATGGAGGAAGGTGGGAGGATACAAGGGCAGGTTGAGCCTCCTAGTGCAGTGATTCAGAAGCCAGAGGGATACTGAAGCAATGGAGCTCCCTCCCACTGGAAGCATGGGGTCTCAGCCCTAGGAAGGACTCCCAATCCATTGTAACAAGAGGTGCAATGGAGAGCTTGTGTAGCATAAGGCAGTGGGAAGCAGTGGTGATTCCATCCACCTGGAAGACTCATGCACCATCCCAGAGAAGGAGTAAGCCCATTGTTAACAACACTAGCTTGGGAAGTTTGCCCCCATCTGTCCATCTGTGACTGCTGTGGTGAGGAGGAGGTGGCAGTTTGAGGCCAGAGAAGGAGGTTGCTCCATATACCAAGCAGTGAATTTGAAGGGCCCTTTATTCTCTGGAAGAACTCTGGGCAAATTTGGGCAGAGAGCTGGTTGAAATTTGAGCAGTGAGGCTTGAGGAAGAGGACTACTCTCACCCACATCGAGTGCTTGGCATTGACCTTCCCCTCACCTGCTGAGATGTTGGGTACGCCCCAAAGCAAAGGGATATGGCAGCACTGGGCTATAAATTTGGCCCTGCTCTGCTCCTTTAGACACTGTTGGGTGGTGGGACATTTGACCCATTCCGACAACAGGTAGAGCTGGGAGTTTCAGTCCTGCCCTGCCCTCACTGGCCATGTGAAGAGAATTTTCTTTTCTTTTTTAAATCCCCTCCTGCTTGGGTAGGTGGTGTGGAGGTGCCAGCAAGACACATAGAGCTGAGTGTTTACAATTGTGTCACCCAGGCAGGCTTCTCTCTGGGAGTCAAAGGGGCAAGGGCTGGATTCTGCACCTGCAATATGGGGAAGCAGAGCCAAGCTCCCCAATGAGTTCAACCCATGCAGCCACAGGAGAGAAAGTGCCTGCTTGCACATCCTACAGAGTGAGGACACCACCCTGAATCTTTTGGAAACACCCTTGGTGAGTACATTTCTATGGAGGAAGGGACAATGACTCTGATCAGGGACATTCAAAGGGAAGGACTCAAGGCAGACCCAACCTCTGAGCTTCAGTGGCTCCACCACTGGCCTACTCTAAATTCCATCATGAAAAACTTCTCAAAATCCAGGTAGAGACAGCGTCTGCCATTAGCTTGCAGCAGAGAACTTGGGAGGCACCAGACCAGTACAACAATGGACCAGATTCAGAAAACATTGGAGCAGGACTCAAGGAGATCCACATTCAGAGTATCCAGAGACTGATCACACCAAGCACAAAAAACTGTTGAGGAATACCACACTTTTTCTTTTCTAATCTTTTCTTTCTTTTCTTTTTTCTTCTTTTTCTGGGGGGTCTTTCTTCTTTTTTGCTTTCAAAACTCTGATTCTTTCCTATTCTCATTCTAATGTTTTATCTCTTTTCTATTTTTTATTCTCCTCCCATTTTTTCCTTTTCTATTCTTTATTTTAGTTCAATTTTATTGCTTTTCTCTTTGTGCATTTTTATTACATACTTTTTCTTTTCTCTTTCTTCTTTCCTTTCATATTCTCTTTTCTGTTTCTTTTACCTCCTCTAATTTATTTTTGTTTGTTTCTTGTCTTGTATTGTTATTTTCTTTTTTCTTTTGTGTTCTTGTGGGGTTTTGGCCTCTTTTTTCTTTTCTGATCCTTTTTATTGTTGTTGTTTTTGTTGGTGGCATTCATTTCCTTTTTGGTTGAATTGTTTTGTTTTGTCTTGTTTTGATAGGTCAGCACTGTTACAACAATTTGAAGGACATGGTAGGACTTGAGTCTCACAGTCAACCAGCCCAAGAGCTGAGCTAACCTACAAAAGGGACAACAGCAGTCAAGAACCAATTACAATAGAAGGGCCCATATAACTCAAAAGGGTCATTCCTAGAGCACCCAGTTCAAGTGATCAAGGAGACTACACCACTGGGCCCCATAAGACACCTAGTACAGAAGGCCACCTTACCAAGTCTTGGAGTCATAGCAGTTGAATTTAATACACAGAAACAAATACAAAGATATAAACAAAATGGGGAAACAAAGAAAGAGGTCGCAAATGAGACAAAAAGAATCTCTAGAAATGAACTAAATAAATAAAGGCAAGCAATTTATCAGATACAGAGTTCAAAGTAATGGTTATAAGTATGCTTAACAGCATGAAAAAGGACATAGAAATCATAAAAAATAACCATGCAGAAATGAAGAATAATATCTGAAAAAGAGAATACAATAGAAGGAATAAACAGTAGCTTGGGTGAAGCAGATGATTAAAACAGTAAATTAGAAGACAAGGTAGAAAAAAAATCAGTAAATCAGAGCAGCAAAAATAAAAAAGAATTAAAAAGTAAGAGGATAGTTTAAGGCAGAGGTCCCCAACCTCTGGGCTATGGACCAGTGCTGTCCAGGGCCTGTTAGGAATCAGGCTGCACAGCAGGTTAACTTGAATGTAATGCACTTAAATCATTCGAAAACCATCCACCCCACCCCAGTCTGTGGAAAAATTGTCTTCCACACAAAAACTTGTCTCTGATGCCAAAAGTTTTGGGGACTGCTGGTTTAAGGGATCTTTGGGGCAACCTGAAACATATCAACATCAGCAACATAGGTATACCAGAAAAAGAAGAAGAAAGAGCAAGTGATAAACTGTTTGAAGAAATAGTGGCAGAAAACTTTGTTAACACGGTAAAGGAAAAGGTCGCACAAGTTCACAAATCACAGAGAGTTCCCATGTCAGCTGCCTTCTTAACAGAAATATTTCAGGCCAGAGGGGACTGGCAAGAAATATTCAAAGTGATAAAATATAAAGACATACAGTCCAAGGTTACTCGACCTAGTAAGGCTATCATTTAAAATTGAAGGTGAACTGAAGAGCTTCCCCCCCCACACGCACACACACACAAAGACTAAAAGAGTTTATTACCACCCAATCAGTATTGCAAGAAATGTTTAAAAACCTGCCTTAAGATGAAGAAATAGAGATTTGTTATTAAAGAACAAACTGATGGTGAACAGAGGGGAAGGGAAGGGGAATAATGGGAAGAAGGGGAAGGGGTAAGACAAGGAACAGGAATACAGGACTCATGGGCATGGACAATAGAAGGGAACTGGCTGTGGGAGTTGGGGAGGAGAGGGCAGGGGAGAGCAATGGGGAAATGGCAGGAGGATTAGAACTGAACAACAATAAAAAATAAAGAACAAGTAAGCTATGGAAAAATAAACAAAGAAAGAAGAAATAGAGAGGAACATAGGTACAATGAAAAAATGGCAATAAATAAGTATTTATATATAATAACCTTAAATGTAAATGGATTCAATGCCCCAATCAGAAGACATAGAGTAGCTGAAAGGGTAAGAAAACTTGACACTTATTATTGCTGTCTATGAGAGACTCACCTCAGAACAAAAGATTTACACAGATTAAAAGTGAAGGTATGCAGGAAAATATTCCATGCAAATGGAAATGTATAAAAAAGTGGGAATTGCAATACTTATATATGACAATGTAGGCTTCAAAACAAAGGGCAGTGCAAGAGTAAATAAGGTCACTACATAATACTAAAGGGATCGATCCAACAAGAAAATATAACCCTTTTAAACACATATGCACCCAATATAGAAGCACCTAAGTATATAAAGAGTACCTTGGTGGATGTAAAGGGAGAGATAAACAGCAATACAGTCCTAGCAAGGTATTTTAACATCTCACTGTCATCAAAGGTTAGATTTTCCAGACAAAAACCAACAAGGAAACAGTGACCTGAAACAATACACTAGATTCAATGGATTTCATTCATATTTAGAGAACATGTCACCCCAAAGCAGCAGAATATATATTCTTCTCAAGTGCACATAGAATATTCTGAAAGATAGATCACATGTTAGAACACAAAATTTCTTAACAAATTCAATAAAATTGAAACCATACCAAGGCTTTTGTCAAATCATGATGGCATGAAACTAGAAATCAACAGCAATTTAAAAAGTACAAAAACATTTAAGTACATGGAGGCTAAATAGCAAGTTCTTAAATAAGAATGGGTTATTTATGAGATCAAGGAAGAAATAAAAAAAATATCTGGCAAGAAATGAAAATGAACACACAACAACCCAAAATCTATGAGAAACAGCAGGGCAGTCTTGATAGGGAAGTCCATAACATTGTAGGCCTACCTCAAGAAGCAAGAAAAATCGCAAATATATAATCTCACCCTACACATAAAAGAACTTAAAAAACAACAACAAACAAACCCCAGAGTGAGTAGAAGAAAGGAACTAATCAAGATCAGAGTTAAAATAAATAACACAGAGACTACAAAAACAATTCAAAAGATCAATGAAACTAGAATCTGATTCTTGGACAAGATAAACATGATTGATAACCCTTTAACAAGACTCACCATGAGAAAAGGAGAGGACCCAAGTAAATAAAATAAAAAATGAAAGAGGAGTAATAACAGCTGATACCACAGAAATACAAAGGACTGTAAGAAAATACTGTGAAAAACTATATGCCAAGAAATTGGACAACATGAGTGAAATGAATAAACTTGTAGAAACATATAATCTCCCAAAACTGAATCAGAAAAAATCAGAAAACCTGGCTAGACCAATAACAACTAATGATATTGAAGCAGTAATCAGAAAACTTCCTGCAAAACAAAGTCCGGGACTGGATGGTTTCAAAAGTGAATTTTACCATTATTCAAAGAACGAACACCCTCTCAAACTTTTCCAAAAAATAAAGAGGGGGGAAGACTTCTGTTATCTTAAATATAAAACTGGATAAAGACACAACAAAGAAAACAAATTATAGGCAAATATCCCTGATGAATGCAAATGCTAAAATCCTCAACAAAACATTAGCAAACCAGATCCAGCAATACATTAAAAAGACCATACAACATGATCAGGTGAGCTTTATCCCAGGGATGCAAGATTGGTACTTCATTTGCAAATCAATAAATGTGATACATCACATAAACAAAATGAAAGATAAAAATCACATAATCATATCAATAGATGTTGAAAAAGCATTTGATAAAATACTGTATCCATTTATGATAAAAACACTCAGCAAAGTGGGAATAGAGGGGAGCATACCTTAACATAACAAAGGCCAAATATGAGAAGCCTACTTCAAACATCATACTCAATGAACAAAAACTAAAAACTATCCCTTAAGACCAGGAACAAGACAGGAATGTCTGCTTTCACCACTCTTACTCAACATCATACTGGAAGTACTGGAAGTTCTAGCCACAGTGATCAGACAAGAAGAAATAAATGGCATCCAAATTGGAAAGGAAGAATTAAAACTGTCACTATTTGCAGACAACATGAAAATGTACACAGAAAACCCTCTAGTCTCCTTCAAAAAAAAAAAAAAACAACTATTTGCCCTAATGAGTGAATTTGGTAAAATGGCAGGATACAAAGTCAATATTCATAAATCAAAGACATTTTTGTATACCAACAATGAATTATCAGAAAGAGAAGTTAGGTAAATCCCATTTTCTATAGCAACAAGAAAATAAAAGTACCTAGGTGTGGGAGTTCGGGCCCCTTGGTATGTGCACCTGTGACACCAAAAGCAGAGTTCCCAATGTGGAACTTGACATGAACATGGCCATTGAAGGGGAACCAGTGTTCCCTCCCCTTGGTTGTCTGGTGAACATTACCTGACCATTCTCTCACCCCTCTCCTCCTGTACCCTGGGAACAGATACAATTGTTAGCAATTCTATGCATCCTTAATAACCAGCCTCAATAAAAACCCTGGCAACCTGGGAATGGGAGTATCCTCCTTGGAGGCGGCACTCTCCTTCTCTCCCCAGGCTTGCAGCGCTGCAAAGCCTCCCACGTGTTTCATTCTCTGATGAACACTTGCAGGACGGGAAACAGACACCTATGAATAAATTTAACCTAGGCGATAAAAGACCTATGCTCAGAAAACTATAGAACACTGAGGAAAGGAACTGAGAAAGATACAAATAAGTGGAAGCATATACTGTGTTCATGGACTGGAAGAATTAACATCATTAAAATGTTTATACTCCCCAAAGCAAACTATAGATTCAATGCAATTCCTATTAAAATACCAATGGCATATTTCACACATCTAGAAAGAGTATTCCAAAAATTTATATGGAACCGAAGAATGCCCTGAAAAACCTCAGCAACCTTGAGAAAGAAGAGCAAAGTTGGAGGATTCACACTACCTGATATTGAGCTATACTACAAGGCTACTATAGTCAAAACAGTCTGTTACTGGCATGAGAACAGGAATATAAATCAATGGAACAAAACAGAGAGCTCAGAAATAACCCCATGGTTTTATGGACAATTAATATTTGACAAAGGAGGCAAGAGCATACAATGGAGTAAAGACAGTGTCTTCAATAAATGGTATTGGGAAAACTGGTCTTGTACATGCAAAAAAATTAAACTAGACCAATAACTTTCACCATACATAAGAATAAACTCAAAGTGGATAAAAGGCTTAAATGTAAGTCACAAAACCCATAAAAATCCTAGAAGAAAGCATAGGCATTAAAGTTTCAGATATCTCATGTACCATTATCTTTCCCAATATAGGCCCCAGTGCAAGAAAAACAAAGAATAAACAAATAAATGGGGTTACATCAGATTAAAAAGCTTCTGTACAGCTAAAGGAACTATCATCAAAATAAAAGAGAACCCACTGTAAGGGAGAATATATTTGTCAATGATACATCTGATAAGTGTTTAATTTCTAAAATATATAAATAATTTATACAACTCAACACCAAAAAGACAATTCAATTTAAAAATGGGTAAAGAACCTCAATAGACATTTCCAAAGAGGATGTACAGATGGCCCATAGATATGGGAAAATGCCCCACATCACTAATCATCAGAGAGATGCAAATTAAAACCACAATGAGATATTACCTCATACCTGCCAGAATGGCTATCAATAAATCAACAAGCAAGTGCTGGCATGAATGTGCACTGTTGGTGGAAATGTGGTCTGGTGCAGTCATTGTGGAAAACAGTATGGAGTTTTCTCAAAAAGTTAAAAATGTAATCTCCTCTTGACCCAGCAATTCTCCTGGGAATATATTCTAAGTGTCCCAAAACAAAATCAAAATCATATATGTACACCTATGTTCATAGCAATGTTATTTACAATAACCTAGATCTGGAATAATCCAAGTGCCCATCAGTAGATGAGTGGATAGATAAAAAAGCTATGGTACATTTACACAATGTACTAATATATGGCCATTAAAAAGATAGAACTCTTATCTTTTGCAACAGCATGGATGGGTCTGGGAATTATTATGCTAAGTGAAATAAACCAGTCAGCAAAAGAAAAATACCATATGAGCATACCTATATGTGGAATCAAATGATAAAATAAACTGTTGAATGAAGTAGAACAGAGGCATAGTTACACGCAACAGAATGAGGGCTGTTGGAAGGGAGAGAGGAAAGACTGGATGAAAGAAGGTGATTAGCCAAAGAATATGTATGCATGACCCATGGACATGGACTATGGTGTGGTGATGGCCTGAGGCAGGGTGGAGGTGGGCCAAGGGAAACAAATGGGGACAACTCTAATAGCATGAACAATAAAATATAAAGGTTCAGTGGTCAGAAACAGAAGGTAGGATAATATGAAATAGTTAGAGGAAATAATAAGAATACGAATAGTCTCACCTAACATAGTGGGGAGTAAAGAAATAGTGTCTAAAGTTAATTGCACAAGTTTAAAGTTTACAGGTAGACAAATTGATGGATCAAGAAAAAAAAATTTTAAATTATACAATTGAGAAAAAAATACCACTCCAGATATTTCAAATCAGGTAGAGATTAGTGTATTAGAAATTGTTTTTAAAGGAAAAGGAAAAGTTGCTTTACCTATATAGGAATTGGCCCTGGCAATTGTGGCTCAGTTAGTTTGAGTATCTTCCTGTGAACTGAAAAATTATATCTCTATATAAAGCAATGAAAAAAAAGTCCTCACCATGTAATATGAGAAAGAGACATTTATTGAAGAAGATACAAGATACAAGAAACATTGTACACAGGACAATTACACCTTGGTTCCTTTCAAAGTAGGTACTTTGGGAACTGAGGTGTCAGTAGAACCTCATACAGTTCTCCCAGTTGCCATCAGCTGCCCCATCATATTTTCCTGAATCTCATCAATGGTATGAAATCTCTTCCCTTTCAAAGGTGATTTTAGTTTTGGAAAAAATCAGAAGTCATGGAGTGACAAATCTTGGCTGTGAGGGTCCTAGTCACCTGGGTGATTTGTTGTTTCACCGAAAACCTCATGAGACATGAGACATAAGCAGGCAGGTTGTGGTGGCGAAGCTGCCAATCACCAGTTGCCCATAGCTGCAGCCTTCTGAATCATGTGAATAGTTTCTGGAAAGTTCAACCGCTTACCACTAAATTTGATACAGATTTGTTGCTCTGGTTGCTCAGTCATTTTGAATGTGATGACCACACAGTACACATGCTCACTCAAAGGCATCTACCACCCCCACTGACTAGTACAGTGAAGTCCTCATTATTCACACATGTGCATTCCAGTCCACTCTCCTTGGCTGCCAGGTTATGTCAATGTAAAGCAAACCATTCTCATTATATTAATAATGACTGGACTTTTTCTGGACATACCTCATATACATACATGTATAAGGTGGGGACCCAAAAAAGCCCTGAATTATCTTCTGGAGTGTGGGGCCTTTGTAGCACAGGTTTCCCCTTCTAGATGATTATTCTAGGAACCCATCTGTATCAGTGTACCAGCTGGCATTGTTGTGAGAGGCTGCATTTGGCTTCAGTGAATTTTTTTGAAGACTCTTTCAGTGTGTTTGCCCATTTTACTTTCTTTTTCAATCTCCAACTGAAATCCTGTTGTAACCTAGACAGTGAGGTTGTACATTAGAAGACTTCAAAACTACAGGTCTTTCTGGATCCCTCAAAGTTATCTGCACTCTTCTTCAAGTGGACCTCTTCCTCAGGTGTCAAAGTCACGTTCACAACATCTGAGATTTCATTCTGTCCCAAGATGCTAGGAACACTAAGGAACATGTCTTCTTTTATTCCACAGAGCCCCTCGATCATGGTGGAAATTGGATGCTCCTGCCTAAGATTCTTCATTATCTTTCTGTTAAATCTGCCACTGATAGTCCAATGGCCCAGGATGCGTAGCCTTTCAAGTTTGATCACTTCCTAAGCACTATCAACCACCTGTTTCTGAACTTCTTTCCACTGTTCCTTATCTGCATCAGTGCCTAAATCAGAGTGTAGAGTCTTTAGGGAGACACTGGCAACATTCACTCCACCCCACAAAGGCACACTCAAGTCTCCATGCTCCCCAAGGACCTACCCATGAGAGCTTAATGGGTGAACTCGCAGCCTTTCCCCCATTAGGTAATGGAACCAGGCTGAATCCTGGTTGCAACCACTTCAAATAACACAGCTTTTGGGAAAGTCACTTGTCTTCCAAACCATGTAGGTCAAGACCTCCAATGGATTGAAAACAATAAGCAATTTGTACTTGGACCGTATTTTATATTAGGAATGATGAATTTAAAGATGTTCACACTGCATTGGACCAAATTAAGACACCTGTCTCTCTTTTGTTGGTGTGCCCCAGCTGTGATAATAACCAGTTTGGAGTTTGCAGTCACATTATAGTCTTTGCCAAAGACTATTTTTGGTGTTCTAAGGAAAAAACTGCCATGATGGAGATCCATCATCTCTCCCTTTAATTTGTCTTCCATGACATCAACAAGAGCAAGTTCATCTGCCAAGTCCTTTATTAAGATACTAATGGCACAGGCCAGGACAATAGCACCAACCCCAATGACTATTATCTTATTCTGGTGCACTTGTTCTTCCTTAAGAAGATTCACAATCAGCTGATCCTTGAGAGCAGCCATATTGACTTAAACCCAAAAGAAATCGGTGTACATGGCTGAGGGGTGTTGGTGGCGCATGGCACTGGATCTGGACCTGACAGCAGCTCCAGTACGCATTTGCTGTGCAGTGGGTAAATTACAGTGGGTAATTTACAAGCACATCTTCCACACAATGCTGAGTGTTCAGCAGTTTTTGGCCAAAAATAGCATGACCTCCATTCACCACCCTCCTTATTGACCCTATCTCACCCCAAGTGATGTTTTTTGTTTCTGTGGATGAAAAAAATCCTCAAAGGCATACATTTTTCCAATGTGGAAGAGGTGAAACAAAAATTGGCAAAAGCACTAAAAGGCATCAAAATTGACAAGTTCAAAAACTGTTTCAAGCAGTGGAAAAAACATCTTGATAGGTGTGTTGCATCAAATTGACAGTACTTTGAAGGTGACTGAAGTTTAAACGTGTATGAATAAATACACAAATATTTATAAATAAATTCTGGGGGTCTTTCAGTCCCCCTTCATATTTATAGGAATTGGCAAATTAATAACTTAAAGGATTTGACAGAGGGAGGAATAGAAATGGTGAGGTCAGAGGATGAGCATAAGGATAAAATGATGAGTTCAGTTTTGGATGTAATTAAATTATCATAAGAGGCCATGAATAATTATCAATTAAGTGGTAAAAAAAAAAAGTGGCCAATTCCCCCCCACCCTTGATCCTTCAATAGGCATGTATAACTCTGTTTTCTGACATTATCTTTTTTCAGTTTCATTGAGATAAATTGACACATAACTCTGTATATGGTTAAGGTGTACTGCATAATGACAACATACATACAGGGTCCAGCACAAATAATGCCCCTTTTTATTATAAAATCACAAGCATGTAATTCTGCAACATAACGATATCATACTTTAGTATGATAACATACTAAAATGTAACACCATATGGCATTTTAGGAGAAATGTTCAAATTAAAACTATGAATTATTATATCCATATTAATACCCTACCAACTACACCTAAGCAGGCATTACTTCTGCTGGACCCTGTATATTGTTTGAAATAATTACCACAATTTCAATTTCATTCTCCTTCTCATATAATTACAAAAAAATATTATTTTTCCTTGGGATGAGAAATCATAGGATCTACTCTTAGCAACTTTCAAATATGCCATACAGCACTGTTAGTTATAGTCATCAGGTTGTACATTACATCCCTGGTAGTTATTCATCTTATAACTGGAAGATTTTACCTTTTGACCACCTTCACTTAATTTCCCCACTACATCTTCCTGCCTCTGAACCACAAAGCTTATCTTTTTTTCTGAGTTTTTTAATATTCTGCATATAAATGAGATCATACAGTACATCTTTCTCTATATGATTTATTTCACTTAGCATAATGCCCTCAAAATCCATCCAAGTTGTCCTAAATAGCAGGATTTCCTTCTTTTTTGTAGATGAATAGCTACATTGTTTATATTTCTATTTCCATTGTGTGTGTGAGTGTGCATAATTTTCTTTATCCATTTATCTTTTTTGGACACGTAGGTTGTTTCCAAGTCTTTGCTATTATAAATAATACCTCAGTAAATGCAGGGGAGCAGATATATTTTTGAGATAGTGAAAATGTTTTTTTAAGCTATTTACCCAAAGGAGAATTGCTGGAATATGAAGTAGTTCTATTTTTAATTTTGATGAACCTCTGCACTGTTTTTCATAGTGGCTGTAACCAGTTTTCAGTCTCACCAACCAGGCACAAGGGTTCCCTTTCCTCCACATCCTGGGAAACACTTGTTATCTCTTGTCTTTTTAATGATAGCTATTAAACAGGTGTAAAGTGATATCTCACAGTGGTTTTGGTTTGCATTTACCTCATGATTAGTGATGTTGAGCACCTTTTCATGTACTGGTGTACCATCTGAATATCATCTTTAGAAAAATGTCATTCTGACATTATCTTCTCAAAATGAACTCAAATAAACAAATGGAATGGGTTTATGAAATGGAGAAGTGGGAAGAAGATTAATTTAAAACAGTGTATGAAAAATCAGTGCACTTGAAGATTAGTCCCTTTTGGTCCCAGAGACTCTAGCATCCCTTTGGCCCTTGGGTATGTACAGCTATACTTGGTGGTTCCTGTGTTTCTGTGGTTTGTGGTTTTATTTACCTTTCCTTGATTCTGTACTGTCTTCTCCTATAAATTGTAGAGGTAGGTTTGATAGTTTATATTTTCTCTAAAACTAACAAAAACCTCCTTGTAAAGTCCTCCACACATACAGTGTGCATCAACAAGACCAATTGCCTTGGCAATAAAGTGAACTAAAGTGGTACTTGCCATTGAACACAGAAGTTCCCTGTAGTAGAACTAGTCTATTTATCCACTAAGTTCATGATAGGTGCCTTCTGGAGACATGCCCACACTGGCAGTGCAGCTCTGTTGGCTAGACCATCATCCAGATATGTCAATGTGGTAGGTTTGACCCCTAGACAGGGCACATACAAGAATCAACCAATGAATGCATCAATAAGTAGAACAACAAACTGATGTTTCTTTCTCTCTCTCATCAGTAAATAAAAAATAAATAAATAAATAAAAGAAATACTGTCATTCTTCCTTGAACATCTATTGAATGGATTTCATGGTTCACTGAAACAGTGAACAATGTTGGGCTATAGCTAACATTTTTAACTCTTACCAAAACTTTAAATTTATATAGTAAATCATTTAGGTCTCAATTCAGAAGTCACTTCCTCAGACAGGTCTGTTCAGAACACCAAGCTAAAGCCACCTCCAGTCACTCTCTAACACATGACCTTATTTAACTTTCCACTTAGCACTTACCTCCACCTTAAATTATCCTCCTTATGTGTTTGTTAATTTATTACTTATTAATTTATTAGCTTATTCTCTGTCACCACTCACTAAAATGTAGACTGTACAAGATCAGGGATACTGTCATATTCTCTGCTTCTGGAACAGAGTTCAGCACATAATAGGTACATGTTGATTAAATGTTTATTGAATTCCAAGTATTTGTTGCATCTCTTCTTGCCCAATATATAGACTTCTTCTAGCTGGAATATTTTTTAATTTAGAGAACATATAGACATTAAGTAAAATCAGAATTGTAAACCACTGGAAACTCACTGTAGTGAAACAAGTAGTATCATACATAAATTCTTGGGTAAAATAGTTCTCTTAGAAAACACTTGTTAATAGTTTTGAGATAGTTTATTGGAAAATATGCAGCTAGAAAATAAATGTGAAATACTCTTCTAGCAGTTGCTGGCATGTAGAAATGATTGCCAAGCTACAGGTACATCATACAGCAGAATTAAGCCATTTCTTGGGACCAGTTACATAATTTGTGGTGCCTAAATAAAAATAAAAATACAAAATAAAAAGGTAGGGTCACTTTTTCAAAAAATTTAATTTAAAGGTGTCAATAGCATAGCATTAAAACAGCGAAGAGCTCTTCTGAAGGTGGGGCCCTCTGCAACTATTATGTGTCACATGCTCATGAAAAGAGCCCTTCTCTTTCTTCATCTACAACAGTAAAATGGGACAAG
Organism: Mormoops blainvillei; assembly: GCA_004026545.1. NCBI lineage: Eukaryota > Metazoa > Chordata > Mammalia > Chiroptera > Mormoopidae > Mormoops > Mormoops blainvillei. Next base: position 932,244 of record PVJD01000003.1, on the reverse strand, counting down.
CAGGGCAGCCTAGACACAAACCAGAACAGTGGCTCTCAAAGGAGACCAGAGATTCCCTGGCTCATCACTGACCCATGTACACATGCATGTGTGTATGCGTGTGTAGCCATGCAAGTAGATACCTCCATTCCATTACCTGGAATGTAATGGTCACCAAAGAGTAACAGTCTTGACCGGAAAGGGGAAGCTCAGAGAAGAGGGCATATCCCAGCCAAGAAAATCTAAACAACCTCTAGAAGCAAAAAGATGTGTCACAAGAGCAAGGAAATTTGCACCAAACCAGAATAAAGTAATTTTGGCCTACTATCTCATTTGCCCTAATTAGGACAGAACCAAATAGCTTAGATTTTCAAGTGCCTACAAATATCAATTTTAAGATCTATCTCTGGAAATTAGAGAATTTTTGCTTTATAACACCAGTCTTATGGAAGTATATCTCTTAAAAATGTCATACCTTTAAACTGGATGAAGACATATAGACACTCTAAGAAATAACTAAATTGACACTTCACTCATGCCTCACATCCTGGTACTGGAAGTCTCATAAGCAGTCATCAGCTGTATTGACCAAGAACCTCAACCTGAGACTTAGGCTTGTGAACCCATTGAGGACCTCAAGGTTCTTTCAAGAAACAAAAACCTGTCACAGCTCTAGAATACAACAATTCCATATCAAGATGATAATGCTTCAGGAATTACAGCCCATCCCCACTTTGGAAGAATCAGCTAACAGCCTCTGTGTTCCAGTCTCAGACTCCATTCCCTTGACTCCATTAGATCACAGGGAGAGGCTTCACTACCCTACACCAGGACCATGACCAATGTCAGCAGGAAACTGTTACTGAAAACTAACTATCCTCCCTCATCACACCTAAAAGATTTTAAGGATGGAAGTCCCTGAGATGGAAAGAATCTAGGAAAATGCTTTAGCAAGTAGAATAGGGAAACTGAGACAGATAGCTGGGAAAAAAAACAGCCAAGCAATTTACAGCCAGGTCCAGAGGGTCACTAGTGGGGAAAACCCCTGGTGGATGGCAGTGGGAAAGACAGGGAAATCAAGAACCTTACCTCCAGGTTAACCTTTCCACCCAGGTCTTTCCTCCCTGGAAATAATATTTGGCCTCAGTTGTATTTCAGCTCCAGGCCCAGAAAAACAGCAAAAGAGACCAATCGATCAGTGGAGACCAACACCCTGAGAGGGCACACCTGGAGAGCTGATGAGTACTCTATTGAGATCTTCCTCTGGGAGCTCTCACAAGATCTCTGCTCTTAAAAACTTTTAGGATGGAGGGCCCAGTGTATGCTTTCCCTCCCTTCCACTCCCTTGAGGACACTATGCCTTTCCTCTTCCCTTCTCTTCTTGTTCCCCCACAGACATGTATCTCCTAAACTCTAGGGGACCCCATGAGGCTTGTAAGCAGTGAAGCAATGGGCAGTTGCAGATAGTCCCTGGTAAACTACCTGAACCTGTCCCCAAGACCCCCTTTTCTCTGACTTCTTAGTGAGCTAAAGCAGCTCTGCCTAGACTTATTCTTTCCTATAATGTTTCCAGAGAACTAAGGCAGTCCTGCTTCGGCTCTCCTGTTGCTCCTTTTATGTTAAGCCTTTCCTGGTTTTACTGTCCCAGCTTTAATGAACATACTCTCATAGTCAAAAAAAAAAAATCCATTTATGACCAAGCACCTTCAACTTTATAGAACCTCTACTGGAGGTAGGTAAGGCTTCCAGGGCCCCCTTAGAAGTCTTGGTTGCTCCTATGGTGGAAGACCACATTTAGATTTGTTGTGGACTTTCAGGTAGTAGAAATTAAAATTGTTCCAACCAGTGAGTCCCCTGAAATTTTATGTTCAAGCAAGAACTGGAATCTGTATAAGCATATGGTTGATGGATAGTCAGTTCAGTAGGATAGATTTACAGCTAGCTAAGCTAAACAAGCATAACCAAAGTGTTAATTAATCATTTGTTATCAACCTGAAAGAAAGTCTCTAACAGGCTAATATAGAACTCTGTCCTTAAATCAGTTGTAGTTAATATTTTGTTATTAATTTATATGAAAACTTAGCAAGTACATTTATCAGATCTCAGATGACCTGAAAATGAGGAGGGTAAATAATATGTTAAAATACAGAATCAATATTCAAATGTATCACAACTAGTGAAATGTTAAGCAAAACAAGATTAACTTTAATTGGGTTATTGTAAAGACGTTTTCAGGTTCAAAAAAAGTAAATAGCAAAATTGTAGACTAGGAACTGCAGTCCATTTTGAATAATCTGTAAATTCTAATTAACTGGAAGATTACTTGAATGCAGTAATAGGACATACCTACTCCTTAAAATTTACCAGAAATCTTAGTTTGCATTTACAAATTCACAAAAGCCAATTTGCAGGACATAATAATCCCATTCTGTCTTCCTCTACCATACCCCAAAGCAGGTTGCAATACTGATTTGGTACAGTGGTATGATTTTAAAGATGGAAACACAACACTTGGAGAGGTTACAAAAAGAAAAAAAAAAATTGCCCTCTACTACAAGGCTTCTAGTACAAAGCCCAGTGGCAGTGACCCAGTTATATCTAGGCCATTACTTTTCCCCACTATATTATGGCTACTCCAAGCCATATTTGGTACAGTCTGATCTAAAAGTAAAATGTGTTCAGGAACATAATTTGTATTCAGAAATTTTCTTCAGCAAAGTGAGCAATACAGAAAAAGAATGGCTTTTAAAAATACAAATAGGATTTTAGGATGCAACAATTTCTCTAATACTCATATATTCAGTTTTAAAGGCATTCATGGAGTTCATACCATGTGTCTGGCATTTTGTTGAGTGCTGGAAATACTTAATAAGATAGGCTCTGCCCTCCCATCATTCAAAGGCCAATTGAATGGATGACAATGTCAACAATTAAATTATTACTATCATCCATCTTGATAAATAACAGTTGTAATTAGAAAATGCGTGCTAGGTCTGAATATTTGTGTCCTCCACAAAACTCATGTTAAAAACCCAATACTCAAGGCAGTGGTATTAGAAGGTGTGGCCTTTGGGGATGTACCTCATGACTGGGATTAAGCACTTTATAAAAGTGGCCCCAGAAAGCTCCCTCACCACTTCCCCTATATGGAGATACAAGAAGATGTTTGTGTCCTGGGCCCTCACCCCACCATGCTAGTAGCCTTATCTTGGATTTCCAGACTTGAAAACTGTGGGAAAATAATTTCTGTTGTTTAAAAGCCACACAGTCTGTGGTATTTTGTTATAACAGCCAGAACAGGCTAAGACAGTATGGAAGTAGTAAAACAAAGGAAGCAATTAAGTCTAAGACAACCAAAGTTTCAGAGAGGAAAGGATATTCTACTTATGTTTAATTATTCACCAAGGGCTTCATTTGTTAAAACAGCAAATGGTTAGCACTTAACTTTTGGGTAGAGACCATGAAAAGGAAGTAAGAGTTTGCTGAAATAGACTTTCAACATAGCTCTGTACTAACTAAATATTATAAAAAGATGGGAGATCATATATAAAATAAATTGAGATAATCTTTAAAAATAAATCCCATGTACTAAATAGATGAACTAAAAGCTACACTTCAGCATCCACTGTACAAAGTTCTTCAAAGATAAAAACCTCAAAAATACACTGACAACATTGTTCATGCCAGGGAAAGACTTAAGTTATTTCTTTTTACTTCATTTCCTTTTTTTTTTATTTACCATATTTCAGAAGCTGAGAAGTCCAAGATCAAGTATCTGACCAATTTGGTATATAGTGAAATTTCCTTCAAGCACCACTTTGAAATTCATTGTTCTTTCTGTTAAGCTCCTACTTCATTCACAATTATTATAGCCCTTATTTAATTCATCTTTTGTTACAATTAGGTAGTTTACTCATCTGTCCCCCTCACTTCTCGAGAGTAAAAACTGATCTATTTCATCTGTGATTTTTCTCTTGGCATAGAACACAGTTCTTTACAGTTAGTAAATCTTCAGTAGGTTGAATTCTATTAATTTTCATTTTTGCATGAAAAAGACAGTCTGATAAATTTCTTATTAGCAACATTTAGCTTTCCACTAAACTTGTTCCTTAAACTTGCAGTGTTATACCATTAGTTCGTGTATACTTGTTATCAGTCTAACAAGATCACAAGGTCATTAAGGGTATAGCCCACACATTACTGCAGCTCACAGTTCTGTTCTAGCTTGTCCTAGGCAGTTTCTCTTCTCATTTATCCCTCAGTGATCTTACATATGTCCACATCAACTACCACCCACAGACCAATGACTCCCAAATTTCACACCTCTGGTCCTCACCTAAATTCCAATACTGTACTTCTAATTCTTGGGGTCAGCAAATAAGAACTATTGTATGTGATTTGAAGGCTGCTGAAAGGTTCTAAATTTATCCTAACTTTTCTACATAACAGAAGTTACTCCTTTAGATTAAGGTATGAGAACTTCAAAAACTCTACTGAATGCAATATAGTATATAAATTGATACTAATAGATTTTATGCCTCCCCTTCTTAGTAATGTAAGGAAAGGTCTCATGACTTTATTCCACCACTCAATGAGAGAAGGTCGATGGCAAGTTATAAAAGATAAAACATCAGTTCTGTCAGCCATATGCCTTGCTAACCCACAGAGGCCCCATTTTATTTCCCTACTAAATTTAAGCTAGGAAACAGCATCTTCTCTAAGGAATGTAGAACACAAAATTAATCAATAGGGATAGCTTTCCCATTACAAATGCAAGCATATATGTATGTGCCACTCCAAACACACACACCTGGCATATGCAGGTAAATTTTATGAAAATGAACACTAAGAATAATCTCATTTAAAGGAACCAAAATTTTAACTAGAGAAAACTGCAATAAACAGAAAGTTGAGGTGTTCCAAAAGGAGGAAGAACAAACAAAGGAGAGCTACTGTCACAAATTGCAGCCCAAAGCCCCATGAGAATGTGTGGAGGAAGAGAAGAAGGAAGTTGGTACCACCGGCCACCCTTATCTCTTATTCTACCTAACAGACACATACACACACATACAACCCTCCACCCGCTAAGGCTGGTGAGAGCCTTTAGCACCAGCAGGTGGTGTCATTACCTTCTCTTCTCAACCCCAACCCTCTACCCCCAACCTCAGACCTGGACTCAACATTTAGCACAATTATCTGGTCGCAGAGCAGAAGAAAACTACATCAGACTGTAGCCCCTATTGATCATCCATGTCCTACCCTGCTCCAAGACTGGCTTGGATAAAAACATTCCATCTCATACTATTTTTGGAAATAAGTGGTATATAGGAGATTGACAAACAAAGATATTATGTTCCTTCCTTATAACCAAGTTTTAATTTTTCCATCTCTTAATTTTCCTTTCTTCAAGACAGTTGCAAGTCTACACCCTTAAGCATTTCCCCCACCTTTTTCTTCTGTCCTAGGCATCTTGGCCAATACTACTTCTCTACTTTCCCACTGAAACAAAGTGGAAGAACATTTTGGTCCTGCCTCCCCAAGTCTCCACAAGAAAATGATGATTGTTAAAATCAAGATATAATTCAAAAAGTATTTTTACATGCTTACTCTGCTTGCAGAGTTTTATCATTTGTTGAGGGAATCATTAGACTCATTTGGTTGCCTTGGGCACTGTTTTTTGAATTTCTGCTCTTTAAGAAATCTTCTATGAAAGCAGAAATTATTTTAGTGGTCTCAATCACTTTGATAGCTCAGGTTGACTTGGAATACATCTGGAAGCTTTAGCTTGAAGAAAAATGCCTACATGGTTGCCTTTTTCTTTCCCCAAGCTCTCAGGTTTGTAGACATATATGATCTGAGAAGGCTATTTTAGGTACAGCTTTACACCCTAGCTCATGGTTTCACCATGGTTCCCCTGGGAGTTTGCCCTGGACACTTGGGGAAGCCAGGTATCTGAATAAGACAGTCTGAGTGAACAGAATTAGAGTCCTCTTAGCTGCTTCCGGATGTAGCCTCATGGAAGAACTGTCCATTTCCTGTCCTGCAGGTGTTCAGCAGAGAGCGAAACACATGGGAGGTGTTGCAGCGCTGCAAGCCTGGGGAGAGGAGAGTGCCTCTCAGTGGAGGACACTCCTGTTTCCAGGTTCCGAGGCTTTTTATTGAGGCTGATTACTAAGGGTGCATAGAATTGTTAACAATTTCATCTGTTACCAGGGTATGGGAGGAGCAGGGTGAGAGAATGGTCAGGTAATGTTCACCAGGACAACCAAGAGGGAGGGAACGCTGGTTCCCCTTCAATGGCCACGTTCATGCCAAGTTCCGTGTTTGGAACTCTGCTCTTGGTGTCACAGGTACACAAACCAAGTGGGTCAAACTCCCACACAGAACCATAGAAATGTATTCTAGGGCTGACAAAGGTGCCCTTGGTCTTTGCTAGTAGAGTCCATCCTAGATAGAATGAAGAGAAGAACTTCACAGAAGGTGACAACTCTAATGTTAAGAACTCAGAAGACGAGTTTTTTCTCCATCATCCCACCCTAGTGTGGAGTGAATAAAACATGTAGAAGTATAACTTAAAGTTATTGGGAGAAAAGAAAATTTCTATAAATAAAATCATATTTACCCTTGATTTTCATTGTTATACTTCCATAAAATAACCATCTTGTGCAAAAGACATATAATTATATTAAAGAATGTGACAAACTGCTTGAAATCATATATTTAAATAAGTTATATATTTGTAACAAAGCTAATAATTATCAAAAAAAGCACTAACACCATTCAAATTACCTCCTCAAATTTTAAGCATCAAACCATTCTTAGGTAATGCCCACATAGAAAGGGAGACAAGTGTTGGTTAGTAACATTTTACTGTCATTTTTATTGCCTCCTAACATAAACAGGCCCATTTCAAGCTATAAACACTGTTCTTTCCAGAGAATGTTTGATTTATAATAGGTAGATCTAGATTGTGTGTGCAATAGCTCTAGTTAACGTTCTTCATGTGTTTATTTAGTAGCTTCTGTAAATTTTTCATGGAGAAATTCATATTACCATGCATACAATTTTAAAAAGTTATTGCTTTGGCCCTGGCTGGTGTTGCTCAGTTGGTTGGAGCATTGTTCCATAAACCAAATGGTGATGGGTTTGATTCCCAATCACAGCACATACCCAAGTTTTTCAGGTTCAACCACTGGTCCAGGTACCTATGAGAAGGCAACCAACCAATAGATGTTTCTCTCTCACACCGTTATTAAAGCATCTGGGAACTAAACAAATGACTATATCACTCACTCTCCACATGTACAGAATGATGTTCTTTTTAGAAAAATAAATCTCTGGTCTCATTAGTTGTCTTCCACCACTATACCCACCTCCACCCCAACCCCCAGAAAAAAAAAAGTCCAACAAATTTCCTTTGCTAACGCTTGAGGGCAAAAGTAGGAGTCAACTGGACTGATAAACTATCAGGCTTAAATACAGTTTTCAGAGAAAACCTTCTTACTTCTTTCCTCTAGGAGGATACTTCCCTAGATTTTTCAGGAATTCATTTTGATTAAAATGTAACTGTAGCAAGATAAATCTATGGAAGACTGCAGTTTTCTATGACCACAAGGGTAATGGTGAAAGAATATCTGGCCATATTGTAAATCCTCTAGAATAAATTAATGGTTCACTGACACACTCAAAATAAATATATCCCTGCCATAAATTTAGTTAAATAATTCAGTAGAAAAATTAAATGTTGTAATAATTACCCATATGGTTTAAAACCTTATGAAAATATTATGGAAAAGAAAAATGTGAGCTGTTATATATAGAACCTTGAGATTTTAATGTCTGGCTTTTAAAAAATAAAAAAGTCCCTCATAATGAGAGAAAAAAAGACAATAATATTTATGAAGTGCCCTATATGTGCCACTAGGTACTTTCATATCCAGCATCCCATTTGATTATCATAACAAACTTGTAAGTTCTTTTTTTTTTCAGATGATATAAAGCTGAAGTTTGGAGATGTCAGATAACTTGCCCAAGACCACATATCCAATTAGTGACTGAGAGAGCATTCCAGTTAAGGTCTGTGCAACTCCAAAATACCATGTGCTCTTTCATCTTTATCACTGAGCCCCTCCATTTCACATTGCCTCTCTGTAGAAGCCATAGTCTGCAGCCTTTACTATCCTAATGTTGGTCTGCTCCCTCCCCATGCTATAGCAATCAAGAAACATAGATTCCTTTTCCTCACCCAGTGACTGTGTTCTTGATTTCTTGTTAATGTTTAATCTATAAGTGTAGAGAAACAGTAAAAAAAAATAACTAAAGAAAAACAAAAGCTAAATAATGCAACTGGGGGCTCTCTCTCAGAATCTACACAAATCTGCATGTTATAAGTCCTTAGTGGTAAAAAGATACTGAGAGGGCAGCCAACAGCAAGTGGGAGTAGGTGTGGAAAAATGCATAAGAATGAAGGAAAGATACAGAAAAAAAAGTAGTCATGTGTAGCAAATTATAAATTTTCTGGCCACAAATATAATTCCTGAAAGTTCAGACCCTCTTCAGGGAGCATACTTCAGGCGCACTGCAAGAATCACAAAATAGGAAGACGTGAATCTTCTCCATGATTGACACAGCTGTAAACAGTGGATCTGGAGGTAATGATATTATTCAGAGCTATCTCCCAATCCCAGCTCAGTTTCAGCCTATTAAAAAAAATGACACTCTGGCTTAATCTAAACCTTGGAGATTTTTAGAAATGTACAAAAAGATTTTATTAGCCTAAACTTATGGTCATCAAAGAACACAAACTTAGAAGGTAAAGGGGAATTCCTGTGCTCTGAGTCATAAAGACTACCTTATGCAAGAGCATGCACCCTTCCCCAAAGAACGCTTTCTGCAAGCAGAAGCCCAGATCTACTTTACACTGCTTGAAATCCCCTTATCCACAAACTACTTCCTCCATAATCTGGAAACAGCCTGAAATTCCCATCACTTTTCTTTTGGAAATAAAACCCTCAAGGATCCCTGTTAAGATGTCAACATTATCTTGGAGAATTAAACCAAGGAGATAAGCTCCATAGGTCAAAAAAATTTTATTAGAATGGTTTACATACTGAACAGGGAAGAGACAGTAATTCCCAGGATTCAAAATAAAAGACACCACTGCTACTGAAGGACAAACCAGGTCTAACGCAGCCCTATTGTCTTTATACTAGCACAGCTCACAAAAGAAGTCAGCAAACAGGCGAAGTCCAATGCAACGGTAGGTAGCACATCAATACAAGTCTTTGTAACCCAACATCACAGCTCTCACCACTCAGCATTTATCTAATGAACTTCAATACGTGTTTCCTACCTTTCTGTCTTTCTCTTCTTGGTTTGCAGTGAGTCTCAATAACAGGGGAGGGATATATGGAGACAGTTTCACTAGTACTTCTTTCCACTTTACAATCTCCGTCATGTACCACAAGGACTTCCCTGTTGGATGCCCCAGCACTCTGGCCCCTAGGACTACAAAATTTTCAAGAGAATCCATAGAATTTCTCCTCTCAAGTCAGTAGATCCTGGATATACACGTATCCCATATAAGGCAGAATTTGTTTTAACACTTACAACTTTTCAGCAATATTTCTGTTAGGTAAAATGAGCCTATGTTGTATTTGCATTTGTGCGTGTTTTTACCTTTTTTGACACACGTATGAAGACACTCCCAAACTTTTGTTTGCCCTGGATACTAAGATCCGTATGCTCCATATACACAACCCTATCACAGAAACCAGTTCATCCCAGGTTCTTACCTCCAAGTGATTTCCAACCTCCTTATCTTTTTTCTCTATATTTTACATTATTATAACTTTGTAAACTGAAATTCATTTTTGAAATTAGGTAGTGTAAAATATAAAATAAATAATAACCAGGAAGTTTACAAACTGTATTTTTCTATGTGCAACATGCTATAAACTGTGTGGTATAGTGGAAAACACCCTGGGCGGGGAGGCAGGGGACCTGGGTCCTGGCAGTGACCTGCCACAGCTAGCAGAGCTCTGAGGTCCTCAGGGCCTATATCTTCTGTCTGTGTAGTAAGAAGCAGTGAGTGGAAGGACTCTCTAAGGACTACTCCAGAAGCTTATTTCTATATTTAGAAAATTTTATTAAAGGTACTTTTGTCATCTTTCTATAATACTTCCTCACTTCAGAAATCTTCTTCCTCTAAAATATGTGTCTAAAATGAGTAGCAGAGACAGGAGGTGATGACACCTCTTGCATCAGGAAATACTGTGAAAATAGAGCTGAGCAGACATTGGAAGAATCATGAAATGTGGAGACACTTTCTGACTTAAAATTCTTCAGTTCTCATATAGATCTGAATTACCACACAAAAAGGTACTATCTTTTCTCCCCTGCTTTGTAATTATCAGCCCAAGTACAAGTTCACTGTGTTTGTGCTGCTGCATGGGAGTATGGTTGATTGGTCTATCAATGGATGCGCTTTGCTCAGACCAGAGGAAAAGTTGAAAATGATGAACAACTAGGACAGGGTCCCAACCAATCAGAACAGGCACCCAATCAATAGCACAGACACAGGCTGCCCTGCCACACAGATGCACCTGGATGAGTGTTAGCTCTGCCCTGCACCAACTCATACTTTTGTTCTAGCTCCTCTCAGAGGAAGAATGTCATAGAGATATGGTTGGTTGGGTGGTGCTGGGCCTTTCATCCTGGTCCTGGTGACTCTAGCACTTCTTAGTGACAGGATCTACTTGCAAAGTGCTTCAGTTTGCAAGATAGGCTACTTGAATAAGAAGACTGAAGATGTGCTGGCTGGTGTGGCTCAGTTGGTTGGAGCATTGTTCTGTACACCAAAAAGATTGTGAGTTCAATCCTGGTCAGTCCACATACCTACGATGCAGGTTTAATTGCCAATTGGGGTGTGAAGTGGGGAAAATCAATCAATGTTTTTCTTTCTCTCTCTCTCTCTTTTCCTGTCTCTAAGAGCAATGAAAAAATGTCTCTGGGTGAGGATTACAAAACCAATTTTGTAAAGAAGGTGACTGAAGCATGTTTTTTTAATATAGCCTACATCTATCCATCCATTTTCCTTCTTTCTCTCTCTGAATAATATAATTACCCACAAAACAAATTAAAGCAAGATCCTTAACAAAAGCTTCTCTCTAATTATGTGGCTCATTCTAAATCCCATATTCAGCACTCCCTTGCTTTTGTTTTGTATAGTTGTATAGCATTTATACTCATTCACAAAAATTATATTTTTATTAGGTTGTTTTCAATACCATAATAAGTATACCATGTTATTCTCTTTTGAAATGTCTTTTTTTAGTATATTTTATTGATTATGCTATTACAGTTGTCCCAATTTTCCCCCTTTGCCATCCTCTGCACAGTACCCTCCTTCCTCCAGCAATCCCCCCACCCTTAGTTCATGTCCATGGGTTATGCATATCAGTCCTTTGATTTCTCCATTTTGTATACTACTCTTAACATCCCTCTGCCTATTTTGTACCTACCAATTATTCTTCTTAATCCCTGTACCTTTCTCCCCATTCTCCCTCAACCCATCCCAGCCAATAATCCTCCAAATTATCTCCATATCTAGGATTCTGTTCCTGTTCTGGTTGTTTGCTTAGTTTGTGTTCATTTTTGTTTTTTAGATTCAGTTGTTGATAGTTGTGAGTTTGTTGTCATTTTAATGTTCATAGTTTTGATCTTCTTTTTCTTAAATAAGCCCCTTAACATTTCATGTAATAATGGCTTGGTGATGATTAATTCCTTTAGCTTTACCTTGTCTAGAAAGCACTTTATCTGCCGTTCCATTCTAAATGATGACTTTGCTGGACAGAATAATCTTGCTTGTAGATCCTTGCTTTTCATCACCTCGAATACTTCTTGCCAGTCCCTTTTAGCCTGCAAAGTATCTTTTGAGAAATCAGCTGATAGTTTTATGGGAACTCCTTTGCAGGTAACTCTCTGCTTTTCTTTTCTTTTGCTGCTTTTAAGATTCTCTATCTTTAATCTTTGGAATTTTAATTATGATGTGTCTTGGTGTGGTCCTCTTTGAGTCCAACTTACTTAGGAACTTTGTGCTTCCTGGGCTTGTATATCTATTTTCTTTGCCAGATTAGGGAAATTTTCTTTGATTATTTTTTCAAATAAGTTTTCAATTTTTTACTCTTCCTCTTCTCCTGTTGGTATCTTTATGTGTTGGATATTGGTTTGTTTAAAGTTGTCCCATAGGTTCCTATATCTCCCCTCATTTCCCTTTTTTTTTTTTTTGAATTCTTGTTCCTTCTTTCTGTTTGTTTCTGAAAATGTTTATTTCTTCCTTTTGTTCCAAATCGTTGATTTGAGTCCTAGTTTCCTTCTCTTCACTGTTGGTTCCCTATATGTTTTTCTTTTAGTGTATCCTTCATTTCTTCCTTTATTTGTGGCCGTACTCAATGAGTTCTCTGACCATCCCGATCACCAGTGTTTTGCACTCTGCACCTGATAGGTTGGCTATCTCCATCTGGTTTAGTACTTTTTCTGGGGTTTTGTTCAGTTCTTTCATTTGAACCAAATTCCTCAATTTGGCAGCCTCCCTGTGTTTTTTTCTGTGTATTAGGTGGAGCTGCTTTTACTCCCTGTCTCTGTAGGATGTCATATGTAGAAAAGGCACTGGTAAATTGTGTGGGGTAGAGCCTAGGCAATTACCAGAGTAGGGCAACCTCCTTCACCACTTTGTAGCTCTGTGTGTTGGGAGGGGTTTGGAGAGGGGTCATTGCTGTTGCCTGGCTCCTGGATGCCTGCCAGACGGTTGCCCTGCTTCCGGTCACCTCACCAAGCTCCAATATGTGATTGGTGCCCTTCCAGCTCCTGTCATGGGGGTTGCATAAGTTCTAAGCCCCCACCATCCCTTTAAGGGGCAAAAATCCAGCAGTTTCCTCTGCCATTCAACCCCTACTGGTTTTTACAGCCAGAGGCAATGGGAGTTTATCTTCCTGGTACTGAAACCCTGGGCTGTGTGGTCTGGCCTGGGGCTAGAATCTCTCACTCCCAAGGTATCCCTCCCAATTTTTATCCACCACGCATGAATGTAGGACCATCACTACCTCCACTGCCTCCATCACCTCTCCACACCACACCACACCCTCTCTGCCCCAGTTCTATAACTCCTCCCCTCCTACCTGTCTGGATGAAAGTGACTTCTTTAAGTCCTTGGTTGTCAGACTTCCGTAAAGTTCGATTTTCTCATGGCTCTGGGACTTATTTGTTTTTGAGACCTGGATGTAATTCTCTCTATGGTTGTGCAAGGAGGCAAAGTGTGTCTATCTACACCTCCACTTTGACCAGAAGTTGTAAACATCTTTTTAGTTACATATTACATGGCTAATATTCACCCATATTGCACTGAAGTTTATTATTAAAGTAACCTTCATTTACTGATAATTTTTTAAAATCATGCTCATTGTAGAAACTTTAGAAAACACAAAAATATTAAAGAAAGAAAGTAAAAGTCATAATCCTGTACTGTATTTCTTTTGGTCTCTGTCTTCCCAATGCACACACTATTTTTTCTCACAAAATTGAGTCATGCTGAAGAAACAATAAATAAACAAGTAAATAAGTGATTACAAATCTTGATAAGTGCATTTGAGAAAAAAAACAAAGTACAGTTATTTTCTTTGTAATAACAATGGAGTAGAAACCACTAAATTGTATACTTAATTGGGCATATAAATTATATGTCAGTAAACCTGTTTTTAGAAGAGAATAATAGGGCAGAGAACATAGGACTAACTTAAGGTAGACAAGGAAGAGTTCTAGTATACATTATATGTGAAGAGATGTTAGAGGATCATTTGGCAAGTCAATATCTGAAATATATCTTAATTATCTTTATGCATACTTGTTGGAGACACTAAGGACTTTCTCTTTTTATTGTTGTTCAGTTCCACTCATTCCATTTTTTCCCTGTTGCTCCCCCCTGCCTCACCCACACCCCTCCCACAGTCCATCCCTACCCCATTTTCCATGCCCATGTATCCTTTGTACATATTCCTTGACTTACCCCTTCCCTTTCTTTCCCCTTTATCCATCTCCCCCTTCCTTTCTGGTCACTGTAAGTTGGTTCTTTATTTCCCTGTCTCTAGATCTATTTTGCTCCTTTGCTGATTAGATTCCACTTACAGGTTAGATTACATGGTATTTGTCTTTCACCACCTGGCTTATTTCACTTAGCATAGTACTCTCTAGTTCCATCCATACTGTAATGAAGGGTAGGAGTTCCTTCTTTATTTCTGCTGCATAGTATTCCGTTGTGTAAATGTACCACAGTTTTTTGGTCTCCTTATTTACTAATGGGCAATCAGGTTGTTTCCAGCACTTGGCTACTGTAAATAACTTTCACTAATAATACATTATATAGCATCATTATTAGCATTATTTGAAAAATTGCTTTCTTTAAATATTTCAAGAATTACCACACCAAAACTCTAGAATACTAGATATCAACATTTCATAAATAAACTATGTCTATAACCTGAGCACACACCAAAAAATCAAACTAAGTGGATTTTTCTCAAATTTTTATGCTGAAAAATCTAGATAAATTATTTTAAGAATTAGATAAGGTTTGAGAAAATTCTTACTACAGTCTGACCAACTGAGAGGTCAACAGGCACCTTATAATGACAGTAAAGTCACTTTTGCTATTATAATTAAGTATACTCAGGAGCCCTAAAGGACTTACATGAAGTACTTATTACAGTGTCTCTATAAACTGGGTAATTTCATCACCATTAAACAGGTCCTAGGAGGTAGACAATTTGTCCAAATGAATTATTTGTAACTAGAATATCAGTTCATTATTACTGGTATCCACAAAGTAGTACAAAGAGAAGATTTAGCTGCTATCAAGTTAAACAATCCAGTTGGATAATTCAACTTGATTGCCACCTGAAATCTGTCCAATGTACATAAGTTGGCTGAAAAATTGAAGTTGGTGGAAACTGATATAACCGTACTAGTCAAGACTCTTTCAACTGCAGGCATTAAAGTAGTACTTTTAAAAGGAGAATGTATATTGGAATTCCCTAAATAGAAAGTACAGGGACATTTCTGGTTTTAGCTGTTAGAGTAACATAAATATCATCATCATGAACCTGCCTCTTTTCCTCCATCCCTTATACATGCTTTCTCTATGTTGACCCATTTGCTGGATTGTTCCTACCCAAGCATAGCAAAGAGAGCCCCTGGCAGCTTTAAACTTATATTGTCTTTACAGTTAATGACCCAGCAAAAAGTCTGTACCTCACCTCAGACAGTTCAAGCAAGAGCTCCAGTTCAGGCTAAGACAGGTGGGCTGAACCATGTGTCCACTCCTAAGCCATCACTACAATCATGTAGATGGAATGCTTTGATGACTCAGGTCTGGGTCTTGTGCTTTCCTCTGGGTTCAGAGGTTGAAATCAGCCCCATCAGAACCCCAAGGCCCAAGAACTAGGAAAGAATGGTTGGTACCCACAGTTAGATAAAAATCTCGCATACCACAGTGATTACATTACATCACATGTTACTACTCTGGCAATAAAGACTGTAGCCTTAGGCTTTGGAAATTTATCAAGCGTCATGTCTCAAGTATATGGACAATGTTATTAACCTGAGGCTGTAAAAGGACTAGTCTTGAATCATAGCCAGAGGGAAAGCTTAGGGAAGGCCTGCAGGGGACACTGGGGCTCTGAATTTAGATGAGAAATGCCTTCGATGGGATGTATTTGAGTGCTAGAGTCTTAACTTTTGGCTTAGTATATGTGTCAGCATGTCATCCAGGAGGAGATGGAGTTACACAGCTGTGTTTTCTGTCTGGTTTCTCCTCAGCTGTAGGTGCCTTTCACAGGATTTTTCCCCTTCAACTTATGAAATCTTGTCCTGTACTGGAGCACAGCTCCACTACAGCTTCCTGACTCAGAATGCAAAGCTGTGAAATGCAACAGAAAGCCGTGAAATTCAACAAAACAGACATCTGGATTGGAATCATTCATATTCTTTGATGTGCATGTGAAAACATTACAGTGAGATATCAATTGTAACCCACCCCGCTATTCTTTTGACATTGTTTCCGTAAGTGCAAACTCTGACTAACATGTAACTTATAGATAAACATCATGTTTGTATAAGAATCCTAGGAATTAACTTCAAAAGATACAGGCTCTGAACTCCAGACATTCCAAGCTCTTAAAGATTTGCTGACTTACCACTGTAAAACCAGGATGACACACACCAGACCATCGCTTGACCAGTTTTAACGTCCTTATCAGAATATACTGCACTGGTCTACATGCAGAGAATTTTTCAACCTCCTCCCTTGATTTCTTTGTTCTGTTTTCCTTCTCCCTCCTTATAAAAACCTCTGCCTGCTCTGAGATATTAAGATGGTCTTTGGGATGGGAGCCCACCATCTTCTCAGGCTGCTAGCACTTGAATAAATCATTTTTCCTTACACCTGTACCTTCCTCTTAGGTATTGGCTTTTAAAGCAGCAGGCAGCCAAACCTGGGTTCGGTGTCACTTTTGATATCTTTTTTGGCAGCTGTATGTCATACAAAGGGCCAATATTTATGCAGGCTACAAGTGCCAAAGTTGATAGTCTTAATTTTTTATATAGACCTCTCTAGATGTTATATTGATCTATGTGTTTTATTATTTGTTTTCTTAATACTGTATCATATCAGCAGCTATGTCAACATGAATATTTTGATAATACAATTCAGAAAATAACTATATTTATAGCTTTAGCATGTAATTCAGTGTTTGTCATGAATCTCCTGTCATAAAAAATGTATCTTTTAGAACAAATATTCTAGAAAATAACAGTATTTCCAACCAGATTCCTACCAGAGACTCCAAAATATGCAATATCTGTACAGTGTCCTATAACTAGGATTTTGATACTCAAACAAGGAAAAATGTACTTCTGTTACAAACCAGCAGTGCAAACCCATGACCAATTTGAACGGCAGACCCCTGACTTTTCTAGTGGGACAGGATGCTATGATGAGAAAAGAGGTAATGATTTGAGCCTAAGTTATGTCTACTGCTAGAATTTAGACTTCTGGAGTTGTGGCTGAAAAACAAATAAAGTAATTCAACTAAAATGTATTAGATTGAAAGATTGAAATAAGAAACAAATTAAAAACAATTCACCCTCAGGTGAAAATATTTGCATAAGTTTGGTCCAACATCAATTTCCCAGCCTTGGAGGGCCCAGGACAGTGTCAGACTAACAAAAAAAAATCACTGTAAAAGGCTTTCTGTTGAAAATGAGGGACTGAACACACATTTAAATATTTGCTTCATTCCAAAATCCTACTAAAATAACAATGAAGAGATTTTTTTAATGCTACAAGCCCATAAAGAGAAATGTGAACATGAGAGAGGTGATAACAGCAAAAATATTTGGAAGCTAGAAAGATGAAAATATGATAACTGACATCACAGAACAAAGAATGCTGAATCCTAGCATAGCATTTGGAGAAGAGTAAGAAGTAAACCCAATTTATAGATTGGAAAATGGTAGCCAAGTAGGTGGAAGCTGAGCCCATTTGCTCTTGCCCCCATCACAGATTTTCAGCTGATATTCCAAAAAGTGACCTGAATAATCAATAGAATCTCAGCTGATATGAATTTTTGAAGCTAAGGATTACAGAGGATGCTTTGCACCATCTGGTAGGAAATTTTCTAAGTTGAAGGGGAAATACCCTGTGCAAGGCACCTGCAGCTGAGGAGAAGCCAGAGAGTAAACACAGCTGAGTAACTTCATGCCTTGCTGGAGCAGGCAGCCCTGGTCCCACACAGGGAAACCCCAGCTCCAACCAGGAGATTTGGGAGGATATACGGAGTCTGGGAATCTCAGACTGCACACACAGCGAGCACCATGTCCATTGCTGCAAAGTCAACCAGGAGAGTTCCACAGAGAAAATTTATTTCCTAAAACTGTGAGGCACCAACAGGTTGTGACCAGTCCTGACTGAGAGAGACTTTTTGTGTTTTGGGGAGGTGGAGTACATGAAGAACCAGGCAGTGACTTGGCTCTCAATGTGGGTCCCACATGGAGACTTTTTGAAGGGAGGACATTGTAATAAAATATATTATAAATACATAAATAAATAAAAGGGAAGCAGAAGCATGGCTGGTCAGGGAACCCACATGCTTGCACAGCTGCACTGGCAGCAAAGAAACCAGGTTGAACGCAATTTGTACCCATGGAATCCAATTGGGTATCAAGGTTAGAAAGCTCCAAAGCAAGGGGAATGTGTGGCCCCACTGAGCATGGCTTGCAAGTAGGGGGCTGGCTGCACACAGAATAGAGAGTTCAGGCTCTCACCTCCTGCAAGAACAGTGGGTTGGGAGCTAGGTGGGTGAGAACTGAGCAACTGAGACTCCTTGCATCCAGGCAGGTCCTCTCACACTGAGGAGCACTAAGCACTGGGAAGAAGAAGGCATGCCCAATATATTTTACTTTTCCCCTGTCTTACTCCATTTTGCCTTCTTCCTGTACTGTCTTATTTTTGTTTGAAATTTTATATGTTTCTTTCTTAGCCTGGTTTCTAAGCTTTATTATTTCTCCTCACTCTACCCTCTCAAAATCATTTTCCTTCCCTTTAGACATCTCATAATCTGTTTTTCTTTTCTTTCTTCTAACATTCTTATTCTCTTTCCACCTCTATTAATCTTTCTTATTTGTCATGGATATTGCTACAGTGGTTGTTCTTCTTCAGTTTGGTTCCAAGTTTTTCAGTATTTTTTATTTCAAACCTTTTATTATACTCTACCCCTTCTTTAGCTCTATTCCCTCCCTTTTTAATTTACGTTGTAAATTTTATTTTCTCCCTTTCTTCACCTTGTTTCTATTCCCTACCCTTACTATTTAACCTCCCTCTACATTCTCAAAATCATTTTTTGTTTCATTAATCATCTGATATTATTTTTTTCCTTTCTCATAATATTCTTATTTTCTTTCCACCTTTAATAATCTTTGCTCATTTTTTGTTGATATTGTGGTTATGGTTGGGAGCTGTTTTTTCTGGTGTGGGTTTTGTATGCTGGGTTGTTTTGTTTTGTTCTGGTAGCATCTACAGTATACAACAGCATACAAGATGTGGTGGCAATTGTGACTCTCAGTCAGCTAGACAGAGGGAAGAATTCACCAACAAATGAACCAACAACCCAAACCCAATTACAACAAGAGGGGCTACATAAACTGAAGAAAGGGATTTCCTATAGTATCCAGCTCAGGGGATCAAAGAGACTGTATCACTGAGTCCCACAGGTCTCCTGCTACAGAAGGTCATCCACAAAGACAGGAATTCAAAGCAGATGAATCTAATACACAGGAATAAGCAAAAAGAGTCACCTAAAATGTGTAGACAAACATCCTCTAATCAAAAGGAAAGGAGGAATCCCCAGAAAGGGTGCTAAGTGAAATTGAGACAAGTAATTTATCTGACATAGAGTTCAAAGTAATGGTTATAAGGATGCTCAAGGAATTCAGTGACGACTACAAGGAACTTTATGGGAGCTGAAAGGAGCTCAGTGGGAACTACATAAGCATGAAAAAAGACATAGAAACTATGAAAAAACAGGACAAAATTAAGAGTACAATATCTGGAATGAAGAATAAACTAGAAGGAATTAAAAGCATGCTAGATGAAGCAGAGGTTTGAATCAGTGAGTTGGATGACAAGGTAGAACAAAACACCCATTCAGAGTAACAAAATGAAAATGAGACTAATAAAGAACTAAGACAGCTTAAAGGAGCATAAGAACAACATGATTTTTGATTGGCAACAATATTCACACCATAGGGATACCAGAAGGAGAAGAAAAGGAGCAAGGGAAAGAAAACCTGTTTGAAAAAATAATGACAGAAAACTTCCCAAACCTGGAGAGGGAAAATACCATGCAAGTTCAGGAAGTGCAGAAGGCCCCAATCAAGAAGAATCCAAAGAGGTCCACTCCAAGAAATATCATAATTAAAATGACAAAATTTAAAGCCAAAAAGAATCTTAAAAGAAGCAAGGGAGAAACAGCTAGTAACATACAAGAGAGTTCTAATAAAGCTATCAGCTGTTTCTTAAGAACCACTACAAGCCAGAAGGCAATGGCATGAAATATTCCAAGTAAAAAAAAAGCAAAGACCTGAAGCCAAGACTACTCTACCAAGCAAGACTCTCATTTTAAAATGGAAGACAAAATAAGGACATTCCAAGACAAAACAAAAAAACAAAAAAACAAACAAACAAATTAGAAAAACAAGGCTGAAAGAGTACATCTCCACCAAAAACATAATTGCAAGAAAAAGAGAGAGAGAGAGCATAACACAAGCACAAAGGGAAAAAATGACAATGATAAAATAGCTATCAGTAATAACCTTAAATGTAAGTGGATTAAATGCCCCAATCAAAACACATAGAGAAGCTGAATGAATAAGAAAACAAGACCCACATATACACTATCTACAGAGACCCACCTCAGGACAAAACATCTACACAGGTTGAAACCAAAAAGATGGAAAAAAATATTTCAAATGGGCAGGAAAAAATGCAGGGTAACAATACTTAGACAAAATAGTGTTCAAAACAAAGGCCATAAAAGGAGACAAAGAAAGCCATTTCATTATTCTAAAGGGAAGAATCCATCAGGAAGCTATAAACATTGTAAATACATATGCACCCACATAGGAGCACCCAAATATATAAGGAAAATCTTGGAGGACTTCAAGAAAGATATAGACACAAATACACTCAAAGTAGGGGATTTTAACACCCTACTGTCAGCAATGGGAAGATCTTCCAAACAAAGAATCACCAAAGATATTGTGACACTCTACAACAGGCTAGATCAAATGGGCTAAAATGATATATACAGAACCTCTCACCCAAAAGAAGGAAAGCATAGATTCTTTTCAAATGCATATGGAACACTTTCAAAGATTAGACCATATGATAGGACACAAAACAAACCTCATCAAATTCAAGAAAATTGAAATAATATCAAGCATTGTCTCAGGTCACAATGGCTTGAAACTAGAAGCCAACCTCAAGGAAAAAACTCAAAAACATTCAAATGCATAGGGACTGAATAACATGTTATTAAACAATGAATGGGTAAACACAGAGATCAAGGAAGAAATCAGAAAGTTTCTGGAAACAAATGAAAATAAGCACACAACACCCCACAACCTATGGGAAACAGAGAAGGTAGACCTGAGAGGAAAGTTCATATCAATACAAGCCTACCTAGAGAAGATAAAAAAAGTCTCAAAAAAGCAAGCTAGCCATAAATCTATAAAAACTAGAGGAACAACAGCAAACAAAACACAAAGAGAGCAGACGGAAGAAAATAATCAAGTTCAGAGCAGAATTAAATAACATAGGGACTAAGAAAACAATTGACAGGATCAATAAAACCAGGAGTTGGTTCTTTGAAAAGAAGAATGAAAGTGACAAACCTTTAACCAGACTCATCAAGAAAAGAAAAGAGAAGGCCTGAATAAATAAAATTAAAACTGAAAAAGGAGAAGTAAAAACTGATGCCACAACAATACAAAAGATTGTAAGAAATTACTATGAATAACTATATGCCAAGAAATTGGACAACCTGAGTGAGATCAACAAATTTCATGAAACATACAATCATCCAAAACTGAATCAAGAAGCAGGAAGCCTGAATAGACTGATAACAACTAGTGAAATTGAAGTAAGTAACCAAAAAACTCCCAGCACACAAAAGCCCTGGAACAGATGGCTTCACAGGCAAATTTTACCAAACATTCAAAAAAGAACTAACACATATCTTTCACAAACTCAAAAAATTCAGGAGATGGGATGACTTCGAAACTCTTTTTATGAGGCCACTATTATCATAATTCCCAAACCAGATAAAGACACAACAAAGAAAGAAAACCACAGGCTGATATTGCTGATGAACATAGATGTTAAAATCCTCAAAAAACAATGATAACCCAGATCCAACAATACATTAAAAAGATCATACACCATGACCAAGTGGAATTTATCCCAGGGATGTAAGGATGGTACAATATTCACAAATCAATAAACATAATACATCACATAAAATGAAAAACAAAAATTACATGATCATATCAATAGATGCTGAGAAACATTTGATAAAATTCAGCACTCATTTATGATAAAAAAATAAATTCTGCAAAGTGGAAATTGAGGAAGCATACCTCAACATAATAAAGGTAATATATAAGAAACTGACTGCCAACATCATAATCAGTGGGTAAAAGCTAGAACCTTTTTCCTTAGGATCAGGAACAAGACAAGGGTGTCAGCTTTCACCACTCTTGCTCAACATATTACTGAAACTTCTTGTTATAACCCTCAGACAAGAAAAACAAATAAAAGCCATCCTCCTCCTTGGAAAGGAGGAAGTAAAACTGTCATTATTTCTAGACGGTATGATAGTGTATGCAGAAAACCCTATAGACTGCACCAAAAATCTACTCAACCTAATAAGTGAAATTGGTAAAAGAGCAGAATACAAAGTCAATATTCAGAAATCCATGGCATTTTTGTACACTAACAATGACTATCAGAAAGAGAAACTAGGGGAAAAATCTCAATTAATATAGCAACAAGAAAAATAAAGTACCTAGGAATAAATTTAACCAAAGAGGGAAAAGAACTGTACTTGGAAAACTATAGAACACTGAAGAAATAAACAGAGAAAGATACAAATAAACAGAAGCATATACCATGTTCATGGACTGGAAGAATTAACATCATTAAAATGTCCATACTACACAAAGCAATCTATAGATTCAATGTAATTTCCATTAAAATACCAATGGCACACTTCATGAACAAATATTTCAAAAATTTACATGGAACCAAGAAAGCTGCTCATAGCCTTAGCAATCTTGAGAAAGAAGAACAAAGTCAGAGGGATCACACTACCTGATATTAAACTATACTACAAGGCCACTGTACTCAAAACAGTCTAATATTGGCATAATAACAGGTGCATAGGTCAATGAAACAGAATAGAGAGCCCAGGAACAAACCGATGTCTCTTGATCAATTAATATTTGAAAAAGGAGATGTGAGCAAATAATGGAGTAGAAGTAACCCCTCAAAAAATGGTGTTGGAAGAGCTGGACTGGTACATGAAAAAGAAGGAAATAGATCACCAAGCTTGCACCATACACCAGGATAAACTCAAAATGGATAAAAGAATTAAATGTAAGTTATGATACCATAAAAGTCCTAGCAGAAAACATAGGCAATAAAATTTCAGATCTCTCATGTAGCAATATTTTGGCAGATATAGCTCCTAGAGAAATGGAAATAAAGGAAAAAATAAACAAATGAGACTACATCATATTGAAAAGCTTCTGCACAGCTAAAGAAAACATCAGCAAAATGAAAAAGAAATTGACTGTATGGGAGAACATATTTGCCAATGATACATTAGACAAGGCTTTAATCCCCAGAATACATAACAAATTCATAAAATTCAACACCAGGAGGAAAATAGAATTTAAAAATAGGCAAAGGACCTGAATAGACTTTTCTCCAAGGAGGACATACAAAGGACCCAAAGACAAATGAAAAGATGCTCAACATCACTAGCCATCAGAGAGATGCAAATTAAAACCACAATGAGATCTCCCCACACCTGTCTGAATGACTATCAATAAATCAACAAACAAGTTCTGGCAAGCATGTGGAGAAAAAGGAACCCCAGTGTACTGTTGATGGTAATGCAGACAGGTGCAGCCACTGTAGAAAACAGTATGGAATATCCTCAAAAAGCTAAAAATAGAAACGCCTTTTGACCCAGCAATTCCACTATTGGGAATATACCCCAAAACTCTCAAAACAGCAATTCAAAAGAACCTATGCACCCCTATGTTCATAGCAGTGCTATTTACATTAGCAAAGTGCTGGAAAGAGCTGAAGTGCCCATCAGTAGATGAGTGGATCAAAAAACTGGTACATTTACACAATGGAATACTATGCAACAGAAAGAGAGAAGGAACTCTTACATTCTGTGTCAGCATGGATGGAACTGGAAAATATTACGCTAAATGAAATAAGCCATATAGTGAAAGACAAATACCATATGATCTCACTTATAAGAGGAATCTAATGAACAATATAAACTAACCAGCATGATAGAACCAGAGACATAGAAACATGGAATCAACTGACAGGGGTCAGACTTAATGGGGGAAGGAGATAATGGTGGAAAGAAAAGGAAGGGACTAGTCAAAGAGCGTGCATGAATGACCCATGGACATGGACAATGGTGTGGGGATTGACTGTGGCAGCGGGGTGAAGGTTGGGTAGAGTAGGACAATGGGGGAAAAACTGGAACACCTGTAATAGAAAAACAATAATTTAAAAATGTAAAAAAAAAAAAAGAAGCAACCCAATTTATACCTCAGAAGCTCCAAAAGGCTTGGGCATCACTGAAAATGGAGACTAAGGACAGGCTAAAATAGGTTCATTTAAAAATCTTCAAATTTCATTTCAATGTTGCTAGTTATGTTTTGCTTGTTTATTTATCTTGTTGGTTAGGTTCCACTTATAGGTGAGATCATATGGTGTTCGTCTTTCACCACCTGGCTTATTTCACCTAGCATAATACCCTCTAGCTCCATCCACGCTGTTGTGAAGGGTAGTAGGTCTTTATTCCTTCCTGCTGCATAGTATTCCATTGTGTAAATGTACCATAGTTTTTTGATCCACTCATTTACTGTTAAGAACTTAGGTTGCTTCCAATTCTTGGCTATTGTAAATTGTGCTGCTGTGAACACAGGGGTGCATAGGTTCTTTTGTATTGGTGTTTCAGGATTCTTAGTGTGTAATCCTAGCAGTGGAATTGCTGGGTCAAAAGGCAGCTTCATTTTTAGTTTTTTGAGGAAGTTCCAAACTGTTTTCTACAGTAGCTGCACCAGTTTGCATTCCCATCAACAGTGTACTAGGGTTCCCTTTCCTCCACATCCTTGTCAGCACTTGTTTGTTGATTTGCTTATGATGGGTCATCAAGTAACATGCATAAAGGACACATGGACAAAACCAAATGGGAGATTGATTGAGGGTGGGAGGTAGGGTGGTGTGGGGGCTGGTGAAAGCGGTGGTGGGAAAATGTTGACAAAAAAGAATAGACAGGAGGGAGCTAAGAATAGTATAGGAAATTGAGAAGTCAAATAACTGATATGTGCAACCCATAAACATGAACTAAGAGGTATGGGGATAACAGGATTGGGTGCAGTGTGGGGGGGGGGGAAGGGGGAGAAAAAAATGAGACAACTGTAATAGCATAGTCAAAATATACCAAAAATAAATAAATAAAAGTCTTCAAATTTCAGACTCCAACACTTCCACCTTCCAGTTCCACCGCAAACCCTCCCTCCCCAACAAGTTGACAAAGGCTTATTCTCCAGATAGGGTAAAACAGATCTCTGGATTGAAAGACAACAGGCACTACTGATGGTGGATGTGCCACATTGAAAACAGGAAAATGTTGAGACACCAGAATTTTTTCTCACTCAGTGCTCATAACACTAACAGTCAGGCTTATGCCCTCTGGCAAGAGGTTGGTAAAGCCTGATCTGGGAAATCTAAGTGGCCCAAGAGAAAAAAACCTAAAATTATTAACATCAGAAATTCACCCTATTCGCCCAACCAGATCACCTTCTACTGGACCGCACACACACAAAGCTTTTCTAATCTGCTTCTGATGCACATGAGCAGGCAGTTAAGGATACCAGATATTGGAGGAGAACTTCTTTTATGAAAGACAAATGCAAAATAGAGAAAAAGAAAATAGCACCTTGAAGAAACAGACCATGCAGGAAAAAGAATGCTTCACAAAAAAGAAAAAAAATGGTCAGTAATCCACTTAAAGAGAGAAGGGAGAAAATTGTGCCTAAGGAAAAAGGAGAACTTGATGTTTTAAACTATTCAGGAAACAACTTAAAAAAAGAAAGTCTTAGGAATTAAAAATATGATAGCAGAAATGAAAAACTCATTAAAAGCCCTAGAAATTAAACTTCAGGAAACCTCCTAGAAAGTATAAAAAGGAAAAAAACAAAGATGTAAAATAAGGAAAAAAACAAAGATGCAAAATAAGGAAAAAACAAAGATGTAAAATAAGGGAGAAAATATTAAAAATGTATTAAGTGTAACAATATATATAAATATATTGATATATAAAATAATATATCAACATATGCATACATAAAAATACACATGAAACACCTCCCCTTCCACACACCAAAAAATATTTAGAGTACATGTATATAATGTATATATAAAAATATTACATATTTATGTGCCATATAGGTACATCACCTAGATATTGTAAGCAACCATAGGAAATCTAATTTCTTCCTCTAAACCACTAACCATTTGCTTCTTGGCCTTTTGGCTAGGATAAAGTATAGCAGCTAACCAAGCAAGCTGCTTTAATGGACATGGTAGAGAAGGAAGAGAGTAGTATACTGCAAAGGATGTGAAGACAGAAGAGACTACCACCCAACGACAGTCACTGGATCTTCTGGAATCTTAGTGATGATGGCAAAGAGTGATTTAAGTATCAACAGGAAAAAATGAGGTGCCTTGTATTTAAGTGGGGGTCACTGGGTCACAGTTCTAGATACTAACTATGAACTCCAGGAAGGCAAAAAGGGTACCTACTTGGACTGTATAATCAAAGCATTTCAAAAGCTTAATTCTACCCCCTGAATCAGGGAAGTTTCATTTGCATTGAGCCACTCAGAACACATGAACTCCCTTCCATTCACACAGTGATCAATTGTTATAGCACATAATTTAGAGGGTTGGGAAGTGTTCCTCAGTATTATTCTCATTGTTTTAGTATGATTCTATGGAATTCTTCAGGGGAACAAACCACAGCATGGGAGCAAACATAGAGGAATAACTTCAGGGTTCTGTGGTGGTAAACACAGGCCTGGAGTATCAGAGTTCAAGGCATGGCATATGGAAGCCCTCCAGCCCACTCACTCCCACTGAGACCAGAAAAGCTGTCATTCATACTGCCTGTCACCACCAGATCCAATAAGTAGAGAGGGGGCTGAATATTTATGGGCACTTTATTCAGATGGCTAGAGATCAGAGAAGACAGCAGTTTAGGTACCCTAAAAGACCATCTTACATTTCCTTTCAAACCAGCCTTTTTATAAGGAGGGAAAATGTGTAGGTAAGGGATTTGGAATTCAGAAAACAGATTAATCAGATAAAAGCTGCAGTCTGGTCATTTCCCTAGCATCCTTTCATCTATTGACTTGTGATTCTTTTTCTGTGTCCTGGGTATGTGTGTCCTGGGAGATTCTTAATGTGTGCCCTGTGTCCTGTGTCCCAGGTGGTGGGATGTCTCTGTCTCAAACACAATGGCTCAGATACCACCTTGATTGCTTGCAGTCCTCCTGGGGCACCAAGGTGGAATTGCTTGTGGCCTCCTGGAGGCACAGTGGATCATATCTTCAGTTCCTGACACAACAGTTTTTTGCATGTATTAACTACTAAGATTATTTTTGTGTGTTTTTTTATTTTTTCCTTTTTTAAATTTTTATTCAATTATGCTTGTCTCCATTATCCCCCATTCCTCTCCTCCACCCTACCCACTGCCATGTCCTACATTCAATCCTCCCCCCTTGTCTTTGTCCATGGGCCCTTTATACATTCTCTTTGATGACCCTTCTCTTTATCTCGCCCATCTGGTCACTATCAGTTTGTTCTTTATTCCCATGTCTCTGGTTCTCTTTTGCTTGTTTGTTTGTTTTGTTGATTAGGTCCCACTTATAGGTGAGACCATATGATATTTGTCTTTTGTCACCTGGCTTATTTCACTTTGCATAATGCTTTCCAGTGCCAACCATGCTGTCATGAGGGGTAGGGGTTCCTTCTTTCTTTCTGCTGCATAGCATTCCATTGTGTAAATGTACCACAGTTTTTTGATCCACTCATTTACTGATGGGCACTTAGGCCATTTCCAGCACTTGGTTATTGTATAAAACTAAAATTTCCTAACTCTTGAGTTCTCACATCACCACCACCATAACATGCATTACACCATGTAATGTATTTTAAATGAACATTAAAGGTAAATATATCATATATTTCTATAAGGCTTATAAGACCACTGTCCTTGAGGTTGAACCCCAATTCATGATACCAAAAAATAATTTCAAAATAATTGAAACAGCATGAAGGATATAGATCCCATGTACCCTTCTTTTTTCTTAATTTTTTTATGCTCACCTGAGGACATGCTTATTGATTTTAGAGAGAAGGGAAGGAAGGGAGATAATGAGGAGCAGAAACTT
The DNA here is from genome assembly GCA_004026545.1 of Mormoops blainvillei. Lineage (NCBI taxonomy): Eukaryota > Metazoa > Chordata > Mammalia > Chiroptera > Mormoopidae > Mormoops > Mormoops blainvillei. Next base: position 903,888 of record PVJD01000003.1, on the reverse strand, counting down.
TGATGTGAGAGGGAAATATCAATTGGTTGCTTCTCAGTTGCCTCTCATACATTCCCCAACCTGGGACAAAACCCCAAACCCAGGTATGTGACCTGACTGGGAATCGAACCTGTGACCTTTTGGTTTACAGGACAATACTCCAACCAACTAAACCACACAAGCCAGGGCCCATTTACACTTATTAATATCACTTTATTCCTTCTCCTTCTATTGCCTTCACATATTAAAACTTCTTCCAAACCTTTCTCCCAAGCACTTAACCCCAAATGCTCTCACAGCCCTTACCCTGGTGCCCCTAGGATAGTTTACCTCCCTTCCACCAGACAGAGAAAAGAAGGATCCTGCAAGAAGGGGGAAAATTTTAAAAACCGGAAGTGTTCTCATATTAAAACCTTTAATCCTGGCACATTCCAAAGAAGAAACATGAAAGACATTAGCAAGAGTTCTTCTAAGCTGGCACGTGCATGAATGTGAGTGTGTGTGTGTGTAAGACAGGAGAGATTTAACATGTCTGAAGACAAATGTTGTTGGGTATGCTCACATTCTACAAACAGGATTTAGGAAAAGAAAATGGCTGTCAGAAGAAATTGTAGAGAGTGACTAATTTATAATGCATAATGTGGTCAAGTCTGTTCACGTGGACTGCTTCAACACCACTGCAAACACAAAGAATAAATATATTCAACATCAGTATAGCCAAGCTGAAATTGAAAAGTGACTAGGAAAGTCAAAAATCCTGTTGTTTGAGACAAATTTTCCCCAGTGAATTGAAAGCCACCTTCAGGGGCAGTCCACAGAGAGAACAGATGGCTAGCGATATGACCATTGGCTCACACTGGCTACTTCAAACTTGCTATGAACTTAAAGAAAAAAGAAAAACCATAATAAGGCTGGGTTTATTATATTTCACTTGTAATTCTTTTATTTTGTTAAGCTATTCTTTCCTTTAACTTTACCACACAACTAATATGTCTTCCAGTTTATCATGTTGTGAAAGGAAAGAAAACTTGAGCAAAGGTACACATCGGGGGGACCATGGCATGAGATACTGTTGCCCTGTATCAACATGAAGTCAAGTACTCCAGAACACATGCAGACCAAAAAAGAACAAAGTCCCCATAAAAGGAACATGGTTCTCTTAACATTACATGGGTCTTTTCCAAGTTGTTTGCAATATGCAAGTCTTGCTTTTATAATCAGAATTAGAAAATTAAATATTGAATGGGTCTTCCTTCTTTGCGTCTTTAACTTCTCAAATCTGTATGCATGCAAAATTGCTTAAAATCTCTTTATTTTATTTGATATTTTTTGCATTTTTATAATGTTGTTCAAGTTCAATTGTCTCCATTTTCCTGCCACCACTTTACCCTTCCCTACCCACCCCCATCTCCCACCATCAATCCTACCCCTCTTTGGCTTTGTCCATTGGTCTTCGATACATGTTCCTTGATGACTCTTCCCCTTCTTTTCCCCATTATCTCCCTCACCCCACCCCTCATGTACTGTCAGTTTGTATTTTATTTAAATGTCTCAAGTTATATTTGGCTTGCTTGTTTTTTTGTTCATTAGGTTCTGCTGAAGGTGACATCATATGTATTTGTCTTTCACCACCTGGATTATTTCACTTAGCATAATGCCCTCCAGTTCCATCCAGGCTATCTCAAAGGGTAGGAGCTCCTTCTTTCTTTCTGCTGCATAGTAGTCCAATGTGTAAACATACCACAGTTTTTTGACCCACTCATTCACAGTTGGAGACTTAGGTTGCTTCCAACACTTGGCTATTGTAAATTGTGCTACTATGGACATTGGAGTGCATAGGTTCTTTTTAATTTGTGTTACAGGATTCTTAGGGTATATTCCAGCAGTGGAATTGCCAGGTCAACAGGCAGTTCCATTTTTAGTTTTTGAGAAAATTTCATGCTGTTTTCTATGATGGCTGCACCAGTCTGCATCCTCACCAACAGTGTACTAGGGTTCCCTTTTCTCCACAACCATGCCAGCACTTGCTATTTGTTTGTTTGTCTATTATGGCCATTCAGACTGGTGTCAAGTGCTATCTCATTGTGGCTTTAATTTACATTTCTCTGATGGCTATTGATGCTGAGCATCCCTTTATATGTCTCTGGGCCCTGTGTATGTTCTCCTTGGAGAAATGCCTATTCAGATCCTTTGTGCATTTTTAATTGGATTGTTTGTCTTTCTGGAGTGGAGTCGTGTGAGTGTGAGTTCTTTATATATTCTGGAGATCAAACCCTTGTCCAAGGCATCATGAGCAAATATATTTTCCCATACAGTTGGTTCCCTTTTTATTTTGCTGATGTTTTCTTTAGTCATGCAGAAGCTTCTTATTTTGATGAAGCCCTATTTGTTTTTCTTTTCCTTATATCCCTTGCTTTAGGGGTCAGATCAGTGAAAACATTGCTGCTTGAAATATCTGAGATTTTCATGCCCAAGTTCTCCTCTATGATTTTTATGGCCTTGCAACTTATATTCAAGTCTTTGATCCATTTTGAGTTTATTTTTGTGTATGGTATAAGTTGGTGTTGAGTTACATTTATTTTGCATATAGCTTTCTGCATCTCCCAACACCATTTGTAGAAGAGGCTATTTTTGTTCCATTTTAAGCTTCTTCCACTTTGCCAAATATTAATTGACCATAAAGACATGGGTTTATTTCTGGGCTCTCTGTTCTGTTCCATTGATCTATATGTCTGCTCTTATACCAGTACCAGACTGTTTTGATTACCATGGCCTTGTAATATAGTTTGATGTCAAGTATTGTGGTCTTTCCTACTTTGTTCTTCTTTTTCAAAATTGCTGTGGACATTAGGGTTTGTTTATGGTTCATATAAATTTTTGAAATGTTTGCTCTATATCTGTGAAATATGTCATTGGTATTTCAATAGAGATTGAATTGAATCTATAAATTGCTTAGGGTAGTATGGACATTTTGATAATGTTAATTTTTCCAATCCATGAACACGGCATATGCTTCCATTTACTTGTGCCTTCCTTAATTTCTTTCTTCAGTGTCCTGTAGTTTTCTGAGAACAGGTCTTTAACCTCCTTGGTTAAGTTAATCCTAGGTACTTTATTTTTCTTGTTGCTATAGCAAATGGCATGTTTTCCTGATTTCTGATTCTGATATTTCATTGTTGGTGTACAAAAATTCCTTCAATTTCTGAATATTGACTTTTTATCCAGCTCTCTTGACAATTTCACTTATTAGGTCATGCAGTTTTTTGGTGAAGTCTATCTAGTTTTCTATGTATTATCATCTCATCTGCAAACAGTGATAGTTTTACTTCCTCCTTTCCAATTCAAATGTCTTTTATTTCTTTTTCATGTCTAATCACTGTGGCTAGGACTTCCAATACTATGTTGAAAAGAAGTGGTGAAAGCAGACATCCTTGTCTTGGTACTGATCTTAGTGGGAAAGCTTTTAGTTTTTCCCATTAAGGATGATGTTGGTTGTAGGTTTTTCATATATGGCCTTTACTATGTTGAGGTATGCTCCCTCAACCCTCACTATGCTGAGTGTTTTTAGCATGAATGGTGTTCTGTACCTTATCAAATGCTTTTTCCACATCTATTGATATGATCATGGATTTTTATCTTTTTGATTTTGTGATGTATTTCATTTATTGTTCGTGAATATTGTACCATCTTTGCATCCCTGGGGTGAATCCCACTTGATCACGGTGTATGATCTTTTTAATGTAGTGCTGGATGCAGTATGTCAATATTTTGTTGATGATTTTAATGTCGATATTCATCAGTAATATTTGCAGGTAGTTTTCATTCTTCGTGGCATCTTTATCTGGTTTTGGGATTATGATGATGCTGGCTTCTTAAAAAGAGTTTGGGGGTCTTTCCTCTTAGATTTTTTAGAACAGTCTGAGAAAGATAGGGCTTAGTTCTTCCTTAAATGATTTGTAACAGTCTCCTGTAAAACCATCTGGTCCAAGGTTTTTGTGTGCTGGGAGCTGTTTGATTACTGCTTCAATTTATTTAGCTATTATTCATCTGTTCAGGCTTTCTGCTTCTTCTTGATTCAGTTTTGGAAGATTATATTTTTCTAGAAATTTGTCCATTTCACCCAGGTTTTCAAATTTCTTGGCGTATATTTTTTTCATAGTAACTTCTCCCATACCTTTGTATTTCTGTGGTATCAGCTGTAATTTCTCCTCTTGCATTTCTGATTTTATTTGTGTCCTCCCTCTTTTTTTCTTAATGAATCTGCTTAATGGCTTGTCAATTTTGTTTCTCTTTTCAAAGAACTGGCTCCTGGATTTATTGATCCTTTGAATTGTTCTTTTAGTCTACATGTCATTCAATTTTACTCTGCTCTTGATTATTTCCTTCCTTCTGCTTGCTCTGGGGTTTTTACGTTGTTGTTGCTTATCCAGTTCTTGTAGTTGTACAGTTAGGTTGCTGTTTTGAAATGTTTCTATCTTGTTTTAGGTAGGCTTGTATTGCTATGAATTTCCCTCTCAGGACTGCTTTCATTGTGTCCCATAGGTTTAGGACTGTTGTATGTTCACTTTCATTTGTTTCCAGAAAGTTTTTGATTTCTTCCTTGGACTCATTATTAACCCAGTCATTGTATAATAGCAGGCTATTCAGTCTCCATGGGTTTGAATATTTGAGGTTTTTCCTTGAAGTTGGTTTCCAGTTTCAAGCCCTTGTGGTCTGAGAAAATGCTTGATATGATTTCAATTTTCTTGAATATGTTGAGCCTTGTTTTGTGTCCTATCATACGATCTATCTCTGAAAATGTTCCATGTACATTTTAACAGAAAGTGTAGGTAGCCTCTTTGGTAAGAATGGTTGCATATGTTTAAGTTGAGTCTATTTGATCTAATGCATTGTTCAGTTCCACAATGTCCTTGTTGACATTTTGTTTGGAAGATCAATCCATTGTTGACAGTGGGGTGTTAAAATCCCCTACTATAATTTTGTGGCTGTCTATTTTTTTCTTGAAGTCCTCCAAGATCTTCTTTATATATTTGGGTGCTCCTATGTTGGATGTATATATGTATACAACATTTATGTCCTCTTGATAGATTCCTCCTTTGAGTATTATGAAGTGTCCTTATGGGTCTCTTTTTATTACCTTTGTTTTGCAGTCTATTTTGTCTGATATAAGGATTGCTAGTCTGACATTTTTTTCCTGTCCATTTGATTGGAATATTTTTTTCCAACACTTCACTTTCAGTCTGTGTAGTTCTTTTGTTCTGAGGTGGGTCTCTTATAGGCAGCATATGTGCGGGTCATGTTTTCTTATCAAATCAGCTACTCTATTTCTATTGATTGGAGCATTTAATCAACTTACATTTAAGGTTATTATCGATAGGTATTTATTCATTGCCATTTCCCCCCTTTGCACCTGTGTTCCCCTCTCTCTCTCTCAATCTTTTTCTTCATCTTCTTAAAGCAGTCCCTTTAGCATTCCTTGCAATGCTGGTTTGGCAGAGGTTTATTCTTTTTGCCCTCTTTTGTCTGGCAAACTCCTTATTTTACCTTCCACTTTAATTGAGAGTTATGATGGGTAGAGTAGCATGTCTTTGCTTTTCATTACTCTGAATTATTCTTGCCATTTCCTTCTGGCCTGTAATGTTTCTGTGGAGAAGTCAGTTGCTAGCCTTATCATGGCTCCCTTGTATGTTACTTCCTGTTTTCCCCTTGCTGTCTTCAATATCTCTCTTTGCCTTTGAATTTTGCCATTTTAATTATGATGTGTCTTTGAGCGGACCTCTTTGTGTTCCTCTTGACTGGGATCCTATGTGCTTTCTGGACTTGTGTGACATTTTCTCTCATCAAACTTGGGGAGTTTTCCATCATTTCTTTTTTAAACAGGCTTTCTATCCCTTATTCCTCTTCTCCTCTTTCTGGTATCCCTTTTATACAGATATTATGTTTCATGTTGTCCTTCCTTTCCCTTAACCTATCTTCATTCTCTTTGAGTCTTTTTTTCCTTTTCTTACTCTTTCTAGGAGCTTTTTTCTACCTTTTCCTCTGGCTCACTGATTTAATCCTCTGCTTCTCCTAGCCTGATTTTGATTCCTTCTACTGTGTTCTTCGATTCAGAAGTTGTATTCTTTGCTTCCTCATGGTTCTTTTTGATAGTTTCTATGTCCTTTTTCATGCTGATACAGTTTGCAGTAAGCTCCTCCTAATTTCCCCATAGTTTTTGGTAATTCTCACTGACCTCATTGAGCTTCCTTATAACCACTGTTTTTAACTCAACATCTGATCGTTTTCTTGCCTCTATTTTATTTAGCACTCTTTATGAGGGTTCCTCCTTTCCTTTTGATTGGGGGTTGTTTCTTTGCCTTCACATTATTTGTGAGGCCCTTCTTGTTTACTTCTACTTTGTTAATTGATCTGTTTTGAATCCCAGACTTTGTGGTGTGAACTTCTATGGTAGGAGAACTGTGATATTCAGTGGTGCAGTCTCCTTAATGTTCTGAACTTGATGCTCTCGGGATGCATTTTATGCCATTTATTTTGGCTCTCTGGAAGTAATTGGGTTTTGATTGTTGTTGGGTCATTCTTTGGTGGGTCCTTCCCTCCATCTGCTTGACTAAGGGTCACTCTGCCCACCATATCTTGTATGTTGTTTTGCAGGACAAGTCAGGTTGTGGTGAAGCTGATCCTTCTTTCTGTCCAAGGTTATAAGGTTTCTCTCTCTCAGTTTTGCAGCTTTTTGTTCCAGGTGATTTCTCCACAATTTAGTTGTAATTCCAGTTTGGTCCTGAGAGGAGGTCAGTGTGACTTCCATTCACTCATCCACCATCTTGCCAACCTCTTAGATGCTTAAAATCTCTTAATAGTTCTAAACATGCTGGTCAGTAAATTCCTTAATGACAACATCAGTGCTTGAGAAATTTCAAATGGCTGTGACACTATTTGGAGGTATCACTGGGAGGTCACCCCAAAATATTCCAACATCGACATCCTGTAATAGTTGTTCAAGGTACAGCTACCTGATAATCTGCCTATCATTAACCTAGCAGACTAAGGCTTTGTGCCCAGAAACTCCTGCAAATACTTGACATTTGACCATTCAAAGAGAGAACACAAGAGAAGCAAGTGGTAAAAGTAATCATGCGAACAAGAATAAGAGTCTACCATGTGGGCTGTTGTGGAACCTTCCTTAAAAGAATAATGTTGAGCTCTTGAAGAGATTTCCATTCTAAAAATAAAGAATGCAAATAGGAATGCACTGTCCAGAAGAGATGGAAATATTCAGGGACTAAAAAATAAATATATGTTGACCTTTCTTATGTTAGGCATGTTGTCAGTAAGATTCCTCAAGACAAGAACTTTTTATTTCTCATTAGTTTTCTAGTTGTTCCCAAAGAGTCAGAAGGGGTCCCACCCATACATCTTTTCCAAACTCTGATTCATTCCAAACTGAGGGAAGGTTAGCTCAGCAGAACTGAATCTGTTGAACTTCTGTGTGAAAAGAAAGAGTCTGTTGACTTTTACTCTCTTTTTGAACAGTAAAACAACACCCCTCTTACCTTGATTTCTTTTTGTTTCACATAACTATTATATGTATTCTTCACTTTTTCAGGTTATCAACTCTTTGTGTGTGTAGAATTATGTTAGAAGGGCAAATATATGTTCACTCTTTTAACATTGCTTGGATGTACTTAGCAGTGAATTCCTGAGTTCGAGTTATGTGTAAATGAGACTAACATTCAGTATCACAACTATTCTGTATAAGACTAAAACATGTTAGATCTGAGAGATCTGGGCATTAAGGAGAAGGCAATAATTAATGCTAGGGTCTTTGCTTGGAAATGGCTGTTAGCAAATGTTCCTTCCAGTGAACTATAGAGTAACATGCACTGAAATTTGAATATAGACTGTCTCAAGCTTATGTGAACCATTTTTTTCTATGAGATCTTTTTATTGCTTTTAGAGAGAGAGGGAGGGACAGATTGAAACATTAATGTAAGAAAGAAACATTGATCGGTTGTATCCTGTGTACATGCTCAGACTGTAAGTGCCCAGACCAGAAATTTTATGCATCCAGGCCAGGGCTTAAACCCACAACCTAGGTATGTGCCCCAACTAGGAATCGAACCCTCAGCCTTTCAGTTATGGAGCAACTCTCCAGCCAGCTGAGCCATACAAATCAGGGCTCTATGTGATTTTTTAAAATTTCTTGGGAAATATCTCTGAAAACAGACTTACAAGATCCTCTTCTGACTTGCATAAATTCCAGTTCTAAAAAAGCATTCTGGCAGGCAACTCCACACTGCAGATTTCTGTTCTCCTAATTCATCTTCTCATGGTCTTTGAATGGTACTCCTGAAGTGGATAGACTCTACACAGAACATAAAGACAAGAGCAAGAGGAGGACCTGCCAGTTCCAATACATGTGTCCTAAAGCCACTGAGTTCTCCAGAGACTTCTTCCCAAATAATTCTCACCTGGCAACACTAGGTTGAGAAATATTATAAGTTGGATGTGATCAGAAGACGTATACCTGAAAGGACAATGGATACACCCTAAAGGGCAATGGATACACCAATAAATAATAATAGGGTACATTTAAGCAAAAGGCTTTAAGAGATATGCTTTTCACATCAGTAGAGGACCTTCTAAAATTCATGTGGGGTCTACACCATGTTTTCCCAATTTATTATTATTGTGCAAATATAACAGTAGAATCAACTCAATGTGTGTGCTAGAAATTCCATCCCCTTTTCCAAAATCACTCTCTTGTCATCACCTTGAACACAGTCATTCTAGTCAATGTCATTTGAGACAATAAAATGACAGAAGAAGAAAAAGAAAAACTATTGCTCAGAAATCTAACCACTACTAAACCTAACACCTCCAAATTAGGGTTATTGCAAAGTTGTCACCTCCTTCTGAGCTGAATCACCCCATTCTGGGGCTCGTTCTGAATAGCTGGATGAGGACATTTTTCAAATGTCACATCATAAGACACATCAGGTATCTATATGTCTTCACCTCCCACTGACTCCTCAAGCCATTCCAACCTGACCTTATTATTCCACCAAAATAGCTTTTATTAAGTTCATGAAGAGCTGCAATGACCATGTGTCCAGAACTCATCTTACTAGATTTCTCAGCAGCAGCTGACCCTGGTGATCACTTTTCCCTTGAAATCTTCTCTTCCTTTGGTGTCAGTAACATCACCCTCATGGTTTTATCCCAACTTTCTGCTGCTTTTCTTCACTCGCCCTTAATAACTCTTTCCTCCCTACCTGGTACATAAATGTTGAAATTATTTAAAATGTAATTATAAAAGCTCACTTTTCAAATAAGGGGAAGATGGCAGTGAGGTAGGTGGGAGCTAAACCCACTTGCTCATGCACCCAACTGGAAGATCTAGCCTATCTTCTGAAGAACAGAGTGAACACACAACAGAATCCCAGATGATATGAAGTTTGGAAACCAAAAGATGTAGAGGATGCTTAAAAAGAGATGGTAAGGAGATTTTGAAGACCAAAGGGAAGGTCCCCAGATCTTATGCTAGAGTCTGTAGCTACCACAGTTACTTCAGGAGCATTGGAAGACAGCCAGGTCAGTGATTGCAGCTCAGAAGCTCCCTGGTTTAGCAGAGCAGGAAAGTCACAGACCCATGCCAGGAGGTACATGGTTGCTTAAAAGCCGCTGCGGGGATAAAGGGGTAGTAAGAAACACACAGCCAGTGGCATACCCCAGCTGCGGAGAAGTCACTGGATGGGACAGTACCAGAGATATTTAGAGAGCCAGGTGACAACTGAAGCTGGGTGAACAGATGGGCCGTGACTGGCTGTGACACAGAAAGGTTCTAGACTGGTCAAAGAGTTGGTCTGTGTGGAAAGCCAGGTACTTGCTAGGAACAGCAGGCCTCACCTGAGGGTTCTTCTCACAAACGAGGTTCCCAACCACTGTGCAAGGACTTCATGTGTACAGAAACCTAGTGCAAGGTGTCCGGGTGTGTACAGCCGCCGGGACAGCAAAGAGGGAGGAGTGGGAGCATGATTTGCTCCCACTCAGGGCGCCTCACAGATTGATCAAAGGGGGGAAGCAGAGGCTTGGAATGTTAGTAGTGCCCAGAGAGACTCCTTTCAATAGGGAAGCCAAGCTGCCCTGCACAGACTTGCACATGCACAGCGCCCAAGCCAACAAAGTGTGTGGGGAGGGGGCACAATTTGCTCCCACTTAGTTCATCTTCTGAACTGATCAAAGGGTTGCAAAAGGAGGTGGGTTATCAGCAATGGCCTGGTGCATAGGCACAGAGTTCATAGTGTGGGCTCCACAGAGTTCTGAGGGCATGAACTAGAAACTGGGCACCAGTGATTATTGTAGCCAGACCAACACCCATCTTCCTGGTAGCACAGGAAAGGAAATAAAATGGAGTGTAGCCTCCAACTGTCTGCCTGCAGGATCCAAAAAAGACCAGCAAAACCTCTAGGAAGGTTGAAAGTCAGCAGGAGACTTTTTTTCCCCCAAGAGTAAGACAATAAGACCTGGAGCTATGAGAAAATCAGAGATGATCCAGAAAGAAGTCAGAAGGTGAACACCAACAGCTGAGACAAATTTCACTTTGCTATCCTTCAGAACTTACATATTATTTTACTTAATTTCTCTTCTTTCATTTTATTAGTTTTTTGTTTTGTTTCTTTGTTGGATATCATTGTTTGATTTGTTTTCCTTATTCTCCCTTTCATATTGGATTTTAATTTTTCTTTTTTCATTTCATTCATATTCCAACAGCACACTATTCTTGGTCTTTTACTTTTTATTCTTTTTATTAAGATAATATATTTCTTATCATATTATTGTTATTCTGAATCTCAGACAGCACCCTTCCCTGGTCTTGAGCCATTTCTCCATCTTCTTGAGCTTTATTACTGTTGTGGTTAATTTTTATTTTCTCTCACATTGCATCAAGTTTCTACCCCTTACTCTCATTATTTCTCCTCCACCTAACCTCTCATAAGTGCTCTGCTTTCTAAAGTCAGCTCACATTCTTTTTCCCTTCTAATGAGTCTTCTTTCTTTTTTTTTTTTTTTACCTTTTATAAAAAGTGGCTAGTGGGGTGAAATATCATTGTTATTCCTGTTTTTCTCCAAAGGATGTTCTATTTGTTCACTATTTGTTAGTACTTTAAATCCCATAGAATAATCTCCCACTGTCTTAATTTATTTTGCATTTGCAGTGCCTCTGAACGGTTAAGGAATTTTATCTCATTGTTTCCTCTCTCCCTTTCTTTTTTCTTTCTTTCCTTATTCCCCTCTCTCAATCTCCTTTACTCCTTACTCTTATTAGTTTGCCTCCCCCATCCTTTCCAAATCACTACACTTTACTGTAGACATCTCATATTCACTTTTTGCTTTTCTATAATATTATTATTCCCATTCCAACTTCATTCAATTTCGTTCAGCTGTTGTTGATATCAACACTGATGTGGGTTTTCTGCAATTTTGCTTCCGTTGGTCCAGTACCTTTTCAATTGCACTTCAAACCTCATAGTATACTCTTCTCCCTTCTTACTCCACTTTCCCATAGCCCTTTCATGTTATATTTACATTGTAAATTTTGTTCTTTTCCTTTCTTCACCTCAGTTCTATTTCAACTCTTATCAATTCTCTTCCCTCTTATGACAAAACATTTTCCCCTCTTATAGTCATCGCATAATCCTTTTTTTATATCATATAGTATCCACAATCCCTCTTCACATTTATTAATTTTAGTTGTATTGCAACTGAGACTACTGATGTGGTAGGTGGGTTCAATTTGCTGGCACAGGTTTCATTGTCTCATAATAGTGGTTTGTTAACCAATGCCTATACAGCACCATACAAAACAAGGTAGGAGTTGTGAATACCAGAAAGCCCTCTAGAGGGAAGAAACTATTACCAAAGCAGTCACCAACAAGTAAAGCCCAGCTACAACAAAAAAGCCTGCACAAATGGAAGAAAGGGCAACCCTAGAGCACCAGTCAAGGAGATCAAAGAGATTGAACCACTGAATCCCACAGAACACCTACCACAGAAGTTCACTCTAGAAAGATACCTGGGAAAGCAGAGCATATGGAATCACAGAAACAAACAAGAAGAGTCACCTAAAATGGGCAGACAAAGAATGCACACTTGAAAGGAAGGTTCCCCAGCAAAAGAACTAAATGAAATGGAGGCTAGCAAACTATCAGATATAGAATTCAAAAGAATGATGATAAGGATGCTCAAGGAACTCACAAGAAATTGAGTGTGAACTACAACAGTATGAAAAAGGAAGTAGAAAGTATTAACAAAAATCAAAAAGAAATGTAAATTACAATACCTGAAAAATAATCACTAGAAGGAATTACAATCAGGATGGATGAAACAGAAGATCAAATTAGTGAGCTGGAAGACAAGGTAGAAAGAATACCTATGTAGAGCAGCTGTACGAAAAAAGACAAAAAAAATGAATATAGCTAAGGAAACTTCAATACAACATGAAATGCAACAACATTCAATTCATAGGAATACCGGAAGAAAAGGAGCAAGAGATAGAAACCATGTTTGAAAAAAATGACAGAAAACTTCCATAACCTGGAGAAGGGAAAAGCCATACAAGTTCAGGAAGCAGGAGGTCCCAATCATGAGGAACCCAAGAGACTTATTCCAAGAAATATCATAATTAAAAGGCCAAATTTTAAAGACAAAAAGAGAATCTTAAAGGCAACAAGGGAAAAACATGAAATAACATATGAGAGCTCAGATAAGGTAAGCAGCTGATTTCTCAACAGAAACACTATAAACCAGAAGGCAGTAGCAAGAAATATTCCAAGTAATGAAAAGCAAAGGCCTGCAACCAAGACCACTTTACCCAGTAAGGCTCTCAATTAAAATGGAAGGAGAAATAAGGACTTTTCCAGACAAAAGAAGGAAGAAAGAATGCACCTTCATGAAAACCAGAACCACAAGAAACGCTAAAGGGGCTGCATTATGAAGAGGAAGAAAGAGATTGAGAGAGAGAAGAATACAGATACAAAGGGGGGAAAATGAGTAAGTACCTATCAATAATTACCTTAAATGTTAAAGGATTAAATGCTCCAATGAAAACGCATAGGGTAACTGAATTGATTAAAAAATATGACCTGCACATATACTGCTCTCAACAGACCCACCTCAGAACAAATGACCTACACATGCTGAAAATGAAAGGTTGGGAAAAAATATTCCATGCAAATGAACATGAAAAAAAAGCTGTGCTAGCAACATATATATCACAAAATAGACTTCAAAACATGCCATAAAAAGAAACACAGAAGAACACTTCATAATACTCAAGGGAATAATCCATTAAGAAGACATAAACATTATAAACATATATGCACCCAACTTAGGAGCACCCAAATATATAAGGAAGATCTTGAAGAACTTCAAGAAAGATACAGACAGGAACTCACTTAGCTAAGGGATTTTAACACACCACTGTCAACAAAGGATAGATCTTCCAAACAAAATATCAACAAGAACTATGCGACGTCGAACAATACCCTTGTTCAAATGGACTTAACTGATATATACAGAACCTTTCATCCCAAAGAAGCAAAATACACATTATTTTCAAATGCACACGGAATACTTTCAAAGATAGATGACATAATAGGACACAAAACAAACCTCAACATTTTCGGTAAAGTTTAAATCATATCAAGCATTTTCTCAGACCACAAGGGCTTAAAGCTGGAAACCAACCTCAAGTTAAAAAAATAAAAACATTCAAATTCATGGAGATTGAATAGCATGTTATTAAGCAATGAATGAGCTCCTAATGAGATCAGGGAGTAAATCAAAAAGTTTCTGGAAACAAATGAAAATGAGCACAAAACGGTTCAAAACTTATGGATCACAGTGAAGGCTGTTCTGAGAGGGAAGTTCATAGTGATACAGGCCTACCTAAAAAATGATAGAAACATTTCAAATAAACAACCTGACCCTACATCTACTAGAACTGGAGGAGTGACAAAAAATAAAGCCCAGAGCAAGCAGGAGGAAGGAAATAACCAAGACCAAAGCAGAATGAAACAACATTGAGACAAAAAGAGCCATTCAAAGGATCAATAAATACAGGAACTGGCTCTTTGAAAAGATAAACAAAATTGACAAGCCTTTAAGCAGACTCATCAAGAAAAAAAAAGGGAGAGGACCCAACTAAATAAAATCAGAAGTGAAAGAGCAGAGATTACACTGATACAACAGAAATATAAAGGACTGTAAGAAGTTACTATGAAAAACTATATACCAAGAAATTTGAAAACTGGGGAGAAATGGACAAATTTCTAGAAATATATATTCTTCCAAAACTGAAGAAGAGGAAACCTGAAGAGATTGATAACAGGTGGTGAATTTGATGCAGTAATCAAAAACCTCCCTGCACACAAAAGCCCTGGGCCAGATGGTTTCACAGGTGGACTTACAAAATTTTTAAGGGAAAGCTAACCCTTGTCCTTCACAGACTACTTCAAAAAATTCAAGAAGAAGGAAGACTTCTAAATGCTTTTTATGAGGCCAGCATCATCCTAATCCCAAAACCAGATAAAGACACAACAAAGAAAGAAAATTACAGGCCAAACCATGATGAACATAGGCCCTAAAATGCTCAAAAACATATTGGCAAACAACAACCAACCATATATTAAAAACATCATACACTGTGACCAAGTGGGATTCATCCTAGGAATGCAAGGATGGTACAATATTTGCAAATCAACAATTGTAATACCTCACAGAAACAAAAGGAAAGGCAAAAATCACATGATCATATCAATAGATGTGGAAAAAGCAATTGATAATTTACAGCACACCATCTATGATAAAAATACTCAGCAAAGTGGGAGTGGAGATAACATACCTCAACATAATAAAGGTCGTAATAAAAAAATTTAGATCCAACACCATACTCAACAGAACTAAAAAGCTTTCCCATTAAGAGTTAAAGAACTAAAAGCTTTCCCATTAAGACTGGGAACAAGACAATGGTGCCCACTTTCACCACTTCTATTAAACATAGTATTCAAAGTCCCAGCTAGTCATCCGATAAGGAAAAGAAATAAATGGCATCGAAATTGGAAAAGAGGATGCAAAACTGTAATTGTTTGCAGATGACATGATAGTGTGCATAGAAAACCCTATAGACACAACTAAAAAAACTACATGACCTAATAAGTGAATTTTGCAAAACAGCAGGATACAAAGTCAATATTCTGAAATCAAAGGCAGTTTTGTACACCATCAATGAAATATCAGAATCAGAAATCAGGAAAACATACCATTTGCTATAACAACAAGAAAAATAAAGTACCTAGGAGTAAACCTAACCAAGGAAGCAAAAGACTTGTACTCAGAAAAGTACACAATGCTGAAGAAAGAAATTAAGGAAGACATAAATAAATGGAAGTATATACCATGTTCATGGATTGGAAAATTAACATAATCAAAATGTCCATACTAGCCAAAGTAATTTATAGATTCAATTAAATCTCTATTGAAAAACCAATGACTTATTTCACAGATATAGAACAAACATTTCAAAAATTTATATGGAACAATAAACAACCCTGAATAGCTGTAGCAATTTTGAGAAAGAAAAACAAAGTGGAAGGGAACACAATACCTGATATAAAACTATATTACAAGGCCATAATAATCAAAACAGTCTGGTACTGGCATAAGAACAGGCACATAGATCAATGGAACAGAATAGGGAGCCTAGAAATAAATGCATGTCTCTATGGTTAATTGATATTTGACAAAGTGGGAAGAAACATGAAATGGTGTAAAGATAGCCCATTCAACAGATGGTGTTAGGAAATCTGGACAGCTACATGCAAAAAATTGAAACTCAACACCAACTTAAACCATACACACACAAAAACTGAGGATGGATAAAAGTCCTAGAGGAGAATATAGGCAGTAAAATCTCAGATATTCCACACAGGAATATTTTCCCAAATATGTTCCTTAACATAAGAGACATAAATGAAAGCATAAGCAAATGGGACTTCATCAATATAATAAGCTTCTGCACAGCTAAAGAAAACATCAGCAAAATGAAAAGGGAACCAACTGTATGGAAAAATATATTTGCCCATGAAACCTTGGACAAGGGTTTGATCTCCAAAATATGTAAAGAACTCTCATGACTCCACTCCAGGAAGACAAACAACCCAATTAAAAAACTGGCAAATGATCTGAACAGACACTTCTCCAAGGAGGACATACAGAGAGTCCAGAGACTTCCTTTCATATGAAGTTCAGTATCACTAGCCATCAGAGAGATGCAAATTAAAGCTGCAATGAGATTCCACTTCACACCAGTCAGAATGGTCATCATAAACACATCAACAAATAAAGTACTGGCGACATTGTGGAGAAAAGGGAACACTAGTACACAGTTGGTGGGAATGCAGACTTGCACATCCACTGTGGAAAGCAGTTGGGAACTTCTTCAGAAAACTAAAAATGGAGCTGCCTTTTGACCCAGTGGTTCCACTGCTGGGATTATACCCTAAGAATCCTGAAACATCAAACAAACCTATGGACCTCAATGTTCATAGCAGCACAATTTACAGTAGCCAAGTGTTGGAAGCAATAAGTGCCCATTAATAAATGATTGGATCCAAAAAGTGTGGTACATTTACAGAATGGAATACCACACAGCAGAAAGAAAATAGGAGCTCCCACCCTTTGGGACAGCCTAGATGGATCTGGAGATCATTATGCTAAGTGAAATAAGCCAACTGGTGAAAGGCAAAAACCATATGTTCTCACCTATAAGTGGAACCTAATTCACAAACAAGCAAACAAAATATAACCAGAGACATCAAAGTAAAAAACAACCTGACAGTAACCAGATGGGAGGGGGGAGTGAGATAACATGGAAAAGAAGGAGAGGGGTCATCAAGGGACATGTATAAGGGGCAGGTGAAGAAAACAAAAGGAGGGTAGGATCAAGGGTGGGAGGTGAGAATTGAGAGAGGGGGAGAGTGGTGGGGGGAAAATGGAGACAACTGTACTTGAACAATTTTTTAAAAAGGAAAAAATAGGAAAAAAAGAAAAGGAAAATAGAAACACATGAATAAACCATACTTTATACTCCTTCTCTAGTTCATCTTTCCATATCCATGGTCACCACTCTGCACAGTTCCAGGAAACACTATTTACACCATAGTCTATTTAAATGGCTTCCCCTCAAGTTGTAAATTGCATGACTTCTGAGGTAATGAGAGCTGTTCTATCCATTCCTATGGTTTTAATTACTATTTATACATCAATGACTGCAGAATGTATAACTCAGGCCCAGACAATGGTGAAACTCAAACAATCATACAAGGTCTGTCCATAAAGTATCCAGCCATGCACTATGATAAAGAGACATTTATTGAAGAAGATAAAAGATACAAGAAACATTGTACATAGGGCAATGATACCTAAGTCCCCTTCAAAGTAGACACCTTGGGATCTCACACAGTTCCCCCAGTCACTATCAGCTGTCCTGTCATATTTCCCTGAATCTCATTGATGGTCTGAAATGTCCTCCCTTTAAAACGTGATTTCAGTTTCAGGAAAAGCCAGAGGTTTCAGAGCACTAAATCTGGACTATAGCACGGCTGAGTCACCTGGCTGTTTTAATGTTTAACCAAAAACTGCATGAGACATGAGGCATGGGCAGGTGCATTGTAGTGATGAAGCTGCCAATCACCAGTTGCCCATAGCTGTGGACTTCTGTATCATCCAAACAGTTTTCATGGAGGGATGTTCAAACTTAACTCAAAATTCAATGCAGATTTCTTGCCCTACTCATTCAGTCATTTTGAATGTGACAGCCACATGGTACATTTTCTCAATGGCATCTACCACCCCCACTGACTAGTACAGTGAAGCCATCACTGCTTATGCATGCACACTCCCGTCCACTCTCCTTGGCTGCTGGGTTACATCGATGTCACATAAATCATTCCTGTTTTATTAACAAAGGTTGGACTTTTTCTGGACAGACCTCATATACAACTGACAACTTGAGATCCA
This sequence comes from Mormoops blainvillei, assembly GCA_004026545.1. NCBI lineage: Eukaryota > Metazoa > Chordata > Mammalia > Chiroptera > Mormoopidae > Mormoops > Mormoops blainvillei. The sequence goes on along the minus strand of PVJD01000003.1, from coordinate 885,832 downwards.
CTTGTTCATCCCAAAGGCACTTCACATAGCATTTCCAAAATTAAACCCATGCTCTTCCTGGACAAATATGGTCCACCTTCAGCATTTTCTCTGTGCGTGAATGGAACTATCACCCACCCAGTTTCTCAACCTTGAACCTGAATGTGTCCTGTCATTTCCCTCTCTGGAGCCAACAACAAAAAATCTGTTTGCAGGTTTGTTTATCTGTCTCCCTCCACTATGATATAATAACTTTGAATATTAGAATATCCCTCATTCACCATCACATCTCTGGAATTAAAAGGATAGCTGAAACATAACATTCACTGAATGAATTAATAAAACCCTATTGATTTTACCTTGTATTTTTCTTTTAAGTCATCTCCATCACCACCCAGTAGCCTTGCCTGGATTGCTCTCTCAAGTTTGACCTCTTTTTAAGTTAATGCTTATTCTTCTTTCAGATTTCAACTCAATATCACTCCCTCAAAGAACTTCCTCTGCTTCCCCAAACTGGGTCAGGCCCCCTTTATATGCTATCATAGCTCTTCTTACTTGACACTTCTTTCCCTCAGATTTTATATTTTCATAAAATATTTTGTCCAACCTTCATCTAAATCATTCTTCCCTCTTCCATTCCCTCAAAAATGTTCCATAATTCATCTGAAAATGCTCCAAGTCTCAGGTACTGAGAATCCTGACAGAATAAGTCTGAATAAGTAATTCAAAGAAGGAGACAAGGACATTGAAAAAAACATAAAACAGTATGTAATATCTGCCATATATAATTATGAGAGATCAGAGATCTCAGGTGGGGGTGGTCAAAGAAGTCTCACTGATTGGGTTTTGCAAGCTATATTTTTCATACTTAACTTCCTCACAGACTATATTCCTTTATTCAGAACATTTGTAAAAATTGTTAGTGCTCAATATTTTCTTTTAACCCAATCCTCAGGGGTATATCTAGATAATTTGAATCTGGAAGTCCTTTCCATTTACTTCCAAATGTATAGACTCACCACAACCTTAAATGTCTTCATTCTCCTTTAATTTCCATTTACTTATCCTGCCCTAATATTTTTGCCCATTCTCTACTTTCCTTTTCTTCAAAAAACTAATCTATTGCACTCATTCCCTGTAATGTGTTCAAAGCTTTGTCTTCTTAGAGTAGGTAAATTTAACAAGAAACTCCTGAAATTGCTACCCAAAGAAATGAGTCTCCATATGAGTGGAGGGTCTGTTCCAAAGCCTTTAATTCACAACAACAGGCAAGGCCTTGTATTCTGCCTGTAAGGAAGGTCAACACTGCCAACACAAACATGACTTTCCAAGTTTGCTGACTGTGTGTGTTTCTTGGGTTATTTCTCTTTCCAACAAATATGAGAACAACTTGAAATAATCATCACCTTCAACTTTTACAAAAAGAACATTACCTATTATGAAAGATATTGAATTTCAAGGAAATCTGACAACCCGCAGTTCATCTGTGACATTTGCCTGGACTGCTCTTCTGCTCTCTTCATGCTTGACTAATTCATACACTTCATTCAGCCTAAGTTTCAACATCATATCTTTAGGGAAACCTTTCTCTTCTCCTGACTTTCATTACTATGGTAGCTGTGCTTCTTCTTCCAAAATACTTACACAAATGTAATTACTTGTTTAATCTCCACAAGAGATGGGTATATCTTGTCTTAAGCTGTTTTCTTGGGCTGAACACAGTGTCTGACACATTTCAAGGCCCTCGAAGTCAGTATTTATTAAATTGAATTGCTGTGTCTGTGCCCTATACATGCTTCTATTGCTACACTCAACACATGATATAGTAATTCATTTATTTTCATGTCTATCTACAGCCCTTCACAGAAAGTCTCTTAAAAGAAATAATAAATTATTCATTTTTGAATTCCCAGAGTGTAGCACATTACCAGGGACCTCAATAAATGTGGAAAAATAAAGGAAGGAAGGGAAGAAGGGAGGAAAGGAAGGAGGAAGGGGGTGGAGATCTCACTGGAATTTCTATAATTCCAATAAGGTCTTAATAAAAACAAACCAATATATCTGTAGGGAATCACAATGAACATTGTAAAAGTAGAGACTAAGGCTTTCAGTTTTTGACGATTCAAAGATTCAGAAAAACTTCCAATTTCTTTTTTTTTTTAAGATTTCATTTATTTATTTTTAGAATGAGGGGAATAGAGGGAGAAGGAGGAGAGAAACATTCATCAGTTTTCTCTCAGACATGACCTAATCAAAGACTACCAACCAGGGACCAAACCCACAACCCAGGCATGTGCCCTGACCAGGAATCAAAACAGGAACCTTTCACTTTGCAGGAAGATGCCCAACCAACTGAGCCACACTGGTCAGGACAAATTTTTAATTTCTTGAAAGGTTCTTTAGTCAGCTGTTTGCCAGGATCTATAGCATCCTTATTACCCTTTTAAGAGAATAGAAGAAAAACATAATATTTCTGAGGACCTACTATGTGCTAGGTACTTTACATACAGTACCATTATTAGTTCAACAGTAGTCCAACTGAATATTCATTCATTCAGTTGCTACGAGGTTACATGCATGTGACCCTGGGGATCAAAGATTTGTTAATAGATATTTTAAAAAATATATGACTCCAAGAACTAAACACAGATTTCTGTTGTGTTCTGACCAATGCAGGGGTTTGGGATGCTCTATCTCTATTACTTTAGCCTAGGATTCCACTAGACCATATCACAGTACAGTCTGGTGGTTAACTAACTCATCATAAGACCTTTATAACTTAAATAACCTCAAGTCAGGATTTCTCTACTTGGATAAGGTCAATTAATTTCAAAATCTAAATTGAATACTTACACTTTTTGCTTTACATTCATTTCACTATCTCTCAAGTTTTTCAAAAATGTTTAATTCTTGATTCTATCATCAAACATATAAAACTAGCAGCCTGAAATTACAACTCTCTTAACTTATCTGTACAGGTCTTTCATTTTGAACAGTTTCAGGGGAGCCCATTCACACTACAGTCTATGAAAATGGCACCTTCTGAAGTTCTGCAGTGACCCAGAATTAGGATCTGCCATTGCTCATCTGTAAAATCAATGGATTGGAACAAACCTCACTCTGTGATTTGTGGTTCCTTGCACTTTTAATAAATATTTCATTTACTTAAAATAATTGAGTAGGAGAAAACCACAGAGAAGCATGTGTGTACCCCAGGTCTTAACTTGTATTCTTAGAAGACTGCTTTAACTAGTTCAACAGTCATACTTCACTTCCTTTAGAGTACCATAGGTCTTCAATAGTGTAGGGGAGAGAGAGAGAGGAAGATGGTGGAGTGAATGGAAGCTACACTGACCTCTTACCAGGACCAATCTGGAATTATAACTAAATTGTGGAGAAATCAATGGAACAAAAAAATGAACCATAGTGAGAGAGCAGCCTTATAACTTCAGACAGACAGAAAAATCATTTTCAGCACAACTTGACTGACAAAGTGTGCTATGGAGACTTGAGAATGTTGGCTGGGAACCCTCAGGCAGAAGTGTCAGAGGGATATTTAAGTGACCAATTGGAATCCCCTCAGAAGAGTGGGATCTAAACCATAAGCAGGGATACCCAGCCTACAGTACCAGAGACCAGCCAGCTGCAAAAAGCAGTAGGGCTGCTCCCTGCCAGAGATGGGTGGCTGGACATGCAAAGAGCCATTTCAAGGGTCAATGAATAAATTTTCATTTGCAACCACTTATCCTGGGCTCTGGCAAAGGTGGGCGTAAAGTGAGCTAGAGATGCCTGGGGAGAGATTGGGGCTGAAGGTTTTGGGAAGAGAACTGAGAAAGTAGCCACCAGGATCCTGGGGTTGACTCATCCCTCATATGGCAGTAGCCATCTTACACAGGCAGGCCACTGCCCTGAATGGTGGGAGCCTGAGAGGAAACAATAGCCCCACCCACAGAAAGGAATCTCCCCTGACCTTGTGCTGCTTAAACCTGAGTGCAAAGTGACTAGATTAAAAACTGAAGGAGATAGCCACAGATAGTGTATCCTAGGAAGTCTCAAACAGGATGCTTAAGGTCAGACAAGGTCAACATCTGACATCGCCAGAGGCAGGTCGATAAAGAAAAAACAGCATTAAATACTAGAAGCTACAGGGACAAAATCCACTGTGGTCTTCTCCATGATTGCGATATTTTCTTTACTACATAGCTTTTTAACTTTCATTTCTTGTCCATCAAGTTGGTGCATATTAAATCACTAGATTTTATACCATAGTTTATTTCTCTCCTTTCTTATAATAGCCTTAGTCTCTTCACAGCTTTATTAATACTGGTTCATTTGCTGTTGATAATGGGAATGCAGGGCACAGTTATTTTTGAGGCCATGAGTTTGTTTCCTGGGCTTTGTGGTTTTGCTCTGGCAGCCAATTAATGGAAAGGCAAAGAAGCTACCCCCAATTGAAAGGAAGGAGGAATCCTCAGAAAGACTACTAAATGAAAAAGAGAAAAGTAAACTATCAGATATTGAGTTCAAAACAATGGTTAAAAGGAAGCTCAATGTACTCAATGAACTCAGTTAGAATTACCAAAAACAACAATGAAATTATGAAGAACTTACTGCAAAAAAAGTCAGCATGGAAAAGAACTTAAAAATTATCAATGGGAACCAAGAGGAAATGAATAATACAATTTCAGAATTCAAGAACATACTAGAAGTAATCAAAATCATGCTAGATGAAGCAGATGATTGAATAAGTGAGCAGGAGGATGTGGTAGAAAAAACTCCCAGAAAGAGCAAAATAATGAAAAAATGCTCAAAAAGAATGAAGACAGGTTAAGGGAAATGCAAGACAACATGAAATGTAATAATACCTGTATAATAGGAATGCCAGAAGGAGAAGAGGAGCAAGGGAGAGAAAACCTGTTTGAAAGAGTAATGATGGAAAACTTCCCTTATTTGAGGAGAGAAAAATCACACATGTCCAGAAGCACGGAGGATCCAAATCAAGAGGAACCCAAAGGGTCCCACTCCATGACACATCATAACTAAAATGGCAAAATACAAAGACAAATAATCTTGAAGGCTCAAGGGGAAATGGGAAGTAACATGCAAGAGAGCCCCAATAAGGCTAGCAGCTGACTTCTCCATAGAAACACTAGAAGCCAGAGGAAATGGCAAGAAATATTCCAAGTAATGAAAAACAAAGGCCTGTAACGAAGGCTAGTCTACCTAGCAAGGCTCTCAATTAAAGAAAGGCAAAATAAGGAGTTCCCCAGACAAACGAAGGGTAAAAGATTACACCTCTAACAAACCAGCCTTGCAAGATATGCTAAATGGGCTGTTTTAAGAAGATGAAGAAAAAGAGTAAGAGAAAGAGTAACACAAATACAAAGGAAAAAAATGAATAAGTACCTATCAATAATAACCTTCAATGTAAGTGGATTAAATGTTCCAATTAAAAGACATAGAGTAGCTGAATGGACAAGGAAACTTTACCCACACATATGCTGTCTACAAGAGACCCACCTCAAAACAAAAGACCTGCACAGGCTGAAAGTAAAGGGTTGGAAAAGAATATTCGAAGCAAATGGACAGGAAAAGAAAAGGCAGGGTAACATCCTTATATCAGACAAAATAGACTTCAAAACAAAAGCCATCAAAAGAGACCCATAAGGCACTTCATAATACTGAAAGGAAGAATCCACCAAGAAGACATAAACATTGTAAAACTATATGCACCTAAATTAGGAGCACCCAAATGTATAAGGAAAATCCTGGAGGACCTCAAGAAAGATAGAGACAACAACATACTTATAGTAGGGGTTGTAATACCCCACTCTCAACAATGTGTAGATCTTCCAAACAAAATAACAACAAGGATATTGTGGAATTCAATGATGCATTAGATCAAAGGGACTACGTGAAATATGTAGACCCTTTCATCCCAAAGAAACTAAATACACATTCTTTTCAAATGCACATGGAACATTTTCAAAGATAGACCATATGATAGGACACAAAACAAGCCTCAACAAATTCAAGAAAATTGAAATAATTGCAAGCATTTTCTCAGATCTCAAGGGTTTAAGTAGGAACCAACTTCAGGGAAAAAACTCAATCCATTCAAACACATGGAGACTGAATAACATGCTATTATACAATGACTTGGTTAATAATGAGACCAAGGAAAAGATCAAAATATTTCTGGAAACAAGTGAAAATGAACATACAACAGCTCAAAACCTATGGGGCTCAGCGAAGGCAGTCTTGAGGGGAAAGTTCATAGCAATACAGACATACTTGATAAAAATAGAAACATTTCAAATAAACAACCTAACCCTACATCTACAAGAACATAACAAACCAGAAATAACAACCAGAGTGAGCAGACAGAAGGAAATAATCAAGATCAGAGCATAATTGAATAACATAGAGACAAAAAGAACAATTCAAAGGATCAATAAATCCAGAAGCTTGTTCTTTGAAAAGATAAAATCCACAAGGCTTTAAGCAGAGTCATCAAGAAAAAAAGGGCAAGAATGTAAAGAAATAAAATCAAAAAATGAAAGAGGAGAAATTACAACTGATACCACAGAAATACAAACGATGGTAAGAAATTACCACAAACAACTATACATCAAGAAATTTGACTGTCTGGATGAAATGGACAGATTTCTAGAAAACAGTAATCTTCCAAAACTGAATGAAGAAAAAGTAGAAATCCTGAACAGACTGATAGTGACTGGTGAAATTGAAACAGTAATCAAAAAACTCAAGAAACACAAAACCACTGGACCAGATGGATTCACAGGAGAACTTTGTAAAACATTCAGGAAGAGCTAAACCCTTTCTCAGGTTATTCCAAAATATCCAAGAACAGCGGAGACTCTCAAACTCTTTTTAGGAGGCCAGCATCTTCCGAATCCCAAAATCAGTTAAAGACACAACAAAGAAAGAAAACTACAAACCAGTATTGTTGATGAATATAGACACTGAAATCCTCAACAAAATATTAGCACCTCATCAAGTAACATTAAAATCATCACCACCATGACCAAGAGGGATTCATCCCAGGGATGCAAGAATGGTATATTATTCACTAATCAATAAATGTAATACATCACATAAACAAAAAGAAAAAGAAAAATGACATGATCATATAAGGCACAACACACATTTATGTTAAAAACACTCTGCAAAGTGGGTGTACCTCAACATCATAATGACCATATATGAAAAACTTACAACCAACATCATACTTAATAGGTAAAAATAAAAAGCTTTCCCACTAAAATTGGGAACAAGACAAGGATCTCCCCTTTTACCACTTGTATTCACCATAGTATTGGAAGTCCTAGCCACAGCCATACAACAAGAAAAAGAATTAAAAGGCAATCAAATTGGAAAGTATGAAGTAAAACTGTCATTGTTTGCAGATGACCTGAGAGTGTACATAGAAAACCCTATAGACTTCACCAAAAAACTACTCGTCCTAATTGAATTTGGCAAAACAGTGGGAGGCAAAATCAATATTCAGAAATCGAAGGCATTTATGTACACCAACAATGAAATATCAGAATCAGGAATCAGGAAAAAATCCTTACTAGAGCAACAAGAAAAAAAAGTACCAAGGAATAAACTTAACCAAGTAGGTAAAAGACCTGTACTCAGAAAACTACACAATACTGAAGAATGAAATTAAGGAAGACACAAATAGATGGAAGCATATACCATGTTCATAGATTGGAGGAATTAACATCATCACAATATCCATGTCACCCAAAGCACTTTATAGCTTCAATGCAATCCCTATTAAAATAACAATGACATATTTCACAAGTATAGAACAACCATTTCAAAAATTTATATGGAATCATAAATGACCCCGAATAGCTGCAGCAATTTTGGGAAAGAAGACAAAGCAGGAGGGATCACAATTCCTGACATCAAACTATACTATAAGGCCACTGTAATTAAAACAGTCTGGTACGGACATAAGAACAGATGCATAGATCAGTGGAACAGAATAGTGAGCCCAGAAATAATTCCATATCTCTACAGTCAATTAACATTCGACAAGGGGGGGCAGAAGCATAAAATGGAATAAAAATACCTTCTTCAACAAATGGTGTTGGGGCATCTGGACAACTACATGCAAAAAAAAATGAAATTCGACCACCAGCAGACACCACACACGAAAATAAACTCAAGATGGATAAAAAACTTAAATATGAGTCACAACACCATAAAAGTCCTAGGGGAGAACATAGGCAGGAAAACCTGATATTCCATGCAGCAATATTTTCACTGAAATGTCCCCTAGAGCAAGGGACATAAAGGAAAGAATGAACAAATTGGACTAATAAAATTAAAAGATTCTGCACAGCTAAAGAAAACATCACCAAAATGAAAAGGGAACAAATTGTATGGAACAATATATTTGCCAATGATACCTCAGACAAGGGTTTGATCTCCAAAATATACAAAGTACTCACACAACTCCACTCTAAGAAGACAAATGTTCCAGTTAAAAAATGGGCAAAGGACCTGAACAGGCACTTCAAAGAAGAGGACATACAGAGGGCCCAGAAGCATATGAAAGGATGATCAGCATCACTAACCATCAGAGATGCAAATTAAAACCATAATGAGATGCCACTTCACACCAGTCAGAATGGTCATCATAAACAAATCAACAAGCAAAAAGTGCTAGTGAGGATGTGGAGAAAAGGAAACCCTAGTGCACTGTTGGTGAGAATGAAGACTGGTGCAGCCACTGTGGAAAACCGTTTGGAATTTCCTCAAAAAACTAAAAATGGAACTGCCTTTTGACTCAGCAATTCTACTTCTGGGATTATACACTAAGAACCCTGAAACACCAATTCAAAAGGACCTCTGCACCCCAGTATTCATAGAAACACAATTTACAATAGCCAAGAGTTGGAAGCAACCTAAGTGCCCAACAGTAAATGTGTGGATCAAAAAGCAATGGTACATTTACACAATGGAATACTATGCACCTGAAAGAAAGAAAGAGTTATTATCTTTTGTGACAGCATGGATTGCACCAGAGAGCATTATGCTAAGTGAAATAAGCCAAGCAGTGAAAGGCCGATACCATGTGATATCACCTATAAGTGGAACCTAATCAAAAAAATAAAAAAGCAATCAAAATATAACCAGCAACATTGAAATAAAAATCAAACTGACAGTATCCAGAGGGGAAGGGAAAGGGGGATAATAGGGGAAAATAAAGGGTAGGGTCATCAAGGACGTGCATAAAGGACCCATCAACAAAGCCAAATGGGGGAAGGTCTAGCTGTGGGAGGTGGGGGTGGGTGGGACAGGTGAACGTGATGGTGGGAAAATGTTGACAGAAACAAAACAAAACAAAAGAAAAAATAGGAGGAGGCTAAGTACAGTATAGGAAATTGAGAAGCCAAAGAACTGATATGTACAACCAATAGACATGAACTAAGGGTGGAGAGCAATGTGATGGGGTGCAGGGTGGAAGGGATAAAGGGGAAAAAATGGGAAAACTTTAATTTCATAATCAATAAAAAAAGAAAAAGTTGAATTTTAGTGATGTTCAAAAGAGAAATAAGCACTTCACAGTCTCCAATCAAGCACAGAACAGGTAGATGTGGGAAAGAGCTGCTATGGCTACAGAACAAGAATATCAGACAAGCATAAACATATGCTTTTTATAAGCATAAACATACATACATTTATGTTTATATATTCTCACTGTTTTCTATTCAATGATGGCATACAGTATACACTATTCTGTATCTTTTATTGAATACAATATATTTCCAAAAAACTGCACAAGTCTTAAGTATAGAGCTCAATCACCTTTCTTTTTAAAAAATTTTACAATGGTCATTGATATCATTCTCCATCAAGATTTACTGTGCTGTTTCATTTTCTTTGTCATCCTTATAATGTTCTACCATTTGTATGTACTATAATTTTTTTAACAAATAAATGCCTCAATGGAAAAAAAAGTGTATGGAAGAGAGCAAATTGCCACTTCTGTGTCACACTGAGCATAATCAATCATTTTTTGAATCGATGAAACATGTATTTTAAAAATCCCTGAAAGAAGAAAGCTGATTTACATTCTATCAATCTTATCAACCAAGGGACTAGAGTAACTGGTCTGAAAGTCACTGATATTTTGTGACTTTGTAATCTACAAGCATTTATGTGCCTTTCTCTTTCAGTTTTGCTTTGGTTGACACCCAAAATAGCAAAACCTGATTAGCTGTTCCTAAAAAGACAGTGCCATGCAACACAGTGCTGGTTGAATATAAAACCAATAGCACTACATGCTTTTAAGTTACTAATTATACGTCCTGAAAGTTAATGATAAATTAGAAAATATTTAAAGGAGATATGATAAATGTACTTTCATCTATAAAAGTCAAAATGTGGATGTGCAAAAGCCGTACCTGAATGGGAAAGAGCTTAGTGGATTCAAGAACCAGGGTGATAGGACAATAGTGGAAGATAAGCCAAGATGTGTCAAATAATGTACATTTGTAGGCCATGTTAAGGATCTTGGACTTTATCTCAAGTGTGATTGAATACCATTGTCCAACAGTAGAGTAATGGTTTAGTATATTAGATTATCTCAATACCACAGAATACTGCCCATCAGTGATTTCCAAAATATGTTCTAAACACTTATTTTTGGAATAGATCTTTCATCATATATATTTTTAAGTTTCATGTTAAAATTAATATGAAGAAAATAAAATATTCTCATATTTTTCTTAAAATACATTATAGGCTTTGAAAACTCCTACAGTAAAGAAATATGTTTACTCTTACAACCTCTCAAGCTTATCTGACCTCAGAGATGTTTCACATTCTCCAAGTAACATCAGTGAAAATCCCAAGAAAGCTAGCATTCTATAAAGTATCCTTTGTTAAACATAGCTACATATACATTTTAAGTGATCCTATATAGAAAGGCCATAGAAAAATGAAAAACATACCATGATTGCAACTATATAAAAATATGTATGCATGAGAAGGTAACGTGCAACAATTAAAATGTCTGTTGCTTAGGGTGACAGATTTTTCAGTGATTTCATTTCCCTACTGCCTTTCTTTAACTGTGATAGTAAATCATTTTTTCAATTAAAATTACAAAGTAATAAAAAGTTATGAGCCATATTTTTAATGTATTAGAAATTTTGTCAATTCATTCAGTCCATGGGCTGCTGCATAAATTTCACTTCATGAATGTGTCCAGAGATTGTGCAAGCTGAACATTTTATGATGGAGAAGAAACTAATCATAATAAAACCAGTCATAATCCCCTTGCTGGCAGGTTGAACTATTAACATCTCTTAATTGGATGAATTAATTACTTTATTTATTTTTTATTTGTATTTTTTTAATGCACACCTATGTTTATTGCATCATTTTTCATGGTGGCCAAGACATGGAAACAACCAAAGTGTCCTTTGGTAGATGATTAAAGATGTATTATATACAGTGTAATACTACTTAGACAAAGGGAAGAAAGACCTCTCATTTGTAACATATTTTCAATGGTACTGTAAATAGAATTCTCTCTTTAATTTCATTTCTTTTGTTTTACTTTTTTTATTTTTTATTGTTGTTTAAGTACAGATTTGTCCATTCCCCCCCCCACCCTCGAGCCCACCCCCTTTGACTTTGTCCAATGGTCCCCCATATATATTCCTTGACCACTCTTCCCCTGTTTGCCCCCATCTTCCCCTCCCTGTCTCCTCTGTTCACTGTCAGTTTGTTCTTCATTTCAATTGTCTCCAGTTACATTTAACTTGCTTATTTGTTCTGTTGATTTCCCTCCACTTATAGGTGAAATCATATGGTATTTGTATTTTACAGCCTGGCTTATTTCACTTAGCATAATGCTCTCCAGATCCATCCATGCTGTTACGAATGGAGAACCCAGAAATAAGCCCCTGTCTCTATAGTCAATTAATATTTGGCAAAGGAGGCAAAAACATAAAATGGAGTAAAAATAGCCTCTTCAACAAATGGTATTGGGACATCTGGATAGCTATATGCAAAAAAATGAAACTCGACCACCAGCTTACACCATACACAAAAATAAACTCTAGGTAGATAAAAGACTTACAGTGCAAATATAAGTCACAAAACTATAAAAGTCCTAGAGGAGAGGATAGGTATGAAAATCTCAGATAGTCCATGTAGCAACATTTTCACCAATATGTTTCCTAGAGCAAGGGACATAAAGGAAAGAATAAACGAATGGGATTTCATCAAATTAAGAAAGTTCTGCATGACTAAAGAAAACATCAGCAAAATGAAAAGGGAACCAACTGTTTGGGAAAATATATTTGCCAATGATACATCAGACAAGGGTTTGATTTCCAAAATATATAAAGAATTCACAGGACTCCGCTCTAAGCAGACAAACAATCCAATTAAGAAATGGGCAAAGGACCTGAACAGACATTTCTCCAAGGAGGATATACACTGGATGAATTAATTTAAACCAAAAGGCAGTCTAATTCACTCCATATTTAACTACAGGCTTCCTTCATGGGATTCAGGGAATCTTCTAAACTTACCTTTCAATCCCATTACTACCCAGAAAGCCATTTCAAAGAACATTTCATATGTACAGATCAAAACCTTTTGTAACTTTGGTGTTGGGGCCAGAACTAGACTATGGCTAAGAACAGAAAAATTTAAAAGACAAAATTCTTACCCACAATTAATTCTTGGTAGGCTATAACAGACATGCAAAAAATTGTAATGCAGAATAAATACTTTATCTTTGGTATATATTAGCATATGTTAGTGCAAAGGGGAGATAAGCTGGTTCTTCCTCAAATAGGGAGAGTGGATCAGGAAGGTTTCAAAGAGGATTTCAAGGATGAAATGTTTGAGCCACATCTTCAAAAATGAGCAGGAATTTGCCAGGTGGATGAGGTTAGGGGCATTCCAAGCAGAAGAGAGCACGAAGCATAGATGTGTGATCCAGCCAAAATACCACACAGAACATTGTAAGAGGGCACAGGAAAATCTTCCATGAATCCATCAATCAAGATAAACAAGTGACTACTATAAAGCAAGAGTATTTTCAGAGAAGTAGGGAGGAAGGCACAGATCACAGTCAACTGAACAGTGAATGGTCTCAGGAAGCACATTGAATAGATCTGGTCATTTGTTGAGTAACGTTTCGCAAGTGATATTCTTAACTCATGTAATAAGCAGGTGCTTATGATGGGATTCTGTTACACATATATTGATACAAAATATATTTTGTAACTCTGAACTTCTAACGTTTAGCACTGACACAATCTAGAGTATAAGTGAGTCTTATGATTTCAAACAGGTCGTTCTTTCACTTCTTTAAAAACCGTAGTACTTAATGATGGGTTGCACACAAATCTTGATCTCCTCAGATGAAACTGCTATATAAATATAAAGGGTAATTTATTAAATTTATTTCAAGTGCAAAGATTCCCAAAGTTTTTGGCAAAGAAGTACAAGTTCCAAGATCTTCAATGAAACAAAGAGGAAAGTGGTGCATATTCATAGAGACATTATACTTTGAATGTTTGTGGCAGCATTTATCTGAGGGTTGCAGGACACGTTGTCAGTATGAAGAAAGTGGTCTGTCCTTGTATTTAAAGAGAGTTAAAGGGGTGTTATAAAATGCAAGAATTGCATGGGATCTTAAGCATCATCTATCCAATCTCTTCATTCTATAAATGAAGAAACAGAATTAGAGGGGTTAAGTAGGTTTCCCACATAACATACAGTGAGTCAAAACCAAAACCAAGACTGCAACCCAAGGTTGCATCTTCCAGTACTCTAGTGAGTTTGTTTTCACTGCACCATCCTGGTCCATCCCAAAGGCCAAACTACATCAGAAACAGACCTAAGACATCAGTTAAAGGTTGAGTCAACAATAAAGTGATCCTCTTACCCGTCAACCTGTGACTTAAAACATATTTTACAGTGAGTATGGTGAAGGGAGGGTCACTCTGAACACCTACTACAGGACAGTCACTTTGTTGGGGGCTGCCCATACACTCACAACACAATGATGCAAACTTATTGTCTCATCATTTCATAGTCAGTCTGTACACAGATATTTCCTAGAGGGCTATTATGTGCCAAAGACTGTTCTAGGCTCTAGATATCACACTGAACAAGACAGAGTCTCTTCCTACAAAGAATTACATTCTAGTTGGTGGAGATAATTAACAATTCAAGTAATGAATACATAAGAGAGGAGTAAGCTACTAGACATAGAAATAAAATGAAATGATGAAACAAGAAGGAAGGCAGGAGAGTGGACATTGCCTTGTCTAGTGTGGTCAGGGAAGGCCTTCTCCAGGTCTTCTTCTCACTTGCTGATAAGAAGGACATGTAATAGGACATCAGGCATGAACCTGCACAGGCCCAGAACCTAATATCCAGGGGCAAAACCAAGCCACAAGTTAGGGCAGGGTATGTGTGAGCCTATATGTGGAGGCACAAATCTGTCCAAGTATCACCAACAAAAGCAGGAGGAAATGGACTAAGAGTTCAAAAGAATTTTTTGTAACAGTTTGGGGCTGTTTCCTCTGGCTTTTATTAAGTTGAGCTACTTAATATACAATGGTCTTCACCTAGAGGCCTTCATTCAATTGTGCCTCCTTCTTTCCATACAACTCCTGTCATTTTAATTGGATATAACTGTTTCATAACTGATGGACTGAAGAAAAGTGATATAGATAACTATCAAGATCCCCATGCTAATCATAAGCACTTCCTGTATCAAGACAAACGGGGCAGATGAGGAGGGTGGAAATGTGGGTCTAAGGGGCATTTTAATAAGCATAAACAGATTGAACCCAAAATGCATTTAATATCATCAGGACTTCTTAAGGGAAAACAGCAATAAGACGTTGGAGTTAATTTGAGGCCTCTGACCTTGATAGAGTTGGATGCAATACAAAGCTCATAAAGTCAATCTGCTTTGGGAATGTTAAAAAGAAACACTTGTTTGGAAAGAATTTTTAAGTATGAAATAGAAAGACTATTTTCAGTGGAATTTGTGAGAGTAAACCTGACCACACACTGGAGGTTGAGAAAAGACGTATCACTGAGGGAACTGCCGCTCAGCTCCCAACAGTTTTCATGCCCAGCACCCAACTGAGAAATTACGTGCTCTGATTAATGTCGGCAACACGCTAAATGACTCCACATTGTACTCTCAAGTTCAATCTCAGCTTTGTTGCCATTCTTTCCTCCTCCCCACAGCAGTCCTTGTGGGTTGTTTTTTTTTTAATTCCGTGGTAACTGTGTATCCTTAAGAATCACACACCTTGAGTTTAACTGTTTTCACAAATCACTTCCTCATTTTCCACTGGTAAGTATTGTGCGTGTTCACAGAGAATGCCACATTTCTATGAAAAGGTTCCATTTGTATCCACTAGACTACACTTCCTCCAGCACACCCCAAACCAGGCTAAAGTCAACAGGCAAAGGGACACCACACCTGAAGCAAGCCTACCTACCGCACATCTGGGCTAGTTGTAGCATGTCTTAGATCTCTCCTTACTATTCTTTAGTGTCAGGATGGACACTTCATCCTTCATTTGCCTTTTGCTGTGGTATTCTTGAACATTTTGGATCACTGGGAAAAAAAAGAATTCCTATTTCTCTAGTTCATTTTCTTGGTTAGCTTGTTCTACCACTGTACCAAGTACCAGTGGATTCTTCCTGTGATCAACACATGAAAATGTCGAGCCATCTCTGGAAACTCCGTCATTCTACTGCACCCATGAGGATGAGGTGACAATGATATAAGCACCAGATGACACTGAATTACAAGAGGCAGACTCTGAAGACTGGAGAAGCTGAAATATATCTGAGTGGCCTCAGACTGCAGACTGAAGGGTGTCTTCCTATTTTGACACCTCTATTTCCTATTCTTTGGGTTTGTTAATCCAGAAAGACAAAACTCCCCTTTGATTCTCTATAAAGACTTTGAATAATGTACTCCAATGATCATTGCTCTTGAGTTGTTTCCACTTAAAAGCTAAGACAACTTGGCCTTCATAATATTTTAAATATAAAGTTATTTGCCCTTTGAAGAGATTAGAAACATAAATTTGAAAATGGTTTTTATGGTATGATAATAACAATAGATATTTCCTGTTGATCATTCCTCACCATGGTAAGGGAGAAAATAAAAAAAAACTTAGGTTAGATTTGTAGTGTTTTGATTTTAGTGTATTTTTTAGATATAAAAATGGTAATTCGGGTAATTGTCAAAAATTATCTCAATTCAGCTTTTTCCACTGCAATAAAGGATTTTTAGATTGTGAACCATACAGATGATAAAATATGATATGCTATAAAACATACAAAAATGTATATAAATATATAAACAATATCTATAGCCTAGAGGTTTAAAGCCTAAGAGACCATGTATTTTACATTTTTGTAGTTCACCTTATGGTCTAATTTTCTCATTTCAGATCTTTTGGATCAAAGATATGGAATTAAGAGCCATGATTTTATATAGCTGTATATAACATTTTATAATATGCATGTAGTAAATTGCATGTTTTTTATTAAACTTAATGATATACTGTGTTTGCCATGAATATATAGTCAATCCTCATTATTCAAGGAATCCATATCTACAAATTCCCCTACTTGCTAATTTATTTGTAACCCCAAAAGCAATATTTACAGCACTTCTGTTGTCATTTGCAGACATGAAGAGCTGTGAAAATTTTGAATCCTCTGATGTACACTTTTCCAGGTGGGGTGTAACAAGGTGACACGCGACCTCCTCATTCAGCTCTTGCAGTATAAACAAGTGTCCTTTTCATGGTCTTTTTAGTACAATGTTTTTTGCATTTTTTGTACTTTCTATAGGCAATTTCACTGTGTAAAAAGGTCGCAAACATAGTGCTGACGTGTTGTCTAGTGTTCGAAGCACAGGAAAGCTGTGATGTGCTCTACAGAGAACATATCAAGAGCCAAATGCAGTTCACAAACACTCTGTCCACAGGAGCCATGACAGGGCTACAGGGCTGAGGCATGTGTTCTATGGCCAGGTTATCTCACCTGATTGGGGCAAGTTAAGATGGGAGAAGAGAGAGGAAAACAAAAATGGTCAGAAAGGGAGCTGGACAGAGGTTCAAAGGGAAGACAAAAGGCAGGGTCTGGTGGGATGACTGTGTAGGAATCTAAGAGTTTGCAGAGCAGTTAGTGATCATGACCTTTGGCCTGGAAGGAAGGAGGAAAGCAGCTGAAGTACTGACAGGGAGTGGAAGATGGTGATGGCTACCTGAGGAACCTCTGAGGGAGATGAACAAATTTTCCAAGGTCCTCCCAGCTCTTTGGGTTAATAATGCTAGGGTAATGATATGGAAGAATAGTGCAGGTTGGCAGATCAGCTTTGTTCATTTTTATTGAAATTTTTACTTGCCACCAGAGTCTTTAAAAGAAACAAAAGTCTTCTGGGGACCACAACTTCACCAGTCTCTAGCAGTATTTAATAATATAATATGTCTTTTTATTTTCTTAAGCTGTAACAAAAATGATACGAAGACTTTTTCTATTGCCTGGTTATCTCCAATGGTTACATCAGTATAGTCTTTTTAACTTTAAAACTTCTCAATCATATGCAAAAGTAGAGAAAATAATTAAATAGACTCCCATGTATTTATCACCTAGTTTCAATAATTTTCAACATTTTAGCCCAGAGTTTTTAGCTCCTTATTTGACTAACAAAGCTTTCATTTATTTTTTTCATTCAAAAACTACTTATTGAGAAACTATGGCAAGCAGTTTTCAAGTACTAGGGAATACATGACTGGGGAAAAAAGAAAAAGATACCTGCTATCAAGGAGCTTACATCCTAGTAAGACAAGTAATAGCTATTTTACTGATAGCCATGAGCCATCACTGTTCTGGACAATTTACTTTAATCCTCACAACATTCCAGTAAGGGAAGTACTCTTGTTATCCTGTTTAGACTGATGAGGAAATTATAATACGGATAACTTAGGTAACTTTCTCAAGGTCACACAGCTATCAAATATAGATGGGATTCAGACTGGTTCCAGAATCTGTGTCTTTAACCACCCTGCACACTGCTTCTCTATGCCTCAGTAAGTCCTGTCTCTTTCAAAAATCACTTCTATGCAAAATACTGGGTGGGATTCTCTGGCTTCTCTGACATGTTAAGAATTACAACAACCAAGCAGATGTTAACTACACAAATCTTTTTCATCATATTTATCCCATAGAATCTTTAGATTAAAAGTTGTGGTCATTTGTCCTTGTTGGTACTATTTCCTCTTAAAAGACATGTCCTTATATAGAAGTCAATTCAAATATTATTGCAAATTAAACTACTTTTTCTTAATTATCAAAAATCCTACATTTTCTACCCCAATATTAAGAACAATTAACATTTATTGAACCTTTGCTATGTACCAGGAACTGGGCTAAGTACCTTAGTTACCTTCATATGGACCACATAACAACTCTAAAATAATTATTATCCCCATGTTACAAATGGAGACGTGGAGGTACAGATTGTGTAACCTATCCAAGGTCATGCAACTAGAAAGTGGCAGAACCAGAACCTGTCCTTATTCTACATTCTTAACTACATTACCCCTACTACCACATCCACCTTAGAGGACTTCTCTATTCCATAAAATCCAGGAACTCTTTTGATGACTCAGCAAAAATATTTTACACGTACTGTATAATAGTATTCTTCAAAACAAAACTTTTCAGCTTTGTATTGTCTCACTCTACTTTTCAAATTTCAGTAAAAACTTGAGTTAGTTCTCTAAAGAGCTCTGGAAGTATTAATTTTTAAATTAGTTATCTGATCCTATTTTATCATTCAAGGCTGGGGCAAACCAACGCATGTGGAGTTTTTATGACTAGGCCACACTCTCATATTAAAGGTATCTGGAGAGTCAGCAAAGGGACTGAGAACCAGGACAGAAATCACATAGTGAAGAAAGCAACCCATAATTTAGATTCCTATTTCAAGCCATAAATCACCAAGTAACAAATAGCAGAGTGTTTGACATGTAAAAGATGCTTGCTAGCTTTGGTTTAATTAATTAGTTTTAAAGTCATTTGTGAATAAATCAGATTCTCCTTTTGAAAAGTAGTCTTGAAATTCCATAACAAGTTATTACATTAATGAGAAGGTAGGGTTGTTTAATATGTTTCACTGGGTAATAGAAACCTCCATAACCTCCACTCTGGGTTAGATGTGCCTATTGGATGCTCTTATACATCTCTTTACATCTTGTAGGCCTTAGTACTTTGTAAAAATTTGTTTACATTCCTTCCGAAGAAAACAGTAAACTCCATGAAGGTAAAGATTTCTGGATTGTGTTCACAGTTTTATTTCTAGGACTCAGCATAGCACCAAGGTAAAAAAAGATCAAATAAGTTTCATTTCAATGACTGAATTAATGAAAACAATGGATGAACAAATTAAATAGGCATTCTAGTATAAGATAGGACAATGAGAGCATTCAATTCATTCTGGAACCATCTTTCTGTAAGCCACAAGAAAGTTCAAGTACTTATATTAGCACAGTGAGGCTTTCTTCAGCCAGGAGCTCTCATTGCTCTTCCATCATCCTCTCCTTCTTCCTTTCTTCTTTGTAGTTTTGCCTTTTCATCTGTTTTGGTCTCAGTGTATCATGTGTTCTTTCCTTAACTACCTTAACTCTTCTTTATTTAAAAAGAAAAGAAAAGAAAAGCCCTGGCTGGTGTGGCTTAGTGGATTGAGTGCCAGCCTATGAACCAAAGGGTCTCTGGTTAGGTTCCCAGTGAGGGCACATGCTTGGGTTGTGGGCCATGCCCCATTGGGGACCATGTGAGAGGCAACCTCACATTGATGTTTCTGTCCTTCTCTTTCTCCTTCCCCTCTTTCTAAAAATAAATAACATTTTTTTAAAAATAGAGCTAAATTAATAACCTATCAACACTTCACATTAACTTATGATGAGTAAAATCAATCCAAATGTGCTTACTAAAGAATTCTCTATGCATAAAGAAATGTCCCATGGCCAAGATGGAGGCATAGGTAGATACACTTTATCTCCTCACACAACCAAAAGAAGGACAACAACAAATTTAAAAACAAAAAATAACCAGAACTGCCAGAAAATCAAACCGTATGGAAGTCCAACAACCAAGGAGTTGAAGAATAAACATTCATCCAGACTGGTAGGAGGGGTGGAGATGGGCATCTGGGGCAGAGAGGACATGTAGAAAGGTGGCAGCTGGCAGACCAGGCTGCGCCACATTTGCGTGTAGATAAACCAGGAGGAACAACTGGGAAGTGAGAGAGACCATGCAACCCAGGGTTCCAGCGTAGGAAAAGAAAGCTTCAAAACCTCTACCAGTAAAACACTGAGAGGGTTGCAGCAGCAGAAGAAACTGTCAGTCTCATAGGAGAGTTTATTTGAAAGACCCACAAGATCCTAGAACATACACAAACCCACTCACCTGGGAATCAGCACCAGAAGGGCCCAATTTGCTTGTGGGTAGTAGGGGAAGTGACTGAAAGCTGGCCAAGAGCCAAGCAAACAGCTTTGTTCCCACTCAGACCCATCCCCCACATATAGCACCACAAGGCAGTGATGTGGGTTGCCCCACCCTGGTGAATAGCTAAGGCTCTGCCCCTCACAACATAATAGACATGCAGAGACAAAAAAAATATGGTCCAAATTAAAGAACAGATCAAAATTCCAAAAATAGAACTAAGCAATGAAGAGATAGACAACCTAACAGATGCAGAGTTGAAAACACTGGTAATCTGGATGCTCATAGAATTGGTGGAGAATGGTCGCAAAATGGAAGAAAAAGTATAGGCTATGCAAAGTGAAATAAAGAAAAATATACAGGGAACCAACAGTGAGGGGAAGGAAACTGGGACTCAAATCAACAATTTGGAGCAGAAAAAAGAAATAAACATTGAACCAGAACAGAATGAAGAAACAAGAATTCAAAAAAATGGAGAGAGGCTTTGGAACCTCTGGGACAACTCCAACATCCAAATTATAGGAGTACCAGAAGGGGAAGAGGAAGAGAAAGACATTGAAAACTTATTTGAACAAATAATGATGGAGAACTTCCCCAATCTGGCAAAGGAAATAGACTTCCAGGAAGTCCAGGGAGTCCTGGAAGCTCAGAGAGTCCCAAAGAAGTTGGGCCCAAGGAAGCACAAACCAAGGGACACCATAATTACATTACCCAAGATTAAGGATAAGGAGAGAATCTTAAAAGCAGAAAGAGAAAAGGAGAGAGTTACCTACACAGGAGTTCCCATAAAACTATCAACTGATTTCTCAAAAGAAACCTTACAGACAAAAAGGGGCTGGAAAGAAGTATTCAAAGTCATGAAGGGCAACAGCCTACATCCAAAGAATATTCTATCCAACAAAGCTATCATTTAGACTGGAAGGGCAGATAAAGTGCTTCCCAGACAAAGTAATGTTAAAGGAGTTCATCATCACCAAGCTGTTATTAAATGAAAAATTAAAGGGGCTAATCTAAGAAAAAGAAGATGATCAAAAATATTAACAGTAAAATGACAAAAAAATCACAGCTATCAACAACTGAACCTAAAAAAATAAAAACAAAAACAAGCTAAGCAAACAACCAGAACAGGAACAGAATCACAGAAATGGAGGTCACATGGAGGGTTATCAGTGGGGAGGTGGAGGGTGGAGAATGGAGGAAAAAGTACAGGGAATAAGAAGCAAAATGATAGGCACAAAATAGACAGAGGGAGGATAAGAATAGTATAGGAAAGAGAGAAGCCAAAGAACTTATATGTACTACCCATGGACATGAATGAAGTTGGGGATTGCTGGTGGGAGGCAGGGTGTAGGGAAGAGGGGAATAAATGGGAGGAAAAAAATGGGACAACCATAATCGCATAATCAATAAAATATATTTTTTTAAATGTCCCAAATCCTCATTTCTGGCCAAGGCCTGCATATTATTTTTACTTTCCCAGGGAATTAATTACCTTTATGTTATTGAATTTTTCACATATGATTAGATGATTTGCATGATGATGATTTGGGAATTACATTGACCTTAAATTGACCCTTTTCTGCCTAAAATTAAATTTTGCAGCTACCCCAAAACATTAGGAAATCTAATGCCCCTGAGGGCTTTGTGGTTAGTCATAACACAAAGGCTTAACATCTATAGGACCCATCTCTGATTTCTGCAATTATTTTGACTCTATAACATGACAAAAAGAGGAAAGAAAGATGATAAAAAGGCATCAAGCTCTTCTGGTATTTCTCAACATTACTGGCACCTCCTTTTCATTCCTTTCAATGAAGCCACTGGACTCTGAAGTACAGTGCAGAGATGGCGTTAGAGAGCACTCTGCGCTGGGGTCTGACATCTCTAGTCAGTTATTCTGCCTGGCTCAGGTTCAGGAAAAAATCTCCATCCATGTCCAGGAAGTAAAAACTCCCCTCAGTTACTATTCCTCCAGCCATCTCCAGATGAAACTAGACCACGAGTTTGTAATATTTCTCATCCCTGTTATTTCGCACTATGCTAATATCAGGCTCATAAATAGAGACCAAAGGGCCGGACATGCAAACCAGTGAAGGATTTCTTTGATTCTAAAAATGGTACTGTGCTGAGTTTGAGACATAGGTCTTAATCCCAGTTCTACCACTAACTTTTGTGACAGAAGATGGGTTCCTTTGTCTGTTTGCACTTCAGTTTCTTCACCTAGAGGAAAAGGAACCTACCCTGCCAACTTTACCCATACATTGTGAAAACAAATTAGCGGATGACTAAGTACTTTGAAAAGTAAAAGTACCTTGCAAATGAAGACATTATTATGCAGTACTTGCCTACACTCCCTTTCTAAAACTCATTGTGCTTTGTTTGATTGGTTAACTGATTGATTTTTTTTTCCTGAGCCCCTCCAAGAAGCCCTGTTAGGCAATGAACAGCAAAGCCTTCCCTTCAACACATCTGTAATTTCCCAAGGTGCGCTGGGAGGGGAAAATATCCCCCACTCTATTAATGGTCTATTCTTCCTTCTCCTCTTTCTCCTAACAAAAAGAAAAATAGTAACAACTACAATTATCGCTATTCAGCATATCAAATATTTTTCTTGCATTGTCTTATATTTGTCTTACCCCCTTTGGTGAGAATCAGTAGCCTCATTTTAAATATCGGTATCATTTTACCAGTTACTAATCAGTTGTTAGTAAGAATCAGTAGCCCCATTTTATCCATGAAACTGATCATGAGTTTAAGCAACTTTCCCCAGGGACTCCCAAACCCCAGTGGTGGGGAGGAAGAAATCCCTTAAAGTCAGAATTTCAGTAATCGTGGCAAACGAGTCAAAAAGAGTATTTTTGTTGGAGGATTTGGAGAATAGTTTTCCTAAATTACTCTTCAAACCTCCCTTCAGGGAGCACTTATGTAAATTAGTCAGTTCCAGAATTCTCACCCAAATTTCTCTCAGTTTAGAGAGCCCTGCATCCAAAAACAAAAAGTATCTAGTGCCATTTAAAATGGGGAGAGGCACATGAGAAAAAAATATGTCAAAGAATGCACGAACAAGTTTTCAGTGTACCTGCAGGCATATTTACAAATGACCACATAAATTGTGATTTAACAATCCAGTATATCATATAAAATGTCAGCAACTTTCACAGTTTTTGAAAACTAAGCAAGAGACAGGGAGAGAAGTCTGCCCTTTACACCCACACAGTGCTGTACACATGGCTTGAGTGCCCCAAAAATTCCCCTAAGCATTTTTGTCATTATGTATCACTTGTATCACTTCACAGTTTAGTCAGCCAAACCATATCCTTTCCCAACTTTAGATAAATTGCCTTTTGAAAAACTGCAAAAGACAAAATACCATGAAGCTCCCAAGTTGTAATCTCTACCCTGTTTTTCTACCAAGATGAGTAAGATTTTCCTGTTTAGTTTTTTAAAGTACATAAGCAGTGGATGTATATAGCATGAGTATCATCAATAGTATGTGTACTCATTCTTTCTTGTGTTGTAATGAGTTTTATCATTCCCTTTGCCTGGATTACAGCACTTTGAAACGTAATAAAGAAAATTACTATGCAAAAGCATATTGGAAAAAAGAGGTGTTTTTTGCCTTTTCTAACTGTGATTATGATGGATAAAGCTTAGCCATATCTTGAGAGAAAAATAGAATAAAAAAGTGAAACATGCTTTTTTACTTTTACCAAATTTATAGTCAACATTTAAACAAATCTTTTAATATACTATGGAGAAGTCAAACTTTGTAAACCAGTGTAAAATGTTTAAGCATAATTCATTTCACCCAAAGTCAAATGAGAAGTCAGCTCACCTTTTGGTGCTGTATGAAGAGTTTATTAATACTGAAGTGGATATAATAACTAAAACATTATTCATACAGTTAATATTAAACTGATGTTCAATGTCTATTCAAGCACACACTTAAAACTAGGATTAGAGATAGTAAAATATGCACACAATTCCTGGTGACCCTATACCCATTAAGGTGGTTAACACATCAGAAGGTGTTTGTCATATAAATAAGTAAAATATAGCACTTTTCCAACCTAATGGGATGACTGGGATAAGATACACACACACACACACACACCCCTGGAAAGACTAACATCTACTGACCAAATAAATGAGTAATTGCTCTAAGAACAGCAATAGAAACATAACACCAATACCTGGTGCCTAACAGTGCCTGGCACATGACAGCAATTCAATATTTATTCGTGGATACTGATGAGTTTTTTAACCCTGATATACATTTCTTAGAGAGAACTGTAAAAATGCTGGATATCAGGAATAAGTCAAAGGTCAAAGTGATGAACATTTCTCACATTTGAGCTTTTTCTTTTTTTTACAGATTTCCTACTTGAAATATATTCCTTCTTGAAATTGGTGTTACATAAATTGCTGAGTTTATTTTCATAGTCTAAGGTATATGAGTTTTACTTTCTGTTTTTACCTAATTAGATACACATTTAGTTCACAAAATTCTCTACAAGGTCAAGTGCTTTCAAAATGATTGTACTCTACATTCGCAGAGCACCTTTGAGTTTTAACCACAGGAGTAAAAAATATCAGCTTCATTGTCCCCACTTTACAAGTTGGAAACAAGCTTAGAGAAATCAAAATGTTTGGGTAATGTCACAGAACTAATGAGTGATGAAACTAGGACTGGGGTCCAGGCCTTCTGGGTTTTCCTTCAACATGTTGCCCACACGCTGTCAGCACAACAAAGCTAGAACCATAAAATTAATCACACAGAAAGTATTTTTACTGTCTTCATTCATTGAACAAGTGTCTATTCACTACCTATATTTGCTTGGCACTAAACTAAAAAGATTGAGAAGAGTTTAACAACTCTACATGCTTTTCCAGGAGATTTTCTGACTCTTTTCTTTCTTCTCCCACGTTTCCAAGAGTAGCCGGGGCATTCCACCTTAAACTGTCCAAAATAAACATGGCAACAGCTTGAAGTCAGAGTATGCAATGTGGGCCCTGTGATGAAAGCATCTCAAAGTCCATTTTGAGGAAAATTTCTAAGGCCTTCCTCAAATCCTCAGTCTGCGGAATACTGCAGGTACAATAGAGAGACATGACTCTGTTCTGCTTAGAAAATAAGATTCCATGATACAAGAAAATTACTTATTTAATGTCTAATTGATTTTTCCCCTTCAACTATATACAGCTAAATCATGTAAGTGACCTGTTAATCTCCTACTACTGCCCATTCACTACTCTGGGTACATGTGATTCAGTGAACCTCCTAGCCACCCATCTAGGTCTGAACATCTAACCAGGACTGTTTATGGAGGTGCTTTGCCAATATCCAAGGATATCAAAATTTCTTAATGCAAAATTTCTCCTTCTTGACATAGTATCATTCTAGTTTTATTTTATTTTTTGTTAAATACTGTTCCCTTTATTTAGTTTGTTTTTAAAATGTGAATACTGTTAGCAAAACTACTGTAGGAAGTTTCTATTGCCTTACTGTAAATTTGATTACTGTGACCTTTCCAGAAAGGTGAGAGGAACTGGGCTACCATGCTTAAATGAGATCCTGAGAAAGAGGAGCTGCGTAGCATATTCAAAGGCAAGGAAGAAAACAGCAAGAGGTGGAGGGCTACCTCAAATAAACCTCTCCAAATTCACAGCTGTGCCAAAAAGAGCTATTGGCTCCAGAAGGTATAGTATCCATTGAACAATATTTCTGCCTTTGATCTTTTTTTTAATGTAAAAAGGGAACTCTGACTTCTGTGGGGAAAATGCATGAATTATTTTGCACATGAAAATTCCCAGTTGCCTCTAAGAAATCTCTCCCCAAGTACATGACCAAATCATCAAAGAAATTATCACCATCAAGTTTTTCCCAAACATTTCCCCATAAATATTCAGTTTTTCCACAAATCCACAATTTAGTCCAAGACCTTGGGACTCTTTGATCCATCCTTTGCCTTGCTCCTTATATCTAGTCTATCACTGAACACTGACATTTCTTCCTTTAAACTGTCCAATTTATTTTACTCTCTGTGACCTCTTTCCTTTTCATTGTACCGCTGGATTACAGCAGTGACCTGCATTGATTCCAGTGGTTCTCCACCTTGTTTTAGCCTGAGGAAATTTTAAAACAGATATCTGTGGTTCACCCACACATTCTGATTTAATGGTTCTGAGGTACAGCCTGGGCTTGGAGCTTTTTTAATAGTGGTAAAATACACAAAATAACAAAATTTAACATCTTAACCATTTTTAAATGTACAGTTCAGTAGTGTTAAGTATATTTACATGGTGTATAATCTACCTCCAGAATTCTTTTCATCTTGCAAAATAACTCCCCATATTCCCCTTCCCAGTCTCCTGGCAACCACCATTCTATTTTCTGTCTCTATTATTTTGGCTATTTTAAGTACTTCATAGAAGAGAAATCATTCAGTATTTATCTTGTGACTGGCATAATCTCCTCAAAGCTCATTCATGCTGTATGCTAAGTAATATTTCATTGTATGTATATACCACATTTTGCTTATCCACTTATACATCAATGAACACTTGAGCTGTTTCCACTTCTTGGCTATTGTAAATCATGCCTATAATGAACAACTGTATAAATATCTCTTTGACACTCTGCTTTCAATTCTTTGAGGATGTTATAACCAGAAGTTGAATTTCTGCCTTTGGCCCTTTAAATGTCCATCCAGGTGCTGTCAACAAACAACAAACTGTGTATGACTTGAGACACTCCACACAAATAGACAAGTATTCACTTCCCAAGGCTTCTGAGTCTTGCGGCACCCTTTCTTTAGTGCAAACAGTGTGCGAGAACCTCACTCTGTTCCAGTGGCATGGGGGATGGGTTTGACCTGTGTCTTTACCAAAATGGAAAACAAGGAAAAGGTGGAAATGAATGAGAAGGGGTGGTAGGCACAACTCTGGGTTGGAGGGGCAGCTCCTACATCAATGATTTAAGGGCTTCAGAGGCTATGAGCACTGAAGAGATTATTATGCTCACTCCCCAGGTGTAATTAAAATTTTAAGCAACTTTAGGGTTTAGACTCCTAAATAAATATAATAAAAACCAAAACCAACTTGTGGTTTTTCCTGGCATACATATATCAATCTCAATATTTTTATATACATATGCACACACATACGCCTACAGAAACAACTCAGAAATATTGAAGGTTGGCTCCAGACCACTGCAATAAGTGAATATCATAATAAAGCAAGTTGTAATCATTTTACTGGTGGAGGATCTTGTTTTTAATTTGCGAAAAAAACAAAAAACAAAAAAAACCGCACCATCTGTGAAGTGCAATAATGCAAAACTCAATAAAACAAGGTTTGACTGTATATATGCATGCATCAACTATTTTATACATATATAATATATGTATCACAAATATTTAAACCTTTTCAAGATATCATTTTCTTATTTCAGGGCATCTTTTTGCCAGTGCCAAAAGCCATGTTGACTCTGTTTTCTGGGTCACCCACCACTGCCCATCCCTCTAACAAGGACTAGAATTAGAACCCAGTGAGTGTTTCAGGATCCAAACTCATCTCTGAAAGCCTGAGTAACATTTCCTGGCCCTTCACATACTTGGCAGGGTCTGAGAACAGGATATTATGACCTAGTCCTAATGTTTTATATTGTTCAGGGCACCCTCCAAGACATTACACCACTATATCCTGAGGTGAGGAGGCACTGTGCTTACACACATTTATGACAAGAAAACCAAAACCTAGGCAAAAGTCACATAGAAAATCAATGTCTCAGCCAGCTGTCCTGCCTCAGTCAATTGTTCTTGTCCATGCTACTCCTGGCATGAACACTCCACACTCCTACTTTCCCTTCTGTCTTTGAGGTAGTGGGGTCCAGTCTGCCCAGTCTTCAGACAACTCTGGTCTCAGGAATATAATCCCAACAGGAAATAGTTGCCCAAAGCCCTCTTCTCAGGATACTTGTAATCCAAAGGAGAAGAAAGGGTGCACATGAAGAAAAGAGAAAGAACGCAAATTGTTTTAAATATGTAAAATGAAGTCATGAATGTAGTCATATACAAAACCAGTTGCAGGTGATTTAGGGAAGTGGGCGCTGCTGAAGAAAAGGATGGAGCTGACCAGAAAGGGGTAAGCTTTGACCAGAAGGGGATAGAAAAGCATGGTTCAGGAAAAGGTATTGTGCACTCTCTGACAGCAAGAAAAAATAGCCAACAGATACATGAAAAGATGCTCAACCTCACTAGCTATAAGGAAAATGAAACTTAAAACCACGTCACACCTGTTAGAATGACTACTGTCAATAAGACAGGAAATAACAAGTGTTGAAGAGAATGTGAAGAAAAGTGAATCCTCAGTTGCTAGTGGGAATGTAAATTGGTGCAACCTCTATGGAAAACCGTATGCGAGTTCCTCAAAAATTAAGAATAGAGCTACCATGTAACTTACCAATCCCTCTTCTGGGTATCTACTCCCAAAATTTGAAAACACTTATTCATAAAGATATTCTGTCTGTCCAGAAAGTATCCAGTCAGGTAATATGAAAAATAGAGGCATTTATTGAAGAAGATACAAGAAATATTGTACATGGGAAAATGACAGTTCAGTCCCCTTCAAAGTTATGAACTTCTTGAGGAAATCTCGTTCATTGGTAGCAGTTTGAATCAAGTCATTAGCAAGTGCAGCACAACGTTCCTTCTGCTGTGGTAGCAGAAGCCACAGAACAAATTTTGCCATGATACGTTTCATGCCAAGATCCTGTGTCAAAATCTCTGACACAGTAGTTTTTGAAATTCCCAGGTCAGCTTCTAGTTCCTGCACTGTCAGTCACTGATCTTTGTTGACTGCATCCCATACAGGTTTAACATTCTCAGGTGTTCTGCTTGTTGCAGGCCTTCCAGAACATGGTTACTTTCAATAGATTCAAAACCATCTTTGAAGCATTTGTGCCACACTTTTACTTGCGTTGCACTCATTGCATCATCCCTGAAGCCCTTCTGAATCATCTGAATAGTTTCCATGGAGGAATGTTCAAGCTTAACACAAAATTTGATGCAGATTTGTTGCTCTACTCACTCAGTCATTTTAAATGCAACAGCTACACAGTACACATGTTCTCAGTGGCATCTACGACCCCACTGATTCATATAGTGAAGTCATCATTGTTCACACATGTGCATTCCAGTTCACTCTCCTTGGCTACCAGGTTACATCTATGTCAAGTAAACCATTCTCATTATATTAACAATGGCTGGACTCTTTCCAGGCAGATCTGGCATTTACCACTATGTTCACTACAGCATTATTTATGATAGCCAAGACATGGAAAAAAAAACCTAAATAAACAAGCAAGCAAAATATAACCAGCAACATTGAAATAAAAAACAAACTGACAGTAACCAGAGGAGAGCAGAGGGGCAGGGGGAGGTGATGACAGGGGAAAAGGAGGGGAAGGGTCATCAAGAAACCTGCATAAAGGACCCAACAACAAAGCCAAATGGAGGAAGGATTGAGGGTGCGATGTGGGGATGGGAGGGGCTGGGGAAAGTGGTGGAGGGAAAACGTTGACAAAAACAAACAAAAAACAAAGTGGTCGGGGGAGACTGGGAGTAGTGTGGGAAATTAAGAAGCCAAAGAACTGATATGTGCAGCCCATGGACATGGACTAAGAGGTGTGGGGATGATGGAATGGGGTGCAGGGTGGAGGGGATATAGGTGGGAAAGATGGGACAACTGTAATAGCATACTCAATAAAATATACCCCCCCCCAAAAAAAAACCTAAGTGTTTTTTGACAAATGATTACCTAAAGAACATGTGGAACATATACACAATGGAATACTTTCCAGCCATAAAAATGATGAAATAATGCCATTTTCAACATGAATAGATATTGAGAGTATCATGCTAAGTGAAATAAATCAGACAAAGGACAAAAACCATATGATTTCACCCATATGTGAGATATTAAAAAGAAAGCAACAAATGAACAAACCAAACAAACTCACAGGCACAGAGAAGAGTATGGTGATTACTAGAAGGGAATGGGGGAGAGGGGAGATGAAAAGGGAAAGGGGGTGAAATATATGGTGACAGAAGGAGACTAGACTCTCCATGATGAGCACACAATGCAATATACACATGTCATATTTCAAGAATGTACAGCTACAACTTAAATGTTATCAACAATGTAACCCCAATAAACTTAATTAATTAGAAAAAATACTAACACTAATTTTTAACTTTTTTTCTTTTTAAAAAAAGGTTTTATTTTTTCAGAGCAGTTTTAGGTTTATAGAAAACTTCAGTGGAAAAGACCTCCCATGTCCCCACACATGCATAGCATCCTCCCCCATTATCAACATTTTCCATCAGAGTGATACATTTGTTACAATTGATATACCTATATTAACACATCACCAACCAGAGTCCATAGTTTAAATTAGGGTTCACTCTTGGTGTTGTACATTCTATGGGTTTTGAAAGTGTAGAATGTCATGTACATACCATTATAGTATCATACAGAGTAGTTTTATGACCCTAAAAATCCTGTGTTCTCTGCCTATTCATCCCCCTTGTCTCCCTAACCCTTGATAACCATTGATTTTTTTTCATTGTCTCCAGAGTCTTGCCCTTTTCATAATGTTATATGTTGGACTCATAGCATATGTGGTCTTTCAGATTGGCTTCTTTCACTTAGTAATATGCATTTTAGGTTCCTCTATGTCTTTTCATGGCTTGATAACATCTCTTTTTAGTACTGTATAATACTCCATTGTACGGATGTATCATAGTTTGTTTATCCATTCATCTGCTGAGGACATCTTGGTTGCATGCAAATTTGGTAATTATGAATAAACATCAATGTTCAATTTCTTGTGTGGACATAAGTTTTCAATTCCTTTGAGTAAATATTGAGAAGCATGACTGCTGGTTTGTAGGGTGAGAATATGTTTGGTTTTTAATGACCTGTCAGACTGTTTTCCAAAGTGGTTAGACCATTTTTCCTACATACCAGCAATGAATGAGAGTTCCTATGGTGCCACATTGTCATCAATCAGCGTTTGGTGTTAGTGTTTTGGGGTTTGGGCCATTCTAATGAGTATGTAATGGTACTTTGCTTTAATTCGCATTTCCCTGATGACTTCTGAGGTGGAGCATCTTTTTATATGCTTATTTACCATCTGTATGTCTTTGATGAGGTGTCTGTTAAGGTCTTTGGCCCAGTTTTGAACCTGGCTTGTTATCTAATTGTTGAGTTTTAAGATTTCTTTGTATATGTTGGTTAACAGTTCTTTATCATATATGTATTTTGCAAATTTTTCTCCTGGTGTGTGGCTTTTCTTTTAATTCTCTTGTTAGTGTCTTTTCACAGAGCAGAAATTTTTTATTTTAACAAAGTCTAACTTATCGATTGCCTGTATTTCTTTCACAGGTTATGACTTTGGTGTTATATTCAAAAAGTTATCACCAAACATGGGTGTCTAAATTTTCTCTTATCTTCTACAAGTTTTGTAGTTTTATAATTTACATTTAGGACTATGATATATTTTGAGTTAATTTTTGTGAAATATTTAAGAGCTATGTCTAGATTCTTTTTTTTTTTTTTGCACGTGGATGACCTGTTGTTCCAGAACCATTTGTTGAAAAGACTCTCTTTGTCCCATTGTATTGCCTTTACTCCTTTGTCAAAGATCAGTTGCTATATTTATGTTAGTCTATTTCTGGGTTCTCTGTTCTGCTCCATTAATTTATTTGTCTATTCATTTGCTAAGACCACACTGTCTCGATAACTGTAGCTGTACAGTAAGTCTTGAAGCTGGTTAGTATCTGTCCTTTGATTCTGTTCTTTCTTTCCATATTGATGATTTACATTAATTTATTTTCAAATGCTGAACCAACCTTACATACCAGAAATAAATCCCATTTGATCTTGGTATATAATTCTCTTTATACTCTTTAGATTTGATTTGCTAATATTTTTACCTATAGTTTTCTTTTCTTGCAATGACTTTGCCTAGTTTTTTTGTATTAGTGTAATACTAGCCTCATAGAATGAGTTAGGAATTAGTCTCTCTACTTCTGTCCTCTGAATGAGGTTGTAGAGATTTGGTATTATTTCTTCCTTAAATGTTTGGTAGAAATCACCAGGGAACCCATCTGGACCTGGTGCTTTATGTTTTGGAAGGTTATTAATTATTGATGTAATACCTTTAATAGATAGATATAGGTCTATTCATGTAGTCGACTTGTTTCTTCTGGTGTAAGTATTGCCAGATTGTGTTTTTCAAAGAATTGATACATTTCATCTATGTTATCAAATGTGTGGATACAGAGTTGTTCATATATTCTTTTATTAGCCTTTTAATGTCAATGGGCTCCGTAGTGTTGTAGTAAATGTGTCTTTCCCTAGCTTTTAACTCCACTAACATTCTGTAAAACCAGGTTAAGTGGACGCTGTACATCCCCTTCATAAAATTCTACCCATTTGTCTCTTTTTACTCTCTGTCTTGTTACTGAACAGTACATTCTTCCAAGGGTAAGGACTACATCTGTTTCATTCTTGCTCAAATCCTCAGCAGGCTCCACAGGCCTGGTCAATCAAAAGTGCTTGATAAGTATTTGTTTTCCTGACTAATTATGGAAAGTGCAGCAAGTCACATCCTCTCTTTGAGCTTCAGTTTCTTCATTTATAAACTCTCAGGTTTGACTATCTCTATAGTCAAAAAATCTAACAACATGTATGGCTAGTATTTCCCAAAAAGATATAGATTGAGATGAGGCATGCCCAACATAAGGCAGAACCAGAGGCTTTACCCCAACCTCCACTGTGTAACAGCAATCTCAAGGGAACACCTGATATGGGATCTACAGGACAGAAAGAGGATGCAGGTCCCAATGTAAAAAGATTCCAGTGGGAATTAGGAGACCTGGGTCTAGTACTGGATCTGAAAGTTCAATCTATGACCCAGAGAAAGTCACTGTCCCTCATATTTCCTAGGCCATAAAATCACTGGGTGAGCACCAATGAAAGTTCCTTCCAAATCAAAGATCTCTTTTTTTTCTCTTCAGAGCCAAAAGTTGTTCACTCATAGTTGTGCTGGCCACAAAAGAGGCTTTAACTCATTATTATTGCTGATATCCCCATGGCCTCTGGCATTCCAGATCTGCATATTTTTATTGGGTTGGCCAAAAAGTCCGGGTTTTTTTTTCATAAAGTAAATGGCACATTTTTTATTGTCACCAATAACTTTATTGATTTGGATATCTTGAGTATGCTGGCTATGTCCTTCATGGAATAATGTTGATCTCAGTTAATGTCTTGATTTGATTTCAACTGGTCTCCCCAACTGTGGAGCATCATCCAGTGAGAAATCTGCAGCACAAAACTTCACAAACTCTTTTGACACATTCAGTCGGTCACAACACCTTCTCCATACACTGCATAAATCTTTTTTTCCATTTCAGTTGTGTTTTTACCTTTTTTAATAATAAAGTATAATGTGACAAAAATGTTGCATATTTTCTTCCATCTTCAATATTAAAATGACTACACAAAAATTCACCAATTTTGATACTTTTTCAAATGTATACCGCTATGACAGCTGTCACAACACAACTTAGCAAAATTGTTTCAAATACATTAAAGACTACTAAGCACTACCAGAACCATCTTACAGGAAAATGGCCAAATGAGCTTTTTGACCAACTAAAATTTAAGGGTAGATGGGAGATTGATTCAACCAGAAGAAAAGAGACTGAGTTTCATCTAACCTAAACCACATTAGGCTACCAAAAAAAAGGTAAGGGATATCAGTAGGGAAATTTTGGAACATCAGTATAATAACTCCCCAAGCTGATATAAATGCACTTTTCAGTTTTTCATCTGTGTTGTCACTGGGGAGTTATTTGGCTATGTCTGTATTTTAACATCTGTCATCTAAATCAGAGACTTAACTGCAAAACTTGTAAAGCTCAGAAGCACCATATGGTTTTGACACTCCCTGAATGACACAGGGTCAAGAAAGTAATATTGAATTGTCATGAGACCCAATATAACATTTTCATCAGTAACACAGTCTTTGTTCCAAAAAATCTCTTGCTTCAAATAACATGTACCCATTTTTTCCAAAACTGTATTTGGAAGTTTCAAAGGAGCAGTCCATAACAACTAGAAACATCTGGGATGAACAAATGGCTTTCTATTTAAAAAGTGTCATTCTATAAACATAACAAAATCGGCATTGCTCATAAGAATCTACTCAAGATATGTGGAGTATCACCTGGAATCAATATATGTGTGTTTTGATGTCTACAACACAGTATTGTGGGTACCCTAGACATGTGGGCATATATTAGGATGGAATTGTTCCCTATGGTCCTACTACTTTAGCCAGAGGTTACTCGTTCAGCTTCCTCTGTTTTGTACATAGAGAAATTAAGCTAGGAAGTAGTAGAGTGACCCATCAGCTCAAACAGCCTGATTGACATTAACACCAAGATGTGAAATCACAGAATTCTCAAGATTCATATAAAAACTAACTTACCAAGTCACTCTCACCCACACAAAGCAGAAGTGCAATATCAATGTTTCAAAATTTCAGGTGGCCCATTAGTAAATCCACATAGCAAGTCTTCCTCTGGGGTAACATGCCCTTCCCTGAAGGAGCTCAGATTTTTAATACTACCTGCTAATTTCAAGCAGGATCTCTTGACTCTAAATGTGACAGCTAAAGACCTATGGAGAAAACAGTCAACCAATTTGTATAGTACCTTTCCATTTAAGCTTCTGTTTCAAAAGCTAACATTTGCTAAAATGAGGGTTTCTGAGTTCCTTTGCTTTTCACAAGTTTTGAACTCCACACGCAGCAGACACATTCAGCAGAAGGCCTCACTTAAACACTTGCTCTATACTAACAAGAATCATGAATGTTTTCTTGCTCTTCCCTGTCCTTGGACAGCAGCTAAAGCTCACTTAATCTGTAATTATTAATATTTAATTCTTACTATAATGCATCTACTGTTGTAAGCTCTATACTAGTATTGTCTCATTTAATCTTCAAAACAACCTTATGAGGTACAATTTTGTCATCCCATTTTATAGACGTAGAAACCAATTGCATAGAAAAGTTAACATATTCAAGGTTAAGTAACTCAATAAGTAATAAATAACTGATGGAGTCAGGATTTGAACTCAGGCTCTTCTGCACTAATAAGTAGTTCCATCAGAATAGAGACTTGTTTTATTCTCTGCTGTGTTCTCAGCCATCCACATGATACTTGGGATATACTATGTACTCCATAAATATTTATTGAATGAATACACTGTACATTTCCTCAAACCAAGAGAATGACCCAGCATCACAAGTATCAACTTGAACCAAGGGTAAGTTGCTTAGAGGAGTATTTCAGGAGAGAAGTGTTTATGAAACATGCGGGCTTGGCATAAGGCAAAAGCCCATTGTGTCTGCCTGAGAACAGCTGGGAGAAATTCCTCTGACCTACTTCTTACAAGTTGCTGCCTAAGCCCCTCTTCTCCCAGGCCATCCTGATTAGGTCACTGCTGAAACTGAGTCAGTATTTAAATACCACAGTCATCCTATAATGTTTTAATTATTCAAGTTTACTTAATCATCTTCACATTAAATAAGGAAACTGCTACTCCAAATCACAATACCCAGAATTTCCTTTAGATCTATCTACAGAACCATGTTAAGACACAGACTTAGAGTTTACCTTTAGTTTATCACAAAGTCACTCTTTCAGAACTTGATGGAGGCACATGAGGCCTCACTCCTCCACTCCCTTCCCTTCATTAGAGGACCACCTAACTCCTGTCTTCATTAGCATGGAATTGCCACTTTCCCAGGCTCCTTCTTAAATGACAATTTTGGCTTACCCAGACTCTAATGCCAATTTAAAATAAAACCTAAATTGCTGCCTTATGTTTGGGGCAAGTCAGCAATGTTTGGCATCTCTCATTTCTGTATGAGATTTGAACAATCCACTGGCACAAGTGGAAAATTGGTCTTACATCACACTCTGTTGGGATCACCACATTTGCAATTTTAGGTTTATTCTCCCACAGAGTCAAATTTAGCCCAACCCTAGCAAACCATTCTGTGCACTTGGACATTCAAAATAATATTTTTTAAAAATATGGGGTTTTGCAGGCAACTTGAGAGGCAGCAAAAGGCATGTTATTACTGACTCAGCTCCTACATAGATCCCATCTTAGTCATCAGGCACATGGTCACAACCTTGACTGAGTTTCGCAACCTCCCCCATTTCTTCAATTCAACCTCAGAGGACACAGGTATGTTTTGTGAAGTTGTTGTTTTTGCTTTGTGAAAACTGAAGAGTAAGCCATAATTGTTATAGAATTTTCTTTTAAGGGCATCTCACCAATGGTGAGACAAAACTTATATAGAGGCAAGTATGCCTTGGATGTATGAAAATAATGTTGGCTGCCCCCAAAGTAGCCAGGACTAAAACAGAAAGTAGCAATCATTAAAATTCTTCCTGCTTTAAAACTAAATTTCATAGTTATACTCGATTCCCTGTTGGATTTGTCATTCTTGCTGCCAGTTTTAACTGCTCACCAACCACAGAGGTAGGTGACATTGATAAGGATAATCTCTTTTTTGTAGTAAAGATTAAGCCTCATTCAGGTTAGCTAAAGAAAAAATTATATTTATTTTAAATATAAGTGATCTAGACTTGGCTCAGAAACTATCAGAATTTTAAGTAGCTACTATCTTCCTTCTCTCTTTAATCACATTTCTCTCTCTCTCAACATGTTAGTTTCATTCTTTCTGTTTACCAATTGGTTTACATGTAATTTCAGCTTGCACCTAACCAAAATGGTTGCCTTGACTCAAAGACTACCACATGACTTTTTTAGCTAGCTGGCCTAAGCCTCAATATCCCATCTTCTAATTCTGAAGGACCCATAATATCACTGTAGGTCATTGTACACAGGTGCAGGTAACTGGTCAGTTCCAGCTGGAGACATCCCTGGACATGAAGTCAAGGGCCCAACAACGTCCAGACAGACAAGACAAGATTGTATAGGACACAATATAATTATTAATGGACAGTGGGTCAAGCAATACCTGTCACCTCCAGAATAAATGTTTATTTTTCATTCTCATTGAGAACAAATTTGCTGACAGTCACCATTTACAATTAAGGCTTACTACTACTATGATTTTTAATCTTTTATCATTCTTTTTAATTGAGCTATAATTAAAATTTATCCTCCCTCATTCTTGAAAATAAAATTATACAAAAACTTAAATGGTAAATATGATCATAATTTGAAAAGCTCTGATAGACTTTGATCCATGTGGAATGTATAAACTCTTGAGTCTTTCAGAAAGCTATTTGAAAGTGAACATCATTATGTCCTCTCCAAATTATCCCAATGTCATCAAGAACCTCAAACATGTAGGATAAACAAAGTTTGAAGTAAAATCAATAAACATTAGTTAATGTTTCTCAGCATCCCTGTTTTTTATAAACTATACCTACCTCCTGCAGCTCACAAATGCTCAGAAAATACTAAGACTGCCCATTTGCAATTCTATTAGTTTTTGCATGCCAATTCTTGACACTATCTTCAATTTTCTTTCTAATATTAAGAATAATGTTTACAATGTGATCACAGCACACTCCCAGTGTGTGTATGGCCAACAGCCATAAAAGCAAACACCAAGGGCCATCTCTGCTGAATGTGCTTTGCA
This sequence comes from Mormoops blainvillei, assembly GCA_004026545.1. Lineage (NCBI taxonomy): Eukaryota > Metazoa > Chordata > Mammalia > Chiroptera > Mormoopidae > Mormoops > Mormoops blainvillei. Next base: position 847,530 of record PVJD01000003.1, on the reverse strand, counting down.
ATACTTATTGATCTGCATGGGACAAAGAAGCCCTCGTGGTGAGGGAATTGTAGAATAAGTATCCACTGACTTGTCACTGAATTTACCACTTGCTATTTTTCTCTCTTAATCTAAATGTGGAAATGTGCTGTCTAATCAGCAGTGCACTACCAAGTCATTCAGCAAAGTGCTCCAGATGCCATAAAAGCGTGACTGTATGTTAGAAAATGAGCTTGTAAAATACAGTCTAAGTATTGTGTGAAGTCTGTATTTCAGACAGCTAAACCATTTCTGCCAGTGCACCTTTGTAAAGCAGCCAGGCAGCAGCTGTGTATATCATAGCCCTTGTGAATGTGAGTCTGTCTGCGGAGTCACAGCTGACCCTGCCACTGGTCTACCTTGTTACCGAACTCCCTCACTGGGACAGCATCCTGAATCCATCTCACTGAGCACTGACAACTTTCCAGACCTGCCTCAGAGAGTTCCTTTCAAATCAACACTCTCATTAGGCTGACTTCATAAGACACATCACTACTCTCCAACCACTGGCAAAGTAAAATACAGACACAAATTGTGTGACAAATTTTATATAATTTGATAAAGAGCAGACCAATTTTTTGAAAAACACTATAATGTCTATTTTGGGTTTTTTAATTTATTTTCACTATTTAAAAATATTTTCTTTTAATTTAATCTTTATTATATTTTTTTCCATTACCATTTAGTTCCCATATACCCCTCCACCCAGCAATCACCACACTGTTGCCCATGTCCATGAGTCCTTTTTCCTTTTTGCTCAATCCCTCCAACCCCTAACATTCCCCCTACACACTAGCTGTCATCCTGTTCTCCACCTATGAGCCTGTCCTCATTTTCCTTATTAGTTCAGTTTGTTCATTAGGTTCCACATATGAATCAAATCATATGGTATTTGTCTTTCTCTGACTGGTTTATTTCACTTAGCATAATGTTCTCCAGGTCCATGCACACTATCGCAAAGGGTAAAATTTTCTTCTTTTTTATGATCAAGTAGTATTCCATTGTGTAAATAAATGTCCAGTTGTTTTATCTATTCATTTATTGATGGACACTTGGGCTGCTTCCATAACCTGGAGATTGTAAATAACACCGTAATGAACATAGGGGTACTTATGTTCTTCCGAATTAGTGTTTTGGGTTCCTTCGGATATATTCCCAGAATTGGAATTGCTGGGTCAAAAGGCAGATCCATTTTAATTTTTTGAGGTATCTCCATGCTACTTTCCATAATGGCTGCACCAATCTGTATTCCCACCAACAGTGCAAAATGGTTCCCCTCTCGCCATATCCTTGCCAGTACTTGTTGTTCATTGATTTATTGATATAACCATTATGACAGGTGTGACATGATATCTCACTGTGGTTTTAATTTGCACTTCTCTGATGATTAGTGATATTGAGAATCTTTTCATATATCTATTGGCCACCTGGATAGTCTCTATTTTGAAGAATAAATTATGCTAAAAAATATACCAGACATCCCATAATTATTCTTGGGCTTTTTATTTTTCTGATAGGACCTTGGTTTTAATTTATCCTTGGGCTTATTAGATTATTGTTTTGTCTTCTGTCTTTTGCTTTTTAACAAATACTTTGTGTTGATTTTTTTAGTAAAGCTGCCTGTGTATTTATGTACCTGCATCTATAAATTATGTTATCACTTCATAAACATTTTGTTGACTCCACCTCCTAATTTTCTCTCAATTCAGTTGACTTCTCCTCCCCACAATCACCCTAAGTCACATCACTACTCTCCAACCACTAACCCTAAGTCCCCATCAGTATTAACTTTTTAATTGCCTTCCAACTTGCTACTGCTTCCCCAATCTATTCTACACACTGCATTCAGAGTTTGGGCTTTTTAATACAGGCTTTCCCCACTATCCAAAATGGTGTAAAGTTAAGAAGCAATTACCATTACAATCATTTATATGAAAAAATTTTGAGCATTCCCAACCCCCAAAAATAACCTACTAAATCATACCAAATAGATTTAGTTATGTCAAATTTTACACTAGAACACACTTTTACAAACTCTCTTAGGCTTTTCTAACAACTTAGTACATATGTTGCTAATAATGCACAACATAAATTGAGATGAAGTACAGATGCTCTCAGACACAGTTTGAAGCTCTGGCAACTGATGCTGAGATGCCCTGTATAGTCCCAAGGGAAGAGGGTGGCAGGGCCACTCTCTTAAATAACAGTGAAAATCCTCTTCAAATTTTTTTCGATTAGCAAAAACAGGTACTAATGTAGATCTTTTATAAAAGCAAAGGAGCATAACTTTCAAAAAGTGGGGGATCCTTCTGTGTATCTTACCAAGATACCTTAGGGCTTAAAAGCTTTCAGTGACTACCTAATGACCCCCCTTCTTACTTTCCCAACTTAATTTCACACCAACCTCCCCCTCCTACTCCCCCACCACAGCACTTGCTCCTCCACCTCAGGGCTACAGGACTGTTCTTTCAGTTCCTCCCAAATCTTTGCCCTCCTTAGACATTCCCTCTGCCATAAATGCCTTTCCCACCCATTCACCTGAAGTACTCCTAGGAGTACTTCACCTGAGAGGAGGAGTGGTCCTTCCTCTCAGCTTAAACGACACTCCCTCCAAAACATTCTCCAATTGCCAACCGAGGTAAAATCCTGTTATTGGCTCTCAAAGCACCATTTTTCATCATGCATATTATTACAATTATACTTAATTATGCATGCAATTAGCTGTTGGATATGTGATTTGTCCCTGCGTTCTCCTTGGTCTCTCCCAAATGCAGGACATACTAGGCACTAAGCAAATACCTACTACAAGTGGAGTGCATAACTTTTACAAGATACAATAAAAATTCAAAAGAACAAATTAAGTTGCACATACAACAGACTGAGAGATGGGTCTGAAAGGCAGCTTACACTAAAGTGAACAATTTTCCCTCAGTGCTTCCTGTTGTCTTGAAGTCCATAAATAGGATTAATTTAGGTCTGGCTGACAGGCTGACTGGTGACACTGAGAGCCCCAAATTCAACTGGTCAAACTGTACAAGAATCTTGTTGTTAAATAGAAGGAACCTCAAGATTTTATTTCTTTCTAGGACTTAATGTCTAATAATCCAAAGTTTCTTTTTTAATTTCTTTTTTTATAATTTTTTTATTGTTGTTCAAGTACAGTTTTGCCCATTTTTCCTCCACCAGTCTCCCCTACCCCCAGCCTCCGCCCTGCCCCCCTTGACTTTGTCCATGAGTCCATCATATATATTCCTTGATCACTCTTCCCTTCTTTCCCCCCATCTTCCCCTCCTCCCTTCCCTCTGTTCACTGTCAGTTTGTTTTTCACTTCAATGTCTCTGGTTACATTTAACTTGCTTGTTCATTCTGTTTATTAGTCTCCACTTACAGGTGAAATCATATGATATTTGTCTTTTGCCACCTGTCTTATTTCACTTAGCATAATGCCCTCCAGATCCACCCATGCCATTGTGAATAGTAGGAGCTCCTTCTTTCTTTCTGCTGCATAGTATTCCATTGTGTAAATGTACAACAGTTTTTTGATCCACTCATTTACTGATGGGTTTGATTACATTTTCCCATTACTTTTTTCTTAGTAATCTTTTTATTTTAGAACATGTTTTAATTATTGTGAAGATAGTACGATGAAGTCTCTTATACCTCATACCTCATCTACCCTATTATAAGGATCTTATACTAGTATGGTATATTTTTCACAGTTAATGAGGCAATATTGATACATCATTATTAATCAAAGTCCATACTTTCAAATTTCCTCAGATTTTCCCTAATGTCCTTTTCCTAGCCCAGGACCCCATCCATAAATCCATCCATAAAAGTATCCCATCCAGGATACTAAATTACATTAGGTATTCAGATTTCCTTGCACTCTTCTTGAATGTGAGAGTTTCTCAGACTTCACTTGTTTTTAATGACCTTGACAGTTTTGAAGATTACTAAACACATATTTTCTGAACTCTTTTAATTTTCATTTTCTTAAATTGAGATATAATTAACACACATAAAATTCACCCTTTTAAGGAGTACAATTCAGTGGTTTTTAGCACATTCAAAAAACTGTACAACTGTCACCACTATCTAATTCTAGAACATTTTCATCACCTTAAAAAATAAAAGTCTAGGATCCATTAGCAGTCACTTTCCATCTCCCTGTACCCCCAGCACCTACCAACCACTTACCTATTTTCTGTCTATATGTATTTACCTGTTTTGGACATTTCATATAAATGGAATCATATAATATATGGCCTTTTGTGTGTGACTTCTTTCATGTAGCATGTTATTCATTCATGTTGCAGCATATATCAGTACTTAATTCTTTTTATAGGTGCATACTATTTTAATGTATAGGTGCACAACATTTTGGTTATCTCCTCATCAACTGATGGACCTTTAGGTTGTTTCCACTTTTGAGCTTATGAATAATGCTGCTATGAATATTCATGTACAAGTTATTGTGTGGGCATGTACTTTCAATTCTCTTGGGTATGCCAAGGAGTGGAATTGCTGGGTTGTATACAATAACTCTATGTTTAAGTACTTTAAAAAGTACCAAGCTGTTTTCCAAAGCAGCTGTAACATTTACATTCCCAGCTTCTACAACCTCACTAACACTTGTCTGCTTTTTTTATTTTAACCTTTTACTGGGTGTAAAGTGGCATTACATTATAGTTTTGATTTGCATTTTTAATATCAAAAGATGTTAAACATCTTGTGCTTATTGGCCAATTGTATGCTTCTTTGGAAAAATACTTATTCAAATGTATTGCTTATTTTTTAATTGAGCTATTTCTCTTTCTATTGTTAAATTGTAACAGTCCTTTATATGTTCTGGCTACATTTTTATCAGGTGGATGATTTGCAAATATTTTTTTCCATTATGTGAGTTTACTTTCACTTTCTTGATAGTGTTCTTTAAAGTTCAAGGCTTTTTTATTTTGATTAAACCCAACTTATCTATGTTTTCTTTGTTTGCTTTTAATTTGAGTGCCATATCTAAAAAACTACTGCCTAACCCAAAGATAAAGAATTGTGCCTGATTTTTTTCTATGAATTTTATAGTTTTAGCTATCGCATTTTTTTTAATATGGTGAATAGAAAGTAAAACTTGCAATAAGGAACAAAATTATATTTAATGTGAACAACCACAGCAATGTGAAAAGAAAGATCTGTATCACATAGGTCTTGCTGTACCTTTGAACAATTATGTGAATGAAGGGAGCACTTCATCTTTCTCAACCTGTTTTTCTCATCTGGAACACGGAGTAATGAAATACTGGTCTCTAAGAGAAATATAATCTCATAATCTGTAAAATAATGAAATCGGGTAGAACAAGACACATTAACTTTAGAATAAAATAATGAATATGAAATTAGACATAGGAATTATGTTAATGGTATATCCATTACATAAATCAGCAAGATTTCTTCAAATGATGCTGATACTTGCTGAGAAACAGAAGTATAAAATATTCCAGAAATACCACAAAGAAAGAAAACAAAAATCCAAGCCTGTAGTTTGGGTGTATTTATATAGACATTTGGGTTATTCATATCTTTAAATTAATTTTTGTATATAGTACAAGGTGGGGATCCAACTTCATTCTTTTGCATGTAGATATCCAGTTGTCCAAGTGTCATTTATTGAACTGTCTTAGTACCCTTATCAAAAATCAATGGACCATATAATTAACCCATGACAAAGTGAGCAAGAATATACAATGTAGAAAAGAGAGTCTCTTCAATAAATGGCATTGGGGAAATTGGACAGATCTATGTAAAAAATGGAACTAGACCACTTTTTTATACCATATACAATAATAAACTCAAAATGAACTACTGACTTACATATGAGGCCATGGAACTCTTAAAAGAAAACAGGCAGTAAACTGTCATTGCTCTTAGTAATATCTTTTTTTGAAATGTCTCCTCAAACAAATGGAATTACATCAAGCTAAAAAGAGTTTCACAGTGAAGTAAAGCATCAACAAAATAAAAAGACAACCTACTGAATGGAAGAAGGTATTTGTCAGTGATACATCTGATAAGGGGTTAATAATCAAAATATACAAGGAACTTGTACTAAACACTAAGAAAAAAAAAGAATCTGAATGAAAAATGGGCAGAGAACCTGAATAGATACTTTTCCAAAAAGGACATACAAATGTTCAATATGTCAATAGACATATGAAAAGAGATGTTCAACATCATTAATCATTAGAGAAATGCAGATTAAAACCAAAATGAGATATCACATCACACATGTCAGAGTGACTATTATCAATAAATCGGCAAACAACAAGTACTGGTGGGTGTGGACAAAAGAACCTTTGTGCAATGTTGGTCAGATTGTAAATTTGTTCAGTCACTATGGAAAACAATGTGGAGTTTCCTCAAAAAAATTTAAAAGGGACACCCAAGATTGTGGAGAGTAAGTGAAAGCTACACCAACCTCCTCCCAGGACCAATCTGGAATTACAACTAAATTGTAGAGAAATCATCCTGAATAACCAACTGAACACTAGCTGGAGAGGTCTTATAACCATAGACAGAAGAAAACACTTCACTATGATGTGACTAGTAAGGAGTGCATAGGAGTTGCAAGAGGGCTAGTTGTGCTCCCAAGGCTGGCAGCTGAAGTTCTGAAGGGATATTCCAGTGACAGGGTTTTCTCCCTAAGAAGTGTGGTATCTAAATTCCAAGCTGGGTTCCCTGGGCTACAGCACCAGAGCCAGAAAAGGGCCCAGATGACATCCAGCTTGTAGGGTAAGTGGAGGCACTCTGGTTTCCTCACCCAGGTCTCTGGGTAATGAGAGGGAAGCAGCTTCTCACAACTTTGAATGGGCCTGATAAAGTGTGTTCTCATAGCCTTGCATCTGGGTCCAATAAATGGTTCCCATAACAAGCTCACATGTGCAGATCGTGCTATGTTACCTAACTTTTTGACCTAATGCCGGCTTTGCTGGAGCTTCATACTTAAGAAGGTAAGGGCTTCTCACTGCAGGTGCTGAGACACAGACATGCAGAAGGGACTGGTGACATACAGTGTGACATGCAGCTTGTAGTGTGCATGGATTACCCGCCCCTGAATAAAGGCATGTCAGGCAGCCCAGAGGCTCTGTGAATATTCTTCCATACACCTGAATTGTGAACCTGTCTGGCCTTGACCTGTTGCAACACACAGCTATAAAAAAGCAGCAGGGTTTCTGCCTGCCAGAGAGAGCCAGCTGGAGATGCAGAGACTCTTAAAGGGTCAACACACAAAATTTAGTTTGCAGGCACTTACCCTATGCTCTGGCAGATGGAGCACAGAGTGGACTAGAGATGCTTGAGGAGAGCCTGGGGTTGGTGGCTCTAGGGAGAGAACTGAAGGAACAACTGCCAGGATCCCTATGCTGAGTCATTCTCCATATACAGAAACCATCTTTCTCAGACAAGCACCCCTCTCCAAGTGGCATCAACTTGAGGGAAAGCAATAGGACCAATTCTGGAATTACTCTGCCCCATCCTATGTTGCTTTCACTGGGCTGCTGATTACAGCTTGAGGCTATTTCACTGATCAGTTTAACAACTATGGAAAAAAATACAAAGAAGCAACAAAAATAGGAAGACAAAGAAAAGGACCCCAGATGAAAGAATAAGATAATTCTCCAGGAAAAGAGCTAGATGACACACAAAAAAGTAATTTATCAGATAGTTGAGAGTAATGATTATAAGGATACTCAACAATATGAAAACAGATATAGAAACCATAAAAAAGAACAAGTCAAAAATAATGACATATCTGAAAAAAAAATACACTGGAAGGAAAAGTAGGTTAGATGAAACATAAGATAGAATAAGTGACTTGAAAGGCAAGGTAGAAGAAAACACCCAGGCAGAGCAGCAAAAATAAAAAGGAATTTTTTTAAATGAGGGGAACTTAAGAAATATTTTGGACATGAAATGTAACGTCTGCACCATGGGAATAACAGAGGAGAAGACTGTGAGCAAGGGATGAAGAAACTATTTTGAAGAAATAATGAGTGAATTTCCCTAATCTGGTGAAGAAAAAAAGACACTCAAGCCCAGGAAGCTCAGATGGTCCCAAACAAGTCAGACCCAAAGAGAACTATACCAAGACACATCATGATTAAAAGGACAAGGCTTAAAGACAAGGAGATAATCCTAAAAGCCACAAGAGAAAAGCAGATAGTTACATACAATGGAGGATCAATTAGACTGTCATATGATTTCTCAGCAAAAACATTTCAGGCCAGGAGGGAGTGACATTCAAGGTGATGAAAAGCAAGGACCTACAACTAAGGCTTTACCCAGCAAGGCTATTATTTAAAATGAAAAGAGAAAAAAGGAGCTTCCAAGACGAGGAAAAGCTAAAGGAGCTTGTTAACACCAAATTAGTACTGCAACAAATGTTAAAGGGTTTGCTTCAAGAGAAGAAGAGAAAGAGAAAGAGAAAGAAGAAGCAAACAGTCTAACAATAAAATGGCACTACATAAATATTTATCAATAATCACCTAAAATGTAAATGGCTTAAGTGTTCCAACCAAGAGACATAGGGTCACTGAATGGGTAAGAAAACAGACCCATATATATGCTGCCTCCAACACACCCATCTCAGATCAAAAGCTACACAGATTAAAGTAAAGGAATGGAAAAAGATACATCATGCAAATTGAAAGGGAAAAACACTAGGGTGGTAGTACTTATATCTGACAAAATAGATTTAAAACCAAGGTTATAGTAAGAGACCAAGGACACTAAATAATAATAAAGAGAACAATCAAACAAGAGGATATAATCCAAGTAAACATTTACACACCAAACATAGGAGCACCTAAATTTGTAAAGCAAATCTTAATGGATATAAATGGAGAGATCAACAGAAATAATCAGGGATTTTAATCCCCCTTTGACTTCAATGGATAGATCATCCAGACAGAAAATCAATAAAGAGAGAGCAACCTTAAATGACACACTAGATCAGGTGGATTTAATTGATATCTTTAGAGCATATCAACCTAAAGCAGCAGAATATACATACATTTCAAGTGCGCATGGAATGTTTTCTAGAATACGTCATAAACTAGAACACAAAACAGGTCTCAATAAATTTAAGAAGACTGAAATCAAATCAAGCGTCTTCTCTCACCACAATGCAATGAAACTAGAAATCAATCACAAGAAGAACACACAAAGAGATGGAAGCTAAATAACATGTTATTAAACAATGAGTAGGTCAAAATGATATCAAAGAAGAAATGAAAAGATACCTTGAAACAAATAAAAATGAGGCCACAACAATCCAAAATCTGTGGGACATTGGGAAAGCAATTCTAGGAGGGAAGTTCACAGCATTACAGGCCTATCTCAAAAAAAAAGAAAGAAAAAAGCTCAAATAAACAATCTAACTTCATACTTAAAATAACCTGAAAAAGAACAACAAAGACCAAAGTGAGTAGAAGGAAGGAAATAATAAGCATTAGAGCAGAAATAATGAAATAGAGTCTAAAAAAAGATATGAAAGGTCATGAATCCAAGACCTGGTTCTTTGAAAAGATAAATAACATTGACAAACCTTTACCATACTAATAAAGAAAAAAGAGAGAGGCCCCAAAAAATAAAATCAGAAATGAAAGAGGAGAAAATTCAACAGACACCAAAGAAATACAAAGGATTGTAAGAAAATATTATGAACAACCATAGCCAACAAACTGGACAACCTGGATAAAGCAGATACATTCTTAGATACATACAGTCTTCCAAAAATAAATCAGGAAGAGTCAAGTAATCTGAATAGACAGATTACACCTAGTGAAATTGAATCAGCAATCAAAAAACTCCCAACAAACAAGAGCACTGGACCAGATGGCCTCACAGGTGAATTACACCAATAATTCCAAAAAGAACTAACACAATCCTCAAACTATTTCAAAAAGTTCAAGAGGAAGGAAGCCTCCCAAGATCATTTTATCAGGCCAGCATTATCCTAATTCCAAAACCAGATAAAGACACTACAAAGAAAATTATAGCAAATATCCCTGATAAATATAGACGCTAAAATCCTCAACAAAATATTAGCAAACCAAATACAGCAATGCATCAAAAAGATCATACACCATGATCAAATGAGATTTTTTCTGGGAATGCAAAGTTGGTACAACATTCACGAATCAATAAATGTGATATGCCACATAAACAAAATAAAGGATAAAAACCACATGATCCAATCAGTAGATGCAGAAAAAGCATTTGATAAAACCCAGCACCAATTCATAATAAAAACTCTCAGCAAAGTGGGATTAGAGCAAACACAGCTAAACATAAAAAAGGCCATATCTGACAAATGCACTGCCAGCATCATATTCAAGGGACAAAAACTACAAGCGTTCCCCTTAAGATCAGGAAAAAGGACAGGGATGTGCACTTTCACCTCTCTTACTTAACATATTACTGGAAGTCCTAGCCACATCAATCAGGCAAGGAGAAGAAATAAAAGGCATCTATATTGGAAAGGAAGAGGTAAAATGGCCTTTATTTGCAGATACTGTATACAGAGAACTCCAAAGATTCCACCAAGAAACTACTAGGACTGATAAATGATTTCAGCAAAGTAATAGGATACAAATTAATATCCAGGAATCAGTCACATGCTTATTTGCCAATAATGAGGTAACAGAAAGGAGAATTAAGCAAACAACCACATTTAAAATTGCTACAAATAGGATAAAATACCTAGAATTAATCTACCATGGATGTTAAAGACCTGACTTGGAAAATTATAAGGAACTGAAGAAAGAAATTGAAGAAGACACAAATAAGTGGAAGCAAACACTGTGTTCATGGATAGAAAGAATTAACATAATTGACATATCCATACTACCCAAAGTAATCTATTGATTCAGTTCAATTTTTATCAAGATTCTAGAAAAAAAATGGAGCTCTGGAAGACAGCAGTAATGCATGTGGGAGCTTAGCCCACTTGCTTGTGCACCCAACTGGACCACCTAGCCAATCTTCCTAAGAACAGAGTGAAAAACCAACAGAATACCAGCTGATATGAAATTTGGAAGACAAAGTGTGCAGAGGACACTTAAAACCGGGTGGTAAGGAGATTTTGTAGGCCTATGGGAAGGTCCCTGGGACTTGTGTCAGAGACTATGGCTACAGCAACAGCATTGGAGAACTAGGTCAGTGATTGCAACCTAACAGCTCCCTCCCCTCCAAGACCAGGGAAGTCTTCACCCCACTCTTCATAAGAGACCTAGAAGGGTAAAGTCACTGCGGGGATAATAAGTCAGTAAGTGACACACAGCCAGTGGTGTACATGGGCCAGGGCAGTGGTCAACAGGTGGGATAATACCAGAGAAATTGGGGAGCTGGATGACACTTGGAGCTGGGAGAAGAGAAGGGCTATGACTGGTAATGACCCAGATAGGCTCTGGGCTGGTCAGAGAGTTGGACTGTGTGGAAAGCTGGGTGCTTGTTAGGAGTGTCAGGTGGCATCCAGGGGGACTTTTCTCAAAAGTGGAACTAACCATAGTGCAGAGCCAGGCCAGTGAAGAGGGAGGAGCAGGGGCACAATTTGCTCCCACTCAGAGAGCCTCACAAATTGATCAAAGATGGGCAGCAGGGGCTCAGAGAGGCAGCAGCACACAGAGAAGCTTCCTTCAATAGGGGAACTAAGCCCATGTGCAGGGACCTCGCACAGTGGCCAGGCCAAAAAGGAGGTGCAGGAGTTAGGGGGTGCAATTTGTTTCACTCAGTGCACCTCACCAACTTGTCGAAGGGTTGCAAAACAACGGTGGATCTTTGATGCCAGCCTGTAACAAAAAAGCAGAGTGGACAGTGCAGGCCACGCAGCGCTTTGAGGGTCTTGGCTGGAAAGAGTGCACTTGATATTGTAACCCAGATAGAGTCTTGATCCTTGAGGAATCACAGGAAAGAAAATAACCGAGCCCAGACCCCATCTGCCTACAGGATCTAGGAAGCTTTGTAAAACTGGTTTGGCAGGTTTAAAATCAGAAGGAGGCTTTTTTTTTTTTTTTGGAAGTCTAAGACAATAAGACTTGGAGCTGTGAAAACACCAGGGATGCAAGATGGTGGAGGAGTGAATGGAAGTCACTGACCTACTCCTAGGACCAATCTGGAATTACAACTAAATTATGGAGAAATCACCCAGAACAAACAACTGAAGAATAGCGAGAGAGAAGTCTTATAACCTAGGACAGACAGAATAATCAGTTTCAATACAATCTAACTGGTAAGGGGTGATGTGGACTTTTGAGATCGCTGGCTAGAAACCCACAGCCAGCAGTGCCAAAGGTATATTTAAGCAGCCAGTAGGAGCCCCCTGAGAAGAGTGGGGTCTAAATCACAAGAGGGGATCCCCAGCCTACAGCACCAGAACCAAAAAGTACACAGATAACAGCCAGCCAGAAAAGCAGCAGGGCTACTCTCTGCCAGAGATGGGTGGCTGGAGATGCAAAGAGCCGTTTAAAGGGAAAACACATAAATTTTCATTACCAGCCATTTACCCAGGGCTCCAGCAAAGGCAGGGAAGAGTGGGCTAGAGACACCTGGGGAGAGACTGGGGATGGAGGATTTGGGGAGAGAATTGAAAGAAGAATCTCTCAGTTCCTGGTGCTGAATCATCTGCCATAAGGCACCAGCCATAAATCTCACACACACCACTCCCCTCCAACCATCCCCAGCCTGAGGGGAAACATTAGCCCCAAACCCAGGAGGGATTCTGCCCCACACTATGGTGCTTAAGCCTGACTGCTGAGCACAGAGTGACTAGATTAAACACTGAAGGAGACAGCCACAGGCAGTAGATCCTGCAATGTCTCAAACAGGCTGCCTAAGGACAGGTGGGGTCAACATCTGGTATCACCAGAGGTGGATCCAGAAAGAAAAGACAGCAGTAAATGCTAGAGGCTACTGAGATGATATCCACTATGGTCTTCTCCATGATTTGCGAGATTTTCTTAACTACATAGCTTTTTAACTATCATTTCTTATCCATCAAGTGGATGCATATTAAGTCACTTTATTTTATACTATAGTTTATTTCTCTCCTTTCTTATAATCGTCTTAGTCTCTTTACAGCCTTATCAATACTGGTTCATTTGCTAGTGATAGTGGAATAACAGGGGGGAGTTATTTTTGTGGTTGTGGGTTTGTTTCTGGAGCTTTGTGGTTTTCCTCTGGCAGCCAAATAATGGGAAGACAAAGAAACAACCCCCAATCAAAAGGAAAGGAGGAATCCTCAGAAAGACTACTAAATGAAATAAAGAAAAGTAAACTATCAGACATTGAGTTCAAAAGAGTGGTTATAAGGAAGTTCACTGAACTCAATGAACTCAGTGAAAACTGCAAAAAACTCCAGGGAAACTATGAGGAACTTACTGCAAACTATATCAGCATGAAAAAAGACAGAAACTATCAACAAGAACAAAGAGGAAATGAAGATTACACTTTCTTAATTGAAGAATACAGTAGAAGGAATCAACAGCAGGCTAGATGAAACAGAGGATTGAATCACCGAGCTGGAGTACATGGTAGAAAAAAAGTCCTGAACAGAGCAAGAAAATGAAAAAAGGCTCAAAGAGAATGAAGAGGGGTTAAAGAAAATGCAGGACAACATGAAACATAATAATATCTATATAAAAGGAAGGAGAAGAGGAGGAGCAAGGGATATAAAACCTGTTTGAAAAAGTAATGATGGAAAACATCCCTAATTTGAGGAGAGAAAAAGACACACAAGTCCAGGAAGCACGGAGGGCCCTAATCAAGAAGAAACCAAAGAGACCCACTTTAAGAGATATCATAATTAAAATGGCAGATATCAAGGACAAAGAGAGAATCTTAAAGGTAGCAAAGGAGAAATAGGAAAGAACATACAAGAGAGCCCCAATAAGGCTAACAGTGGACTTCTCCACAGAAACACTACAAGCCAGAACGGAATGGCAAGAAATATTCCAAGTAATGAAAAGCAAAGACAAGAAACCAAAACTACGCTAACCAGCAAGGCTCTCAATTAAAATGGAAGGTGAAATAAGAACTTTCCCAGACCAAAAAAGATGAAAATATTACACCTCTACCAAACCAGCACTGCAAAATATGCTAAAGGGACTACTTTCAGAAGATGAAGAAAGAGAGTGAAGAGAGAAGAACACAAGTACAAAGGGAAAAAATGAATAGGTGCCTATCAATACTAACTTTAATGTAAATGGATTAAACGCTCCAACTAAAAGACAGAGTGTAACTGAATGGATAAGAAAACATGACTTGCACATGTACTGCATACAAGAGACCCACCTCTGAACAAAAGACCTACACAGACTGAAAGTAAAGGATTGGAAAAAATATTCTAAGCAAATGGACAGAAAAAAAAAGCAGGATAGCAATACTTATATCGGACAAAACAAAGGTCATAAAAACAGACACAAAAGGACATTGCATAATACTGAAAGGTAGAATCCATCAAGAAGACATAAACATTGTAAACCTATATGCACCCAGGGGGACTTTAAGAAAGATAGGGGCTGCAACACACTTTTACTAGCGGATTTTAACACCCCACTGTCAATGAATGGATAGATCTTCCAAACAAAATATCAACAAGGATATTGTGGAACTGAACAATGGATTAGATCAAATGGACTTAACTAATATACAAAGAACTTTCCTCCCAAAGAAGCTAAATACACATTCTTTTCTAATGAACATGGACATTTTCAAAGATAGACCAGGTGATAGGACATGAAACAAGCCTTTAAAAATTTAAGAAAAAATTGAAATTATATCAAGCATTTTCTCAGACCACAAGCACTAAAATCTAGAAACCAACCTCAAGGAAAAAATTCAGAAACATTCAAACTCACGGAGACTGAATAGCATACTATTAAATAATTAATAGGTTAATAATGAGAACAAAGAAGAAATCAAAAAGCTTCTGGAAACAAATGAAAATGAACACACAACAATCCAAACCTAAGGGACACAGTGAAGGCAGTCTGGATAGGAGAAAGTTCATAGAAACACAGAGCTACCTAGAAAAGATAGAAACATTTCAAATAAAAAACCTAACCCTACATCATCAAGAACTGGAGGAACAACAACACACAAAGCCCAGAGCAAGCAGAAGGAAGGAAATAATCAAGATAAGAGTGGAATTGAATACATAGAGACTAAAAGAACAATTCAAAAGATCAATAAATCCAGGAGCTGGTTCTATGAAAACATGAACAAAAACAACAACCCTTTAAGCAGACTCATCAAGGAAAAAAAAAGAGATGACACAAATAAATAAAATCAGAAATGAGAGAGTAGAAATTATAACTGATACCACAGAAATATAAAGGATTGTAAGAAATTACTAAAAAACAACTATATGCCAAGAAATTTGAAAACTGGGCGAATGCAAAAACATCTAGAAATATATAATCTTCCAAAACTGAATGAAGCAAAAAGACTGAACAGACTGATAAACGGCTGGTGAAACTACACAGTAATAAAAAAAACTCCAGGCACACAAAAGCTCTGGACCAGATGATTTCACAGGAAAATTTACAAAACATTTAAGGAAAAGCAAATGCCTGTCTTTCTCAGACTATTCCAAAAAGTCCAAGAAGGTAAACTCCCAAAGGCTTTTTATGAGCCCAGTATCATTCTAATCCCAAAACCAGATAAAGACACAACAAAGAAAGAAAAATACACACCAATATCACTGATAATCATAGACAATAAAATTCTCAACAAAATACTGGCACCATACCCAGCAATATATTAAAAAGATCATACACCATGGTCTAACGGGATTCATCACAGGGATGCAAGGATGGTACAATTCTCACAAATCAATACAAGCAATACATCACATAAACAAAAGGAATGACAGAAATCACATGATCATATCATTAGATGCAGAAAAAGCATTTGACAAGGTACAGCACCCATTTATGATAAAAAAAAATCTGAGCAAACTGGGAATAAAGGGGGTATACCTCAACATAATAAAGGCTACATATGAGAAATCTATATCTAATTATACTGAATGGGTAAAAACTAAAGCTTCCTCACTAAGATCGGGACAAAACAAGGGTGTCCGCTCTCTCCAATTCTATTCAACATCGTATTAGAAGTCCTAGCCACAGCCATAAGGCAAGAAAAAGAAATAAAAGGCATCCAAATTGGAAAGGAGGAATTAAAACTGTCATTGTTTGCAGATGACATGATAGTATACATTGAAAAGCTGATAGACTCCAACAAAAAACTCCTAGACCGAGTAAGTGAATTTGGGAAAAGAGCAGGATACAAAGTCAATATACAGAAATTGAAGGCACTTTTGTACACCAACAATGAAATATCAAAATCATAAATCAGGGAAAAAATCCCATTTACTACAGCTACAAGAAAAATAAACTGCCTAAGAATAAACCTAACCAAAGAGGTTAAAGACCTGTACACAGAAAAACACACAATCCCAAAGGAAGAAATTAAGGAAGACACAAATAAATGGAAGCATATTCCATGTCCATGGACTGGAACAATTAACATAATCACAATATCCATACTACCCAAAACAATTTATAGATTTGACACAATCCCAATTAAAATACTGGTGACATTTCACAGATATAGAACAAACATTTCAAAAATTTGTATAGAACCATAAATGACCCTCAATAGCTGCAGCAACTTTGAGAAAGAAGAAAAAAGCAGGAAGGACCACAATGTCTGGCATCAAACTATATTGTAAGGCCACTGTAATCAAAACAGTCTGGTGCTGGTATGAGGACAGACACACAGCTCAATGGAACACAACAGAGAGCCCAGAAATAAACCCATGTCTCTATGGTTAATTAATAATCAACAAAGGTTGCAGAAGCATAAAATGGAGTAAAAATAGCCTCTTCAACAAATGGTGTTGGGACATCCGGACAGCTACATGCAAAAAATGTAATTCAACCACCAACTTACACCAAACACAAAAAAACTTGAGACTGATAAAAGACTTCAATATAAGCTGCAATTCCATAGATGTCCTAGAGGAGAACATAGGCATGAAAATCTCAGATATTCCATGCAGCAATATTTTCACTGATATGTCCCCTAGAGCAAGGGACATAAAGGAAAGAATAAACAAATGGGTCTTCATCAAACTTAAAAGCTCCCTCTTGGTAAAGAAAACATCAGCAAAATGAAAAGAGAACCAACTGTATGGGAAAATATATTTTGCAATGACACCTCAGACAAGGGTTTGATCTCCAAAATATAAGAACTCACATGACTCCACTCTAGGAAGACAAACAATCCAATTAAGAAATGTGCAAAGGACCTGAACAGACACTTCTCCAAGGACACACACAGGGTCCAGAGGCATAAGAAAGGATGCTCAGCATCACTAGCCATCAGAGAGATGGAAATTAAAACCACAATGGGATTCCATTTCACACCAGTCAGAATGACCATCGAAAACAAATCAACAAATAAGTGCTGGCGAGGATGTGGAGAAAAGGGAACCCTAGTGCACTGTTGTCAGGAACTCAGACTGGTGCAGCCACTGTGGAAAACGGTTTGAAATATCCTCACAAAAACTAAAAATAGATCTGCCTTTTGACCCAGCAATTTCACTGCTGGGGTTATACCATAAGTATCCTGAAACACCAGTTCAAAAGAACCTATGCACTCCAATGTTCATAACAGAACAACTTACAATAGCAAAGAATTGGAAACGACCTAAGTGCTCAACAGTAAATGAATGAATAAAAAAACTATGATACATTCACAAAATAGAATATACTACACTGCAGAAAGGAAGAAGGAGCTACTGATTTTCGCAACAGCATGACTGGAACTGGAGAGCACTATGTTAAGTGAAATAAGCCAGGCAGTGAAAGACAGATACCATATGTTCTCACCTATAAGTGGAACCTTATCTACAAAATGAACAAGCAAGCAAAATATAAACAGCAACATTAAAATAAAAAACAAACTGACGGTAACCAGAGGGGAAGAGGGAGGGTGATGACAGGGGAAAGGGAGGGGAAGGTCATTAAGGAGCATGTATAAAAGACCCATGGGCAAAGCCAAATGGAAAGATTGAGGGTGGCAGGTAGGGATAGGTGGGCCTGGGGAAAGTGGTGGTGGGGAAAATGTTGGCAAAACAAGACAAAAAAAATATGGGGAGGCTAAGAATAGTATAGGAAATTGAGAAGTCAAAGGCTGATATGTACAACCCGCAGACATGAGCTAAGAGTTGGGGGTATGATGGGATGGAGCGCAGGGTGGATGAGATAACAGGAAGAAAAATATGGCACAACTGTAATAGCATAATCAATAATATATACCAAAATAAAATAAAATGTCTGAGTACAAGGTCCCCCCAAAAATAAATTACTAAAACCACTCCCCCCCCAAAAAACATGATGGGCATGTAGTGTACATCATAGAGAATATTGTTAATAATAATGTAATAACTCTCTGTGGTGTCAAATGGATACTAGCCTTATGGATGAACATTTTGTAAGTGGTGTAGGTGTCTAAACACTATGTTGTGCACCTAAACCTAAGGTAATATTGTATGTCAGCTATAATTTAAAATGAAAAAATTTTAAAAAGAAAAAAAGCAGAGAGCATCCAGAAAGAAGACAGAAGGTGAACATCAACAGCTGAGACAAATTTGACTTTGCTACCTTTCAGAACTTGCATGTTTTTAATTTGTTTGTCTTTCCATTTATTTCATTTTATTGTTTTATTGGTTTATTTGTTTTTATTGTTTGATTTCTTTTTTTAATTTTCACTTTAATATAGCATTTTAATTTTTCTTCTTTCAATTCAGTTGTATTCCAAATAACACACTATTATTTGTCATTTACTTTTTATTCTTTTAACTCAGATTTGATATTTCTTATCATACTATGGTTATTCTATATCCCAATAGTATCTTATCCTGGTCTTAATCTATTTTGTCTTCTTCCACAACTTTATTACTGTTGTGGTTAACTTTATTTTCTCTCATACTACACCAAGTTTCTATCCCTTATTCTCACAATTTTCCTCCATCTAACCTTGCATAAGCGCTTTCTTAACTCAGCTCACAGTCTTTCTCACCTCTTAGAAGGGTCTTATTTCTTTTTCACCTGTTATAAAAAGTGGCTAGATGAGTGAAATTTCAGTTATTGCTGTATTTCTCAAAAGGAACCCCTATTTGTTTACTACTTGTTTCTACTTTAAATCCAATAGACTACTCTCCCACTGTCTTACTCCATTTTGCCTTCCCCCAGCCCCAATCACTTGAATGAGGAATTTTATTTTATTTCATTTGTTTTTCTCTTCCCCCTCTTTTTCCCCTTTATATTTTACCCCTCTCTCAACCTGGGCTTTATTTCTTACTTTTATTAGATTCCCCATTCTCTCAAAATCATTTCTCTTTACCGTAGACGACTCATATTCACTTTTTGATTTTCTACTGTATTCTTATTCCCAATACAGCTCTAATAAACTTCATTCAGCAGTCGTTATTATCAACCCTGCTATGGTTTCTCTGCAATTTTGCTCCTATTGGCCCAATGCCTTTTCAATTTTACTTCAAACCTCATACACTTGTCCCTATTTTTACCCCATCATTCCCATTTCACCTTCATGTTTTACTTACATTGTAAATTTTGCTCTTTCCCTTTCTTCTCCAATGGCTTTATCCCAATTCTAATCAATTCTTCTCCCTCTTGCCACACAACATCTTCCCATATTTTAGCTATTGACTATCCCTTTTGTCATATCTAATAATACCCACAATCTCTCTTCACCTTTATTAATCTTAGCTCTACTGCACTTGAGATTGCTGATGTGGTAAGGGGGTGATTTTTGCTGGCATAAGTTTTGTTGTCTGGTAATACTGTTTTCTTAACCAACCTGTAACCTGTAAAACAGCATACAAGACAAGGTGGGGGTTGTGAATACCAGTAAACCTGCTGGAGGGGAGAACCCACCAACAAACAAGCCATCAACAGGAAAAGCCCAAGTACGACAGGAGAACCCACACAAATGGAAGAAAGGGAAGCTGTAGAGCATCCAGACAAAGAGATCAAAGAGACTGCACCACTGAGACTGACAGAAACTCTACCACAGAAGTGCACCCTTCAAGGACAGGCAGGCAAAGCAGAGCACCTGGAGAAGCAAAACAAAAACAAAAAGTGTCTCCTAAAATGTGGAGACAAAGGAATAACCTGCAATCAAAATGAATGTAAGGTTCTCCAGTAAAAGAGCTAATTGAAATAGAGGTAAGCAAACTATCAGATACAGAATTCAAAAGAATGTTTATAAAGATGGTGAAGGAACTCACTGATAACTACAAGAAAATGAATGGGAAATACAACAATATGAATAAGGAAATAGAAACGATAAACAAGAATCAGGAAAAAATGAATAATACAATATCTGAAATAAAAAATACACTTGAAGGAATTACAAGGATGCTGGATGAGGCAGAAGACGAAATTAGTGAGCTGGAAGACAAGGTAGAAAGAAAAACCCAGGGAGAGCATCTGCATGAAAAAAAGATTTTTAAAAAATGAAGATACCTTAAGGGAACTACAGGACAACATCAAATGCAAAAACATTCAAATCATAGTAATACCAGAAGGAGAAGTAAAAGAGCAAGCTATAGAAACCCTATCTGAAAAAGTAATAACAGAAAACTTCTCTAACCTAGAGAGGGGAAAACCCACACAAGTTGAGGAAGCACAGAGGGTTCCAATCAAAATGAAGCCAAAGAGGGCTACTCCAAGACACAACATAATTTAAATGTCAAATTTTAAAGACAAAGAGAGAATCTTAAAGGCAGGAAGGGAGAAACAGAAAGTAGCATACAAGAGAACTCCAATAAAGCTAGCAGCAGATTTTGAAACAGAAACACTAAAACCCAGAAGAGAATGGCAAGAAACATCCCAAGCAATGAAAACCAAAGGCATGCAACTAACACTACTCTACCCAGCAAGGCTTCCAATTAAAATGGGGGTGAAATAAGGAGTTTCACCGCCCTGAAAAAATAAAGCTAAAGGAATACGCCTCCACCAATCCACCACTGTAAGAGATGCAAAAGGGACTGCTATTAGAAGAGGAAAAAAAAAGACTGACAGAGAGAGGAACACAGATACAAATAAAGAAAATGAATAAGTACCTATTAAAATAACCTTAAATGTAAATGGATAAAATGCTCTAATCAAAAGACATAGGGTAGGTGAATGGATAAGAAAACATGACACACACATATGCTGCCTACAAGGGACCCACCCCTGAACAAATGACCTATACAAAATGAAAGTGAAGGGCTGGAGGAAAAAATTCCAAGCAAATGGACAGAAAAAAAAAAAGCCAAGCTAGCAATACGTATATCAGAAAAAACAGAGTTCAAAACAAAGGCCATAAAAAGAGACACACAAGGACATTTCATAATACTCAAGGGAAAAATCCATTAAGGAGCCAAAAAGACTGTAAACATATATGCACTTAACATAGTAGCACACAAATATATAAAGGAAATCTGGGAGGACATCAAGAAAGATATAGATAGCAACACACTTATACCAGGGGATTTCAACACCCCACTGTCAACAATGGATAGATCTTCCAAACAAAATGTCAACAAGGATATCTGGAGCTGAATGATGCACTAGATCAGCTGGACTTAACTGATATATATAGAACCTTTAATCCCAAAGAAGCTAAATACAGAATCTTTTCGAATGCACATGGAACATTTTCAAAGAGAGACCACATGATAGGATACAAAACAAGCCTCAACAAATTCAAGAAAATTGAAATCATAATAAGCATTTTCTTGGAACACAATGACTTGAAACTAGAAACCAACCTCAAGGAAAAAACTCAACATTCATTCATAGCAGCACAATTTACAATAGCCAATGTTTAGAAGCAACCTAGGTGCCCATCAGTAAATGAGTGGATCAAAAAACTGTGGTACATTTACACAATGGAATATTTTGCAGCAGAAAGATAAAAGGAGCTCTTACCTTCGCAACAGCATCGG
Organism: Mormoops blainvillei; assembly: GCA_004026545.1. Classification (NCBI taxonomy): domain Eukaryota; kingdom Metazoa; phylum Chordata; class Mammalia; order Chiroptera; family Mormoopidae; genus Mormoops; species Mormoops blainvillei. The sequence goes on along the minus strand of PVJD01000003.1, from coordinate 825,434 downwards.
TGGATCTGGAGAGCATTATGCGAAATGAAATAAACCACGTGGTAAAACACAAATACCATATGATTTCACCTATTAGTGGAGACTAATCAACAGAACAAATAAGCAAGTTAAATGTAACCAGAGACACCAAAGTGGAGAAGAAACTGACAGTGAACAGAGGAGAGGGGGGAGGGGAAGATGGTGGGAAATAGGGGACGGGTAGAAAAGGAACATATATGATGGAATCATGGATAAAGTCAGGGGGTTGGGGTTGAGGGGAGGGAGCAGTGGTGGGGGGAAAATGGACAAAACTGTACTTGAACAGTAAAAAAACTCAACAACATTCACACTCACGCGGGCTGCATAGCATGCTATTAAACGATGAATGAGTTAATATGACATCAGTGAACAAAACAAAACATTCCTAGAAACAAATGAAAATGAACACACAACAGTCCAAAACGTATGAGATACAGTGAATGTAGTCTTGAGGGGGAAATTCATAGAGATACAGGACTATCTAAAAAAGACAGAAACATTTCAAATAAAAAACCTAACCCAACATCTACAAGGTGTAGGGTTACATCATGTAGGAAGAAACAACAAACCAAGCCCAGAGTGGGCAGAAGAAAGGAGATAATCAAGATCAGAGCATAATTAAATGACACAGAAACTAAAAGAACAATTCAAAGGATCAATAAATCCAGGATCTGGTTCTTTGAAAAGATAAACAAAATCGACAAGCCTTTAAGCAGGCTAATCAAGAAAAACAGGGAGGGGACCCAAATAAATAAAATCAGAAATGCAGGAGGAAAAATTACAACTGATATCACAGAAATACAAAGGATTGTAAGAAATTACTAAAAAAAAACAACTATATGCCAAGAAATTTGAAAACCTTGGTGAAATGGACAAATTTCTAGGAAAATATAATCTTCCAAAACTGAATCAAGAAATTGTGAACAGACAGATAACAGCTAGTGAAATTGAAGCAGTAATCAAAAAACTGCTGGCACACAAAAGCCCTGGATCAAACGTGTTCACAGGAGAATTTTACAAAACATTTAAGGAAGAGGTAACCCCTGTCCTTCTCAGACTATTCCAAAACATCCAAGATGAGGGAAGACTCCCAAACTCTTTTTATGAGGTCGGCAGGATTCTAATCCCAAAACCAGATAAAGACACAACAAAGAAAGAAAACTATAGGCCAATATCACTGATGAACATAGATGTTAAAATCCTCAGCAAAATATGGGCAAGCAGCATCCAGCAATACATTAAAAAGATCATCCACCATGATCAAGTGGGATTCATACCAGGGATACAAGGATGGTACAATATTCACAAATCAATAAACATAACACATCACATAAACAAAAGGAAAGACAAAAAAACACATGATCAGATGCAGAAAAAGCATTTGACAAAGTACAGCACCCATTTATGATGAAAACACTCAGCAAAGTGTCAGTAGAGGGAGCATACTTCAACATAATAAAGACCACATACAAAAAACCTACAGCCATATTCATGCTCTTGGGCAAAAACTAAAAGCACTCCCACTAAGATCAGGAATAAGGCAAGGGTGTCTGCTTTCTCCACTTCTATTCAACATAGCATTTGAAGTCCTAGCCACAACCATCAGACAAGAAAAAGAAATAAAAGGCATCCAAATTGGAAAGGAGGAAGTAAAACTGTCATTGTTTGCAGATGACATGCTATTATACATAGAAAACCCTATAGACTCCACCAAAAAACTACTCGACCTAATAAGTGAATTTGGCAAAGCAACAAAATACAAACTCAGTATTCTGAAATTAAAGGCATTATTGTACACCAACAATGAAACATCAGAATCAGCAGTGAGGAAAAAGATCCCACTTGCTATAGCAACAAGAAAAATAAAGTACCTAGGAATAAACCTAAACAAGTAGATGAAAGACTTTTACTGTGAAAACTACAGAACACTGAAGAAAGAATTAAGGAAGACACAAATAAATATAAGCATATACTGTGTTCATGGAACAGAAGAATTAGCATCATCAAAATGTCCATACCACCCAAAGCAATCTATAGGCTCAACACAATCCCTATTAAAATATCAATGACATATTTCACAGGTATAGAATAAATACTTCAAAATTTTACATGGAACCATAAATGGCCCCAAATATCTGTAGCAACTCTGAGAAAGAAGAACAAGGTAGGAGGGATCACAATGCCTGATATCAAACTATATTATAAGGCCACTGTAATCAAGACATAAGAGCAGACACATAGACCAATGGAACAGAATAGAGAGCTCAGAAATAAACCCATGTCTGCATGGCCAATTAATATTTTACAAAGGAGGCAGGAACATAAAATAGAGTAAAAACAGCTTCTCAATAAATGGTGTTCAGAAATCTGGACAAGTACATGCAAAAAAATGAAATTAGACCACCAACTTATACCATACACAAAAATAAACTCAAGATGGATAAAAGACAAATGTAAGTCACAACACCATTAAAGTCCTAAAGGAGAACATAAGCAGGAAAATCCAGATATTCCACTCAGCAATATTTTCAATGATATGTCACCTAGAACAAAGGATATTTGCTCTAGGTGACATATCACCTAGAATAAACAAATAGGATTACATGATTTAAAAGTTTCTGCACAGTTACAGAAAACATCAGCAAAATAAAAAGGGGACCAACCATATGGGAAAATATATTTTCCCATGACACCTTGGAGAAGGGCTTGATCTCTAAAAAAATATAAAGAACACACATGACTTCACACCAGGAAGACAAACAATCCAATTAAAAAATGGGCAAAGGGCCTGAACAGACACTTCTCCAAGGAGGACATACACAGGGTCCAGAGACATATAAAAGGATGCTCAGCATCACTAGCCATCAGGGAGATGTAAATTAAAACCACAATGAGATACCACTACACACCAGTCAGAATGACCATCATTAATAAATTAACAAACAACAAGTGCTGGTGAGATTGTAGAGAAAAGGGAACCCTAGTACACTGTTGGTGGGAATACAGACTGATGCAGCCACTGTGGAAAACAGTATGGAATTTCCTCAAAACACTAAAAATGGAACTCCCTTTTGACCTGGCAATTCCACTGCTGGGAATATACTCTAAGAATCCTGAAACACCAGTTCAAAAGAACCTATGCACCCCAATGTTCACAGTAGCACAATTTGTAATAACCAAGTGCTAGAAACAGCCTGAGTGCCCATAAATAATTTAGTGGATCAAAGTACTATGGTACATTTACACAATGGAATATTATGCAGCAGAGAGAAAGAAGGAACTTCTATCTTTTGAGACAGCATGGATGGAACTGGAGAGTATAGTACACTAAGTGAAATAAGCCAGGTGGTGAAAGACAAATACCATATGATCTCATAAAATAAACAAGTGAGAAAAATATAACCTGAGACATTGAAACAAAGAACAAACTGACAGTGGCCAGAGGGGAGGTGGGAGGGGACTGATGGGATGTGGTGGGGGAGAAGGGGATGGGTCAACTCAAGGAACATGCATAAAGGACCCATAGACAAAGACAACAGGGTCGGGGGAGAGGATTGAATGTGGTAATTGGGAAGTGTGTAGAGCAGGGGAGAGTAATAGGGGGAATATGGGGACGATTGTAATTGAACAACAATAAACTTTTTTTTAATGATTTAGTATGTTTTGAAAATTGTATTATACATTATAGACATGATAATGTAATTTAATAGTTTGTGCATTTTTTTCCTTGTCATACTAAGTAGGTATATTCTCTGAAACTTATGAGGCCTATATAAAATTGATTTTCAAGTAAGTTTTTCAAGAGCCAAAGATTTTAAGAACACATTTTAGAACACAAATAAATTCAGTGATATGTATATACACATGAATACTACAATTATGCTCCTAGCCTTCCACCACCTCTCACTCCCCCCAATTCTCTTTCCCCCCCACAAGCCCTGTTCCCCTTACCCAACTCTGGGGATGTCTGATTTCCAGTCTGGGAAAGAAAAGTGCCTCCTCCACATCCTCTCCCAGGGTCTCACCCCAGGCCTGCAATGGTGGGGAGAAATGCTGACTCAGCTTCATGGGTTAGCAGCTCTCACTTCCCTAGCCCTGCTAAGTGGGAAAACAAAGCTGAGCAACTTTGTGGATGTGGAGAAATTGTCCTTAAAGCTCTCCAGAGGACTGTGGGAAGAAACCCAAAGGCTAGAAAGTCTGGAGGACTGTAGGAGCTACAAGCTAAACCTCAAGCACAGGAATCAGAATGTTCAACTGTCATAGGGGAATGACAGAAAAGGAAGTGAACGAAAACACAGGAAATTAAAGGTCAAGAGGACAGAGAAGGCAGAAAAAAAATTAAAAAGACGTGTCTAAGGTGAAGTCTTCAGAGGCCTGCCCACCTTTTCTTGGAGGCCACTGCTCTTTCCCTGCCCCTGCCCTGAAGGCTGGGGTCCTCTCTGCAAGATGTGTGCCGGTGCCTGGGCAGCCAGCCAGCAGCATAACTCCCTGCTTTCAGCAGATGAACAAATAATCTTTGGCCAGGCACCTGCAAAATTGTGTTTGTTTGTTCACTAGATTCCTTTCCAAAGCTATTTACTTTTACATTCTATAAAAAAAGAAAATGTAATGAAAGTCACTTGCCCAAGAACAGTATTCAAGCTCTCTCCTCAACCAGACCCAGGAATAAACTACCACCCTGCCCTGGATAAGATCCCCACTGATAATAATCTATGATTCTATTTACTTTAGGACCCTAAGTTACATGGTTCATCACTGCAGAGATTTAAATAGTAGTAACAATAACATAACATTTGATTCTCAAAACCAGTTGTATAATTCAACTTGTAAGCTCAATACTAGGTAAAACTGATCTATGATAGGAAAAAATCAGAACAATTATTGCCTTGGGTGGACAGTGAGCATAAGGATTAACTGGGAAAGAGCATGAATATATATTTCTGGAATGACAGTACTGATATATATTTCATAGTGGTTTGGGTTACACAGCTATATGCATTTATCAAAGTTTTTCCAGTGGCACATTTAAGATTTGTGTGTTTCACTGTATGCAGATTTTATCTCAAAGGGAAAAAAACAGAATATTTAACTCTAGTTAAAGATAATGCCTACTGAAGTGTACAGGAATGAAGTGTTTTGATGTCTGTAACTTACTTTGAAATGTATCCAAAAAATAAAATGTGTCAAAGAAACAATAGAGGAATAAGTACATGGAGATCTATATGTGAAAAAGCAAGTATAGTAAAATGTTAATTTTGTAATCTAAATGGTGGGCATATGGTTGTTCACTATAACATTTTTTTCAACTTTTCTGGGAGTTTGAAATTTATATAATAGAATAGTAAAAAAAAAAAGCATTTGACAAGTGTTAGTGGGTATGAGATTTTATGTTTAGCTATCTCCTTATGGGGCAAGCATTATATCTGACTTTCATATCTATATGATGTATACATATAATACACCCATTATATGTATACATATGCCACAGGTACTCACATGTAACTTGTGTTTTATATTAAAATAAAACAGTGATTAAAAAGGTATCATATGAATGAACAAACAGTATCAAACAGATTTTATATTATCATATGCACAAGCTGACTTTTATTAACATGAGACAACTTTTATCTATTGATCCACAGTTTTACATGCAAAGAGCATACACAGAAGTATGCCGGTCACCTGCCTTATAGATAGATTTCTAGGGAACTGCTACATATTATTATTATTATATATGGGGTGACAAAAATGATCCCCAACATTTCCTCTTGTGTCTAACCCTATATGGCATTTTCACATTGCTAACTCCTTTGGATTATAAGAATAAGCAATTTTAAAACTAACTTCATTTTTTTCTAGGTTATAGCATTTTATTTTTTTAATTTAATCTTTATTGTATTTTTTTCCATTACCATTTAGTCCCCTTCCACCCCACTTCCTGAAACAATCACCACACTGCTGTCCATGTCCATGAGTTCTTTTTCCTTTTTGCTCAAACCCTCCACCCCTTCACCTCCTCCCCCATTAGCTGTCATCTTAAGGTAGACATATGTGTACATGGGGGGATTTGAGGATTAAACTCATGTTGAATATTAACACTTAGGATTTATTTATTACTGGCATCCTTCTCTAAATATTTTGAAGTGTTTTCAATAAAATATATGAAATAATTGATAAAACTAAATAAAAAGAACATCAGGACCAAGAAAAATATGGATAAGAGTGGTGATTTTAAACCAACACAAAGAAAAATACAAATATCACAATATAGTAGCCTAGAATAATAGCTATGGATGAGCTTTATATCTGCCTCTGAACCACACAAAATAAAATTATATTTATTTTTTATAATTTAATAGCATAATTTTCTAAAACAATTTTGTCATATGAAACTTTCCAATTATTCAGTAATATCACTTACAGTGCCCTCAACACCATTCCAATACCAGGAAAAAAAAACTCACTAAATGACTTTTTATGCCTATTTCTTATCATGTTCTTCAATAAAAACATCTACTAACCAATGGTTTTTGGCACCAGTTCAACTCCAATAGGAATCCCCAATTTGGGGTGTAGCAAAGGAGTAGTCTGTATTTAGTGCAAACAGCTCAATTATGATACAACATGTCAAAGATGTCTTCAGTGTTTCAGCTCCAGTCAGGGAAACACAGTCGTCTGTATTTAGTGAAAAGGGAAAGTGTGCTTCCCAAGCCACAAGGAAACTGACTTTATAGACAGAAGTTCCCCCCCCAGCCCCTGATTGCTCAGTACTCGCGCAGATGAGGACTCCAAATCCTTACAGTTTGATTGGCCCAAACTGAGTTGTCCTGATTGGTCAGAATAAAGCTGGTCGGTGAAGATGCTAATGAGGATATAGCTGCACCGCTCCAATAGAATAGGGAAAGTCTCAGTCACATTGGTTGAAATACAATTCCAGACTCCTTTACAAAGGTTGGCTCAGAAAGCAGGAATACTGTGCAGGCAGGCAGTTCAGTGCAGGAGGCAGGCAACTTAATGTAGGCTTCTGCCTGAAACATGGTTTGAGTGAGAGGCCTCTGTTCACTAACGGCTATTAGGCTCTTTTGTGTGTGTGTGTGTGTGTGTGTGTGTGTGTGTGTGTGTGTGTGTAAAAGATCTTTATTTATTTATTTTTAGAGAGAGGGGAAGGGAAGGAGAAAGAGAAGGGGAGAAACATGAATTGATTTTCTCTCACACTCCCCCAACTGGAGACCTGGTCTGCCACCCAGGCATGTGCCCAGGCCAGAAATTGAACTGGCAACCTGTCAATCTGCAGAATGACACCCAACCCACTGAGCCACACTAGTCAGGACATTTTAACCACCAGGAGTCCTTCTTGGTAGGTATTTTCTTTCTTGGGATCATTGACACAGATAGGGCATAAGAATGATTATCCCAAAAGTAAAAACTTCTAGTAACGGGAATTTCAGATGAAAGTCTGGGGGAATTCTTCTAGAGAATTTCTTGAGACCACAGCATTATGGCTTTTTAACAAACTTTCTGTTTTTCTAGTTCAATATTAAAATGCAACCAATGAATATAATTTAATGAGAAACTTAGAAAATATATTCCAAGTTTTAAAATTTCCATTGGTGTGGATTGATTCAAGCATAGAACTTGTAGCATCTAAAGGAAAAGATGAATTTAAAACAATCTTCTATAAATATCATTTGTCTCAGGCAAACTTTGAAGAAGGTGATGAAGAATAGACAATTTGAGATGTCACGTTCATGCAACACTTAAAATGCTGGTGCTCTGTGCTGATCCACATGCTCCAAAAACTTCACAAGCAGACAGTGGGATATTGATCTTTTTGAAAACTAGGAAGATTCAGCTCTGCACTCAACAAGATGAGCTCAGTTACACTTATAAGGATAATCAAGGTCAGTAATCTAGGGAAGATCAGAATTCACCAGGCAGAATGGGCTTTAAACTGGGTAGCAATAGTTTTTGACTTTTAATAAATGTAAGCCTCTTGATCAAAAGTATGAAGTTTCATTATGTCAGAATCTAAATGGAGCAAATTGTTAATGAACTACAGAGTTGCGAGAAGCAAAACTTCCAGGTGTCAAGTGGCCATCCAGAGTCTCCAAAGACAATTTTCAAATTGATTCATTGTTATTTTTACTATAAAAGTAATGCATACTTATTGCAAATAAATTTTTTTGTATATTTTATTGAGTATGCTATTACAGTTGTCCCACCTATACCCCATACACCCCCTCCGCCCTGCACCCCGTCCCCTCATCCCCACACCTCTTAGTTCATGTCTGTAGGCTGTACATATCAGTTCTTTGGTTCTCAATTTCCTGTACTATTCTTAGCCTCCCCCTGTCTATTTATTTTTTGTCCATATTTTCCTGCCACCACTTTCCCCAGCCCCACCCTCAATCCTTCCCCCATGTGACTTTGTCGATGGTTCCTTTATGCATGCTCCTTGGTGACCCTTCCCCTCCCTTTCCTCTGTCATCCCCCTCCCTTCTCCCCTCTGGTTACCATCAATTTGTTTTTTATTTCAATGTTGCTTGTTATATTTTTGCTTGCTTGTTTATTTTGTTGATTAGGTGCCACATATAGGTGAGATCACATGGTTTCTGTCTTTCATCGCCTGGCTTATTTCACTTAACATAAGACTCTCCAGATCCATCCATGCTGTTGTGAAGAGTAGTAGCTCCTTCTTCCTTTCTGCTGCATAGTATTCCACTGCATAAATGTACTATAGTTTTTTGACGCATTCATTTACCATTAGGCACTTAGGTTGCTTCCAATTCTTAGCTATTGCAAATTGTGCTGCTATGAACATTGAGGGGCATAGGTTCTTTTGAACCAGTGTTTCAGGATTCTTAGGGTATAATGCCAGCAGTGGATTGCTGGGTCAAAAGTCAGATCCATTTCTAGTGTTTTGAGGAAATTCCATACTATTTTCCACAGCGGCTGCACCAGTCTGCATTCCCACCAACAGTGCACTAGGGTTCCCTTTTCTCCACATCCTTACCAGCACTTGTTGTTTGTTGATTCGTTTATGACGGCCATTCTGACTGGTGTGAAGTGGAATCTCATTGTGGTTTTAATTTGCATCTCTCTGATGGCTAGTGATGCTGGGCATCCTTTCATATGTCTCTAGGCACTGCATATGTCCTCCTTGGAGAAGTGTCTGTTCAGGGCAAAAAAAAATTTTAAACATGGAAAAATGTTTTTAATAGAAGGTTATAACTCAATCTCTTAAAATAATCATTATCAATATTTGGCTATATATCTTTCTAGACTATTTTCTAGGCTTAGGAAAACATTTTTTTCTTGTAAATATGTTTAATTTATACATTCTGTTTTATAACTTTAACACTATATTATAAATATGTGTCAATGTCAATAGATTCTATGTCACCATTTTAATAACTACACATAACATTCCAGTAAAAGTATGTACCATCAAAATTTGTTTAATTGGTCCCCTACTATTGGGTGCTTGAATGATTTCTGTTTTTTGGCTATAAGAAACACTGAAATGGACATTCTTATACATAAATCCATATTTACCTGTCCAATAATCTCCTTGGGATAAAAAAAATTTTCTCACAGTATAATTCTTCAGTTAAAGAAGTTTATAAAGCTCATTACAGTTTTCTGTGTGACACTCACTAGAAGGATTTTCTTGTGGAAAGTTTATAATAAGATCAAATCAGACAAATTTGCCAATGGCTCTTCCATATTATTTTCTACAGCATGCCACCTTACACTGGTCAACATTTTATAGGGCTCTGGGTTTTGTTTAGCTTCTTTTGGTATCTTGTGGGCACCAACCATCCTTTTCAAATCAGAAACCTATGAGCAGGCTCATAGTTACTCCAATGAGATGCCTCTTCTTGAGGGCAATCCAGATGCTCTGACAACTGAAAACAACTGGGTTAACTGAAAAGCCCTTCCTTCCAATGCAGTCTGCTTAATTACTTAATTTCAGATGTACAATTATGTGTGCAAATGGGCCCAGGAATGACAAAGTTAAAGGTATGACAAAGAAATACCTACTATTGGAGTACTAGGAATGCTTGTAGACTCATTTGATACCATCTATACTGGCATGTACAATGGAGATGTTAATAAAGACAAAGATAAATCCCAAAATTTATCTTATCACCTGACACTTAGCAGTATTAACTTATATTTGTAAATTCATTCAGCAAGTAATTTTCTGCTTCAAATTATACAACTACATTAAGAGGAATTCCCCGTGGAGAAATAATTCTTACAATCTTCATCAGGTAAGGCCCTGGCATCAGAGAATTATAGTCATTGCTTACTCAAAATACATGAAGATGAAAAGATTATCAAATAGTGACCAGATATGCTAACAGACACCTTTGAGGGAAGGATGGAAACATATAACATGTTGATATGGTCTCCAACAAAGCACAGAATCTAGAAAAAACTGGTCCTTGTTGCATGAGCAAGATGCACAGAAGCTACTTTCAAACCTGCTGTTATTGGTTAAATTGTGTCTCCCTAAAATCCAAATGTTGAAGCTCTAACCACCAGTACCTCAGAATGTGACTTTATTTGGAAACAGTGTCATTGCAAATATAATTAGTTAAGTTAGGATAGGTCATAATGGAGTAGAAATAGCCACATAAAAAGGAAAAAACTTAGACACAAAGGCAGTCTTGCATAGACGGAAGACAATCTGAAGAGACAGAACTATCAGAAGCTAAGAGAGAGGCACAATTTTTCCCTCACAGCTCTCAGAAGGAGCCAACCCTGATGACATCTTGACTTCAGAGTTCTGGTCACCAGACCTGTAAGACAATAAATTTCTAAATCACCCAGTTTGTGGCACTTTGTTACAGAAGCCCTAGCAAATTAGTAAACTGCTCTACTCACCTTTAACACCAGAAAGAAGATGTAAAACACTAAAAAATAAAGGGATTCACTTTCCAAAACTCTGCTCCTCTTTGGAGATGTAAAATGTTAAATTACAGAAATGAAGTAATAGCATCAGCTATTTGATTAGGGCCCAAAAGAGAAAAATCACTATCATTAGGGAATGAAATAACTTGCTCACAGAGCTATTAAGTGAAAGAGCTGAGGTTTGACCCAGGACTGTTCAAAAACAGTTATCTCACCTGTAATACCTTTAGCAGGCACCCTCCTCTGAGCCCTAACCCATCTCCCTTTTACTCCCTTTGACCCTCAGATATATAAGAACCACATGCTGCCTCCGGCCATGGCCTTCACTGCAGCACCCCACCCAAACCAACCCTCCGCCAGAGAACCGTATTCCAAAATGCATCTTCCTTCTTCCCCTTTGCTTCGCAAACAAAAGCTGTAGGCCTTCAGAATACCATCTCTGCTAGATTTCCAGAAGTCAATATGAATATGTAAAGCACTGTATACAAACTTGTGTATAAGATATACAAATGCCAGAGGAGTTTGTAAATCAAAAGCTCTCTATTTGGCAAAATATATAGGGCAAATAATTTGAGCAAAGTATATTTTAGGTGTTTCTTGATGACTTTGGGCAACTTCCCTTACTCTTCTATCATCCCCCTTTCTCAAACTTCTGGTCAGAGGTCTAGGAAGTCATTAATCAGGCCCCCAAATACCTTTCTCAATTACATTCATCCTTTTATCTTTTGTTAAAATGCATATTCCTGGGAAATTTATAACTCATGGCAGTTGGCCTCTCCTAAGACCCACTGAAAACTGAGAGGAAGAATGTCCATACCCCAGATTGGAGGGTAGGGGAGATATGCCACAGAGAAGAGAGTGACAAAAGATAGCCTATCTAAAAGAACTCAAAGATCATACTTGGCCTTTCCCACCGTTTTGCTTAGCACAAATATAAAAACTTTAGTAAGAGTTTTGTCTCTCAAGTGCCTTTAGATGTCATGGTAATAGTAGCTTTATTGAGCATTTTTAGCCACTAACCTCAGCACTTTTTAGGTATTAACTCATTTCATCTTTAATGAGTTCAAATGTGAATGTTGTTATCCCTCTTTCATAAATGTAAAAAACAGAGGCACAAAAGGACCAAGTAATTTGCCTAACAGGGATTGAAACCAGTATCAAAACTGGACCTAACCCTACAGGCTCCTGCTCTAACCACTGTACAGTGCAGGGAAACCTCATATGTGATGTGGGGTATTATTATTTCAGCAAAAATATATATAGTAGTAAATTGAAGCATTTGTAGGTTCATTTGAGATACAGTAAATGTTTCCAGTTAGATGCCCAAAGCAGACATCAGTAGCTTGGACAAACCCACCTTACAGAGCTGCCAGCCTTACAGAGCCACCAGCCATGCCTGGGTACCCAGCTATTTAAATCCCATTAGAATGATACCTAGGAATGACTACGAGAGCCCTGTTTCTGGAACCTAGTTTAAGTAACTAGTTAAACCAAAAATATGACTTTGGCCTCAGAAATCAAGCCATTCTCTGTGGATCAGATTCCAACTGTGACTTTCCACTGTATTTCACTGGAGGTGGTTAAGCAGAGCTCCCAACACAGTCACACCTTAATCATGGAATCAAGAGAACTCCTCTGGATACTTCCACAGTGGCTGTCCAAACAACTGTGTAAACTGTAACACTGCTGCCAGTGGGAGTGGGGTTCTTGTGGTGTTGCAAGGAAAGCATTCCAGAAGACCGACAGGGGAAGATGAGGTGTGGTGAGATTTATTCCAGTGGAAATAGAAGGTAGCCCCTAGGTTTTCAATGTCCCATCTTTGTCCATCCTGCCGTGAAAAATCAGGGCCAGAAATAAGGCAAATGTCCAGAGATCCTGTGCCATATTAAAACTAGTCCAGTCCAGCCTTTCTCATCATCCATCCAGCTTAGCTTGTGTTACCAGCTGCAACCCACTGCTGTGTTGCAGCATCCAGGCTGCTGCCATGGGGCTGCGAGGGCCACATGGTTATGGAGGAAGAGTGGGAGTGCACTCAGGGCCATCAAATGCATTCTGGGAGGGCAAAGGAGGGGAAGGAGTGGGGATGGGGAGAGGTAGGGGAGGCGAAGAGGGAGGGAAAAAGAGCTTCTTCATTAAGCTGGGTTATATCATGTCAGGACTGGAAAGGAGCAGGAGTTTATTCATAATAACTAATCAACTTCTGAAACTTTCCCAGGCTTCTGATGGCTCTTCCTCCTAGCCAACTGACCCCTTTTCCAGGTTAGACTGATAGGCTTTTATGGTCAAGAACCCCACCCTGGCACCATTTTGACTTCTATTGCATGTGTGCTTACCTTCCCCTGTGTCCTCACCAACAATCCAGTACTGGAGGGGGAAAGGGAGGTGTGTTAATCCTTGGTAGGGCAGTGCTGTGATCCCCTAGAGTATGCAAAACTGTTGCTCTCTGGTGAGACAAGCAGGCTTATGCTCCCCAGTTGATTATCCTTAATAATGTCTGATTCTCTTTACTTCCTTCCTCTAGTAATAACTATCTAACTACGTACAGGAACAATAAACACTAAGGGAATTTACTCCCAAACAGAAGACAAAAATCCCAAACCCTGCTCTTCTTCCAAGATTTAAAAAGACTGATTCAAGAAATTTAAAATAACACAATTGAATATGTGAAATTCTAGTGAGTATAATGCCTCCAGTAGTTTGTTTTACCATAAATTCTTAATCTACCTGTTCCTTTTCACTTCAGTAAGGAGAAAGTAAAGTGTATTTGTGCCTTATCCTGAAAGAAGTGTGGCTGAATCTAAGAATGGCACTATCATAGTGTCTGTGGGCTCAGAATGTAAATCTGAGTTTGTGATGGTTTTCAGTTTAATTCCTTAACAAATAAGGCAGCTCTAAGAATTTCATGCACACACATACTTCTCTTACAGAGTGATCCTAATGATAAAAAGGAAACACAGTACTATGAAATAAACCCCTCTAGAATGGACCCCACTCAACCTTTAGGAAGAACTTGAGAGCTATTCCTAGAGCTCCTCAAAGTTATGTTCAGCCAAGCCCACCCAGCCCCAAGGGACAAGGAACTGCTAAGTTCTCCACTTCTAGAGTCCAGCAAGCCTGCTGTATATAAACCTGCAGTCCATCCCTTTCCCCCAGGAAAGGCACTCCATCGACTGTCAATAAGCCTGACAAGTTGAGTTGTGTAAGATACAAAGAGGGATGAAGGAGCACTTCCTAAGGGAAGGTATAGGTCACCAGGATAATGGAACTTGAAAAGAGAACTAGGGAAGAAGGATAAAAGAATTCAGTGGGAGCAGGAAAGGGAGGCAGGGGTGAGGGACACCTGACCTAGTCACTAGGAGTACTGTGTCTTCTCCCAAAGAAAATATAATATCTGTGGGGACTGAGGTAATAGGTTAAAACAGAACTTCCTTATGATCCAGTAATTCCACTCCTGGAATTTATATGAAGCAATCCAAAACACTAATTCAAAAAGATATATGTACCCCTATGTTATTTACAATAACCAAGATATGGAAGCAACCCAAGTGCCCATCAATAGATAATTGGAAGAAGAAGATGTGGTACAAGCCTGGTAGTGAGTCTCAGTAGATTGAATGTCAGCCTGCAAACTGAAAGGTCGCCAGTTCAATTCCCAGTTGGGACACATACCTAGGTTGCAGGCCAGGTCCTCACCTCAGGGTATGTGAGAGGCAACTGATCGATGTATCTCTTGCACATTGATGTTTCTTCCCCTCTTTCTCCCTTCCTTCCCCTCTCTCTAAAAATAAATAAATAAATAAAAATGTTTAAAAAGATGTGTTATACATAAAAATAATGGAATATTACTCAGCCATATAAAAAGAATGAGATCTTTACCATTTGTGACTACATGGATGGACCTAGTAGCTATTATGCTAAGTAAAATAAGTCAGACAGAGAAAGACAAGTATTATATGATTTCACTTATATGTAGAATCTAAAGAATAAAATAAACAAACATAACAGAAACAGACTCATATAGTTTGAATGTTGCCAAATGGGAGAGGGGTGGAAGGTTTGGTGAAAAGGGAAAGAGATTGACCATTATAAATTGGAAATTACAAAAAGTACAGTATAAGGAATAGTCAATAATACTGTAATAAATGTGTATGATACCAGGTGGTTACTAGACTTATGAGGGGATCACTTTGCAAATTATATAAATATCTAACCACTATGCTGTGCACTGAAACTAACATAAAATAATATTGAATGTGAACTGTAATTTTTAATTTTTTTAAAGTTAAAAAAATAATGGGCTACTCTGTAGATTAGAGTTGGAGACCTGAGTATCACTAGCTACAAAGGCTGGGAGTGAAGGAACCCACAGTCCTGCAGCAACCAAGACACCTGACCCCCTGAAATAGGCAACAGCAACACTGAACTTTCTGATGTTCCTCACCTAAAACAGACTGACAATAAACAACCTAAAGAGATAAGAAAAGTGGAGCTCCTGTTGCACAGGAGCTATAGTGTTTACTTCTACATTTGCTCTGTTTGCTTTCCCCTCTATTTCCTCCTTTTTATTTGAAGAGCTCTAAAGTCTTTAAAACAAAAGTGGTACTTATCGATTCATGGAGATAAAAAGTAGAATAGTGGTTGCCAAGGGCTTGAAGAAGGGAGTCTGAGGGATTGTTTCATGAGTGTAGAGTTTCAGTTTTGCCAAATTAAAAGAGTTCTGGAGATGGAGGGTGGTGATGGTTGTACAATAATGTGACTATACTCAATACCACTAAACTGTACATTTAAACATGGTTATTAGGTAAATTTTATGTTATGCATGTTTTACCACAATTTAAAAAAATAAATGATATTTGCTGATCTTCAGGGTCAATAAAGAAAAGAGAAAAGTAAGTAGGTGAATGTATCCCACTCCACAGTTAATTTTGAGGAGATCAGAAACCTAAGGGGAAGAAGGAATGTTAACAATTACTAAAAAGTAGACTCTACCTCAATAGTATGAAGCAGATAAAAAGAAAAAAAAATTTTTGAGAATCAGGATAAACCTCTAAACTGGTCGTGGAATTTAGTAGTAGAAAAGCCTTTGAGTGAGAGGGTGTTAACATATTCTTCCAGCCCACCCCATGGAAAGACCACTCACTCTCCCACTCTTCCTTGTCTTTTCCAAACCACTGCTGTTCTATTTTTCCTCAAGAGCCTCTTCCTTTGAAGCATGTGCTATCCTATAACACCATCCTTTTCCATCCCTTCCACCAGTGCACCAGAAGGCCTTGTTATCTGGATCAAAGTCTCTCTTTCTCTCTCTCTCTCTCTCCTGGAGCCCTGCCAGCATCTAGGGAACTTCAGTGTTCACATTAATGACTTAGCTTATCTGATCTTCTTGGTACTCACTGAGTACCAGGCACCATAACGGTAACTTTGCATCACTGTCTAAACCTCACAATAAGCCTGAAGCTCAGCTATAGCATCACTATTTAGAGATAGAAGGGGTTAGGATTCTAAACCATGCTTGTCAGACTCCCAAGTTCATGCTCTCCTCTCTTTACAACACTGCCTCAGAATACATATAAAATGTAAACCTGAAAATAATGCTCTAACCATACACTTTTACATTGATATCTATCCCACTAAAGCTCCTCCTCTACCTTATCAAGGATTTGGCCCCTCAAATCTACCCTTACTCCGAGTTTATCAACCCTTCCTCAGACTTTCCTTTCAGACCTATGACCAGAAGAAATACCAAGAAAACCCCCACTGCTTCTTTGACTCAATGCCCATGTAATTAACTCCCTCCCTTGATTGCTATTGACTAAATGAGTAAAATCCTCTAGGTCTAAAATTATAAGCAATGTTATGATGGTGATGTAAGTGCTGATTTGAACTTTTAATAAGTGTGATAGATTGGTTGAAACCCAGTGGAGAGAAAACAGCTGATGGCAGGTGACAACTAGTAAGCACCATGGCTCCTCCCAGTTAACCTCATAAAAATGAGACCTACTGCTTCTTCTTGAGGGTCTTGATCTAACAACAGGAGAATGCTCTCACCATGATGTCACTGCTGGAATCCACTGAAAGACATGTTGTCTCTCTCCACCCTGAAGACAGTAACTCAGCACTCTAGCAGTGCCACAGGTATCTGGAAAAATTCCTCACTCCCTTTACCTTCCATCAACATATGCCCACTACTATGAGAGAACAAAATGCACCCTTCATTAGGGACTTCGCTTTGCTCTTCTGCAGGACCAAGGTTTGCAGGGGGAGTTTGTAAGTGAATTAAGTGGAATTTTACTACTTAATGTGAAAGCATATTTATGTCTATGTGTTTTATGTCATTAGACAGAACAGAAATGTAAGAGCGAGATAGGTCTGTAATAAGTTCTGGACTCTTGGTCATCAATAATCCAGAGAATAACATCTGGTTGATCACAGCAACATTCTCATCAACATCTCCAGTCTCTTACCCTGTTGTTCTGCCCCATTCCCGTTCCCCAACAATCCCCAGCAGTTCTCTGATTTTCTCAATTCTGAGTATTGAAAAGAATCACAAACTCCTGTTGATTACCTAAATTACAAATTTAAAAACTCCAACCTCAGCTCTGCTCTAAATATTCCTCTACTGTATTTCCTTGTAGCACTGCTTCCAAAGCTGTTCCATGTTCTTCAAGTCCCCCATCCAACCATAGCCCCTAACTTTTAATAAGCCCATTAGGGGGAAAAAAGTTATCTACAACTTTCATCTCATCCACCTTTTAGGTTTTATTTCCACCTATATTCCCTACTTCTTATTGCCCCAAAATAAGAGTATCCTACTCCTTTCCAGGGCCAGTCACTCTTCCTGTATTTAGATCCATCCTAGCTTTCCTCTTCTAGGATGATGTTTCCTCAGTTCTTAAGTCTTCTCCATCCAAACCATAAATAAGTCAAATATTTCCCCCATTCCACCTATTCCTCAAATCGCCACTTGCGGCTTCTGTTCCATTCACCACCAAGCCTGTTTGTGGTATTCGTGCCTTCCACCTCATCACCTTGTAATTTAGCTCCTAATCCTACTCCTATATTGAAGTTTTCCAGGCAACATAAAAGATGTCCTGTTTATCAAACCCAGTCTTCAGTTCTCATCCAACTCTCATAACTTTCTGAAGTTATGGCATAGCCATAAGGTGATACAATGCAAGGTTAAAAGTGAGAATACTAAACTCAGTGGCTGGGTGCAGTTTGGTTTCCATCAATTACAAACTGTTTGACCTCGATTAGAGTTATGCAATCTACCTGCACCTCAGTTTCTTCATCCTTAAAATGGAGGATATGCTAATAGTAGCTCAGAGCATTTAAGCCTTATTAGCTACCTTAGTAAATGAAGAGGTACAAATCTGAGATAGTAAAAAGCCAGATTGGTAGTCAGGGTAACAAGGACTTAATCCCAGCAATAGAATCTTTGTAATAACAAGATCTCTGGGTCCCCTTTTTTAACTGGGTGATTATGAAAGTCCTTTCTGGACCTAAACTCTTCTATGAGGTAGGAAACAGTTAGTAACAATTTGAGAAAATGTACAAATGAGTATTAAATGAACAATTTGTGATAAGGGCTTCAGGAAATTAAAGAGTACTTTGAGGAGGAAACCTGAAGGAGGTTGAACAATTAAAACTTCAGTGGATCTTAAAAGATGGAGAGGATTTTGATAGATGTAAAAGAGGGAAAAGGTTTCCAAGTTTGAGAAGCAAAATAACAAAGGAATGGAGTGATTTAAGGCATACCAGGAAGACATTCATGACAAAGATATCTTCTCTATAATATCCCCATAGTTTCTGAATTTCAGTTAATGGTTTTGAAGTTATAATTAAACTATAAATGAGTTATTTATAATTGATAAAATGAATGTAGCCTATTCTCTGCCTCCATTTAAAATAATTTGTAGGAAGATTGGTTAATGAAGGATGTACACCAAGGTATTAATGGCAGTTGTCTCTAGTCAGTGGTTGTAAGTGGCTTTTGTTATATTTATCTGTATTTTCTAAAATAAACATGAATGTCATTTATAACTAAAGAGTAAAAGTATATTTAAGGTTTAAATGCAATTGAAGAGGTGGTAACATCTTAAACCATTAATAGTGGGTGAGATTGTTTGACAGGTGGCTGGGAATCAGTTGAAGACACAGAGGTCCCAGGGACACTAAGAGAGCTATTGCAAGGAAGGATAGCAAAGTATTAGCAATACTCTGCCTAGTTCCTAAACTTGCCTCTGCACCAGTGTATTTTAACTTTTTAAATGTTATTTTATTCTTTTTTACTCCCACTTTTATTTCTGGTACCCAAAAGGGTTCAAGGATTTTATTTCTTGCAAACTATCTCTCTTTGGGTACTGATATATAAAGGGTAACATAACTACTCATTCTTTTTCAATGCACTTTCAGTGACAAGTGTCTATCAGTTTTTCCTCACCTTGGTCCTTACTCTCAGGTTTGTGGAACCTTGGAGTAGTTACTGGAGTTCTGAGGAGTGCCAGGCTGGGCAAGATGAGTCATGAACAAGCATGACGGGAATTATTTTTATATACATTAAGATGTATTTTAATTCATTTTCTCCTATAAATCAGGTTTTCCACAGCTTTTTCAGCATTATGGTCTCAGAGAAATGAAAAAAAGAAACTCCTTCCTCAAGAACAAGGACACTACTTGGGAATATTCCTTAGAAACCAGAGAGGAAATCAAAGAAAACTTTCCAGTGACTTCAAAAACAAAAAAAGACACATAAGCAGGGAGACAATTATGGCATAGTTTCTTTGCCTTAAGCCTAAATCTCGAAGTGAGAGACTGTTAGGTAAAGACTGAGGGGAAAGCCAAAAGTAGAGGAGTTTCCACCCCCCACTTCCTCGTGGGACTCCAAGAAGAAACCTCATCACAGAACAACTTCACTAATATGGAGGAGTTTCAGAGAGGAAAAATTGTATGATTAAGAGAAAAGGGTCTGAGGTAGCACCCCAGGGTTTTCCTCATGTGTCATAGAAGGCATCTACAAATTCCAAGGTGCCCTACGGATGGATTCCTGGTGGATTTCCAAGGAGCTTGTCAGGGCAGCACTGTGAAGACCTTGTTCCCAGTCTGGGCCAAGGATCAGCCAGTCTGGGAATAAATGAGAATCCCAGCAGACCTCAGGAGCATGTGTGACACCAACAACAGATGAGGTAGGTCAGGTCACCTAGGGAAGACCAACCACTAGGGCCCAATTGGGAGCACAGAATCTCAAGTTGGCCAGAAGCAGATATTATCACACTGGCAGTGATCTGAAGACAGATGATGCTGGTATGGAGCACAGGGGGCAGCACAAAGGCCTGAGTCTCTGCCCAGACCTTGAGGTCACTTAATATCAGTGGTGCTATGGCAACTGTTCAACAATAGACTCTCCAGAAAGAAAAGCTCTAATTTGTAGCATTTGCAGATT
Source organism: Mormoops blainvillei (assembly GCA_004026545.1). NCBI lineage: Eukaryota > Metazoa > Chordata > Mammalia > Chiroptera > Mormoopidae > Mormoops > Mormoops blainvillei. Next base: position 805,057 of record PVJD01000003.1, on the reverse strand, counting down.
GCTATAGTGTGAATACTACCACCAACTCAGACTTCAAGCTACCATTGAACGTGGAATAGGGAACAGGTGAGATATGTAGTGGTGAACCATTATATAGTATTTCTACTTATAGGTACAATAGACATAACTTTAATAGCATAAATTAATAGTAAAATGTAGTCAAATAATTAAGAAGTGATGAGTTTTGAGCATTCTCTTTCCTTTCACCATTGTTTATTTAACTTAATTGTTAATAAAGATTGTGTTTTAAAATGGACCTGCAAAATGTCCAAAAATTTAACAATCAGTTCTAGTGAGCCAATGTAAACCAGCTGGAGCATGCCACTGCTTAAGAGCCCCTACCCTTTTTCTCCAAATGTCGTCTTGGAGCAGCAGAGGGGGAGTGGGGGGAAAATCAAACTGAATCATTCAAATTATCATCGGTTAATAAATGTAAGCATCTACTATCACCTCCAGCACCGTCATTTCCAATCTTGATAGCTCAGGAAGAAGATGAAATCAGTCACACAAAAAATTAATGAAACTATATTTTCTTAGTACATCCACATTTTAGTGTATGTCAGTTAGAAATTCTGTGCCAAGTAATAAATCCTCCAATGACAGTAGCTTATGTGGGTGGGGGTTTATTGTTCTCACATAACAAGGAATCAGGCTTGTACTTCATAATCACAAAATGGCTGCCCCAGGTCCGGGCAATACATCTGCATTCAAGCCATGATGAAAGGGCGAAAAGGCCAGCAGTTTCTGTACTCTTCTATCAGGAGCACATAAACTTTCCAGGAATCTGTCTTCTGTAGCCCCTTCCCACTCCCATCTTCCCAGTGAACTTCTGCTCCTTAAATCTGTCTTACTGGTCAAAACTATGTTACTCAGCCATCCCTAGCTGCAAGGGAGACTGGGAAAGATATCAAAAGTGGCTTAGGCCAGTCAGGATCCACTGTCCTAAACTGGACATATTGCTGCCAGTGTATGAACAAAATCAGGGTTCTGGTAGCAAGGAAGAGGTGGGTAATGGAGAATACTGGAAGCAAGTCTGGCATAACTTGAGTCAACATTTCTGATCTCAAATCACACAAGAAAGTGGAGACTATTTTAAATGAAGAAGATCCAAGATTGGCACTTGTCTGCCAGGGCAAAATATGGAAATGCAGGAGGATCCTGAAAGTATCTCTCATATCTAAGGCAGAAGTCATTAAATGTGCAAAGAGAAGTGAGGCCTAAAAGTCCTAGCTGCCTAAGCAGCAGTCCCCTCAAACTCCTAGAGGAAGGCATTTCCTTTTAGCCATTTCAATAGCTGGAAATGGGGTAGAGACAATGGAGTCAGTTATGGAGTGACAGACTCCAGCTGCATAATACTTTAGGTTGCCTAAAGCTTTTACCAAGCAGTGCTTTCTAGGGACTTGAGTTCCACTTGCTTCTTCCGTAGCACACACTTCAGGTGTCATTCCTAAAGCTGGAAATGAGAAGGAAGGTGAAAGGAAGATTCTTCCCTGCCTCTGGTGAACCTCTAGACTGGCAAAGTTTAATTACTTAAGAGGTTGGGGCTTATTCCTTGGAAATGGAGCTGAGTGACTAAACTTTAATGGGTGCTGAGTCTCATAGTCCATAAGCAAATGAAGACTGGCCTACTCTGGCTGGGCATGGGACTGTCATTTGGTCAATCAGCTAAATGTAGGTGTCAAACTAAGTCCAGGAAAAAGGCAAGTCATAGATGCTCATGATGGAGCAGGTGAGGGTTGGGGTGGGGGAGTGAAAGACTGCTAGACAGGAGTGAAATGTTAAATTAGTCTTTCCCTGTCTGACTTATTTCACTTAGCATAATGTTCTCCAGGTCCATCCATATGATTTCACATATGTGGAATCTAATGAACAAACTGAAGCAAAATAGAGACAGACTCAGATAGAGGGCAGGATGACAGCTAAGGGGGCTGCTGGGTTAGGGGGTGGAAGGATTGAGCAAAAAGGAAAAAGGACTCATGGACAAGGACAATAGTATGGTGATGGGGGGGTATAAGGGGACTAAATGGTAATGTAAATTAAATACAATTTTTAAAATTTTTAAATGTTAAATTAAAGGTTCCACATTAGTTTTTCTGAAATAAACAGTTGGTCCTATAATTGAAAATGTCAAGTAAAAATGATCTGAGACTCATCTGTCCACACTGCAAAAATTACACATGTGAACTAAGTTTATTTTTCTGATGTAATATATCTGATACTTTTCCCCTCTCATACACTGTTAACTGGTTTTAAAGACATTTACACAAGGGCATTTTAAATTGATCATTTTCCACATTTTTCCAAATTTTCTCCTTAAAGTCTTGATTTGTGGGAAGAAAAAAAACAGTTCCTTAAACAAGTGCTCAAACTTGAAAATGTTAACAAATTTCATTTTCTTGATAAAATTTGCCTGTGATCAAAACTGAGTCATACCAAAAGTACTTCTACAAGATTTGACCTTTTATTTAAATCCCACTTTGAGATAACATACTTAAAATGGTTATCAATAAGACCTTTGCTTTTAAAAGCACATTTAAAATAAATTATTTTTTAAAAGCAGAAAACTGTTTTTAATTAAGTTCTTTACAGGCTTGAAAGTTATGCTTGGTCTTCTATTTTCTTTATATTTAAATTATGCCCATGAGTGCTATGATAACAGTGCTATACAAAATACACTTTACCTTTATACTTACTTCTTGTCAAAATAAGCTCAAAAAATTAATTTGTTTTGAGAGTGCTCTATGACCAATCAGCCCCAGGGTAAAAACAATGCAAGCAGCAATCAGTTTTATTGTTAATAAGAAAAATTTAGTCTGATTATATGAAGATAATTAATTCTTAACTTCTTCTGATGAAGAGATTTCTTGTGGTAGAAAAATCTCACTAAATTCTAACAATGATTTATAATTTAGAAAAATTTTAAAGACAGGTTTTTTGCTTGAGTCTCTGAGCAAAGTGACCCTGTAACACCCGATTGGGGCTAACTACTAAACTAGGCCTCCTTTATGTTTTAACCTCATAACACTTTTTTCATCAGACTCTTGTTTGCCCCTTAAAATACTGGGAATTTACTAGATAGGTACATAATCTAAAAAGTATCCATTCCAAAATGGATATTTTCTTATTTCTCTCTTTTTTTTCTAATTTCTCATATTTCCTATTTTTCTCTCTTTGGTTTGGACTTTACTCCATCCATGTTAGAGGCTGTTCATTAGTGGCAGATTTTGTATTTCCCTTGGTGATTTACTATAAATGTCCTAGGGGAGCAAAACTCACAAGTCAGCAAGGGAAATAATCCAGGAATAAAACAAGTATATATATGTATGTATGTATATTTATTTATATATATTTATTTGAAATAGAAATTTAATCCAAATCACTATAAAATGAACTTGTTACTTCTAAAATTGGCTGTGGTAAGTGCAAGATTTTTTAAAAATTGGATCTCATAGGGCATTTGTTAGATTCTTCCTCCACTCTTCATTTCATGGCCTGCATGGTAGCACATGATGAGGCCCCAGAGCCCAGAGAGGGGTGGAAAGAGATATTTATTCTAAGAATCTAGAAATTAGAAGAGTTGGGGAGTGGAAGAAGCTGAAAAGGCCCATCAGTCCAAAGGGGAAACACAGGATGGAAAGGAAAGACAATGGTCAATTTTCAGATGTTGGTTGGATGGTGGCAAAAAACAGTTCAGGAAAGGGTCTGAAACCATGAGAGCACACTTGTACCAGGCATGAACCACACCAAGGAAGGGATATGGATGGGAGAAAGATCAGGTCCCCAAGCAGGGGGTCTGATTTGAAGGTACAAAAGACAGCAATAGACTTTATTATAAAGTAAAGCCAGTCTTTTTCCTGAGTTTTTCTTTTGGGCCAATTACTGGACCAAAGATCTCTCAGGAGGTTTACCACAGAAAGAATACCACTACAGCATATTTGGCATCCAGGTAATTGAATTAGGAAAGTTAAGAGTTACTATACATCTCCACCTTTCTGAAAGAAAGAGCCCCACACCAAGAAGACCCATCCTACCCAAAAGGGATTTTCTTGTGCTGTGGGCCAAATAACTCCACCAATTGGATCAAGCTATAATTTTTCAACAGACCTCTCTTAGTCAAGTCCTCTGATAAAAAAAACTGGCACTGTAAAACTCAAAAGGAATCAATCATATGAGATGAGTCAGTGGAAGCAGGCTTCTCTGAGACAACCCAACTTAGATAAACCTAATGGGAAAAATCTACAGGATCTCTTAACCTATCATTCAGGCAGAAATTCTGGCCTATTTCTTTTGAGATTGGCAAAACATTCAGAGACTACTGGAATGAATATAAGCATTTTCTAGTGAGAAAAAAAAAGGACATTATTTTCAATAAAACAAAGAGCTATCACATCATTTCCTGATACCAAGGATGACAATATAAAGTATATACCCTAAGTTTTTAAATGAAGTGAAGGAAAGGAGATGTATGGATTAATGTACCTCTTTGAGAAAAACACTGGAAATAAATGATTTTCTTATAATTTCTCATGCATTTCCTTTTAGTGAACTCTAAAACCATGATCATATCTACCGAGTATGATCATGGTTTTAAAGTTCATGTTCCTATATTCTTCATGAATATTGTAATGGATAAATTTATGTGTCAATGTGACTGGGTCAGAGAGTGCCCAGATGTTTGATCAAACATTATTCTGAGTATGTCTATGAGGGTGTTTCTATTAACATTTGAATTGGTAGACTCAGTAAAGCAGATTACCTTTGTTATTGTGGGTGGATTCCATCCAGTCAGTTGAATGTCAAAAGAGAACAAAAGGGCTGGATAAGAGAGAATGCCTTTTGCTTAACTGCCTTAAAATTGGGACATCAGTTTCTTCCTCCTTCCAAACTTCACCTTACTAGGTCTAAAGCTTGCCAGCCTTCGGACTAGAACTACACCACGGACTCTCTTGAGTCTTCAGTTTGCCAACTTTCCCTGCAGATATTGGGACTTATCAGCCTCCACAGTTGCATGAGCCAATTCCATCCTTATACATGTACATGAACCAATTCCATATACAGTGGTACCTTGTGATGAGTGCCAAAACTGATGAGTCCCAAGCAAATGCTGAGTGTTAAAACACTTTTTTCTCATCAAAATGTGACAAGTATAGAGTTTGATGAGTTTGTAGCCAACAAGAACTGAGGCATGATTGTATATATGTATGTATTCCATATGCGCACACACATACACACGCACGTCTCATTGGTTCCATTTCTTTGGAGAACCCTGACTAATATTGATGCTTCCATAAATTTTATAGCAAAGTTATGTGAAGAATAAAGATATATCAAGCCACCTCAGTTTTCCTCTTCTCCAGGCCCCCAGCATTATGAACTGCTTTGACAGTAACTTGAAGAATGATTTGAAGTAGAACTCACACCCAGACTAAAGAGGAGCTAGACAGAACTCTCACCACCACCATCACCATATTCAGAGCTTCCACATTCAGTCAAGGTGATTTGCATATAAATCTACCACTTTCATATGGCCTTGTGGAAGCAAACTGTTTTAAAGAATTTTTTTTTTCTAAAAAGAGACAGAAAAGTAAGTGAGGAGTATTCTTTGGGACCACATCTGATGTATACCTCCCCTCATAATGACCTCACCAATTTAATGAAAGAGTGAAAGTAGATTGGTCTGGCTTGCAGAGACTTAGATGACTTGACTTGACTGAAAATATCATATCAACGTGAGAGCAAGCAGTATGTTTCAAGCCAAGCTCAAAGACAAAATAAAATCAAAACTTTCATACTGGTATGAAAATGTTATTTACCAGAATTCTGGTGCAATGGTAGATTATGCAAAAAAAAAGGAAAAAAAAACTCCTCCAGAGCTAGACTGTACATGTTCAGGGGACTGCATACACCAAAGAAGGCCAGTGTGGTGTCCAAGATCACAGGATGGGAGAGCCACCCAGCAGTGAGCTCTATGCCGAATGAGAGGGAGAGTTTCACAGCTGTCCTGAATGCGGAGCTGGTGAGATGGAAAGAGGTGCAAAGGACATTTTTAGAAAACTTTCTGTATGATTTCATTATGTGAAATCCCTGTGCCAAAATCTCTTAAAAATAAAACCTAGAATACATATTTACATTACTCTTCAAGGTTTCTTGAGTTAGACTGTGTTGAATGTTACACTTAATAAAGATTAGACCTATAAGGAGGTCTGGCTCAATGTTAGTTTCATTTCATTTAGACAAAGCCCATCTTCAGATTTCAATGTCTTTCCTATTTCTATAACAGTTTACAATCTACAGTAAACAGTGAATGATAAACAATTGAGCTTTGGTGTTTTTAGTACTTACCTTCAGAAATCTGAGTTTATTTTTGTGATTCTTTGTACCTGGTGGCATACAGCATCTATCAATCAACTCTAAAAAGGTAAGCTGGGGTGTGTCCAACATTTTTACTCCAGACAGGACTCTTAATTTCCTCTGTAATGCCTCAGATCAACAGAAAGTTTACATAGACCAGATATAGCAATTGTAAAGAATGCAACAAATATCAGCTCAAACTATATTCTCAAAACCTCAAAAGACTACAAAACATTAAAAATTAGAAAAAATTTAAAAAGGAATGCAGAACTTCACCAGTCTGGGAATTGTCTGTCTCAAAAGGTACCATAAAGAGAAATGTGACAAACAAAACTGTGGTGTAATACCTTAGACAACAGATTGTAAAGTCAGTATGTAGGGCTAAAATTATGTATTATCAAAATTACTCTTGAAAATCCCTAAGGAGTTCACAGCCTCTCAGTTCATTCTAACACATCTAGATTTCCCTCCGAAAGCTGAACAGATTAGTATGGCTTTTGTTAAGACCAGAGAACTTGCTTCTGTTTAGAGACTATGTGGTAACAACAATATACTGTTCCAATCAATATTAGAATCCCATTCAACATAATGAAAAGTTCATACCATGAACAGCGCATGGAAACTAAGACAACCAAAGGAATAACAGGTTCTTTTCTGTCATTTCCTGTGTGCTCCAATGTAAACATACACTGGTTGGAGTAGGGAGCAAAATTATTTAAGTATAATTGTCTTTATTTAAATTCAACATACATTTAATAGGATTCCACTCTGTGCAAAAGACAACAGCACAATGGGAAAGAAGACACATCAAACCGGTGAATTTGATCCTACAAGTAAAGACCTAGTGGTACTCACCTGAATCTATCTGAATGTTTAGACTTGGCAAAAAGTCAAAAATATACCAATTTTTCCTTAGATTCTCAGAATTATCCTAAAGGTGGAGAAAGGAGAAACTGCCTCCAGAGTAGGCACTGCCCAAGAAGAGTTTAAAAAAATATCCAAGAAAAACCACAGTCTGCTTTCCACTGACTTTACCGATAGTTGTGGCCATATAAAAACCAGGAATGACAATGGTGACAGACACAAACCATGTTCTAAAAAGATAATAAGTTAGAGGAGAACACTTCCCAGTTCCAGAGTCAAGAGCATGCAATTCCTCCAAAGGATGCTGGAATAGGGAAATGGGTATGAATACAACTAATTTAAAACCCCTTGCCTTACAAAGCATTAGAAACCCAACTTGGACACCGAACAGTCACTCCTACAAAAGCTCTTTGGCCACCTATGACCATCCCACCTATCCAAGCATCAGGACAGGACAGCCCAATGCAGAGGCCGGTGTCAATGTTGCATTTGAGAGGAGTTGTATAGGGATTTGGTTCTAAGGCTTCCTCATTCTATGTCTCTTAATTGCCATAAACCCAGTCCTGCCTGTGAGTGTGATTCCCAGACTAGCCCTTGCCTTTTCCCTTGGGTTAGAGAAGAAAAGGCTGAACAACAATGGAATAGAAATGATGAGAGGAAAGGGGATAAAGAATTAAGGTGTGAGAGGGTAAACAGATATGTCAAGAAAGAGGGCCTAAGCTGGGACCAGCCTGACTGCCAGCCTCTGCTGCATTCATTCATCTTTTCATTCAACAAATAGTGACTCAGTGTCTACTATGTGCACAGCACTCTGCTGGGCATTTTTCATGTTTGACTTCTTAGGAGGAAATTGTTTTCAGTGCTTTTTTTTATTGAGACTCATTGCATCATTAGGTGAGTATACATCTGCTTTTCCTTATGGCGGATCGCACTTAGCCCACCTTCATGTAGCCAGAGGCTCCTGGCCCTGGAGGCAATGAAAAGAAGAGGAAAATTCAGCCACAGCTGTAGACCAGGAGAATTGCATCAGATACAGTCAGCTTCCAAAATCAAAGGAGGAACTGGCTTCACATGGTGTTTAGTGGTAAAACTCTGCTTCATTTTCACTGCAGATCCCTAGGGGAACATTTTTAGAACAGAAATTTGAGAACACTTGGATTATTCACAGGAGCTAAAAAGGGAAACCAGCGAGGGTAGTTTATTGTATTACAAGAGATTTTCAAGTTCAGGGATCAAGTAGAGAGTCTATAAGATTTCAATGAATTAACATAAAGCAAGGGTTGTATGTGGTAAGGTTGACTAAGGATCCACTTTATCTTCTGATGGAAGAAAGATACCTGCAATCTGGTTTCCACTTCTCAAAAAGATTTTATTCTGCCTGTGGTTAAGCAATTGAGGAAAAATGTGTTCCAAAGCCACATAATTCATATTTTCCTTGATCTAGCAAAAATGTGCCCACCTGTGACAATGCAGATTCGGACAGTTAGAAAACAACATTATACACAAGAAATCCCAGCCACTGTTTTCTGAAAGCTATCCTCAAGACAGGGACTATGGTCTTTGCTCTCCTTGACACTGTTTGTTGATCTACTTTTCTTTTCTGGCAAAAACTATGTCTATTAAATGTGAAAAATAACACTGACAAGCTAATGTCCTGCTGTACATATACCTGCATGAGGCAAAGCTTAAAGTAAATAATAAAAAAGTACCCAGACAAGGACTGCAAGCTAGAGAAAGAAGAAAGCAGGAGATTAAATCTCTCTCACCTCAATGTTTTGTTCCAAAAGTATCCCCTCTCAAACAGTCTGGTTATTTAACACATTAAGTGAAGCAATAAACCACACTAAAACCATAAAGCATAGCACAAAATAACTTACATTATTATTATTCCATTAGCTTGAGTCCAATTAGAAAGAAAAACTTTTAATGATATGAACAGTGAGAACCACAGAACTGCTTATTACCTAACTCTAACTTATATTTTGTCATTTAACTATAGCTGCTTTGAAATTGAATGTGACAACTGTTAATGACAGGAAAGGTTAATAAAAATAAACAAGGACTTTGTATTCATTATATCACAAGTGTCTTGAAGACCTTGTTCCTATTTAAAGTAACAAATGGAAAATTAGAGGTGATTCATTATGAGTATGGTTCATGTAAGAGAGATTATATGAATAATCAGTTGGCCTATTTTCAAAGAAACTGCCTTGACCCTACATTAAAAGATTGGCTAATAGAATGGAGGCATAGGTTAACATGCCTTGCCTTCTCGCACAACTATAGCAAAAAATACAACTAGACTATAAAACAAATATCATTGAAAATTGTCAGAAAACTGAGCTGTGTGGAAGCCTGACAACCAAAGATTTAAAGAAGCCACATTCACCCAGACGGGTAGGAGGGGCGGAGATGTGGAGCAGCACAGAATGGTAGGGAGAGGTGCAGAGACAAAATGGGCAGTCTGACATTCACATGTGGTGGATAAAAATCAGGAGGGATACTTCAAGAGCAAGAGATCCCAGCCCTAGACCAGACCACCCAGCCCAGGGTTCCAGTGCAAGGAAGATAAGACCTAGATTACAACCTAGATTACTATATCCATAGCTTCTGGCTATAAAAACCAGTGGGTTTAGGGTGGTGGAAGAAACTTCAGGATTCTCAAAAGACTCCTTTTAAAGTGCCTGCAACAGAATTGGGGTTCACGCAGACCCATCCCCTATGGGATTCAGCACCAGGGCTATAGCCGGAAGGGCACCAGTGGCATACACAGAGAAAGTGAAGTGACAGATTCCTCCTGGGCAAAACTCCAGAGGTCAGGCAATGGTATTGTCCCCACTTGAAGCCAGCCCCAACACAGAGCCACAGAGTGGCGGCATGGGTTTTTCTGCCCTGGCAATTACCTAAGGTTCCACCCCATACATCTTAACAGGTGCACTTTTCTACAATAGACCACACTGCTTAGACAAGGAGTCAAAACAGCTCTACCTAATACACAGAAACAAACACAAGGAGGCTGCCAAAATAAGGAGACAAAGAAATATGTCCCAAGTGAAAGAATGAAACAAAGCTCCAGAAAAAGAACTAAATGAAATGGAGATAAGCAACCTATCAGATGCACAGTTCAAAACATTAGTTATCTATCTAGCAGAAACCAACAGTGGAGGGGATGAAGCTGAGAATCAAATCAATGATTTGGAACACAAAGAAAGAAAAAACATTCAATCAGAAGAGCAGGAAGAAAAAAGAATTTAAAAAAAAACAGTATAGTCTTAGGAACCTCTGGGACATCTTTAAATGTACTAACATCTGAATCATAGGGTTGTCAAAGGAAGAGGAAGAACAAGAAATTGAAAACTTATTTGAAAAAATAATGAAAGAAAACTTCCCTAATTTGGTGCATAGACATGCAAGTCCAGGAAGCACAGAGAGTCCCAAACAAGATGGACCCAAAGAGGACGACACCAAGACACATCATAATTAAAATGCCAAAGGTTAAAGATAAAGAGAGAATCTTAAAAACATCAAGAGAAAAAACAGAGTTACCTGCAAAGGAGTTCCCATAAGATTATCAACTGGTTTATCAAAAGAAACTTTGCAGGCTAGAAGGGACTGGCAAAATGTATTCAAAGTGATGAAAAGCAAGGACCTACAACCTAGATTACTATATCCAGCAAATCTATCACTTAGAATTGAAAGGTAGATAAAGTGCTTCCCAGGCAAGGTAAAACTCAGGGAGTTCATCATCAGCAAGTAATTATTATATGAAATGCTAAAGGAAATTTTACATGAAAAAGAAGATCTAAACAATAAACATTAAAATGGCAATAAATTCAAAACTATCAATAATTGAATCCAAATAATAAACTAAGCAAACAAGCTGAAAAGGAACAGACTCATAGATATGGAGATCATTTGGAGGGTTATCATTTGGGAGAGGGAAGGGGGAGAATGAGGGGAATGGTAAAGGGATTCAGAAGCACAAATCGGTAGATAAAAAATAGACAGGGGGATGTTAAGAACAGCATAGGTAATGGAGTAGCCAAAGAACTTACATGCATGACCCATGGATATAAACTAAGAGGGGCAATTGCTAGAGGGAATGGTGGTACCTGGTGGAGGGACACAAAGGGGGAAAAATTGGAACAACTGTAATAGCATATTCAATAAAATGTATTTTTGTCACCTTCAAAAGCTTTATTGTTTTACTATACTTACCAGACCTACAATACACCTCAAAATGATTTATATGTTTAATGTGAATGAGAGTCTAGAATTAATTATATATAATACCTTATATAAATATGTATTATACATTTTAGAATCAATCTGAAGTTGTGATTTTAAAAAATGCAACTTACATTTTAGTTGAGATTGAAACAATTAAAAGGTTAATTTAGGGAACACTGACAATTTTATTTCATTGAGTCTTTTATCCCTTACAATGAAATGCCATTCCTTTTATTTAGGTCTTCTGTACTTCTCTATATTCTTTCATTAATATTTTTCAGTTCCCTATGTCAGTGTCTTACAAATTTTTCTTTTTGGGGTTACTTTTTTTTTATTATTAAGTTGTAAAAGTTCTTTATATACATATTCTAGACACAAGTCTCTTATAAATATATGATTGAAAATATATTTTCACATTTGCTGGACTGTCTTTTCACTTTATTCACGATGTCCTTTGAAGGATTTCTAAAACATATATAAAACTGTATATAATATTGATGAAATAGAATATATCTCATTTTTTCTTGTTGTTTATGCCTTTATAGTCATACCTAAGAATGCTTTGTCATGTCCATGGGTGTGAAGATATTTCCCTATGTTTTCCTTTAATAATTTTATAGTTCTAGCTCTCATACTTATGTCTTAATTCACTTTGAGTTAATTTTTGTATGTTGTGTGAGGTAGATACCCAACTTCATTCTTTTGCATTTTGAAACCCATTTGTCTTAGCACCATTTGTTGAAAAGGCTATTTTTTCCCCATTGTATAGTCTTGGCACCCCTGTTGAAGATCAGTTGACTACAGCTGTATGAGTTTATTTTATTTATACATGTTCCTTGATTACCCTTCCCGTTTCCCCCTGTTATCCCCTCCCACCTCTCCTCTCCTTACTGTCAGTTTGTTCTGTATTTCAATGTCTCTGGTTATATATTGCTGGCTTCTTTGTTCCGTTGATTAGTTTCCACATATAGGCGAAATCATATGGTATTAGTTTTTCACCACCTGGCTTATTTCACTTAGCATAATGCTCTCCAGATCCTTCCATGCTGTTGTTAATGATATGTACTCCTACTTTCCTTCAATTGTGTAGTATCCCATTGTGTAAATGTATCACAGCTTCTTGATCCACTCATTTACTGATGGACACCTAGGTCACTTCAAACACTTGGCTATTGTAAGTCATGCTGCTATGAACATTGGGGTGCGTAGGTTCTTTTGAATTTGCATTTCCAGAATTTTAGGGTATAATCCCAACAGTGCAATTGCTGAGTCAAAATGTAGTTCTATTTTCAGTTTTCTGAGAAAATTCCATACTGTTTTCTACAGTGGCTGCACCAGTCTGCATTTCCACCAACAGTGTTCTAGAGTTCCCTTTTCTCCACAACTTCACCAGCCCTTATTGTTTGTTCATTTGTTTATGATGGCCAGTCTGTCTTGTGTGAAGTGGTATCTCATTGTGGTTTTAATTTCTACCTCTCTGATGGCTAGTGATGTGGAGAATCCTTTCATATGTCTCTGGGCTCTGTGTATGTCCTCCCTGGAGAAGTGTCTGTTCAGGTCCTTTGCCCACTTCTTAATTGGGTTGTTTGTCTTCCTAGAGTGGAGTCATGTCAGTTCTTTACATATTTTGGAAATCAAACCCATGTCTGATGTATCATTGGCAAATATATTTTCCCAAACAGTTGGTTCCCTTTTCATTTTACTGATGTTTTCTTTACTGAGCAGGAGCTTTTTAGTTTGATGAAGTCCCATTCGTTTATTCTTTCCTTTATGTCCCTTTCTCTAGGGGACATATCGGTGAAAATATTGCTGCGTGGAATATCTGAAATTTTCATGCCTATGTTCTCCTCTAGGACTTTTATGGTTTCACAACTTATATTTAAGTCTTTTATCCACCTTGATTTTATTTTTGTTTGTGGTATAAATTAGTGGTTGAATTTCATTTTTTTGTAAGTAGGTGTCCAGATGTCCCAACACCATTTGTTGAAGAGGCTATTTTTATTCCATTCTATGCTTTTGCCTCCTTCATCAAATATTAATTGACCATAGAGACATGGGTATATTTCTGGGTTTTCTGTTCTGTTCCATTGATCTATGTGTCTTTTCTTATGCCAGTACCAGACTGTTTGGATTACAATAGCCTAGTAATATAGTGTGATATCAGGTATTGTGATCCCTCCAACTTTGTTCTTCTTCCTCAAAATTGCTGCAGCTATTTGGGGTCATTTTTTATTCCATCTATGTTTTTGAAATATTTGTTCTATATCTGTGAAATAAGTCATTGGTATTTTAATAGGGATTGCATTGAATCTCTAAATTGCTTTCAGCTGTATGGACATTTTGGTGACGTTAATTCTTCCAATCTATGAACATGGTATATGCTTCCATTTATTTCTATGTCCCTTAATGTCTTTCTTCAGTGTTATGTAGTTTTATTTGTTTTATATTTATAAAGTATAATATTTATAAATCAGAATGAAATTTATAAAGATTGTGATGGGCAGTGGAATGATGCAAAATTTCCAAGTTTCTTATCATCTATAAAGACAAAAAATACTGCTTTGTTATTGACATTGACAATTAAATACATGTTTAAGAATTATTTTGAAAAACTTGGACCTCATCATAAGAATTATTATTTTATTTATTTATTTATTTATTTATTTATTTATTTATTTATTTATTGTTCAAGTACAGTTTTGTCCATCTTCCCCCCACCATTCCCCTCGCCCCTCCCATTCCCTCTTGTCACCCTCAATCCCACTCCTCCCTTGGTTATTCCCATGAGTCCCCTATATATGTTCCTTGACCACCTTTCCCTTGTTTCCCCCAGTCTTCCGCTCCCCCCTCTCCTCTGTTCACTGTCAGTATTTTCTTCACTTCAATAACTCTGGTTATATTTTACTTGCTTGTTTGTTCTGTTGATTAGTCTCCAATTATAGGTGAAATCAAACGGTATTTGTCTTTCACCACCTGGGTTATTTCACTTAGCATAATGGCCTTTGTTTTGAAGTCTATTTTGTCAGCTATAAGTATTGCTACCCTGGCTTTTTTTTTTCCTGTCCATTTGCTTGGAATATTTTTTTCCAACCCTTCACTCTCATCCTGTGTAGGTCTTTTTTTCTGAGGTCAGTCTCTTGTAGGCAGCATATGTGCGGGTCATGTTTTCTTATCCATTCAGCTACCCTATGTCTTTTCATTGGAGCATTTAATCATCTACATTTATGGTTATTATTGATAGGTACTTATTCATTTCCCCCCTCTTTACCTCTCTTCCTCTCTCTCTCACTCTTTTTCTTCCTCTTCTTGTAGCAGTCCCTTTAGCGTCTCTGGCAGTGCTGGTTTGGTGGTGATGTGTTCTTTCATCCTTCTTTTGTCTGGGAAACTCCTTACTTCACCTACCATTTTAATTGAGAGCCTTATTAGGTGCAGTACTCTTGGTTGCAGGTATCTGCTTTTCATTACTTGGAATATTTCTTGCTATTGCCTTCTGGCTTGTTGCTTATGTTGAGAAATCAGCTGCTAGCCTTATTGGTATTCCCTTCTACGTTACTTGTTGTTTATCCCTTGGTGCTTTTAAGATTATCTCTTTGTCTTTAAAACTTGGCATTTTAATTATGATGTTTCTTGAAGTAGGGTTATTTGGGTTCATCTTGATTGGGACCCTCTGTGCTTCCTGAACTTGTGTGGTATTTTCCCTCTCCAGATTCAGGAAGTTTTCTGTCATTATTTTTTGAAACAGGGTTTCTATCCCTTGCTCCTTTTCTTCACCTTCTGGTATTCTTATAATTTGAATGTTGTTGAATTTCATGCTGTCTGCATTTCCTTAAGGTATCATCATATTTTTTTAGTCTTTTGAATAACAGTTCTACCTGGGTATATCTTTGTACCTTGTCATCCAGCTCACTAATTCAGTCCTCTGCTTCATCCATCCTGCTTGTATTCCTTCTAGTGCATTTTTTTATTTCAGAAATTGTATCCTTCACTTCTTACTCGTTCTTTTTTAAGTTTTTATTTCCATTTTCATACTGTTGTAGTTCTCATTCAGTTCCTTGTAGTTCTTTGAGCAACCTTATCACCATTCTTTTGAATTCTGTATCTCATAGTTTGCTTGACTCCATTTCATTTAGCTTTTTTAGTGGGGAGTATTCTATTCCTTTTGAACATTGGTTCTTTCTTTGTCTTCCCATTTTCAGGGACTCTTTTTGTTTGGTTCTGTGATTCCTGATGCTCTGCTTGCCAGCTATCTTTGTAGGGTGAACTTCTGTGGTAGGAGTTCTGTGGGACTCAGTGGTATGGTCCCCTTTGATCTCCTTGTCTGGATGTTCTAGGTTTGCCCTTTCTTCTGTTTGTGTGGAATCTTTTATTGTACTTGGGCTTTTCCTGTTGGTGGCTCCTTTTTTGGTGGGTTATCTCCTCCAGCAGGTTTACAGGTACTGACAACTCCCGCCTTATCTTGTACGTGATCAGGGACAGGGCAAAGGCAAAATGCAGTAAGACAGTGGGTGAGTATTCAATGGGAATTAAAGTACTAACAAGTACAGAACAGATAGAAAATGTTTGGAGAATTAGCACAATAAGCATCATAATTCACCCAAGTAGCCACTTTTTATAAAATGTGAAAAAAAGATAAGACTCTTATTGGGGGCAGGGGGAGAATGTGAGCTGCCTCCAGAAAGCAGAACAAGGTTAGATGTTGAGATATAGTGAGAGCAGGGGATAGAAACTTAGGGTATTCTGGGACAGAATAAAGTTAACCACAACAGTAATAAAGCTCAGGAAGGTAGAGAAATGGGTCAAGACCAGGAAGGGTGCTGTGTGGGATTTGGAATAACAATACTAAGACAAGCAGTATGTAATCTGAATAAAAAGAATAAAGATTAAAAGACCAAGAGTAGTGTGTTATTGGAATATGGGTGCAGTGACAGAAGAAAAACTAGAATGTAATAGGAAAATAAGGATAGGAAAATCAGTCAAACAATGAGATCAAACATAAAAAAACAAATAAAACTAAAAATAAGGAAGAAAAATTAAAAAGTTTAAAATATATAAAAAATTAAAATGGAAAAACAATAAAATAAAAAATAAAATACAAACTCTGAAGGATATCAAAGTGAAATTTTTTCTCAGTTGTTGTCATTAGCCTTCTGCTCTGTCTCTGGATCTGTCTTCCATTCTTTCACAGCTCCAGGTCTTATTGTCTTACACTTACAAGGAAAAAGAAGAAGAAAAAGCCTCCTACTGACTTTAAACCCACCAAGCAGGTTCTGCTGGTCTTCCTGTACGCTCCAATCAGAGGGGTGTTGGGCTCCATTTTTTGTTTTTTGGTTTTTTTTCTTTCCTGCGTATCTGCAAGAATGGGGGCTTTACCTGGACCACCTTATTCACAGGTCCCCAACCTCTAGCTGAGACTGCAAGGCCCATACTTTCTGTATGCGTCAGGTTGGCACCTTTAATCCCCTTTGGTGTGCAGCCCTTTGATTAGTCCGTGAGGTGCATGGAGTGGGAGCAAATTGCACCTCTCCTCCTCACTCTTTGCTGACCTGGGCACTGTGCCTGCATGCAAAGTCCTTTTTGGGCAGTTTAGTTCCTCTATTAAATTAAGTCTCTCCAGGGATAACTACTTCTTTGGCCCCTGTTATCCCACTTTGATCAGTCTTTGGGGCACCCTTGTTTGGAGCAAATCAGGCCCCTCTTCATCCTTCTTCTCTATCCTGGTGCACCAGAGGTCCTTGCACAGTGTCTGAGAGCCTTTTTTTTTTTTTTAGTGAATTCCCCTTGGTTGTGGGCAACCTTTCCTAACAATCACCAGGTTCTTCACTCAGCCCAACACTCTGATTAGTCCCACGACTACCTGGGTCACTGTCAGTCATGGCCCTTCTCTTCTCCCATATCCCAGTGTCACCTGGCTACCTAATTTCTCTAGTATTGTCCCAACCAGAGGCCGCTCTCTCAACCACAGTATGCTGCCTGATCTGTGTCTCCCACTGTCCTGTGATGAGGTCTTTACTAGTGCAGGTCCGTGACTTCCCTGCTCTGGGAGGAGAGGCATCTGGCAAGTTAAAATCACTGAGCTGGCTCTCCTCCAAAGCTCCTTCAGTAGCTGCGGTCCCTGGTGCAGCACCAGGGAACAGCCACAGCCCTGTCCACAACACAGGACCTCTGGGGAGCTTCCCGATGGCCTACAAAGCCTCCTTACCATCCATTTTCTAACATCCTCTTCAATCTTTGGTTTCCAAACTTCAAATAAGCTGGGATTTCATTGGCTGATCACTCAGTTCTCCAGAAGATTGGCCAGGTGTCCCAGTTGGGAACACGAGCAAAAGGGTTTAGCTGTCTCCTGCTTGGTCATCTTCCAAGCCTTGATAAAATGTATTTTTAAAAAAAGAATGTACATTGATATGTCTTATTTAAAAGATGTGTCTATATCATTTTCGATGATTCTTTACCTTAACCAACTTTTTTTGATTTACCAACCAACTGCTGGCTCTACCACAACATATAAGAAGGCTACTGCTAGAAACAAATCGATGGAGCTATTAAAAGATATTATGTTTCAAACAGAGAGGACAGATATGAAAAATAAAAGGAAATGCTTCCTTTGACTTACTGCAAGGGAGAGAAGCCATTTTTAATTATTTTGGAAGCATATTTGCTAATAAATTCTCTAATGACCAATTCAATGAATGACCAATTCACTGAGCAATCACATGACAAATAATCTGAACAAGGCAATTTGTTACAGCCATTGCACCAAGCTAAAGCAGAGGCAGAGGTAGGGGCAGAAACAGAAGCAACAGGACAAGGGAAAAATTAAGACAAAAAATAGTTTTTAAAAAAAAACTTGATCATTCTACAGAAAGTGTTGAACATTCTAGATGTGACATATAGGCAAAGTTTATATTAAACAGCAGTTGACTGATACATCTCCAGGAGAAGAACTGCAATGGCCCAAAGGCAAATAAATATTTTTTAAAACTCAGTTTTTAGCAAATTCATCATTTGGACAAATAATTACTGAAGATTAGCTTTTGGCAAGTTGGTCATTCGCCAGATGATTTTTGGTCATTTCACATTGGGTGAAGAAGCCAGCTTCCAAGGTGAAAGAGAAGAGCACTCTGGCTTGAACAAAGGAATCACTTAAATCTAAAATCAGTTCCATGGTGTAAGTAAAGGTCCAGGTCTGTTTGGTTTATTGCTGCATCTGTAGCACTTACCTCAGGGTCCAACACATACCAGACATTAAAAAACTATGTTCAATGAATAAATGTTGAAGATTAATAATGGACAGTAATATTCTATAGATAGGCCAGGACCCAGAAGAGGGAGAGACATAGGTGTTAGGCTATGAATACTGTACCTGATCCCATCTGTAAGAAGGAATTCATCAAAGGCTTCTGAGTAGTCAAGTAACATGACTGATGTAGGCATAGAAAACTTAATATGTTTGCAATTAGTATAACATGTTAAAAAAAGAGAAACTACCATCTAAATGTCCCTTGATAGGTAAATGGATAAACAAAATATGGTATATATATACAATGGAATGATATTCAGCCTTAGAAGCAAAGGAAATTCTGGTACATGCTACAACACGGATGAATCTTGAAGACAAAATAAGCCAGGCACAAAAGGTCAAGTATTATATAATTGTACTTATGGAAGGTCCCAATAGTAATAAAGCTCAAAGAATGAGTAATATGGTGGTTGTCAAGGACTGGAGTAGATGGTAATGGAAATTTAGTGTTTAATGATTACAGAGTTTCAGTTTGGGAAGATTAGAAAGTTCTGAAGATAGACAGTGGTGATGGTTGTACAACATTGTGAATGTACTTAATGCCACTGAACTGAATGTTTTTTACCAAAATTTACCAGATTTTTTATCAAAATGTTAAAGTTCATGTTACGTATATTTTACCACAATTTTATTAAAAATCTAGAAGTCAGGGAAAATGGCTAGACTTGGAAATTGCATTTTTGCATATAATTGGAGCAAAGCATTTGAAGTGTACAAGACTTGAGTTATGTTGATCAAATAGCATATCATTGGGAAGCCATGGCAACACCTATATAGAGTTTGGACTTGGTACTGATATTTGAATAATCTTGACTGAAATGTATTCACAGTCATTCCTTGGGAAGAAAAAAGAGGAGAAATTGGTAGCAAGACAATCCAGGAGGTTGCTTCATCCATGCGTGGTGTAACTCAGGGTCTTGGTAATAGGAATGGAAAGCAAGAAAAAAATTAAGATCAAAAGCATCACCAAGGAAACATAAATGATTTGTTAACATATTGGAAAAATGACAGGGTTAAGAAAAAAGAAAAATCAAAGTTCTTAGCTTGGAACTGGAAAACTTATGGTGCCATTAAGAGAAAAGTTATGGCTAGAAGAAGAAAGTGGTTTATAGGTAAAAATGATGATTTTCTTTTTTGACATGTTAAGTTGGAAGCAACAAGAGAAAAATCAAAATGTGGAAGTCCAGTAAACAGCTGAAGGTGAAAGTGATAAATAAAAGGTAACAAGCTCAATCTACCAAAGGGAGGCTGAGGACATGAGTCTAACCATGTGGTAGCTGGTGAATTAATAAGAACCTTCAAATGAAAAGAATTAGTATGAGTATAGTAAACAAACTGTCTTCATTGACAAAGATTTATTATTACCACAGAAACAAATTATTGAAAAAGGTATGAAATAAAGAATAGTATATACATCTTTTGGCCTAAAATTAAATATGTTATATTTAGATGAACTATAACATCCTTCAATAGTATACTTAATAATTTTTGAGATAAAAATTCCTTCAACGGGTTAATGGAATCAAAAGAGAAAGCTTCAGGATCTATGCTATCAACTTTTCAATCCAGTTTTCTGAATACTTCTATCAGAGATTTATTAGTCTAACATCAGCATACATTCTAACAACATAATGTATGAAGGATAGCTAATACCTATCCTTTGGTGATATTATCTTTGATTAGTTATCCAACACACATGTACTGAGAACTTGCTAAAGATACAGACACAGAATTAGAGTGCCAGGAATACAAAGAAGAATGTCACATTCTATGCCTTAGAAGAGCTCACAGTTTAGAGGGTAAAATAAAGTAGCTGAAGCATTGATCCTGATCTAGTACACTAATACTCTTATCCAGGCTCCCAGTGTAAATCCCCTAGGAAAAATGTCCACTTGTAATGTTTACCTTAGTTTTTAGAAAGACTTGATCATAGAATCAGTTGATTATAGTAAGCTATTACAACTGATTCTTACATCTTCAGTTAATCACTACTTAAGTAATAATTATAAATATTACTTTAGATTTTTGGAGAAAAATAGGTGATAGCAGTTAGTTAAAAAAGGAAAGAATGAGCCATCAAGTTACTAAATAATTTTAAAGTTCCTCTCTACTTAAATATGTAAGAATATATTTTTATTAATCCAGAATCAACAATACCACATGGTCCCTTCAGGTGTAACTTTTGCAGCTTTTGCTATTTAACATTTCAATCTAGCATGTTAAAAAGGACTGCTTCATTCTGTTAACTAATTATTTCATGAATGTATCTTTTTCTTGCTACATATCACAGCAGTTCCTTAAGGACAAGAAATATGACCTTTGCAGATGACATGATAATATACATAGAAAATCCTATAGGTTCCTCGAAAAAACTACTCGACCTAATAAGTGAATTTGGCAAAACAGTGGGATACAAAGACAATATTCAGAAATCAATGGGATTTTCAAACACCAACAATGAAATAAAATAAATAGAAATTAGGGGAAAATTCCATTTACTATAGCAACAATAAAAATGAATACTTAGGAATAAACTAACCAAGGAGGTAAAAGACCTCTGCTCAGAAAACTACACAACACTGAAGAAATAGATTAAATAAAACACAAATAATGGAAGCATATACCATGTTCATGGATTGGAAGAATTAAAATATCATCAAGATATCCATGCTACCCAAGGCAATCTACAGATTCAATGCAATTCCTATCAAAATACCAATAACATATTTCACAGATATAGAACGAATATTTCAAAAATTTATATGGAACCATGACCCCATATAATGATCCCAAATAGCCTCAGCAATTTTGAGAAAAAAGAACATAGTAGGAGGGATCACAATGCCTGATATCAAACTATATTATAGGGCCACAATAATCAAAAGAGTCTGGTACTTGCATAAGAACAGACACATAGACCAATGGAACAGTATAGAGTCTAGAAATAAACCCATGTCAAAATGGTCAGTTAATATTTAACAAAGGGGGCAGAAACATAAAATGAAGTAAAAATAGCCTCTTCAATAACTGATGTTGGGAGATGTGGACAAGTAAACATAAAAAAATGAAGCTAGACTACCAGCTTACACCATACACCAAAATAAACTCAAAATAGATAAAAGACTTAAATATGTCATGACACTATAAAAGTACTAGAGGAAAACAGGTAGAAACATTTCAGATATCCCACACAGCAATATTTTCACTGACAAATCCCCTAGGGCAAGAGGTATAAAGGAAAGAAAAAACAAATGGGGCTATATCAAACTAAAAAGCTTCTGCACTGCTAAAGAAAACATCAACAAAATGGAAAGGGAACCAACCGTATGGGAAAACATATTTGCCAATGATACCTTGGACAAGGGTTTGATCTCCAGAATATATAAAGAAAACACATGGCTCCACACCAGGAAGATAAGCAATACAATTTTCAAATGGGCAAAGGACCTAAATAGACACTTCTCCAAGTAGGACATACAGAGGGCCCAGAGAAACATGAAAAAATACATTAGTAGCCACTAGAGAGATGCGCATTAAAACCACAATGAGATACTACTTCATACCAGTCAGAATGGCCACCATTAAGTAATCAACAAACAGCAAGCGCTGACAAGGATGTGTAGAAAAGGGAGCCCTAGTACACTGTTGGTGGAAATGCCGACTGGTACAGTCACTGTGGAAAACAGTATGGAATTTCCTCAGAAAACTAAAGATGGGACTTCCTTTTGATCCAGTGATCCCACTGCTTGTATTATACCCTAAGAAGCCTGAATCACCAATTCCAAAGAACCTGTGCACACCAATGTTCAGAGCGGCACTATTTATAATAGGCAAGTGCTGGAAACAGCCTAAGGGTTCATCAGTAGATGAGTGGATCAAAAAACTGTGGTACATTTACACAACGGAATACTGCACAGTAGAAGGAAAGAAGGAGCTCCTACCCTTCAAGACAGCATGGATGGAACTAGAGAGCATCATGGTAAGTGAAATAAGCCAGGTGGTGAAAGACAAATACTATATGATCTCACCTATAAGTGGAACCTAATCAACAAGACAAACAAATGAGCAAATTAGAACCAGAGACTTGAAAATAAAAAACAAACTGACAGTCATGGTATGGACAATGGGGGAGGTTGGATGTGGGAGTGAGGGTGCGACTGGATAGCAGTGAGCAATGGGGAAAAAGGTGGGACAACTGTAACTGAACAATGATAAAAAAATTAAAAACAAAAAAGAAAAGAAATATGTCTTACTTTTTCTTTGAAATTCCTATGGGCTTAAAGTGGGTCTTAGTAAATATTTGTTTAATCTAATTAAAATAAATTAATTATGTACCTTGAAATCCTTTGTCAATTACATTGTATCATAGAATATTGCCAAATTAATAATTAAACATGTCTTCCTTCATTAGCACCAAATGATTTCTTCACTTTTTGTTGCTTTTTAATATCCAAAATGCTACTTTTCTTTCTTACAGCTAGTTCTCACAACTTTGGAATTTATGATATTTTCATATTTCCATAATGACACCTGCTGGTAGGAGAAGAATGGATGAACTGCAGGAATTTTAAGCATCTAGCTATAGCCATTTGTAGTCCAGCCTGAAACAACCAATGACCCTGAACAAACAAAGAGTATATATCAATGACTTCAATTACCCAAGTACTGAGAATCTAACAAAATAAGTACTATTTCAATGCTCAATTAAAACATATCACTGTAAACTTTCTCCAAAGCAAAAGTGATACAGGATAGTCATTAAGGGTCTTAAAATTATCAGTTCACTTATGTTAATATTTTACTCCATTTAAGAACCGGCATTTAAAATATGACTATTTAAAAATTATTATTATTCTTTTAAAGTTTTTCTGTTCTTTTCAATATTAAGGGGTCAAGTTTTAAGTGACCTAGAAGACAGTGAATGGGGCATTTATCCCAGTGATAACTAGCAAGCCAAACCATGCCTTGAAATACTGCTAGAAGCTTAGTACAAGCCCCAGGTCTCGTGAAATACCCAAGTAAGAGTCATGATGCTTAATCTGCTCTACACTGTAAGCTTCAAAAGAGGGACAGGATTGTACCTGGCTCACACTCTCAGTGCCCAGTACATTCCCTGGAACAAAGCGGGCATAATGAAAGTTTTTAAACAAATGTGTATTGGGGTGTGTGTGTGTGTGTGTGTGTGTGTGTGTGTGTGTGTGTAGTGGCCAAATAGACTAAATTCTGGGTAGATTTTATCCAGACACCAAGATGCCAACCAGATTAGGTACAGTCACTTTGGCAATACCTGAGCGAACTTATATAACTCAGTAATTTTGAAAGCAGAAAAATTAACCAAGATAGCCTCAGATACAATATGGGTAAGCTGTATGCACCTACGTTTCTTAAGCAATTAGGAGATAAATATATAACTCATTATGACATGTATTACACAGTCTCTTTCTTAGTTAAAGAACAACTCCTCTTCATTAGAAATCAGTTATGTGTACCAGTGACAAGGGATAGGTAGTTTCAGAACAAATTTTCTTTGTAACTGCCTGCAGGTGAGAGTCCACATGGCTCTTCACTCAGCTGACAGTCTACTAGATTGTGTTCTCTTTACAAGTATGCTAGCTTCTCAGATTTCCCTGGACTTGCTTCAGTTTGATTTCTTTCACACAGAGAAGGAAAAGCTTATAGGAAAAATGTATGAAGTAGACTGTTTTTGATTTCCCATTTTGAAAAACATTCCCTTTCTTCCAAAAGAGCAGCACATGGGACATAATTATCATGTTTATTAAACAAAAGTTGCAGTTTTCTTACCAAAAAAAAACCCTTTGGGCATTTTAAAATTTGCTTTTTTTACACCTACTTTATGTAGACTATAAAACAATTAAATAAGTATTATAAATACCTACTAGGTACTAGCCCTCATAGACAATGAAAAAACATATTTTTGAATTTTATGCTCAAAGAAAAGATTTCATTGTCTGATATCACTCTCACAGGCAATAAATAGTCTCATCTGCTATGAGGACTAACATACCCTGAGAGCAAATCAGTATTTACCTAACTTTGTCAGTCCCCAACCACACCTCACAGAGGCTATATTTGTGTGCATGTGGCTAGAGCAAACATATCAGGAATATTATGCTGTTCCAGTGTAGTATAGCTCATTAGGACAGCCCATGAATGGCAAAGCGTAGTTCCCAGATTCCTACATGTCATGCAAATTCAACATCTGCTTTGGGGTTTTGCTCACCAATATTTTTTAATGGATAGATTAAGCTTTGCAGAAAAACTACGGTAATACAGAATAACCTAACCCTTGGGCCCTATCAAATAAATGTGTGTGTGTGTGTGTGTGTGTGTGTGTGAGAGAGAGAGAGAGAGAGAGAGAGAAAGAGAGAGAGGTGGCAGACACACTAAATTGAAACTGTTAGCCCAATATTCTGTACAACTGGTGAAAGCACTTCATTCTTTGCTTTATACCCAGAGAAAATGTCATGTGATTCATTTTGTCTGGAGATTTTTTAAATCAAGAATCAAGGGGAAACCCCAAATCTCTTTTTTATAGCCTTATATCAAAATTCCTCCCCTGAGTCTCTGACCAAAGATAAACCTGCAAACCATTTGAAAAAGTTCAAGAATAAAAGTAAATAATACTCATTGAGTGTTTATCACATGCCCAGCACTATGCTTAGTGTTCCTTTAACACAACGATCCTGCAAAGTCTTATCAAACTTTACAGCTGAGAAAACTAAAGTTCAGAGAGGCTAAGAAACTTGCTAAAACCACAAAGCTCATAGGTGGCAGAATCAAGTTTTCTCCTTCCCTGACAGCATACTGCTTCACCTCAACACATGCACTCCTAGCCACTACTGAACACATCCACATGAGAATGAAGGTATGGAACAGGGCAGATCTAGGTATTATTGGGCCTAATGTTTACACAAATTCTGTGTCTCTCTAAAAGGAAAATAAAATACAAAATTTGTTACAAAAATGAATATTTATGGAAAATAAGTAAAGAAATTACACAAATTTTTAAAAATTTAAGATGACAAATATAGATCATTTCCTTATGGAGACAACTGTACTTGAACAAGAGAAAAAAAGATGACAAATATTAAAAATATTTTTTGTCAAGGTACTCTTTTGGTTTTCAATAAGGAGCTATCCTCCCTATCATATCTGAATGCTGATATGAACAATAACTCTGGAAAAGAACCATAAAAAATTAACCTAAAACTAAGGTATGCACAACAATTCAAATGTTCTTACATTGCACTGAGCTACATAATTGGATAATTGGGTTCATCTTATACTATATAATGTGACTTATTTGTGAGTGAGATTTTTCATCAGAATATTTATTTCTCGGGGCATTTCTCTTGCTTTGGTAGCAATTTTGCACATACTTTCCTCTGAAATCACCAAGCTTTTTCAGGACAAGAGGTAATAGGTACAGTTAGACAAGATATAGAATAGTATGCAAAAAACATGATCTCTCACACAGACATGCTTGCTGTACTGCCTACAGGTTGTGCCTTATAAACACAAGAATTCTGATAAAATCTATTCCATACTATTCACATGAAGAAAAAATATATGCAGTGCGTTTATAATTGTATAGTTGGCATCACCAAGCATATTCTAGACTGAGGAGCATATATTTGTCTAGGCATCAACCTTCTACTCACTATTTTATGTCTGTTGAAGGTAAGAATTTACCACAATTGAGCTTCTCAAACCTTGCTTGAAACCTTTTTTATACTCCACTACCCCTTACTTCCAGTGATGAGTGTCCTAGGGCTGGTTCCTATCCTTAGGACCTCTGGTCCTCACCTTTGTTCACCACTCATGCTGGTGAGTCATCTAGTGGGTGGTAGGAGTTATAAGCCATTTCTCACTCAGAGGGCCACAAAAGCCCTGCAAGCTACATTAAAACATCCCAATAAACTACATTCAATATTCCCAATTCAATAATTCTTAGACATGCCCATCACTCAGGTGCCAATTAACAAACCATGATGGAGAATGAGTCAGAGCTGAAATGGGTGGTCTTGAGTGACTGCATATTTTTTATTATTAATTTTTAGTGACTGCATTTAAAACATCTTGCTTTTGCAAAATTTAAAACCACATATGATCATGTGAACACACTGGTAGAACCTGTTGCAGAACCTTCATTAGACTGCTGGAGACTAGCTGCTAGTTTGGAATAGATCACATTGTAGGAAAATGGAATTGGAAGAGAAGCAATCCAAGGGCTGAGAGGACATGTGATGAACCTAAAAAGGTCTCTGGGTGCCCCTATCTATCAGATAAGGCTTGGTTCAAAACAGACACAAAGTAAAAAGAGGAAGAATAAGAGTCCAGCAATCATCCATGTTTCAATAATTTTAACAATCTACAGTCACCTAGAGAAACTGGGAGTTTCCTCCAAGTGTTACCTCAGCAGTCCACTCTAAAAAAACTTTGGAGATCAGTACAGTACAATTCAATGACTATGATTAGCCTTTTGGCATTTTTTTCTCCCAGGGTGATAGTTTTTATGTGAGGACATGTGTACAATGAGCCACTTCGTAGAAAAACTTTGCAATATTTTTGTCCCATGCCTTATTTTTAAGAGCCTGATATAGAGTGGAAGGTTACTGTGGCTGCCTTTTTTTCCCTCATAACAGCTTACATGTTTCAGGGAAGATAAACTGATTTTCATCAAGGATCACAAAAATAAATATGATCCCTAACGAAAAGACTGTGAGGCCCCTTTATTCCACTGGATTTTGACTGCAGAGTTGATCTTTCAAGGAGAAATATCCATTAATTTCAGCTCCAAGTGACACACAAAACTGACCCCTCAGGATTTGAGGCCTTCATTTATATGTCTTATATAAACAACTGTCTCTTTCTCCTCCTGTTGCTACCTGAATAGGGTAGGATGGACCAGGGATCTTGAGAATGCCTCTCTTCACAGACACAGGTATTATACAAACAAATCCCATAATCTTGCAGCACTCCCCTATCTCCTAAGCATAATGCAAATATAGACTTTTCTGACAGTCATAAGGCTGAAAAAAAAAAAGTCTTGACATTCTTCCTTAGGACTCTACAACAAATCTATTATGGCATAGATTCTCTTGCCATAATGCTGGTTCACAAAAGAAACACAAAATTTAGTTGTTGACTACCATTGCCAGGAACTTTCATACATGCTTCATACATATCCTTTTGTAGTAAATACTATTCATATCTTATGGATAAGAGAACTGAGGCTCAGAGAAATTAAGACACTTTCTCCAAGATCTTGCAGCTTGAAAGGGGCAGAAGCAGTATTCAAACAGAAGACATCTAAGTGGTATCTCTGGTACCTATTGGGCTGTGTAGTGGTACCTACAGCACAATGTGAGAAGACCATAGGATTTGGACTTAGCTCCTGGCTCTGAACATAAAAGCAGTGTGATCTGAGACAGACGATGGTGTCTGTTTCCTCATCATAAAGTAGATGTGAAAATAGCACCAGCTCAAATGTGCTACAAACATCCAATGAATTCTGGATGTAAAAGGCTAGTTCTTAAAAGGTACTCAGTAATTTTTGTTACTTTCCCTTCCTCTCGAGCTTCTTGGAGGTAGAAGCCATATCTTTTTCTCTTATTTTGTACATACTCAGCCTTTAGCAGGATCTGTGAAAATAAACCCTGCCATGTCCAGTCCTTTTTGGTGACAGCTTACATGGTATTTTCCAAAGCAGCACTGGCATCCTTATGCCCAAAATATTAAAATTCTCATTTCAACAGGTTGATTGGATGAAATACCTCATATAACAATGCAAATAAAGTAGGAAATGGGTGGGGAAAGAATTTGCAATTTATTAAATCATTGGTTCCAGTATCTCTTTTTATTTAAAAAAATTTTTTTAAGCCAGTGGAAATCAAGGTTAAACAATGATCAAGTTATCAAACAAGCATTCTGAGCAGGGTCATGCCTCTACAACAGACATTAAAGGCTGGTAGACCAGGAGTACATCTCATCCAGTCAGGTCTGGCTTCTAGGATTCCAAACCAGGGGCCAGACACTAACTTAAGCACATGAATGTTGAAGGGAGAGCCTAGCCCTAAATGAAAGCTACACTAGTATAAGAAATAGGGTTCAGCCTACAAATATACATTTTGGCAAGAATTGGTCCACTTCTCTCCATTTCTACTTCAAATACCCTAGTGCAAGTCATCATTATCTCTAGCTTAGATTTATTCAATAGCTTCTCTAGCTGATCTCTTGTTCCTGCCTCTTTCATCCATTCTCACACTGCAGCTAGAAAGAATTTTTAAAAACACAAATCCGACCATGTCAGTCCCCTGGTCTCCCACAGTCCTTAGAATTAAAACTAACCTCTTGATTATGGCCTAGAAGGCCTAATGGTATCTGATTTCTGCTTACCTCTTTATTTAGCAAATGAATGAATGAATGAATGAATGAATGAATGAACCAACAGAGTGAATACGAGAGATATATTAATACACCACCTACCTAGGATGAAGCCCAGAAGACCTTGCATACAACAGATGACTGCTTTTGCTCTCACTTAACCTTTACGGAATTGAGCACACTAGGATATGTATAGAAAAAAGAAGGTAATTCAACCCCCATACTTCTAGAGCTATATTCCAGGAGGTGGTTTTCTAAACACAAAAGGAAGGGAAGGGTCTTGCTTGCTTACACTTGTTTCATTCTCTTTTTTCTTCATACTTACATGGAGATAATGGTGTATATAGGTCCATGAACAGTCATGACAAAGAATCTAGAAATGCTAAAAGATAGTAGATATACTAGTAAGAGGAAGGGAGAGAGAGAAATCAGTACAAAGATAAGGAATGAAGCGGGAAGGTCAGAGAAGGGGAAAAACAATGAGGAAGAAAGGGAAAATCCATATGTGGCTCTTCATCTCTCCCTGTCTGAAATAGCCATTTCACTAGGACTCATTTGAAAAATCATAAGTTAAGGTGAGTTCCTGTGACCTCAGACAGAACTGTGACCATTCAGGAATTAACTGCAGTAGCTAGAAGAGTACATAAGTACATTCAAGTCTACTATTACTGCCTTCACCTCCATTTCTTAAAATGATTTTCCTACCAGTTCCCAAATATCCACAGATACTGACTGTACAAGAGCAACATTGCATTAGCAAGGAAGTATGATATGGGTAAGCCTTCTTCCATTCTCCCTAATCCTTTTCTCACATGATTTTAGAGTTATCAACCACTAAAGTGAGAGGAGCAGACACTATATTATTTGTAAATAATCCCACTGGCCCATCCTTTTTCTAAATGACTAAATCATTAAAAATATATGTATCATATAGTGTCTTATCTCATTATTTTATACCTCTCTCTTCTAATAAATTATAAGTTCCTTGAGGGAAGAAACCATGTAGTTCCTCTTTCATTCATATTCCTCAGCAGTCAGCAGAGTGTCAGAAACATAGCAAGCATTTAAGAAAAACTCATTGCACTAAATGTGATTTAACTCTTCATTACCTTTAAAAATCCTCTCCCAAGAGCATGAAAACTTACAGTCTGACATTAGAGAAGAGGTTGAGAAAGAATCTTAGCTAAAATGTCAACAGTAATTTCCGTAAATCAGTACACACAATGTCCTCATTGGTATAGTTAGTCTACCACAGCAAAAAAAAAAAAAAAAAAACCATTCTGAGAGCCCATAATGTGAGCAGTACTAATAATAGTTCATCCCATTGCCATGTAAACACTGAGGAGCTAATCCATCAATATATTTGCTGGACATGCTAATCCAGTTCTAAAATTATAACTTTCTTTTCTCTTCAAGTGCAATTTTTCAGGTCAATATGAATATTCAAGAATACTGAGGCTCATTGAGGCTTCCAGAGCTCTTGTAGATTCATTAGCTGGATGTTACAAGCTCTTCTTAAACTTGTGAGGACTGAACTGAGTTGTCACTGTCATTGCTGATCTTCTAAATTTTCAAACATGCAGCAGAATCTAAGGCTGTGATGGCCACTAACACACTTGAAATCACGAAATGATGGAATTCTTTCTCCTGAGTCGGGACTTGGCCTCAGAAATTCTCTTGACCCAGCACTCCAGCCCAAGCAGCCTCAATCAAGCAGAGTAAAGACTTGAGATGAAGCCTTTTTCCCACGTCTGGTCTAAGACCGTCTACTCTCCCACAAAGAGTGCAAAGGCCAAATTCTAAATCAGACAGTGAAACAGGTTACATTTGTCTTCTCAGTGAGACCTAAATCCTCTTTATGGAAGTTACACCATTGTTTTTATCATTCCCATCCCCAACATTCTAGGATGTTTATACTAAGTCACACTGCCAAAAGTTTCATGCTGTGTGTCTACCCCTGGCCTGCCTTCTACAGGTGTTATTATATTCTCAGGACCTTTTTTCCTCCAATTTCCTTCTCTGTTAACACCTGAATATCTATTGTTTTACCCCTCCTGGACCCTTGTTTCTTAGTTTCATAAATGGTAACTGCTGAGTCTGACTCACCCAAACCAATGTGCTAATGCTCCAAAGGAACATATTTCAATTTTAGGAGGGCCCTTCTGGAAATAATGGCCTCAATCACAATAGTGGAAAATTTTAGACCTTAATGTTAATTGGCTAGAAGGGAGATTTGGGAACCTGAGAGAGAAACTGTTCATTGTCATACCTCCTTGCTTTTGTGAATGCCCACTTAACAGCTCTTTTGCAATCTGTCACTGCCCTGGGTCTTTTGAAGATCCATTTCAGCAAGCCAACTTAACCACCATATAAGAACATAAACCATAAAACACCTAAAAATTCCCAAGAAAAACTAAGGTAGTTGAAAAAAGAAATACCTGATTTCTGTGGGCCTTTAGGCACATGCTAACTGTAAGAGTTTACTAGTACCTTCCCCCTACCCACCCCCACAGCCAAAATGTAAAATCCTGCCTCTGTAAGCATTAATCTAGAATATTCCAGAAGCTAAATAAATTAACTATCCAATACCACTTAGGTTAAGCGGCTTAATGTTTTCACCAGATCTGAATAGGCCTAGACAACAAGGAGTGGGTGGGGATAAGTGCATATTTTCATTTCTTTCATGAACCTTACTCCCTGTGGATTGGTTGTTTCGAAAACTACACATTAAAGAAAAGCTTTAACTGCATGAGTAATTTTTGTTTTGTGGTATATTATTATTCACTTTCAATCATGCAACTCAAAAATGACTTAGAGGATTACAAGAGTGTAGTATAAAGTTTCTAATACAATTCAATGGCCCTTAAGTAAAAACATGAACACCATCAACTGCAGTTATCCTGAGCAATGGCAGAAAACTGTCAAGCCCAATTATGTGAAAATGCAATGAAATTGTTTACACAAGCCCCTCACCAAGCCTTTCCATTGCTCATTCACTACAGGAGCTTAAGATCAAAACTCTAAAGACATTAAATCAGTTTTCCTGTTATAAAACATGCTTTTAAAGTTAATTCAACATAACATTCTCTGTCCTAGTATATACATTACAATAATTATTCCTAGGAGAAAGATCACAGAAGTCACTTGCCAATCAAAATTTGTGCATTCCAGGTGAAGCTAGAAAAAATTATTGAGGCAAATTTACTATTGAAGAGTGATTTAAGAATGTGAAATACTTGAGACACACTACACTCCACCCCTAGTTGTGGGTCCTGTTTTATTAAATATAATCCACTTCCTTATATAATTCTTCATTTGAGGTTTTGGAAAAACTATCAGATTAATATATTGAATGAATGAATGAATATACTAAGATATACTAAGGGGCTCCAATAAATGTAGAACCATATCTTACTTTCTTCACAAATGCCATTACTACTCTGCTTGTTAATTACTCTCCTTAAGGTACTTTCTCTTTTTGAAATATTTTAAGGCTTTTATTTTCCCAACAATTAATTAAATGTTGGTTAAGCATCTGCACATCTATACTGTTTAGATACAGCACAATTTTTTCCTATTTCATAGATTTCATGAAATGCAAAGGTCGTATAATTCTGCCAGTGTTAAGTCATTAGCAGACAGATAAAAACTCATGAGCTTCCTGTTTTAGTTTATCTCACATTCTGCTTCATAGCCCAACCAGGTTTCATAAAGAATATTACCATCAGCTGGGGCCTCAAATACTTTATTTTTAAAATACAAATTATTTGAGCACTATCACTATGGTTTAGAAATGTTTGTTTCCCTGTTGGTCTCTGCCATGATCTCTGGATGTCATTCGATTAAATGCCTTCTCACTTTTTCACAAATAGTCTGTTTTTGTGAAAGTTCCAAAAACTTTGAAAAAGAACTATAAAACATTTTCACTGTCTATAGAGAGGGGAAAAAATGGATTGCTTGAACCAGACACAGCTCCCCATAAAGCTAACCTTTTGATCCTGGAATCTTTTCATGCACTTAAAGTCTTCTCTAGAGTCAATGGAAATGTTCTGTATGCAAGAGCAGCAGGATCAAGTTCAGTCTCTTCTTTAGTATTCTGTAGTCAAGTGGGATAGCCAACTGAAACTGGTTTAGGGGAAAAAAATAACCTTTGCTGATGCTTTGAAGTTTTGAGGGCAGGAAAATAGTATCAGGATTTGTAGGAGGTTATTTTGCATAATCCTTAATAAGATATTCTTATGGCTTTAAAAAGTTAGTGGGATAAGGGAAGCAAGACCTCCAGTAGTCATATGAAGTATTTTTTTTCCTAAGTTCTGTGTAGAAATAACCCAAAATGTATTCTAGGAAGATGTGAAATTATAGGGTCATCCAGGCAGGAATGGACGTAAAGCTATTTGATAGTTGGGTGTCTACCCTATTTTTAAAAGAACAAGATATAATATAATATCCCTCAAAAAAACAAAGTCTGCATAAAGTAGAATGGTCATTGCCAGGGGTTGGGTAGGGGAAGGAATGGGGAGTTGTTTGATGGGTACAGAGTTTCAGTATTGCAAAATAAAAAGAGTTCTGCAGATGGGTGGTGGTGGGGACTACACAACAGCATAAATGCACTTGATGCCACTGATCTATACACTTAAAGAAGGTAAAATGAAACTATAGGTTATGTATATTTTAATTATAATTTAAAGCATATAAAAAATTTAAAGTATCCAAATGCTTACACTATTCATTTATTTATTTAGACATTAGAATACAAAATTTATTTTATTTTTTAATAAGAATACTTTTTTTTCTTTAAGATTTTATTTATTTATTTTTAGAGAGAGGGAAAGGGAGGGAGAAGAGGAGGAGAGACACATCAACGTGTGGTACTATCTCAAGTGCCCCGCACAGGGGACCTGGCCCACAACTGAGGTATGTGCCCTAACTGGGAATCAAAACACTGACCCTTTGGTTCACAGGCTGGCACTCAATCCACGGAACCACACCAGCTAGGGCTAACTGTTATTTCCTTTTACTGTTGTTCAGTTACAGTTGTCCACATTTTCCCCCCATTACTTTCCCCTGGTTTACCCACACCAACATCCCACATTTAAATCTCCCCCTCTTTATCTTTGTCCATGGATTCTTTATACATGTTCCTTGACCTGACCCTTCATCTTCTTTCCCCCGTTATCCCCATCCATCCTCCCCTCTGGTTACTGTCAGTTTGTTCTTTATATCCATGTTTCTTGTTCTATTTTATTCACTTATTTGTTTTGGTGATTAAGTTCCACTTATATGTGAGATAGTATGGTATTTGTATTTTACCTCCTGGCTTATTTCACTCAGCATAATACTCTCCAGTTCCATCCATGCTGTCATGAAGGTAGGAGATCTTTCTGCTGCATAGCATTCCATTGTGTAAATGTACCATGGTTTTTTGATCCGCTCATTTAGATGGGCATCTAGGCTGTTTCCAGCACTTGGGTATTGTAAATAGCACTTCTACAAATATTGGGATGCATAGGTGTCTTTGAACTTGTGTTTCAGGATTCTTAGGATATAATCCAAGCAGTGGCATTCCTGGGTAAAAAGGCAGTTCCTTTTTTTTTTTTTTTTTTTTTTAGGAAATTCCATACTGTTTTCCACAGTGGCTATATCATCAGGCTGAATTCCCACCAAGAGTGTACTAGGGTTCCCTTTTCTCCACAACCTCGACAGCACTCATTTGTTGATTTGTTTATGATGGCCACTCTGGTGTGAAGTGGTATCTCATTGTGGTTTTAATTTACATCTCTCTGATGGCTACTGGTGCTCAGAATCCTTTCATATGTCTCTGGGCCCTGTGTGTGTCCTCCTTGGAAAAGTGTCTGTTCAGGTCCTTTGCCCACTTCTTAATTGGGTTGTTTGTCTTCCTAGAGTGGAGTTGTGTCAGTTCTTTACATATTTTGGAGGTCAAATCTTTATCTTAGGTATCACTTGCAAATATACTTTCCCATACAGTTGGTTCCCTTTTCATTTTATTGATGTTTTCTTTAGCCATGTAGAAGCTTTTTATTTTGATGGAGTCTCATTTGTTTATTTGTTCCTTTATATCCCTTGCCCTAGTGGACATATCAGTGAAAATATTCCTGTGTGGAATATCTGAAATGTTCCTGACTATGTTCTCTTCTAGGACTTTTATGGTGTCACAGCTTATATTTAAGTCTTTTATCCATCCTGAGTTTACTTTGCATACCTGTAAGCTGGTAATTGAGTTTCATTTTTTTGCATGTAGCTGTCCATATCTCCCAACACCATTTGTTAAAGAGGTTATTTTTACTCCATTTTATGCTACTTTCCCCACTGTCAAATATTAATTGACCACAGAGACCTGGGTTTGTTTCTGGGCACTCTATTCTGTTCCATTGACCTATGTGTCTGTTCTTATGCCAGTACCAGACTGTTTCAATTAATCTGGCCTTGTAATATACTTTGATATCAGGTATTGTCATCTGTCCTACTTCATTCTTTCTCAAAATTGCTGGAGCTATTTGGGGTCATTTATGGTTCCATATACATTTTTGAAATGTTTGTTTTATATATGTAAAATATGTCATTGTTATTTTAATAGTGATTGTGTTGAATCTATAAATTTCTTTGGGAGTATGGACATTTTGATGATGTTAATTCTTCAAAATGTCTTCATTCAAATGTCTGGATGAAATGGACAAATTTCTAGGCATATAGTTGTTTATAGTAATTTCTTACAATCTTTTGTATTTCTGTGGTATCAGTTGTAATTTCTCCTCTTTCATTTTAGATTTTATTTATTTGGGTCCTCTCTCTTTTTTTCTTGTTGAGTATGGTTAAAGGTTTGTCAATTTTTTCTATCTTTTCAAAGAACCAGCTCCTGGATTTATTGATCCTTTAGATTGTTCTTTAGTCTCTATGTCATTTAATTCTACTCTGATCTTGATTTTTTCCTTCCTCCTACTTGCTCTGGGTTTTCTTGTTGTTTTTCCTCCAGTTCTTGTAGATGTAGGATTAAGTTGTTTATTTGAAATGTTTTTTAATTTCTTTTAGGTAGGCCTGCATTGCTATGAACTGCCCTCTCAGGATTTTCACTGTGTCCCATAGGTTTGGGGCTGCTGTGTGTTCATTTTCATTTGTTTACGGAAACTTTTTGATTTCTTCTTTGATCTCATTATTGATCCATTCATTGTTTAATATCATGCTATTCAGTCTCCATGAATTAGAATGTTTTTGAGTATTTTCCTTGAAGTTGGTTTCTAGTTTCAAGTCATTGTGGTCTGAGAAAATGCTTGATATGATTTCAATTTTCTTGAATTTGTTGAGGCTTGTTTTGTGTCCCATCATGTGGTCTATCTTTGAAAATGTTACATATGCATTTGAAAAGAATATGTATTTTCCTTCTTTGAGGTGAAAGGTTCTATATATATCAGTTAACTCCATATGATCTAGAGTGTCATTCAGCACCACAATATTCTTGTTGATTTTTTGTTTGGAAGATCTATCCATTGTTGACAATAGGGTGTTACAATCCTCTATTATAATTGTGTTACTGTCTATAGCTTTCTTGAAGTCCTCCAAGATTTTCCTTATATATTGTGTGCTCCTATGTTGGGTACATATATGTTTACAATTTTTATGTCTTCTCGCTGGATTCCTCCCTTGAGTATTATGAAATGCCCTTCTCTGTCTCTTTTTATGGCCTTTGTTTAGAAGTCTATTTTGTCTGAGTGAAGTATTGCTACCCCAGCTTTTTTCCCCTGCCCATTTGCTAGGAATATTTTTTCCAACCCTTCACTTTCAGTCTGCCTAGGTCTTTTCTTCTAAGGTAGGTCCTCTTGTAGGTAGCGTATGTGCAGGTCATGTTTTCTTATCCATTCAGCTACCCTATGTCTTTTAATGGAGGTATTTAATCCATTTACATTTATGGTTATTATTGATAGGTACTTATTCATTGCCATTTTCCCCCTTTGTACCTATGTTCCTCTCTCTGTCACTCTTTTTCTTCATCTTCTTAAAGCAGTCCCTTTAGCATATCTTACAATGCTGGCTTGGTGGAGATGTATTTTTTTTCCTTCTTTTGTCTGGCAAACTCCTTATTTCACCTTCCATTTTGAATGGAAGCTTTACTGGGTAGAGTAGCTTTCACTGCAGACCTTTCCATTTCATTATTTGGAATATTTCTAACCATTCCCTTCTGACCTATAGTGTTTCTGTTGAGAAGCCACCTGCTAGTCTTATGGGAGCTCTCTTGTATGTTATTGTTTCTCCATTGTTGCTTTTAATATTTTCCCTTTCTCTTTAAAATTTGACATTTTAATTATGATATGTCTTGGAGTAGACCTCTTTGGGTTTATCTTGATTGGGACCCTCTGTGCTCCTGAACTTGTGTGGCTTTTACCCTCTCCAGGTTTGGGAAGTTTTTGTCATTATTTTTTCAAATAGAGTTTCTATTGCTTGCTCATTAACTTCTTCTTCTGGTATTCTTATGATTCAAATGTTGTTGCATTTTGTGTTGTCCTGTAGTCCCTTAAGCTATCCTTATACTTTTTGAGTCTTTTTTTCATGCTACTGCTCTACCTGTGTATTTCTTTCTACCTTGTCTTCTAGCTCACTAATTTGGTCCTTTGCTTAATCCAGCCTGTTTGTAATTCCTTCCAGTGCGTTTTTTATTCAGGTGTTATATTCTTCATCTCATCCTGGTTCTTGTTTATAGTTTGTATTTCCTTTTTCATGATGTTGTAGTTACCACTCAGTTCCTTGTAGTCATCAGTGAGTTCCTTGACCATCCTTATAACCATTTTTTTCAGTTCTGTCTGATAGTTTGCTTGCTAAACTTCATTTAGCTCTTTTACTGGGAATTCTTCCATTCCTTTCAGTTGGGAGTTCTTTCTTTGTCTCATCATTTTACGTGACTCTTTTTGTTTGTTTCTGCAATTCCAGATGCTCTGCTTTGCCAGCTGTCTTTGTGGGGTGGATCTCTGTGGTAGGAGTTCTCTGGGACTCAGTGATGCACTCTCGTTGATGTTCTTTTCTGGGTAATCTAGGGTTGCCCTTTCCTCCATTTGTGTGAGCTCTCCTGTTGTACTGGGGCTTTACTTGTTGGTGGCTTATTTGTTGGTATGTTCTCCCCTCCAGCGGGCTTACTGGTTGTCATAACACCCACCTTGTCTTGTATGCTGTTGCACAGGTTTTGGCTAACAAAGCAGTATTAACAGACAACCAAACTTATGTCAGCATAAAAAAAACAAAACAAAACAAAACCCTACCACACCAGCAATCTCAACCACAATCAAGCAAAGATTAATAAAGGTGAAGAGAGATTATGGATATTGTAAGATATGAAAAAGGTAATATAAGATGACTAAAAGAGGGGAAAATGTTATTGATTGGTAAGAGAGAGGAGAATTGATAAGAGTAGGGATAGAACAAAGGCAAAGAAAGGGAGAGAACAAAATTTCTAACATAAGTAAAACACATAAGGGCAATAGGAATGATGGGGTAAGAAAAAGGAAGGGTATACTCTGAAATGTGAAGTAAAATTGGAAAGGTATTGGACCAACAAGAGCAAAATTGCAGAAAAATCACAGCAGGGTTGATAGCAATGACAGCGAATGAAGTTTAACAAAGGTGGAATAGCAGCAGGATATGTACAAAAGCAAAGAGTGAACATGAGATGTCTACCATAAACAGAAATGACTTTGAGAGGATGGGAGAACAAACTAGTAAGAGTAAGGAGTAAAGCCCAGGTTGAGAAAGGAGAAAGAGAAAAAAAAAGAAAGAAAATTCCTCACTCAACTGATCAGTGGTAGAGGGAAGGCAAAATGAAGTGAGAAATTGGGAGAGTATTCTATGGGATTTAAAGTACAAACAAATAGTGAAGAAATAGGAGTTCCATTGGAGAAGTACAGTAATGACTGTGGTATTTCACCAAACTAGCCACTGTTTATAAAATGGTGGGAAAAATATAAGACTCTTATAAGAGGAGAAAAAGCAATGTGAGCTGACTCAAGAAAGAAGAGCGATTATGCCACATTACATGGAGGAGAAATAGAAAGCATAAAGGATAGGAACATGGCATAATGTGAGAAAAAATAAAGTTTACCACCATAGTAATAAAGCTCAGGAAGATGGTGAAATGGATAAGATCAGGGAATCCTACTCTGTGGGATTTGGAATAACAATAATATAATAAAATATATATAATCTGAATAAAATGAATAAAAAGTAAAAGATGAAGAGTAGTGAGTTATTTGGAATATGAGTGAAGTGAAAGAAGAAAAATTAAAATGTAATAAGAAAGGGAGAATAACAAAACAGAACATAAAACACTAATAAATAAAAAGAAGAAAGAGAAATGGAAAAAGAACATTCAAGTTCTGATGAAGAGCAGGCGAAATTTGTCTCAGCTGTTGGTGTTCACCTCCTGACTTCATTCTGGATCTGCCCCTGGTTTTGTCTCAGCACCAGGTCTTACTGTCTTACTCTTGGAAAAGAAGAAAAAAAAAAAGGCCCAAGCTGTTGTAAGCCTGCTCAGCTAGTTTTGCTGATCTTCCTTTTCCATTTTTCCTTTTCCAGGTGGTTCAGCAAGTAAATGGGTTCAGTCTGGGCTACAATAATCACAGGTACCCAGTTTCCAGCCCATGCCCTCAGAGCACTATGCAGCCCACACTCTCCACTCTGCGCAGTTTAACTGGGCTGGTGCCCAAAAACCAACTGGCTTTGCACCCCTTTAATCATTCTGTGAGGTGCACTGAGTGGGAGCAAATTGCTCCCACAATCCTCCCTCCTTGATGGCCAGGCAGCTG
The DNA here is from genome assembly GCA_004026545.1 of Mormoops blainvillei. NCBI lineage: Eukaryota > Metazoa > Chordata > Mammalia > Chiroptera > Mormoopidae > Mormoops > Mormoops blainvillei. The sequence continues at coordinate 765,106 of PVJD01000003.1, read as the reverse complement.
CACGCACAAAGTCCCTGCCCAGTGTGCCTCAGTTCCCCTTTTCAAAAAAGTCTCATTGGGCACCATTGCCGCCCTGAGCCACTACCCGGCTTTCCACACACTCCAACTCTCCAGCAAGTCCAGAGTCTATCTCAGGCACAGCCAGTCACGGCCCATTCTACTGCCAGCTCCAGTGCCATCAGGATCTCTCCACTCTCTGGCACTGTCCCTGTAGACAACTGCCAACCTGGCTTGGGTGCACCGCTTGCTGTGTGTGTGCCTGTGTGTCTTTCCTCTCCTTGCCCCCAGGACTTTATGCGTCCAAGTCTCTCCTGGTACACGTTTAAGTCTCTACTTCCACCTGGTCAAGTTCTCCTGGTGTGGGTCTGGGAATTGCCCTCCCTGGAAGGGAAGGGAGCCTCGAGGCTGCAATCACTGACCCAGCTCTCTTCTGATGTTTTCCCAGTGGTAGCCATACATGGTTTCTGGTGCCAAGACCAGGGACTTTCCCCGTCTGCGGACTTTCCCTATCTACTTATAAAACCTCCTTACTGCCATTTTAAAGTGTCCCCTGCACACTTTGGCTTCTAAACTTCACAACAGCTAAGATTCTGTTAGCTATTCACTTCATCCTTTGGAAGATCAGCGAAGTGCCCCAGCTGGGTGCAATAGCAAGTGGGCTCAGTTCTCACCTACTTCATCTTCCCTGCTTACACCATTCAGAATCGGCAAAATTAGAGCTGTTAACTGGACAATTTCTGCTTGGTTTCCATTCATTTGTTCATTTTTTTCCCCTTGAAATGAGTACAAAATACTTTGATGAACACAAAGAAGCTTGCTGGAGGGTTCTACTATTTGTAAATGGATTAAGTATCTCTGTGACTAATCCAATTATTTGAATTGAAACAAGACACTCTTTGCTTTAGTATCCTTATCATTCTAACCCATACAAGTACTCACCGATGAGGTCAGAGTGCTAAGCAAGGTGACCCTGCCCTGCCTAGGAGAAAAGGGGGCTGGAGAAGAGAAAAGGAAAGGGGCATGTCACAGAGCCACAGAATCTCTCCAGTGGAAGCTCACTTTATTATTATCAAGAAACTGAACTTCATTTTCTTGCATTTTTACCTGGACATGAAGAATTTAAATTAATATCTCTAGGACTTTTTAGTTTTTAATCTCTACTTTTCTTTTTTTAATTTTTACTTATTGATTGGTTTCAGGGAGGGGGGTAAAGGAAGAGAGAGAACATCTATTTGTTGTTCTACCTATTTATGCATTCATTGGTTGATTCTTGTGTGTGCCCTGACTGGGGTTTGAACCCACAACCTTAACATATCAGGATGATGCTCTAATCAACTGAGTGACCCAGCCAGGACTAATATCTACACTTTTCTATACTGTTTAAATATTTTTACAACAATGGTATATTATTTTTATACCATTTGATATCACTTATACCATATCATTTTTATAATCTAAAAATATTAAGGGTATATTCATTCTGAAAGGATGAAAAGAGAGCCATCAGTACAATGGTACAATCATATTAATGTGCAGAGGAAAATACCAGACAGCCACAGAATTCCAGAAATCCAGATGCAATTCTAAGAAATAAGATGTAGAAGCAGATGTTTGCCCACATGGATGAGGTAAATAGGAATGAATTACAATGGTTCCAATGAACTCAAGTGCAGCTGAATGTACTCTACTAAACTAGAAATCCAAGCCAACAAAGTTCCCGAACATAGCAAAGCCTAAAAACTAATAAAAATAATCATATTATACACAGGGCTTTTATATACCTTGGATGATTATTTGTATTGAAATCTTGGTCCCTTAACAATTAATAATATTGCTTTTTAACTCTATATATCATTCTTTTTTCCTTTAATAATTATTTCCCATGAACTCTCCCATCTCTTTAATCCTACAAGACAATTTTTAGTATGAGCAGGTAGGGAATGCATATTTGATTAAAAAGTTAAAATATACTGGGTTTCATCTGATTTATGATTACCTTAGACAAAGTATGAAGTGCATATCAATAACACAATCATCATCCCAATTAATTCCTTTTTCTGCCATAATGAGTAGAATCAACAGGATGTGAACCACAGAAACACAGAGAAACTGTAACACAGAATGATATACCAGAACTCATGCTAGAAATTTTCCCATGGTACTACTGAATCTTAATACAGTATATAAGTAATAAAAAGACAGAAACATAAAACCATATAAAATCTTTTAACTGTTAGAAACTAATGTTCACAGATTTCTTGTGTTAAGTGCATGGAGCAATTGTTTAAAAGCCTGGGTTTCTATTGTGAGAGGGGTTCTAATTATTCAATTTTGAATATTTTTTTAGTTTTGTCATGTTGTTGCTTACTCTTACTGAATTACTATACATTTTTATACTTGGTACTATGTATGCATCATAAAACATTAACTTTATGATACCCGTGTGAAACTTCTGCTCTAAGTCATTTGGTTTTTAGGATAAAAATTGAAAACAAAACTTAAAGACATTTGATTCAGTCAAACAGAACAAACAATGCAATCTGGTGTCTTTTATTAGGCCAGCTTTGAGTTCCAAACAACTCTCTCAACCACATAGAAATCTTAGGAACGAGAATGGGTGTGCACATGTGTAAAACTCTATCATAGATGCATAAGATACATCAAACATTCTAGCTTTTCTCCTTTCAAAAGCTATTTCAAGGAATCAGAATAATCTGCCAGTAGATTTTTAAAAGATAAAAAAATATTCTATAATATCTGACCTTTCTGATTAGAGAGAGGTCACATGCAGACTTACTGACAGAACCCATGCTTCAGTCTTCCATTGTTAGCAAAACTGAAAGACTTGTTGACTTAACTGTTAACCTGGGCCAGAAGCATCAAGCACTCTCTCTAGTTTCACACCCTTAATATCCGCATTTGTTGTATTCTTTAGATAAAAAATCCAACTTGAAGCAGTCTCTTGGCATTCTTAAGAATAAATCAAGTTTTATAGACCTGAATATATCACAAGAATAAAGAAAGTTTAGGAAGTTCTAAAAAATCCATCCACTGTGTTAAAAGCCTTTAATTAGTCATTAATTTTTTGTATGTTTAGCAAGTTAATATGAATAGGTCCAGTTATCCCAATTGGGAAAGGAAAATGTAAGAGCTGAGGATTCTGAGCTTTACATTAATAGTTCAAAGCTAGAGTGCAGGGTGGGAGACTGAGCACAAGTCCCCTACTGCCAAAGCATGTCCTTGCTGCAATTGCTTCTTTATGAATCTTTGTTAATGGAGCATTAAAGGAAATGATGAATAAAGAAAGAATACACCATGTTCAGTAAATTGATGCTGCAGAGTAAAATATTACTTTCACTTTCTTTAATGACATTTTTGTAGAATGATGTCAGAAATAAAGTTTAAAATCTGGTTTTAACCTTAAAACTTCTTAAAATAGTTGAAAGAGAAAAACCTCTAGCCTGAAAAGTGCAGTAGTATAATCTTTCATCTTAACTCTTCAGGAGCAAAGCGTTTACATTTGGTTTAGTATGTGTGTGTGTGTTTTCATAATCAGCAATAATTATTGAATCAATCTCCCCCTGTGGTTCTATTGCAATAATCATGTTTGAAGTGGCCAAGACTATTTTATTAGCCAATATCCAAATTTTTAGTACTTAAAACTGAGTAAATATTGTCAAAGTTCTTAGATGGTATCTAAATGATAGAATAAAATTTTCAAAAACTGAAAAGCTCAATTCAGTAGAAAGTATTATATTAACAGCTTACTTAACAAAATAACACACTGAGTTGTTTTTAATATGATTTTACTTAAATTTCTGTGCTAATATTTAAAATAATACATGTATTACTGTCATCGCAATAGAATTTTGGGACTATTAATAAGGGTAGAAAAATCCATCCACTGTGTTAAAATAGTCTTTCTAAGATTCCATGCAAGTCTAAAATCCAACAATGCTAAGCAGTTTATTAATAAAAACTAAATGGAACACTTCTTCAGAGACATATATACTTCTACCTCAAAAGCTTCAAGGAAGGAATAGTTTTCATGAACACACAGAATCTATATACTGTTGAGGAAAAATTTATTTGAGGCCTTCAAAAAGAAAAAAGAAAAAATTTATAGGGCTCTTTACACTTCATAGAACTCATTACCTCCTTCCCACCCCCACCCCAATCATTACTTCCCACCAATAACAATTAGACACCAACAAAATTGAGCCTGTGGCAAAGCGAACACTGGTTCAGCATTCACTGAAATAATCAAAAATAGGAACTAGACTGACACATCTCCATGCCTTGTCGGGCTGAGGTCCAGTTGTCTTGGTATAGACTTCAAAGACCAGCAAATGGTTTCCAGAGGACACCTGGTTGATTGCCCAGTGCCCTAGGCAAGCCTCCACCTAGCTAAATCATTCCTTCTCCATTATTTTCTTTCTTATTGCCAAACATCTCTAGAAAATGAGATTCCATGGTAATCGTTATGATGTTTAACAAACCTCTTCCCTATGTCTAACCCAGCTCCCTCCTGCTGAAGTTAAAGACCTTTTCCTTTTTGTTCTCTTCTCAGCTGCAATGAGAACAGCTGGTCACCAGTCTCCGTAGGCTATCCCTTCATATTCTTGAAAAGTTTTATTAAGCCACTTGTCAGTTTTGCTCTTCCACATTGAATAATCTAGTTTTCTTAATCTTTGTAAACCCTATTTTTCTAAACTTTTGATCATTTTTTTCTTTCTTCTGTATTCTCTTCTTGCTCTAAGGTGTGTGATAGCCCTGGACTACTGAAAGTGAAATCTGAGATGTAGAAGCATTAAAGTGGACTTGAGAAGGGGTTTGAAAATTGTTAAATGGTCTAGGGATGGCAATATGGCATGACAGAAAACTGAAGAAAGAAAATTGAAGAAAACTGAAGAAAGATACACTGGAATTTAATTTATAAAGTAGAGTCTTGGGAACGTCTCAGCCATTCTAAATTTTCTACAATTTCATTTTTTTATTGTTACTTTGTTACACTTGTCACAATTTTTCCTCCTTTGCCCCTCTCTGCCCAGCCCACCAACATTCCCACAGTCAATCCCTGCACCATTGCCTATGTCCATGGTCATTCACTCATGTTCTTTGACTAGGCCCTCCCCTTCTTTCCACCATTATGTCCATTCTCCCTTTCCTCTGTCCACTGTGGTTTTGTTCCAAGTTTCTAAGTCTCTGGTTCTATTTTGCTTGTTAGTTCATTATGTTCATTAGATTCTCTTCCAAGTGAGATCATATGGTATTTACCCTTCATCAACTGGCCTATTTCACTTAGCATATTTTTGAGTTCCATCCACACTGTAGCAAAAGGTAAAAGTTCCTCCCTTCTTTCTGCTGCATAGTATTCCATTGTGTAAATATATGACAGTTTTTTGGTCTACTCATCTACTGATGGGCATTTACATTGTTTCCAGCACTTGACTATTATAAATAGTGCTGCTATGAACATAGGGGTGCATGAGTTCTTTTGAATTGGTTTTTCAGGATTCTTAAGGTATATTCCCAGCAGTGGAATCACTGGGTCAAAAAGCAGTTCCATTTTTAAATTTTTGAGAAAATTCCACATTGTTATCCACAGTGGCTGCACCAGTCTGCATTTCCACCAATAATGCACTAGGGTTCCCTCTTCTCCACAACCTCGACAGCACTTGGGTTGTTCATTGATTTGTTACGATAGCCATTCTGACTGGTGTGAAGTGGTATCTCACTGTGGTTTTAATTTGCATCTCCCTGATGGCTAGTGATGCTCAGCATCCTTTCATATGGACCCTGTGCCCTGTGTATGTCCTCCTTGGAGAAGTGTCTGTTCAGGTCTTTTGCCCATTTTTTAATTGGTTTGTTTGTCTTCCTGGTGTGGAGTTGTGTGAGTTCTTTATATATTCTGGAGATCAAACCCTCATCCAAGGTATCATTGGCAAATATTTTCCCACACAATTGGTTCCCTTTTCATTTTGCTGATGTTTGCTTTAGCCATGCAGAAGCTTTTTAATTTGATGTAGTACCATTTTTTTATTCTTTCTTTTATATCCCTTGCTCTAGGGGAGATATTGGTGAAAATATTGCTGCATAGAATATCTAAAATTTTCCTACCTATATCCTCTTCTAGGACTTTTGGGGTGTCATGACTTATATTTGAGTCTTTTACCCATCTTGAGTTTATATTTTTGTATGGTGTTAGTTGGTGGTCAAGTTTCTCTCTTTTTTTTTTTTTTTTTTTGCATGTACCAGTCCAATTCTCCCAACACCGTTTATTGAAGAAACTATTTTTATTCCACTGTATCCTTGTGCCCCCTTTGTCAAATATTAATTGACCATAGAGGCATGGGTTTATTTCTGGGCTCTCTACTCTGTTCCATTGACCTATTTGACTGTTCTTATGCCAGTACTAGGATATTTTGATTACAGTGGCCTTGTAGTAAGTTTTATATCAGATATTGTGATCCCTACAACTTTATTCTTCTTTCTCAAGATTGTTGATGCTCTTTGGGGTATTTTTGGTTCCATGTAAGTTTTTGGAGTATCCATTGTAGATCAGTGAAATATGCCATTGATATTTTCATAGGGATTGCACTGAATCTAATCATTGCTCTGGGTAGTATGGACATTTTAATTATGTTAATTCTTCTAATCCATAAATACAGTATATGCTTCTATTTTTTTGTATCTTCTTTAGTTTCTTCTTCAGTGTTCTATAGTTTTTCGAGTACAGGTCTTTTACTTACTTGGTTAAATTTAGTTCTAGTTTCTTTTTTTTTCTTGTTGCTATAGTGAATAGGATTTTTTTTTCCTAGTTTTTCTTTCTTTCTTCTGGTTTATTGTTGGGGTACAGAATGCCATCTCTTTCTGAATATTCATTTTATATCCCACTACTTTGTCAAATTAACTAATTAGGTTGAGTAGTTTTTTGGTGGAGACTATAAGGTTTTCTATGTACACTATCATGTCATCTGTGATTAATGACGGTCTTACTTCCTCCTTCCAATTAGGAAGACTTTTATTTCTTTTTCTTGTCTGATGGTTGTGTCTAGAACTTCCAGTACTATGTTGAATAATAGTGGTGAAAGCAGACACACTTGTCCTATTCCTGGTCTTAAGGGAAAAGCTCTTAGTTTTTGTCACTTTACTATGATTTTGGTGGTGGGTTTCTCATATATAGTGTTTATTATGTTGAGGTATGCTGCATCTATTCCCACTTCGCTACATGTTTTTTCATAAATGGGTGCTGAATTTTATCAAATACTTTTTCAGCATTTCTTAATATGGTCATGTGGTTTTTGTCCCTCATTTTGTTTATGTGGTGTATTACATTTATTTATTTGTGAATATTGTATCATCCTCGCAACCCTGGGATAAACCCCATTTGACCATGGTGAATAATCTCTTTAATGTATTGCCAGATGCAGGTTACCAATATTTTGTGAGGGTTTCAGCATCTATGTTCATCAGAGTTATTGGCCTGTGTTTTCTTTCTTAGTTGTGTTTTTACCTGGTTTTGGAATTAGGGTAATACAGGACTCATAAAGAGTTTGGGAGTCTTCCCACATCTTGAATTTTTTAGAATAGTTTGAGAAGAATAGGAATTAGTTCTCCTCTCAATGTTTGGTAAATTTTGCACATGAAGCCAACCAGTCCAGGGTTTTGGTGTGACAGGAGTTTGTTTTTTTTTTATTTTTGCTTTAATTTCGCCAGTTGTTATCAATTATTCAGGCTTCTGCTTCTTCTTGATTCAGTTTTGGAAGATTGCATGTTTCTACAAAATTTATCCATTTCACCCAGATTGTCCAACTTCTTGGCATATCATTGTTCATAGTTATTTCTTACAATCCATTATATTTCTATGGTGTCAGTTGTTACTTCTTCTCTTTCATTTCTTATTTTATTTAGGTACTCTTTCTTTTTTTCTTGACAAGTCTAGTTAAAGGTTTGTCAATTTTGTTTGTCTTTTCAAAGAACCAGCTTCTGGATTCATTGATCCTTTGAATTGTCTTTGTAGTCCCTATGTTATTCAATTATGCTCTTATCCTGATTATTTCCTTCCTTCTACCTGCCCTGAGCTTTGTAGTTGTTCCTTTAGTTCTTGTAGATGTAGGGCTGGGTTAGTTGAGATTTGTCTATCTTCTTAATGTAGGCTTGTATTGCTATGAATTTCCTTCTCGGGACTGCCTCCGCTGTGTCCCATAGTTTTTGGGTTGTGTGTTCATTTTCATTTGTTTACAGAAAGTTTTTTATTTCTTCCTTGATTTCATTGTTAAACCATTCATTATTTAATAACACGTTGTTAGATCTCCATGTATTTGAATGTTTTTGAGTATTTTCTCTGAGGTTGGTTTCTAGTTTCAAGCCATTGTGATCCAAGAAGATGCTTAATATAATTTTAATTTTCTGGATTTCGTTGAGGCTTGTTTAGTGTCTTACCATGCAGTCTCTCTTTGAAAATGATCTACGTGCCTTTGGAAAAAAATGTATATTTTGCTTCTTTGGGGTGAAAGACTCTGTAAATATCGCTTAAGTCCATTTGATCTAGGGTGTTGTTCAATGCCATATTATCCTTTTTAATTTTATGTTTGGACTATCTATTCATTGTTGACAATGGGGTGTTGAAATCCCCTACAATGATTATATTTGTTGATCTCCATCTTAAAGTTTCCCAAGATTCTTCTTAAATAGTTAGGTGCTCCATGTCAGGGGCATATATGTTTATAAGGGTTATGTTCTCTTGTTGGACTACCTCCTTAAGTATTATGTAGTAATCTTCTTTGTCTCTTGTTATGACCTTTGTTGACCGGTCTATTTTTTCTGATATAAGCATTGTTACCCCAGCTTTTTTTTTGTTTTATGCTCATTTGCTTGGACTACATTTTCTATCCCTTCACTTTCAGCCTGTATAGATCTTTGGTTCTGAGGTTGGTCTCTGTAGACACCATACATGTGCATCATGTTTTGTTATCCATTCAGCCACCCTATGTCTTTTCATTGGAGCATTTAATCCATTTACATTTATGCTTATTATTGATAGGTATTTATTCATTGCCATTTTTTCTGTTTGTGCCTTTGTTCCTCTCTCTTTTCCTTCATCTTCTTAAAGCAGTCCCTTTAGCATCACATGCAATGCTGATTTGGTGGATATGTACAATTTAGCTTTTTTTTTTTTGTCTAGGAAACTTCTTTTTTCACCTTCCATTTTAAATGAGAGCTTTGCAGGCTAGAGTAGTCTTGATTGTAGGTCTTTGTTTTTCATTACTTGGAATATTTCATGCCATTCCCTTCTGGTTTGTAGTATTTCTCATGAAAAATCAGCTGATAGTTTTATTGGATCTCCCTTGTTTGTTTCCAGCTGTTTCTTCCTTGCTGCCTTTAAGATTCTCTCTTTGTCTTTAAAATTTGCCATTTTAATTATGATGTGTCTTGGAGTGGGCCTTTTTTGGTTCATCTTGATTGGAGCCCTCTGTGATCCCTGAACCTGTATGTCTTTTTCCCTTACCAAGTTAGGGAAGTTTTCTGTCCTTATATTTTCAAACAGGTTTTCTATCCCTTGCTCCTTTTCTTCTCTTTCCGGAATCCCTATGATGCAGATATTGTTACAATTCATGTTGTCCTGCAGTTCCCTTATCCTATCTTCATCTTTTTTTAGTCTTTTTTCATTTTGTTGCTCTGACTGGGTGGGGGTTTTTTTTAAGATTTTTATTTATTTATTTTTAAAGAAGGGAAGGAGGGAGAGAAACATCAATGTGTGCTTGCCTCTCATGTGCCTCCTACCCCCACCACTGGGGACCCAGCTCACAATCCAGGCATGTACCCTAGACTGGGAATCAAACCAGTGACCCTTTGATTCTCAGGCAGGCATTCAATCCACTGAGCCACACCAACCAAGGTATTGCTCTGACTGGGTGTTTTGTTCTACATTGTCTTCCAACTCACTGATTCAATTCTCTGCTTCATCTACCCTGCTTTTAATTCCTTCTAGGGTATTCTTTTTTTTTTTTTTAAGATTTTATTTATTTTATTTTTAGACAGGGGAAGGGAGGAAGAGAGGGAGAGAAATATTAAGGTGTAGTTGCCTCTCACGTGCCCCCTACTGGGGACTTGGCCTGCAACCCAGGCATATACCCTGACTGGGGAATTGAACCAGCACCCCCTCGGTTCACAGGCTGATGCTCAGTCCACTGAGCTATACCAGCCAGGAACTTCTAGACTATTCTTCATTTCAGATATTGTATTCTTCATTTCCTCCTGGTTCTTATTCATAGTTTCTATGTCCTTTTTTATGCTGATGTAGTTCCCACAAAGTTCCTTATATTTTCCCTGAGTTCCTTTAGTATCTTTATAACCATTACTTTAAACTCGTGTCTGATAAATTCCTTCTCTTAATTTCATTTAGCACTCTTTCTGGGGATTCCTCCTTTCCTTTTGATTGGGGGTTCTTTGTCTCCCTATTTTAGGTAGCTCTTTTTGTTTCTGCCTTAGATTAGATTGATCTATTATGACTTCCAGTCTTCATACAGTGGTCTTCTGTGGTAAGAATCCTGTGGGACTTAGTGGTCTAGTCTCCTTGAACTCCTGAGCATCCAGATCTAAGGATGCCTTTTATGCAGTATATGTGGGCTCTCTTGTTGTAATTTGCTTTTGGTTGTTGGCTCATTCATTGGTGAGTTCTCTTCTCTGGTTGGCTGAGTGAATGTCAGACTGCCCACCATGTCTTGTATGCTGTTATATAAGAGCTGCCAGAACAAAACAAAACAACAGTCTTCTCCTTCAGGATTCATCCCTGATATCAGCTGGTATCCCAGTCTAGTTTCATACAGCCTGTTCGAGGCTACAAGCAATCCACAGTCTGTGGCCGTCTTCTTCAGGCTTGGCTATCCCCTGCTGTTCTACCCAGCTGGCTATTTATTAGCAAAAGGCCCAAGGGTGGTTCATCTAACATCTGACAGCACTGAATGTACCACTTCCACCTGCCTCTGGAGGGGGCCTCTCATGCAATTGGGAAGGTAGGATCCCTGGATCACCCCATGGGAGGCAATGTTCAGTCTTCAGGAAAATAGTGGTTGTATTCCCCTGCCTCTGTGCCACACATCTTGGTGACCTAGATTACTTTCACTAATTAGCTGTCATGTGAGGGACCAATCTATGTAAAACTAAATGGTTCTCTCCTGCTGGGCACTGATGGCAGCTCTGTGTGAGACCTGAGGCTGGGTGAGAACCTGAATACCTCTTGCTGCTCCAATTTCTAATCTTTCTGCTCTTCTGTTCAGTGGAATACAGCCCAAGGAAGAGCCAGCATAGCATCTGATAAAAGCTCTTAAAGTACTTCTTTGGAGAGTCTCTTCTTTCTCCTGCAGATATGGGCCTAACAGGAGGGTTCTTCAGTTTGCAGAGCTCGTATTCCTGCAGGTGGCGAATGAGCATGCTTTCCCCTTTCCAGAGGTTTGTATTCCATGGTTTGGGTGGCTCAGCCTGACTGCAAAGAATCTCAGGTATCAACTCTAGTCCATCCAATTCCTGGCTCATTGTTCTCATTGGAGGCTCAGACCCAAACCCCTTGTTCAGCACACAGCCCCCCACATGCTAGCCATGTGGGGTGGGGCTCTGCAATCCCTTCACCATGCAGCATTCCATTCTTCCTGGCCAACCGGGTTCAGTAGGTATGAACCATGTTTTGAATCTTGCCTTTCTGCTGGCAGGGAAGCTGTGCACACATGCAGGTTCCCTGCTCAGCCATACCTCCACTCCCCTCTTTAAAAAAGTCCCTATGAGCCATTTCTTGGATCTCCATGCACTCCACTTCCCCAAAAGGCAAAAGTTCTTTCTCGGTCAGTGCTGGCCAGAGCCTACCTTTGCCTCCAACAGTCTTAGGAGCCAGCATTTCTCTCCTGGACTCTCCCAGTTGGCACTGCAGCCACGGAAGTCCTGCTTGCTGTGTTTGTTCAGCCTGAGTCTCCCAGATTCCATTTACCTTCCCAAGTCTTTCCCAATAAGAGTTGGAGTTCCCTGTGCAGAACCAATTGCCCCTTTCACTCCAGAAGGGGCAATGGCCACCCTCCTCTGCTTTCTCCTTTGCTTCAGGCACCTTGTGCAGCGTATTTCCCCTTCAACTTCTAAAATCTCTTACCAGACAGTGCAAAGCCTCCTCTTTATTCCTTGGTTTCAAAAATTCATATCAGCTAAGATTCCGTTGATTGTTAGGTCACTTGTCAGAGGGTCAGTTGAAAATCCATGCTGGGAACATGGGCAAGTGGGATCATCTTCTATCTATTTGGCTGCCGTCTGCCCCCCTCTCCTACAATATTTTTGCAGAGTCATTGTATGTTCAAGACTAGCACTGGATAACGTTACATTCAGCTGCAAGTTTTGTACATGTGAGTCTCACCCAACACTTTGAAAACATGCTTCCAAGGCACTCTCCAATACAACTTTAGGTTGCAATAAAATAGCTAGATAATATTAGCTAACTCATAAAAATGAAAACCTTCAGTAGCTCATTAGCTAATAAATGCTGAATTCAAGTGTTAAAGTCACACACCAAGACACATGGTTTGACTCTATCCCAATCTTTCATCAAGACATATAGTATAATCAATGCCTGTGATGAGCATTCCTTGTCCCAACATGGTCAATGTGCCTTGAAGTTTTGATCTAAATTCCAGGTGGCAGAAAGTCTCGAGATTGTCAAGTGTTTCTTAGAATACCCTGGGATCCTGTGCCTCAAAGAATCTGCTCCACATAACGCATTAAGAGTACTCTTGGTTCTGGTCAACATGGAAGCATAGGTAGATACGCTTTGCCTCCTCGCACAACCAAAAGAAGGAAACAACCAATTTAAAACCAAAAAAAAAAAACAGCCAAAACTGCCAGAAAATCAAACTGTATAGAAGTCTGACAATCAAGGAGTTAAAAAACAAACATTAATCCAGACAGGTAGGAGAGGCAGAAATGGGCAGTGGGGATTGAGAGGACGCTTTGCAAGGCCATGGCTGGTGGACTGGGCAGGCAAGGTGGCAGCTGGTAGATGGGGCAGTCCCATATCAACATGCAGATAGACCAGAAAGAACAATGGGGAGCAAGACAGACTGCCAACCCAGGGCTCCAGCACCAGGAAATAAAGCCTCAGAACCACTGTCTGTAAAATCCTGTGTGGACTGTGGCAGCAGGAGAAATAACCAGTCTCTTGAAAATGGGGTGAGAGCTGAGAAAGCCGCACTGTTCCCTCTCTGTCCCCTCCCCCATATACAGTGCCACAACGCAGTGAAGTGTGTTGCCCCACCCTGGTGAGTACCTAAGGTTCCTCCCCTTATAATATGACAGGTGCACCAAGACAAAGAAATATGGACCAAATGAGATAACAGATCAAAACTCTAGAAAAATAATGAAGCAAAGAGGAAATAGCCAGTTTATAAGATGGAGTTCAAAACACTGGTAATCAGGATGCTCAGAGAAATGATTGCATATAGCCAAAAAATAAAGGAAGAAGTGAAGGCTATACAAAGTGAAATAAATAAAAATACACAGGAAATCAACAGTGAAGGGAAGGAAACTGGGACTCAAATCAATGATCTGGAACAAAAGGAAGAAATAAACATTCAACCAGAACAGAATGAAGAAACAAGAATTCAAAAAAAATGAGAAGCTTAGGAATCTCTGTGACAATTTTAAACATTCCAATGTCCAAATCATAGGAGTACCAGAAGGAGAAAAGCAAGAAATCAAAAACTTATCTGAAAAAATAAGGAAAGAAAACTTCCCCAATCTGGCAAAGGAAATAGATATACATGCCCGGGAAGCTCAGATAATCCCAAACATGTTGGACTCAAAGAGGAACACACCAAGACACATCATAATTAAACTGCCAAAGATTAAAGATAAGGGGAGACTCTTAAAAGCAGCAAAAGAAAAGAGAGCCATTTACAAAGGAGTTCCCATAAGACTATCAGCTGATTTCTCAAAAGAAATTTTGCAGGTAGCCCTGGCTGGTGTGGGTCTGTTGGTTGAGCACCAGCCTGTAAACCAAAGGGTCACTGGATAGATTCCCAGTCCAGGCACAGGCCTGGTTGCGGACCAGGTCCCCAGTAGATGGCACTCAAGAGGCAACCAGACATTATTTCCCTCCATTTCTCCCTCTCCCCCCACTCTTTAAATATAAATAAATACGATCTTAAAAAAAAAAAAAGAAATCTTGCAGGCAAGAAGGGGCTGTAAAGAAGTATTCAAAGTCATGAAAAGCAAGGACCTACGTCCAAGATGACTCCATCCAGCAAAGTTATCATTTAGAATGGAAGGGTGGATAAAGTGTTTCCCAGACAAGGTAAAGTTAAAGGGGTTCATCATCACCAAGCCCTGATTATATGAAATGTTAAAGGGACTTATCTAGGAGAAAGAAGATCAAAGCTATGAACAATAAAATGACAACAAACTCACAACTGTTAACAACTGAACCTAAAAAACAAAAGCAAGAACAAACTTAGCAAACAACTAGAACAGGAACAGAATCACAGAAATGGAGGTCACATGGAGGGATATTGGTGGGGAAGGGGCAAGGGTAGAACAAGAGCAAAGGTACAGGGAATAAGAAGCATAATTGGTAGGAACAAAATAGACAGGGAGGTTAAGAATAGTATAGGAAATGGAGAAGCCAAAGAACTTACATATACAACCCATGGACATGAACTAAAGTGGGGGGTGGGGGGCGGTGCTGGAGGGAATGGAGGTACTGGGTGGAGGGGGATAAAGGAGAGAAAAAAATGGAACAACTGTAATAGCATAATCAATAAAATATACCTATTAAAGAATCCTCTTTATGTGTTTTATTTTCAGTTTTTATTAAATAAGAATATCCAAGAATAAATGCATTCAAATGTATAAAGCTAAACTTTTTACTCTTGACTATGGTCAGATACTTAAAAAAAAAAGAAAAGTGACTTTCTCAAAACTAAAGATGAAACCTTCCATCTTTTGTGTCCTCAATAAGGTTAAATGCTGATT
Organism: Mormoops blainvillei; assembly: GCA_004026545.1. Taxonomy (NCBI): domain Eukaryota; kingdom Metazoa; phylum Chordata; class Mammalia; order Chiroptera; family Mormoopidae; genus Mormoops; species Mormoops blainvillei. The sequence goes on along the minus strand of PVJD01000003.1, from coordinate 750,100 downwards.
AGATACCTTTTGGCAAGATGCCATTTCTATTATTCAAATTTTGACAAAGACAAAATGTGGTACTTTACAAGTTTTTTTTTCTCAAATACCACATTTCTGCCACAGAACTTGTTTCTTAAGGCATATCTTTTCCCCAAGATAATGTGGTTCAGCTTGTACTGCCCAGTTGTAGATCAAATTCTATTCTTAAAGACCAAGGTAGAGTGTCTTGACAATTGCATGCATATACCTGCATACATTTGTGAATTGTGTATATAAATGTGTATTTGAAATGTGTCTTTAATTTAACATCCTATTGTGTAGACAAGTTGGTCTTTCACTGATTGAAAGAGTATTGAGCTACTTATCAAAAACAAATTGCTTCTACCTGTAAAATAAATGACTAAAGAAATTAATACCATAATGAAATTCAGAAATCAAAATCAATGAAGAGAGTGAAAATTTTAATATCTAAAACCTGTTTCTGTTTTCTCCTTCCAACCTCATAACTACTGAAAGAATGGTCAGGCGGTAAAAACTGCAAAGATGGTCCCTTACCTCTGGCTGTGAAACCAGGGACAAAATTCTTGACAGGCTTAAGGTATTTGCATTCTAATGCAAAATACAGGGTGCCAGATGTAGGGTGGGCTTCTATGTGTGTCTTCCAGCCTGCCTCCCACCAATAAATTTAACTGGGTAGCACACGAGTAAAGAAAAAAGATCATGTCTACATCTTTTCTACATGTCTTAGTCATACCAACATTTTGCTATAGCAGAAGAAAGGCAAAGAGGAATGAAAGGCCTTTCAGTACAGCATAAACCAAATTTGGTGGTCAGGTGTGTCCTTTTCCAGTTGTATTTTGACCACTTGGTTTAATGAAGATATCATGGAATACTAGGATCCTAAATTGAATTGCTGGGTCACACCCTTATTTATTAGATGCCTATATTGTCATGACCTACATTACCTGCCCAGAGTAATCCTGGCTATTATCTAATTTAGGGCCAAGAATCAAACACAAGCATCTTGGCTTAGGGTTGAACCCGCTCTCCATTACCACACAATTTCAATTCCTTTGTGATTAGTTATTACTGCATTCCACTATCATAAACTGAACCCCCACAATAGAGTGCTATATTAAAATGGTGTCAGCTACATTTCAAAACATCACCTTTCCATGAACCCTATTTCCTAGGAAAAAAGCTTGGTAATAAATGCAGTCTATCTCCAGAGTCACAAAATCTAAAGATTGGGAAAACAGTCAATTGGAATTTAACATAGGACTTTTCTTTAATGAATGAATAAAAGTGTAGCTTGCTCTTAATCATCACAGTCCACTAAAACCAAAGTGCTAAAATATGTTACTCAATGAAGATAAAATATGATTAACTTTATTGTTATACGCTTCAAAAAAAGCATTGACCCTTGGTCATTTTAAACTCTAATGAATTCATTATACTGAATCTCTATTTGGTCCCCTATCCTTCCTCCAACAATGGCTCTTCCCCTTGGATATGCGGTCATATCCACCAATCTTAGGCTCTCTTCCCCTACTCCACCAACAAGGATTTTTAGAAGCTCAATCAAACCAGGCTCTAGTTACTAGAATATAAATGATACTATCCTTTAATAGGTTATTATTCCCAAAGAAATTTATATTTTAATAGAAGAGGAAATCTAGGCCAGCCGGTTTCAAAACGTAAAGGAAGGAATATATAAATTATTAATCTATGAGTTCATTGTACTAAATAAAAATAGAAATGTAGTACAGTTGAACTAGAAATTCCCAAAAATCCTTTATAAAGTCTTACCAGAGGAATTAGAGATGATCAAGTCTCCAGAGTATCTGAATTACATTTTTTCCTATACTTTGAAAAGAATGTACTAAAACTGAAGTAAAAATTAGTGCAGCAATGATGGAAATTGTGTCTTAAATTTTAACCAGCTCAGTCTTGGAAAAGAGGAAGACAAAGCTTCTCATACAAAGCTTGTGGGAATATAAATTGGGATGAACTTTCTGTAGGAAAACTGGCAATACATACCAAAAGCCACATGTATATAGCATTTGACATCCAGGAATTTATTTTAGATGTAAAATAATCAAAGATGCACCCCAAGATTTCAACATGAGATATTTATGCAACATTTTAAAAAGCAAAATAAAATAATGTCAATAAAATAATTTCAAATCAACCACAATGTCCAGATGAGATTAAATAAAAACAGGCATCACTGTGTAGCCATTATGGTGAGATAATTCTGGCAATATATATATAGACTAGAAAATATCCACCCTGTGATGTTGACTAAAAAATCACAAACTGTAAAGCGGCATAAGTGGAATGACCTTGTTTAAGGAGAAAACTCTCACACACACAGTCATACATATACATTTATACACTTACATTTAATTTTAAGTACTTACAGTTATTTTTTTTTAACTGTAAGAATAGGCCCCAAGCTTTAAATGGAATTGCCTCCAGGGAATGTGGCCAAGAGAGAGTTGGCAGTGTGTGAAGAGAAAGTTTAATTTTCTGCTTTATAAAACTAGTTACTGCCTAAATCTTTATATCCAGCAGGTATCTGTTTTATAGTTTAAAAACAAAAATTAAAAATCCTTTAAAAATTATGTTTCAGAATGAGGACATGGGAAGCAATTCAATGTCTTCCCAAGTGAAAAAAAAAAAAAAGATACAAGATAGCACAAACAATATGACTTAAAAATTGTAAAAATAAATTATATATGGCATAAAATATAAGAGAACTATAGAGCCAAAAAAAGTGAAAACATATAATATTACTGCTTAGTTCTAAGTGACAAGATTAAAATCAATTTTTTCTGAATTTCATAAATTTGCTCCTATGAACATAGATTGCTATCATAACAGTAAAAACAAATATTATTCATAATATATTCAAAAATTTTAACTGTTTTTCAGTAAGTTAATGGTACGTGCTTTTCTAATCTCTGACTTACACCTCTGACAATCACTTTAAATGCTAAACAGTATTACTCTAAAGGTTGAGATATCAAATCTATTATTTATTATATTTATTTATTTTTTATAATCCTCACTTGAGGACATGTTTATTAATTTTAGAGAGAGAGGAAGGGAGAGGGAGAGAGAAACATGAATGGGAGAGAGTAACATTGATTGGTTGCCTCCCATGCGCTCCCCAACTGGGGATCAAACCTGCGACCTTTGGGTGTACAGGACAATGCTCCAACCGGTTAAGCAGAGCAAGGTGTTTATTTTCTATAGATGAGTATCCTTTTAGCTATGATGTGCATGTTCTACTGAAGACAAAATTTTAAGTAAAAAAAACACAAGACCTAACATAGCAAATCAATGCAGCTATGGATGAAACAGAACCAAAGAGTTCATGTGACTTTCCAAAAGCTCAAATCTTTTCATTAAATAGAACTACGATGAGAATTTATTCTCCCAATCCAGTATTTTTCCATGACATGATGCTGCAATGTTTTGAATTTGAATCACTGAAATATCAACAAAAATAGCCCTTTAAGAAATGTACAACAAAATGGTAAATGGACAAACTTTGTATATGCAAACTGTTAAGATACCAAGTTGTACTCCCAAAATGCCATTGGGTTTCCTGAGAATTCTATATACAGAAATGATTAGACTGGACCTAAATGGATACTTAAAGAAACTTGATTTTTATTTTAATAGTAATGCAATTCAAAGCTTAAATGAAAACATCTGGTTTCACTTTCTTTACTAATTATGAAAGCTAGAGATTCTGAGACATCAAGCATGACTCTGTCATTTATGAGATATACAAATATATTTCTTTGCTTGAGTGTAAATCTTATATTGTTGATTGTGCCCCTTGTAGCTAGTATTTTTTTTTTTAATATTCCTCCTGGGTCCAAAAAAACCTTGAGGTAAAGTTAGCCTTTAAGAAATGCATCCTTTCCAAAAAATGCCTACAGGCACAATTCCCTTCACCCCCAAAAAGTGTATCTTAAATAATTAGAATCCAGATCACTGGGATAATTGCCAGTTCTGCTTTTTTCCACCCTCCCCCAAAGGTTGTGACCCAAATTCAAGAATAAAAGGCCAAATGGGGGTAAAAGAGGACCAGGGAGAAGGCAACCATATGGCAGAAGGATCAACTTTTACAACAGTTATAAAACAGGTCCATTTATTAAGAGCCAGGTGCTGTGCTAAGTAATATTCAAAGTTTATCAGGGTCGGATGAGAAAAGTTGGAGTTTTTCTTTATGGAATCATATCCCCAGATGGTTCTTACACTGCCTGGTTCACCAAATACTGTCTAAACATACATACCAAACAACCCAAAATATCCATAGTTCTCACCCCTCTCATCAAACAAATAAGTTTGTTATAACAGAGTATTAGACACTTTTACTCTTCCTAATGCTTTGGTTCTGTGTACCTCAAAGCTGAAAGGGTAATTCTGTTTCTAAAAAATGAACTATTTCTTGGACTTGTTTCAACACACCCTCATACTTAAAGGGGCTTAGGCATATCTTTCCCTCACAGAGCATCCTCTCCTAGTAGGGACCTGGGCATTAACTGACATTTGCAGGGTATCAGAGTGTGGCTGTGTCTTCATTCATTCATGGTCGGCAACATGACATTTTAGAACATGGAGAACTGGGAGGCCCCTCTCCCTCAGTTTTTACTTCATCAGGCCTAGATACAAAGTTGCTAATTCCATCTGAACTACAAACAGACACTGAGGAGAGGAACCGATCTGTGAAGTATAAACATATACCTTTCCACAGCCAAGTATCATAGTCTTACTTCACAGTATTGCTAAATTTGAGGTGGAGAAGGTCAAATCTAGAATATTCCTTCATTTATTTAAGAGAACAGGGAGTAAATCAATGGGGGAAAAAGAAGTGACCCACGAATCACAATAAAATACCATTTCACTTTTTAAAAACAAATAAGTAAACTAGCCAGTTCATATAGATAGGATTTTTTAAAATATGTTCTGCAACATACTTTTATGAGATGAGGGCAAATGACTAGCATTCCAACTGGCAGCAGGATATTCCAATAGACAACTGCCGGGTTATAACACTAAATCCGTATCTATTAAGACCAGTTCCCACACTTTCCTATCCAATGCTGCATAGTAACAATTGTTTATAATCTATTGAAGTTCAGAGTAATAACCATAATATCCTAAAATGCCTACAAAATGGATAAATTAAATTCTACCTAGTATAGCCATACTAATCAATATATCTCATATCTTTTCTCATGTTTTAATTGATTGTAGAAAGCCACATATGATAATACAGTCCAATGAGTCTGAAATAGCCCAGTCCTGAACATTTAAAACCACACCTACTTCACTTATTACAAATACGTAAGTAAAACAGAAAAAGAGACAGAACCATACCGATAATTCAGGAAGCTATAAATGCCACACTGCCTCATTATCTGATATTATATACTGAATTTTTAAATATGTCCCAGTTTTTAGATCGGTCCAGATCTCACAACTCTAAAAGGACATAAATTATTTCCCAAGGTAGAAATCAAGCTGGTTTCTCTCATCCTAGCTTTCTGAATATTCTGACCACTGCCTTCCACCACACATACATGTTTGCCATTTGGGACATTGCAGGTGAGAAAGAGAAAGGAGGAAAAAAGTTTCATGACTTCTGAAATTGGAAAGAAGAATTAAGTTCTGAGAAGGAGAAAGATGATGACAGTTTTTCTTAATTCAAGTATTGAGTAGATGTTGTTGCTTAATTATTTTTTAAAAGAGATGCTGATCTTATTAGCCATTTATTACTTTGTTTAATTTACAAGAAGTGAAACTATAATGTAATGAAACTTGTTCTACATGCAAAAACACTTTGCCCCACATTCCTGACCCCACGACCCCCACCCCCTGCTTCCTGCAAATCATAGCTTGAGTGATAGGGGCCTTACCTTTGTCCTTAAATATCAAGCAACCTAAATGCTAAAATGAGGAACCTAACACCCCTGAACTTGGAAAAACACAAAGTGGACATTTATCCCGTAGGAAAAATAAGTAAAATATATGTTAGGGAAATGATAATTCAGGGAACCAGAGTATTTAAATAAATTCCCAGATGTTTTTGTTGCTGTCCGAACTTTTTAAAATGGAAATAGCTTTTCATTACTGCATGAACCCTCCCTCATTATGAAAATGATTTCAAAGCACCCAACATTCAAAAGAGAAAGCCTGTTCTCAGAGTTGTCAGGTTCCTGTTGTATCTCAGCACGAACATTCCAGCAACCCAAGGAAAAAGCTCAGGCCTGAAAACATGTCTGATTTTGACTTCCTAACCCTTGAGTCTGTTTTTATATAATTCATGATTAAGATGGATTTATGAAGTTTGGATATAATCACATTTCATATTTCCCTGATCAATATTTCAAAACAATTAAATGAACAGTCCATTTTAATATTAATGGCACATACAGAATGGCCATAAATTTCACACCTACCTATGGACATCAAACACCTTCATTAAAAAACTCTACTTCTACCACTGCCATGACTGTGATCAAAAATCAAGCAGAAAACGTTTAAATATGTACACTCAGCTTCATGATTTTCACTGTCTAGATTCAAAAAAAAATTCTTAAATGATCTTCACCCAATTTGACTTGCCTTTTCTTGCCTGTAAATTGCAATATTGCCAAGTTACAAATTAAAGGTTCTGACAGTTTTTCAATTTTGTAAGCAAAAAAAGGAAACAAAGTCAGCATACTCTCCCTCAGTGGGTAAAGTGTGCATATGTATGTTGAGTTCATACTTGGTTATAACAGTTTACTATAACAACATATGGAACTGTTGTTCAAAATTTCCAAAATAATACATTCTCTCTCTTTCCTTCTCTCTCCCTCTCCACCGCCCTCTCCCCACATCATTTTTAAAAATGTCGAACCCAGATTGAACTGAAAGGGACTATGAGAGATAGTGTTTGTAGCTATGAATGCTAATATCCACAGTCATGATTGCTATAATTTAGGCAGAACAGTTTACCACCCTTTTAGATCTTTACTCTAATGTGACTCATATCACAAATGTTAATGTGATTCATGTCACAAATGTGGTCTAGTGACTAGTTTCAGCCTCTACACAAATACATTTAACATCTAGAAAAGCACCCAAAGCAATTTTACAGTCCAAGATAGACTCAGTTCAGAAGTGGTGGTGGTCATGGTAGCAGAGGTTCTTCTAGGGTAATATCTCATTTAGGTCCAGGGATGAAGCTCTGAAGTTGAGAAGAAAACAATCAGAATGCCCTGTGGTAAGAGCTGCAGCCACAGAGCCAACTAAACAACCTTCCTTTGACTTCGCTGTTTTTTGTTTTTGTTTTTAATTGTTGTGGTTTTTGTTTTTCATTTTTTTTGTTTTGTTTTATTTTGTTTTCGCTTTTCACCCATCCTTCCAACCCCTTCCCTTTGGCAATCATCAGCTTATTCTCTGTATCTATGGGTCTGTAGAAAAATGAAATATTGAGATAGACTTCTAACTGTAAATTCTGGAAAACATCTACACCCAGGCCTTTAATAGCCTCTCTTCCTTCCCCAAACTAGGAAGGTGGTGTGCTTCACTGTCAAATAACCAATACTGATCATAAATAGAATGTCATTGCAGATGAAAAGTAAAATTCCGTTGTGAGAAGCAAGAACTTGAATACATTGTCAGCAGGAGTTTACCTCAAAACAACCATTCGGGAAAGCAATTTGGCCATGTATGTCAAAAGCCTTAAAAACAAACATACCATAAATACTGAGACACAGACACACACAAAGAAAGATTAAAGGATATTGCCCTGGTCTGGTGGATCAGTTAGACTATCGCCCCATACACAAAAAAGTTGCAGGTTCAATACCTGGTCAGGGCATATACCTAGGCTGAAGGTTCAATCCCCAGTCTGGGCACACAGGAGAGGGCAGCCTATCTATGTTTCTCCCTCACAACAAAGTCTTTCTCTCTCTCTCTCTCTCTCTCTCTCTCTCTCTCTCTCTCTCTCTCTCTTTCTCTCTCTCTCCCTCTCTCTCTCCCCCCGCCCCACTGCTTTCTAAAAGCAATGAAAAAAAATGTTCTCAGTTGAGGATAAAATCAATAATAAAATATCCTGTGGTGAAGATTTAAAAAAAAAGATTCAAAGGTATTTAATGTCCCACTGTTCATAATAGTGAAAAAATGGAAAATAACCTAAATGTTTGACAATAAGAAATTTGTTTGACAAAATGTGATGCATTTTCCCATAGATGATGCAAAAATGTAAAAGTCCTGTTATAGAATAATACTTAGTAATAGGAAATATATTCATGCATATCTTATGATAAAAGCAAGATACCAATAACAGCATTATCTCAGAAAAAGTAACTTTATTTCCTTCTTTGTGCTTTACTGTTTTTTCCAAAATTTCTACAATGAAAATATTTTATTGTTGTAATCAGGTAAAAAATAAATTTTCTTTTTAAAATTAGTCGTGTATGATTCTTAAAACAAAATAGGTTTCTTTCTTCCTTTTTGCCCTATCCTACCCCTCCCCTCCAAAAAGTAGCCTGAATATTACCAATTTTCCTGGTTTCAACTGGGTTTTGTTCCTGATTAAGTCAAGTGTAAATAGTTCTGGAGGAAACTGAACTGTAAGAGTCAAATGTTTCATAACTTCATATTTTGAAAAGGCAAATAAGACCATTAGTGGCTAAGAGAATTTGGTGGTGAAAATGAGCAACAAAATGGATTATTTATCTTGGTCTTTACTGATAAAAAAATTAGCAAGGCTTTTGTTCCTCAGTTACATTTTGAAGCAAAAATGACGGCATTTCACTAATTCATTTATTCAAGTCATTGTCTTAGTCCATTTGGTATAACATAATATTATAGACTGAGTAACTTATAAACAACAGAATTTTATTGCTTACAGCTTTGGAGGCTGGGAAGTCCAATAACATGGTGCCAGCAAATTTGATGTCTGCTGAGAGCCAGCTTTCTGGTTCAAGACAGAAATCTTTTCACTATATTCTCACATGGTGGAAGAGGTGAGGGAGCTCTCTGGAGTCTATTTTATTTAAAACAAAAACAAAAAAGGAGCTAATGCCATATGCAAGGGCTCCACCCTCATAATCTATCACCTTCTAAGGACTTCATCTCCAAAATACCATCACACTGGGAATTAGGTGTCAACATATGAATTGGGGTGGGCAAACACATTCAGTCCATGGCAGTTGTTGAATACTGTGCACCTCTTACTAATGTGCCTACATGATGCAGGTCCTGGAATACAAAAAAAAAGGCAAGCTTCGTCCCTGGCTCAAGTCCCTCATAGGCTGCTGACTGCATGGCTGGTTGCATTGTGGTTTTCTGGGTACCCACCTCTTCTTCATCCATCCTCTTCTTCAGACACAGTAATTCTTTATATATCAGCCTTTTATCATTAAATCTTCCTTTGAATGAAAGATTTTCCTTGGCTTAAAAAAAAATGGAACTCTCTGCTCAACTTTTATTTAATTAATTAGATGCTTCAGAGTTGAGTGGCATCTACCAATAGCTTTAAATGAACTCATGAATAAAACTTATGGACAAAATGTACCCCTTACCCTGTACAATGTGTTAAAATTTATGTCATCTATATCTGCTTTGAAGATTTCTTTTCAATCTTTCTCACTCTTTGGCACACTAAATTCCCTAAGTGGGTTTGGATTCTTAATATTTGCCAGTAGAGTACAACCACATCCCTGTTCACACTATCAGGGGCTAGAGGGTGTTTTTCCTTAGGCCAACTGACTATAATCAAGGGTCAAGTTCTTTTTCTCAAATTCTGGTCTTAGCAGGTTTCATAAGAACTACTGAGAACTTTGTTTAAAATGGATAGTCAGGATCCACCTCCAGAAAAACTGACTCTGCTAGAGTGAAGTGGAATTCTGTTTTTAACAAGCTCCCCAGGTGTCTTCCAGCTTCACAAACACTTTAGGAGGCAAAGCTTCTAATTTAGGGGAGGGAGGATCAGAATGTTGTTAGCTCCCAAGAGATTTCAAGCATCTGTTATAATACATTTTCATAATTTCTCTGTTTATTTGTCCCTTTCACCCACTTCTGGCCATGGAACTTGCCCTAATTTCTTATCTATAGGCTCAGTACTAGTCTACTGTGTCCAATAAATATTTGGTGTTAAATTAATTAATAAAGCAAAGGACAACAGTTATTCATAAAATTCTGATTCTACTGAACAAGAAGTTTTTTCCATCAGTAGATTATAATAATAAACCTATTATTAAAACTCATATGCTTTTATAAGATTAAATTAAGCTATCCTACTAGGAACAATTGAAAAAAATTTTTTTACACTGCTTTTGTGTTTTAAGTGTGCTCCATGAGGTAAACAGAGTAAGAATCACTATCCAACTGTTTACTTGAGGAAACAGACTAACGAGGGATAAAATGAGTAATAAATACTCACAATTTTTAGTGTTTGCACAGTCAAGGATGTAGTGTGGCATAGAGAAAAAGGAGTCTTTATTGCTGGATTTGAATTGGAGTGCTACTGTTTACTGCTGTGTGATCTTGAACAAGTCATTTAAATTTTCTGAGCCTCTCTTTTTGTGCATGTACTCTATGTAAAGGGACAGACAGGCTTCTCTGAAGGATTAAGTTAGCCTAGGAGAGTGTTTGGCACACAGCAGGAGCTGAGCAAGCATTGCTTTACTTCATTCCTTATATATTGGGTTGGCCAAAGAGTTCATTTAGGTTTTTTGCATAAGTTGGCTGTAGTAGTGCTTAGTTGTCTTTAACTTCATTAGAAACAATTTTGTTAGATTGTATTGTGACAGCTGTCATTTTAGCACGCATTTTTTTAAAAACTCATCAAAATTGGTGAATTTTTGTGCAGCAACTTTAATATTGAAGACAGAAGAAAATACACAATATTTTCAGCATATTATGCTTTAGTATTTCAACAAAGGTAATGCAAGAAAATGATTTGTGCAGTGTTTAGAGAAGGTGTTGTGACTGATTGAATGTGTCAAAAGTGGCTTGCAAAGTTTCTTGGTACTATTGACATTTTGACCAAATAATTCCTTGCTCTGGGGTTGTCTTATGCATTGGAAGATGTTCAGCAGTACCCCTGGCCTCTACTAGAGGTCGATTGTGGGAGATAGCCAACATATTCAAAATATCCAAATCAATAAAACTGTTTGTGAAAATGAAAAATCTGTCTTTTATTTTACAGGAAAAAAAACCATAAGGACTTTTTGGCCAAATCGATACTTTCCACAGAAAACAGACTTGGTTTGTCTTGATCAAAGTTATATCCTCAGCACACAGCACAGTTCTTGACAAGTAGTATGTGTTCAACAGATAGCTATTGAATCGATTGATTAAGATAATCCTAATATATTTTTTTAAAAAACAGAAAGAAAAAAACTTTCCTTTTACCTATCAAATGTCATATTCTATAAAATTATAATATTACTGTAATCCTTCCCCCAATCACAAACCTCAGATTGTCTACATACTAATGGCAAGCCATCTTCAGTCAAAATTCAAGGAAAGTGACCTAAAGGCTACACATTATAAAATCAAATATTTACATTTTCATTTAAATATAAGACTATACATACATGTTTCTGTGTATAATAAAATGAAACTAACATATCTTTATTCTGAAAATGTTATAGCAAGTAAAGGATGGTAAAGAGAAATTAATTACATTGTGTGAATTCAATTTGTATAAAACAATCCTGGTATTCTATTTATTGTGATCTCTTAATTTTTGTACTGACAACCATAAAATATAATTTATAGGGATACCGTAAGCTCACCCAACCCAACTTTTTCCACAGGGATTTAAAGTCGTCAAATGTGAATTCTCTTAATATGATTTTCTTTTTTAGTATCATTATCCTCTGGATTGGGAACAGAGTCCATGAGAAGAGTGAGGAGAACACAGGCTCGGAATCAGAAAGCTCTTACACCCCAAGTGACCTTCCATAAGCCCACTGAACCTCAGTTTCCTAATTTATAAAATGGAAGTAAAGACATCTACTACATGGAGTTGTTATGAGGCTTAGAAAAGGCAATATGTGTGAAGTGCCTATGAAGCATATGAGGCGCTCAGTGAATTGTTCCCTCCTGTCCTACAGACAATGCTACAAAGGGATTCAGTAGCTCCAATTAGTAGTTTAATTTCTTTTTAAGTACCATGTCTAGGTGTTTTCATAATTAGAAATTTTGATATAAAAGTAACACTTTTTTAAAAGCCTAGTTAAGTTGCAAGATCTTTCTTTTGCCTCTCTAGGGCAGGGTTTTTACCTTATGGCAGTCTTAAGACTCACAAATGTTGTGAAGGCTGCAACATTTCTAAGAGTATAAAGGCTGTGCCAACCCACAAAAACTTTCTCTTTCCAATGGATATTCTCTGATATCCCCATGGGACTTCCCAGAGTACATTGAGTTAAATATACCACCTCCATGACCTGGCTTTCTGGGAGTTTAAACCCTGCCCTGTCTGCTGCCCTATAAATTTCAGGGATGTTGAAAATCTTGTATTTAGTTCTCTGTATCTTCCATTGGATTGTAAACTCCATGAGAATAGGGAGTGTCTTCTTCACTATTAAGGTTTAATCTAAAATAAAATTCTTTAACTGCAATATTTTCACAAAATTTTCTGCTAAATGGGTTCTCTTAAAATTAGTTTTTAGTTCTTTCTTTTCTTTTCAAGGTCTGAAGTATTAACCATGTAGGAAGAACAGGGACAGATGTGTTTTATTTATCCATATGTCCCTCAGTGGGTCCTGGCACAGAATTACCAGCTCCCTTAATAAAATAAAAATGAATCCTTCAAATCCTAACACCAGAAATGAAACCTAGGGAACATCTGATCTAACTCAGTACCACAGCCTCCTCGGCTTCATTTCCTATCCTACCACCACATGAAGGTCCCGTGATGCTCATCCTTTAAACTCCCCTCTTGGGTCCATGCTAAACACCTGAGGTTGTCTCTCTCTACTCTCTTACCCAGGCCTCTCCCCTCTATGTTCCAGAAGTGTCAAACTTCTAAATAGCCATGTTCACAACACCATGGATATGCCCAAGTATCCCTCTAACAGTGTATTTAATTACCTGGTTTTTTCTCTATAGAGAAAATTGGACTGTAAGCTCCGGGAGGATAGGAACTGTCTTGTTCACTATCCCACTCTTGTGCCTGGAATATAGTAGGCTCTCAATAAATACCTGTTAAGTGAATGACTTCTTTCGGTAAGATTTTCAAAAACACTTGACTAATGAGTAAATGGAAAACAAGTGGAAAAGAACCTTAAAATTCAAGAAACTCAGCCAGGAAAATACAGATCCCCGATCTTAGCTTGGTCTGTGGGATCTAGGGCCTTGTCCCATCCACTTTTAGAATGGGTATACCCACTCTGTTGCCTTAACCAAGGCAACAAAACTCCCCAGCCCTCTTTTTCACAGGGAAATAACTACCCTAACCACACCCTCTCCACACACACTGGGGTCCTGTTTCCTGGTCCTTTATATGACTGCCTGCAGTCCCTTTCAAGTCTGCCAAGTAGGCCTTTTGCCCCATGTCAGGCTAGTCCTGCAGGGAAGTCCACCTTCTCAACACAGTACAGGAGCTCCCCTGGCAAGCCCGGCAATGTGGGGAACATGCAACTCTCAAGAGGGAGAAACGTAGCTGAACAGGAGTTAAATCTTTCCCAGGCCTGTAACCTGCCTTTGGTCAGTGTGACCAGTCACCTGAGGTAAAGAAGAAAGTCCCGAATTCACTTCTACAAGTAAAAATGCCGATAGGATCCTAAGAAAGTGGTCAGCCCTGAGTTCACTGATTACAGATTGGGAAAATTTGTGTAATTCTTTTTTTGGTGGAAGGAGAAACCTGACTTTGAGCTAACCACTCACCAGAAGCTACTGGGACCTGGAAATACCTCTGTGGATTCTCAGAGTCTCAGGCAGTGCCTGGTGGTTCTCTGTCATGTGACCCTCTGAGGGTGCTCTCTGCGAGGGCTAGGCCTGTCTCAGCTGGACGACCTGTGGCCAACTATGCCCAGCACCCTGGAGATGGAGACCACTGCACTCCCCTGGCTGGAAGCCAGGCCAGGTTGCTCAGGCCAGGCCTGGCTTCGATGCTTGAAGTTAGCAGGCTCCTGGGACTCACCCCGAGTGTTTCCGCTGAACGACCCAGACTCGGAACGAGAAGAGCAGAGAGTTTTGCCCGCCCCTTCTCCCTTCCCCGCCAGACTTGCTTGTGCCACGAAGCTGGAGAAGCAGTTCCCAGACACTTCCCTCTCCGTGGGCCTAGGCTGGAAGGGCCTGCGACTTCTGCTGCCCCCGGAACCAGTGTGGGCTGCCCTCCCAGCTGCTTTCTATGACCCTGACGCGGCGCAGGACGCCGCCCTCGTAGCCCAGCTGCCATGTAACCCTCCGTGCGGGACCCCGAGGGACACTAGGGGTCCTGAGAGTCGCGGCGCACCACTACCCCTGGACGTCCAGATGGGAGAGCACTGGAGTTATTCCCGGGCTACGGGCATGGGATGGAAGATGTGGTCTTACTACTAGTCTCAGTTTGCAAAAATAATATATCCTGTGCATACTGATGCCAGCCCTCCCCCCGCTCCGAAGGCTCCCACGGAAGGCAAGCGCGTGATTCCGCGAGCCCTGCAGGCCCAGTTTGCTCAGAGTAGAGTAATTCCCAACTCTGGCGCTCTGAGAAGGATTTTGAAGGGGCTCCGGACTAAGCCCCAGAGAGCAGCCCCAGCCCAGACTGTATTTTTTTTTTCCCGCAATTCTGTCTGGGCTCCGTGGCTCTGAACTTACTGTGATCCCCGCGCCCCGCCTTGGGTTCTGCCTCAGTGGTAACGGTGTGGAACTCAGGATTCACACTCACACTAGGGTTCGGGGCTCACAGACCACTGGAGTGGAAGGCGGGAAGATATTTATACATGTTCATGAATGGTGTATTTTTCTAGAATGAGCTAAATAGATCTCAAAAGGGGAAAATTCTGGCCTCAAAGCCACAACCGCTCCCCTCTGTCTCTCCATATTTCCCCAAGGGCGTTGGACGGAGAGGGTATTGGTGACCCCAGTTTTCCTCACGCTGAGCCTGGCTACCCTGAGTATCGCGTTGCATACGCCGGAGAATTGTGGCCACGCTCACCGCTGCGGGCGCCGGGGACTAAGGAGGTGCCACTGCCCGCGGGCTCATCCCACAGGGCAACCGGGCTCCAGGAGGCTCAGACCGGCCTGGGTGGCCGAGGTGCTCCGTGACCTGCCTCGTCTTTTAGAAAGAGAAAGAGCAAAACTGCTGTGCTGAACACTTCTAAAATTCTTAACAATTTGAAACAGGAAAGCCTGTAAGTGAAGGCAAACGCCCAGGGATTCTCCGTTTAAAGAGCAGTGCCAAGTCGCCAAGAAACTCACTACACAGTGACCGTTTACTCTCGCAGAATGGGCACCAAAGAAAAGGCGCCCGGAACAGGTGACTTGGGGTGGCAGAAGGGTCCGAAAAGCCGCTCCGGCGCCTCTTTCCTCCAACACCGACACCACCGCAGGAGGAGCGGGCAGGTAGGTTTCACCATCCGTGAGTGCTACAATCTTTCTCTATTTTCTCATTTTATTTTTTTAAAGAAAAAAAATGAGCACAAGCCTAAAAAGGGGTAGCTGAACAGCGTCCAGATAAAATTTGAGCTATGTAAATGTGAGGTGGAGAGAGAGAGGTTTGTGGGTGAAGGATGCTCAAAGAGAAATGCGGGAAGTGAGCAGGAGCCCACAATTTTCGTTTTTGCTGTAGAAATCGGTAAACGAAATCAAATAGTAATAGTTGCCTCTTGCGGCCACTGAAAAGTTTGAAATAATTTAATGTGTTTTGGATTTATATGTACATAACTACCATACTTTTATTTTGTCTAGCTATTTTCATTGTTTTAATAAGCTATTAAAGTTCCCTGGATACATTTTGCGAGGTGTGTGTGTGTGTGTGTGTGTGTGTAAATTACATGAACCAGAAGCAAAGTTTGAGCTTTTTTAGCCACTGGGAAGTTTGTATCTCCTGCCAAAATTTCCAATGATAGGAAGAAGAAATGGAGAGAGGGAGGCTAAATATTTATTGAGTACCTACTATGTGCAGGTACCCTAAGAGGACTACCTTTACACATTTTATTCATATTAGTAATTATCAAGAAGAACTGTTTTTTAAAAAGACTAATACTTCTTTTTCTGCATCTGGAGCTTAGATAGATAGCTTCCATAACCTTATTTTTATCCTCAAGAATTTCGTTTTTACTTCCTTCTTCGAAGTGACATAATTGCCAACGTTAAAGAAGAGATCACTGTTTAATGATATTGAAGTCTGTTTTGTTTAACTGATTACATCGATTAGTGTTATTCTTGTCTGGGGAAAAAAAAAGAGCGAAGGTGAGTCAGCACACGATGAATTTCTTCTAACTCTTTAGGTCCCGGTAAAAATAAATCCGGAACTGTTTGGGAGGAAAGGGAACTTGCAACTGGGAGGGGAGCGCCGTCATTGAACGCTATGTGAAAGAAAGAAGAACATACAAAGCAAAACTTTTCCATCGCTGAGGTTCACATCAACCAAAAACGTAACACGTTTTGTGAGCACTATGGAAACACTGTGGTTTTTAGTGACTATTGATAAAGGCTGAGTTAGACTAGTGGCTACTTGTGTAACAATGGATACGATGGAACTGATTGCCCAGAACATTAAAAAAAAAAAAAAAGGAGAGAAAAGAGCTGATAGCCAGATAAGATGGGAAAGGATAAGAGGAGAATACACCCAGGAGCTCCAGCAGGCAGGTAAATCATACAAAAAATCAGTTCCTGCAACTAATGAAAAAAACAACCTACTATATAGTACAGGGGAAATTGTTCTCGGTTGCAAACCCGATGGTAGGTCTATTTGTCCTGTTTCTTTTATGGACTATCAAAAATTATTTTAGAGATTCAGCCAAATGTTTTAACTGGGAGACCAAAAATGGGACAGAGCATTTCCTACTGTAAGGCCTGGGCCCGAGAGGGGCACAGAACCTAGCGAACACGAGCGACGCGCTTCCCGCGGGGGGCTGCTTAGGACACTCCCCGCCGCCCTGGGGGAAACGAGCAGGAGGGAGTCAGCAGGAGCTGCTCAGGTTCCTTGTGGGGCACGAACTTCATTCTTCCTTTGGAGGTACACTCCTCTAGTTTTGTTCTGGGAGGGAGAATGGGCTCGGCAATTCCAGAGCTATCAAGGTTCCCATTCACTTGACAAACTTGAAAACTAGGAAGTTTCTAAACTGAGCTTCCCTCCCTCCCAGAGTCCCTTTCTATCTACTTTAGGGCTGCTTGCCCAGTAGGATGGTCTTTTAGACGATTTTTACTTCCCAAATAAGCTGGAAAAGCTCCGAAGGCAATTTGCAGACCTTAGCGCCCAGGGTTGGGCGTGGCACTACGCCCGCCCCTCGGAGCCTGCCCAACCCCAGTCTCGGCGAGAGCTGGAGGAGGAGTATCTTCTCCGCGGGCTGGGTGCCAGGGCGCTCTCCTGACATCACCCCGTCCCTGGGGCCCGGACGTGCACAAATCGTTGCCCACCCCGCCACAACCCGCCCTTGCTGCGGACCCCCGATTCCCGCCGGCTTCGTCCTTAGAACCAGCCCACAATAGCAAAAACTCTTCGCCCCACGCCCCCGCTAGGTCCCGGTTTACCGGCCCTTTCCGGGATCCCACACTCCAACCCAGTTTCTTCCGCCTATCCTGCCGGTGGGGGCCAACCCTGACGCACTCCTCAGGCCCACCGCGTCGCACCATTTTAACCTTTTTAAAGGTTTCCAGCTGCCGAGGGGGCGAAAAACAGAGAGGGTCCATCCTCCCACCTCCACCGTGCCTGAGTCCACACCTAATGCAGGCCTGAGAGTATTGTAAAATAACCTGGCTAAGGGTGAAAGTGTCGGGGGGGGGGGGGCAGGGGGCACTCTACTCTGGAGTCTCCAAACTCTGGCAAAGATTTGGGAACACTTGTGCTCCCCCCGGCAAATTTGCTTCCCCTTCCGCGGAGTTCGGGGTGTCTGAGTTTCTTGGCACTAACAGAAAAGAGCCTCTCCTTTTCCCCAGCCCGTTTAAGAAGAACTTGTGATCTTCAGCCTCAAACTTTCTACTTTAGTCTAAAAGCACCGTCAGCGGCAGAGAGCGACCCTAGGCGAGACCGAGAAGGGAGAGAGCCGGTGTGGAGTTAACACAAACCTGGGCACCTCGAAGTTGGCTGAGGCCCTGCGGGTCCAGGCTCGGTGCGCTGTTTGCAGGAGGGAGCCCTCGGGGATAGCAAGGGGTAGGTTGCCGAGCCTGGAACAGGCTTTCCCTTTTCCAGGTCATATTCCCCATAAAATCTAAAGCCAGATGCAACGCTTGGACAAGTTCCCATTTCACCGCGAAAGGCAGATTTGTTTCCAACTGGACTCCATATCGAGGTTTCTGGTTCGGATTCTAGTGGTGGGCCTGCGAAGTTGGGCTTTGGACAGCTCAAGAGACTGCCCCGGAGGATAACGTTTTAGGTACTTAAGTCTGAACCTAACCCAGGCAAAGCGTAATTCGCGAATGCCGAGGTTTAAAAAGAAAAAAAGCTGGGTGCATAAGACAACGATCAGCTTTCGAAGCCGCGTTGTGTACCTTTTGTTTAAATGGGTAGAGGAGAAAAGACCAAGTTCATTATTATAGACTCCCAGTTTAACAAGGTAAGCCGATGAAACCTATTTTTCACAAAACTAAGTTAAAAGGGAAAAAACTTGCAAGAAATTGAGAACAGTAGCTATGCGCGAAACCCGAAACAACTTTTGCTTAGTATTTTTGAAGAAAGGGGCTCTTTCTAAAAGGGATAGCCTAACAGTCTATTTCACCTGCAGCATTCCTCTCATCATTATATGAAGAAATTTAGGTGGAGTAAGCCATTTTTTTTTACAGTTAGAACTTTCTGGTATTTGCAATTTTGGCAAAAAAAAAAAAAGGAATAAAAATGAACAAAGCTACTCTGAGGTTGACTACTGCCTGTTATCAGCAAAACATTAGCAGGAAAACAAGACTGCCTTCCCAAAGTTCGCCTAAGCGAACTCAATTTTGCATCTTTCAAAATTATAGCTTTTTAAAGTCCAGTTTGTGAAATAAATAGCCAGCAATACAGAATCTAAATAAGGCAAACAATTACACAGTTCCAAATCTCCCTATTTAAAAAGCAAAAGGACTCAGGGCAAACGTGCTTTGAGGTGCAACAGCAGTGGGTGCATGGTGCCAGTAAGAATGCAGACCCAACTACTAGAACAAACTATGTTTCCACATTGAAGTCATACATGAGCGAACAATTTAGCACATGCCAAAATCACACAGATATTGCTACAACAAAGGTGCCACTAAATAGAATAAAGGTAATAGTTTATTAGGGTAAGGTGGGGTCTTTTGTTTGTTTTTTTTTTGTTTGTTTGTTTTGTGTTTTTTTTTGGTTGCATAAATGCACTGGAGTGATAGGGTGAGCATCTCGCAGGCCAATCTTCCAGTACCGGTTCACTGTGTAGGAGGGTGAGGGAAACGAGGTCTCATTTTAGCTGGCCTGACTCTGGCTTGCTGCCATCCCTGGGGTTTGGTTGTGAAGGGTTACCTTCATTTTCTTAAAGTATTCTTATGCCTTTCTTTAACTGAAAATGTCTGTGACCTCCGTAAGGCAGCCCACACACACTGTACTTCTTCGAATCTGCGCAGGTCACCTTGTCCCTGCAGTGAAGACCTTAAGGGAGGAGGGCAGCGCCGAGGATGCCACCAAAGTTTCCTGAAGTCCTTATACCACTTAGAACAATGGCTTTTGATGGGAGGCGTGGTGCTTATCCAACATCGGTGGAGGAAAGATTCCATGGGCCTCTAGCCCCATGTGGTTTCTGTGAGCCCTACTGCAGCCCCTTCCCTTCTGGGCTTCTCCCCGGAATCCGCCTCTGGGGGGCCAACGCTAGCCTTCCCACCACACTCCTCTGTGTCCCCTCCGCAGGGTCCACATAGTCTCGAATTTCAACCCAAGACCCAGACCAAACTTTCCCTTATTAGCTGGCAAATTATCACACCATTCTCTTTTCCCAGGGGGAAGGAGGAGTTTTCCCGGCACTCTTCCGGGGCCACCCATGACCTGGTTTTCGCAAACCTATAATATCGCCTCTGTAACCCCAGAACTTGGCCTCCCACGGCTGCGATCTGGGAAGCGGCTGCGACTGATGTGCACGGGTGCTTTCGCTTTGCTTCTGCGCCCTCCTCTCCGCAGCTGGCAGATTACGGAAGAACAAAGTGGGGGTGAAAAGCGCGAGTCCCAACAAAGTGGCGGAACACAGTGGTTGAGAGGAAGATGGGCGGAGTGAGGAGCAAGGCTAAAGCTAAAGCCTGCGCACCCTTGTTCCTTGCAGGGACCAGAAGGGCCAGCAGGCCCTGGAACGTTTTCTGCTTGATAGATGTGCATCGAAATTGGTGGGGAAACGAAAAGGCAAGCAGTGTCTTTCAAACACAGGGGACGAGGCAAAGTTAGACATAGTGGAAGAGGAGTGGCCAGCCAGGCCTTTTATCAGATTGGAAGGAAGGAGAGGGAGAATGAGAGTGGGAGTGAGAGAGTGAGAGTGAGAGTGAGTGAGAAAAAGTGCAAGAGCCAAGAAAATAAAACCGGCTCCCATTTCAGGTTCTGAGACCCATTAGGTGTGAGGAGATCAACACGCTATCCAATTTGCTGCGGGTGGGCTCAGCTCTGAGCTTTGGACACGCAGCAATCACTGCGCAGGTTTGCTTTACTGTCTCGCCTCCCTCTTCGCAGCGAGTGAAGCATACGTTGCTGTACGTGATGATGAACTCATGTACTAAGATCTCCCCCTTAAAAAAAAAAAGTCCAAACCTGGAAGGGCTTATTGCTGCCGGGTGTGGCCCCTGCGAAAGTGTTCCTGGGTTTGGATGAACCCAGGGCAGGGCAGGCAAGCGTGGGTGAGGGGGCTGCAGTAGTGGGGATGAGGGTGGTGTTGGCGCCAGACCCTCGGACTTGGGTGCAGAGTCCTGCCCCGCGCCCTCCCCAGCCTGCCCTTGAGACACACGGAGGGTAAGTGCAGGGGACAGTTTCTCCAAACTCCTCAGAAAACTAACCCTTTCAGACTGTTTACTACAGTGCCCAGCTTCCCGGAAGGGTCCGACGTGAATCCTGCACTCGTACCAGATCAGCCTCCAGCTTTCCCCCATCCCTGACATGATGAGCTGAATTATTTTACTCCGACTCTGGGAAGTTCAACTGCGATCTAAGTAAATCACTTAAAAAACCGGAAGCTATGAAGGTAAATTACACTCAACTACCTACTTGCACTTTGTTATGAGGCCTTCCTCTTATATTTACACTGAGCTCAGGAACTGAGGCTTTAGGCCGGCAGGGAGCTCAGTTTCACTTCGGGGTATGGCAGGGCCTATCATTTCGCTGTCAGGTTTTGATGGAAACTTAGAATGTTTTTGTCAGAGATCTAACTTCCAGTAACTCCTCAAAAACTATATTCCCCCCACTGAAGCTCAAGTTTGCAAACTGTTTGGTCCCTCGCTGTCCCGGAAGCGGTATGTGAGAGCGCTCAACGTTTGCTGCACCTGCGGAGAACGGAGAGCCTCTCCGAGCCTCCTGGAACATTTGCGCCGCGCTTCGCGCGCTCGATGGGCCACCCAGCGAGCCACCCCGGTATTCCCCAGCCTCCCGCCTCCACCCAACCATGCGGGGCTCAGGAGAGACTGGCATCTCAAGGCCTGGGAAAGCGGCGGCGCCGGAAACAATTCCGGCCCCTGGATTCCAGGCGAGGCCCAAACGCGGGCACCCTGCGAGACCAGGGTGGTGGAGCTCCGAAGAGGGAGGGGAGGAAGAGGGTGGAATCGCGGAAATCTAGCGAACACACCCACGAACCGCGGACCCAGGAGTCCCCATCGGTGGTTATGGTGAGGGTGACCACCCTGTGCGTGTCGCCTGGGCCACGGTCGAAGCCCTCGAGCTAGGCTCACGGTGAGCAAGAGACAGCCACTGCCGCCAAGAAACCAGGCAGGCGACGCAGAGCTCCTGGTAGCTGGTTTTTCCAGGAGGGCACGTGATGGAGTTGGCAGCGCTCAGGAGGAGGAGGGGGAAGAGGCGGGCTGGAGGCCAGGGGCAGGCGGGCGACTACCACGCTGTGTACTTAGGTCGTGTGCTTAGGGCTTTCCTCTCCCTGGAGCCCCAGTGCGGGGAGGGGGAGGGGCCACCGCTCCGCCCCCGCCTTTTCGCAATGTTGACGCAATCTATAAATAGTGGAACAAAAGGACCAACTTCCTCCGAGCTTTGCTGAAACTGCACAAAAAAAAAAAATATTGAGCTGAGGGGTTTCCTAGTCCCTAGTGATGGAGCTGAGAGCTCGGCGCCGGGGGAGGGGGCGGGCGCGGCGGGGCCGCGACGCTGAGGGGGGACACCTAGCTGAGGCACAGCAGCAGCCGCGCCACTCCGCGTGAAACCAGGGCTCCGGTCCCTGCGCGGGCTCGAGAGCTCGCCCCGATCCGGGGGTCTTCCTCCTCCACGGTTGACAGGTCAGTCCGTACCGCCCCTTTCTGCACTGTTTTCTTTCCCCTCCCCCCAAGCCTCTACTTTTAGAAGGGAATGGGGTGGGGGGAGGAGGTTGGAATAGAACGAGGCACAGCAGCGACAGCCACAAAATCTGTAACCTTCGGAGTCCACGGTGGGCTGGTCTAGAGGGCTCAAAGGAAGCGGTCCACGACTGGCCTCCAGTCATACATAGCCAGCGCCCGCGCCACCTCCCGAAAAGAAACCAGGCAGGACTAGAGTGCGCCGCCCAAGTAGCAGAGGGAGCAGAGGCGGGAAGGCCAACTGAGGCGCGGGCTGCCGGGTTGAGATTGAGGGCGGGTCCCCGGCTTCTGCTACCTCCTGGGGGCCGATCCCCGGTGGAGACATGCCAGGGACTCACCCCTCCAAGCTCAGACCTGGCGTCTCAGCCTTGTCCTAAGGCTGCTGTGTCAAGGCTGAGCTGAAAATAGCTGTTGCCGCAGACTGCCGCTCACCCTGGATCCGGTGCCTATGAGCCCTGACCTCCAGGAATTAGGGGGCTAGGTAGAGGCAGGGGACATACTCCTCCAGGAGCCGGGGACCTGAGCTCGACAGCTCTCCGCGCAGCCGGTGGCGGTTACACAGCACGCGGGGGAGGGGGAGGAGCTGGCGCTGTTGACAGCCCTGATGGAAATGGGAGGGCAAAAGTTGGGGATAAGAGACGCGGTAAAAGAGGGAGTCAGGGATGGAAGAAGGAGAGCGCGCGGGATTCTTTGGGGGCAGGGGGTAAGGAGCGGAGGAGGAGGAGGCGGGTGAGGGAGGGCTTGGGTCACGTGACGGGCAGACGCCCCCGCTACAGGCTGACAGTAGCAGTGACGTCACCGTCCCCTGACTGCAGGGGTTGGCATTTGTGTTCCCTCCCCCATTTCTACTCCCTAGCCCCCAGTGACCGCAACACAGCGTTTTCGAGGTGTGAGAGTGTGCAGAGCGAGTACAGAGGTTTCCCTTACGGCCCTAGCCCCTGTATTCTTCCTCAGCTGTCCGGAGTTCTGGGCCTGGGTCCTGAGCTGCAGCCTTAGTTGCTCGCTCCCACACGCTCCATTGTGTGAGCGGGCCTAGCGGCGCTGGGCAGAGGTTGGTGCTGGCCCCCCGAAGCTCCCAGCTCCGGAGGGGGCGGGAACGGCCCGGGAGCAGTTGAGGCCAAGTCCAGCGGCGTCGCGAGAGTGCCATCCGATCGCCAGAAGTCTGACACTGGGCTTTTGCCTGGGAAGCAGGGGCCCTGCCCGCGTTCCGGAGGCACCCGGTAGTGGAGCACCGGCTTAGCTGTGCGGGCCTAGGGTCCAGCGTCGCAGGCATGTGGTAGAAGCTTACCACAGCTGGGGACGGGATTCCAGAAGTCGTAAGCTATTCGGGAAAACTAAGGGGTTTGGTGACCCAGCGCTTTGAGCGCTATTTTTAAGTGGATGCCTTAGAAGCAGAGAAATACACTTCAAATGGATGCTCAGCCCCGAAAGGAAAAGAGCTGCGTTGAAGGCAACAATTAAAAGACCTTTTTGAAAAAGGAACGGTTTGACCGTGAGATCCTGTGCTGTAAGAAATTAGCAGACTAATCAGAACAGGGTTTATCTTAAAATGTTGGAATATCTTCCAGAGTAATTTTAGGGACACATTATGATAGTAGACTACCTTTTTTTGGGTGGTGTTGAGGTGAACCAGAAACAATAATTCAGATATATTACCTCCTAGCGGATCTATGAATATCAGAACTGACTTTATTAATTGCAGGATTTATTAAATACCTAACACCATACGGTGGCTAGGTATAAAACTGTTCCATGTTGAAAATTCCTACACAATATTCTGTAATAGGAGGGTGTGTATGAGATTTATTATTTAAAAATCTGCTGGCAACTGTAAATTACACATTTACCACCCAATTTCTCCCTCCCAAGAAATCACTACAAAGAACATATAAACAGCTTGGGGTTCAGTTTGGAAATCCAGGAGGTAGATGCTAAGAGAAAGAGCAACTGGTAGGCTGGCTTCAGGGAAGCAAAAGTTCACACCCATTTGCCTAGCCTACACAGCTTTCTTTAGGTAGTGTGACCTGAGGTGTTCCTTGAAAAGAAAGAACACCTACCTGTGTGGCAAAAATTAGGCCAGCTAAGAAGAAAGAAAGGGGCTTCCCAAACTGAGAATCAAAGCAGCAGGTTCAAAGGCCTGCAGAGAAGGATTAAGGTAAGATAAGTATGGGTGGGCCCTGTGGAGCATGAAGAGGGGGATGAGAAAGGAAGCTGGAAAGATGGGTATAGTCAGGTTATGCAGGGCCTTGTATACTATGCTGAGGAGTCTGGACTTTACCCTATGGAAAGCAATGTGCCTAGAGACCCATACTACAGTTTTACATACAATTTCAAAGGGTGCTTTGTGAATAAATGACTTTAGGCCTCAGGATTTAAAACTATAGCGGGATTCTCAACCAGTGTGCCACAGGAATTTTTTAAAAAATGCAATACCTGACTAGTCAGTGGCACTGACTTCTTTTCCCTTAAATTGTCAAAAAAAAAAAAAAAAAGACAAAGCCAACACAATAGCTGTCAGATGTGAATGAATTGAAATTATACCTATTTTTTGTTAGATTAGCAAAAAATATATTTTTTGGCATGCCACAGAATTTTGGTAATTAGTTTGTGCCATGAGAAGAAAAATGTTGAAAATCAGTGACCTATAGGAAAGGGAAAACCATGAAAAGATAATTCTTAATGAAAGTCATGGTTAGGGATGAAAAGATTACAGGTCTCTAAGATTACACTGGCCCAGGTTCTGGTGATGGACTGTAAAACAGCATCTGATCTAAGTAAGAATTGACTAGGACCATTGCTGTGTACCAAGTGGCAGTGAGGATAGAGAGAAGAGGGGTTTAAGTCCTGGCTGGTGTGGCTCAGTGGATTGAGTGCCAGCCTGCAAAGCAAAAGGTTACCAGTTTGATTCCTAGTCGGGGCACATGCCTGGGTTGTGGGCCAGGTCCCCAGTAGGAGGCACTTGAGAGGGAACTACACATTGATGTTTCCTTCTCTTTCTCCTTTCCTTCCCCTCTCTACAAACATTAAATAAATAAAATCTTTAAAAAAAAAGAAGAAGGGTTTAAGAAAAGTAATTAAAAAGATTCAATGGAATGGGAAACCGATTGGCTGTGTGGGGAAGGGAGTCCCAAGTTTCTGGTCTAGGATGTGGACTGAACAGAGAAGTGGGCCTCAAGTCCAGGAGGAGGAACTGTGTTTTGTTCCTGTGGAATCTGAAGTAGCAGGGAATTATCCCAGCAGGTTTGGAAGGAAAGTCTGGTTCTTTGGAGTCATTAAAATGTAGGTAGTAGCTAAAGCCGCAGGAGTGGATGAGTGGACCAGAGAGTATATTAAGTGAGAGGGCTTCTGAGAAGGGAACCTTGGGGACCACACACATTTAGGGAAAGGGGAGGAGCTAGATGAACCTTCTAATGATTGTGATGAGTAACTAAAGATGGTTTAGTGTCCCTAGTTCATGACTTTGATTAGTAAATCCTGCTTTAATTAGTAAATTCCTTGATAAGGAATAACAGTATTTTGCTGGTTTGGTCCCTTTATAGGATTGAAAAGGCTGTGTACTCTTGCAATGAAAAAGAAAGCACCTGTTGAAAGATTCTGATTCAGAAGGGAGATGAGTACAGGAGAGGGTTAGATCTTGCTTTTCTTTTTTTTGAAACTAGGGATACTTAGGGGAGAGGAAAAGGAGAAGTGTAGGGAATCAAGCTGTCTCTTCCTTGTTCAGCCACTAAGCTTTCAAAGAAAAGGAGTTTAGATAGACTGGGTCCCCTTGGGTGGTGGGTTTTTTTTTTCCCCTAAATGGCACTTCAAAACCGTATTTAATCACCAGCAATTAGTACTAAGATTTAGAACAATTAGGTGCTAAGATTTCAGTCTGGCTAAGGAAACAAGGAAAAGTGGAGGGAAACGGTTTTTCTTTTGCTTCCTCCTTCTCCTGCCCACTTGATACAGCTAATCTGAGCTACAAATTTACTGGAAGCAGGGACTCATATATGTAACAAACCACCCCAGAATTTAGTGGATTCAGATAACATAACTTTTACTCATAAATATGCAATTAGGGACAGCTTGCTTCTCATCCATTTGGCCTCAGCTGGGACAGCTCACAGGATGGAAGCTTGCATCATCTAAAGGCTGTTTACTTGCATGTCTAGGGATTAGGACTGACTAAAGGCTAGAACCTTAATTGCGGCTATCAGCCAGAACACCTATACTTGGCCTCCTCTCGTGGTCCGGGCTTACCCACAGCAGGATTTCTGGGTTCCAGGGTCCCAAAAATGAGAGCCAAGTGAAACTGTATTACCTTTTATGACCTAATCTTAGAAGTCATGCAGCAGCAGCATCAGATTCCATTCATTAGAGGCAAATCACTAATGCCATATATATTCTAGAAAGGGGAATTACACTCCACTTTTTAATGGGAGGAGTGTCAAAGAATTGCTTTAAAATCACCACACATACTTTTTTCAGATAAAAATGATTTATAAACAATGTGTTGTATATTAAACAATGCTTAAATATAAGAAGCCAAATAAACATCCTCTTTCTGACATTAGAATGAAATATAAAAACCCAAACATTTCATTTTAATGGCAAAGCCAATTCCAAGTAAATATGAGTAAGCAGTTTGTCTCATACTTTCTGCCCTTCTCCATTATGACCATTCCCTCCCATCCAGGTCAGGCTTCCTGAACACAGGCACCTCTCTCTTCCAAACTAGGCAGGACCCTCACAGTGGCTATACTTCCAGGGCAATGATTGGGTCCTAAAAGTTTTCTCTGTTCCCTCCTTAAATTGTTCCTGACTTTGCAGCTCACTTGGTCATAAGCAAGGGCATCACTTCTCGAAGTTAAAAAACAAAAATGCAATGGAGATTACTCCAAAAAGTAATTTTATAATAAATTCATGTTATATAATTAAAACAAAATGACAGTTCTAAAAAAGGACTATTATATTTTTAGATGTCAGGATCTTGACTTGGACTTGTTTATTCATAAAACTCAGTAACTCCAAAAGGATAGTTGAGATTTTAGGTAGTTTATTATAATTTGCATGTTTCCTTTAAGGTGATATAACACTTACTACAATACGAAATTTAAATGACTCTTCTCCCATTTTCACAATGCATATCGCATTATTTTTCCTTAAAACCAGTACATGCAGTTTTTGAAGTAGCATGTTTTTAAAAAATAGTTATTTAGTTGGTAAATGAGCTCTAGTTCTCTCTCTAAGGAACTGAAAATACGCATACTTCCTTTCCTTGAGTAATCAAGAATAAACAATCTTTTTTGATAACCTAGTACCTTTTTAAATTCTAAAACTGACATTCTCCTAGAAAAACTTCCTTTATGACTTAGAGAAAAAAATAGTATTTGGGGCATTTTAATAATTCATAGTCTCCTAGAGACTGTCTGATACCTGTATACAATTTACTAAGTTTGCATAATTATTTATAGTTATATTGAGTCAAAATCGCACTGTGAATTTATAGAATATAGGTTTTAAAATCAGTATATCTAAATAATGAGCAGGTGTACATTTATGAATGCTTTAATTTTGTGTGTATCTCTTAATGGTTTTTGAAGTAGCATGCTTTTAAAAAATGAATTAAATATATCTTTGTTTTCAAACTTTCTTATTAGTAACAATAAAAATAAATTGACACAGTATTCATGTCAAACTAACAGACTTTGTTATCAGGCCAAAACTGTTCTGATTGTGACTTCACAGCTACCATGGAGCAGCCCAAAGGACCGGGAGCAAATGCTTTTAAATCGCAGTTACGCAGTTCCGAAGGAGGAGCAACCCCAACCAAAATATGCCATATAGTTTTACAGATGATATCTTTCTGGTGTGCCAGAATACTTATTACTATATCTATACAATGATTTCATAGTAATGATAAAATGAAAGGAAGTGAATCAGTCTGTTTCTAGGCATCTTGATGAAGGCAGGGTTGAGGATGTTTTTCTTAACCTTATTAACTAAGCATTTAGATTGCTGGGGGGAGAAGGGTATAAATGGAGTAAATAGTAATGGAAAAAATATAATAAAGATTATAAATTTTAAAAAATAATAAACTAAGCATTTAGGAGCAGTTTAGAAAGTGCTTTAGTGAAAATTGCACAGTAATAAGCAATAAACTCAATATGATTTCAATAAAGAAACAAATTTAATAAATAAAATATATTGCTAGCTGATAGTAATAATAGTCTATTACATTAAGAACTAAATACAATCTTACTTTTTATTAAGTAAAATAATTTGGATTTTTAAGTTGTTTTCTTCACTCTTCTGGGTGTTCCAAATACAATTTATTTTAAAAGAAATATTGCCAAAGCCAATAAAAAATACCTGGGAAGGTATCAACCTGGGAAGGATCTATGCTAAGAGAAGACAATTATAAATCTGTGAGGTAGTAAAGTTATTAATATGATTATATGAACAACAATTCAACTTTACCAAACTGAATTACAGAAAGAATCTCCCCATCAGATTGGCAAAGATTGAAGTGAGTGCTAATAACCAATGTTGCTAAGAATGCAATGAAATTTACAATATCATCAATTATTACCTTTCAGGGGTTTAAAAAAAGTCCAAATTTTTGATACAGTAGTTCCAGGAACCAATCCTAAGGAAATAATCAAATATGAAATCAAATATATATATGTATACTACAGTATTTATACACAGGAAACAATCTAAATATTCAACAGTAAAGGGGAATAAACCGAAGTGTATCAATCTAATGGAATATCATGCAACCTCTAAAAATATCTAATGTCACTGAGAAATATTTCATTTAATGTACAGTTAAAATTTTCAGGATATAGAACTATTTCTCCTCATTTATCTAAAAATACATTTATTTATATGCATGGAAAAAGGGTGGGGAAAAAAATACCAAAATGTGTAATGTGATGTAATTTTTACCTTCTTTTTCATGTTTTCTAAAATGAGTACATATTATTTTAACAATCAGAAAAAATCATTAAAATTAAAAATATGTAAATCCCAAATATGTAAAAATGACATATATTTACATTCCCACAACCTGAAATATTAAATAAAGTAACTTATTAGTTTTTATAACTACATTTTCATTTTGCATGCACTTACAATAATGTCTGCCAGTAAGGAGATCTCTGCTTTCTAAAATTAAATTAGATAAGGTATAGGCAAGAACAGAATATTATGTGAAGGGTATAATTTGAGGGGTAATGTTTGCTGGCAAAGTTGATTTGGGGAAAATTTGGTTGAGTCAAAACTGAATTGTAAAGCTACTGGGATGGCTAGATCTATTTTATATGTTTTATAATAGCATTAAAATGTTTTTGGTATATTTTATTGATTATGGTATTACAGTTGTCCCATGTTTTTCTCCCTTTTGTCCCCTCTGTCCTGAACCCCATGCCATCATCCCCACACTTCTTAGTTCATGTTTACGGGTTGCACATATCAGTTCTTTGGCTTCTCAATTTCTTATACTATTCTTAGGCTGGCCTTGTCTACTTTTTGACAACATTTTCCTGCCACCACCTTCCCCAGCTCCACCTCCCATGCTCAATCCTTGACCATTTGGCTTTGTCCATGGGTCCTTTATGCATACTCCTTGACCCTTCCCTTCCTTTTCCCCTGTTATACCCTTCCCTCCTCCCCTCTGGTTACTGCCAGTTTGTTTTTATTTCAATGTTGCTGGTTATATTTTGCTTGCTTATTTATTTTGTTGATTAGGATCCACTTATAGATGAGATCATATGGTATCTGTCTTCCTTTTTTAAAACTTTTTTGTTGTTCAGGTACAATTTTGTCCATTTTCTACCCATCATTCCCCCTCCCCACACCCTCGACCCCATCCCCGCTTGACTTTGTCCATGAACCCCCCCATATATGTTCCTTGACCTCTCTTCCCCTGTTCCCCCCCACCTCCACCACCCCACTCTCCTCTGTTCACTGTCAGTGTGTTCTTCACTTCAACGTCTCTGGCTACATTTAACTAGCTTATTTGTTCTGTTGATTAATGTCCACTTATAGGTGAAATGATATGGTATTTGTCTTTTACCGCCTGGCTTATTTAACTTAGCATAATGTTCTCCAGTTCCATCCTTGCTGTTATGAAAGGTGGTAGCTCTTTCTTTCTTTCTGCTGCGTAGTATTCCATCGTATAATGTACCACAGTTTTTTGATCCACTCATTTACTGTTGAGCACTTAGGTTGCTTCCAACACTTGGCTATTGTAAATTGTGCTGCTATGAATTTTGGGGTGCAAAGGTTCTTTTGAATTGGTGTTTCAGGATTCGTAGGGTCTAGTCCCAGCAGTAGAATTGCTGGATCAAAAGGCAGTTCCATTTTTAGTTTTCTGAGGAAGTTCCATACTCTTTTCCACAGTGGCTGCACCAGTCTGCATTCCCACCAACAGTACATTAGGGTTCCCTTTTCTCCACATCCTCTCCTTCTTCTTGTTTCTTGATTTCTTTATGATGGCCATTCTGGCTGGTGTGAAGTGGTATCTCATTGTGGTTTTAATTTGCATCTCTCTGATGGCTAGTGATGTTGAGCATCCTTTCATATGTCTCTGGGCCCTGTGTATGTCCTCCTTGGAGAAGTGTCTGTTCAGGTCCTTTGCCCATTTTTTAATTGGTTTGTTTGTCTTCCTGGTGTGGAGTCATATGAGTTCATATATTTTGGCGATCAAACCCTTGTCCAAAGTATCATTTGCAAATATACTTTCCCATACAGTTGGTTCCCTTTTCATTTTGCTGATGTTTTCTTTAGCCATGCAGAAACTTCTTATTTTGATGAAGCCCCATTTGTTTATTTTTTCCTTTATGTCCCTTGCTCTAGGGGACACACTGGTGAAAATATTGTTGCATGGAATATCTGAGGTTTTCCTGCCTATGTTATCCTCTAGGATTTTTATGCTGTCTAGACTTATATTTAAATCTTTTATCCATCTTAAGTTTAGTTTTGTGTGTGGTGTAAGTTGGTGGTCAAATTTCATTTTTTTGCATGTAGCTGCCCAGGTCTCCCAACACCATTTGTTGAAGAGGCTATTTTTACTCCATTTTATGCTTCTGCCACATTTGTTGAGTATTAATTGACCAAAGAGACATGGGTTTATTTCTGGGTTCTCTATTCTGTTCCATTGATATATGTCTGTTCTTATGGCAGTACCAGATTGTTTTGATTACAGTGGCCTTATAACATCGTTTGATGTTAGGTATTGTGATCCCTCCTACTTCGTTCTTCTTTCTCAAAATTACTGCAGCTATTTGGGGTCATTTATTATTCCATACAAATTTTTGAAATGTTTGTTCCATATCTGTGAAATATGTCATTGGTATTTTTATACAGATTGCATTGAATATATAAATTTCTTTGGGTAGCATGGACTTTCTGATGATGTTAATTCTTCCAGTCCATGAACATGGAATATGCTTCCTTTTATTTGTATCTTCCTTAATTTCTTTCTTCAGTGTTCTGTAGTTTTCTGAGTACAGGTCTTTAATCTCCTTGGTTAAGTGTATTCCTAGTTACTTTATTTTTCTTGTTGCTATAGTAAATGGGAGTATTTCCTTGATTTCTGATTCCGATACTTCATTGTTGGTCTACAAAAATGCCTTCAGCTTCTGAATACTGAATTCATATCCCACTGTTTTGCCAAATTCACTTATTAGGTCATGTAGTTTTTTTGGTGAAGTCTGTCAGGTTTTCTAAGTACACTATCATGTCATCTGCAAACAGTGACAGTTTTACTTCCTCTTTTCCAAATTGGATTACTTTTATTTCTTTTTCTTGTATGGTGGCTACAGCTAGGAGTTATAATACTATGTTAAATAGAAGTGGTGAAAGAGGACATCCTTGTCCTGTTCCAGATCTTAGTGGTTAAGCTTTTAGTTTTTGCCCTTTTAGTACAATGTTGGATGAAGGTTTCTCATATATAGCCTTTATTATGTTGAGGTGTGCCCCTTTATTCCCACCTTGCTGAGTGTTTTGATCATAACTGGGTGCTGTACCTTATCAAATGATTTCTCCGCATCTATTGATGAGATCACGTGATTTTTGTCTTTCCTTTTGTTTATGTGATGTAGTACATTTATTGATTTGTGAATATTGTACCATCCTTGTACTCCTGGGATGAATCCCACTCGATCATGATGGATGATCTTTTTAATGTATTGTTGGATGCAGTCTGCCAATATTTTGTTGAGGATTTTAGCCTCTATGTTCATCAGCAATATTGGTCTGTAGTTTTCTTTCTTTGCTGTGACTTTATATGGTTTTGTGATTAGGATGATGCTGGCCTCATAAAAAGAGTATGGGTGTCTTCCCTCTTCTTGGATTGTTTTGAATAATCTGAGAAGGACAGGAGTTAGCTCTTCCTTAAATGTTTTATAAAATTCTCCCATGAAACCATCTGGTCCAGGGTTTTTGTGTGCCTGAAGTTTTTTGATTACTGCTTCAATTTCACCTGCTGTTATCAGTTTGTTCAGGCTTTCTGTTTCTCCATTCAGTTTTGGAAGATTATATTTTTCGACAAATTTGTCCATTTCACCCAGGTCTTCAAATATCTTGGCATATAGTTGTTGCTAAGTAATTTCTTACAATCCTTTGTATTTCTGTGGTACCGGTTGTAATTTCCTCCTGCATTTCTGATTTTATTTATTTGGGTCCTTTCCCTTTTTGTCTTGATGAATCCGCTTAAAGGCTTGTTGATTTTGTTTATCTTTTCAAAGAACCAGCTCCAGGATTTATTGATCCTTTGAATTGTTCTTGTAGTCTCTATGTCATTCATTTCTGCTCTGATTTTGATTAATCCTTTGTTCTGGTCACTCTGAGCTTTGTTCGTTGTTGTTTCTCCAGTTCTTGTAGAAATAGGGTTAGGTTGTTTAATTGACATATATCTTTCTTTTTTGGTAGACCTGTATTGCTATGAACTTTCCTCTTAGGACTGTCTTCTCTGTGTCCCATAGGTTTTGGACTGTTGTATGTTCATTTTCATTTGTTTCCAAAACCTTTTTGATTTCTTCTTTGATCTCATTATTCACCCATTCATTATTTAATAGCATGCTATTCAGTCTCCATGTATTTGAATGTTTAGAGCTTTTTCCTTGAGGTTGGTTTCTAGTTTTAAGCACTTGTGGTCTAAGAAAACACTTGATTTCTATCATGTGGTCTATCTTTGAAAATGTTCCATTTGCATTTGAAAAGAATGTGTAGTTTGCTTCTTTGTTGTTAAAGGAGATATATATATATATATTTAAGTCCATTTATTCTAATGTGTCATTCAGTTCCACAATATTCTTGTTGATATTTTGTTTGGATGATCTATCCATTGTTGATAGTGGGACATTTAAAACCCCTACTATAAGTGTGTTTGTGTTGCTGGCTATATCTTTCTTATAGTTCTCCAGGATTTTCCTTTTATATTTGGGTGCTCCATTATGGGTGCATATAGATTTACAATGTTTATGTCTTTTTGATGGATTCTTCCTTTGAGTATTATGAAGCGTCCTTCTAAGTCTCTTTTTATGGCCTTTGTTTTGGTCTATTTTGTCTGATATAAGGATTGCTACTCCAGCTTCTTTTTCCTGTCCATTTGCTTGGAATAGTTTTTTCCAACCCATTATTTTCAGCCTGTGTAGTTCTTTTGTTCTGAGGTGGGTCTCTTGTAGGCAGCATATGTGCGGGTCATGTTTTCTAATTCATTCAGTTGCTCTGTGTCTTTTAGTGGGAGCGTTTAATCCATTGACATTTAAAGTTATTATTGATAGGTACTAATTCATTTTTTACCTTTGTACTTGTGTTCCTCTCTCTCTCACTCTTTTTCTTCATCTTTTTAAAGCTGTCCCTTTAGCAAATCTTGCACTGCTGGATTGGTAGAGTTATATTCTTTCAGCCTTCTTTTGTTTGGAAAATTCCTTGTTTCTCCTTCCATTTTAATTGAGAGCCTTGCTGGGCAGAGTAGTCTCAGTTGCAGGCCTTTGCTTTTCACGACTTGGAATATTTCTTGCCATTCCCTTCTGACTTGTAGTGTTTCTGTGGAGACGTCCGCTGCTAGACTTATCATGGCTCTCTTGTATGTTATTCCCTGTTTCTCCCTTGCTGCCTTTAAGATCCTCTCTCTGTCCTTGATATCTGCTGTTTTAATTATGATGTGTCATGGTGTGGGTCTCTTTAGGTTCCTCTTGATTGGGACCCTCTGTGCTTCTGGACTTGTGTGACTTTCTCTCTTCTCAAATTTTGGAAGTTTTCCATCATTACTTTTTCAAACAGGTTTTCTATCCCTTGCTCTTCTTCTCCTTCCGGTATTCCTATTATACTAATATTATTACATTTCATGTTGTTCTGCATTTCCCTTAACCCCTCTTTGTTCTTTTAGAGCCTTTTTTCACTTGGGAGTTTTCTGCTACCATGTCATCCAGCTCGCTGATTTGATCCTCTCCTTCATCTAGCCTGCTTTCAATTCTTTCTTGATTCCTTCTACTGTGTTCTTCAATTCAGAAATTGTATTCTTCATTTCCTCCTGGTCCTTGTTGATAGTTTCTATGTCCTTTTTCATGCTGACATCATTTGCAGTAAGTTCTTCATTGTTTCCCTGTTTTTTTTTGTAATTCTCACTGAGCTCACTGAGTTCATTGAGCTTCCTTATAACCATTGTTTTTAACTCAATGTCTGATAGTTTACTTGTCTCTATTTCCTTTAGTAGTCTTTCTGAGGATTCCTCCTTTCCTTTCAGTTAGGGGTTGTTCCCATTATTTGGCTGCCAGAGCAAACCCACAAAGCCCAGGAAACAAACCTATGACCACAATTATAACTCCCCCTGCAATCCCACTATCAATAGCAAATGAACCAGTATTAATAAGGCTGTAAAGAGACTATGACGATTATAAGAAAGGAGAGAAATAAACTATAGTATAAAATCTAGTGACTTAATATGTACCAATTTGATGGACAATAAAAGAATGTTAAAAAGCTACATAGTAAAGAAATTATCATAAATCATGGAGAAGACCACAGTAGATATCATCTCGGTAGCCTCTAGTATTTACCACTGACTTTTCTTTCTGGATCCACCTCTGGTTATGTCAGATGTTGACCCCATCTGACCTTAGGTAGCCTGTTCGAGACTTTCTGGGATCTAGTCTGTGGCTGTCTCCTCCAGTTTTTAATCTAGTCACTCTGTGCTCAGCAGTCAGGCTTAAGCACCACAGGGCCAGGACAGAGTCCCTCCTGGGGCGGGGCTATTGTTTCCTCTCAGGCTGCTGCTCCTCTGAGGAGAGCATTCTGCCTGAGTAAGATGGCTGCTGCCATGTGGGGGATGAATCAGCACCAGGATCCTGGTGGCTACTTTCTCAGTTCTCTCCTCCAAGCCTTGGACCCCATTCTCTCCTCAGGTGTCTCTTGCCCACTCTAACCCTGCCTTTGCCGGAGCCCAGGAAAGTGGTTGCAGACGAAAATTTATGTGTTCACCCTTTAAACAGCTCTTTCAGTCTCCAGCCATCCATCTCTGGCAGAGAGCAAGCCTGCTGCTTTTTGCAGCTGGCTTTATGTGTATACTTTTTGGCCTCTGGTGCTGTAGGCTAGGGTCTCCCACTTATGGTTTAGACCCCGCTCTTCTCAGGGGGATCCAACTGGCCACTTAAATATCCCTCCAGCGCTGCCGCCTGAGGGTGCCCAGCCAGCCTTCTCAAGTCTCCGCTTCACTCCTTACCAGTCAGGTTGTGCTGAACTGAACTTCTCTCTGTCCGAGGTTATAAGGCTTTACTCTCGCTATTGTTCAATTGTTTGTTCTGGGTGATTTCTCCACAATTTAGTTATAATTCCAGATTGGTTCCTGTGAGGAGGTCAATGTGACTTCCATTCACTCCTCCGCCATCTTGATAGTACCAAATTTTTTATTCTTAATTGTGGTAAAACACATAACAAAATTTACTATTTTATATTATATTTTACATTTTGTGAATAATAGTATTTCAAGGATAATATATTTATTTGTTTAATAAAAATAATATATGTTCATTTATAAATGATTCAAACAATATAGAAAGTTACAGAAAAGTTTTTAAATCTCAATAGATCCCAGATTTTACCATCAGTATTAAATGAACTTCATGGTCAGCATATTTCTATGCATTTACACAAATAAGATAATCTTATTTAAGACAAGAACATGCACACTACTTTTCAATGATAAAGTATTAAATTTCAATTTCATTTTGGGCCCTGGCTGGTGTGGCTCAGTGGATTGAGCGCTGGCCTGCCAACCAAAGGGTCGCTCGTTTGATTCTGGGTCTGGAGAACATGCCTGGGTTGCATACCATGTTCTCAGTAGGGGGCACACAAGAGGCAACCACACATTGGTGTTTCTGTCCCTCTCTCCCTCCCATCCCCTGTTGTCTAAAAATAAATTTAAAAATCTTTTAAAAAATAAATTTCAATTAGGTAGTACCAACTTCAGCTGAACTGCTGAACTTTTAAAAATGTTTCTTTGCCACAAAAGATCTTATTTCCTAAAATATCCAAAGTTTTAAAAAATATGAGAGTTTGGGGACTACATATATATATATATATATATATATATATATTTCAAATGTAGACATGGCAATAGACTCCAATACAAAAAAAAATGTATTTTTATTGGTTATGTCACTATTTTTACAAAGTCAAGGTATTAATGTTTATTTCTGTTTTGTAACCCTAATTCCTTTGGCCCTTTGGTCTTAGTCTGTATTTTAAAATCCAATACTCATAACATGCCTTGATTCCCCAAATCCTGGTTATTAATTTTCATTCATATCTGCCTGTCACTAAATAGTTTCTTCTTTTTTTCTAAACATGGGCTCATGGATGCTATGTTTGCCTTTTCTGTTCATGTTTGAATGACATTTATTTAGATAGAATAGTTTGAGGTCATCCTGGCTTTGCCTTAAACTGTGCAGACATTTTTTCTTTGTTTTCTCGCCTTGAATACCGCTTAGAGGAAGTCTACAGCCAACATGATTTCCTCCCTCTTTAAGTTATTTCATTTTCTGTTTAGAGGTCTGGAAATTTTTTCCTTGATTCTTTATGATTAATAACTTAATCATGAGATGACTCGATATTGAATGTTTTGTCTATTTTTCTTTGGAGATATACTGAAGATTCAGTTCTTTCACTATTTAGTGAAAATTTTCTGCTATTACATCTTTAAGTGCTTTTTCTTATCTATTGTATCATGTACTCAGGGAGATGAATTGGGCTATATTATGTTGTCTTTGTCTCATGTGCATATTATCTTATTCACAATTACTTTGGTCTACTTTTCTTCTGTATTCACTTCAATTTATTTATTAAATTCATGTGTCAGCTGGAATTTACTAAGTGCCAACATCAATGGTAAATGAGATCATATCCCTGCTTTTATGAAGCTATGAAGCTTTTAGTTGAGGTTGGGGGAAGAAGAAATAAACAAACTTATAATGTCTGGTAGCAATAGTAATAAGAAACCAGAGTAAGGAACTGGCAGGGTAGATGAAGGAATTATGCATTTTAGATAGAGCAGTGAAAGCAGACCTCTCTGTGATGACATTTGAGAAAGAGACCTGAATGATGTTAGGCAGTGAGCTAGGAGACCTGGGTAATCCAGACGTGGAGAAGGGTAAGGACACAGGCCCTGCAGTAGGAAGATAGTATGTCTGAGACAGGATGATTAGATCAAACAGAAGGTGGTAAGAAATGAAACTAGAGAGTTGTATAGGGCAGGTCACAAAAAGGAATTATGGGCCCTACTAAGGGGTTTTAATTTTGCTCTAAGTATGATGAGAAGAAGCGCTTTAGAGGAGTGGCTGCCACTAAATATTTCAACAGCAATAAATTGAGTACAGTAGTCTCTCCTTATTGGGGAGAATACATTTTAAGACCCCCAGTAGGTGCCCACGATGTCAGAATATTTAGCAAATTATACTAAGCCATTATAATTTCACAAGTTATAGGATATGTATCGGTGTTTGTTTTGAAAACTCCATTATTTGGATTTAAGTGACATGAAACTTTTCTTTTGGTCAGTAATAATTATACTTACATGATGATACTGAAAACACATCATTGGTATATAAACACATATCTTTGATTTCTTTTTCAGATTATAAAAGTAGTACACATAAGCAAAGAAATTTTTTAAATTATGTTAAATATTTTTTCAATGACAACAGGAAAAAATAACCAATAATTCCTTTATTTAGATATAAATGACTACTGCAGTTCATGTAATTTTTTAAGCTTATGAAGTTTAAGCTGTTTGCTTGAGTACATTGTCTTTTTTCATTATAATTTATCAGAACCGTTTCCTTGAGTTATTTAAAACTCTGCAAAAACATTTTCAGTGACTGCATAGTGTTCCTTGTATGGCGCACTATTCCTTTAAGTGGTCATTTAAGCTATTTTCCTTACTTTCTTATAAATGGTGTTCTGAAATTTTTTATGCATAAATCTGTTTTAACATTTCAGATTATTTACTAGGATAATTAGGAAATTAGGATAAATTCCTAGAAATGGTCTATAAGGCCAACATTTTAAAGCTTCCTCTTCTGGAAAGATTTCCCTATAAAAAAATAAATATCTTTTAATTCTCTATATACATTTTTATATTGAAAATAAATCTAAGGAGAAAAAGTACAATACCTTTTAAAACTGAGATTACTATTTAAATTTAGCCTCAGTGTTTTTGTTTTGTTTTGATACCTTACCTTTAGGAGAAAACGTGCTTTTTAAAATATTACTTATGAGCCCGGGCTGCTGTAGCTCAGTGGATTTAGCAATGACGTGTGAACCAAAGGGTCGCTGGTTTGATTCCCCAGTTAGGGCACATGCCTGGGTTGCACGCCAGGTCCCCAGTAGCGGGCGCATGAGAGGCAACCACACATTGATGTTTCTCTCCCTCTCTTTCTCCTCCCTTCCCCTCGGTCTAAAAATAAAATAAAAATCTTAAAAGAAATAAAATATTACTTATGAAAAAATTAAAAAATAAGATATTACTTATACCCTGGCTAGTGTAGCTCAGTAGCGTGAGTGCCAGCCTGTGAACTGAAAGGTTGCAGGTTCCATTGCATCAGATCACATGTCTGGGTTGCGGGTCCCCAGTTGGGGGCGTGGGAGAGGCAACTGATAGATGTTTCTCTCACAAATCAATGTTTCTTTCCCTCTTTTTCTTCTCCCATCCCCACTCTCTAAAAAATAAATAAATAAATACAATCTTTTAAAAAATAAAATATTATTTACTTCTTTTTGTCAGGTTTGAAACTTACACTTAATTCGAGGATGTAATTTCAAATGTAAACTTAGTTTGGCCTGATGCTTCTATTTTTCAAGGCATCACCATCTCTTTTTTTCCTGTTTCTAAACATGCTTACCCAACAGTATTATGTCTTGAGTCATCAGCAGTTTAATCTCACATGTATACCACCAGTTCATGGCATAAGTGTAAGTGTACACATTCATCTGTGGATAACATGAAGGTCATTCTGAAACTTAGCAAATTTGGAACAAGAATTTTAAGAGTGCCTAAATTAATATTATAAAACTGTTCAATTATGCTAGCCTGAAATGCAGAACACATGAAGAATAGAGTAGAATCACCCAATTCTAAAATTAATTTAAAATGGTGATGGAATGACAAACTTGGGAAAATTTCCAGATGAAATCTAGTCAAAGTAAATAAAAGATTACTGTGTTTTAGTAGCTATCATTTATTTATTAATTCACTTACCTATTGAACTTATATAAATACTTATTGAACATCTTTTGTGTCAAACACTTGCTAGGAGCTGGAGTCAACAAAAAAAGATATAGGCCTGCCCTCCTGGAAGACATATTCTAGTGGAAGAGACAGAGAAAAGGGTATGAATAAATAAAATAATTATGTTATAATCTAGTTACTTTCATTAATCAATATTATTTTTGTGAGACAAAGAAATGCTTGGGATTCTCCCCAAACAATTTTTAAAGTTGTATTGAGTAAGAAAAGAGTTAATGACTTAGAATTAAGAGAAAATATAAATGATCTGTACAGCTATTTTATAACTGATCATTATCATTTCCTTGTACTCGTACCACTTACGCCCCCCTGCCCCCCAAAAAAGGATAGACTGGGATAAAGTTCATATTCTTTGGCCTAACCTTCACTAGTTCCTTCTCCCTGGTTTCACTTTCCATGGTTTCAGTTACCAGGGGTCAACAACCATGGTCCAAAAATATTAAATGGAAAATTCCAGAAATAAACAATTCATAAGTTTTAAATTGTGCTGAGTAGCACGATAAAGTCTCATGCCATCTAGCTCTGTCCCACATGAGATGTGAATCATCCCTTTTCCAGCAAATCCATATGTGTATACTATAGGCCTGTTAGTCACTTACTAGCCATTTCTGTTCAGATCAACTGTTGTGGTATGGCAGTGCTTCTATTCAAGTAAATAATAGTAATTGCCCCCAGGTACAAGAGTGGTGATCCTTGGCAATTTGGATGTGCCAAAAAGAAGCCATAAGGTGCTTCCTTGAAGTGACAAGGTATGTGGGTATAGAAAAAAATATGCTAAATATTGAGTTCAGTACAATCCCAGTTTTCAGGCATTGGTACATATCCCCTGTGGATAAGGGAGGACAACTGTGTGTAATCTGGCCTGACCCAACCTCAAATACAGTATATTGTAGTAAAGGTAAAATGTACCAAATTCATGGAGTAAGGAAACCTAGGTTTCAACAAGTGTCAATGCTGGAATTGAGACGAGACATTTAATTTTCCAGAGTGTCAGTTTCCTTTGCAAAGTGATCTCTGAA
Organism: Mormoops blainvillei; assembly: GCA_004026545.1. Taxonomy (NCBI): domain Eukaryota; kingdom Metazoa; phylum Chordata; class Mammalia; order Chiroptera; family Mormoopidae; genus Mormoops; species Mormoops blainvillei. The sequence goes on along the minus strand of PVJD01000003.1, from coordinate 708,664 downwards.
ATCCTTTCAAGCTTTAAAATTCACTGTTTATGCATCTCTCCTTAAAACATTTCTTCCATTATGCTCCTGTTAATGCTGGGAGTGGGAAGGAAACAGCATGAGGAAGAATAGAGGGTTGGAAAGAATAAGATTCCTGTTTGATAGGAATTAATGACTTTATAGTCTATAATGACCATTTTCTCATATTATTGAATATTTTGAAAACATGTTTTTAATATCTGCCTATCATTCCATCATATAAAGACTTAGTTTTTCTGGATTATTACACTCAGTGTTTTGAATTTTAAATTGAATATGCTCCTAGCCAGCTTACACAAATTATGTGCCTTAAAATAAAACACACAAAATAAATACCTGCAACTTTTCTTTCACTAATGTACTTCTGTAAAGGCTTTGGCTTCAAAAGGTATGGAATATAGCCCTGACTGGTGTAGCTCAGTGGACTGAGTGCTGGCCTGTGAACCAAAGGATTGCTGAGTCGATTCCCAGTCAGGGCACATGTCTGGGTTGCAGGCCAGGTCCCTAGTTGAGGGCATGCTAGAGGCAACCACACGTGGATGTTTCTCTCCCTCTCCTTCTCCCTCCCTTCCCCGTTTTCTCAAAATAAATAAATATATGTACTTCGTAAAGTATGGAATATAAAAGATATGTTAATACAAGTTACCCAAGCTATTTAACTCTTAAATATGGAGTTTGTTTTAATGTAAAACTGTCATGGTCAATGTGAATTTCTGTCCCCAAAGCAAATCTTTGCTATGGAACTATGTAAATAGAAAACCACTTTTAAAGTAGATTCAATTTTAGAATGTGCTATCTACATGTTTCTTTAAATAGGAAAGGACCAAGTTTAATAATCCCTGAACTAAATTTTTGAAATCTGTGTGTTGCATTTTCTGTAAACAGGAGATTATGTCATAAGATACTTTTAGCATTTCATCATTATCTAATCCAATATGGCTTTGGGTTCCTATATTTCTACTCTCTTCATAGTAGCTAGCAAAGGAATATTTATTTATCATGTTGGACACTGTGTAAGTGCCCAAATATTATCTCATTTAGGATTCACAATTCTGAGATAGGTATTATTAACCCATTTTACAAATGGGCAAAACTGAGGTACAAGTTAAATTACATGTTCAAGGTAACATAGCTAGCTTGTAAGTAGGCAGAGCTAGGATTTGAGTCCAGATCTGATTCCAATGACGCTTTTCTTAACTATTACCCTATTTTGCCTCTAAAAGCCACCTAAAAGCAATCTTATTTTAAAGTTTTATGTCTACTGAACCCTGTCCAATAATGGAATAATGTTTTTTGGTAACTTAGAAATGTTCCTGTGTTCTTGGTTTGTCTCTTGACTTTAACCAAGAAAGCCCATTTAGATCCACTTTGATCACATTTCAAACTGTATCTTCCAGGCTAGTAACCATAATTAAAACATACATACAAAAATAAGATTGCATTTTTATAAAAGGTGTCCTCCAGTTCAATTTTAGGGATATAAGAACATATAAGTTTAATTCTGTTTATAGAAGTGCATAAGTAAGTTATTGGCTTTAATATTAGCCTGAAAAGATCCTCCAAAGTCACATATTCAGTTTGTTTTTAATTGTTGTTCAGTTACAACTGTCCAGCCTTTTTTCCCATTGCTCTCCCCGGCCCCTCCCCGCACCCCCACAGTCAATCTCCCCCATTGTCTGTGCCCATGAGTCCTCTATTTGAGCTCCTTGGCTTGCCCCTTCATCTACTTTCCCCCATTACCCACCTCCCCCTGCCCCTCTGGTCACTGTCAATTTGTTCTTTATTTCCAAGTCCCTGGTTCTATTTTGCTCATTTGTTTGTTTTGTTGATTAGGTTCCACCTATAGGTGTGATCATATGTTATTTGTCTTTCCCCACCCACCTTATTTCACTTAGCATAATACTTTCCAGGTTCATCCATGCTGTTGTGAAGGGTAGGAGTTCCTTCTTTCCTTCTGATGCATAGTATATCACAGTAGGAAGGATCACAGTACCTGATACCAACTTCTTAGTTTCAAAAGATACAGCTATACTATGAATATTGAAAATGGAATTCTATCAAAGCAGTAAGTTTCTTAGTGGTGCTATGTATATTCTAATCTCTATCTAAAAAACATACCAGACAACATATTGGGGTAAAGGGGTGTGGGAGAAGTGGGTAACACTGAAGTGGGTAAGATCGAGCTATTAATTATCAATAGTATTACAGCATCTCTCAGTCCTGCTATTAACTACAAATCTAAATGGAGATAATCTAGTGTATAATGTATGTTTTTGAGCAAAACAAATTTGAGTTTAAATCTTGACTACATTACTTACAGATTCTGTGACTTTGGAAAAGATACTGCTTTTGTGAGGCTGTCTTCTCATTTCGTAGATGATAAATAAAATTATGTGGCTTAATGGGTATCAATAAGATCTATTGAAACACAAGATTGTCCAGGTTGAAATCTCAGTTCCCTCACTCAGAAGTTGTGTGACTTCTTGCTTCTATTTCCTCATTTGTAAAATGAGGATAATACTAGTCCCTACCTAAAGGAGTTGTGAGGATTATATGCCTTAATATATATAAAGTACGCATAACAGTGCCTGGCACACAGAAAATGATATTTGTTTATACTAAAATTCTTATTTAAAGCATCTATCCAGTGCTTGCCCTTTAGTATGTTTCAAATAAATGTTAATTCCCTTTCATATTACAATTGAAATTATTTTCCTTTTCTGTAGGTATATTTATAAAATATATATTTATTAAGCTTTATTAAGGTATAACTGATATTCAATAAGCCACATTTATTTAAGGCTTATTGATAACTTTTGACATGTATTTAACATAACTGATAACTTTTAACACATATACAGCTGATAAGTTTTAACATGTGTATTTAAAGTGTACAATTGATAAGTTTTAACATGCACACACCAGTGAAACCATCACAGTGAACACATCCAGCATCCCTAAGGATTTCCCTTGCGTCTTTATAATCCCTTCCCCCTTGCACCTCTCTCCTCAGGCAACCACAGATCTATCTTTTGTACCTATATATTAGTTTGTATTTTCTAGTTTTATGAGGGGGACCAAAAAAACCCTGGAATTTATTTATAAAAAATTGTGTATTTATTCATACATGTTTAAACTTCAGTCATCTTCAAAGTATTCTCCATTTGATGCAAAACACCTATCAAGACTTTTTTCTACTGCTCAAAACAGTTTCTGAACTCATCAATTTTGATGCCTTTTAGTGCTTCTGCCATTTTTTGTTTCACCTCTTTTACATCAGCAAAATGTTTCCCTTTAAGGACTTTTCTTTTTTCATTTGGGAAACAAAAAAAAGTCACTTGGGGCAAGATCAAGTGAACAGAGAAGGTGGGGCACTGGGGTCATGCAGCTTTTGGTCAAACACTGCTGAACACACACTGCAGTGTGGGCAGGTGCACTCATAAATCACCCATCATGAAATGGGCAAACACATTGAGTCTTCAGAAAAAATTCACTGAAGCTGAATGCAGCCTCTCACAACAATGCCAGCTGGTACACAGATACAGATGGGTTCCTAGAAAAGTGACCTAGTGGGTGAGTCCTGTACTCTATGGGGCCTGCCCTAGAGAAGATAATTCCAGGTTTTTATGGGTTCCTCCTGGTACATATGTGGAACTGTATGGTATGTTCCTAACTTTTTATCTCTTTACACAGAATATTATTTTGAGACTCATCCATATTGTTACCTGTAATAATTCATTCCCTTTTGTTGCTGATAGTATTCCATTGTATGAATGTATCACAATTTATCCATTCACCTGTTGATGGACATTTGAATTGTTTCTAATTTGAGGCTGTTTAATATAAAGCTGCCATGAACATTCATGTACAGATCTTTGTAGGAACAGGTGCTTTATTTTCTTGGGAAAATATCTAGACTGAAATGACTAGGTCATATGTTGTCATATGTTTAATTTTTTAAAGAAATCAATAGACTATTTTCCAAACTATCACTTCACATTCCTACTAGAAGTGTATCAGAGTTCCAATTCTTCCACATCTTCAACACTTTTTATTTTAGCTATTCTAAGAGATGTGTATACATTAAAAAAAAAATTATTGGTTTTAGAAAGGAAGAGAGAGAAACATCGATTTGTTGTTCCACTTATTTATGCATTCATTGGTTGATTCTTGTATGTGCCCTAACTGGGTATGAAACCCACAACCTTGGCCTATTCGGGCAATGTTCTAATCACCTGAGATACCAAGCCAAAGCAATATAAACATTTTGTTTTGTATACAGATAATTAGTTGTTACATCATGGTTTTACTTTGTGTTTCCCTAAAAACTAATGAGATCAATAAAGTTGAATGCATTTTTATATGCTTATTTGCTACCCAGGTATTTTCTTCATGAAGTGACTATTCAAGTCTTTTGTCCATTTTTTAAATTAAGACTTTTGATCTCAGCCCTGGCTGGTGTGGCTCAGTGGATTGAGTGCCAGCCTGCGGACCAAAGGGTTGCAAGTTCGATCCCAGTCAGGGCACGTGCCTGGGCTGTGGGCCAGGTCACCAGTAAGAGGTGCACAAGAGGCCACTACATATTGATGTTTCTCTCCCTCTTTTTCTCCCTCCATTCCCCCATGTCTAAAAATAAAAATAAAATCTTAATAATAATAATACTTTTTATTTCTTCATTGTTCATTCTTAAGAGTTTATTTTCTTGATACAAATCTTTTAACATATACTTTGCTAATATTTCTCCCAGTCTGTGGTTTGTTCTATCTTTGTAGCAATATCCTTTGAAGAACAGAAGTTTTTGAAATTTGATTAAGTCCAAATTTATCCATTTTTTCATTTATAAATTGTCCTTTTGGTGTCACATCTAAGAAATCTTTCTCTAACTCAAGTCACAAAAATCTTCTAGTGTTCTGTAAGTTGTAACTAGGTTTTACATTTAGGTCTCTGGTCAATTTTGAGTTAACTTTTGTATATGGATATCCAGTTCTTCCAAGCACCATGTATTGGAAGAAATCTATTTTCTCCACTGAAATACCTTTGCACTTTGTCAAAATCAGTTGCCCTTATGTATACGGGTCTATTTCTGGACTCTGTATTCTGTTGCATTTATTTCTGTCTATCTTATACTAATACACTCTATTTTGATTACTGTAGATTTATAGTAAGTCTTAAAATCAGGTAGAGTCAGCCCTCCAACTTTGATCTTCTTGTCAGTTTGTTGTTTCAGCTATTCTAGATTTTCACATTTATACATGAATTTTAGAATCAGTTTGATTTTTTTTAACCTATAGATCAATTTGGGAGAGCTTACACCTTTGCAATATGAATCCATGAGTCAAATATGTCTCTCCAATTATTTGTCATCTTTAATTCCTCTCAGCAATGTTTTTAGTTTTCAGTGTACAGATCTGCCATGCCTTTTGACAGATTTATTATTTCTTATTTTATGCTATTGTAAATGTTATATATTTTTTGTATTTCCATTTGTTTGTTGCTGGAATGTAGAAATGTAAGTAATTGTTACACATTTATCATGTATCCTGCAATCTTGCTAAACTTGTTAGTTCTGGTATCTTTTTGTAGAGACCACCAAGTGGAAAAGATGGATGATTGTCAGTTTTATTTCTTCCTTTCCAATCTGAATGTGTTTTATTTCTTTTCTTGCATGATTACACTAGTCAGAACCTACAATGTTGAATAAAACTTGTAAGAGCAGATATCCTTGTGTTGTACCTGATCTTAAGGGGAAAGTGTGCAGTCTTTTACTGTTAAGTATGAGGTTATGTGCAGGTATTTTGTAGAAGCCCATTACCTGGTTGAAGTGTCCTTCCATTCCTACTTTGCTGAGAGTTTTTAAAATCCTGAATGAATATTAGACTTTGTCAGATTTTTTTTTCTGCATCTATTGGGATGATCAGTTTTTCTTTTACACTTTAATTTGGTGAATTACACTGATTTATTTTTTAAAACCCCATCCAATAATATTATCGTTCTTATATATTGGATTGATGTGATAAAATTCTGTTTAGAATTTTTACACCTATATTCATGGGGGAAATTAGTTTGAGGTTTCTTTTTTGTAATGTCTTTATGAGGTTTGGGTATCAGGGTAATGCTGGCCTCAATGAACATTTTCTTTTTTTTCTGAAAGAGTTTATGTATAACTTGTATTACTTTTTTCCTCTAAATGTTTGGAAGGACTTACAGATGAAGCCCTATGAATCAGTTTTCTTTGGTGGAGCTTCTGGCCAAGATGGAGGCATAGGTAGATATACTTTGTCTCCTCACACAACCGAAAGCAGGACAACAAATTTAAAAACAAAAAATAACCAGAATTGCCAGAAAATTGAACTGTATGGAAGTCCAACAGCCAAGGAGTTAAAAAAGAAACATTCAATCAGACTGGCAGGAGGGGCAGAGATGGACAGCTGGGGAAGACCAGGCATGGAGCAAAGCAGAGGATGGTGGACTGGGCCATCCCACATTTGTGTGCGGATAAACTGGGAGGAACAACTAGGGAGTGAGAGAGACCACACAACCCAGGGTTCCAAGCAGGAAAAGAAAGCCTCAAAACCTCTACTGGTAAAAAACCTGCAGCTGTTGTGGCAGCAGACGAAACTGCCACTCACAGGAGAGTTCATTTGAGACCCACAGGGTCCTAGAATGTACACAACAAACCCACCTACCCGTGAATCAGCACCAAAAGGGCCCAATTTGCTTGTGGGTAGCAGGGGAAGTGACTGAGAGCTGGTTAATGGCCAAGTAAGTGGCACTGTTCCCTCTCAGATCCCTCCCCCACACATAGTGCCACAATGCAGTGAGTGGATTGCTCCACCCTGGCTAACACCTAAGGCTCTGCCCCTCACAACATAATAGGTGGCCGAGGCAAAAAAATATGGCCCAAATGAAAGAACAGATCAAAGCTTCAAAAGTAGAACTAAGTGATGAAGAGACAGACGACCGAACAGATGCAGAGTTCAAACCACTGGTATTCTGAATGCTCACAGTGAGCATGGTGGAGAATGGTCACAAAATAGAGGAAAAAATGAAGGCTATGCAAGGTGAAATAAAGAAAAATATACAGGGAACCAGCCATGAAGGGAAGGAAAATGGGACACAAATCGATTCTGGGCAGAAAGAAGAAATAAACACTCAACCAGAATGAAGAAACAAGAATTCAAAAATGAGGATGCTTTGGAACCTCTGGGACAACTTTAAACACTTCAACATCTGAATCATAGGGGTGCCAGAAAGAGAAGGGGAGAGCAAGACATTGAAAACTTATTTGAAAATATAATGGAGAACTTCCCGAATCTGGCAAAGGAAATAGACTTCCAGGAAGCTAGAGAGTCCCAAAGTTGGACCCAAGGAAGCACACACCAAGGCACATCATAATTACATTATCCAATATGAAAGATAAGGAGAGAATCTTAAAAGCAGCAAGAGAAAAGGAGACAGTTACCTACAAAGGAGTTCCCATAAGACTCAGCTGATTTCGCAAAAGAAACCTTACAGGCAAGAAGGGGCTGGAAAGAAGTATTCAAAGTCATGAAAGGCAAGCGCCTACATCCAAGATTACTCTATCCAGCAAAGATATTATTTAGAATGGAAGGGCAGATAAAGAGCTTCACAGGTAAAGTTAAAGGAATTCATCATCACCAAGCCCTTATTACATGAAATGTTAAAGGGACTTATCTAAGAAAAACAAGATGATCAAAACTATGAGCAGTAAAATGACAACAAACTCATAACTATCAAAAACTGAACCTAAAAAAAATAAAAACAAAACCAAACTAAGCAAAGAACAAGAACAGAATCACAGAAATGGAGATCACATGGAGGGTTACTGCGGGGAGGAGGAGTGTGGAGAGTGGGGAAAAGGTACAGGGAATAAGCACAAATGGTAGGCACAAAATAGACGGGGAGGTTAAGAATAGTATAGGAAAGGGAGAAGTCAAAGAACTTATATGTACGCTCTATGGACATGAACTAAGGAAGGGAATGCTGGTGGGAGGTGGGGTGCAGGGCGGAGGGGAATAAAGGGCAGAATAAATAGGACAAACATAATAGCATAAGCAATGAAATACATTGAAAAAAGTTTTCTTTGTGGGAATGTTTTGAACCCCCAATTCAGTTTTTAAAAAAGATACAGGTTATGTATTTCTTCTTGAGTGAGTTTTGGCAGTTTATGTCTTTTGAGGAATTGGCCATGTAACCTAAGTTGCTTATTTTTTTTTACCTAAAGTTGTTCATAATATTCTTTTATGTCCTTTAACCATCTGTAGAATTTGTAATTATGTCACATCTCTCATTCCTGATACTGGTCTTCCTGATGTGTGCCTCCTCACTTCTTTTTTCCCCTGACCAGTCTGGCTAAAGGCTTACCTATGTTACTAATCTCAAAGAACCAGGTTTTGATTAAATACATAATGTCAACTGACTTTTGTTTCTCATTTCATTTATTTCCATTTTGATCTTTATAATTTCTTTTGCTTGCTGGAGTTTAACTTGCACTTCTAGTTTCTTAAGGTGGGAATGGAGGCCATTGATTTGAGACTTTTTTGTATTTTCTAATATAGGCATTTCATTTATATCAAACTTAATATGTCGTATCTTTATTTTCCTTCAGTTCGAAATACTTTCTAAATTCACTTTTGATTCCTTCTTTAATCAGTGGGTTATATAAAATCATGTTATTTTGTTTTCAAATATTTGGGGATATTCCAGTTAGCTTTCTGTTATTGATTTCTAATTTAATTGCACTGTGGTCAGAGAAAATACTTGGCATGACTTAAATCCTTTAATATGTATTGAGACCTGGCTAGTGTGGCTCAGTTTGTTGGATGTCAACGCAAAAACCAAAAGGTTGCCAGTTCATTTCCTGGTCAAGGCTCATGTGTGGGTTGCGATTCAGTCCCAGATTGGGGCACATAAGGAAGGCAACCAGTTGAAGTTTCTCTTTCACATCAATGTTTCTCTCCCTCTCTTTCTCCTTCCCTTCCTCTATTTTTAAATAAAAATAAAAATTAAAAAATAAAATGTATTGAGATGTTTTATGGCCTAAAACAGAGATAAGTCAGCAAACTTCTACAAAGAGTCAGAAAATAAAATGTTTTACGCTTTGTAGGTCACATACAATCTCTGGCACATATTTTTTCCTTTTTTTTTTTTCAAATTGTAAAAAGCATGCTTATTTTATGAGCCATACAAAACCAGGCTAGATTTGGCCCCAAGGTTAGAATATAGTCACTTTGGGTAAATGTTTCATGTACACTTTAAAGAGAATGTGTGTTCTACTTTTGTAACTGTTACAGAAAAATCAATTAGGTAATATTAGTGGATAGCATTGAGTTTATTACATCCTTGCTAAGTTTCAACTTATTCTAGCAATTATTGACAGGTATCGAAATCTGACTATAACTGTGCATTTGTCTGTTTCTTCCTTGCAATCTCATCAGGTTTTGCTTCACATATTTTGAAGCTCTGTTATTTGGGGCATAAATATATAGGATTATTATACCCTTCTCATTAACTGGCTCCTTTGTTATCATGAAATGGCCTTCATATCCCTGGTAATATTCTTTGCTCTAAAACTTACTTTGCTTCATGTAAATTAGCCACACCAGTTTTCTTTTTACTAATGTCAGCATCAGCATGTATATTATTTCCATCTTCTCATTCTTAAAGATTTTGTGTCTTTGTATGTTAAGTGTGTTGGGTCTTGCTTTCTATGCAATCTGACCATCTCTGCCTTTTAATTGGGACTTTTTATAACATTTACATTTTTTATTTTCCTATTTTTATCATTTTGTTATTCTATAACAGTTGTCCCAATTTTTCCCCCTTTGCCATCCCCCATCTCTCCTACCCCCAGCTCCCACAGTCAATTCCCACGCTGTTGTCCATGTCTAAGGGTCATTTATGTGTTCTCTGACTAGCTCCTTCCCCTTCTTTCCACCATTACACCCCTGCCACTTCCCCTCTGGTCATTGTCAGTCTGTTCCATGTTTCCATGCCTGTAGTTTATTTTGCTCGTTAGTTTATTTTGTTAATTAGATTACTCCTTTAAGTGATACCATATGGTATCTGTCTTTCACCAACTGGCTTATTTTACTTAACATACTATTTTCCAGTTCCATCCATGCTATCAAAAAAGGTAGTAGTTCCTTCTTTCTCCTGCATCGTATTCCATTGTGTAAATGTACCAGTTTTTTTGATGCACTCATTTACTGATGGGCACTTAGGCTGTTTCCAGCACTTGGTTATTATAAATAGCACTGCTCTGAGCATGGGGGTGCATAAGTTCTTCTGAATTGGTGTTTTGGGATTCTTAGGATATATTCCCAGCAGTTCCATTTTTTGTTTTTTTGAGGAAATTCCATACTGTTTCCCACAGGGGCTGCACCAGTCTGCATTCCCACCAACAATGCACTAGGGTTCCCTTTTCTCCGGAATCCTCGCCAACACTTGCTTGTTGATTTATTAATGATGGCAATTCTGACAGGTGGGAGGTGATATCTCATTGTGGCTTTAATTTGTATCTCTCTGATGGCTAGTGATGTTGAGCATCTTTTTAAATGTCTATGGCCTCCTTGGAGAAGTGTCTCTTAAGGTCTCTTGCCCATTTTTTAATCAGATTGTTTGTCTTCCTGGTATTCTTTACATATCTTGGAGATAAAACCCTTGTCCGATGTATCATTGGCAAATATGTTCTACCATATGGTCAGTTCCCTTTTCATTTTGATGGTAGTTTCTTTAGTGGTGCAGAAGCTTTTTAATTTGATATAGTCCTATTTGTTTATTTTTTCCTTTATTTCTCTTGCTCTAGGAGATATACCAGCAAAAAATGTTGCTACATGGGATATCAGAAATTTTCCTGCCTGTTTTCCTCTAGAGCTTTTATTGTGTCATGACTTGTGTTTAAGTCTTTTATCAATTTTGAGTGTATTCTGGTGTATATTGTAACTTGGTGATGTAGTTTCATCATTTTATTTTTTTGCATATACCAGTCCAGTTCTCCCGACACCATTTTTGAAGAAGCTATTTTTACCCCACTGTATGCTCATGCCCACTTTGTCAAATATTGACCATAGAGACTTGGATCTATTTCTGGATTCTCTATTCTGTTCCATTGATCCATGTGTCTGTTCTTATGCCAGTATGAGACTATTTTGATTACAGTGGCCTTGTAGTATAGTTTCATATTGGGTATTGTGATTCCTCCTACTTTGTTCCTCTTAGTTAAGATTGCTGAGGCTATTCAGGGTCTTTTTTTTTTTGGTTTCATATACATTTTTGAAATACTTGTTCTATATGTGTGAAATATGCCATTGGTATTTTAATAGAGATTGCACTGAATCTGTAGATTGCTTTGGGTAGTATGGACAATTTAATGTTATTTCTTCCAATTCATGAACATGGTATATGCTTCCATTTATTTGTATCTCCCTCTGTAGTTCTGTAGTTTTCCAAGTATAGTTCTTTTACCTCCGTGGTTAAATTCATTCCCAAGTATTTTATTTTTCTTGTTGCAACAGCAAATGGGATTTTTTCCTAATTTCTGTTCTGGTATTTTGTTGTTGGTGCACGAAAATGTCTTTGATTTTTTAATATTGACTTTGTATCCCTCTGTTTTGCCAAAACCACTTATTGGGTCGAGTACTTTTTTTGTGGAGACAGTAGTAGGATTTTCTATGAACACTATCACATCATCTGTAAATACAGTTTTATTCCTCCTTTCCAATTTGGATGCCTTTTACTTCTTTTTTGGTCTGATTGCTGTGGCTATAATTTCTAGTACTATGTTGAATAAGAGTGGTGAATGTGGACATGTCTTGTACCTGATCTTAGGGGAAAGCTATTTGTTTTTGCCCATTGAGTATGATGTTGGCTGAAGGTTTCTTGCCTATGACATTTATTGTGTTGAGGGATGTTCCCACTACTTCCACTTTGCTGAGTGTTTTTATCATAAATGGATGCTGTACCTTGTCAAATGCTTTTCTAGCATCTATTGATATAATCATGTGATTTTTGTTCTTCATTTTGTTTATATGATTTATTATGTTTATTGATTTACAAGTATTGTACTATCCTTGCAAGCCTGGGATGAATCCCATTTGATCATGGTGTATGCCCTTTTTAATGTATTGCTGAATCCCGATTACCAATATTTTGTTGAGGGTTTTCACATCTATGCTCATCAGAGATATTGGTCTGTAGTTTTCTTTCTTCATTGTGTCTTTATCTGGTTTTGGAATTAGGATGACACTGGCCTTGTAAAAAGAGTTGGGGAGTCTTCCTTCTTTTCAATTTTTTGAAATAGTTTGAGGATAGGAGTTACCTCTTCCTTAAATGATTTGTAAAATTTACCTGTGATACCATCTTGTCCAGGGCTTTTGTGTGTCGGAGTTTTTTGATTACTGCTTCAATTTTTCTAGTTGTTATTGGTCTATTCAGGCTTTTCAGCTTCTTCTTGATTCTGTTTTGGAAGATTGTATGTTTCCAAAAATGTGTCCATTTTGCCCAGGTTTTCCAATTTCTCAGCATATAATTGTTCATCATAATTTCTTACAATCCTTTGTATTTCTCTGTTACTGGTTGTAACTTCTCTTTCATTTCTGATTTATTTGGGTACTCTTTCTTTCTTCATGAGTGTGGTTAAAGGTTTTTCAATTCTGTTTATCTTTTCGAACAACCAGCTCTTGGATTTATTGATCCTCTGATTTATTCTTTTAATTTCTATGTCACTTAGTTCAGCTCTGATCTTGGTTACTTCCTTCCTTCTACTCATTCTGGGCTTTGTTGTTGTTCCTCTAGTTCTTATAGATGAAGGGTTAGATTTTCTATTTGAGATTTTTCTGTATTAGGTAGGCCTGTATTGTTTTGAACTTCCTTCTCAGTACTGCCATCACTGTGTCCCACCAGTTTTGGGTTGTGTGTTCACTTTTATTTGTTTCCCAATACTTTTTAATTTCTTCCTTGATCTCATTGTTCACCCATTCATTATTTAATAACATGTTATTAGGTCTCCAGGTATTTGAATGCTTTTGAGTTTTTTCCTTGAGGGTGTTTTCTAGTTTTAAGCCATTGTGATCCAAGAAGATGCTTGATATAATTTTCATTTTCTTGAAGTTCCTGAGGCTTGTTTTGTGTCCTACCATTTGGTCTATCTTTGAAAATGTTCTATGTGCATTTGAAAAGAATTATATTTTGCTTCTTTGGGGTAAAAGGCTCTGTATATATCAATCAAATCCATTTGATCTAGAGTGTCACTCAGTGCCACAATATCCTTGCTGATTCTTTGTTTGGAAGATCTATCCATTGTTGACAGTGGGGTATTAAAATCCCCTACGAGGACTGTGTTGTTGTCAATACCTTTCTTGAAGTCCTTCAAGATTTTCTTTATATATTTAGGTGCTCCTATGTTGGGTGCAAATATGTTTACAAGGGTTATATCCTCCTGTTGGACTACTCCCTTAAGTATTATGTAGTGCCCTTCTTTGTCCCTCTTTATGGTCTTCGTTTTGAAGTCTACTTTGTCTGATATAAGTATTGCTACCCCATCTTTAATTCCATGTCTGCTTCCTTGGAATATCTTTTTCCATCCCTCTGCTTTCAGCCTCTGTAGATCTTTTATTCTGAGGTGGTCTTGTAGACAGCATATACGTGGGTCAAATTTTCTTATCTGCTTGGCTACACTATGTTGTTTGATTGGAGCATTTAATCCATTTATGTTTAAGGTTATTATTGATAGGTACTAATTCGTTGCTATTTTTTCTGTACCTGTTTCTCCCTCTCTCTCTTTCTTTTTCTTCTGCTTTTTATAGCAGTCCCTTTAGCATCTCTTGCAATGCTAGCTGGTAGATGTACTTTTAGCCTTCTTTTGTCTGGGAAGCTCCTTATTTTGCCTTACATTTTAAATGTGAGCCTTGCTGAACAGTCTGTTGTAGGCCTTGCCTTTCATTATCTGGAATATTTTGTGGCAATCCCTTCTGGCTTGTGTTTTTGTTGAAAAATCAGCTGATGGCCTGATCAGAGCTCCCTTGTATTTTACTTGCTGTTTCTCCTTTGCAGCATTTAAGATTCTCTTTTTGTTTTTAAAATTTGCCATTTTAATTATAATGTGTCTTGGAGTAGGCCTCTTCGGGTGTATCTTGATTGGGACCCTCTGTGATTCCTGATCTTGCCTGACTTCTTCCCTTACCTAGTTAGGGATGTTTTCTGTCATTGTTTTTTCAAACAGGTTTTCTATCTCTTGCTGCTTTTCTTCTCCTTCTGATATTCCTGTGATGTAAATGGTGTTACATTTCATGTTGTCCTGAAGCTCCTTTCAAGTATCCTCATTCTTTTTTAGGCTTTTATTATTTTGTTTTGCTCTGACTGGATATTTCTACCTTGTCTTCCAGCTTGCTGATTCAGTCCCCTGATTCTTCTAGCCTGCTTTTAATTCCTTCTAGTGTATTTTTCATCTCAGATATTTTATTTTTCATTTTTTCCTTTCTTTTTCATGGTCTCTATGTCCTTTTTCATGCTGCTATATTTCCCACTAGGTTTCTTGTAGTTCTGAGTTCCATGAGCATCCTTATAACCATTATTTTGAATTCTGTGTCTGATAGATTGCTTGCCTCAATTCCATTTAGCTTTTTCTGGTATTATTCCTTTGCTTTTGATTGGGGGTTCTTTCTCTTTATCTCCACTTTAGGTGACTCTTTTTGTTTGTGTCTGCATCTCAGGTTGCTCTGCTTTGCCTGCCTGTCTTTGTGAGGTGTACTCCTATGGTAGGAATTCTGTGGGACTCAGTGGTGCAGCCTTTTTGTTATCTGGATCTGGACACTCTAGGGTTGCCCTTTATTCAGTTTATGTGAGCTGTCTTGTACTTAGGCTTTGATTATTGGTGGTTCATTCGTTGGTGTGTTCTCCTCTGCAGCTGGCTGATTGGGAGTCACAACCCCCACCACATCTTGTATGCTGTTGTACAGGTGCTTTTTAACAAGCAATACTACTCAGAAAACCAAACCCACTCCAGGAAAAAAAAAAGGAAAACAAAAAACCAACCTACTGCATCAGCAATATCAACAGCAATTGAGCAAAGATTAATAAAGGTGGAGAGAGATTAAAGATACTATAAGATAGCCCTGGCTGGTGTAGCTCAGTGGATTGAGTGCTGGTGTGTGAACCAAAGGGTTGCCGGTTCAATTTCCCAGTCATGGAATATGCCTGGGTTGCGGGCCAGGTCCCCAGTAGGGGGCGTGCAAGAGACAACCACACATTGACGTTTCCCTACTTCTCTCTCCCTTCCCCTCTCTCTAAACATAAATAAATAAAATATTTTAAAAAAGAGAATACTGTAAGATATGCAAAATGGCATATGAGATGACTAAAAGACAGAAAAATGATTCTGAGTGGGAAGAGGAGAAATAACAGGAGTAGGGAATAGAAACAATGTGAAGAATGGGAGAAAGTATAATTTAAAATGTAAAACAGGGAAGGGCAAGGCAGAATGGAGTAAGAAAAGGGAAAAGGATACGATGAAATTTGAAATATAATAAAAAAATGTAGTGAACCAAAGGTAATAAAACTTCAGAAAAACCACAACAGGGTCCATAACAATGATTATAAAGGTAGAAAAAGAGTAAGAATATTATACAAAGGAGAAAAGAGAACATGAGATGTCTACAGTAAAGAAAAATGATTTTGAGAGGATGGAGGAAGAAAAATAGTAAGAGTAAGGAACAGAATCCAGGCTAAAGGAAAAACAAAAATTCCTAACTCAAATAAGCAAGGGCAAGAGGAAAGCAAAATGGAGTAAGATAGGTGAACAGTAACCTATGAAATTTGAAATTTTAAAAAAAAGTGAAAAAATGGGAATACTATTGAAGAAGAACTGCAATAACCATATTATCTAAGCCAAACAAGCCACAATTTATAAAATTAGAAAGGAAATAATAATATTACAAGGGGAAAAAGAATGTGAGCTGACTAAAGGAAGGAAGAATGCCTTTAAGAGGATAGAGGGAGGAGAAATAGTAAGAGTAAGGTATAGGAGCAAGTTGTAATGTGGGGGGAAATAGTATTTACAATGAAAATAAGAAAGGACAAGAAGAAAGCAAAATGGAGTAAGACAAAGGAAGGATACAATGTGAGATTTGAAATAACAATAAAATAAAAAATAATATAAAAGCTAAATAAAAAGAATAAAAAATAAAAGAAAGAATAGTGAATTAGTTGGAATACAACTGAAGCAACAGAAGAAATATTAAAATGTGAAAGGAAGGGAAAAAAACACAAATTCTGAAGAACTAGGTGAAATTCATCTCAGCAGTTTGGTATTCGCCTTCTGACTTCTCCTTCTGGATCTGCCTCTGTTTTTTATCAGCTCAAGGATGGGTCATAAAACTTCTGGCAGCACTGCCTATATCACCTTCACCTACCTCTAAAGGGAGTTTCTGTTGCAATCAGAAGGGGAGGACCCTTGGGTCTCCCCTGAGAGGCACTGTTCAGTTTTCTAGGAAAATTGGGTGTGTTCCCCCCTGCCCCTGCACCACCTATCTTGGTCTGTCCCAACTTATTTCCAGTAATTTATAGTTTCCAGTAATTTATAGCTGTCTGTTTCAAAGGAGGGGCCCATCCGTGTAAGAGGCTCAGCTCCTTCCTGTTTGGTGCTGATGGCAGCTCTGCGTGCAAGCTGAGGCTGGGTGAGGCCCTAATTCCCCCTTGCTGCACCAATTTCTGATTTCCCTGCTTAGTTGGCCTCAATGGAATAGGGCCCTACTAACCAGTATATTTTGTCTCCCTGAGAGAAGTTGAAAATGGGCCTTTTAGGCATTCCTCTGTCTTTCTCTTGCAGATATGCACCCTGCAGAGGGTTTTTGAGCCTGTCCTGCCTGTTTTGCAGAGCTTCCCTGCTGGACGTAGTGTTTGCAATCCTGCAGGAAGTGGGTGCTGGGTTCATCTTTCCTTTCTCAGAGGTTTGATCTCTGCCAGCGGTGAAGGGTGGTCTCTGACTGGCTGTAAATAATCTCAGGTGCTTGACTCTTGTCCATCCTGTTCCCAGCCCGCTGCCCTCACAGCAAACACAGTCCCAAACTCTCCACTCTGCACAGCCTCCAGCCTGCCTGCTGTGCCAGGCTAGGGCCAAGAAATACCCTTGCCGTGCAGCTTTCTGATCTCTCTGCCCAGCTGTATTCAGTGGGAGCAAACCACACTTTCCATCTTTTCTGTTTCCTGCCAAGGAAGCTGCACATGGAGCCCAGCACGTTTCTGGTCCCCCTTTAAAAAGACCCTCCGGGCACACCCACTATAGTACTGAGTCACTGTCTAGTTTTCCACACACACCACCTCTCGAAAAAGCCAAGTCTCTCACCATTGTGGCTGGCTGCCGGCCATGGCCTGCCTCTGCCTCACCCAGGTGCAGACAGAATCTCTCTCTCTCTGGCACTTACAGTTGGTGTTTGCCACTGCAGCTATGGGTATGCTGCCTACTGTGTGTGTGTAGCCTGGATCTCCCCAACTTTGTGTATCAAAGTCACTCCTGGCCAGGGTCTAGGGGTTCTCTGCCCTGGGAGGGGAGGGAGCTGCAAAGCTGGGATTTCTAACTAGGCTCTCTGTGGCTGCAGGCACCACACACACACTGAGTATTTCACCTGCAACCTGTAAAATTTCTTTACTGCCCATTATGAAGCATCTTCTGTTCTCCTTGGCTTCCATACTTCGTATCAGCTAAGATTCTGTTGCATGTTCAGGTTATTTGTCGGCATATCAGCTAAGTATTAGAGTTGGGGGAAAGAGCAAGTGGACTCAGCTTCCACATACCTGCTCACCATCGTCTCTATTATATCATTTACATTTAATGTGATTATTTATATGATTATACTTGTTTATAATTTTGCTATTTTCTATTTGTTCCATCTGTTCTATGAGTTACTTCTGTTCATTACTCCTTTTTCCCTTTTTTCTGCCTTCTTTTACATTATTTCTTTGTGATTCAATTTTTTTCTCCTTTGTTGATTTATTAGCTAAAACTGTTTTGTTATTCTGCTGGTTGCTTTAGGATTTATAGTCTACATGTTGAGCTTACCACAGTCTACTTTAAAGTGATAATATACTCCTTCACATATAGCAAAAGAATCTTGTATCATATTTCTATTTTACTCCTCCTGGATTTTATGTTATTGTTACCATATATTTTGCTTGAAGTGTTATAAACACCATAATACACTGTTGTTTTTATTTAAGCGGTTCATTATCTTAAAAGAGAATTTTAAAAAATCTTTACATGTACCCAGTTACCTTTTCCAAGAGCTCATCATTCCTCTGTGTAGATCTATATTTCTATCTGGTATCATTTCCTTTTGTCTGAAGGACTTTCTTTAACATTTCTTATAGTAAAGTCTGTTGGAGATAATATTGAATTTTCACTCTGAATTTTCAGAGTCTCTGTGACACTATCCGGGTCAAAGTGGGTAAGCATCAATTAATCTACTCTCTGCCATATTATAAGTAATGTTGACTAAACTGTAGAAGAAAAAATGAGAAGAAGCATATTATACAACCATAAATAGTGTAGAACCTTGCCTCTAAAAGTCCAGCTTAGAGAAAGGGGAACTTGTGGTATGCCAGGGTGTTAAAAGTAACAAAATAAAAAGGAGGAGTCTTCTCATATATCAATTTTACTCAGAGCTTTTGAAAAATATTTATATTATACATAGATTATGGTATATAATGCTACATTTGTATTAAATTTAAGACAAAACATGAAACTACAGAAAATTCTAGCTCGAGACCAAATTTCTAGGCTATTATTCATTCTTCTCTGCCATTAACTATACTTTTGTGAAAAAGTTTGAGGAGCAATGACTTTGATGATTATTCGTGATTAAAATGTCATCCTAAAACTGGATGCTGTCAACAAATATAGATTATTCATAGAGGTTTTCATTTAATTTGAATATGCATTTCTGAATTAACCACTATATCCTGTTATTCAGCTCATGAGTCATCTCTAATTGTGCTCATGAAAAGTGTATTTTATCCCAAGTTTCTAAAACGCCCATCATTATTCCTGTGAAGAAGGACCAGATCTCAGTCTTCTGGCTGTTAGCAAAACTGTCCAATTTTCTGATTCCAATCCAGGATAGAATAAGAATGCACATAAACAAACCTGTTGGAAATAGGCCTAAAATAGAGATAATGGGTTTTCTATGAAGACCTTACCAAAAAAAAACAATTTCTATGACTGCATCCTAAGGAGATAAATAAGGCAAAAATTTAACTATTAGATTGTTCCTTTACAAGGAGAAAAGATATTGGTTGCAATCACTATAAATATCCTGTGTAAATTATTGTACATCCTTACAGTCTATAATAGAATACATATTCAGCCATTAAAGTATATTATAACTGAATATTTATTTCTAGGAATAATATGCTCATTTGTATTTTCTTTAATATCAATTGCTTGTAATACAAACCACCCAGCTTTCAGAAATACTTGTTCAATATGAATACTTATTAAAATATAATGACATCATTTGTTTATTCATTAATTCAAAAAGATTTGCAGGACTAAATAAGACATAGTCCTTGCCCACATGACTCTTAATTGCGAGGGGAAAAAAGGGCATAATCACAATCTCCGAAAATTTTTATTCCTTTGATTCTCTTTACTTAATTGCCCAATCATCCGTTCCCTTATTCATCAATGACTCTGGCACTTCGCTTTCAGCATCTGTCTCCTTGCATTTTAGGCCAGTGTGACACTTCAGTGTTCATATGAACAACCCATCCAACAACTTTGAATTCTTGACTTCACCAGTTTAAATCTACTTCATTCACCAATCTGTACCCAGAGCCACACCCTCAACCTTTTGATTACCAGGAAAGTGCTCCACAGCCTTAGACTCCAGCACACTGATATCTGACCACAACCACTTACTGTCCTAGTTTTTTTTCACTCTATTACTCCCTAAACAACTGCTGTTACCTTTTTTAACCTCCATTCCTCAACTATTTCTTTTTCTTTCAAATCACAATCTCCCACATAGCTTCATACTTATTCCTATCATGCTAGATTCCCAGGTATATCAGTCTGTCCTGCTACCAACCTTGTCCACTAGTTAATTCCCTGTCTGCTCCTTAGAACATATACTTTAAACCATCTTATTTTAACTCCAACTTGCCACTTCACTTATGTCCTTACCTCTTTTATGCTTCCTTTATTAGAAAAAAAAATCAAAACTGTCAGCTATGAACCTCCCTCATCTTCTTGCTCCACATTTACAAGTTATATATATAAAACTATCTTCACCTCCTTCCTTCTGATCACAGAGGAAGAAGTATCCTTTGTCTTTTTTCAAGTCAATTTCTTTATGTGGCACCCTTGATCCCATAATTCCTCTTCTCCTACAGAATCTTGCATTGTCCTGTCTGGCTTTAATCTGTCCTCTCTGCTGACTCTTTCCCCACATTTTAAGCTCTCTTTACTGTAGAATCTCCTCAATTCTGTAACCTCCTCCCTACAGTTATCATCCTTTATTTCTGCTTTAAAGAAGAAATAAAGAGCCTTAAAATAATATAAATCTGTTGTAACCCTTCTCAATTTTAATATACTTTCCAACCCAACACAAATAGAATTCTGCCACTATCAATCCATTGAAAGTGTTCTGGCAAATATTACTAATAGCAGTTACAAAATCACATGATCTTTTCAATTTACTTGACCTGTCTTTATCTTTTGATACTACTGACTTCTTTCATTCTAAAACCTCTCACCCACTGGCTTCTATTAACACTGAGCATTGTTGGTGCTCCCTTCCATCCCTCTGGTATTTCTTCTCAGTTCTTTTGCTGCCTCCTCTTTGCCCATTTACTAATGTTGATTCTCATTTCCTCTCACTACATTCAGTCTCTGTGAGTGATGGCATCCATTATCTCCTTATTATGACCTATTTAGTGATATCTACTTCCAATACAGGCCTTTCTCTCAAGCCTCAGATGCATATGTTGAGCTCTCTATTGAACTCCTCTATATGGATATCCCACTGCCATTTAATCTTCCATATTCAAATATGTCCTCATTGAGCTTCTCATCTTCTTTCCCTTTCTCAGTTTTCCATTCCACACTCTCTCAACATACACGCACACACGCATGCGTGCATGCACAGGCACATATGCGCGCAGACACACACACACACACTCACACTCCTCCCCAAAGCCCTCTTCTTCCTCTATTTGTCTCTATCCTGGTTAATTATACCACCATTGAACTCTACAACCAAGCCGGGGACTAGGGAGTCATTCTAGACTTCTCTCTCATCTCTAGCACTTCCCTAGTCCCAAATCTCCTTACTTCTCACCATGACTATAAAACCACACAAAAAATATTACCATTGTCCTGGCTGGTGTGGTTCAGTGGATTGAGTGCTGGCCTGTGAACCAAGGGTCACCAGTTCAATTCCCAGTCAGGGCATGTGTCTGGGCTGCAGGCCAAGGTCGCCAGTAGGGGGCACGCGAGAGGCAACTACACACTGGTGTTTCTCTCCCTCCTTTCCCCTCTCTGTAAAAACAAATAAGTAAAATATTTTAAAAATACTACCATTTATTTAAAAAAGAATAATAATAAAGCAAATTTTACATTACCCCTAGAATTTAAATTATGAAATGACAAATGTTGCCTTATTAGCAAGCCATGAAGATATATAAAGAAATATATACAGCTTACACTATTCCCAGAGATCAGAAACCTTGTTTATACCCTAGTACCTAATAGTGTTTAGCACATGGCAGTTGTTGCTTAGCTATCTGTTCACTTTTGATTAAAGTAAATATGGCATATTTAAACATACCCATAATAATTATTAAAATGCATGTTAAAGAGCTCAATAGTAGGATTCTTATTAACCTTATATAACAAAATGTAATTTTTATACCTTGTTCACCAGAATTTCTTTAAAACAATATACACAAGAAAACAATATACATCAGGAATTGGATTCCCTGTAAACTGAGCTTCCTTTCACTCCTATTCTACTGTCATAGACAATACTTAATCTATCTATGTTCCGTCAGTTTCTACACATTCCTCGTCCCCAAAATGATGAAAGTGAATGTACCCTCATGCATACCTTTTCAGTAAGAATAGTGTGACCTAGGTGGATCAGAAGGCTCCCATTGCCTCTCTCTGTCTTTCTTACTTTGCTCTCTCATGCCTGAAAGATGGACCCTCTGGTCCATAAGATACAAACTGCAATATTCCTGAAGAAGAGAAGTACAGTATTCAATAATACTAAATGAATGATATTCAATAATGCTAATGTACAAAAGACAAATATAGAGCCTTCCTTTGTCAACTGGGAAGGAGCGAGGAAAGTGCTATATTGTTAAGTGACCTTTAGAAGCAATGCCTTTCAATTATTCCTGATTTTTAAAAACATTTCTTTAATGCACATTATTTTATAATGAGGGGGGAAATGTTCAAAAGCAAGTCCAGTTTTTAGCACAAATAAAAGTTATATACGACCATATGTACTAATATTTTTACATCTAAATAGTTTAACTTTAGGAGTTTCAATTTTATACAAAAGGAAAGGAAATTTGAGTAAAGGTACATGAGGGATCATTAGATTTACCGTATGCTACAAGAATTTCTTATCAGGAAAAGGTTTTGTACCTACCATACTATATTAGTTTTGTAGTTTATACCATCCTGAGTTCACTGGGTCAAAAGTTAACAGTTTGGGGTCATCAAATAAATTAAATATTAATAGCAAAAATTAAAGCATTTAAATTAAAAACATAGGGTCTACTCCTACAATGAACAAAAGTTAAGGAAAAAGTGTTCCCACAAGAGCTGTAAACTGTTCGCCTATTTAAAATAAATTAGTTCTTCAGAGTTGCTTTAAAAAGCTAATTTGTTTTAAACACATAAACATTTCTTTGTGAAAAGAGAATATGCTGTATTTTGTTCTCACTTCCCTATGGATTTGTTCTACAAGAAATACATATTAAGTATAGAAATACAGTTCTCATCTGTCATAGAGAATTGGCCATACCACACATCCTCAGTAATATCTTCTAAAGATCAGAAGTTGTCAATTTTCCTTTACTAAAAATAAGTAAGAAATTAATGTTAATAGATTCCTGATTTCCCATCCTCTCAACTTCCAGGATGAGCCTCATCCCAAGTCAATAAAGTCTCTGAGACAGACATGAATTATAGTTTTTAAAAGTTTTTACCCATTGCAAAGTTTACTTTATTAAAGCCCTTCAATTTTCTTTTGATAAAGGGCCAATAGATCTATTTCTATTATTTACAGTCTTGTTTATTACCTAAAATTGCTCCGCAAACACAAACATTTTAATGGTTAAGACAAAAAGTTAACCAACCCTATTAAACTGAAGAATAACCAGAAGAAGGGAGTCAAGATAGTGAAGGATTAAAAATCATAAAACCATTAAAGAAACTAAAAGGATGCTTGGGGAATGGGGATTCAGCTGTCTTCTGGTTGAAAATTATAGTGGTCATATTTAAAGGGTTATCACATGTAGCTGGAAATGAATTTGTTCTCAGTAGCTACAGGAGCACTTTAACAACAGTGGCAGTTAAAATGAGTCATGTTTTCACCATTAAGATTCTATGATTCCACGCCTGAATAAATTTTCTTATTAAGTGCTTATTAAATTTTCATTATTTTTTAAATGTTTCAAAACACTATATTTAATATTTCATCAAAGACCAGCATTGTGACACTAATCTTTTAGAAAGTAGATACTGAAACAAATGGATTTATCCATTTCCAGGTATCCTTATTGGAAAAGAATGGGGAAAGTTCAAACTTCTCCAATAAATATTAACCATTATTAATTATAAAGGAATTTGATGCAAGTCCCATAATCTGTGGCCAAGAATATGGAAGCGAAACAATTTTTCATATAGGGAAAAAATCTTACACCTCCATAATCTTAATGAAATCAGAGTTGAAAATGCCATATGTATATGAATCAGTTCTAGCCACTTCCAAAAACTGAGGCTCAAAACCATGCAAAGTAAACTTTCCAAAATAGAAATACATTTTCTAATGCATGTATAATTTTCTCCCATGTAATATTGACATACTTTAAAAATTACTTAAGGCAAAAAAAAAATACTATTAGTAGTTTCTAAACTACTTTTAGTTTCTTTTTGCCCTATATGAGTTTTAAAGAGTCAACCAAAACATTATGGATAATAAAGTACATATATTGATCTTAAATTTAAAGAATCTACCCAACTGAAGAATAAATTTGTTTCTAAACTGTATATTCTGTTAAACTGATACCTAGTTAATTAAAGTATATAGTTAAGAATTATTTAAATAACCTCTGAGGAGGATTTTATAATTGCTTTTTAATGTACCAATTAGCTACAGGGAAAAGAAACTAAAAGAGATATTTGACAGAACAAAGACACAGTCAATATCTAAAACAAACTGCAAGCTTGCACTTTGAAAAGGTGACTTAGTAGGAAAAACTTACCACATTCTTACCAACAATTTCAGTAAATGTGATTTCAGTAGTGGACTACTGAATGATTTCAGTAGTAGACTAGATGCTCTATCTAATTAAATAGTTGTCATCTGGAGGTCTGACACTTCATAGACCTAAAAAAAGATAAGTAGTTTTTATGAATTTGTTTTAAAAAGTACAGAAAAATACCTAGATTTGGTATTAAAATATACTTACAATGATTATAAGTTTAATTTGAAAATTTTAGGTAAATATTAAAACTTGAAAAAAATAAAAACTCATAGTAGAATAGCTATGCTATATAGGCCTTGGCCAGGTGGCTCAATTCATTGGAGTGTCATCCTGTGCAGCAAAAAGTTGTGGATTTGATCCCTGGTCAAGGCACATACCTAAGTAGCGGATTCAACCCCTGGTTGGGACACATAGAGGGGGGAACCCCCCCCAAAAAACCTGGAATTATCTTCTGGAGAACAGGCCCCTTGTTATACCAGCTTTCCCTGCTAGGTGACGGCTCTAGGAAAATATCTGTATAAGTGTATCACTGGGTGCTGTTGAGAGAGGCTGTGTTCAGCTTCTTGAAGTTTTTAAAATTATATTTTATTATGCTATTATAGCTGTCACAATTTTTCCCCTTTTGCCCCCCTCCAACCAGCACACCCCACTCCCTCAGGCAATGCCCACACCATTGTTCATGTCTGTGGGTCATTTGTATAAGTTCTTTGGACACTCTGTTTCCTATACTGTACTTTACCTCCCCATGGTTATTCATTAACTACCTATTTGTAGCTCTTAATCCCCTCACCTCTCCACCCAATCCTCCCTGCCCCCTCTCATCTGGCTACCATCAAAACACTCTCCTTATCCATGATTCTGTCTCTGTTCTTCTTTGCTTAGTTTGCTTTTTAGATTCAATTGTTGATAGATATGTATTTATTGACATTTCATAGTTTTGATCTTTTTCTTAAAAAAATCCTATTAACATTTCATATAATAATGGTTTGGTGATAATTAACTCCTTTAGTTTATTTTTGGCTGGGAAGTTCTTTATTTGGCCTTCGATTCTAAGTGACAGCTCTGCTGGATAGAGCAATCTAGGCTATAGATCCTCGCATTTCATGAATTTGAATGTTTCTTGCCAATCCCTTCTGGCCTGCAAAGTTTCTTTTAAGAAATCAGCTGACAGTCTTATGGGAACTTGCCTTTAGGTAAATAACTGCTTTTCTCTTGCTGCTTTTAAGATTCTCTCTTTATCTTTAACCTTTGGCATTTTAATTATGATGTGTCTTTCTTGGAATGGGCCTCTTTGTGTCCACCTTGTTTGGGACTCTCTGTTTCCTGAACTTGCATGTCAATTTCGTCACCAAATTAGGGAAGTTTTCTTTCATTACTTTTTCAAGTAGACTTTCAATTTCTTGTTTTGTTTCTTCTCCTTCTGGAACCCCTATGATGCAAATGTTGGAACGCCTGAGGTTGTCCCAGAGGCTGCTTATACTATAATCATTTTTTTGGATTCTTTTCTCTTCATGTTCTGATTGGTTGTTGTTTTTTTTTTGTTTTCTTACCTTCCAAATCACTGATTTGTTTCTCAGCTTCATGCACTCTACTGTTGTTTCCCTGTAAATTGTTCTTTATTTCAGTTAGCGAATGCTTCATTTCTGACAGGCTCTTTTTTATGCTGTTGAGGTCCTCACTAAGTTCTTTGATTATTGTTATCACCAGTGTTTTGAATTCTGCATCTGATAGATTGCCTATCTCCATTTTGTTTAGTACTTTTTCTAGAGTTTTGATCTGTTCTTTCATTTGGGCCATGTTTCTTTGTCTCCTCATTTTGGCAGCCTCCCCATGTTTGTTTCTATGCATTAGGTACCACTGCCATGACTCCCAGTCTTGGTAGCATGGCCTAATGTAGTAGGTGTCCTGTAGGGTCCAGTGGCACAGCTTCCCTTATCAGTGAAGCTGGGTACTCGAGATGCACCCTTCATGTGGGCTGAGAACACCCTCCTCTTGCATTTCAGCCTTTATTACTTTTGGCAAGTCTCTGGGAGGGATTTACCCAGGTCAGTCAGCTGCAAGGATTCACTGTGACCACTGACCACCATCCTCCGCCCTCCATGGAGGATCAGCTGTGCAAGGGCAGGGTGGTAGTGCTCTGATGGGTCTGTAACTATCCACTGGGTGCACAGGTTCTGGTGTTTCCTGGCTAATGCAGGTCAGCCTCCACCTATGCTCTGCCAAAGGCCATCCTGCATGAGCAATTCTCAGAGGGCTAATTCTTGTGCGGAACTTGTAGGTTCCCACACGAAGCCAAGCTGTGAACCTAGGTTGGCTGCTGCTAGTCCTGGGCCTAGGGCCCCTTAGCAAGAGGTATGGAGGCTGGAGGCTGGAGGCTCCCTGAAGCTGGCTATTGCTTGTTCGAGAGAATTTAGGTAGTTGTGAAGCATGAGCGAAGACCATTCATTCATATGGAAAAGCCACTGTTAATAGCTTGGTTGGGTCCATAAGGTGGGATGGAGTCTCACGGGATCTACAGGGAGAAGCAAACAGTGTTAGCCAGGTTGATGGAGTCTCAGATATGGTACCAGCCTGCTGATTCTGTTGCTCTGTGGGAGGAGGGTTCAGTAAAGGGACAATGGCCTCTGCCCATCTTTCTGCCTGGCAGAAAGCTGTCCTCCAGCTCTTGTCTCGATGCCAGACAATTTGGTTCTTCCCTGTATGCCACTGGTGTCTTTCAAGCTGCTACCCTGGTACCTGTACTCAGATGGAGTTAGTCTAAGTCCATGTTCAGTGAATTTTTTTTTTTGAAGGCTCGACATGTTTGTCCATTTCATGATGGGTGATTTATTGGGTTGGCCAAAAAGTCCATTTAGTATTTTCTGTAAAATAAAAGACACACTTTTCATTTTCACCAATAACTTTATTGATTTAGTATTTTTAGTATGTTAGCTATCTCTGGTGTGGTATAACATTGACAGTCCTCAACATCTCAATTTTATCACTATCAAGTTCAATTGGTCTACCCAACCATGCAACATTATCCAGCAAGAAATCTCCAGCATGAAACTTCACAAACCATTTTTGACATGTTCAAACAGTCCCAGCACCTTCTCCACACACTGCACAACTTTGTGTTTCGGTTGTGTTTTTACCTTTCTTGAAAAAAATAAAGCATAATATCCTGAAAATGTTGCATATTTTCTTCCATCTTCAATATTAAAATGGCTACACAAAAATTCACCAATTTTGATAAGTATTTTTAAAATGCACACTGATATGACAACATCACAATATATAATCTAGCAAAATTGTTTCCAATGAAGTTAAAGACAACTAAGCATTATTACAGCCATAAACAAACTTTTTGGCCAACCCAGTACGAGCGTACGTACACAGACCATGCTGAGTATTCAGTGGTTTTCGACCAAAAGTGGCATGACCGCTGTGTCCCGCCCTCCATATTCACCAGATATCACCTCAAGTGACTGTTTAATTGGATCAAAAAAGTCCTCAAAGGGAAAGGTGTTGCCAATGTGGAAGAGGTGAAACAAAAAATGGCAGAAGCACCAAAAGGCATCAAAACTGATAAGTTCAAAAACTGTTTTGAGCCATGGAAAAAAAGTCTCGATAGGTGTATTCCATCAAATAAAGAGTACTTTGAAGGTGACTGAAGTTTAAACATATAAGAATAAATAATTTTTTATTAATAAATTCAGTTTTTTGGGGTGGTCCCCCCTCATACAGAAGGCAACCGATTGATGTTTCTCACTCACATCAATATTTCTTTCCCTCTTTCTCCCTCCCTCCCTCCCTCCCTTCCTCTCTCCTTTCCTCTTACTCTAAAAATCAATAAACATTTCCTCAGGTGAGGATTAAAAACATAGCTATGTTATATGACACAGATTAGAAGTATTTTTAAACCAGCTATCATTGAATCTTGTCCTTTTTGCTTTTATTATATTACTTCTAGTTAAGTAGTTATTTCTGAAGCATAAAAATCCTAAGCATAGCTATTTGTAGCACAATGTTTTAAATATATGATAATAAACAAGTACAAAACAGTTTTAAAACACATTACCTTGTTTGTAATAGATAGTCAATATCAATTTATTTCAATTAGAAAACATCCTTCATATTCAATATATTTACTACTTTATGTTCTTTACAATTTTAACCTGGAGTTTATAAGAATATATACGAGCGATTCTCAAATTTGTTCAGGTGGCAGAGCAACTGGTGATCCTGTCTCTGTCGAGTACCATTCATTCCTATTAAATATTTTTCAATGCCAGTTAACTGTGCTAAAAACAAAGAACAAAAACAGACATAGTCCCAGCTATTTGGAAACTCTCAAAACCAGAAAATACATCTCTACATATGTATGTATGCATGTTCACTACCTCAGCCACACATCAATACACAAACAAAATGGCTGTTTATGTGCATATTAGCTTCCTATTGCTACTGTAACAAATACCCTAAATTTAGTGCCTTGAAACAGCAGAAATTTATCATCTTACAGTTCTGAAGGTTAGAATTCTAAAATGGGTCTCAGTGGGCTAAAGTTAAAGTGTAGGCAGAGCTGCATTTGTTTCTGGAGGCTCTCGGGGAGAATTTGTTTTCCTCGCCTTTTTCAGCTCCTAAAAGCTACCCTCATTTTTTGGTTCATGGCTTTCAAAGCTAGCAACAGCTGACTGAGTCTTTCTCATATCTTACCACTTCACTAACTCTTCTGTTTCCCTCTTCCTTGTAATTACAATGGGCCTACTCAGATGATCTGGGATAATTTATTTTTAGTCATCTGGGTAGAAACCTTAATTCTGTCTGCAACCCTTACCATGTAACATAACATATTCAGAGATGCTGGGGCATGGACGTCTTTGGGAGGACCATTATTCTGCTACTATAGATGAACAGTTTTCCTCTGTTTTTCTTCAGGAGTTTCATCAACCATAATCCATCTTTGAAATTATGCAAACTGTTCAAATGTGTGCATGATTGTAGAGAAAGGATTTATAACTTTCAACAAAGTCTCAAAGTTTCAGAGTCACTGGACTAGTTCATGGAATACCAGTATTCCTTAGAAGCATAGTTTGGTGGTGTCAACAGTACCAAATTTTAGATTGGCCTTTTAACTGTATATTTTTAGGTTTGATTAGAAAACATTAATATGGGTTGAGAGTTTTTGCTTAAGTTTATTTTTCTGTCTGTGTTTTTAGAAGTAATTATAATCATGCTAATTACACTTCTTTACATGTTGCACTTATAAACATTTTCCCATGTTGGTATGCATCATTTTGTGATGATTCTAACAGTAAATGCAGTAGATAGTTCACGATTTACTTCATAATCTTCCTGACCTGAGCAGTGTGCCTCAGTTGGTTGGATGCTGTCATCCTGCAAAGCAAAAGGAAGACGGCTCATCCCAGGTCTGTGTGCATATGAGAGGCAAATGGTTTGATGTCACATCATTTTCTCCCTCCTAAATAAAGTCTTTAAAACAATAATAATAATAATAATCTTCCTATTAGACATTTGAGTCTTCTATCCCCACTTTTTTACTATTTTATTTAATCTTGAATGATGATCTTGTATAGATTTTTTATTTCCCCATATTTCAGATTTATTTCACCTAGGCTAGATTCCTGAAATTAGAATCTCTGGCAGAAAAGAGATGATACCTTTACAACCCTATTTTATATATCGCTAAATTACCTTCTAAAAAGGCTATTTTAATTTACATTGCCACCAGCCTTTACTTATTCATGCCATTAATGTGAGGAGGGGTTTTTCTTCATGTCTCTTGGATTTTCTAGTACCCTTGTTAAAATAAATTTCTAAAATATAAACCTGATCACATTACTCACTGGTTTAAGATTTTTCAATTACATCAAAATAAAGGTGACATGCAAGGCCCTTTATAGTTTAACCTCTATGCTCTTGATCAGCTAAGTTTTTCACCTCCAAAGGTACTAAGCAACAAATCACATTAACTACTTGAATTTTCTTGAACCTCCCTGTTTTCTTACACTTCAGTGATTCTACTTTAAATGCTTTCTATGGTCTATTTCTACTCTCTCTTTTACACTGGGAATACTCCAATCCTTTAGGGCTCCACTAAGGTATCCTTCAAGAAAGCTCTATCAAGCTGTCCTTCAAGAAACAGCTCAACTATAACTTCCTCCTGGAAAGTTTCCCTGAGCCACCTACTACTAACCTGGGTTAAACACTCATCCTCTATATTTATCAAATGGCAATTAAAAAAAAAAATGTTTCTTCCATTAGACTTTCAGCTCCTTGCTAACAGAGACTACATTCTTTTCATCTCCATTTATCCAATTCTGATATGGTAAGTGTTTGATTAATTCTGTGTGCCAGTACATATCAAACGCTTCAAAACATACCTACATTTTGGGAACTGCTGTTCCCACACCTGGGAAATCTTCCAATAAACAAACAAATAAATGAGAGAGCCAATTAGGAAAAGTATGCATAAAATGTTCAGTTCAGAATTTTTCCAATACCAAAATATTGGAAACAACCTAAATGCCAGCAATAGATGAATGATAGAATATGCTAAATAATACCTAATATGGAGCCCAGCAATTTGGAATGAAGGCTGTAAAAATGATGTAGTAACTCAGACGCTTATGACATATTAAGTTGAAAAAGGCAAAATTTCACACTAAAACCCTATAAAATTAGACATACAGCCATTGACTAAAACAAACATGAAAATGTATGAGTTGTTTGTGTGGACTATGATTTCACTGCCTTTATTCAGAAATTCACAAATGTTGCTATGATATCTCAGTTATAATAAAAATAATTTAAAATTAAACCCATGTCATAAACAAATTCAATAGGTGTACATATTGGTATATGCATATATATATATATATGTGTGTGTGTGTGTGTGTATACACACACACACACACATATATATATATGCATGCATAAATTTCCTACTCTGCCTCTTAAGGGTCCAAGAAGAAGACACACTGCAGTAACAGTGAACACTCCTAGCCTTGGTCTCTAATATTGTTCTCTATTAACAGGGCTTTTTAGAGAAAAGGCTAATTCCAGGGTGGGGTGGATAAGGATAAGACAAACATGGAACATCATATTATACCACAAAGTTAGGAAGTGCTCAAAAAAGAAAAAAAAGATGTAGGTATGTCATAAGGACACAGGAGCCGTTAGCTAAATCTGGGACAATCTCAACACCAAAATAATTAAATATTTAGAAATGAAAGTTCATTATGTATATAACCTCAGGTGGTTCAGCAAAAAAAATATATACAAAATATACAAATACACAGATAGAAAGCACACATGAAAACAAAATACAGAAATGGAAAAACAGGAATTCATAATTAATACAGATAACAAATAAATAAGGCTATTTGAAGTAGAATGCTGCGGGCCAACTGGTAAATGTGGAGAGAGTACTACATTGGTTGGATCATTTTGTAACCATTATGGTAAAATTATATCAGCAATAATGGATGCTAAATTTAAACAGGAATTTTTTTTAAAAGATTTTATTTATTTATTTTTAGAGAGTGGGGAAGGTAGGGTGAATGAGAGGGACAGAAACATCGATGTGTGAGAGAAACATCAATCGGCTGCCTGTTGCAAGGCCCGACTGGGGATGTGGCCTGAAACCCAGGCATGTGCCCTGAATGGAAAAACCAGAGATTTTTCGCTTTGTGCAATGACACCCAACTGAGCCACACCGATCACAGCTAAACAGGAATTTTGATGAAGAGCAGAATATATCTTCAAATCCCCAAAATCTGCTTATTAATTGCCAGGAAGAAAGTAACTATACTGTGGAAAAGTCAAGCCACATATGGACCAGGTGATCAAAATTAACATCATAAGTGAGGGACAGATGGATTTCACATGCTTCTAAAATTGATACCCTGAGAAGGACACGTATCACCTGTGCAGTAATCCAGCTGAAATGTATAACCTCAGTTTAATCATACAGAAACATCAGACAACAACAAAATAAGAAATATTCTATTAAAAATGAGGGTGGGGAGACAAGCTGCATTATTAAAAAATGTCAAGGTAATTAAAGATTTTTTTAAAAGGCTATGAAAATGTTCCAAAAAAAGGATGTTAAAGAGTCAGGACAACTAAATGTAATACCTGACCTTACCAGGTGTGTCCAACCCGTAGCCCGCGGGCCACATGTGGCCCAAGATAGCTATGAATGCTGCCCAGCACAAAATTGTAAATTTACGTAAAATCTTTTTTTTTTTTTTTTGTTTGCTTATCAGCTTTCATTAGTGTTTGTGTATTTAATGTGTGGTCCAAGACAACTCTTCTTCTTCCATGCCAAAAGTTTGGACACCCCTGTAACTGAATCTGTCCTGGAATGGGGAAATGCTCCAAGGATCAACCTACAAAATTGGATATGATGGTAGATTAAAGTATTATTTCAATGTCAATTTATGAAGTGTGTAAGAAATAAACCCTAAAGTATTTAGGAGTGAAGGACCAGGGTATATATTAACTTAACCTCAACTCAAATGGCTCAGAAAACAAATTGTATATAAGCATACATGAGTGTGAAAAGAGAAAGAGAGACACTGTGAATAAGAGGAAGCAAATGATATGGGTGTTCTTTGAACTATTTTTTCCCAACTTTTTGTAAGCTTGATATCATTTCCAAATAAAGTTGTTTTGTTTTTTTTTTAAATTAAGTCCATCTCAGATAAATAAGACTAACAGGAAAAGGTACCCATCTAGGTAAGTTTTAAAAAATGACAAGTTTTCAAGTTACTATTCAAAAGGTTACTGTTCTTTGAATCTTCATTCTTTCTTAAAAGATGAACAGACCTATAGCTTTCATAATTTTATCTAATTAAGTTAATGTGTTGAAGCCAACATTTCATTAGTTGTAGGTTACTCATTAGAAATACAGGGAAAAAAACAACCACTGAAAGTACAAGACCTCTGTTCTTCATACTATCCTTACTATTTGTTAACGGGTGATTGCATTCTGGTTTCCAAGTAAAACCTCAGATTTTAAATTATGACTTCAGTTCTACTCTTTTGACAAGAGTATGCAGAGACACAAACTGTGTGGGTGAAAGAGGCGGAGGAGGGATGATTAACTCTTTACTGGATTCAAGATGAAAGAATGTTGAAACCTGCTCTAATTGAATACCTAAATAATTGAGTTCTTTCTTTTCATAATGCACATCACTTTGTGGAGTATTAAAATTTGGGAAAGGTATTCTTATTAGTTTTTTTTCCCCTGTGAATTTGATGGTCTAAAGTAAAAACCCTTTTTCTTTTTTTCTTTAAAATTCAATTCAGGAATTCGCACCCCCTTGTGGTCAAACAGAATTTTTCATTTGCACAATGCCATTTTTTCCAATTGTGTTTTTTGTTCAGGCATAGGAACCATGTTACTTGGTTTTGTTTTCTTCCATTTTAGTGAATCAAGAAGGTTTAATGAAGGATTTTGGGTTTATTAAATAAGATTTGAAACAAAACAGGGCTTAAATCTAAAAGTAACCTTTATATAAACTTTAGTCTCTGCAAAATGGAGATAATAATTACACCCACCTCATGTGTTCTTATGAGGATTCAAGGGGAAAATGCATACATACTTAGCACAGACATACTTAACAAAGCACCTGACACACAGTTGGTCTTCAATGTTATTATTTACCAATTTACCAACGACTATCACCAATTTTATATACAGCCATTTTCTTGAAAGACTATACTAAAAGGGAGCTAGGTCAAAAATTACCAATTCATGAAGTTCAATACAATCTTGCAAATAAGTTCCCCAAATCTATCACTTTCTGAGACTTCCCCTAGCTGATTCTCCCCACAGGTACATTATATTTTTAAAATACAAAAGGATATGTAATTCTCTCTGGATGACAGAAATTTGGATCGTTTTTACTTTGTATATTTTAGACTGACCTGATTTTTTCTTTAACTTTAATAATTAGAGCAATAAAACCATTCCATGTTACTCTTATGAAATGGTAAAACAAATTACCATCCTTATTCATCTGACAGAAATCATTACTCATATTTGGCAAAACTCCTAAGTCAGGCTAATTTAGCATTTGAGGGACTCTGGAATACGAATGCTAATTCCTAATGTCACTAAATATAGTTTGATTTTTAAAACACCTCTTAAGCCATTTTGAAAAATCAGGGTTAAAGATCATTAGCTAATATTTACTAATATGCCAAATAGTATTCAATGCCCTTAATATATTAGCTTATTTAATCCTTACAACCACCAAATGAGGTACTCGCATGGTCCTTTTACAGAGGATCAAAGTGAGAAAAAGTAACTCTTGTAGGGTCACAGCTACCAAGTAGCAGAGTTGAGATTCAAACCTAGATGGACTGATTCCAGAGTTCACTCACTTAACCAGTGCACAATAGGACCATACAGATATAAGACACACGTACTAGTCAGCCATGTTTCTTCTAGATCCCAAATTATTAAAATGCATTTCTTCCAATTGTACCTCATTAGAGCAGGTTGTGTTGGCCTTCTCCCATTTTCTTGCTTCTTAGCACTTACAGCACTTTAAAGAAATATATATTTTTAAAATTTATTTTTAGAGAGAAGGGAAGGGAGGGAGAAAGAGAGAGAAACATCAATGTATGGTTGCTTCTCCCAGTCCCCCTACTGGGGATCTGGTCTGCAATCCCGCATGTGCCCAGACTGGGAATCAAACGTGTGACCCTTTGGTTCACAGTCCAATGCTCAATCCACTAAGCCACATCAGCCAGGGCCCAGCACTTTCATATTCATTGTTTTAACCCTTACAGCGATATATGTCTTCATATATTTAAACAGTTATGGTTCATCACAAGTTGTTTTGCAACAAAAACTGGAAGAAGGAAAGAAACACACAGCAATACCCCAGATTTTAAACTGTTGTATTCTTTAGAAACTTCATTATAGCTTGGAATCAGGAAAAAGGTAACCAATCAAAAATAATCTTAAACTCTATTTAGGATCAATGGCAGTTTTAAATTTTTTTTTTAATCTTAACTAGCCTGTTGGCAGTATAGGATATCTCTACCAAGCAAATGAACCATTGAAAGAGGTTTTTAAGGAAAGTGTTAAAATATTGACAATTTTTTCATCACTTATTATAGTCCTATCATAGTGCCCCATTTTTGAAGGTTCTAAAGGTTAGCTTTGCCTAGGTCTTGTGCTTCCACTTACTAGTTATAAGACTTTGGGGCAAGTTTATCTGAGTCTCAGGGTGTCCTCATATGTAAAATAAGGATAATATCTACTTCAAAGAGCTGTTGTGAGATATGAACAGGATCAATCCACAAATCGCTTATTTACCACCGTGCCTATCACAGGCAGCACGTGATAACTAGGTATTACTTTATCAGTGTGTCACACAATGAAAACCCACCTTTGCTAGATTCAGTTCCCTTAACAAGCCCCCTTTTAAAAATCACCCTAAGAGACACCCAAAGACTGCCCATTCACCCAGTCACCTCTCCCAAACCGACATTAGAATCCTAAGTAGGATGGTGAGAGAACTTGGGTTCGATGAAAGCGTCTTCGCAACAGGACCGGGAAGGACTCCGGTAAATTTAAGTACTCCTCAACACCAGGCAGGCAGGCAGGCAGGCAGGCAGGCAGTGCGCAAGTTCACTCACGCGGTTGTTGAGAGGGGTAAACTACGCTTCCTCTGTGTGCTCAGATTGGCTCACACAGCCTGGGGAATACCTTGGGCTCCAAAATCTGACAGATACAGACTCATCACGTGCTTGCTACCTGAGCTCCTTTAGGCAAATTACTTAAAGTCTCTGAGCCGTGTTTCCTGTTCTGCAAACTAAGAATGATAATAGTACCTACCTCAAAAAGTTGAGGCTTAAATGCGATAGCTCCTGTAGAGTTGACACACAGAGAGAGCTCTGCACACAGGCGGGCTGTTTTAAGTACGCGTGTATCCATACAATACAGATCGTCTCGGAGACACACTCCCTTGTTAGCCACTGGCAATAAGCCGCCCTTCTTTTAGCTGAAGCTGCACCTTATCTGTTTTCCTCGAACAGTACATTAAATGCCTACCGACTAATATATCGACTATGGATCTTCGGGTTCACAGTCCCCACTGTCCCTTTACTTTTAAGGTTCAGTAAAGAAGGACCTGCACGCACGCGCAAGGAAGAGGTAGGAGAATTTCCACCAAAAAAGAAATGGAAGAGCTGAGAACAGCAATAATTCTGCGCATGTGCAAGGAGCGGGGGCTGGGGGAGGAGTTAGCGCGTGCGTACAATTGCCTGGAAAGCTAGGGAAGGGTGTGCTTGGAGGCGGTATTGACAGCTATGAAGGCCTCCCGCGTTCCCGGCATGCGCCGGGGCGGCGGGGTTGGCTATAACGAATTTGAATGAGGAGTCTCAGCGCTTTCGGCGCCATTTTCGAGTGATGCCTGATCCCATCGATTTAGCAGGAGAGATGAGATAACCAGACCAAGAGTATATCGCCACTAGGACTCCACCGAAAAGTCACTAAAAAAATCGCCAAAAATCACTTCGAGGAAGAGCAGTTAAGAGAGCTTCGCCAGGGTTGGCGCAGTCGGTAAGAGACTGAAGTAGCAGAGCGGGACTCAGGAGGCGGCAGTGGTGGGACCGGCAGGCGGGGGGGGGAGGGGGTGCAGGGAATAGGCGTTCGGTTCGTTTTCATTTTAATCGCGAAAAATGTGAGGAGATGGGGTTGGGGGTAACTGGGTGTCTCCGAGTGGGCGGTGGCGGGCAGAATGTGGCGGGAGCGCGGAGAGGCGGGGGTGTGGGGGGAGGGGAGTTGCAGTTTGAGCGGGACGCCTTCGGGCTGCTGCTGAGCAGCCGCCGCCCAGTGGATCTGTCAGCAGGACCTCAGAGGACCGGGACGGGGTGCAGCGGGGCACCTCAGGCAGCGGCTCCTTAACAGGAGCAGGGGATTGAGCACCTTCTCCCCCATTGCCTAACGGAGCCGCCTTTTATCGCGTTTTCTCGGCCTGCGGACGGCGGTCTTCTCGTATCAAGAAAGTTAAGGTCGGCGGAAACTGAGGACCCGGAGTAGTGGGTTCCTCCGGTCCGTCGTTTGGGACCCAACCCAGTATATTGTCTTTGCGGCTAAAACGTGAGGTGCTCTAGGAATGTGAGTTTCACTGCGCGGCCCTCTGGCTCTGAGTGCCCGGGTCCGGGCAGGGGTAGCCCTAACCACTTTAACAATTTGGTACAGATGGGGAGGGGTCAGGTTTTTGAGGTTTTAATGGGCTCCTAAGGAAGATGCTGGACTTTCGCTTTTTGCTTGTGATTTTTGTCATTTGTTCTCCTGGTGCTGTCCTTTCGGGGTGGGGGCGGGGGTCTTGGGTTAGATGAAAGATGAGGTTTTGAGCTTGCAGTTTCCTTTCTCTTTGCGATTGCCCCCGAGTCGCACTTTTTTTCGGAAGACTTCTTCAGCCTTTGAAACATGTCGCGTGGAAAAAAACAATCGGTGAAACAGTATTGATGTTTTCCTCCTGAAAAGTCTTTACCCGCACAATTTAGCGGTAGTTTTGCAACCCCCCACCTTTTCTTGGGAACTCTCTTGACTCTGAGGCGGAGGGAAGAGGGATGTATTTATCTTTTACTTTAGTGATTAATTTTTTTTAAGCTCCCAATTTCCACCAATTCTTACTGGACAACTCGAAAGATTTGAGTCAGTGACGGCTTTAAGTAATACTTTATTGATTTTGAGCTTTATAAATATATTGAATCTGGAATCCTTTTCTGCGGTGAAGGCGCCACTAGGTTAACCCTTTGCAGGCGCGATGTTTTTTGCCTGTGGGGCGCACAGCTCTCTGTCGAGAACACGCAGGAAATGGTTTTTGCAACAGCTATTCAATTGTTCTAAAGAGAAATAACTCTTCAGGGGAACCGCAGTTACATTCTGTTGTGGGTCGTCAGCGTAAAGTTCCCCCCACCCTCGGAATTGATCTAACGATTGATTGATTTCTTATTTCTGTAAAGACTAGGGGACCCGCCCTCACTTACAATCTTTCCACGAAGAGAACAGGAGAGTGCAATGTGATGTTTTTCAAATTGTGTCTAACGGAGCTCCCAAAACACTGGACTTGTTATCCCCTGATTGGCTGGAAGAAAGCGGACTGGGGGCTTTGAATGTTAAACACTAGATTATAATTCTCGACATTACGAAAAATTATATTTTTAGAGAGCCACGGAAATAATTACCAAACTTTAATACGGGTTGTTTTAAAAAAAAAAAAAAAGCTGTTCTTGAATATTTTTTTCGTAAAGGAACTTAAGAATAATTCTGAAATGTATGTTAAAAGTAAAATTGAGGAGGCAATTTTCCCAAAATAGTATTCTGCTGGCACAAATCACAGTACTTTTATATATCTGCCCCTGTTCTCTGTTGGTTAAAAACTGAGTGAAGCATTTAGATTTTTTTAAATTCCGTTGACAAATTTTTCATGTTAAGCTACATATATTTATTAAATGCAGATTGCGGGAGAATTGTTTTTTATTTTGGTAAACAGAAACTAATATTCTTAAAGAGTTTTCCGCATTTTTTTTTTACAAAAAAAAGGATATATTTTAAAAACTTTAACATCTAATTTAAAATGTATAGATTTTACTAATGTAGCCATTGCAGTGGGCTCAAAACTTTATTTTCAAGAAATGTATGTTGCTTAATTTACACAATATAACAGGTAAGTACGCACAGGTGCGTATATATGATTTCATTCCTTTGCTAAATACATTATGAAGAAAATATTGCATACAACAGTGTACCCAGTGTGTTTTATTTGGTCGGGTTTAAGTTGATTTTTGTTTAATGTTGCTTGAGACAGCCGTCAATGTATTTCTATTTATTATCAACTTGTCATTCCATTTACTTGAATCTTGACAAAAGTCGGGTGTTGGTTTTCAAAGAAAATCGGTAAGCTCACTGATAAACAAATAGCTGTTGATCTTTTTAAAAAGTTTTTCTTTTAATTTAACAGAAAGTTATATCCTTTTATAAATAGTAGTTGAATTTTTGAAACTTTGTTTTCAGTATTAGGTCAAATAAGCATTGTTAGGAAATATTCAAATGAAAAGATACTAAGACTTATAAATCTCTGCAGGGCTGTAAATATAACATTAAGTGGAATAACAGTTTATAAATCATACTATTTTGGGCCTTTATAACAAGAATTGCAATTAGAGAATCCGTGTTCATTACCTTTTTTTCAAAGCTGTTTTAATAATTTCTTGAAAATTTCATAGAAAATACTAATGATTTTTTGTAATATTTGATGAAATTGTAGGAATTTCTCTTTTCTATTTTAAATGTAATTTTGCCTATTTACCTGAATTAGTGGGTTTTTTGTTTGTTTTTTACTGTTTTGTTTTTTAGTTTTCATTCAGATTATTATGTGACTTGGAGAGTTTTAAGGGTAGGGAAAGGCTTTCATATTCTTCCAGGCCGGTTAAATTTAAACATAATTTTTTTAATGCTTTGGTTTATGGCTTTTGTTTGTTTTGGGGGTGATGGGTGAAGGGTTGTTTTACTTAATAAGCCATTTTTTAAAGAAGTGAAGGATTCCTTTATTTAAAATACACCTAAAGCCTGAGAACGAACTAGCACCTAATTAAAATCCACAGCATTCAAAAATACTCTACCTTTTATGAGATGATAGGATAAGAAGAAGATTTTGGTTTTAGATTTGTGGGCGTATAGGTATAAATTCCAACAGATGCATGTGATTATTATATTATGTATATAAATTCTAATTTATTTTCTATTGTACTGTAAAGACTAGAAAAGTCATAATACCACAGGAAAACAATGGTGGGGAAAGGTGTTGCTACAGTAGCTCAACTCTTTAAAGCTGTGTTTACATATTGTGGGGGAGAGGGAACTACAGAGGTGTCAGTCTTCCTGGTAGCATTCATTTTCATTTGTTTGACCTTACTATTTTTAAAAATCCAAATAAAAGTGCAATTTTAGACTTAGTTTAAATTCTGTCAGTTGTATTAATGTAGCCTCAGGTGTTTGTATGTAACACTATTTTTTCTAATCAGATTAATATTTTTAATGTTTATTATGAACTAGAGCTAAGGGTGAAAATTTCAAAATAGCTTACATATTCCGGATTCCTCGTATCATGCTTTGTGTACTACACTTTTGTTTTTTTGTTTTGTGGAGACTTACGTATATTTTTACTTCTGTTTATTTGTTTATTATTTGGTATGTAGTAACAGTTCAAATGTAACAAAATACTTTAATCCAGAAATGTCAATTAGTTGATTGGGTTTACAAAAAGAAAAAATATAGCCAGAACTGTATTAGGTATTTCTTCTACATGATATATAAACTTTCTCCAATTAAAAAAATCAGTTAGAGTATGAATTTACACACTTTTGAAATATTATTCTACATAAGTTTGTCTCATTTCAAAAATTACTGGCCTGAAATTGGCTCTTGTCTTTTATTTCTTTTGTTTAATGAAGCTTAATGATCCCACACTGATTTCTTTTTAACCCTTTTTTAAAAGAAACTATTGATGTGATTATAACTAGAAAACACATTTTAGAAAGAATTGTCATATTTTAGAGTATTAGTGTGCATACAGTTTTGTTCTTTTTTTTATTATTATTATTCAGCGAACTTAAAAATACTGTGTGCCAGGCGACTGATTTGGGCATGTAATGAGAACTCAGACTATGACTTGCTGAAATTTAGTAGACTCTCTCTTAAGACTAAAGGAAATCCATTATAAATTACCACTTTCTTGCAAGTAAGTGTCAAAAATGATATTAAGCTGTTTTGCATGTTTTACAAGTGACTATTAGAACTTTACAATTGTCTTAATAAGAGTAACATCAGTTTTAGGATATCTTATGTACTTGTCTGATTATTTGCATATACAAATGACTGTAAAGAGTTCCTAAAAATATTGATTTGATGTTTAATATACTTTTGGTTAATCCTGTCTTATTTCACTAAAGAATCTTGCACTGTAAAGACTTGTGAGTCCTGAGTATAAATAATAAACTATTTTGTAATAGATTTGAGTTTTACCATTCATAGTTTTTTTACATCATCTTTTTATCATTTGATTTAATATTTGTCTTGAATTTTAACTCAGTTCATTATTATCTAGTATGTTTTGTTTTTCTGTTATTTAAAAACTTAATATTTGGCTGAGAGTACATACTGGTGTCTGCTATTTTCCTTTTGTGATTTTTAAAGTTGATACCTTAATTTTTAGAGTGCTTAAATATAGAAAACTTTCTGTCTTTGAGGAAGACTGTAGATATTATTTTAACTTTTAAAAATGTTACAGATATTTGGTGGAGGAGGATTAAAGGTTTATTTGGTTTTCATTTCTTTTCCTAAGCCATTTTTAGGTAAAAGTGGAAAACTGACCGCATTATGGCTCACTTGTAGTACATTATAAATCTTCGGTAGTTGAACAATTTAATATTTTTAAATAGTTGATTGTCATGAAGTCAGTAAGATACAGGTGAACCACATTAAAAAGCTACTTATATACATTTGGTTACATCACTTCTGCTTGGAAACATTAAAAAATATTGGCCCAATATTCATCCATTTATTGCTTATATTTTAATTTGTTTAAAGAGTAAATTCTAAATTTCTTTCTGTTAAAATTGTAATATCTTAAAATATTTGGAAATATCAATATTATTGTTCACTCAGGCATGGCAAAAGACCAAAGTTGAAAATAATGGTAATCTCTGTTACCATTAAAAATTTGATAATTCGGGGAGAAAGGTAGTTAAAAATTTCTCTCCATCCCTGAGTATTTTTTTAAACTCGATTTTATGAGTTTTAGAAGCACAGACAAACTATATCTCTGATATTTTCCTTTTGAGTCCCCTTTGCTAGTTTTTTAATATCCATGAATACACACACACTTGTACACCCCTACACTGCTTTGAAAATTAATGTCCTGAAGAGAAGTGAAGGCGGAAACATATTAATCTGATTTATTTGAAGAGGCTTCAAAT
The DNA here is from genome assembly GCA_004026545.1 of Mormoops blainvillei. NCBI lineage: Eukaryota > Metazoa > Chordata > Mammalia > Chiroptera > Mormoopidae > Mormoops > Mormoops blainvillei. Next base: position 666,118 of record PVJD01000003.1, on the reverse strand, counting down.
GATGAAACATATCACAGGTGTTTCTAATCAAGTTATCTCTATTTAAACAACATTATATTCAAGTTGGGGGAGGGGGTTGTTTTTGTTGTGTTTTTCTAACATAGGCACGATTGAGGTCATTTTGAAGACCTTACCTTTGTGTTCAGGGACCCACTGTGGAACTGCAGGAGGTGGAAATCTGTTGTCTTCATGCTATAATACATGAAATTTTTATTGCAGATTTTGACCTTGAGAAGATAGCCAGTTCTGGAGAACAACCTAACTTCTTTGATTGAACACTCACATAATGCATTGGAACATGTTAGGAGATTAAGGTATACTAATAAATTTTAAAAGCATGCAATTTTATATCTTTGCCATTGGCCTAGACAATTGGTAAAGCTAGAAGTTTTAGGTGAGCTAAAAATCAGTGAAGATTTATTAATACAGAAATCATCCTGTGAAGTGGCCATGGTTGAATGCTCTTGTTTATTAAAACTCCAGATATCCTTTATAATATAGTTGATGTTATTTTGTATTAGGTCCACCTCCAACCGAATTTATTTAGCCTAAAAATAAGTATATATAGGAATTTTTCTATTTTTCTTGTAAGGTGGTTATAGTGTTATATGTAAAAGAATTAAATAGTAACTTTAAATCTTATAAAATGGAAGGTTTAAATCAAATGAAATTTGGCGCTTAGCTCTGTGACAGGTATAGGGATAGGTAGAACCTACAAAATTGGATAAAATTAATGAGAATATTTTAAGAGCATTTAAAGTATTCCAAGTATTATCCTAACAAAGTGGCAATTTGGTTGAAACTGAAAGATCCACTCTAACCAGAAACTAGTATGTTACTCATAGGTACTCCAGGTAAAATATTTAAATTGTTCATATTAAAAGTTGCAAACTTTTAAAAAGTAAATTGTAGGATACCAAAATTTCTAGTGATTTATAGTCTTTCTCCAGAAAACTTTCTAACAGAACCACTTTTATAGCATATCTATTTTCTTTGATTTGTATAGTTTTATTTAACAATTTCAGATACTTAGCTAATAAAATTCTTGTTTTCTCAATAGCAGTCTGGTATAATGAAAATGAACTTCTTGAACAGTATCACTAGGTTTTACTTGGATAATTTTTGTATTATAAAATATTGATCACATGATAAAGCATTAACCATAATAGTTTTTTAAAAAAAATATTTGCTAGGTAAGTAGGGTTTACTAAAATATAACATACTACAATATTTTCTTTAAATATTTTTTCAACTAAAAATATTTACTTTTTATACTTAAAATATAAGAATTTACAAAGATTTGCTTTCATCAGTGTAATTTAGTCTTAATAGAGAAGTAATTATCATGGTCATAAAACCACTTTTATTTTTAAACATGTCTTTAAACAATGTTAAAATATTTTTAAAGAAAATTCTCAGATGTGCGTTTAAGAATTTCTGAACATTGAGATACTTTTCAAAGTACTCAAAAGCTAATATTAAATGTTTCTGTATTAATAGATATTAGATAATTCAGGAATGCAAACCTATTAACAGTTATAGTTAAATAAAATGTTAAAATTTAATAGAAATCAGTTTAATGTAAGGGTGAAGTCAGGTGGTAATGTCATATTGGAGGTGATTTCTGAGATAAATACAAGGTATTAGAATGTCTTCTTACCTTTGATTTGAGAATGTTATCTTAAAAAGCAGCTTAGTTTGAATAGGAAGAAAATAAAAATTTGCTTCCTTCTAATTTAACCAGTGTTTTCCAAGTTAGAAAACATTCAGATGAAAAATAAAAAATACAGTTTCTGAGAATGTGGAAAAAAAAATCCAGGTTCAATTTATCACTTTCAATCCAGGTATCTTTACATGCAGGTATCTTTATTGAATTAAATGGGTGAAGACAGACCCCTTTTGCATTTATATTGTAGATGAAGACATAAATTCACAGAATTGTTCCTAATTTACAGAGTTTGTGGTTTGTGTTCTTTGAAGTTTTCAGAACTTACTATTTGGACACAAATTTTTGGTATCATAAATTGTTCTCCATATACTGGCTTATAAACTTCCTAATTTTTTTTCTTTTGTAAGTAATTTAACATCTGAAAGAATCAATGCAGATATTAACAGTTTTCTTGTATTTGGTCAGTTCTTATAGGGTGAGAAACTTTAGCCTAATTTGTAGTAAGTGTTATGTTAGGAGGCAAGTTAAAAAGGACTCTACTACAAAGTGTGATTGGCTATCTTTTAATTTCTCCTTGAGGGACATTTTGTAAGGATTTTGGCTGTTGTAAATTTGCAAACCTGCTTAATCTATATCTAACTAAGCCTTGATATATGTGGTTCATTATGTCAGGATTTATTATTTTCTTAGTGATAAATTTATATCTTATTTTTGCAATTATCTGTTTTTTGGTTAATTGCATTTTTAGGGTTAAATAATGTTTATTTTAAAGAAAAATTCTTGATTCCTAAAATACAATTACGCTGTCACTTTTCCTATTTTTTGAAATAGTGATACTTAGGTAGGGGAACAGTATTTGAATAAACTAAAATAGAGATAATTTAAACATATCTGTGTATGAAGGGACTTGAAATTATTCGTTATTTGTGATTGATATATAATGCTAATTTATAAGAACGACTTATATTTTAAGCAATTTGTCAGCTATAACAACCTTCTTTAATAGAGGTTTTATAGTGCTACTGAGAGCTCATTGAAGAGTAGATACAGTTATCTTCTTTAATAAAAGTTTTTAAAATGTTTATTTGAAGCCGTTTGTTGTGTATATTTTGTTTTTTTTCTTGACTAGCAAATGCATCCTTAATTTATTTCTATATTTTCAAGAAAGTAATATTTAATGTGAGGATTTAAGTTCTCAGCAACACAAACCACACTTGGTATTTCGTTAACATAATTTGGCTTAGTTTTGCTTTCCTATTTTCATGGTTATAGTTACTTGGAACAGAAACATGCAGCATATTTCAAATGTAGCTGCTGATACTGATTAATCTACTAATTAACAGTTTATTAGTTTATAAATGTCTTAAATTTTAAAAATCCTTTGATATTTGCTCTTAGTTTTTTATTGTATAATTTATACCAAATACATATATTTAGTAATTTATTATCCTGTGATCATCAATTATTTTATTTTTATTAGTATTTTTTTTATAGAGCTGCTTAGCAGAAAAATTACTCTAAAATTTTTTCTAAAATTGAAATTTTAAGAAAAATAAAAGGTGGGTTTTTTTTTAAGTATTACGATCTGACTTTTTAAAATATTACTGTGTTTTATACTTTTAATCTCAAACCTAGCCTTCTTGACCAAATATTTTTTAAATTTATCAGCCATTTCTAGCATTTATTTAAAAATTTATAGGTTCTAATTTTTCTTTTTAAATATTTTTCAGAATCACAAATTTCCCTAAATGTTAAAAGATAAGAATTGCAGTTAAATATAAAGATTTAAGTTCACAAATAGCATCACATTTAAATTTAACGGTAATTTGACAGAAAAATTTCTATTTCTGTTATCAACTGTTTTCAGCTTTGCATCACACATTTAAAGTAGTTAAATTACATGTAGAGAGTTTTTAATAGTTGGAAGTTTTGTAAAAACTTCATGGGCTAAAATCTTACTTATTTCTTAATAGTGATTAATGTCCTACATATATGGTGGTGATTAGATATGTGGAACCTGGGAGACTGGAGCTTTTTATAAGCAAAATGTAATTTCATTTCTTGATTAAATTTTACATACTTATTTTTCAGAAGAATAGCTAGGGAAAATACTCTTTATGAATTTACCCTGAACTTTGGTAAACACTGTGAAAATTTTGTAATTGAGCAGTTAAATTGAAACTAGGAGTTGCATTACATGTCATTATTTTCTTAGATACATTATAGGTTCTCTTTCTAATCAAAACACCAATTTTGTCTTCTCTGTTCCCATCCCGCTTTTTCTTATTAGTTGTATAGCATTTCTTAATGCTGCTTCAGAAGCAACAACAGTGAGTTAAGAAGTATCACCACAGCCCTTGTTCCTGTCCCTTACAGCTGGGACCAGGGTCTGGGAGATTGCTGCTGCTACTCGGCTATTGTACATAATAGCATCAAATGTGCAATGATGGTGGCCAAAAAAGCCTGCGCCCACCAGTTTTTACGAACTAGGTGGGAAGGGCCCATCTGTCAGTGTAACCCATATATAGTATAATGAATACATTCCTTGACACAAAGATATCTTTCCAAAAGAGCATAAAGAGAACAGTAGATACTTATTTTTAGATTCATTATTTTTTTACTATTTACTCTGGTTTTAATTAATGTAGTTTCTATTCAGTTAATTTCCTCTGTTTGACTGGAAACCTGGCTTCTGGAAGTATGTATGTATGATGTTTCATGTTTTTCACTTTTAAGCTGGTAAACTGGGAAAAATTAATAATTAGTTGCTGATAACACAAGTTAGGTAATATATTGAGGAAAGAAAAGTTGACTGTGTCCACAAATGAGTGTTTATTTTACTTTGGAGCCATATTCCAAGCCCATGTTATTTTTGTTTTAGATAGCCCAGTCTAAACAAGGCCAACTTCTTGATTTCACTATAACAAAAAACACCACCCTATACTACTTAGTATTGTATATAACTGAATACACAAAGCATGCTGAAGGTAGAAACTCATGTCTCTACTTTTTCTGTTAGAATGTCTTATCTTGAAAGTTCAGATTATTCTAAGTCTTTTGAAAGTAGGACCTTGTAATTTTAAATAGTATAGAGTGCTCTTGATTTTTACAATTTGAATTTGCACAGACTTGCATCACCTAAATATCTGTACATTTTTCTCCCCATTTGTATCTAAATAATTCCAATAGGTTGTAATTACAGGGAAGTGATATTGGATTTCTGTTAAAGTTCTGACACCATTTGTAGCATTCATGCTGGAACCTACAAATGGCATTTTGTTTTATTAAATATCTTAAAGTCTGACATTTGCAATAGCATTTCTTTAAAAAAGTAACCATAGTTTTTCCCTGGTCATCTTCATTAAAAATCACGCCTATTTACTCCCACTCTTAATGTTTTTCCTTACCAATTACAGTAAACTAAGAATATTAGTTCCCTACTAATGTTATCCAAAAAAGCTTTGTTGACTGTGCTTGGTTATCTGAAGTGGTAAATGAGCCCACAGCCTGGTTTACCATTGTGAAGTCAAACACATTCAACCGTAAATTGAGATTACTTTTTTATTTTTATTTTTTGCTAATACTGAAATGTTTTCTTTAATATGGTGACTAATTTAACAGATAACAATAATTGTTAAATGACCCTTAACAAAAATGTGTTACATAATCCTTTATATTAAAAATACCTTAATTTTACTACTGATTGTAATTACCATGTAAAGTGTCTATGAACTACCTGTACCAGAATAACCTAGAATAAACCATTTTTTCATATCTGCTGAATCAGAATCTAGACCTGGAGCTGGGGCTTGGGAATTTGTGGTTTTTTCCAAGCTATGACTTTTTTTTTTTTTAAAGAAGGAACACCTGTAAGGAAGCACTGCCCAAAATTAAATGAGGGATTCTTCACGCCAATAGACCATTTACATTTTTTGCTTTTTTTTTCCTTTTTGCTCATGGTGTATCTGAGCTCAATAACTAATTATGAATCTTGTCATTTCTGCTGCAGTTGTTCTAGATTAAATCTTGATTTTTTTTTTTCCAATCATGAGGAAAATTGAATTATGAGAGCTTTATTTTTGTTCAAATACCTTGGGCCAAATTTTAGTCTGGTGTATTAGAACGTTCAGTGTACCTACATCTGATGAATTGATCACTTAAGAATTTTTTAAATTTTCATCTAGATGGTAGATTTTTTCTTAAATGTAGTTTCAAATATTGGAGAAAGGGGAACTTTTGTTATGCTGCTCGTGGGAGCATTTGACAAAATTCTAGTAAAGTTGGAGATATACACAGGTTTGAACCCAACAATTCCATCCCTAGATGTCCTAGATAAACTAAGACATGTGAAACAGTTTTGTTTACTTTTACTTTTAATAGGGAAAAAATTGAAAGCAGTGTAAATGTTAAGCAACAGGACAATGGCAAATTGTGACACAGTCATATGATAAACTCTTTGTTATACTACTATTTAAGTGACAGCTGTGTGTATTGTCATAGATGAATGACAAAAATAAGTTGCAGAAGGTTTTATACAACATATATAAAATATATATAATATGGTAACATTTATGTAAACCTTGAAAGCAATGATATACAGGTTCTGGCAGCAGTAACGCCACTAAGTGTGTTTGGTAGGGTACATGAATACCTCACACAAGATGAACAGCAATTTGAACGTTTCATTTAAAATGTCATATGGTGTGCTTGAGTGTGATACTGTTACAGAATTACATGCTCATGATTTTGTAGTGAAAGATTTTTATTTAATAAAAAAGGGGCATTATTTGTTCTGGACCCTGTATATTGTTTTAAATGCTTGAATTTGTAGAAATAATGTTAAAAGCATGCATAGGAAATAAATACCAAATTCAGGATTGTGATTTTACCTCAGGAGAGAGGAGAATGGGATCAGGATATGATACAAAAGGGACTCAACTATATATGTAGTCTTTTTTCTTTTTTTTAAAAAAAGGCAGAATATTAAAGTACTGCTGGATTGGAGGGCCAGGGGTAGGATGTGGAGGTTATTTTGGTATTCTCTTGGTTTTTTAGTGGATTTAAAATGTTGATTTTTTAAAATTAATGAAAAAAAGTCCTTTCTTGATGAAGATATTCTACAATAAGATGTATAATTGAAATGAATGTTTTGTTAAGAGCATGGATGGGTTTAATCTCTTCCTCCTGTTCTATGATTGGTAGTGCTTAACTGTTACGGGTGTAAGAACTACAACTTAGCCCTGACTGGGTGGCTCAGTCTGTTGGAGCATCATACTATCCACCTAAAGGTTGCGGGTTTCATATGGTCAGGGCACATACCTAGGTTGCGGGAACCAATTAATTTTCTCACATCAGTGTTTCTCTTTGTTCCATATCCTCCCCCCTCCACCATGTCTCTCTCTCTCTCTCTCACTCACACACACACTTCTCCCACCCTTCCTTTCTCTCTCTCTCTTCTTGTCTCTTTCTCTCTTTAAAATCAGTGAAAATATCCTCAGATGAGGATTCAAAAAAAAAACTTATATGAGGTCTGTCTGGAAACAGACCAATGATTTGTTAATATAATGAGAACAGTTTGTGCAACATCAATGTAACCTGGCAGCCAAGGAGAGTGGACTGGAATGTGCATACATGAACAATGATGACATCACTGTACCAATCAGTAGGGGCAGTAGATGCTGTTGAGTGAGCATGGGTACTGTGTGGCCTCGCGTTCAAAATGAATGAGTGAGTAAAACAACAAATCTGCATCAGATTTTTCGTTAAGCTTGAACACTCCCCTGTGGAAACTATTCGATGATTCAGAAGGCTGCCCGTATGGACAGCTGGTGATTGGCAGCTTCATAACGATAACGTACCCCCTCCTCTTGTGCAGAGTGTTTTGGTGAAACATCAAATCACCCAGGTGACTCAGCCCCCCTACAGCCGAGATTTGGTGCCCTGCAACTTCTGGCTTTTCCCAAAACTAAAATTCAAGAGATTTCAGACTATTGATTAGATTCAGGAAAATAAGATGGGGCAGCTGATGGAAATTGGGAGAACTGGGTGAGGTCCCAAAGTCCCTACTTTGAAGGGGACTGAGGCTTCATTGTCCTATGGATAATGTTTCTTGTATCTTCTTCAATAAATGTCTTTATAGTACATGGCTGGATACTTTCTGGACAGTCCTCATGATATGTCCCACAGAAATTAAACCTTTTAACCAACTTAGGTTTCTAGGATATTTTTAAGTATTTTTATTTTTAAAGTAAGATGTAATGTTTTCTTTTTTGCCCGTTCACTTTTAATCCTTACTACTCTTCTAAATAAAGAGCAACCATGAAATAATTTCTCTTATCACTATTATTTACTCTTGAATCAGGCAATTTCACAACTATGTTTTGTTTTGGCCATAGATTATAACATTTTTAAATATTTCTATATGCATTTTAAACTCCACCTTAAGCTTTGTATTCATACTGTATTAAAATAGAATTCTTGAAAATGGACAGTATGTGGATTTTTAGATTTTGCAGTAGCATACATGTGTGAGAGTGTGTGTGTGTGTGTGTGTGTGTGTGTGTGTCATTGGTCAATCTTGAGGTATGATCTTAGCTTTATCTTAAGACATCTGCAGTTATATGATGTTCTCCAGAAGCCAGTTGTGCTTCAAGTTAGACACTGAAGTATGAGTTTTAATTACACTTATATATTTGACCTTTGAACTGCAAGAACTTAATAGTAATAGAAAAGTGAGTTTTAAAAGTTAATGGAAGTACTCTGGACTGAAATATATAAATGCTGCTGCTGGATTTTGTAATCTGTGATTGTTCTGTGCTTCATAGGGATCAAAAAGCTGTCATCCTCAGTTAAAAATGTTCTAACTTATGTAATGTGAACAAATTTTTTAAGTTTTCACTTTTATCTTTCTCCTAGGATTAATAAAGATAAAATGAAGACCATAATGAAACAGTGTATACTTAGTTCAGCAATTCTTACCTTGTAAGTATTAACTCAGAGTCACCCTACTATTACTATAAAAACTCACTGCTTAATGTCATTTTTTGCTTTAGTTCTGAATCTTTTTTTTTTTTTTTTACATTTCACTAGATTACACTTTAGACTCTGTGAATGCTTAAAATTTAGCTGTTAAACTTCCGAGAGTTGGGAAAAAGAGGAAGGTAATCCCTTTTCCTTCCTTTTATATATACATATGCACACCCTTTTCTTAGCATACAAAACAATTTTACCCTGATTCAGTTAACTATTGACAAATTAGTAAATTCTAAGGGAATAATTTAACAGGTTAGCTGAAATTAATATTATCCCCTTGAAAATTCTCAGATCCAGGTAGGTCATGGTAAATGCACAAGGTACTTAATTCCCTAAAAGTATTTGAGGCCCTATACCAAAAAGTTTCATTTCCATCTATTTCTTGAGCTAATTCTACATCTCTAAGTAAAAGAAACTTGATATTGAGGGATGGCCCTGTTTAATAGAACTTGTGATGCTTTTCTTACATTATCTTGTACCATTGCATTATTGACCCAGTAAATAATGCGTATATGTTGAAGAGTGACCTTATGATTATAGGTGCTCAGCCTTTGAACTCAGTCGGTAGTTGTTAGGGTTGAAATAAATTAAATATTGAAAACTTTTACTAATGAGCCAGTTTGAAGAATGGTAGCCGAATGTCACAGGTCACTTAGTTTTCTAATTTTTTCACTGGAAACATTTGCAAATCCCCAAAGAATCTTACATAATCCATGCTTGGGTTTCTTAATTGGTTCCTTGGAATCCAGCTCAACTTTTCTTCAACGTTAAGTCTTAGAAAAAGAAGTCTTTTCAATTGGTATTTCACCCTTACTATAGACTGGAGGGCAGTCCATTTTTCAAAAAGAAATAGGTATCATTTAACTTATAACATCATATTCTTAACCTCATTTCATTTCGTTTATAAACTTTCAAGCAAAAGGCCTGTCTTGGATACTCTTCAGTATATTTTATACAGGTCATTTGCAATATTTCATAGTTGGAATGCTTTCTGTTGTCCTAGGTAATAATGTGTGGAGTTCCCTTTAAGATGCAAAAATAGGACATAGTGACAATAGTCAGTGATTCTGTATGTATGTGCTCTTCTAAAGTTACTCACTTATGAAATGTAGGTGTTCCAGAAGTCGTGCAGTATTGGTGTTTCATATACATATTTGATGCTTTCAAAATTAAATAATGGTGGTGTTTTGGGTTCATTTTTACAAATTGAGTAGAGATGAAATATTTTTTGTTTTTTAATTTAAAGCTCTTAAACTTTTATTGCTCAAGAAAACATTAAAAAATAATCATTTCCTTTCTCCCACTTTTTCTTTTTTGAGCTATGTTTTGATTTTTCACACTACATTTTTGGGTACATAGACAAATTATATAACCCTATTATGTGAATTTAAAATAACTAAATATATCATTTTGTGCTAAATAAAATAATATCTTTAGTTGCATTGCCAGCAGCTAAGGTCATTACTTCATTGCTTCTATCTTTTTAATCTACAACAACAAAAATTTTAAGACATTGACTTTTTAACTAGGAAACAAGATAAGCAGAAAATTCATCATTTATTGCTATCAGTATTAGTAGTCATGATAGAACAAATTGCTTTGTAATTTCGGAGACTTAGTAAATTTGCCTGCTCTCAAGAACTGGGCTAGTAAAAGGAAATGACACATTATCAAGATAAGTTTTTAGAAATATTAAGTCAGCAATAGAATAGCAATGGCATGTAATCATACCATTCTGGAAAATATTGCCAGTTTTTGAATTATTGTAGTCAGTAGGGTAGTAAGTAATTGATGACAAATGATATAAAAATCTGTTGTTTTAAATAATGTAATTTTTTGGTATGCATCACTAGATATAGCTGAAATTTTTTCTAATTTTAATTTATTTGTCATGGAAATTTACTCGTGTGTAGGTCCTGTCTTCCAGTGACACGCATGGGAGTATGTAAATTATCTTGAATAGTATTATAATATGAATGTTGCTGGGAGAAAGATGTGTGCCAAAAAAGAAAAAAATAAATTGCTCTTCTGGCACTTGGATTAGTAGTAAAGGGTATTAAAATCCAAACCTCAAAAATTTAAGGGCGTTAGGTGCTGTTAGCATTTGGTGGTAAAGGTGGCTTTGCAAACTTACGTGATCAATTGATACTAATTAGTAAATATATCAAATCTTCAGCTGTATTTTGTTCTATGGTTTATGAACAGAGAGAAAGTTTAAAATATACTTCAGCTATTTTTCGGCCATTGTTCAAATAACTGCTGTTTTTGAGAATTTGACATTTAAACAAATACCAGGTGTTCCTGACCTCAAAGTCTTATATATTTGATATATATGTGTTTAACAGAATGACCGGGTTAAATCTAAGCTTTTATGTTTAATGCAAGGCTGTGTTTCAACAAAATTATAACCATAAAAATTACAGAAAGGGGATGGATTTATTGTTTTCTCAACCTGAACAACTTCTCAGTTCAGGAACAATGATTCAAAGAAGAATGATAAGGAATTTTTTTTATTTATGAAGTTATTTTGGATGTTTTCTTAGGAGAATGAAAAGGCAAAATTTAATAGCATAGATCTTGATTTAAGTAGGAAAACAAACAAATATAATGAATTCTAATTTTCAGTAATAATAGGGATTTCAACTTCTAAGCATAAATATAGTAGGTAACATCAATAAATTACTCAATGCAGTCTTGCCCTTTATCACTAATTTGTCTAAATATTTGAGTTTTCGTTATCTCCATGTAAAAACAAGAATAAACTGAATCTAGAATTGAAATAAATATATGTCCAGATGTTGGCAATCACACTTTTTTGCCTAGACTGGCATTTTCACTCTTCCTGTTATATCCAATAAATTTATTATAATCTTTTTCAGTTTCAAAAAACATATATGAATGACCCATGGAAAATAATGTGGGGATTGACTACGGGAGTGTAAGGTGGACTGGGTGGAGGAGGGCAAAGGGGTAAAAAATGGGACAACTGTAATAGAATAACAATAAAAAATTTTTTTTCAGTTTTCCTTAGTTTGGCTCTTCAAGTTGTTTCTTTATGCCCCTAGTATTTGCTGCTCTAGAGTCAGAACTTAAAATTGGCAGTTTGTCCTCTAAATCCTTAATAAGACAGCTTAGTAAAATACATTGACTTTTTCTAAAAGTAAATTTTTTAAGAATCTGTATTCATTTTACTTTAGTCCTCAGAGTATTAAAATTAGAACCATATTTATTTATGTTCTTATCAACCTTTTGTATTTCTTGGCTGACATGGTATATTTGTGATTTATTCATATCTAGAGAGTAAAATAAAAATTCAAAACCACAAAAATATGAATGTTTACCTTCTAAGTAGTTTAACTTTGTATATAAGGAAACTATTGTTAGAGAATCTAATAAAACGATAACATGATTTGGGGTGTTATATATCTCCTGACTTTTCTGGGATAAGTTGTCTTAAATTAAAATCCACTTCACACAGTTTCTAAGTAATCATTCGTTCATTAATCTCTCCATCAGAAAAAATTCAAGGGAGTATAGAAACAGTACAACTTTATATTCACTTAAAAACTAGGTTTTTTGGATTACAAAACTTTTTGGATTATATCTGAATATTATTTCATTGCATGCCTCATCTCAACACTGAATTTTAAATGTATCTTCTGTAGTTTATATAGTTTTTTATTTAATCATTTGTAGCCAAAAGATAAAAGTAAAAACACATTTTAATCTGTCACCTGTGAATTTTATATATTGGAAGTGTCATAAAATTTTCAGTTTCTTAATAGAGTAATGAAAAAATTACCATGTTCATTGAACTTACTTATTTTGGCCCCATAATTTAGGCTTTTGCTTAAAGATATTAAAGAATGGGCTAATTTAAAATGTTTTTTTAGGTATAATACAGGGTGAGGCAAAAGTAGGTTTATAGTTGTTCATATGGAAAATAATATAATAATTAATAAATAATACAAGAATAAACAGTAAAACTACTTTTGCCCCACCCTGCATATCATGACTTATATAGTTAGTATTCCACTGTTCTGATCAAGGATAGCCATTCTGTAGCCCAGGGGCTATATACATACAGCCAGCTCCTTAGAGTTTTGTGTGCAAAATTTGAAGCATACTTGAAGAAAGTAATTACTATTACAAACTGTGTTGACACCAAATAAAAAGGAAAATAAAGATACTTGAAAAATCTAAAGTAATATAGTGACACATAAAGGATACATCTAAACAAAATAGTTGAAATATTTTTCTGCTGTGTAAGAGAGATGTGCCTTGTCTATCTGGCTGGGTTTGCTCCATTGGAATCTTTCAATTTATTCATAATTTAAATCAAGAATTTCTATATTTTATTAAAATAAATCAAGAATTTTCATATTACTGAAATAAATTTTTCTACTAGTTTAATCAGACTTTGAAATAGAAAGTGGTTGTTTTTAATTATTTCAGTTAAAATAGATATAAAAATAGGAAAAATATCTTCCCCTGATGTTTATTAAAACATCAGTGATAAAATTACAGTATGTATTGTCACAGAAAGTAACAATCTTTAAGTGATGAAATTAAGATTAGAGAATTTATAGCATGTTTGTTGACAGGATTGATCCAGTAAAGAGGATAGTTACAGATGAAGGGGAGAGTGCTAGACGAATATCCTTCAGTAAGCAGGAGAGGATAAAGTCTAGTGTACAAGGGAAGGGATTGGTCTTATGGACAGTGATTGTTTTTCCATAATACAGAGAAGGAAGAGTTATGGGCACAGGTACATGTAGAGATAGTTGTAGTGGAAATTGGCAGAAATCCTCCTCTGATTGCTTCTGTTTTCTGGGTGAAAGTGAGAATCAATGGGGAGATACTGGAAATTTGAAGGGAGAGAAGAGACACACCTATCTGATACTTTTCTAGAAGAATGAGAGAATGAATGGACTGATGTTGCCAGATATTGAACCAATTTTAGGTATAAAAGATTTATAAAGTAAAATTATTTCTGTTCACAGATGACAGGATCTTTTATATAGAAAACCCTTGATTACACACACACATACAACTTACAACTAAGAAGCAAATTCAGCAAAGTTGCAGGATACAGAATCAACACTCAAAAATTAGTTGCATTTCTATGCACTAACAATGAACAATCTGAAAAGGAAATTAGGAAAATAATCCCATTTATAATAGCATGAAAAAGAATAAAATGCTTATCAATAAAATTAACCAAGACCATGAAAGACTTATACACTGCAAACTACAAAACATTGCTAAAAGAAGTTAGATAAATGGAAAGACATCCCATGCTCATATATTGGGATGTCTTAGTATTGTTAAGATGACAGTACTATGCAAAGTGCTGTGTAGAGTCAATGAAATCCCCATCAAAATCCCAATGACGTTTTTTGTGGAAATAGAAAACCCATCCTAAAATTAATAAGAGTCTCATGGGACATCAGGATAGCCAATACAATCTTGAGAAAGAACAGTGCTGGAGAGCTCCCACTTCCTGATTTCAAAACAATACAAAGCCATGGTAATCAATCAGTGCCATGGTATTAGCATAATGAGACACATAAGCCAACGGGACAAACTAGAGGTTCCAGAAGTGATGACTTCTGACAAGTGTGCCAAGACCATTCATTGGGAAAATGACAGTCTTCAACAGACGATGTTGGGAAAACTATATTCATCCACATGCAAAACAGTGAAAAAGAAGCTGGACACTTATACCGTATATAAAAATTAACTTAAAATGGATCAAAGACCTAAACATAAGAACTAAAACTATAAAACTCTTAGAAGAAAACATAGGGGAAAGCTTTATGACACTGGACTTGGCAATGACTTAGATATGACACCAAAAGCACATGCAACAATAACAACAAAAAGATAAGGTGGATTTCATCAAAATTTTAATACTTTTGTGCATAAAAGGACACTATCAACAGTGAAAACATAGCCTGCAGAATAGGAGAAAATACTTGCAAATCATACTTGTAAGGGATTAATATAGAGAATATGTAAAGAACTGTCTGTAACTCAACAAAAAACAAACAACCAAGTTAAAAAATAAGCAAAGGACTTGAATATTCATTTCTGCAAAGAAGTTATACAAATAGTCAATAAACACAGGAAAAGATGCTTAATATCACTAATTATTTGAGATATGAAAATCAAAACCACAATGAAGTATCACTTCACACCCATTAGGATGGCTATTATCAAGAAATGAAAAGAAAATAAGTGTTGGCAAAGATGTGAAGAAATGGAACCCTTGTGCATTGCTGATGAAGTGTAAAATGGTACAGCTACTGTGAAAGACAGTAGGGCAATTCCTCAAAACTTAAAAATAGAATTACCGTATGAAACTGATACTGCTTTTGTATATATACCCAAAAGAATTGAAAGCAGTACTTAGATTTGTATACCCTGTTCATAGCAGCATTAATCAGGAGATCAAAACAATCTAAATATCCATACAGAGGTAAATGGATAAACAGTATGTAGTACATGCAATTAAATACTACTCAGCCATGCAACGGAGAGTCTGATATATGCATCAGCATGAATGAACCCTGAAAAAGTTATGCTAAGTGAAATAAACCAATAAAAAGGACAAATATCATATGATTCCATTTATATGAGGTACCTAGAATAGGCAAAGTTAAAAAGACGGGAGGAAGGATGGTTTTGAGGGGTTGTTGTGCTGGGGCAATGGGTAGTTGGTATTTAATGGGTACAGTTTCAGCTGGTGTGGATGAAAAAGTTCTGGAGATGGTGGGTGGCGGTGATTGCACAACAGTCTGAATGGTCTTCATGACATAGAACTACTCTTTAAAATGGTGACATTTATGTTAGCTATATTTATAATTTTAAGAAAGATAATGGCATTTTTACTGTGAAGTTTTTTTTTAAGTTTTTAAAAACTTTGTATTTTCACTATTCACATTTATTTCTTTCAAGTATAGTACACTTGACTTAGTTTAATATAGAGTTAGCAAAATTTGAAAGGATTGGAATTGAAATGACCCAATTGATTTCTTCTTGATTCTGAAATAATCATTTAATGTATACATCTGTGCGGGATCAAAGAACAATATGTAATCTTGAACACTTATTTATTTCATGATTTTTTTTTGTCTCAATTTAAATGATTTTAAATTGTGGGAAGGGATTCTGTTTGGTACATTAGTGTATCAGTGTAACAACTGGGATACTGCCTGGCACCTAGTAGGTATTCAGTAACGTATTTGTTGAATAAAAATGTGTATATATAAATTTTGTATATTTTAAATTGTTACACTTACATTTTTGTCTGAAAAATGCATGTGGCTTCTGTCTGGAAAGGGTTTGAGGGGAGAAGATAGCAAGGACAGTTTCTTAATGAAATTGGTAAATACAAATAAGTAGTATTTTCATGTTATTGCAAACTTATTTTGGCTACACATTGAAAATTGTGCAGAAAAGTAAGACACTAATATAATAGTATGTGAAATATATGTTGCTTAGATAGATTAGCAACATACATTGTTTTAGTAATAGAAAAAATATTCACAAGAAAATTAATATAGACAATATGACAGTTGTGCTTTGTATAAACAATTAGATATTAGAAGGAACAAATTTCATTGCACATCACCTTATTCTGTAATAGAAGTATTCTAGCTTTAGCGTACTTGGTGAGAAAACTGAGGCAAAAGAGGTTGTCAAGATTTGTTCTAGAGTGGTAGCAGTTTTCCAGTATCTTTTTAGAGAGAAATAATTTCATTCCCAAAGCTGAATAAGTGGAAACTGTTTAGGAGTATATTTCTGTGCCTGGTAAAAAGTAGAGACAGGTAGGGGATAGGAAGATCAAGAGCCATAGGATTCCTGGGTTCAAAGTTAACTCATCTTTCCAAGCCTTCATATTCTAGAATTACTTCTTATATAAAGTGATATCCAATTTTGACTGAATAGCTATTCTTACAGGAAATAAATGTTGAGGGTTTTTAGACACGTTATCATAAGAAAATTACTTTATTTTGGGTCTTTTGTATATTTTTAGTATTAAAATATTTCATGTGACTTCTTTAGAGAGTATATTTTCATTTTGCTGGCTCAAGTTTATTTAAACTGAGCTCTTGCATGTCATTTTTTATTTTTCCCTTTGCATAAAGTCTTACTTAATGAAGATGTCTTTTGAAAGCTGTACTTTAAGGAATAAAATGCTGTTTGTAATTTATGTTTTTACCAGGTTAAGGCCAAATTTTATGAATTTACTTAACTTATTATAAAAGGAAAACTAATATATTTAATATATTCAAAAGTTTGATTAAATATTTAACTATTGACTTACTAAGTTAACACAGGAAAAAATGCTTTTCTTTTCCTCATATTATGCATTTTTCTGTTCCTACTCTGTAGCAATGCGCTTTACACATAGTAGGCTTTTCTTAAATTTTTGATGTAGAAATAAATTATTATGTTACTTAAAAGCTTCTAAGAAACAACGAATTGTGCATACTATGTCAATGTTAAAGTCTTTAAACATGAGTTTTTAAATGGTTTTATCCACTTTTTTCCTAAAAGAAAAAAAAATTTGTATCTTTAGGTGATAATGTGTGTTTATAAAAATAAAACCTTGGAGTAAAGTAGCAGCACATAATGGTTTGTGGGTTTTGAAAAGGTGCAGGCCATATTGTGCTGCCTCAAAAATACAAGGGTCTGATCTTCTGAAGAAAATGCATTTCTTTTTATTCATAGCTCTTATGATAGTGATGTCAACAGTGCCTTAGCAGCACGTAAATATTGGCGTTAAGATTCTAAAATTATCTCCAGTATTAACTGTGCTGCTGAAGTAAGGTTGGCCATGTTCTACAGTCATATTTTAATATGTATTAATATTACTAATGTACTTTCTGTTTTATTGATAATATATTTTCACTATTATTGATAACCTTGTTTCATATGATTCTATAAAAATAAGTACTTTTCAGATGTATTGTGTATATTAAAATAGTATAATTGCAATTTAATTGTTGAATACCATTAAAAGTTTATTGAAAGAGCTTATACATCAAATTTATCTTAGGGCACATTTATATTCAATGTAAATAATCAGATTTTTACTTAACAGAACTATTCATTTTCCATTGTTTCTCTAGTAAAATGAAATTACTTCAAAGACACTTGCATTATCTCACAGTTAAGTGTACATTGTAAAATATCTATTTTGGTCAGAACTTAGAAGACTGTTTAATAATATTACTAAATATTTCCTTATAAGGGAAGGGGGAAAGTAGTGAAACATGTGAATTAAATTCCTGAAATCCTGTGTCTCAAAATGCACTTAATCATAATTTTAAAGGTAGAAAACATCTTACAGATGACCAACCTCTTCCTTGGGTAACTCAGGAAACAGAACTCAAATTAAGTAATTTACTACATATGACAAATTAGTATCTCAATCCTATGCCTTCTAACTTGATGCGCTCATATTTTTTCTTGTTTTTATTTAAAATTTTTAAAAATTCTTAGCTGAAGATTTTTGTTTAACCAGCTGAAAATATGAAGACCTCGTTTGCTTTTTTATAACCTAACATGTAACTTCAGGGTAAGGCCAAAATTACTGTAGTTACTAATTTTATAGATGTAAGCAGTGTCAAAAATTTTAATTACAATATGAAGGAAAATTTTTTTTACCTTTGATTTCTTATTTGTTGGTGTTTTATTAAGCCATTCAATTGATGTTCAGGATAAAATGAGTGTGTGTAGTGTGCCATACTTGGGGTCATATTTCCTGCCAGAAATATATTTCCCTTTTCTATATAAGAAAGCAGAAAAATCTACAAAATAAAAGCAGTTCTTAAGAAATCATTTGCAATTATAATTGCCAATTTTGCAAACCCTAAAAATGTATCAGATGTAATTTAAAGAATTGTATTCAAGGATCTTCTATTTAAATTCTAATTTGAAGTAAAGAAAATATTATATAAGACAAAGCTCTCATTTTTTAGAACAATCTCACACTTTTTTTCAGCAATTTTTTTTTTTTCAAAATAAAGAATACACCATATTGTTAGAATTAAATGCCAGCTTTTACATGGAAATAGTATTGTCTGGTGCTTTTAGAAATCATTAAGCTCTTAACTTGTTTTGTTTATTTCATTTCAGCCATTTTATGAAAGATCATAACAAATACATGATAGTTTCTGGTTTTCCCAAAAATATTCTGAGGTCTAACTCATAAATGCTTAGAAATATCTACTGAATGAATGACATATTGATAGCTTGTCTAATATTTTCCAGAACAACCCAGGAATTAGATTCCTTTTTTTGCTTTGTTTTTGTTTTTCTAAATGTATTCGAAGTCAAAGTTTTGGAAATTACAGTCAGTCCAATCTGCCTTCTAAATGACAGGGAAAACTTGGATTTTACATTTACTAGGTCAATTTTTATATCTACGTGCTTCAGGTGTGAAGAAGGACTGTGGGAGGCTATTACAGCTAAAAGAAAACTTTCTTTTCTTAATCCTAAAATAGATTAAAGAAAAATTGAAATACTAGGAGAGTAAGACAATGTTGCATTTAAATTTATTGTAACAGTATGCAGCTTTTTTACAGTCTTTGATTAGAAAAGAGGAAATGGCCTGTCAATACCTGATGAAACACATTAGGTAACTCAACAGGGCTGCAATTTTATTTGTAAAAGTTAATATACTGTCATCTTTGTGAAATTTTGAAACACATAAAGAACAAATAGTAAAATAAAATACTAATCTTAATTTGGCTATTTATTTTGCAAGGAAAAAATTGTTACATATTGCTATATATTGTTTTCATTTTTTCCATCCTTGGGGAAAAATCCTAATCTTTTTTATTCAGGTTTCTTTTTACGTTGATGTTAAATAATTCCAATATCGACCATCTTAAATCTGTTATTTGGAGTATAGATTGAGTTTGGCACTAACTCAGAGGACTGCAGGCAAGTGTCCAGGAATCAGAGGAATATTTTATTCAACAATTCTATTTGCACCCTATATTCAAATGCAAGTCTCTTAAGATCACACATGTTGATACATGATAGTAGATTTGAAAATTTGGCTATAGACTAAATTCCATATTCATCTGTATATTCTTTGGTTGTTACAGAATTACGGGTGTTTTAAGCCACTTAAGTATTTTCGATACAAGCCCGGATTAGTCATAATTGGATTAGCAAGATTATATTTTTATAAACTATGACTCTAAATTAATGTATTTATTTATTTAAAAGTTGACATTCTAATCAATTTCTTTTCCTTTTGCAGGTGGATATTACTATCCCATATTCATGGAAAAAGTTTTTATTCTAAGTGTTGTTTCTCACTGAGTATTAACAAAAGGGAGAAAAATTAATGTCCTAAAGGTTTGA
Source organism: Mormoops blainvillei (assembly GCA_004026545.1). NCBI lineage: Eukaryota > Metazoa > Chordata > Mammalia > Chiroptera > Mormoopidae > Mormoops > Mormoops blainvillei. The sequence continues at coordinate 646,029 of PVJD01000003.1, read as the reverse complement.
GATTGATTTGGCACTAGTAAGTATTTGGACATATTACTTGCATATCTGGGAGAAAAAATAGACCATCATCAGTACATTTCCAGCTAAAACTTACTTTCTTACCTCTTATCAAGGGAATTTTACAATTTACAGTCATAAAACAGCTCCTGTTTGAGTGCTAATAACTTGAGCCCCTTTAATACAGAATTAACTCCTCTACCGGAAAATTTTGAAGTTTATGTTCTTTATTTATAAAATACATCTCATGGATTTCTGATGTCTTTTTTTTTTTTTTTTTTGGCTATATGCAATAAAGAAAATATTGGCAAAATAAATGTTTAAACTATTTCTGCTAAAATTACTGTATAAGACAAGTTAGTTGCTGGGTTTTGGGTTTTTTTGTTTTTGGCTTTGTTTTTTTTTTTTTGCCTTAATTATACTGAAATTAAATTCAACATTTATTTCTCTTTGGGTCTATTTCTTGATTATTAATCATGCAATTTATACAGAAACTTCATGAGTAGTACACTTAGGTTAGCATATTAATGAGCACAAGTCCCCTCAATTCAATGGGATTTTGAATAATCTGATATTTATTGTTTTCTTATGATTGAACTTTTGTGTTTTGAAAAAAATATGTAAACTGCTTGGAGAATCTTGTCATTGTTTATATTTATCTTCTGCTATAATGTTAGATTTTGTCTGAGAAATTGTTCTGAGGGGAAAAATTTTAAGCTACATTTATACTAAATGTTCCTCAAATTAAGTTGTTTTTAAAGGTATTCTATGTTATCTTTGCTTTATAACTTGACCACTAGCATGGATTATTCTGTTAAAGAATATCTTTAGAAAGTGGTAGAAATATTTAATCACTCCAGAGTTTGCTTCCTTCCACATATTATTTTATAATCTTTGGGAATGCTTATTTTTATTAAGTAACATTTTTGAGGATATAAGTTCATACAGTACCACTAAAACTTTTTCTGGACTTAATGCATATGATAGTAAACTGTGGAGTTTTTTTTAAGTTCCCATGTGAACAGTTTAAAATACCATTTTAACTTGAAGCAATGAAGGTAGACTATTTGTTTTTCGGTAGTATACATTTAGAAAGTTTAAGTACATCATTTCTTAAGAAATTTGTAAGTTTTAACATAGTCTGTGCAGGTTTTTATATTTGTTAATATTTTCATGAATGTATTTTCTGGCAATGTGAAAATGCTAATGTTGGAAAAGAGCATTAAAAATAGATTTGGAACATTAACATATAGAAGAAAGGTACAAATTTATTTATTCTGTGTAGGTGCTGAGGATCAGTGAACAAAACAAATTCCAGCCCTCATGGGGCTTGCAGTCTTGGGAATGAGAATAGACAAAACTGATAGGTAACTATCATATCAGATGGTGATAGTAAGTTCTATTGAAAAATATAAACCAACAGATGATGTGAAGTGTTTGGAAGGCAGGAGAGAGATGTTTTTAAGTAGTGTTATGAGAAAATGCCTCAGAGATGACATTTGAACAAAGATCTAAACATTAAGGGAGCAAACCATTAGATTTGTTGGGAGAAGAGCCTTTCAGGTAGATGATACAGCAACTACAAAGACCTTGAAATTGAAGCATATGACTCAGATGCAAGGTTAATAAACCTCCTTTTGAGTCCATTTAGAACATAAACAGTGTTTGAATGGTTGGTTAATAGATATTTGTATCATCATCAGGTTTTTGCAAATTGTGCTTTGATGACCCTGAAACAGTTTTCCATTTGACCAGTTTAGTCAAAGCAAATGGCTCCAAGGGACACTCAGAACTTGTTTATGTTTGTCATTTACCCAAACATTGCCTTCGACACCTCTATTCTTGGAATTAATTGCTGACATAGTTAAGTACTTCATTATTTCTTGCTTATTCCTATTCTGTATCATTTTAGCTAAGGAAATCTTTGCCTGAAATCGCTTCCTCTGCTACAGTATATCTCACTAATTTAACCTTCCTCAAATACTGCTTTTTATTGGATAAAATTCAGACTCCTTAGCTTGTACCTCATGATCTTGCCCCAAGCCTTCTTTTCTAAAGTTTTTCCATTTTTCTTCAAGTGAACTAGTCCTGATATATGTTTTTCTATCTCTCCACCTTTATTTATGCCATTTCACTATCCCAGTTCCCCCCCCAACTAATGTCTGTACATTTTGAAAAATCAGGCCAGACCTCTAGTGTGTGCTGTTTCCTGGCTTTAACAGTCTGGCGTGATTCCTCCTTCCCATGGTAGGAACAACTTATATTCTTATTTCTTAACCTTGTTCTCTAACTTAACACACATGAGGAGTCTAACACTTTTATCATTAGTCGTACCTCATATATTCATACATATTAACCTTTAAAATGTATTAACAATAGGAACAAAAATTCCAAATTTAAGAAACAAAAATGAAGAAAAATCAGGTGGATTAAGACATCCAGAACTTCAAAACACCAGCCTAAATATCAACCCAAAAGTCAAATATTAATTTTATGCTGACAAGTGATATAGTTGATTTTTTTTCTGTTATATGAAAAACTGTCTATTTCCTATATTGTGAATTGGCCATAATACATTTTAAAGATTTTAGCACATTAAAAGAATAATGAATTATCTATTTCAATTGTCTAATATTGTAAAAGCAATTAATAAATATACTCTTCTAAGAAGTAGTTCATGTGTTTATTATAGTGTTTATAATATTAAAAGATTGGAAGAGTTCTTTAAGTGTCTGACAAAAGGCTGATTAACAACATGTTGAATGGAATACTGTTCAGCTATTCTAATTAATGTAATTATATTTAAAGAGCTAGAAAGTTGTTCATGATTAAGTGAAAAGGTTACCAAATAGTATGAACAGACTAATTAGAAGAATACATTTGCTAAATTGTTATTATTACTGGTTTACAATGTATGTGAGATAAATCTCACTAGAGTGAGGTGGGGGCATACCATTAATAAGCATGTATGATTTTTGTGAATGAGGAAAAGTTTGTTTCTTTTGAAAAGGAGAGTGAGAAATCCTTGAAAAATATTGATAAAAACAAACAGTTATTTGAAGCAGCCTTACCACAACATAATCACCCTCTTTGGAAATATGTAAATGGAAATCTTACTTGGTTCAGGAACTGTGGAAGTGATAATGAAGGATTTAATTATGGGAAGAACTGAACAGATAATTTCAAAAATTAGATATTTCAAAAATAAAATCATTTAAAAATATGCTTCAGGGGAGCAGTCTACTCTCTGTTCTCTCAAAGGAGTGTTAAAAAGGAATTCTTGAATTTGTTAACAGGTTTTGTTGTTTCCGCACTCTTCCAGCCCCCAGAACCTTTCTCCCAGATCCCCTTCTTAAGTATAAGAAATAACTTAAGTATAACAGCTTAAGTATAAGAAAGGGAGTAGTAGATAAATATTTTAATTTTGAAACTATAAATTATGTAAAGAAAAATCTGGTTTATAGTTATATTTAATAGCATAGTGAAACTGACTTTTAGATCTAAAATTTAAGAATTTTTTTTCTTTTTAAAAAATTTGTTATAATTTTTTCCTAGCATAAAAGTAATACATAGGCATAGAAACCTTGGAAAAGGAAAAAGAATTCTATTTAAAAACCATGGTTTTGCCACCCAGTGTCAACTATTAATAGGTTTCAGTTGTTCCCTTTCAGGAGTGTCCAGCCTTTTGGTGTCTCTGGGCTACAGTGGAAGAATTATTTTGGGCCACATATTAAATATATTGTGATATGTAATCACAAAAAAATCTCATAATGTTCAAAGTAAATTTACAGTTTTGTGTTGGGCCACATTCATAGCCATCCTGAGCCACATGCAGTCTGTGACCCCTAATCAGTTGGATCAGCAATTATTTTTCTTAATCCAACATATAACTATGCCAGGGACTAGAACAGGCACCTCCCTCTGGAGAAGAGATACCGAGTTTACTTTGGCTAAGAAATTTTTTCTTTACATTTATCTAAAATATAAAAATACCATGAATTGTAGAATTTGTTCCATAATATTTTACTGTAAAAATGCCTAAAACTTCTCAAGATGCGTTAGTAAGCTTGAGCCTACGAGAATATGCATCTTGTTTACCTTGTGGTTTCCTCTGCCAAACTTGCATGTTATCCCCAAAAGTACCTTTCTGTAGTGTGAGAAGCATTCTGATGCAAGGGAAGTCACTAAAGGGTTTTTAAACAGGAGAGCAAGAATAACTGCTGAAAATATGTACTGCTCAAGATTTGCTCAAAGAGCGAAATCTAAGATCAGTATGAGTTTGTTTTCTCTTTTGTACCCCAAATCATTACATCAAACTTATCAAAAAGCTGAGCTCTTCTGTAAGTGTGGAATTTATATTTGATATTAAAAAAAATTTATGAATAATTATGGATATTTCAGTTCAAACATGGCTATGGCTATCAAAATGTAAACATGACACAAATATGAATTCATAGTGTATGTATGACCTGTTACAGTGACCCATTTAGAATGTAAGCCAAAATGGTATGTCAGAACCTATTTTTCTCATGTGCTAATGTTTTATAATTTAAAACTCTTAAGAACTAGTTTAATTTAGAAAGGCAATTTTAGAATCCACAAACTTGGCTAATAGAATAAAAAACTAATATTTCGGAGTCTAAAAATCTGAAGTGTCTGTCATCAAAATGGGCCTATAGTACAGATTTCAATTCAGACCCTGTTATGCCACTTTTGTCAGCATTTTAGTGAGTATTGCATCCTTTGAAAAAAAATAGGAGAAATTCCCAAATAGGTTATAGACAAACGAGGTCCATAAGAGTTATTGTACCACATTTATATAGGTGATTCTTAGAGTATTAATGTCTGAAACTCAAGGAATTAGGAGCTTTAAAAATTGGTGACTTTTTCTACAAAATTCTACATAGTTATTTTCTTCAGGAAAAATTTGTGATCATTTTATAATACTTCCTGTATTCATTAAGAAAACACATTCCTAAAAAGAAAAAAAAGTCCTTCATTATAATCTTCCTTACTGTTAACTATACCAGATGGTCTTGGTCTCTGGATAGCCAAATTAGATAGATTTAATGTGCAGCTTAGGTAAATGTTTGACAGATTTTAAAGCTAGCATGAAAAATTCATTTATTCAGGTTAACTTATTACCATATGCTAATAAATACCTGTTCCCCCAAACCATTGTTCATTGGAAGTCTTGGTGTATATGGCTCATGTGAGGCTATGCATGGAGTATGGATGTGAACTAACTGGATGGTGAAAAGAGAACTGAAAAAAACATGAGGTGTTCAAATGTATTATGGAGTAATTGAAAAAGAAAAGACTTGTTTATTCTGTATTGCACTGGATGACAAAACTGGCGAAATTGAGTTTTAGGAATGCAAATATGAACTCTTAAAAGAAGTGTTTCATACCAGCTGGATGTGTGCATTAGACCACTTTACCAAGAACGTAGAGTGAAATAAGAGGGAGGAAGTAAAATTTAAATACATCAGCTTAAACAAATCCTTGCTTTTAAAATGGTGCTAACAAAGAACATTTTCTTTCCTTTTTTCCTCTAGGTTTTTCTTTTTTTTTTTTTAAGATTTTATTTATTTATTTTTATAGAGGGGAAGGAAGAGAGAAACAGAGGGAGAGAAACGTCAATGTGTTGTTGCCTCTCACATGCCCCCTACTAGGGGCCTGGCTCACAACCCTAGGCAGGTGCCCTGAGTGGGAATCAAACCAGCAACCCTTTGGTTCGCAGGCTGATACTCAATCCACTGAGTCACGCCAGCCAGGGCCTTATTTTTTAATTATATTTTATTGATTATGCTATTATAGTTGTCCCAACTTTTCTCCCTTGGCTCCCCTACACCCAGCAACCCCCACGCAGTCCCCATACCACTGTTCATGTCCATGGTCGCATGTGTAAGTTCTTTGGCTACTTCATTTCCTATATTTTACCTCCCCGTAGCTATTCCATCACTACCTATTTGTACTTCTTAATCTCCTCGCCTCTTCACTTATTCCCCCCTAGGCCCTCCCATCTGGCAACCATCAAAATGCTGTTCTTACCCATGATTCTGTCTGTTCTTGTTTGCTTAGTTTGTGTTTTAGATTCGATTGTTGATATGTATTTATTGACATTTTATTCATAGTTTTGATCTTTTTGTTAAATAAGTCCCTTTAACATTTCATTTAATAATGATTTGGTGATAATGAACTCCTTTAGTTTTTTTCTTGTCTGGGAAGCTCTTTATCTGCTCTTTGATTCTAAGTGATAGCTTTGCTGGGTAGAGCAATCTTGTTATATGTCCCTGCTTTTCATGACTTTGAATATTTCTTACCAATCCCTTCTAGCCTACAAAGTCTATTTTGAAAAACCAGCTGACAGTCTTATGGGAACTCCTTTGTAGGTAACTATATGCTTAACTCTTGCTGCTTTTAAGATTCTCTCTTTATCTTTAACCTTTGGCATTTTAATTATGATGTGTCTTGCTTGGGGTGGGCCTCTTGTGTCCATCTTGTATGGAATTCTCAGTGCTTCTTGGACTTGAATTTCTATTTCCTTCACTAAATTAGGGAAGTTTTCTTTTGTTATTTTTTCAAATAGATTTCCAGTTTCTTGCTCTGTTTCTTCTCCTTCAGGAACCCCTATGATGTGAATGTTGGAATGCTTTAATTTGTCCCAGAGGCTGCTTATACTATCCTCATTTTTTTTTTTTTCTTCTTGTTCTGATAGGTGATTTTTTGTTTCCTTATGTTCCAAATCATTGATTTGTTTCTCGGCTTCATTCACTTTACTGTTGCTTCCCTGTAAATTGTACTTTATTTCAATTAGTGAATACTTTGTCTCTGACTGGATGTTTTTTATGCTGCTGAAGTCCTCACTAAGTTCATTGAGCATCATTATAACCAGTGTTTTGAACTCTGCATCTGAGAGATTGCTTATCTCCATTTTGTTTAGTACTTTCTGGAGTTTTGATCAGTTCTTTCATTTGGGCCATGTTTCTTTCCTCATTTTGGCAGACTCCTTGCCTTGGTAGCATGGCCTAATGTAGTAGGTGTCCTGTAGGATCCAGTGGCATAGCCTGTTCAGTCACCCAAGCTGGGTACTCAAGGTGTTTCTTTTGTGTGGGCTTAGTACACTTTCCTGTTGTAGTTGAGCCTTGATTGCTTTTGACAGATCAATGGGAGGGAGTTACCCAGGCCAGTCATGTGCAAGGACTGGCAGTGACCATTGACCACCAGCCTCCGCTCTCTATGGAGAATCAGCTGTGCTGGGGGAAGGTGGTGGTTCTCTAATGTGGTCTGTAGCTGTCCTCTCGGTACACGGCCCTGGGGTTTCCCAGCTGGTGCAGGTCAGGGTCAGCCCCCATCTGTGTTTGGCCCAAGGCAACCCTGCCTGAGCTGTAAAGCAATGTGGGATGGCTGCTGCTTGTGAGGGGCTGGCAGATTCCCAGGCTAACCCAAGCTCTTAATCTAGGCTGCTAGTGCCCTTGTCTGGGTCCACTTAGCAACAGGTACTGTGTCTGGTAGCTCACTGAGGCTAGCTGTTACTTGTTTGAAAGGATTTAGGAAATTGTGAATCATGAGCCAAGACCAGCCATTAATATGGGAAAGCTATGTTAACAGCTGTAAGCTGGGTGGAACCAAGCATCAGGGGATCTCAAGGGCTGGGCAAACAGAGTTAGCCAGGTTGATGGAGTATCAGATATGATTCCCCCTGGTGGCTCTGTGGCTGTGTGGGGAGGGTTCAGAAAGGAATAGTGGCCTCTGCCTGCCTTTCTGTCTGGGAGAAAGCTGTCCCCCAGCTCTTGCCTTGATGCCAGACCCTTCACCTCCTTCCTGTGTGTCCTTGCCACTGATACCTTTCAAGCTACTACCGAGGTGCTGGAGCTCAGAGGGAATGAGTCAGAGTAAGTTCATGTGTAGGTTCTTTAAGAGGAACCACTTGGGCCTCCATAAGTTTCTTCCACTGACTCAATCCCAGTGGTTTTTGCAGCCAAAAGTTATGGTGACTTATCTACCTTGTACTGGGACTCTGGGCTGGGGGCTGGGATTCCTCATTCCCAAAATATTGCTCCCAAATTTTTATTGACCACACGTTGATCTGGGACCTGCCTGTTCCACATCTCCTCCCCTCCTACCAGTCTGGATGGATATGGTTTCTTTAATTCTGTAGCTGTCAGACTTCCATTCAGCTCGATTTCTGATGGTTCTCAGTGATGGTTGTTCTGTAATTTAGTTGTAAGTTTCATGTGATTGTGTGAGGAGGTGAACCATGTTTACCTATTCCACCACCTTGACCAGAAGCCAACACTGCTCCATTTTCAAAGAGCAGTTTTTTACTGAAGGCAATTATATGGAGACTTCTGGACTTTCTTTTTGTAATAGGATAGTTTTTACTGAAAGTAACCATTGTTGTAGCAGGACTGACAGTATCTACAGAAGGTACTTAAGAAGTTCAAGATCAGGGTTTCCAGGAGCATATGTTACTTGTCCTGGAACTATGAAAATGTTAACATTTTCATTAAGCACTAGAGTTGGAACATTTTTTTAAATACTAAAAACTTTTTTATAAATTGGCATTTGTTTTCCAGGAGGGTTACTATTTGAAGGCTCGTGAACAAATCCAGCATAGAACTGTATCATTAAGTTTTCATCTTCCTCTTAACACTTCAAATGAAAATAAAGTTGAAGAGTTTGGATAAACCATGCACATACAAGGTGCTCAACTAATTATTAAATGGGGTATTCCCAGGAACACCAATCTCACTCTGAAATTGGCAGTAGGTCTAGCTGATTCTGGCATCAAATATGTAGGAAATAATCATTCTATATATCTTTACCAATTTTTGAATTCAAATCATTGCTGAGACTTGATAAAACAATGTTACTACTTGGCCGAAAAGACAATTTTTATGACATCTTTAAATTCAGGCATCTTAGTTTTCAAGCACTTTTCACATGTCATGACTGGAAATCAAACCCGCGACCTTTTGATTTACAGGGTGATGCCCAAGCAACTGAGCCATACTGGCCAGGGCTATATGAGATTCTTGATATGAGAGAATTGTAAATACAGTAATGAACATCAGCCCTGACATGTGTTAATGTTTTTTTTTTGTCCCTCTGGCAAATAAAACAATACATTTTAATTTATTTTTAGTGGTTATTTTAGTGAAACTGACCCAAATTAATCAAATCAAAACATTTTAAATAGCTATCCCATAGATTGTTGATGACCTTTTTATTTTATTTTATTTTTAGACAGAGGGGAAGGGAGGAAGAAAGAGAGGGAGAGAAACTGTGGTTGCCTCTCGCGCTCCACTCACTGGGGTTCTGGCCTGCATCCCAGGCATGTACCCTGACTGGGGAATTGAACCGGTGACCCTTTGGTTCTCAGGCCAATGCTCAATCCACTGAGCTACATCAGCTGAGGCAGATTGTTGATGACTTTTTAAAGTGCATATAAAGATTTTTCAAGCTTTAGGTGCTGTTATTAGTGATAGAAATAACTAACACATTGATTTTTAAAAAATCTTTTGCCAGATAACTTATTTAACAACTCATTTTATTCTCTTAATCACCTAATGAGGGAGGTACATCATTATCCTTATATGTATGGAAACTAAGTCACGGGGAAATAGCATGCCTAATATCACAAAACTAGTAAGTGGAGTCAGTATTCAAGCTCAGGTGGTTTGATTGCAGAGCTTATCCACTTTGTAATTATATCTACATCCTCTGTCCTATAGCCAAGAAGAGATAGGAGAGACAAAATTAACAAATACTAAGCCATAAAATGCTCAGAATAATAGTGATAACTTGCAAAGAATGTCTTAAAGATAGGTTTGTATTTGGTAGCCCTGTACCAAGCACAAATTATTTTCTCAGATATTCTATGATGGTACTACTTGGCCCACTGCAAGGAGGCATGCTCTTAGAAGTGTTTCAGTAACACTGGACATGGGTGTTTATGTGTCCGTGTCTTCCTGTGTGTATGTATGGTCCATGGATATACCTATTCAGTCAGCTCTTAATGTAATAGTCATCCCCTGAGAAAACTGCCCCTGCCTAACTGTCCAGAGTAAGTAACACAATCTGGAGGTCATACTTGGTTGTATTGTTTTGAAGGCAATTACAGCATCAAACATTGTCATCTCATTTAAGCACACTGTCTCTCTTTGGAAGCTCATCAAAATCTAAGGGAAAATGGACCTTTTGTAACTAAAAGTCTGCAGACAAACTACAAATCTCAATTGTACACTTATTTTGGAGATTAAGCTATCAGATACACAATTTTTTTTTTAAGTATTTCCTGTTGAAAAATTGGACTTCTGGCAAGGCTTAATAATCATTAACTTCATTGTGTCTCATAGAGTATTTCCAGGCAGGAAAGTCAGAAATATTCTCAAATATTACCTCAGAAGAGCAGCTTCCTCCCACTGCCTCCATAATACACATAGAAAATTAACTACCTTTTCTGTATTATCACTCTTATAATAGTTTTATTATTGCTTACGATATAATTATTTTCATCATCATTATTATTATTATTTTATTATTAGCCTGTAAGCCTAATAGGCTTAAGCCCAGAGACTGTTAGCACATTTGGTAACTAAGTGTAGCTGATGACCTCACATAGCACTCAGTAATATGTTAGTTCCCCTGTTACAGAATACATATGACACCAATTTTGATATGGCTACTCAAAACAACTCACTGATCAGATAGCCAGAAATTAGATCTTATTTTTCAGTGGAATGCACCTAGCCTCAATTAACTCAACTCTATATTGGTCACCTATATCACAACCACACTGAAGGCTTAAAAGGAATGAGAAACATGAAATAGTACTTGCCAGGTAATATAAAGTTTCATATGTAAAGTAAGTGTGAGTCCCTTTATTTCTCAATGAGATGATGTACTAGTTAAGGAATAAAGAATTTCACAGCATATTTCTTATCTAATTGAGGAACTTTGACAATATATCTGATATAAGTCTTAAGAAAAATTGTGTCTAGCAGAGTGAAATGGATTCCTAGATGTTTTTGCTAAGAAATTATACAAAACCACTGTGGAGGTCAATTCCAGTTAGCTTTGTAACCATCTCAATAATTCGGAATTTTTTTAAGTATTAAATACTTTTAAAAGTGTTAAAACTTTTTAATGGCTATTTTTTTATGCCTTATCCATGGCATTCAGATGCTTTGCGCTGCACTGGGGAATCATCTGGCTTCTGGGCTCTGCTTCTGTTTGGGTGACCCAAAGATATTCTCAAATGAACTGACTCTCTAGCCTTCATATCCTGCCTCTTAGATCTATTTCACATGGTGGCCGCTGTTGCTCTCCATAGTTAATTCCTCCCAAATTAGACATGAACCACCTGTCAGTATTTGGGTATTTTATAGTTAGCAAGTGTATTCGTAGGTAATTTACCTGATTTGTGTACTACATTAAAATTATTTTTATTTTTAAGAGTTTTTCTAAATTAACTCTTCACTGCCAGAAAATACTCATTACCCTCATTTATAGACAGTGAAAAAACGTGAGATATTGTTGCATTAGAATAGGATTTTGACATCAAGATTTTAAAATGTAACACATGGCACAGTGCCAACACTCACCTTTAGCCAGACAATTGCTCAGTTAAGTAAATCTAGAGACCTGTGAAAGAAAGCATGAGAATAATAACATTATCTTAAAATCTCATCTTCAATCCAGACCTGCATAAATATTAGCATTGGAGAGGGCTAAAGAGGTTGAAAATTACTTTTTTTTGGTTTTGTTCCCTATTTTACTATACTCTTTTTATATGAAATGCTATTTATATTTTCATAATTTTAATTCATTTGTACAATATAATTTTACAATTTGCTTATTTGATATATAATTTCAAATAATAAAATTTCCTTACAGATAACATTAAAATTAAAACATCTGATATAGCAGATATCTAATAAATATTTAAATTAATATTGAATGAATTAAAAACTGATTTACTTAACATGGTGGCTTATAAGGTAAGTCAGAATTTTTAGGATTCTGTTACCAGCAAGTCTTACCATTTTAGTCTTTATGTTTTCAAAGTATGTACCTTTAGTATTCAGTGTTTTTATATTTAATTTTTCATAGGTGAAAAGAGGGAAGTCCTAACAGAAACAGTAAAATGAACTTTTTAGATTAAACATTTTTAGGCTACGCTTTTTGTTTTGTTGTTTGCTCCTGTGGAAAAGAAATTGTTCTTACAAATGCATGTCTAAAGAAATAACTGAGAGTTAGGATTTGTGCAAGAATCAAGAATAATGTGGAAAGCCAAGTAAGTAATATAAATTAGAAGTGAAAATGTCCATTAGAGACCCTGGCCCAGTTGCTCAATTGGTTGGAGCATCATCCCAATACACCATGTAGGGGATTCGATCCAGGGTCAGGGCATATAAAAGAATCAACCAGTGAATGCATAAATAAGTGGAACAACAAATTGATGTTTCTCTCTCTCTCTTTCTCTAAAATCAATAAATAAATTTAAAAAGGTTTTTAAAATATGTCCATTAGATTAATTTAATGATTCTAGACATGAGAATCTATAATTTATTGTCTATTGTTATCATTTTTAAGTCTCAGGCAATGAAACTTCTGTCATGTTAGTCTCATTCAGTAATGCATGTACAGCTATTGTTTTATTCAATTAAGTCACTTTGTTCAAATGTACTTGACTCTGATACTAATCTCTTCCATGTATTCAATATACATTTTATTAAGATAGCAAACATGTAAGAAAAGCTAAAATTTCCTCACTGGTTTAGAAGACCATGAAATGAAGCAGAACAAAAAGCTGTAATGCAGTAAAATAAAATTTATATTTGTGAATATTATGCTAAAGAAGTGTTTAGGTGGCTTGGTTACTTTTCCAGAGGAATGACAATGTAAACAGAAGCTTAAAATTCCTATCCCAGAGAAGTTAAGTGTGGTCATATACTTAAAAATTGGCTCTCCTATTGGTTAGTTGTGTGACCTTCAGTTGCTCTCTCCAGGCCTCAGTGTTAAGTAAGAGGTTGAATTTCATTATCTTGTCCTAAATTTTTTAATGATTTTGAAAAATATTTTATTTTTATTTTTTAGAGAAAGGGGAAGGGAGGAAGAGAGGGAAACATTAATCAGTTGCCTCCCACATGCCCCTAACCTGGGGATCTAGCCTGCAACCCAGGCATGGGCCGGGATCAGGACTCAAACCTGTGACCTTTCAGTTTGTGGGACAACATCCAAACCACTGAGCCACACCACTCAGGGCTTGTCCCAAATTTTTATAATCCTAGAACAGACTTAGCTTTCGGTACAGGGTGGGGAAAAAGTAAGTTTACAGTTGTTTGTATGGAAAATAATAAATAATAACACAAGAATAAACTGTTTTGCGTATTCACAACTGTAAACTTTTTCCTCCACCCTATATATCCATTTTGCAAATAATTCTGTACAATGACATACTACTCATAAAAGGAAAGGGAAGAGTAAAATCTTGTAGTTTTATGTGGAAACCTCAATATCACCTTAAAACTCTGGAAATTACATGATTAACTTTGCCATTATAGAAAATAATTATAGGTTTGTTTTTCCTACCCTTTATTAGACTGACACCTTGACAATATGAGACAAGATCAACAAAGAAAAACAACCCCACTGGAACTTGGAGAAGGACAGGCACTCACTATAAATGAAAAATAATAAATTTTTAGCGGTTTATCAGATAAAGCATTTAATTGAATTAATGGGACAATATGGAGTACTAGATTTAGTTAACTGAAGTTTTCAATCTTAAAAACTTAGAATATTTTCCAAAACTAATTTCAGTGTTTTCTTCTCTTAAATAGAGTAACTCAGGTTAACTAAGAATTCAGTTTAAAGAATTCCAATTTTCTTTAAGCAAAATTTCAGTTTATTTCAAACTCAACAAAATCATTGTATTCATGATTTGACAACATGCTTGAAAGATGTGCACTGTAAAGGATTTGAATTATAAACCTTTCAATTATAATCTTGGTTGTAAGCAAGTTTATGTGTTTGTAATCTCTCCTACTGCCAGAAATTGGATCAGACAGGATTGGATTATCAAGAATGGCTGCTGTTTCAATTATGATTATGTTATATACATGTGGTAAAGTTGGACAGTTTTACTCATGCAAATCTATTTCTGAATAGTGTGAAAATCTGGAGTGGTGATAATTCGAGGTTTCAAATTCGGTAAATATAATTTTATTTCATCAAAAATAGTTATTAAATACTACTTAAAATTTTTGTTTGCATTTTTAAGTGAGATAATCTTTTATTATTAAGAGGCTATTCTATGCCCAGTATGTCACTATAGTCTAAAAAAAATGGTCTCTATCAGCAAAGAACTTTTAGTCTAGATGGGAACATTATAGTCATACAACAAACAGCTAGAGAATAATGGAATGTAAAGTGTGTATTGCTGAAGTGCAGTAGAAGCTTAAAGGAAATGCGGACTTAGATTCACTAGAGAAGACTGAGGAGGTAGAAGATGAGCTGCGCTTAAAGAATGGATTAGATTATTAATTCAGTAAAATGAAGGAATTGGAGACTTTCAAGAGCAGAAAAATGAGCCAAGTCATGATCAGGTAGGAAGGAGTTAAGTAAAAACACTAAATTGAAAGCAGAATTTGAATTGGGCAATAGGTAAGGAAATGAGTGTAACCATGTTTGAGATTGGTTTCCTTCCTTTACATAAGCCACTCTGATTTCTAAAAGAAGAAAAGTATTTGTATTGTCTGGTGTTCTTTGAGAGCCAAAGTGTGATGATTTGAAGAAAAAGGAAAAACAATTTGTAAGAAATATTGGAAGGGAATCTAGGTTTACATTAGATGATTTTGCCCTAAATATTAGAGGATCTATGGCTTTTGACTCAGAAAAATCAAAGTGTTGCATGTAAAAATTCTACTGTAGGATATTTGTTGCCCTAGTAAGATTGACTTTACCACTGTGGGAATGATTGTGAATTAATACCAAAGTGCTCTTAAGCCCAGTGGAAATACTCCTTCCCAAACCACTCTAATTTGCATCCAAGCCTTAGCTCAAGTTTATTTGCTCCTAGAATGACTTTTTCTTCATTTTAAACTGTCTAAATCTTCTTAGGGTATCTACCCCTCTACATGAAATTTGCCTCTTCAGCCACAAATGTTTCCCTTTTGTGCTTCTATACCCAACATAGAACAATCAGTACATCCTGCCTTACGGGTAGGGACTATCACTTTTTATTGTGTACTCTTCAAGGCTAACACAGCAGGTGCTTGGTAAATGGCAACTGATTGCTCAAAATCATCAGTAATACCTTTATGATAAATGAATACATTCTGGAAATGCTAAATACCAGCTAGATAAATGTAATATCTACACTCATTCCTGGTAGTTTAGGAATGCAGCATTTACTAATCGAGGCTCTTCTCATTCTATGCTACCTATTAACATTCATGCCTCAAGTTTTAGCTACCTTCAGTGTCTTGAAAATTTTTTTAAAGCCAGAAACCTATGAGTGGAGTACGAGTATTTGGAAGGTCTTTGAAATTTTAATATCCCTTTTGAGGATCATTAATGACCATACTGATCATCTAAAGCTTTCCAAAAAAAGTATAATTTTTTTTCTGTTGACCTTTATTTGAGTGTCTGAGGAGATGGAAGATAGTAGTGGAATGAAAAGTCCTTATATTAGAAAATGCTTTTCAATACCATTACCATATTCACAAGAACAAATGTATTGAGTATCAACTACTGTTCTCTAAAGTGAGTCTCTAAAGAAAATGATATGCTTCTGAATACCTCTGCATACTGGAACTACCTTATTGAATAGAATAGGTTTTCTTACAAACTTTGGAAAATTTTATAAGAGACTAAATTACACCAAAAAAAACTTCAAGGAATCCAAGAAGGCAAAATTGTGAATCAAATATGCAGTATTTGTTCTCTACTGGGACATTTAAGTCATATTCATAATGTGATAAGGATTTATTTTTATGTACCTTAAGCTCTTTTATGTAAAATCTATAGGACATACCTGTTTTTCAGAATCTAGGTATAAATTATGCTTAACATTTAGCTAGAAGTCAGTAATTCAACCAGTAATTAAATAATGGGTCCTATGGCAAAGTAGTTTTCATCTCTATTGATTTACTTTATGACTTGTTTTCTAGGTATATATTTTGGCATCATCCACTACCTACCCCTTCCCCTCCCCCGCCAGTAAGGGTGAGAACTGGCTGTACCTGGCATACCTAGACCACATGGTGAAAGGAGCAAGACTGGAAGTTGCAAACACACATTGTCTGTACTGAACAGATTGCCTGACAACAGACCACTCTAGCAAAGGACCATAAGTGCCACAGGAGATGATCCCCTCAACACAAAACTGTAAGTAACTTCGGGGAATTATGGGGAGATTCGAAAATTGTCTCTGCTGGCTCAATTTAAAAAAAAAAAGTTTTCATTTTGAAACTTGTGGCCTGTATGCTTGTAGATTAAGATACACTGAGTTGTCGAGTAGCAGACTGGTTTGTGGATGAGATTTTTAAGCCAAAATACTATTCAGTATTCCCCCCCAAAGTAACTTGGGACCTTTGTCTTTAAACCTGAGGCAATTTACATGAATTTAGATGACTAGATTAAAATTAAGTAATTGGACTTTAGCCTACAAAACCAATTAGAGGACTTTAGTCTTGACATGGCAAGAAATAGGGAGGCAGCATAGCTCAGCCTCCTGAAACAACACAGAAGTTGACAAAGTAATAGAATTTTTGGAAATTAAATGTGGCAGTGCTATATATAGAATTCTAAGAAGTAAAGTCTAGTGCCAAGGAAACTGGACATGTGACTAATGTAGTAATTTAGGAGTGAAGAAATCCTGAACAGAATGGTGGCAATGAGAATGGAAATGAATGAATAAATTAAAGATGTTTCAAAAGGGAAAATTATAGAACATCATGATGAGTTAAATAAAAGGGTGGTGTCAAAATTTATACATTTTCTGTACTAGACAATCATGTTATCACTGAACAGTTTAGAGAAGTTGGATTGAGAAAGAACATTTTTGTAATACTGAATTTAAGATGATATGCAGGCATTTCATTTGAAATGCTCTAATTAAAGGTTGTTGAATATATAGAACTGGAATTCTATGTAAAAGTCAGTCTGAAAAGGTAAATTTATCAGTGTCCACATAAAACAGATACGGTTAGACAAGCTAACTGGAACTTTTTATTGTGGTCAATACATCCCTTTTAAAAGGAAATATATAAACACATATTTATGTAAATAAATTATTTGATTAGGTATGTAATTTTTAAAAAATATTTTATTGAGTATGCTATTGCAGTTGTCCCATTTTTCTCCCCACTTTACCCCCTCCATCCTGTACCCCATCCCATCATCCCCACACCTCTTAATCCATGTCCATGGGCTGCACACACCAGTTCTTTGACTTCCTAATTTCCCACGCTACTCCCAGCCTCCCCCTGACCACTTTTTTTTGGTCATATTTTCCCACCACCACTTTCCCCAACCCACCCACCACCACCTCCCACCTCCCACCGTCAGTCCTTCCTCCTTTTGACTTTATAGATGAATATTCCTTTATGCATATTCCTTGATGACCTTTCCCCTCCTTTTCCTCTGTCATCCCCTTCCCTCCTTTCCTCTGGTTACTGTCAGTTAGTTTTTTATTTCAATGTGGCTGGTTATATTTTGCTTGCTTGTTTATTTTGTTGATTAGGTTCCACTTACAGGTGAGATCATATGGTATCTGTCTTTCACCACCTGGTTTATTTCACTTAGCATAATGCTCTTCAGTTCCATCCATGCCATTGTGAAGAGTAGGAGGTCCTTCTTCCTTTCTGCTGCATAGTATTCCATTGTGTAAATGTACCACAGTTTTTTGATCGACTCATTTACTGTTGGGCACTTAAGTTGCTTCCAATTCTTGGCTATTATAAACTGTGCTGCTATGAACATTGGGGTACTTAGGTTCTTCGGAATTGGTGTTTCAGGATTCTTAGTGTATAAGAATAGCAGTGCAATTACTGGGTCAAAAGGCAGATGCATTTTTAGTTTTTGAGGAAATTCCATACTGTTTTCAACAGTGGCTGCACCAGTCTGCATCCCTACCAAAAACGCACTAGGGTTCCCTTTTCTCTACAACCTCACCAGCACTTATTTGTTGATTTGTTTATGATGGCCATTTTGACCAGCGTGAAGTGATATCTCATTGTGGTTTTAATTTGCATCTCTCTGATGGCTAGTGATGCTGAGCATCCTTTCATATGCCTCTGGGCCCTGTGTATGTCCTCCTTGGAGAAGTGTCTGTTCAGGTCCTTTGCCCATTTTTTAATTGGATTGTTTGTCTTCCTAGAGTGGAGTTGTGTGAGTTCTTTATATATTTTGGAGATCAAACCCTTGTCTGAGGTATCATTGGCAAATATGTTTTCCCATACGGTTGGTTCCTTCTCAGTGGCAGATGTTTTCTTTAGCGATGCAGAAGCTTCTTATTTTGATGAAGTCCCATTTGTTTATTCTTTCCTTTATGTGCCTTGCTGTAGTGGACATAATCGGGGAAAATAGTGCTATGTGGAATATCTGAGATTTTCCTGCCTATGTTCTCCTCTAGGACTTTTATGGTGTTGTGACTTACATTTAAGTCTTTTATCCATCTTGAGTTTATTTTTGTGTGTGGTGTAAGTAAATTAGGTATGTAATCTTAAGTAAACATTTCCAAAATTAAATGAAAACTTTCCTTTTTCCTTGAAGTGTCATGTCTCATGTTTATGCCTGTAAGAACATTCCTACTTTTGTATCAGTTATGGACAGTGACTCAAATGTGTTAGTATTCTTGAATCTTAACCTCTATTTCCATTAATAAAACAAAGATCTTTCCCAGTATTAAATTGAAGTGATAATAAAATCGAGAATTTAAAGTCCAAATAATTCAGTCAGTTAAAACTTTTAAAATGATGTGGCTTTAATTTCTCAAATGGAAAAGGAAGTAATTGAATTGTGGGAAATGTTCTGGTCTCTAGTTTCAAGAAACAGTACAGCACAAAGACCTGGCATTCTGGCTGAAGAGTTGTAATAATAAACAGAAATTTGAAAACCAGGAAGACAAGTTTTTCAAGAGTACAACTGTGGCATTTCAAAGGAGGGATAATAAGAAATTCCAGAAGCTGACCAAAAATGGTTTAGATAATTGAGATTCTTTATTTAAATACTTCTTTTTGATGGAGAAACGCAGTTAAGAGGACGTGAAGAGGGTTCTAAGAGGTCTGAAACTTTTTCTCCCTCTCATCCTAAATTGGGTTTGCTTCTGAAGAAAAGTGTGAGCCAAAAAATATATATATCAAATAGGAATTCAATACTGCTTAAATCATAAGCAGTTTAAAAAGTGATCAGAGTAAAAAAAATTTTTTTTAATTACTTGAAAGCAAATATTTTGGTTTTCTAGGAGCTAAACCTTGTTTTGTAGGATTCCTATTTAGAAACTCAAGCCGCATGTCATTAGACAAAAATACCATATTACTCTATATCTGTAATTGATTTTTAATATGTTCTATTTCAGTGATATGTAAAGAAACCTAAAATGTTAATCTGTACTTCCAAAGAGCCTTTTGAAAACTTCGTAATATGTCTTCTGGATATACCAGCATCTTTGAAACCAATTCATCTCAATCTTTGAACCATTCGATTAATCCAAGTTCAGGGAACCTATGATTTCAAATCAGGTTATCCAGAAATGGGAACAGTTTTTTTCTACATTTCCATCCTAGTTACATCTAGTATTTCTATCCTAGTTACATCTAACATACATGCCTGATCGACTGACTTCAGTTATCTTTTCATAACTAAATTATGGAGGTAAGTCAAGATTTAGTATCGATCATAGTTATGTAACATTCATTCTGAACTTGTATTCCTTTAACATTTCTTTAATTACTAAGCACTCTTGTAGCATTGCATTTTTATTAGCAAAGTATGTATATTCAATTTTGGCTGGGCTATTTTATTGATTAAATGTATAATTTTGTGTAACTTTCAACTAGTTAATATTTCTATATACATCTATATTTTCATCTCATTTTGTAATCAACCAAGTAAACATCTAATAGAAAAATACTATGGTATCACTGTAGTCTTTAACTTGAATCAAGTTTTTCAGACTCTTTACATAAAGTATCTGCATCCATCTTTGAATCTACTATAATTCTTGTTTTACCTAGTGCCTGTTCACTGAAACTGTAGCATTCCAAATTTTTTAGTTCATTTCAGTTTGGACTATTGGATGTCCAGCAATGTGAGGGAATATGAAGACCAATATAAAGCACAGTTCCAGCCTTCATCTTAGAAAAACTTGTGGAATCTCATACATTGCAGCCAGACTTTCTTGGGGTCTCTTATTACAAGAAGGGTAAGACAAACTTGTCCTATTTGGCCTCCAACTTGATAACCCAGAGAAATTAAAATTCTTACCAGAGGATGAAATGAAGGAGAGTAACATGAAATAGAAACACTTGGTATCTGGTGTGTTTTACTCAACTGATCAGAGTAAAAAGCCCCTTTAAAACAATGATTTCTGGACTTGAAGTACTGGTATGAAATCTGAAGGTGCAGAATGCTGCCGACCTAAAAGCTCTCTATGGTTAGACTAGTTTTAGGCACATTTTTGTTTTGAGCACAAAGTCCTGTTTATTTTTGCTGCATGTTACTGCTTTTTTAATCCATGCCATGCTTTACTGCTCATTTCCCATTCATCATCTTTTTATCCATTTTAAGCTTTTTATCCATTTGAAGACATTTGTGGTTGGATCTATCTCATAGTTAGCTGTTAAGGCATTTTCTAGTCAATAATTATGAGATGATGAATTTTTTTATGAAATCTGTACATAACTTTTTGTCTCTAGTAGATCCAGTGGAAGATCTTACTAGATCCTAATGATTCATAAGGTGTAGCTCTGTGGGAAATTTGGTAGTGATGTTTTGTCACATTGTTCTCTTTCATGGCTTCTTTGACTCCAGGAAGGTAATAAAATTTCCTAAATTTCTTTCTAAAAATTTCCCCTTGATGGCTTCTATATTGCTAAACTTGCTGTTACAGAGTCAACTTCCTTAACACAGAGGGAAAATAACAGTAAAATGTGGAAGATTTAGAGTACTCTTAGCAAAGCTTATATTATCCCAGCAAGGTCTCTGGTGATGTGACCATTTCTATTATTCATGACAGAGAACCAATACAAAAACTTACAAAGTGAAGCTGAAGTTTGCCAGATGTGTAAACTGTATAAAAGACATTGGAAACAGCTATTATACCCTAAACCATGTATTTCTCAGATTGCTTTCCCTTGACCATTTTATATCACTTTGGGGTCCTGATTGCAGATATATTTTCAAAGCAGCCCAAATTAATTCTGATTTACCATAACCTAAGAACTTTTTCTAATTATGACTTGTATATTAAATCAGAGTAAAATTCAACACTAGAGCTCCTTTTCAGAAAATCTTTGTAGGGAGAACTTTAAATTGCTTATAAGGTAAATTATTGAGGTTCAAGAATAAGCTAAAATCTTTTAGTCTTACCAGAAATGAAACTCTGGATGATAGAAGCTAAAACAAATAGGAGAGAAGTGGGAAAATATTGGTGGTTTGTCAGTTAAGACTGACAGTCATTAACATGTCATTGTAATGATTCATACTTGTGTGTATATGAGATGGACTGACAGGTGCGTATGATTTGATGAACAAAGTTTGCAGCATAATTGGCCAAGACAAACTTCTACCATTATTTTCTTATAATTGAAAATAAAATTCACAAATCATTTCATTCAAGAAGTGGTGCCTATATGAAAACCTTAGTCTTTTTATCCATAAAACAGGTAAGAGTTTTTAATTTGCCTATGGCACATCTAACATCCCCGTTTTCTCGAAACTATTATATGTTTGCCTCCCTCTCTTTCTTAAACAACACTCAGTTTTTTGCATGTCTTCACATCCCAATCAGTGTCCAACTCTATTTTAGAGTGAACACCAGAGGCTTACTGAGGTGATCTTGACATATGTGTCTGCAGATGAGATAATCTCTAAAATAGTTACTAAAATAAGAAACTCAATCCACTGTGAAAATAACTTTCCCCTGTAATAAATTTTTTTAATCCTCACCACAGAATATGTTTATTGATTTAGAGAGAAAGGAAGGGGGTGGGGGAGAGAGAGAGAAACATTAATCGGTTGCCTTCTGTGCATGCCCCCTCTGGAGATCAAACCCACAATCTAGGCTCCAACGGGGCCACCCAGCCAGGGCTCTAATGAATTTTTTGTAAGTGTAGCACTCTGTCTCCTAATAATCTCTATATTGTGAACTCATGGCTTTTAGACACTAATAAAAGGCTTAAGTTATTTTAATTTAAACCCATTGTCAATGTTCTGAATTACATTTGTAGTAAGCTCTAGAAGGGAAGGCATTGTTTTGTTCCTTGCAGTATCTCCAATGTCCAGATAGTATTTGGCCCACAGCAGATGTCCATAAATATTGAATGAATGAATGAATATTATGTATATTTTCCCTAGGTAATATGTTTCTATTAGTACATTAAAAAAAGCATTCTTCATCAAGCTAGTTTTTTGTTTCAGTATCTTTAACCAGTTATTGGTTTTTAATAATCTTACCAGCAAAGCATTACAGAGAATTAAACAGTGTTACATACTTAACCATGCCAACTGTACCCTACTAGTCAAATTACAAACATGCCAAAAACTTAGCAGAATGGAAGTATTGTGCCTTCAAATATGATGCTAGCAAGGGAGCCAGACCAAACACATCATCCCCAAAACTAAGATGACACACTAAAACAACTACGTTGGCTTTTCTGCAGAAAAGAAAGGATAAGTACCACCAAAAACAAAACACTTATTCATAAAACTAAAACTTATTTTCTTATTTGGATCATTATTTTCAATTGCTAACCTTAACATTACTAATCTTAAAGTATTCTGCACTTTTATGTTATACATAATCTTTTGAGGATTAGGAAATTTATTTTAAAAATACCTTTCTTCCCTACAACCTAGTACACAGACCTATAAGAAATTACTAGAAATGTCTGGAATGCAATTTCTTTACTAAGTGGAGGGTTTTCAGAGGAAGGATGGTAGAGTAAAATTTATGTCAGTATGAGATAATCTTAACATAGGAGTCTCCAGACACATATGCCATAGCCGTACCTTTACCCTCATACACACACACACACACACAACACACATCTTTCAGGTATGGCTCTTACCTTTTTTTTTTTTTTAAACAGATAATATATCTACGTGGTCTGGTGAAAAGTCTTTCTCCCATACCTAAACCCCGCTCACCCAGGTCCCTGCCACAGGTGACCCATATCTTTGCTGAAAATTCATGGGTATATAAGAAAATGAATATATGTATTTTTTCACAAATGCAGACTATAAAGTGAAAATAGATCTTTTTCCACTTTATACTTTTTTGCACCTTGCTTTTTCCCCTTTAATACTATGTGACAATCCTCATCAGTTTGTAAACTGCTGCCCCAGTTTTAAGGGCTGCATAGTATTTCATTGTATGAACCACAATTTACCCATTCCCTACTGATGAACTTTGAGTTTATGTCCAATTTGTTGCTGTTATGATGTATGTTCTCAACTGAATGTGAGCTCCTTGAGAATAAAGGATTTCTTTCTTACTCATTTTTCAATCCTGAAAATTTAGTATAGTGCCCAACAAGTGTTTAACAGATGTTTTTGAATGAATTAATTGTACTTTTAAAAATGGTGTTCAACTGCTTCCACTCAGTATTTTTTTTTTTAACCTACTAAGTACAAAGTACTTGGCACTCTTTCACTTAATGATTTCACTATCTTGTTTAAAATGACACATACATAAGAATTCCTAAAAGAGGAAACACTAAGTCAAAGTATATGTATATTTTAAATGTTAGTTATTCAAATGCTTTTCACCATACGTAGGTACTAATTAGTAACAAAGATATTATTCCTCTCGCTAAATATTTACCACAGTGCTTAACACATAGTAATGTTAACACTATTGAGTGGATTGAGCTCATATTCAAGTAAGAAAAATTTGTTTTTATGTTGGCACATAAGTCTATGCAAAGTAAAAGGCTCCATCTTCTTCATCAATATCACTAATTGTTACTGAGTACCTACCATATGCCAGGAAATGTGTTGATTATATTATCTCCTTTCATCCTCATATATCCTATAACACATATTTATCCCCATTTGATAGGTGAAGAAGTTGAAACACAAATAGGTTAAATGTTTTGCCCAAGTCATAGAGCTAGTAAGTGATTAATTTGGGATTAGAATCAACAGTATGATTCTGGAGCCCATTCTTGAAAGCTATGTAGTATTCATGAAAAAGAGAAATGGAAAGAGGTACTAAAGGTAAAAGGAATATGTGTCAAAGCACCAAGTGCACACAGTCTTGTTCAGAAAGCAGCAAGCAGTTAAGAGTGGGTTAGGCAACGTTGAGGTGTGGTTGCCCACAGATGGCATGGGAGGAGACAAGGCCAAAAATTTAGGCTGAGTACAACTTTGACAAACATGTGTGCCCTCAACAAGGAACCTCCATGCAAGAAAATGGCAATTTCCCTTTATTCTGAAAGAGAACAAAAAAAAAAACACCTCATTTCTTTTTCTGAGATTGCTTTGGCATGACAGCAGCCTCTGGTTTCACTGTTTTGTTCATGGCCAGAGCTTAGGGCTTTTTCATCCTTTCAAAGCTGTAGCATTTGTTTTTTTCTTCAGAGGATAATGTTCTAGTGCTGACCAGATGGAAGCCTTCTGTTAATAAAGTGTCAATCAGTAAGCTGAGGACATTAGTTCCATTGGGCAATTTTGGTTATCAGGTTTTATAGAAACATACCTAGGAGACACACACAAAAAATGTTTAATTATAAAACATCCCTTTAATGACTACAAAACTAAACACATAAATTTGACTTATAGCTTCACATAAAGGCATCATACCATTTTGATCAGATTTTTTTGAGACTTCATTTGTAAAACCAAATCAGTAATTTCAAGGTAATGAAACAGATACTTTGCTGTGGTTTCCAGTCATTTTAATTCTACATTTAGGAATACAACTAATGTTGATAAATTTTCATTCAGAAACTATTTTCTACAGCAGTTTGGTCAAACAAATTTATTTTTTTACCATTTGAAGGCTTTAGTTATTTTAGCACTACATTCTTTTATTTTTTCCCAAAGATTTTTTTTTTTAATTTTTAGACAGAGAGGAAGTCACAGAGGAGAGAAACACCAATGTGGTTGCCTCTCATGCACTCCCTACTGGGGACCTGGCCCACAACCCAGGCATGTTCCCTGCCTAACTGGGAAATTGAACGGGCAACTGGTTGGTTGGTCCGCAGGCCGATATTCAATCCACCGAGCTACACCGGCTGGGGCAAATTTATTAAATATTGTTTCAATTAATTAATTTATTTAATCATTTTAATGAACATTTTATACATATACAGTTTTCCCTCTTGATCTAATTTACCCATTATCAGCAATGATATTACACACTTTCTCTTGTGATTTACTCCCATCAAAAGCATTTTCTTCAGATAAATTTTGCAGATATAAAATATCAAGAAGAATTTATTGTCAGTTTTTACTCAATAACTGTCTAATGTTGAAAAGCAAAACATGGGATCAAAAGTCCTCTGGAGTTGAAAAGACAAAACTTTCTATTTCCTGAGAAACTTGATAGAGCCAATCCACATAATTCAACAAAAATATATCTGAATTTCTCAGATTGATTATATGTTGGCTTTAATAATGTCAATATAACATATTCCCATAGATAGAGCTGTTTTGCTCCTTTATTTACCATCAAGGATATTTTTATGTCTTTGTAAGCTCCCACCATTTGTCTATGAGATGTGAAGAAGAGGCTAACTTAAATTAGTTTCAGGCAGCAGTTTTATGGGATAAAAAGAGCCTTGGGGATATTTCAAGCCTTCTTTAATTATGATTGAAGTAGAGTGGTTTATTGTAGCTCAAATTTAGAAGCCCATTGTAGGCAAAGAAAATTCAATAATAAAATAAGTATTATGAAGCTATAAAGTACATATCAAAAAATGTTTATTATGTATGATACAGAAAATTTTTAACCTTAGTAAATCACTTCATCAATCCCAAAGTCCCAGATCTTGATTATAAAGCCTAGAAACATTTTTCAAAGGGAAAAAGAGTTACAGAACATCTCAGAAAATTAAAATACAAATAGTATATAGTAGATTACAACAGAGTGGAATGCACTTTGCAAGAAATCACTGAGCCAAAGTACTTAATTCCATATGAAGCCAAATTAAGTAATGACATTTCGAGGCACCAGAAAAGGATAAAAGAAACCAATGAGAAATAGAACATCAAAACATATTTTAAAAACTTAAAAGGCAACTACACTTTTCCATTTGACCCAGTTTAAAAAGGAAAAGTGAGGTAGACTAAATGCTACCAGAATTCTATGGCCTAGAATTCTGTGACCAAAACTTAAGCTTGATAATGTTACCACCTCTGCAAGATGCAAGTCAAGTATTTCTGTACTGTGAACTTGAGAGGTAATTACTGAGCAACCTACTAGGTTAACAAGACCTTCAGGTAGTAAATTACATTAGTAGAACATACTGAACAGCTGAATGACACAGCAGACTCCTAGGAACAATTCTGGCTTATCTCCCACTTTCTACCTTCAACAAACATCTGAATGGACAGACTCAGACCAGGGAGTGAGCAAGAAATAAAAATGATTACTATTTGCCAGCCATCTAAGGTGCATCTTCTAAGGCCAGAGATTTCATCCAGTCATCTGAAATCCCAATAATGTCACCTTATTCAGGTTATGAAAACAATTCTGAACTGCAATGGCAAAGAATAGTATTCGGGGATGAAAAGGTTTTTAATTTTAAAAATAACTGTGGTTTGGAGATTATCTATTTTGGAAGTTTAAATAATACCATTCTCACATTTAGATGAAAAAAATTTTGTAGTATTTCTAAAGCACACTTTAATAACAGGAAACAATTTGGTGCTGTGTGTATGTAAGAATATCCTAACCTAAGTTTCTAATCTTGTTTTTCAAGATTATAATTGTTTTCTCAAAATGCATAGTTTTTAAGGAGCATTTAGTATTTCCAGGATATCTTTTTTACCTTCTTAAAAATGCTTCTTCTTAAAATCAATAACACCACTTTTCCTTAGGTTTCCTTGGGATCCCTTTTTCAAAAGAGGTCCCCAAATATCTCAATCACTGAAATTTTAAAAAACAAAAAACTGGTAATTTACCCTCTTTTTTTTTTTTTGAGTTGGCAAAAAGACCGTTTAGTTTTTCCCATAAAATAAAAGACACAGCCCTGGCTGGTGTGGCTCAGTGGATTGAAAGCCGGCTTGCAAACCAAAAGGTCGTTTGGATTCCCGGTCAAACACATGCCTGGGTTGTGGTCTAGGTCCCCAGTTGGGTACATGTATGAGGCAATTGGTTGATGTTTCTCTCCCTTTCTTTCTCCCTCCCATACCCTCTCTCTGAAAGTAAATAAATAAAATCCTTTAAAAAAGCAAATAGAGATCCAAGATGGAGGAAGAGTAATTAGAAGCTACACTAACCTCCTCCCAGTACCAATCTGGAATTACAACTAAATTGTAGAGAAATCATCCAGAACAATAGCTGGAGAGAAGACTTACAACCATGGACAATCAGAAAAAACCACTTCACCACAACATGACCGATGCGGAGTGCGGAGCAGACACGAGAGGGCTGGCTGGGCTCCCATGCATGGCACATGAAGTGCTGGAGGGAAATTCAGCAGCTGGGGTGGGAGGGTTGTTCCCCCTTGAGAATTGTGGAGTTTAAACCCCAAGCTGGACTCCCCAGCCTATGACACTAGAGCCAGGAAAGGAACCCAGATAACATCCAGCTGTGAGAAGCAGCAGGATTTCTGTCTGCCAGAGAGAGACAGCTAGAATCAGAGAGAGCCTTTTAAACAGCCAATGCACATAATTTTATTTGCAGCCACTTACACTGGGCTCTGGCAAGTGGGGGACAGAATGGACTAAAGACTCTGGAGGAGAGTCTGGGGGCAGTAGCTTTGGGGAAAGAACTGAGGGAGCAGCCTCCAGGATCCCTGTGCTGACTCATCCCCCATACTGCAGGAGCCATCATGCTCAGGCAGAACAGTCCCCTCCATGTGGCATCAGCCTGAGGGGAGGCAATAGTCCCATCAACAGGAATTACTCTGCACCAACCTGTGGTGCTTAAGTCTGACTACTGGTTACAGATTGACAAGATTAACAATGGTAGGAGATAGCCACAGACTGTGGATCACTGGTAGCCTTGAACAGGCTGCCTATGGCCAGACTGGGATACCATCTGACATGGCCAAGTGTGGATCCAGAATGAGAAAACAGTGAGATGAATTCCACTATGGTCTTGTTCAAGATTTGCAGTATTTTGTCTCCTGCATAGCTTTTTAATAATCATTTCTTATCCTTCAAGTTTCTGTATATTAAGTCACTACTTTTTACAGTAGTTTATTTTAAATCTCATATTTTGCTCCTCCCATCTCTTACTCCATTTTACCTTCTTTACTCTTATTTTTGTTTTAAATTTTATTTTCTCACTTGTTTCCATTCTACGCTCTTACTATTTCTCTCCCATCCAACCTCTAAAAACCATTTTTGTTGTGACTAGTCATCTCATATTCTTTCTCCTTTCCTTAAAATACCCTTTTCCTCTCCATCAGTGCTTGCATCTCATATGACAGATGGTGTTGCATTTCTCCAATTTTACTTCTAGATCTTCACTATTTTTGTATTTCAGGTCTCAACTTTGCCGTTTCTCTCACCTACTGCATTCTGCCTTCCTCCTGCCTTTTTTTGTTTTAAATTTTAATTTTTCCCTATCTTATTGTGATTTTCATTCTTCACTCTTAGTATTCCTTCTCCCTCTGTCATCTCAAAATCACTTCTCTTTCCTCTAGACATCTATTAAGCCTCTCTTTTATCCCTCTTAGTCCCCTCCCACCTGTGTTAATCTTTGCTCATCATTGTTAGCACTGCAGTGGATCTTTTTCTTTAATTTGGTTCCTACTTTTTTCTTCTGTATTTTTTTATTTTTTATTTTTACTTATTTTTATTAAATTTCTGTTTAAACCGAATACTATATACTTCTCTTACTCTATTCTGCATTCTTCCCTTCCTTTTTTATTTACAATACAAATTTTTCTCCTTCCTTGTCCCTATTCCCTACTCTTATTATTCCTTCTCCCTCCACCCTCTCAAAATCATTTTTCTTTCATTTAGTCATCTCAAATTTGTTTTCCTTTCTTATAATAGTCTTAATTTCTTTACACCTTTATTAATACTGGCTCATTTGCTATTGATGGTGTGGTTGTGGGTGGGGGGTTAATTTTGCAGGTGTGGGTTTGTTTCCTGGGCTGTTTGGTTTTGTTCTGGCAGCACCTGTATAACAGCATACAAGACATGGATGGCAGACTTTCAGTCAGCCAGTGGGAGGGAAGGACCCACTGAAGAATGACCTGAGAACAACCAGAACTGAATTACAGAGATGTCAAATAAATGGCATAAAGGGCATCCCAAGAGCATCAAGTTCAGGACATCAAGGAGAGTGCACCACTAAATCCCACAGGTCTCCTACCACAGAAGGTCATACTACAGAGAAAGATAGTCAAAGCAGATCACCTAAGAACCAGAAACAAACAAGAAGAGTCACCTAAAATAGAGAGACAAACGACCCCCAATAGAAAGGAAAGGCAGAATCCCCAGAAAAAGTGCTAAATGAAATTGAAGCAAGCAAATGATCATTGAGTTCAAAATAATGGTTACAAGGATGCTCAGTGATCTCACTGTGAACTACAAAAAATTCCAGTGAAGCTACAGGGAACTTCTATGAACTACACTAGCATGAAAAAGGACCAAGAAACTATCAATAAGAGCCAGGAGGAAATGAAAAATACAATATCTGAAATGAAGAATACAGTAGAAGGAATCAAAATCAGGCTAGATGAAGCAGAGGATCGAATCAGTGAGTTGGAAGACAAGATAGAAAATTCCCAGACAGATCAACAAAGTGAAAAAAGACTCTGAAATAATGAAGAAGGTTTAACGGAGCTGCAGGACAACATGAAATGTGATAATATCCATATCATAGGGATAACAGAAGAAGAAGAGGAGCAAGTGATAGAAAACCTGTTTTAAAAAGTAATGACAGAAAACTTACCTAACTTGATGAGAGAAAAAGTCACACAAGTCCAGGAGGCAGAGAGGATCCCAATCAAGATGAATCCAAAGAAGCACACACCAAGGCACATCATAGCTAAATTACCCAAGATTAAAGATAAGGAGAGACTCTTAAAAACAGCAAGAGAAAAGGAGTTCCCATATGACTACCAGCTGATTTCTCAAAAGAAACCTTACAGGCAAGAAGGGGCTGGAAAGAAGTATTCAAAGTCACGAAAGGCAAGAACCTACATCCAACATTAGTCTATCTGGCAAAGCTATCATTTAGAATGGAAGGGCAGATAAAGTGCTTCCAGACAAAGGAAAGGTAAAGGAGTTCATCATCACAAAGCCCTTATTATATGAAATGTTAAAGGGGCTCATCTAAGAAAAAGAAAATCAAAACTATGAACAATAAAATGACAACAAACTGAACCTAAAAAAATAAAAACAAAACCTAAGCAAACCACTGGAACCGGAATAGAATCACAGAAATGGAGTTCACATGGAGCGTTAACAGCAGAGAGGGGGTGGGGAGAGAATAGGGGAAATGGTGCAGTGAATAAGAAACATAAATGACAGGTGCAAAATATACAGGGGGAGATTAAGAATAGTACAGGAAATAGAGAAGCCAAAGAACTTACTGGTATGACCCATGGACCTACCTAAGGTGGGGGTGGGGGAGATGCTGGTGGGAGGTGGAGTGTAGGGTGGAGGGGAATAAAGGGGAGGAAAAAAATGGGACAACTGTAAGCTCATAATCAATAAAAGATACTTTTTTAAAAAGTCATAACCCTTATAAAAATATATACACCCAACATATGAGTGTCCAATTATATAAGGAAAACCTTGGAAGACTCCTACAAAGATATTGACAGCAACACACTCTCAGTAGGGGATTTTGTCACCCCATTGTCATCAACAGATCTTCCAAGCAAAGAATCAACAAGGATATTGTGCCATTGAATAACACTCTAGATCAAATGGACTTAATTGATATATACAGAACCTTTCACCCCAAATAAACCAAATACATTTTCTTTTCAAATGCACATGGAATAGTTTCAAAGGTAGACCATATGATTGGATACAAAATAAACCTCAACAAATTCAAGAAAATTGAAATGTCAACCATCTTCTTGGATAAAAATGGCTTGAAAATAGAAACCAACGTCAAAGAAAAAACTCAAAAACATTAAAATTCATGGAGACTGAATAACATGCTAATAGATAATGAATGGGTCAACAGATAACAATGAGATCAAAGTAGAAATCAAAAAGTGTCTAGAATCAAATGAAAATGAACGCACAACAGCCCAAAACCTATGAGATGCAGCAAAGACAGTCCTGAGAGGGAAGTTCATAGCAATACAGACCTTCATTAAAAAGAAGAATTTCAAACAAACAACCTAACCCCTACATCTACAAGAACTAGAGGAACAACAACAAACAAAACCCAGGAAGACAAGCAATCCAATTAAAAAGTGGGCAAAGGATTTGAACAGACACTTCTCCAAGGAGGACATACACTGGGCCCAGAGACATATGAAAGGATGCTAAGCATCACTAGCTATCAGAGAGATGCAAATTAAAACCACAGTGAGGTACCACTTCATATGGTCAGTATGGCCATCATAAAGAAATCAACAAACAAGTGCTGGATCTTCCATTTTCAATATTAAAATGGCTGCACCATAATTCATTCATTTAATGCATGCTGATATGACAACTATAACAATACAATCTAACAAAATTATTTCTAATGAAGTTAAAGACAACTAAGAACTACTAGAGCCATTGTCTGCAAAAAACTAAACAAACGTTTTGGCCAATGCAATAAGTTAGTGCCCCACTGATGAAAACAAGTTATACATAGAGGTATCTTAAAACCATTTGAGATAAGAGGGTGTTAATTTTCTTCACAGTCAGCCTATTAATTTATCTGGTTCTCTTTTCCCAAAGTGACATTTCAACCTCTTTGGAATGGCAGGAAATTCTAAGTATAAAATGTTAAGAAGTATACTTCCCATTGTTGTCCAGTTGCAAAGCCACAGAGAATGTGGTGGGAGGGGCAAACATTGGTCATTCCTGGTGGCTACTGTTGAAGAAAATAACCCAAAATAATATCTACCTTTACTGCCCAAGGTAATTTTATTTTAAATACTGTAAGTAAAGAACATATGCAGACTTTTTTCCTTCTGAAAATTTACCCCAACTTTCATAATTAGTAAAATAATAGTGGGACAGCATTAAGGTATATTTAAGGCGGTTTGGGGAGATCCCTGACAGCAGAGTGGAAATTAGCCTGCGGGTCCAGCCAAGAACAATAGAGGGAAAAAGTGAATAACTGACTCAGGAGCAACTATCCTAAACAGACAGCCTATCCCAATATTTTCAGTTTTCTAAGAGTGCCAAAGGTGTAAAAGGATACCAAATTTTCCATAGGATATATCTGCTTTAATGGTGTTTAAAAATAAAGTGTGGCTTCTGGTCAAGATGGAGGCTAGGTAGACGTGCCTTGCCTCACTGCACAACCATAAGAAGGAGCAAAACTAACTTAAAACCGAAGAACACCCAGAACTGTATGGAAGTCTGACACCCAAAGATTTAAAGAAGCTATATTCATCCAGACAGGTAGGAGGCTTGAACATGGGGAGCTGGGATGGAGAGCACTTGGTATGGCACAGCGAGTCAGAGGCAGAGAGATGGTGAAGCGTGGCAGCCAGCAAAACGGGCAGCCCCACATTCATGTGTGGTAGATAAAAATCAGGGGGACACCTTGAGAACAAGCTAGCCCAGCCCTAGGCCAGACTTTACAGCCTAGAGCTCCAGTGCTGGTAAAATAAAGCCTCATAACTGTGGGCTATAAACCCAGTGGCAGTTGGGGTGGTGAAAGAAACTGCCAGTACATACACAAACCCAACCACCCTGGGAACCACAACCAGGACAGCAGCTGGAGGGGTGCCAGTCACATACAGGAAGTGAGTAATGTGACTGGAAATTGGGGGAGGGCCAGGCAAGCCTCCAGAAATCAGCCGGCAGCGGCACTGCCCCTCTTTGACCCCTCTCCAACACATGGAGCCATGGTTGCCCCACCCTGGTGAATATCCAAGGCTCTCCCCGATATGACTTAACAGGTGCACTAAAACAAAATCCTAGTGGCTCTACCTAGTACACAGAGGGAAACTGACAAAATCAGGAGATAAATAACTGTGGCCCAAATGAAGGAACAGAACAAACCCCAGAAAAAGAACTAAGCAAATGTAGAGATAGCCAACCTATCAGACACAGAGTTCAAAAAACTGGTGGTCAGAATGCTCAAAGGTCTCACTGAATACAGCAAAAGCATAAGGAAAGAAATGATGGCTCTACTAAGGGAAATAAAAATCCACAGGAAACCAACAGTGAAGGGAAGGAAGCTGGGATTCAAACCAATGATTTGGAACCTAAGGAAGAAATAAACATTCAACAAGAACAAAACAAAGAAACAAGAATTCAAAAAAATGAGAGTTTAAGAAGACACTGGGACATCTCCAAAAGGGCCAGTGTCCAAACCATACAGATGCCAAAAGGAGAAAAGGAAGAGCAAGAAACCGAAAATTTATTTGAAAAAATAATGGAGAAATCCCTAATTTGGTGAGGGGAAATAGACATACAAGTCCAGGACGCACAGTCTCCCAAACAAGTTGGACCCAAAGAGGTCCACACCAAGACACATCATAATTAAAATGCCAAAGGTTAAAGATAACGAATCTTAAAAGCAGCCGAGAAATGCAGAATTACCTACAAAGGAGTTCCCGTAAGACTATCAGTTGATTTCTCAGAAGAAACTTTGCAGGCAAGAAGGGAGCAGCTTTTGTATAAAACTATACACAGTGATGAAAAGCAAGGACCTACAACCAAGGTTATTCTATCCAGCAAAGCTATTACTTGGAATGGAAAGACAGATAAAGTGCTTTGCAGATAAGGTAAAGCTAAAGGAGTACATCATTACCAAGCCCTTATTATATGAAATGGTAAAAAGGACTTATTTAGGAAAAAGATCAAAACTATGATCATTAAAATGACAAACTCACAGCTATCAACTGAATCTAAAAAAAAACTAAGCAAACAACTAGAACAGGAATAGAATCATAGATATGGATATCGTTTGGAGGGTTATCATCTGTGAGGGGGAAGAGGGAGAAGGTATAGGGATTTAGAAGCATAATGGGGTAGGTACAAAATAGGCGGGGATGTAAAGAACAGTACAGGCAATGGAGAAGCCAAAGGACTTACATGCACAACCCACGGGCATGAACTAACGGGATGGGGGGAATCGCTGGAGGGAAGGGGGCAATGTGGCAGAGGTGGGCAAAGGTGTAAAAATTGAGACAAAAAAATAAAGTGGGATGGAGGGAAATCAGCAGTCAAATCATAAGGCCTGAAAAAACAAATGTATATGAAGTGTGAGATCAGGACAAACTATTGAGCCTTCCCTGTGGCAGTCACTGAAAGAATCTCCTGGGGTTGGGGGAGGGGGGATTCATTCCTAAGCCAAATCCATTAGCAATGACTGGATAGTCATCTATAAATTATTTCCTCCTACAACTTTAGTGACCACAGTCCCAGTTTTCCCTGGACAGTTTGGTTTATTCCTATTGTCCCACATAACAACAATACCCTCTTTCATTCTGAAAAGTATCCCAGTTTGGACAATAGTTGTGTGGGCATTCTACCCAATTCTACTGTTTACCACAAAACACTGAGTCATCATTTTTTTCCAAGAAAAGTTTCAGGCATAAGAGACTTTCAGTTTCAGTGGGAAACATCAGGAACTGGTATAGAAGAGATGTTTCAAAGCACAAAATACCGACTATATTTTGGTTATCAGTAATGCTGTCCAAGCACCACTGCAAAACCAGGTCATGGTAAAGTGTTTGTGAAGGCAATGGAAATAAGATAATTTAGCGAGAACAAGAATTACCACTCCAGGTCGGTGCTGAAGGTTGCTCGATAATCCTTTCAGTTAGCATCTCAATTGTTTTTGCTGCAAAAGCCAAACACCCTGAAAAAAGTTTGAGTGTTTTGGCTTAGGAAATGTACCTCCACAAGAGCAGCTTCTTGGCTACAGCAGATGTTCTTCGTTTAAGAGATCAACCAGAGGATCAAGTTCACAGAAAAAAAGCCTCTCTCTGAAGCCTAAGATAGACTGAAAAATCAGTGGGTAACGTAAGACATTGAGTTCTCAAAAATCTAAGATGAAACTAAATAAATCACCACCTCTTGTCTACAGAAATCTGGCCACCAATCAATCTTGAGTTCTTGGTCTCACCATCTAACATTCCTGTCAACCTAGAGGCAGGAAGCTGCTTTATGGTAGAAAACCTTGTGAATTCAGAATGACCAGTTCCTGGCCACTCATTCTCTAGCTTCAGACTAGAGGCTACAAACCATCAGCCACAGTCTTAGGAACTTGTAAATCAAACCATAACCATAAATGTTACTAGCTATGCATGATTGCTAAGTGGAGGGGAGGGGAAAATAAAGAGTCCTAAATTTCCAGGTAACTACTGTAAAGCAAATAGTGTATCCACAACTGTGTTTGCCAATTGGAGTTGCTTGGGAACTTGCAGTATACAAAAAAATAAATTAAAGAAAAAAAAAAAAGGACGAGAAACTGGTAAAGTTTTAAGAAAAACTGCCAGTATACCTAAGGATATCAAATACAGGATCCAGCAGAAGGCCTACTTGAGTGTGGTTGGTAGGGTAATATGGGTGTAATAATTTAGTTTTAATTTGAACATTTCACCTAAAATGTCTTATGGTGTGCTTGAGTGTGATATTGTTCTGTTGCAGAATTACATGCTTATGATTTTGTAATAAAAAAGGGGTGTTATTTGTGCTGGACCCTGTAGATACCCTCCCTGTATTCCATAAAAAATATTCTCCATGAAAAGCTATTGTAAATCTGTATTTAAAAGTACAAAACTGGGAGCAGAAAAGCACTCCCTCTCCCCAGACTAATCTACTTTAAGTTCTCGTGGCAGATCTACTATCTACTATAAGATTTACAGAGAAACACTCATTCTTATGATACCTTTAGCAATTGCAATCATGGATTGTCATTTAAGAATGAGCCAGCCATTACCTGTACTAGCAGATTAACTTGACTCCTCTTATAACTAGAACAATTCTGTACTTTAAATTTTGTTGCCATCTTTTATTCCTGTTCCCTTTGCATTATCTCCTGTCAACCAAATTAAAGGACTGGGATAAAGACATCCTGGGCCTTCAAAGAAACATCATGTCCCATGGCAGACATAAGGTATACTAAAGAACAGCTCTAAGATTAAGGTTATTTTTGTTTTCATCTGAATTCCAAAGAAGGAAATTAAGCTTTTTCACTTTGGGAAATAGGGCATTTTTATCTCGTGCATTAATGTTTAGTGATTACCTTGTGCTTTATAGTAGCTGATGGATTGTTTCACCTATTGTCAAATTAGCCTTATTATCTCAAATTATTGATTTTTAGAGCAAGGGAGAAACATCAAAGTGAGAAACACTGATCAGTTGCCTCCTTTGTATACCCCAGGCAAGGATTAAACCCACAGCCTAGGTATGTGCCCTGACCAGGAATTGAACCAGCAACCCTTTTTGGTATATGGGGTGACACTCCATCTCTTAAATTCTTTAAGCAAGTGGGTAGTTGGTTGTATAGTTGCACTGATACTTTGGGACAACACATTATTAGCCATCAGTAAAAAGGAGGCTTTTGCATTTCCTGCATTTACCACATTAGACTTAAAAAAATCCTATGCCCTTGCTTATATAGCACCTAACATTTCTGTAGTTTATCACCAAATTCTTTTTTTGATAAATTTATAATACCTAAGGAGAAAAAGCTGAAATCCCCACCCTCTTAAAAATGTACACTTATCACAAGATTTACACTTTAGCAAAACTCAACCCTTGGTAGATAAATCTGGAAATTCAATCCACCTGTTTAAAAGAATGTTCACTCAAAAAAAAAAAAGTTGCTTTATAACAGTAGTCTTTATTACATGCTTAAGTGAATGATCACTACATTACCTCATCAATACAATATTAAATCATGTGCTCTCTCACCTCTTTTGACATAGCATAAATGCAGTCAATATTGGGGGATAAGACACCTATTTCAAAAGTACTCTTTAAAAAGGAGGGTTCAGGACTGTACTATTAAATACTCTTATCTTCATGCCACCTAATTTGAACATGTGTTAACACTTTTTTTTTTAAGGGATTCTTTTGGAATCACTGTTCTCTAACAAATGCCTAACAAAAGACAGAGAACTATGCACTTGAAACAGATTTTATAATAATTTATATCTGCACATAAATTCTGCCACATTATTCAGCACCACCCAAGTAAAATTCTTGAATCTTTCACTGAAAATGAAAAACCCGCCTGTCACCTGTTCCCAGTAAAAAACTGATTTTTCTACAAAATCAGGTGATTTAGTCAGATAGAAACTGAAGTGGGATAGACAGTCTTTCCAGGTTGAGAATTCATCATATAAAGACCATTCTAGGAATATAGGATGACTGAAGAAAATGAGAAGGCCAAGCAGAATAACTACTAGAAACAACTTATAAAAACTCCAGGGAATCTTGCTAATGAATGTGCCATTGTCTTGAGGCAAAGAAAGTTTATCTACATCTGCTAGTTTTATGTCTTCCCATTGACTGGTATCAAAGTTTTTCATTAAAGGGCTTGTGGGCAAATTAGAGGGAGGTAAAGGAGTTTCCTTGATTACTTTTATTTTCTCCCTGAATTCCTGCATCTGCTGCAGAAATATGATTGGTTCTGACACATCTTTGAAGGCCTCAGCAATGTTAAAGGCCATTCGCTGTTCCTGCAAGATGGTATTGAGTTTGTTAATCTCTGGGTCATAGGCTTGCATAACTGCAAGCTTCATCGTCTCAAAGTCAGACAGGATTTCATTCTTTTTTTGATCTAATGTGTGTTGTAATTTCTCAAAAAACTCCTTCACTTTATCTGAATCTTTAGTCAGTAATTGTAGAGATTTCCTTTTGTTAGTTTCCAAGGTATCCAAGCGAGAAAGAGCATCTCCCCGACGCCAGGTCTCAAAGCTCTGAAAGAGGGACTGAAAGGCATCCCTTTCCTGAGCATAGGCATCTTCAATAGAACAGAAGACATGTTTGGTGTGGTCACCACGGGTAGCACAGATTCCACAAATCAGTTGCATATCAGTCAAGCAGAAAATGTTGAGAGGCTGCCCCAAGTGTCCTTTGCACACGGGCATTTTGGGAGAGATCTTGATCTTGTTATACTTCTCCACAATACCCTTCAGGGAGTAATTAACCTGCAGGCTATTGACTCCAGAAGCTGAAGTTTCCTTACGGCACGTGGGGCACTTGAATGGAGATGATCTCCACAACGAATTCCGCACATTCCCCTCTAAGATCCCTTCTAAACATTTTTTGCAGAAGTTGTGTGAGCAAGGCAAAACTCGAGGATCATCAAATAGACTGCAACAAATTGGGCACGTAAGATCTTCTTCAAGCAGCTCCATCACATCCTACCACAGAGAAATAAACATTTTATTTTACTCTAGTAATCCTCTCCACTTGCACGATGTAATAATTAGAAGAAACTATCTTCATAGACATTAAAGATGATCTTTCACTGAAACAACGCAAAGGAAGGAAATAAGTGAGAAATTTGGGAAGGGAATGCACACCAAAGCAGATTTAATCTGCTGAGGCTAGAACACGCTGCTTATTGGTAGGGCTCCCTGTACACAGGCCTTTGTGTGGACTTTCCAACAACAGTCTTTGGCTGAGACAGGGTTAGGACTAGGACAACTGCAAGTTGAGCCAGCAGCATGCAACTGATTGTTTTAAAACATAGAGAGCTGATTACTAGCTGTCAGAGACAAAGCTACTCAGTGTCTGAAGAGAATGAGCTCTTTAATCTGGGCCCACAATTATAAAATGTGGTATTTAAAAGAAAGCAGCACAGAAATATAAATCCAAGCATGTACTTTCATACAGATTTTCATTTAAAAATGGCACTTTTCTATTTCAAAGGCAAAATTACAATTACAGCCACAGGTAAAAATATAAAATGAGAAAGCTGCAATTCATTCATTCTTCCCTAGAGAATTAAATGGTTTTTTTTTAAACCACCAGGACAGTAATCAAAGCCATCTTCTAACTGTCCAGAGCATCAGTTTTCAAAATGTGGTGGGTAGAAACCTGGGTGTACCTAATACTCTTTCAGGGCATCATAAGGTCAATACTACTTTCATAATATTATTGAGATGCTACTTGCTTTTGGCACAATGTTGACCATTTGCACTGTGAAAGCAATGGTGAGCAGATACTGCTGGAGTCTCAGCAGGAACCACACAGGGCAATACATAGTACCGAACTGTACTATTAGTCTGCATTCTTCATCACCACATCAAACTAGTTTCATTTAAGAACGTTCTTAATGAAGCAGTAAAAATTATTCATTTTAATAAGTCTTGATCCCTGTGTGACAAAATAGGAAGTAAACACACATTTCTGCCACATACCAGGAGAAAATGCCTGGAGGAAAAGCACTTATGTAATTGAATTGCAGGCTGACATAAACCAACTGCTTTTGTCATGGGACAGAAAGAACAAATAACTAAACTATGGCCATTCAGATTAGGTATCTGGCAGACATTTTCTTGGAAAAAAAAAGAGCCCATCCCTTCAAGAAAAAAAAGGACAATATTTCTTGCCAATGAAAGAAGTTGAGTTTTTGAGTAAAAACAAGACTTTGGAAAACACTGTTTGCCACTTAGGACCTTGACAGCTTCCCATTAATCAAAGGCTTTTCTAATAAGTGATGATATTAATAAATGCACGTGGGGGGGTTGGGTGGGGGAGGTACTATATAATAAAATACAAAGAGATTTGGAAATATACATAACACTGTGAACAAACTGGTTCAAATCACCAATCCATGTTATAAATCATGCATAGGTAAAAAATCAAAAGACCAGTATGTTCAAAAATATGATTCCAGATTCTATGCGGCAACTTACCTTTAAGTTTTGGTACAGTATCAAAGAAGATCCAGTTATCAAAAAGGGCTATGAAAATATTCCTCCCCTCACCATCTACACATCTGTGCAAAGCCAGCTTTGATTTTCTTGGTATATTTTAGCCAAAATGCCTTACTGCAACAGGTGTAAGGCAGAGGTCGATAAAGACTCCAGATGTCTTCCATTAAATAATAATTCATCAAAGAAATCTATATGTAAAGCAATGCCACTCTTCCCACAAATATTTCGAAAGTTATTTTTCAGAAATTATTTAACATAATAGGTTTATCATTGTTATTTTAGATTACTATCTTTAAATTTTTCTCAATTTTCATTTAAAATACAATAACTACTACTAGACTATACACATGTAAACAAAAGCTCCTGGGATCCTCAGTTTTTAAGAATTTAATGGGGTCTGAGACCAAAATATTTAAGATCGCTGATTTAAATAATACCACTTCTCAATATGTTTATTACTGTAAATGTATATTTTAAAACTTCTATCTTTAAGTTTTAAAACCAAAATAGTGCTAAATGTCCTCATTCAGTTTTACTTAGGAATACACATAGACACATATTGTGTTACCACCAATGTAATAAAATACAAGGTCTAATAATATGTATGCTATCTTATAATACAAAATAAGTAAATAATTTTTAACAGTACCTTAAGAGTTACAGTTAGAGCTACAATCTAGAAGATAAACAGTATTTAAAAGATAAGCTAAAATGGCAAGGCTAATTAGTTTACGGTTTTATATTTGTGAGGGATACAGGATATATATATGTATATATATATAAAATTAAAGATTATTCTGTCAAATTTAGTGTCATATGGCTACTGTGTGATGAGCTGATTTTTCTGAAAAATCTTTTGTGATATAAGTAATCATACAACCTTTGAAAAGCATTGGAAAGAGAATGGCTATAAAGGCTGGCATGCTAAGAGAAATTATCAAGTAGCTGTAAAACACTGACTCTCTAAAACAGAGACGGAATACTTTTGAATATCCTCCAATCCTAATCTGTTCCACACTTTATCACTTCCACTGCTGCCACCTTTTATCTAAGAATTCTATGCTAAGACTAGATTTTGGAGTAGGCAATAGAAATAGGTAAGTGGCAAGGGCAGCATCCGATAAAGCAAACCTAATTTACTTATCCTTGCAAGGTTAGTATTTCCAGATAATCCCATCCAAGCATAATCAATCAGTCAGTAAAACAAAAGATACATGGTTGGGATGAGGAGGAGAAAGAGGGCACCCAAGGGAAAAAGAAACGGAAGAAAACTCAAGATACTGCAATAAGAGCCAAAAAGGGTTTCAAGGCAATCAAGTATGATCGAAAGTATAAAGGAAAATGTCACACATAGGAAAATTCAGAATTAATAAACAGTCATCCCAAAGCCATAGTCATCCTATGATCCTAAAAAATGAACCAGAGAAAAAAAATTACTATTTGGAAAGTCCATTTTTTACCAATTGCACCAAAATTATGACAGATCCTATTGTACTACTTTTAATAATACAGCATATAAATTTTGGTTTATAATTTAAAGATTCTTATTTTCATTTACTTTCAAAGTTAAACACTTTTATTTTCTCTTCTTCACTTTTATACTCAGAACTTTATGACAAAACTATGTGACCAATTCCACAGCTGACTTTTAGGGAAAACTGAGCCATAACATCCTAATCCAATAAACCACAGCAAGTTTGTTGCCTCAAAAATTTTAAATGAAAATACACAGTAAGGTGTTTTTAGTCTCATTACATGAAGAGTATGCTTCACAGTAAAGGAATTTATAGATCCTTTTCTTTTTCTTTTTTTTCAAAGATTTTATTTATTCATTTTTAGAGAGAGATAGGAAAGGGAGAAAGAGAGGGAGAAAAACATCAATGTGTGAGAGATACATCAACTGGCCGCCCCTCGCACACCCCTAACCAGGAACTTGGCCCACGAATCAAACCAGCGCCCTTCTGGTTCATAGGCCAGAAAAAAAATCTTTTTTCCCATCAATAAAGATTTTCAAGTTTCATACCAACAAAGAAAGTAAACAAATATGTACTTTGTTGTTTAACACCTCACTGCCTTTCAAATGCATTTTCCTACTTGTGGTTAATATTTTTTTTAATTTATATGAGTAAAATTCACTCTTTGACATACAGTTCTGAGTTCTGACAAATGCACAGTTGTATAACATCACCACAGATTTAGTTTTAAGCAAATGTGCAAGGTAGCTGCACTCAAGGAAAACTATGAAAACTGCTTTATCAATCCTGCATAGAGTGGATATATAACCTCAACAGTCCCTACAAAGCTAAACTGAAACACAACCAAAATGTTAAAAAATGGAAAAGCTGACCTGCCTAGTGTGGTTCAGTTCGTTGGGCATCATCCTGCAAAGGAAAGCTTGCTGGTTTGGTCCCTAGTCAAGGCCTGTGCAGGAGGCAACTGATCAGTGTTCCTCTCCCTCAGTTTCTCCCTCCCTTCCCAAATAAATAAAGAGCCAATACTTGCAAAGGAAAAGAATCATAAAATTGAAATAAAAGCTAATCTCTGTATTAGACTTCTTGCTCCTACAAGTTCTGTTTTTAAATGATCAAACCAAAATGATTACAGTGCAAAAGGTGCTCATGTATTCATTCTTAAGCAAAAGTTAATTTTAATAAAAATCTGTTTATTAAAAGAAAATTCCCTATAAAACCTTTAAATTTCATTTGTTGAGAGCAATATAAAGTTGTTCAAAATACTACCCGAGATTTCTTTCAAGTCTCATTAGAGAACAAAAATAAAAGTTAATGTATTATACTTTATATCTTAGGATTTTAAACCAAATTTCCATCCTGTTTTGAGGCATTTTTTAATTCAGGAATTTCAAAAAAATATCCAAATACCTAACAGGTAACTACATAACACTGAAATTCATTTCACAGACAAAACTAAATTATGTGAAGCTCTACTAAACTGAGAGCCATCAATCTTGTCTTGGAAGAATGTTTAGAATAAAAGGGCTCATCTTTTTTTTTTTTTCCAATCACTTCCTCTAAGCACACTAATTTTATTTTCAAGTAGTATACTATATTCTATTTTAGTATAAGATCCACTAATAATACTTTCTTGAAACTTAGCAAGGGTCCAGTAAACTACTACTGAATGTAGGTAAAGATATTATAGTATTTAAAAATTTTTCTATATATCTGAAATTTTCCACAACAAAAAGTTGGCAAAAAATACAAAAACCTAAAAAGAGTGGCCAATTAGAAGAAAACCATACTGAGCTAAGTAAAACTTCAGAAACATTAAATATGATAAGCTCCACAAAGAGCTTAATCAGGTATAGTATTATTTTATAAGTTAAAAAATGTATCATTGGAAATCTCTGGATCCAGGCCTGTGAAGAGACTAACATACTTGTCTAGCTCTTAGTCTGTGACCTTTGACAAAATATTTACATATATTATAGTTTCTGTGCACACTATACAACTGTTTCAAAAAGTAGTAATATGTGAAAATTATTTTCAAAGCTTTTGTTTTAAGTACCTTATATCAACATGTTATTACACTTCATTCTGGCTTTCAGGCTTTTTCATAATTTATTTGATCAAAACAGGACAAGATTACAATTTACAATATTCAAAAATGAATATTAATATTAATATATCACTGTCTAAAATCGCTATGTAATTGTTATGTGGCTCTTGCAAACACAATATAAAAGTTACCTATGTATCCATATAAGATAAAAGTAGTTAAAATATCGCTCAATATATTTCTACTCAGATTCCTGGTACGTAAGGCAAAATGAAGCCAGTAGAGAGAAAAGGTCAACCAGCTCAGGAGGCCCACCTACTCAGAAAGTTCAGTTTTTGGACTAAGGTGAAATTCTCAAAAACAAAAACCAGGTGATTACCTAAATAGTTCAGACCGGTCAGAAAAATTGTTTTCTTTTTCCTTTCCTTCATTCTTTAATTGGTACCACTATTTCACCTTGACTGTTTCCTTTGTTTATTCTTCTTTTAACTCATCTCCCCCATACTGTTATCAATGAGTACAAACTGATTTCCTTTTACTTTTATCCCCCATCCTCTTCATCTTTCCCTTTTTCTACTTTTCCCTGTGTCACTTGATAATCACCCAAGATATTATTCTATAATCCTGTAAGTCTGCAGCACTAAATCAATAGGGTTTTAAGAAACCTAGATCAGATATCCCTATCCCATTTGTGTGTAACTACTAAAAAATCTATGTGGACTCCAAATAGTGTTGAATCCCATTCTCTCCCATCGAGATAAAATCAATTTGAATAAACCAAGTATCTGAATTGGAGGAAAACATACATACAGACTAAATTATGCTCCTAGTCTGGTAGCAACCAGACCCAGATATTTATCTTTACCTGTTAAGAGTTCAAATCAAGTTAATTTAAGCTG
Source organism: Mormoops blainvillei (assembly GCA_004026545.1). Taxonomy (NCBI): domain Eukaryota; kingdom Metazoa; phylum Chordata; class Mammalia; order Chiroptera; family Mormoopidae; genus Mormoops; species Mormoops blainvillei. The sequence goes on along the minus strand of PVJD01000003.1, from coordinate 601,217 downwards.
GAACTACTGACCTCTGCAAAGGTTGTATAAACCAGAAATGCCTGGTTTCTTTTCTCCCAGAAAAACAGGTTTAAATAAAGGTGGCAAATTCTTATCCCTAAAACAAACTGTCTTCTTTACAACCATAAACTTGGCAATCATTTACCTAAATTATTATCCCAACAGGTTGGTACCCATTAAAAGTTTTATCATCTAACTCTGTATTTGAGGTTAATTCCAGTTATCAGAAAATACTGCATTCAGTAGCTAACTAGCTAGATTTACCTAGATAAAATTATTTACATAGTATGTAATACTGTGCCAAGTGAAAATGGGTATTTAGTACATAACTGATAAGTACCACCTACCAACTAATAACTTACTTCTGAGATGACCATTGGAAGTGTAACTGGTATGAACAATGTTCCATTTGTTCAGTGTAGAATGATATACACATCTTATTCTACAGAATATATCAAATTGAAAGCTAATGGTGCTGAACTTCAAGCAATTTTTTGGTTGACTGTATTATAGTATGTATACTATGTTGGCACTTCTCACTCATATTCAATACAGCATATATGCAGGGTGAAAAAGGAAAAGCTCCTCTGGGAGTTTTAAATGCAGAGCCAAGCTATTGCCAAGCAAGATCTACTCATGGTGCTTATGCCACAGAAAAAAACAATAATTTAAACAGCAAAAATTTTTAATTCTACTTTTCCTTAGAAATGTATATATCTACATCTATAACAGAAATTAAAAGAATTCACATTGTGGGAATTTCCTTTAGAGAAGGCTTAACTGGAATATAACTATTTGGTATATCAAAGAGCACTTGTATTTGGTTAACTGTAGCAAGACGTGGGCATAGCACTCTATTCTAGCACCATTCTAGTCTCTAGAGTACCAGGCAAATGCAATGGCAATGGCAGTGTCTTTCATGAATAACAAAAATGGATAATCCAATGTTCTAATGATATTTATAAAGATTAAATATAAGCTAAAAATCAATTCCTGCCCTAAATACAGAAATATAGCACATCTACAAAGAATGTTACTCTAAAAAGTTAGGTAAATGCCTTATAAAAAGAACACAGAAAGCTGACACTATGCTGAAGTTGGAGAGGCTATCCATGCGATTAGCTTTTATGTTTTTCTTAAATTATAGAAGTGATGCTACAAAATTCAGAAAATACAGGAAAAAATCACTCAGAATTACATCAGCAAAGAATAACCAATATTATTACTTTGGTATATTTCTTCCAATGTTATTTTGGCATACTTCTTCCCATCTTGTGTGTTTGTGCACACAGACATATTTTAACAAACTGGTAGCACTACATAATTTTGTATCTACTTTTTTCACTTATTTTATCTTGTGCATTTCTCCTATCATTATACACCCTTCTAAAACATGCTAGTGTACCTTATGTATATGCTCCCTTATTATTTTTTTGTATTGTAACATTTAAATACACATCTTGTAGAAAAGTCTTGGTCCACAACTCTTATTATTTCCTGAGACAATTCCTTTAAGTGTATCATTAGGGGTAACAAAGAGTATGAACATTTTTAAGGCTCTTGAAACGACTGCCAAGATTCCCTCTAGAAAGGGTATACCACTTTATGAACTCTAACTGATGATGTAGGAGAGTGCCCCACTTCTCTGTGTAGTTCCTGACCTTACAACAGAACCGTATTTTTATAGAGCTTAATAAAAAACCAACAAGTCATACTTTATTGTACGTATCCAAGTTTAAAATATAAAACAGTTTAAGGCAGTTAATATTAGTATGTCTGTGTATTACCAATATACATAGGAAACATATGACATTAGCCATGGGGAAGGAATAAAATAGAAGTACTGGGCTTAAAAATCTCTTAGAGATCATCTAGCTAAGCACCTAACTTTGTAAGTGAAAAAAACTTACACCCTCCCCTGCAATGGAAATTTCTCAGTTGTACAAAGCAAGCTAGGCACAGGATCTTAGTATCCCAATTCTTAGATCTTAGCACTATCCAAGAAGTAGGTCAAAAATTCAGTACCCTCATTAATAAAATGGAGAAGTTTGATCATGTGCTGCCTAATTCCCTTCTAAAATTCTATGATTTTTACAATTTAGATTGTAACAGGCTCTCCAGTAAATGAAAAGAATATTGAATTTGCTTCTGAGTACCTAAGCTCAAACACTAGTTTTAACCTTCATAGAGTAAGGATTTTTATAATACCTTCATAATGTTCTTGTGAAGATTAAATAATGAGTGACAATCTTATAAAAGTGCTGAACTATCTAAATATATGTGGTTTAATTACATATGTGTACAAACAATGTGAAAACTATAAATACATTTAAAGGGTTATTGTTAGAGCACAGGTGTAATCAAAAAAAGTCCTAAAAGAGAGCTGGACTCGACCTATAATTTCAAGGGAGAGCAAAGCTAAGTATTTCATAGGATGGCATCTATAAAGTAATTTCATGGAAATGGGCATGTCTGAACAAAACCTGTAGCAGAAATGAGGCCAGGTACTCAACCTATCAGAAATGTAGAAAATGAAGAGAATGACCCAGTGTTGTGGATGGACTTAGCAGGGAAGTACATCAGCTGGTGCAAAAAAAAAAAAAAAATGATATTTTTAGGGAAAGATAGGAGCCTGAAGAAATGTATCTTCTCATTGTGCAAGACAAAAGTATAACCCATTAATCAACAACTCCATTGAATTCTACCAGAGGGAGTGGTTATGTAAATGAAATTCGCCTTTTAAAATAGTTATTACATAGTCAGAAAACTCAAGCCCTGGTGTACAAGCTCTAGGTGCACGGCAAAGAAGGAAAAGAACAATGTGAAAAAGGAAATGCTGCTGAAGCCTCTAATTGCCCCATAAAGAATTTCCAAGGCTGGAATCTATTTTTTTCAAGTTTTGACAAAATATGAAAAGAATAAAGGTCATGGTGAGGGTACATTCTAAACACAGTAACACATACATTCCACAGAGTTCATTTTTTAAAGGTTCTGGGCCTAAAGAAATTGGGCGAGTTTCTTCTTGTTTTGTTGTTTTGTTTGTAGGGAAATGTGTTGTAGTTTACCTCTGTCCCTGCAAGCAGGTGTATTCGTCAGGGTTACTATTTCACAAAGCAAAGGAACCTGGTTGGGTTTTTTTCCACGTTGTGACTGACAATCAAAGGAGGCTTCTGCAAAAAAAGAAAAAAAGAAGAGCGTTATGCATAACTTTGCACAGAAGTCTTAGTCTTAACCTTCAGTTTTATTCAATTGGCCCCCCACAAACAAAGCCAGCCTCCTAGGACCTGGTGAAAAAGCCACGAGCATGAGGGACGCTGGAGATTTCTGTGCTAAGGCGCTTCTCGTTTCTGGCTCACGGTCCCCTTCTCATTAATACGCCATACCGAAGCGCTAGCAGTGGAGCCTAGCTCCCTCCGCAGAGGAGCCGGTTTTCGGGGGCAGATACACGCCGCTCCTCCCCATACCCTACCAAGTGCCCCGGTGGTGTCCGCCTTACTGCTGGAACTGGAGCTCCATATGAGCTCTCCACCAGCCCCCACCCACGTTAAGTCCCCGCCTGCCAAAACAAGTCCCCACCCTGGCAGCAGGCCCCAGGACCACCCCTTTCCCTGAAAGGAGCCCTCGGGCCGGTACTTAACTCTAACCTCCGGGGCCGATGAGGTGGCCCTGCCTGCAGCCGCACGGCCGCTCATCCTCCAGCACGGGAACCGCGCATTACACGCCCGGCCTGGCTGCAAAATGGACTCGTGGGGCCAACGGGCGTTGGCCCCAGGGGCCCCACCCCCTCGCCCTCCTTCCCCGGCACCTCGGTCGGCCTCCTCGGCCGGCATTCGCCTTTGTTACGCCTCCCGCCTCTTGCCTTTCCCTAGGAGAGGGTGTGGGTGAGGGGAAGCAGGAGCTCTTCCGCTGTCTCCAACCACCACCCTCCACGGCGGTCTGGAAAAAGGGGGGGGTCTCCAGGCTGCCCGCTTTTCCTTTCTTCCAGAGAGGCTGCGCGCGCCTGCGGAGTGCCGTGCCGTTGCCGGAAGCGGGCCGAGCGCACGGCGCCAGGAAACGGACGTCGATGGCGAAGAGACTGGGCTCTTCCTACACCGAGCGCGGACGCCTGGAGGAGGTGCTATCACCAGGATAGACACCGAGGAGGGAAGCCGGCGCTCAAGAAGATGGTTGGGTTTGGATTGTTGTACTTTTTTGTTGTTGTTGTTCCTCGCAGTTTTAGAAACAAACAGAAAAAATGCCCAACCCTTCATACACCTTCATCTGCATCTCTCAGGGTCAGAAGCCCGGCCACAGCGGCTTGGGGAGAAGAAGATAACTATCTGATCCGCATCTCACAACCAGAGTGCGTGGGACGGGCACTGTTTGGGGACCAAAGCCAGGGCTCTAGCCAACAGCGCAAGCTAGAGCACAACCAAAACGAGAGTAATTGTCCCCCGCTCAAACTTGCACCTCTATCTTTGCAAGCCTTAGGTTGAACGATACTGGACCAATTCTATTTAAAATTTTCATTTACAGAAAAACAGCGCTACTCTTTCCTTCGGAGAGAAAGAAGAACTTAAAATTGGCATTATGTTACCTGTTGCTGTTATTCAGTTGCTAACCTGACACACTGTTCTAATGTCCAGCCCCTGTAATAAGGACCTTGTCTAATACCGAACACATTAAGTACTTACCCAGTGAACAGTTATAAGAAAGATACAAAGATGAAGGCATGGCTTCTCCAAAGTTTACGGTATTGGGGGAATTGAAGCAAGGTCAAAAATCACAATGTGCCCTAGGGTTCATTTCACCCAGGAGGGGAAACCTGGGCTTTGGAAATAGGATTTGGGGAAAGGTATTCGAGGCCTGCCTGTCAAGAGTGAACATTCATGATATAGTCTCGCCTGTAAGTCATCCATGCAACTGCCCAGCTAGTTGCCTGTTGAGCAGCCCAGCACCAAGGAATAAACAAGAGTCACACACAGTAACTAAGCTGTTTTACTCAGCTTTTATTGAATGCAGGTTTGCTCAAAGTAGAACATCAATAAATATTAATGCCCTACTCACTAATAATGTAAGAGAAATGTACACACATAGCAATCAATGGCGGATAAGCAACCTGAGTCCCAGGGTCTCAGTCTGCAGGACCAGGAGACAGCACAGTGGGCAAGGGAGTTGTCAGTGTCTCGTAAGGAAGGATCTCTGGAGCCAGGTGGGCAGCAGGGCAGAGCATACAGCGGCTGATACCAAGGGAGATCAGCGTGGCGTGGAGCAGCACTGTAGTGTGTGGAGCTCAGCTGTCTCAGCGAGGTCTGCAACCTGTCTCAGTTATACCTTGAAAGTAGAGTACTCCACCCTTCTGGGTCTTTTTGATAAATGTCTTGGCACCCCTGATGCCAAGTGTGGAGTTTGCCCAGCAGTCTAAGGGCAGTACATGGCAGTTCTGCTTGAACTCATGCTGGCAAATATGGAATTCCCCCAGGAGCATATCTATGGGTGGCTCTACAGACATGGCTATTCTGACCACGTGTGCAGATACCGTGTTTCTCCTGCCAGAGGTGTTTACTCTGACTTAGGTACTTTTCCTCTTGAGCCAAAGTGTCATGGCTGACAACCATTTTAGTTGACAAGTGACTCCATTTTGTTTTATATACTTTATATTATCTTAATCAGACCAATGCCATTTTATTGGTCCTGCACTCCACATTACCATATATAGTTCTTGGGCCCCATGACTAATAAATGCTTAGCTCAAACCCCATGAAAAGCACCTCCCCACTGTCTTCAAAGGTGTCCAGTTCCTCACCATGCCCAAGATCCCTTTTAAACCCAATATTTTGTGTTTTCCTTAAACCCAATTTTGTCTTTGTAGAAGAGCTACTGTGTTTATGTTATTTAATCTTCATAAGAACACCGAGGGATGGAAATTATCCTCATTCTATAGATGAAGAAAGGGGTGAAGTGATTTTTCCAAGCTCAAAAAAATGAGGCAGAGCTCAGACTCTAAAGTCAGATTCCAGGTTTAGGTTCTTTCTATAGCACAGTAACAATCAGTGCCAATAAAAACTGCACCCCAGTCTTTTACTAAATTAGTATTTTTTTAAAGGCTGATTTATAGAAACATTATAAATACCCCAATATTAAAATGACACAAGAGAGAAAGGTTATTAACACAAAATTTATTCTTAATTGTGTAATGTATTTATATAATTAGATCTGGTTGGTGGTGACACAGAGATCTGATCAGATTACTGGGGAGGAACAGAGAGGGGCTGTAGCAGGAGACAACGCTAAACAGTCTAGGATGGGATTGGCTGAGAAGCTGAATGACTCCAGAGTGCATGGAATTATGGGCTAGAAGATTTGAAGTAAAAGAGGCCTAGCCCTCTGGCTTGGAGGTTCTTGGGCTGTCTCGGCCACTGGGGCTCACTTGCTGGATCTCTTCTTCCTTGAGGATGCCTCGATGATCATGCTGTAGCTTCCTGAATTTCCCAATGGATGGTATTTTGGATGGGAAGAAACTCCGGGAAAAGCCCTGGATTGGGCTGACACGGCAGAGGGTGGCAGGTTTATTTGGGTGTTCTGGAGGGAATAGGCTCTGAGGCATAAGACCGCCATTCTTCCAAAACTGTGTAGATTTTGTATCTTATGTTGTTTTAGTTTGTAAACTCACCCTGTAGAAATAAAATTTAAAAACTAACAGCGGGTGGGGAGCCCTCGCTGTTGTGGCCCAATGGATTGAGTGCTGACCTGTGAAACAAAGGGTCACCAGTTCTGTTACCAGTCAGGGCATGTGCCTGGGTTGCAGGCCAGGTCCCCAGTAGGGGGCATGCTAGAGTCAACCACACGGTGAAGTTTCTCTCCCTGTCTTTCTCCCTCCCCCTCTCTAAAAATAAATAGAATCTTTTTAAAAAACTAACTGTGGCGGGGGGGGATGCGATGATAGAACTGAGGTGTTAAAGAGTTTAACCTTAATTGATAGCCTTAAGTGATTAAAGCTGTAACCGAAGAGTCACAGAGTTTAGCTTTAATTGATAGGACTAATTGACTAATTAATGTGGAAAGCTGTTATTCCAAAATTGTGAAGCTTTTGAATAAAGACTTCTTTCCTTTATAACCAAACCTTTGCCTCTGGGATTTTGCTTAGATGATGGCTGTGGGCAGCAGGACCCCGATTGCTGTTCAGTAGCAGCAATGGCGACTCTGGTAGGGTCCTAACTGCCTGTGGCTGGTTGATCCCAAGAGTGGGACTGTGGGTTTCCCAGTCTCCAGGAGCCCCTGTGCTTGCCCAGTCGAGGTGTGGACCCCCTAAACACTCCTGGGTAGTGAAAAGGAAATAGGTCTGGGCAAAGACCGCGACACGAGGTCCAGGTGAGGACTGCTTTGAGAAAACCATTGTATGGGAACCACAATTTGTGAGATTGGTTGGTAGAAGATTTGCTTGTGAGTACTCTGGAATAATGGAGTCATGGATACCAGTTTTGTTTATATGTTCTTTGGTTCCTTAGATTTTTCTGGTTATAGTTTTTGTCCTGTGCACCCAGGCCAGTAAGGGGAGTTCTCTGCTGGCTCCTAGAGGGAGTACACTGGGTAGGATTTTGGCAGACAGGAGTATGTACTGCTATCATCCAGTGTTGAAGGAGGTATTGCTAATTATTGTAATACTGTGTGACTGATGTATGTTTTGAATTGTGAGGAAAGGTGGTCCATGCATAGCTCCCTAAGTTATTGTACCATCATGCAATTGAAACAGTATTGCCAATAGTTAGACAGATGGGATGAAATCTGTTATGTCAATACATTTATGTCATTGCATAAAAGGATTTCACCAGTGACAGAGAATTGTTTGTTGGTACACAGAAGGTAGGAGACCTCAAAACCTCTTCCCAATAGTAAGACACAGAAAGAAAGGGAGAATGAGGAGATAAACATCATCAATGTTCTGAACCCAGAGGACACAGGGTTGGTGGGGGGGAGCTTTCACAAGCTGCCCCTGAAGTAGAGGCTGCAGAGCCAATGGTTCTGCCCCTGTATAACGAGGGATGGGTGTAGGGATGATGAAGTCAGTTAGGCTCCTGGATATCCAGGTGTCTATGACTCAGCAGTGTTCATACAACCAAGATAAGGGCCCACATATGCAGAATCATGCTCTGTTGTATAACCAGTACTATCACATATTGGCACCCTGCTGGCTTTGTGTTCACTTAGTGTATAAGGAAATCGGGATTTTCCCCCAGCTCTTGCGGATTGTCCCACCCAGGAATAAAGGCATGTCAGATATCCCAGCAGCTCTACTTATTTTCTTCCAGCTGCCCAAATGCCACATGAACCTTCCCAGTCTTGAACGCTTGCAGGAAACTTGGCATAGTTGACAGGATTTGTCAGAGTACAGCAGGGAGTCATGGGCACCCCTGCAGGGGGGTTTATAGGGGTAGTCTGCCACCAGCATGTGGTATTCAGTGGCAAGTCTCCTTGAGGCTTGGGCTGCCCCCAGAGCTGGCCCAATGTTAGTGGTGCTCCAGACATGGTAGAGAGGGCTCTGGGTAGTAGGGAAGACCCTGGAAAAGCCGAGTGCCCAGGCAGCCACAGAGGCTGTAGGCTGGGTGTTTCTTATGGCCTTGCGGCGCTAAGACGGAGACTGCACTTCACAGTGCAGCAAAGTTACAGGAACTCTGAGAGAAGGAAGCCTTGGAGACTCAGATCCATGCCCTGGAAGAGGACCTCGAGACAGTGGAGTCACGGAGGTACCCCTCCCTGATAGCAATGGACAGCTCAGAGGACGGGGAGGAGGAACTAAGTTCCCTGCGGGCCATCCAGTAGTGATATAGAGGATGAAATCACAGCAGCCTCTGGCACCTTGAGGGAATCTGGCTGGCCCCACCCAGATGGTTGAGCACGCAACGTATCTCCCCTGTACGCAGGCCGAGCTAGTTGATCTGGGGAAGCAGTTTCAGCAGCAGTCCGGGAAGCTCTTGGCAACATGGCTCCTCCACCTTTGGGCACCTTTGGGATTTAGGGGTGGATAGTATTATGTGCACTGATAATGTGATAGAAAAGTTAGCTTCCATTATGACTTACCCCTCCCTGCACCAGTGGCTGCAAAATAACTGACAAAATGGAAGTGGACAAGGATCTCATTCTCCTGTCTCAAGTACTGTTGGAATGGGTCATAGCTGCTATCTTCACAATCTGGGTGGATGCAGGAGATGTGCCTGACACTGTGAGCAAATGGCAATCCTATGTGGACTTGGTGCAGATCTTATAGGAGTTGGGATTGCACCAGGCCATGTTAAATTTCAAGATTCATGGCCCTGATGATGAATGCTTTATGGCAGGAATGAGGGATCTAGTGCACAGCATGCCCCCTCTGCCTCTCTTGGATCCTTCATGGCTATTTTGGCCCCGTATGTCGGGTGCCATATTAATGAGTCACCATGATGGTGGCAGGTCTGGGAGAGCCGGAGAGTCAGAAGCAGCAGAAAGGAGTTTGGATAGTGTCTTGAGCTCCCTCTGTCCCTCAGGCAAAAAGCAAATCCATGCAGGTGACTAGGACCTCAATGTGGTTAGATCTTTTGGAGGCTGGAGTAGATCAAAATAAGATTGATAAGAAGCCAAATACCTACTTATTAGAACTATGGGAACAGTTGCAAGCTGACCAATGTTTCCTGTGGCCCCAGAAGAAGAAGGAGGCAAAGGAGAAACCCGAGGGTGTGACTTGGGAGGCCTGTCCCATGCATCTGGAAGACCATATGGCTGTGCCAACCTCTTGAGAAGAAGAAGGAGATATCCTTTGGAAATCTGAATAGGGGGAGGGCCAAGGAAACTGTCTATAGGGGACAGGTGGGGACCGGAGGCCACACGTGGAATTGGCTATCCATTGGTCCCCTGCAAATGTCCAGTGGGTCCTGGCTCTCGTAGATACAGGAGCAGAATGTACACTCCTATATGGAAACCCTGACAAACTTCCAGGGCCTGTGGCCTCTATTAATGGTTATGGGGAGCTCAGCGTGAAGGTGAAGACTGTGCAGCTCTCCCTTGGTATTGGGCAATTGCCTCCCCTATGAATATACTGTTTGTGTCCCCCATTCCTGAGTATATCCTGGGCATTGATGTTCTCCAAGGGTTGTGGCTACAAACTGCTGTGGGGCAGTTCCACTTGAGAGTGTGAGTGGTAAAAGCCATTCTGTGGGGTCATGCTGAACATCCCCCCTTTCACTGGCCGTCCCTACTATGGGTGATGGCAGTTAAGCAGTACTCGCTGCCCAGTGGGGCACATGAGGAAATCACGGCTACTATAGGAGAGTTAGAAAAGGTGGGTGTAATTACGGAAACTCACAGTCCCTTCAACTCCCCCATGTGGCCAGTGCGGAACCAGATGGCACATGGCAAATGACGGTAGATTATCGGAAACTGAATAAGGTCATTCCCCCAATACATGCAGCGGTCACCTCTGTGATGGACTTGATGGACTGGTTAACCAGTGAGCTGGGAACCTATCATTTTGTGGCTGATCCGGTAAATACCTTTTTCTCCATTGAAATTGCTCCAGAGAGTCAAGATCAATTTGCCTCCACATGGGAAGGCTGACATTGGACCTTTACAGTGCTCACTCAAGGGTATATGCACAGCCCGTCCATCTGTCATGGGCTTGTAGCAGAGGACCTAGCTAAGTGGCCACAGCCTGCAGCAGTGTACCTTTTTCACGACATTGATGATGTTTTACTAATTAGTGAATATCTTGTAGAATTAGAAAAGGTGGTACTGCAAGTATTGTCACACCTGAAGTCATGTGGTTGGGCAGTCTGCGAAGCCAAGCTACAAGGACCTGGATTATCTGTCAAATTCTTGGGGGTTATCTGCTGGGTAAGACAAAAGCAACCCCCAACGTGGTAATAGATAAAATCCAGGTGTATCTTATCCCTACCACTGTGAAGCAGCTCCAAACATTTTTAGGCCTGCTTGACTACTGGAAAGTGTTTTTGCACCACTTTGCTCAGGTTATTCAAAGTGTATTTGCCCCCTATACACTTTAGTAAAAAAAGGAGTGAGATGGAACTGGACCCTGACCTTGGAACAAGCATTCCAAGGAGCAAAGTGCATTATTAAACATGCTTAGGACTTGCATGCTCTAGATCCTTCTAGACCTTGTGAGCTAGATGTGCATGTGACTCAAGAAGGCTTTGGCTGGGGCCTTTGGCAGTGATTAGAGCAGCTACAACAATCCCTAGGATTCTGGTCCCGACTATGGAAAGTAGCAGAGGTACAGTACTCCCTAATTGAAAAGCAACTGGCGGCAGTGTATGTTATGGCCCTGGAGGCTATAACAGGAACCTCCCCGCTAACTGAAAGGACCACTTACCCCTTTGCAGGGTGGGTCTGAGAGTAGATGGCCAAGCTTCACTGTGGGAGGGCCCAGACATCCACATTGGCTAAGTGAGGGGCTTATCTGCAACAAAGAAGCATTTTGTCGACCAGCCCACTACAGGCCAAGATGCAGAAAGTGTTGGGCCCCGTTACCTATGTAGATGAAAAATCTACTGCCCTTGCCACTAGAGAAGAATTGGAAGCTAGCCCTTCCATGATGAGCAGGCACCTATTCCCTCAGATGCATGGTATGCCGATGGGTCCAGTAGGGGTCAGTCTGTTGTGTCAACTGCTGTAGCAATTCCACTAGAAACAGACATGACCTGCTATGACACTGGAGTAAGTCAGGGTAGTCAGTGGGCAGAACTGTGAGCCTTGTGCCTCGCAGTTGCAAATGAAGCAACACCCTTGACTATTTGCACAGATAGTTGGGCGGTATACTGGGGACTAATGTTATGGATCTCTACTTGGCATGCAAATAAATGGATGGCTATGCCTAGGCCATTGTGGGGGCAGGCCTTGTGGCAAGACCTATGAGAATTAGGCCACCAGAAACAAATCACCGTATATCATGTAATATATGACATACAATGGGCATGCACCCCTTGCTTCCCCCAGGAATGATGAGGCTGATACTCTATCCAAGGTGTGATGGTTGGAAACAATGCCTACTGGCCCATCAGGGAAAGAAGTCATCCAATGGCTATACCATCACCTCTTACATGCTGGACAGAAGACCATGTGGTCCACTATAAAACGTTGGGAGTTACCTGTCACCTTAGCAGAGGGACAGAAAGCTTGTGAGACATATGTTGTCTGCTCATAAGAGCATCCCTGGAGGCCTATGGGAACTACTGGACAAGTGGTGCGGGGATGAGTACCACTGACCCGGTGGTTGGTTGATGTATTCGGACCCCTACCTGGTTCAGAGGGGTATAAGTATGCAATCATGTGTCGAATCATGTGTCGAATCATGTGGGCACATGTCCAACAGCCATTTCCAATCATGTGGACATGGCCATTGAACTGCTGGCTCCATATCCACCCGCATGCCACCCAGATCAAAAAGCGGTGACTGCTGTGCTGGAGCACCTGTGCACTGCCTATGGGCGACCCTTGGTCATTGAAAGTGATCAAGGGACACACTTTGAAGGGGCTTTGGTGCAGCAATGGGTCCAAGACATGCATATCCAGTGGAAGTTCCATGTGGCCTGTCACCCCCAAGCTTCCGGAGTGATTGAATGATACAAGGCATATTAAAGCAGGGCTTGCAAGCCACAGCTGCTACTCCTACTTTGGGGGGTTGGATGAAATTCTTGTGGACCGCCCTCCAGACTCTAAATGAGAGAAGCAGGAGGTGGGGGGCCAGCTCCAGTGGAAGCGTTACTCCACTGGATTGCCACTCCAATTCAGCTACAAATACAGACTAAGGATGCTTTAGTCTGGAAACCAGGCATGGGGAAACAGGAAATACTCTATTGCACACACGCATGGACCCAGAGTGAGGGCAAACAGCCACTTGGATGTGGCCTTGAGAAATAAAAGCCCTCCATGTGTGTTGGGTGACCCTTGTTGCCCCTTCAAGGGGTAGAGAAAAGCTTACAAATAGTGTCCTGGGTGATTAGGACATACCCCCCAATATTGTGGGAAACATACCCAGGGCCAGCAGACCACAAAATGTTTCTCCGCAGCTCCTTCATGATATCCTAATGGCCCAATTATGAGTCCTCCACTCTTATTGCAAGTAGATGCTGAACCCCCGGTTGAAGCGTAGAAGGTATGATATTCGTGCCCAGGAAGGCCCCTCTGCCAGACACTGTTTTATCGGCTAACCAGAAACTTGCTTCTATTTTGCCTGAGGGTTGTGATTTGTCATTGTTAGTTCCAATAACTGCTTTGTCTTTTTACCCCTAGGATACAAACTAACACTTTAGTTGACTAGGTACATACCTATGTCTTAGTAGCTAACCAATCAGTGTGCTGGATCTGCACTGAAATCCCCCTTAGCACGGGTGCCAGCCTCCCGTGGCACATGTCCCCAGCTTCCATCTCAAATTGGACTTTGTTACAATACCAGTGGAACAGCGCATTTCTTATGGAACACAGCCTGGACTGACATTTATACTGGGGCAAAGCAACGGTGTGACCGGCCCTGGCTGTTAGTCAGGTACTCCATATAGGATGACTCAGATTGGCTCACTGCTGAGGCCGTGGAGTTGGCTGGACCAGTGCCTCGCCCTGTATTGAGAACCCTAAAGGATAAGCCCAAGTGGGCTGGACTCCAATAGGTCTGTATCAGAGCATACTCTTAATCATTACTGACAGGTGCAGAATAACACATGGGCTACAGTTCCCACTGGGACCCCATGGGTGCGAGGCTCACATGGGTGGCCTTACTTGCCTGGAAATTGGACTGGCCATTGTATCTGGGGGTGGCCTTATCTGCCAACCCAAGTTCAGAAAACTTTCATGATCCAGCCAGTCAACTGGGAAGTGTTTAAGGCACAACACTAGTGATACTACCCATTAGCCACTTTTTCTCCTCAAGCCGCTTCTATAGTCACTGAGGCCAAGATAACTGCTTTAGCTTTGCACACTGCTCATGCATTGAATTCAACACATGATTCCTTAAGATTCTCAAATGAGGAAGTGTATCAATTGCAAAAAGTACCCTTACATGGCCTTACACATGCTCACTGCATCACAAGGTCAGGTATGTGCCCTGGTTGGGGCCGAATGCTGTGTATATATTCCAGATGTCCATCACAGTGTTAGTCAGGCTCTACAGGCATTAGCTACTGAGACCCATGCTATTGAACACCTAACAGGTGATCCCCTGCAGGAATGGTGGGCATCCTTAACTCCTGAATAGCAGTGGGTCCTTGTTTTCTTGAACATCAGTGCTCGTGGTTTGGTTGCTTGATGTTGCAGCTTGTATTGTTGTTGAGGCACTTGGGTGCAGGGTTCTGCCCTCTCACCAGGGGACCCTAGAAGAAGGCACCCTCACATAGATTGTATGCTGAGGAACCCTGAAGGGGTGGAATGTAGGGACAATGAAGTCAGTCAGACTCCCTCACCTGGATATCCAGGTGTCTATGACTCAGCAGTGTTCATACAACCATGATAAAGACCCACAGAATCAAGCTCTGTAATTTAACCTGAAGGTCATATATTGGCACCACACTGGTTTTGTGTCCACTTAGTATGTAAGGGAGTCAGGATTTTCCAGCGGCACACATGAGTTACCCCACCCAAGAATAAAGGCATGTTAGACATCCCGTTGGCTCCACGTATTTTCTTCTGGCTGCCCGAATCCCACTTGAAGCTTCCTAGTCTTGAACACTTTCAGGACAATGGGTTTCCCCTCCAGTCAGGGCACCCAATTTGGCTAAGGAGCCTCTGTATCTGAAGCAAGGCAGTTTCCTTTGAGGCAGTACCCTATAGGTGGAGTAAATCAGCAAGGCCAACCTGTTGGCTGCTATTGGGCCCATACTCCATTCTCCACTTCGGACTTACCAAATTGGAAGAATTCTAATCCCTAATATAGAGATGATCCTCAGAGAATGGCAAATCTTATCACCTCCATTTTTGCCACTCATCATCCAAACTCGGCAGATGTACAGGCCCTTCTAAATATCCTGTTAACTGCAGATGAGAGACAGCTGGTTATAAATAGGGCTAATGAAGAGGCCCAGCACCTCCACCAAGAGAGTTCTGATGGCACCCTCAACCCAGCTTGGGCAACTCTCTTGACAGAGCCAAGCTGGAACCCAAATGTTGGGGACCTAGACTTCCTGAAACATTACAGAAAGTATATACTGGAAGGGCTTTAAGAAAGGGGTCCCCAAACAAAAAATATGATACTGGCTGTTCAACAAAGACCAGATGAGGACCCTTCTGAATTTTTGGAGAGGACCTATCAGGTCTATAGGAAGCACAGTGATGCTGATCCACAGGCACAGAAAATATGACCTTTATTGGACAAGGTGCTCCAGATATCAGAAGTTAGATGGGACCTTGGGAATGAATCCCTCTCAGCTGGTAGACATAGCCCTTAAAATTTAGAGTTCCCAGGAAGCAAGGAAAGTAAAGCAGGCCATGGTGTTCTTAGAAACAAAGTGGCAAGACCAAAGGAGGAAGCAGGACCCTAAAGGAAGGAGGAAAGGCCCATTAGTTGCCAATAAATGTACGTACTGCGAGGAGAGCCATTGGAGAAAGGAATGCCCAAAACTAAAAAAAAGGAAAAATAGAATAGATTAGGTTTGAATTTTGCGTAAATGGAATCATACAGTATGTACTCTCTTGCCTGGCTTATTTGGTCAGGAAAATATTTTTGAGATTTATTCATGTCATTGTATCAGATGAATAAATAAATATGAGACAAGTCAGTAAGCCAGGACAAGTGGAATAGGGAAACTAAGCAGATTGTTAATTGGCCAAGCAGTTTACAGCCATCTAGTAAATCACAAAATCCTATCTTCCCTAAACCAAGGACAAGAAGTGTAAGTGGTTTACACTTCTCCCTAACCAGAGGGTAAATAGCTTAACTCACTCAGGGAAATAGCTGAGATCCAGTTAGTGCCATTTGTACTAACCATACCCAAAGACAGATGAAAGACCTGGAAGACTCAAGACCTTGAACAGCAGCTACCCAAACAATGGGGGTGGACAACACATAGCCCCAAAAGCTGATGGGATTCCCCCCTTTTAGACCTCTGGGACCTTTTGGTCCAAGCCATTAGGACAGAAAAGGAACCAGTTTTAAAGTGAAACCCACAGACCACCCCATATTTTACCATCCCAACCACTTAGCCAAACTGCTGGGTCTCAGGAGGTGGTGATGCATATGGCCTTCTTAAGTGAAGCCTATAATGTGTAAACTATCACCCAGGTAATGAAATCATAGGCTTATGAGAATAGAAGGAAGAACACATGTTAATTCACACAACAACCCACAAATCAGCCTCTAAGCTTCTAAGACTGTCTTTTGGGAAGACATCCAGTTGCAAGGCCTTTGCTGGCATGACATTTAACAGCGGCAATTTGACACATCCTTCTTGCCTGTAAATTGAGCATCTTTGATGATATCGCAAACCTAGTTTCCACTTTCAAATGAAAACAAACTTTGAAGACAGTTAGCTGCACTAGTCTAATGTCTAACACTGAGCATTGTGATTTTCCTTGAACCAACATTTTTGTTCTTAAGATCACCCTTATGCCATTAAAGGCTGCATTAAGTCCAGTTTTAATTTTTGCCTATTGGCATAAACACAACAAGAGCAACAAACAAATGATTTTTAAGCCTGCTTTGCTGGAACTAACACAAGGAACCTTTATATTGACTCTTCAGTCTGCCCTTAAGGGCACAGAAGCTGAGCCACACACCTGCCATCTGGCCTCACCTGTAGCACCTGTTTTTCTCAAGTCCTTTAGGTTTCCATTGTGCCTTTAATACTCCTTCTAGCCTATTTCAGGAAAGCAACCTTCGTTCCTTTCCTGGAGAGGCTGCCATGAACCACAGCATCAACCAAGATACCAGGCTTTTTTCATGGACTTTCACTAGCTCCAAAAGCCAATTCCAATTTCTCCAGGCTTTCTGGTAACAGCCAGAGCCCAGGCATGCCTCCTTCAGGCATGACATTCTAGTCAAAGTTTTGGTTGACAAAACCGCCATTAGCAATTTGTCTTATTGGTTTTATGCAAACAAACTTTATGTCATTACTCACTCCTTCGGAATTACAAATTCTGGATGAATCAGGCAGGTAGAAAAATACAAAGCATGAAGGAAAATCCTTGTCCTTCTAATATTCACCAAGATTGCATCTCCATGCGTTATACCTTCCATTACTAAAACTATACAATTTCTTTCCAAAACTTTCACAAACTCCTATAACCTTCTATACGTCTTTTACGAACCTTCTTACCCATTCAGATCCACTGAAATTATATTTCCATGCCTTATTCTTTCCCTTGTTCACTTTACCACATAATGTGAAGTTTTAACACTTCTTGGGAATCTCAATTTCCTTTCAGAGCAAAAACAGCAACATTTCAAGAAAAGGTGGAGTTCCAAAAGAAGAGGGGCTAGAACTAGCTTTGAAATCTTGTCTCATTTCCCACTGGTCTCACTAACCTGTTACACAGGCAAGATTTCCTAGGTCCTATATGGCCCAAAGTCTCACCAATAGAGGCACTCTTTCACCCACTAGTGCATCCACTGGTCTCCTGGCAAAGACATGCCCTCTCACCACCCGATCACTTGGCAGAGACATGATTTCTTTCCCCAGACTGGTATACTCATCAGCCCCACATGACCCTTTCTGAGTCCCAACTGGAAAAGGAATTCTCCTCAACTGATTACAGGTGATCTCTCCTAGGTCTTACTGGCCAAAAAGCAGAGACAGAGGATTCCTGATGTACCCAAAACAGTAAAGTTCAAACCATGTCCCAGTAAGATCAGAAAACAGGTAAATAAAAAATAATCATACCTACGAAATGAGGTTTCATTTCCTCGAGGTTTAAAACTTTCACAACCTCTTATAGCCTTTACAACTTTCCATAGACCTTCTTCAACATTCACAAACTTTCTATATATATACCTTTACTTCTTCAGATTTGGGTATAATCCACTTTTAATCCTTGTTCTTTTCCACACTGGGAAGGACCATACCCAAACCCAGTATCTGGCAGCTAAATGTCCCTAGCTTTACAATCACATGTATAGAGTAACAGAGACATTGTCTCCCTGTATTGGGGTTCACTGTCCTTTTCCAGAAGAGGAATTTCAAAACTCCTTCCAGAATGCAGGTCCAGCTTTTCCTTTACCATGAGCATTTATCTTCCTCTAAAAGTCCCTAGATTTGTAGGTATGTCCTACAGCTTTCTGAAACTTAGACTTTGCAAAAACCTTATTGTGCAATGGCCTGAATGCCTGGACATATACAATCTCATCCCACTTCCCAAACTGTACGCAACTGCAACTTTTGAAAATTTTGCAATCTAGGGAACCATACATGGGTCATCTTTCCCCATAGACCAAAGTATACATAGGCCAAACAGTGTTGCAGTAAAAATCCAATTCCTATTTACTCATTAGAGAATGGCTCTACCTATTCCAGTCCGCTAGAATTCTATCCATAGGCCTCCCCATAGGAACCAACACAGGATAGCCTCTGTCAGACTGGAAGTACCACAAGTCCAATACAATGAACAGAAAAATCCAGGCAAACTGGGAACACACAAACAACTTGAATCCACAGCTCCATCTCACAAACTTTGGTGTCTCATCTATTGCTGACTCATGATGTGGATTGTAGTCCTCAAATTGTGATCTCTAAGAACTCTAATGCTCCTTATCCAACCCTAGCCTCATGGCCTTTCTGGGGACCCACATGCGGGGCCAGAGGATTAAATAACAACCTCTAGCTTGTGGCCTCCCAAGGCTCGGTTGGCCCTCACCTCCTCTTAGAGTCTGTCTCTTTTCCAGACTTGTTTCCTTAGTGGCACCCATAAGCTTAGGTAGTTCTCATTCATTTCCCTGTTCTTGGCTCCCAGAGTGATCCCTGTCAGCTGCTGGACCATGGCATGTAGAGCCGAATGGTCTACCTTGAATGCTTATTCATGGCCTTCAAAACTCATATAGTAACACTTGGCCCCCAGTTCATGGCTTTCAGAACCAGGACCATCTTCATTGGACATCAGTTCATGGCCTTCGGGACCAGAGCCATCCCTACCAGAACCCAGCTGCACAGAAAGCCTGACTGATGCAGTGACTATGCAGCACACAGCCTGGAGAATGTGCCTAGCCCACCACCTTGCCTGGATCCAAGATGATGGAACATCCATATGTCGCATCATAAAAGATGGTGAAAACCTCATGTGACCCATCCAAGAGGGAAGAGCAATCATGAACCACCCACAAGATGGTGGAGCACTCAGGACCCACCCTCCATGATGGAGCATTCACGTGACTGACACAGAATTGCCACCCTTGCAGCTCAGTGTCTGACCCCAACATGTATGCAGGTTTGGCTCACAGAGCCTAGGGGTTCCCTTCCTCCCCAAATCTGTGTCATTACACCATTCTGGTGTTCCTGGCACCCAGCATCTTAAGCTGGGGTGCAGGGAAGCTGCCTGAGACTGGGAAGTCCCCACAACCTTGCTCCAGGTATCTGAGTCCACATGGCTAGGACCTAAGTACAGGTTCCCTTAGTGCCATCTGGGTCACCAAAACTGTAACTGAGCAAAGTGGGGTCCATGCACATGGCACCTTGATGCATGACCCAACAATTAGTGTTGGATGAAACAGGTTTTTATTCACAAGGGTGAAAGCTTGATGGGGGCGCAGAGAGCACTTTTGATCAGAGACCTGTTCTCCCATGAGATTCCCTTGGTCCCCACCAGGCTATAAGCCAAAAGCAAAAAAGCAAGCCCAATAGTTCCCATATCCTTTCTTGTCCTTAAGCCAGCCATGCAAACAGCTCTGCATCCTCTATGGAAAGTACTTTTGTGGGTTTAAAAGTCACCATCTTCTCTTAGCAGCTGTTTCCTTCAGGATCTGGGGTACATTGTCCTCAGCCTACATGTAACAGTCCAGGAAAACATGTACTGTGTTGCCCTGGACCATGGTGAAGTCCAGGAAGGCACAAGTCTCAAGAAAGTGGCTTCGTTATACATCCTTCAGAGAAGCAAAAGTCTATAGTCTCAGTATTCCCAGTCACAGTTCACCATTCCAGGCATCTCCCACTAATCCGTGTTTGGTTAGGCAAGTCCTTGCAATTCCTGGCATCATCAGCTGTGTCGCCATGTTCTCCAGGTAAGTTTCCCAGCAGGTCCCCTCTTTCTTACTCCAGCTCCTTCCTTACTACACCAGGCTACATGGTGGAAACCTGTCTGAAAACTGAATAGCTACTTGCTGCTTTCTCTCTCAGGCCTCATGGTTGAATCCATCATGGCTCCTTCCTCATGGTTGCTTGTTCAGAGGAGCAGTTGTAGCTCCTCCCTCGCTATTGGCAGCATGGTTGAAACTATCTCACATGGCTCCCCTCTTTAATATAGAACAGTATGGCTGCTACCTACCCCCTCAGCCCTCATAGTGGACCAGCTTCTGTCTGCCCTTAGTTTAAATCCTGACCTGGAGCTTCCTACATCACCTCCTATCCAGCTCCTCCAAAAATGTGCTACATTTGCCAGCTTCCTGTATCTTCTACCTACCCTCAGCTGCCATTTTCAGTCAGGGCAAGAGCTCCTGTGACACATGGGCTTCCAGAGAGGGCATTCATCTCCCCTTGCTATGTCATGAGTCCCTGAAGCTCTCAAAGTCATGTAGACACCTATTACATGGGGTGGTAGCACAGCTATTAGCTTGCCTTTTATCATGCAAAGTATCTCAAAACATATCATTGGCTTCCTCCACCACCACCCCATCACACAACCATGGGCTGTGGGGACTTCCGGGACCTCTCAATCTGCACCTCGTTATTGCTAGGAAGGGTCATTGCCAGTGAAATCTGGCTTGGGGCAAGAGAGCATCTCTCTACCATGAGACCAGGTGGTGAGTGGTCATGTCTCTGCCAAGAGACTAGTATACACACTGGTAAGCAAGACTGTGCCTCTACCAGTGAGGCTTTGGGTCATTTTGGACCTAGGCAAGGTTGCCTGTGTGGTCTGTTAGTTGGACCAGTGGGAAAGGAGAAAAGATTCTAACACTAGTTCCAGTCCCCCTTCTTCCTTTGGAACTCTTTCTTAGCTCTGGATTTTGCTTTGTTTTTGTTCTGAAAGAAAATTGAGGTTTCATAGGGAGATATTAGAAGGACAAGAATTTATCTTCATTGTATTTTTCTACCTACCTGATGCCTCCAGAATTTGGCATTCTGAATGAGTGAGTGATGACATAAAGTTTCTTTGCATAAAACCAACAAGACCACTTGCCATTGGTGGTTTTATTAACCAAGACTTTGACTAGAATGTCATGTCTGCAGGATACATGCCTGGGTTCTGGTTGTTATCAGCAAGCCTTGAGAAACTGAGACTGATTTTCAAAGCTAATGAAAGTCCACTAGAAAAATGGCCTGGTACCTTGCCTGGTTGTGTGCTTCATGGCTGTCTTTCCAGTGAAAGAACAAAAGTTGTTTCCTAAAGGATGGCAAAGAGGAACATTAAGACATGACAGGAACATCAAGGACTTCAGGAGGAAGGTACTGCAGGAAAAACCATATGGCGTGAGAATAGATGGGCTTCTGTGCCCTGAAGGGTGGACTAAGGCTCAATCTAAAGTTTCCTTGTGTGAGTTCTGGCAAAGAAGACTTAAGGATGATATGTGATTGATTGTTGCTCTTGTTGTGTTTAAGCAAATGGACAGGACAAAATTAAAATTGGACTTAATGCAGTCCCTTTGAGGAAAATGAGGGTGACCTGAAGGAGAAAAATCATAGTTCAGGGATATTTACAATGCTCAGTGGTGGACATTAGACTCTAGTGCAGCTGACTTCAAAGTTTGTTTTCATTTGTGATGTCATCAGAGATACACAGTTTACAGGTAGGAAAGATCACTCAAATTATCATTGATGTCATTCCAGCAAAGTCCTTGCAACTGGATATCTTCTCAAAGTCAGTCTCATGGATTCAGAAGCTGATTTGTGATTTATTGTGTGACTTAACCTGCATGTTCTCACTTCGGTTTTCATAGTGCGTATGCCAATGACCCATTTACTTGGGTGGTTGTTTTCACAATATAGCACTCATTGAGAAGCCCACCTGCATTGCCGCCTCCTGAGACTCAACAATTTGGTTGGACTAGGTGGCTGGGTTGCTGAAGTATGAGGTGGTTTGTGGGTTTCAATTTTAACCTGGTTTCCCTCAAATAAACAACCAAATCCTACATCTACAAGAACTGGAGGAACAACAACAAAGAAAGCCTGGAAAGAGTAGAAGGAACAAAATAATCAAGGTCAGCATATAATTGAAGGGCATAGAGACTAAAAGAATAATCCACAGGATCAATAAATCCAGGAGCTGGTTCAAGTTAAGAATATGCAAGCCTTTAAATAGACTAGTCAAGAAAAGAGAGATGACCCAAATAAATCTATCTATCTATCATAAATGAAAGAGAAGAGATTACAACTTTAATAGAAAATACAAAGGATTTTAAGAAATTACTATGAACAACTATATGCCAAGAAATTGGAAAACCTGGGTGAAATGGGAAAATTTCTAGAAAAACAAAATCTCCCAAAACTGAATCAGGAAGAAGCAGAAAGCCTGAACACACTGATAACAGCTGGTGAAAGTGAACCAGTAATCAAAAACCTCCTGGCACACAAAAGCATTGGACCAGACAACTTCATAGGAGAATTTACAAAACACTTAAGGAGGAGCTAACCCCTATTATTCCCAGACTGTTCCAAAAACTCCAAGACTAGGGAGGACTCCCAAACTATTTTTATAAGGCAACCATCATTCTAATCCAAAAACCAGATAAAGGCACTACAAAGAAAGAAAACTACAGGCCAATATCACTGATGAACATGGACACTAAAATCCTCAACAAAATATTGGCAAACCTAATCCAGCAATACATTGAAAAGATCATCCACTGTGATCAAGTGGGATTCATCCCAGCAATGCAAGGATGGTACAGTATACCCAAATCTATAAATTTAATACATCACATAAACAAAAGGAAAGACAAAAATCACATGATCATATCAATGGATGCAGAAAAGCATTTGATAAGGTGCAGCACCCATTTATGATAAAAACACTCAGCAAAATGGGAATAGAGGGAGCATACCTCAATATAGTAAAAGCTGTATAAGAGAAACCTACATCCAATATTGTACTGAATGGGCAAAAACTAAAAGCTTTCCCACTAAGATCAAGAACAAGACAAATATGTCCTCTTTCTCCACTCCTTATTCAATGTAGTATTGGAAGTTCTGGCCACAGCAATGAGAGAAGAAAAAGAAACAAAATTGGAAAGGAGGAAGTAAATCTGTCATTGTTTGCAAATGACATGATAATGTACCTAGAAATCCCTACAGACTCCACCAAAAAACTACTCTAACTAATAATGAATTTGGCAAAACAGTGGGATATAAAGTCAATATTCAGAAAATGAAGACATTTTTGCACATCAACAATGAAATATCAGAAAAATAAATGGGAAAAAATCCCATTTACCATAGCAACAAGAAAAATTAAGTACCTAGGAATAAACTTAACCAAGGAGGTAAAAGACCTGTACTCAGAAAACTATACAACCCTGAAGAATGAAATTAAGGAAGACATAAATGAATGGAAGCATATACCATGTTCATGCATTGGAAGAATTAACATCATCAGAAATCCTGTACTACCCAAAAACAATTTATAGATTCAATGCAATGCTCTTAAAACACCAATGACACTTTCACAAATATAGAACAAACATTTCAAAAATTTATGTGGAACCATAAATGAACCCAAATACCTGCAGCAATTTTGAGAAAGAAGAACAAAGCAGGAGGGATCACAATGTCTGACACGCCAAACTATATTATAAGACCAATGTAATTAAAATATCCTGGTACTGGCATAAGAACAGAAACATAGATAAATTGAACAGAATAGAGAGCTCAGAAATAAACTCATATCTCCACAGTCAATTAATATTTGACAAAGGGGGGTAGGAGAATAAAATGGAGTAAAAATAGCCTCTTTAGCAGATGGTGTTGGGAGATCTGGACAGCTACATGCAAAAAAAATTAAACTTGACCACCAACTTACACCATACACAAAAATAAACTCAAGTTGAATAAAAGACTTAAATATAAGCCACAACACCATAAAAGTCCTAGAGGATAACATAGGCAGGAAAATCTCAGATATTCCAAGCAGCAATATTTTCACCGATATATCCCCTAGAGCAAGGGACATGAAGGAAAGAATAAACAAATGGGACTTCATCAAAAAATGGAGTTTCTGCATGGCTAAAGAAAATATCAGCAAAATGAAAAAGGAACCAACCATATGGGAAAGTATATTTGCTAATGATATCTTGGACAAGGGTTTGATTTCCAAAATATATAAAGGACTCACATGACTTCACACTACAAAGACATAGAACCCAGTTAAAAAATGGGCAAAGGACCTCAACAGACACTTCTCCAAGGAGAACATATACAGGGCCCCAAGACATATGAAAGGATGATCAGTATTCTAGCCATCAGATGTAAATTAAAAGCACAATGAAAATCTACTTCACACCAGTCAGAATGGCTATCATAAACAACTCAACAAACAATGAGTTCTGGTGAGGCTGTGAAGAAAACGGAACTCTAGTACACTATTGATGGGAATGCAGACTGGTGCAGCCACTGTGGAAAACAGTATGGAACTTCCTCAGAAAACTAAAAATGGAACTGCCTTTTCACCCAGCAATTCCACTGCTGGGATTATACCCTAAGAATCCCAAAACACCAATTCGAAAGAACCTATGAACCCCAATGTTCATAGCAACATAATTTATAATAGCCAAGTGGTTGAAACAGCTTAAGTGCCCATTGTTAAATGAGTGGATCAAAAAACTGGTACAATGGAATACTATGCTGCAGAAAGAAAGAACTCCTACCCTTCAAGGCAGCATGGACTAAACTGGAGAGCATTATGCTAAGTGAAGTAAGCCAAACAGTGAAACACAAATACCTATAAGGGGATCATAATCAACAAAAGAAGCAAGCAAGCAAAATAGAATCAGAGACATAGAAATAAAGAAAAAGCTAACAGTAACCAGAGCGGGTATGGGAGGGGAATCATGTGGAAAAGAAGGGGAAGGGTCATTAAGGAGCGTGTACAAAGGGCCCATGTACAAAGACAATGGGGGACGGAGTATTGAATGTGGGATGTGGGGGATGGGAGGGAAAGGGAGAGTAATGTGGGGAAAAGGGGAAAACTGTAATTTAAGAATAAAAAAAAAAACCTGGGTTCCTTTTCTGCCCTAATAGCTTGGAGAAAAGGGGCCCAGATGTGTTAAAGTGGGGGAATCCTAGGATATTTCCTCTCACTGTGAGTTAAGTGTAGTGGGCAAAAGGGCTTTGACAGGAGTGACATGCTTTGCATACCTTCCTCCAAGAAAGCTATTTTTTCTTAATCAGAGACATTGTAGAATTAGTCAGAATTAGCCTTTTAACTCTCTTGCCAAAGTTTTCACTTCCAGAATATGACAAAAATGCCAACTGGTCCAGCAATGTCAGCCTTTGGACGTTGTGTACACCGTTTCCCAGGGATAGACAACTGACTTGGACTTTGTAAGATCCTTCTGTCTCATGTGAAGGCCACCCTCTACCCCAGAACCCCATTCTGTTAAGGATCTCCAGACCAGGGGATAGGTAGGACTATGCCCATGGCCAGAAGGAATTAGCTACAGAAGAATGAGACATTTACCATTCACCTTTGTAAGAATACAAAGTTCCAGAAGTGTTAAAGGGGGGAATTGATACAGAGGGTTCTGATCAGACTACTGGAAGATGGAGGGAGCAGCCATAGCAAGAGGCAATGGTAAACAGTCTAGGATGGGATTGGCTGAGAAGCTGAATGACTCCAGAGTGCATGGAATTATGGGCCAGTAGATTTGAAATAGAAGAGGTCTAGTTCCCTGGCATGGAGGCTTTTAATCTAGCTTAGCCTCTTGGGCTCACTTGGTGAGTCTCTCCTTCTTCGAGAATGCCTGGGATGACCATGCTGCAGCTTCCTGCATTTCCCAATGGCTGGTATTTTGGATAGGAAGGAACTCTGGGAAAAGTCCAGGACTACCCTCCTGGCCGAGGGTGGAGGGTTTGTTCTTTGGGTGTTCTAGAGGGAACAGGCTCTGAGGCAGAAGCTTACCATTCTTCCAAAATTGTGTAGCTTTTGTATCTTATGTTGTTTTAGTTTGTAAACTAACTCTGTAGAAATAAGATAAATAAAACTAATGGGGGAATGATAGGAGAGCTCAGGTTTTAAAGAGTTTAGCTGTAATTGATAAGCCTATGTGACTAATTAATGTGAAAAGCTGTTATTCCAAATCTGTGAAGCTTTTGAATAAAGATTCCTTCCCTTTACCACCAAAACTTTGCCTCTGGAATTTTACCTAGAGTGTGTCGGTGGGTAGCAGGACCCCAACTGCTGTTGAGTAACAGTGGTAGATACTAATTAATAAACTTCTGCCCAAGTTACATATGCATGGTTACATATGCATAGAAACCCCTAGATTGTTAAAATTACTGAGAAAAGTGTGTAGTTAATGTCTTAAGTGTAGAAAATAGGGAAGGAAGACTAGCCTCTCTCTTCTCCTTTGGTCCTAAAAAACTTCAGTAAGAGAATCTCCACATACAGTACAATTAGAAAAGGGAGTGACTGTCCAATTAAAACCTACATACACAGCTACATCCTTCCTAGAAGAGTATAATGTAACTAGATCCTGTCAGAGATAACACTGGAATTGTCAGAATTCTGTCACACTGGAATTTCCTTCTATTGACCACTCTTCAAATAAGTAAACAAAAAACAAAAGATTGGAAATCATACATTGGAATTCATATGTCAGCACAGCAATAGATTATGGATATAGGCTTATTTTTTTCTCTCTTTTGTGACAAATATATTTCATAGGTAGAATTTTTATATATACATTTCTTATCATTCTATTGTTTTATTTGATGCTATTGTTTTTGTGCTGAGCCTTGGCAAAGGTAAAAGTTGCCTGTTTTCCTTTCGCCTACCAAGACATGTGATCAGATGTTCCATAACAAAAGGTAAAGTGCCAATTTGGTGTACATAGTAATATAAACTTTTAGAGTAAGGAACATCTAATAAGTAAATCTAGAGCAATCATGTGCTGGAGAATGATGCTATTGAACCTCTTCAGATACATTTGGATATTTTAGTCTGTCCTTCCCAACAACTGTGAAAGTCATGAATGCAAGCCCCAACATTCCCCAAGGAGAATTCCTAGCAATAAAAGGCACTGACATTGCAAAGTATAATGAAAAGAGAAGAGGCTTTGGAATGAGTTCCACATCCATACTCTTGCTCTACTACTTACTAGCTGTTAAAGTTATTTCACATCTCCAAGCTTCAGTTTTCTTTTCTGTAAAACAAGGATAATGATTCACTTGATTGTGAAAATAAGGTAATATATAAAACCACCAAAATTGTATATGACACAGAGGGGATCCTTAATAAATGATTGACACTGTTATATGAAAGAAGAAACCATGCTGGGTTTGATTACAGTTGTCTTAGATTTATAAATTTGAGGCTCCTATGATAGTCTTAAGCAGAGAAAAACTACTTATGCATTAGAGGAAGCAAGCATAATAATTTTGCTTTTCCACACCCAGTCCAGGGTAGACTTTTGAAAAGCATATATCCTTCCACTACTATCTATACATCTTTCCCTGTGCTTGAGAAAAGGTTAGAAAAAGGAAAAAACATCACACTCGATGAAAGGAAGACTGCAGTTTTTTAAAAAGTTGTAGAATTTCAGAGAAACTAAACATCCAAAATATTTCATTAAAAGGAAAAATCTACCTGTAAAAATACAATTTACCACAAAAGAAAACTTACCTAAGACTTGAAATTAAAGGAATTAGTCCCTGGTTTGAAGAAAACTCCAGATTTCCATATTTTCAGATGTACAATGAAGATCATGCATTGAATGGAGCAAATAGCAAGATCAGATAGCTTCAGAAGAGAAAAAGAGATACTTAAGCAACAGTAAACTTGGCCGTTAGTTGTGCTGTTTCTGTAGATGAAAAGAAAAATTTTAAGAATAAAATAAAATGCCAAAGGTAATGGTTATTACTATCATATGCCTATAATTATATACTCAGGACTGTAATGGTCAACAAAGGCACTAATCAAAGAATTTCACATTTGGTTGAAGAGACAAGTCTTAGAAACATGAGCTAGTTCAGTAACACTACATAATAATGACTATTTAGCAGCCAACATGAGTGGTGAAGGCAAGATCAGAGGAAAGCATCAGAAGTATAGGCTTTGAAGATCAGAGAGAGGAAGAGCATTGGACATGAGGAACCAAGCTCAGGGTAAGAGTAAGCTTCCCTGATACTGAGTGAAGAGAATGGCCTAGTTTGGAAATAAAGTTTGAGGACAAGTTGTGGAATGTTTTGAATGTCAGAAGAGTTGAACTTCATTCTGTAGGAAATAGGAAGCCACTGAATAATTACGTATGTGATACAAGATGAAAGCAGAATTTTAGGATGGCTAATGTGATAACAAAGTCCAGGATTTTTAAATAGTTAAATCCAAAATTTTAAAAATGATTATGCTATCACAGTTTTCCAATTTTTTCCCCTTTTTCCCACTTCTATCTGGTACCCTCCACTCCCACCAGCAACCCCTGCCTTGGTTCATGTCCATGGGTCATGTATATAAGTTCTTAGGCTACTCCATTTCCTATACTATTCTTAACATCCCCATCTGTTCTCTACCAGCCAATTTGTACTTCTTAATCCCTGTACCTTTTTTCCCCTTATTACCCTTGCCCCTCCCAACTGATAACCCTCCAAATGATCTCCATATCTATGATTCTGTTTCTGTTCTGTTTGTTCAGTTTGTTTTTTAGCTTTAGTTGTTGATAGTTTTGTATTTATTGCCATTTTAGTGTTCATTTTGATCTTCTTTTTCTTAAATAAGTCCCTTTAACATTTCATACAATAATGGCTTGGTGATGATGAACTCCTCTAGCTCTATCTTGTCTGGGAAACACTTTATCTGCCCTTCCATTCCAAATGATATCTTTGCTGGGTAAAGCAATCTTGACTATAGTTACCTGCTTTTCATGACTTTGAATGTTTCTTCTCAATCCCTCCTAGCCTGCAAATTTCTTTTGAGAAGTCAGTTTATAATCTTATAGGAACTCCTTTGTAGGTAACTATTTACTTTGGCTGCTTTTAAAATTCTCTCTTCATCTTTAACCTTTGGTATTTTAATTATGATATGTCTTGGTGTGACCCTCTTTGTGTCAATCTTGTTTGAGACAGTGCTTCCTGGACTTGTATGTCTATTTTCTTCAAAATCAGGGAAATGTTCTTTCTTTTTTTTCAAATATATTTTCAATTACTTTCTCTTTTTCTTCTTCTTCCAGCACCATTATGATTCACATGTTGGTACATTTGAAGTTGTCCTAGAGGCTCCTTACCCTGCCCTCATTTTTTTTTTTCCTTCCTGCTGTTCTACTTGAATGTTTTTTTCTTCCTTATGTTCCAAAACATTGATTTGATTCTCTGCTTCATCTACCCCACTGTTGATTCCCTGTAAGTTTTTCTTTATTTCACTTAGAATAACCTTCATTTCTGCCCAGGTTTTCTTAATGCTGTTTAGATACCCAGTGAGTTCCTTGAGCATCCTAATAACCAGTGTTTAGATCTCTGCATCTAATAGACAGCTTATCTCCGTTTTGTTAGTTCTCTTTCTGGAACTTTGTTCTGTTCTTTCATTTGGGCCATATTTCTTTGTCTACTCATTTTGGCAGCCTCCCTGTGTTTGTTTCTATGTGTTACGTAGAGCTGCTTTGACTCCCTATTTTAGTAGCGTGGCCTATTGTAGAAAAGTACACCCATAGATTGGATGATGCAGAGCCTTAGGTAATCACCAGGGCAGGGCAATCCCTGTGAATCAGCTTGATGGAGTCTCAGATATGGTATCTCCTTCTGTGGCTCTTAGTGGGGGAGTGCTCAGAAAATGGAAAATGGCCAATGCCTGGCCTCTGGGATTTTATTCAGGAGGAAGCTGTGCCATGGCACCAGCCCTGATGCCAGACACTTCAGTTTCTCTCCATGTGCCACTGGTGCTCTTCTAGTTGCTGCCCTTATGCTGGATCCCAGAGAGAGTGAGTCTGTGCAATTCCTAAGTCTTTTGGGGTCCCTTTAAGCAAAGATACTTGAGATCCCACAGTTCCTTCCACCAGCCAACCCCCCCAGCAGCTTTTACAGCCAGAAGTTATGGGGACTTATCTTCCTAGTGCTGGAATCCTGAGCTAAGTGGTCTGGTGTGGGGCTGGGTTCCCTTGCTCTCGAGTTATCCCTCCTAATTTTTATCCACAACACATAGGTGTGGGACCATCCATTCTGCATCTCAACATCTCTGTGCCACCACATTTCTGTGTCTCTACCCCTCCTACTCAGCTTGAGGAATGTGACTTATTTAATTTCTCAGTTGTTGGATATCCATATAGCTCAATATTCTGACAATTTGGAGTGATAGTTGTTTTGTATTTCGGTTGTAATTTTTGCTATGGTTGTTTGAGAAAGTGAGCTGTGTTTATCTATGCTTCCATCTTGACCACAAGTACAAGATCCAAAATTTAAGGAAAAATAAATTTCCTTTATTTAAATACATTTGAAGTTTCATATTGAAAGATAGATTTTTGAAAATACAATAATGAATATAAAATACAGTAATATGGTCAAGTCCTATTGACCTTTTAACATCAAATATATTGTTTGTCAAGTTCTGTATTTGTAAATAAAATGCAATGTTGAAACAATTAACTATAACAAATATTCTGCTAAAATCCTCCAAGAGGAAATTATATGTGTGTATATATACAAGCAAAGTCGGTTTACAGTTGTTTGTATGGAACATAATACAATAATTAAAAAATAATAATACAAGAGTAAATACAGTTTTGCATACATGTTTTAATGTACTCAAAACTGTAAACCTACTTTTGCCCCATCCTGTATTTATATATTAGTCATGTACATAATTTATCTTATGATGATGATCTTAATTATATTATATGAATAAAGTATATGTTGCTTAGCTATGTTTTAGAACATGCCTCACTAGAACTTAAAGATCAACACCCTCTGAAATATACTGCTTGCTCTTACATTTTTAACAATGATGAATTATATTCTTATATTAATTAAATATTTTTCTATATTTAATTCTCATATATATACAATTCTACATATATGAGATTTAAATGAAGAGTAACTTTATGAGGGCTTTAAGAAATGATTCATTCAGGTAAAGACTAATAAATACTGTATATTTGCAGTTGTTTAACAGAACTTGATTTGTCAAAGCCATTCATTTTGGAATCTTTTTGTTGAGTTCATTAATCTTTGTGTTCTTTTTTTTACTGTTGTTCAGTTATAGTTGTGCAAACTTTTTCCACATTACTCACCATTCCCTGCCCACCCCGATCCCACAATCACTCTCAATGCCTGTGCCCATGAGTCTCCTATTCGTGTTCCTTTGCTTACACCTACCCCTTCCCTGTTATTACCTTACCTTCTGGTCGCTGTCAGTTTATTCCTTGTTTCCAAGTCTCTAGTTTTATGTTACTCATTTGTTTGTTTTGTTAATTAGGTTCCACTTATAAATAAGATCATACGGTATTTTTCTTTCACCACTGGGCTAATTTCGCTTAGCATAATGCTCTCTAGTTCCATCATGCTGTCTTGAAGAGCAGGAGTTCCTTCTTTCTTTCTCCTGCATAGTATTTCATTCTGTAAATGTACCACAGTTTTTTGTTACACTGATTTACTGATGGGCACTTAGGCTGTTTCCAGTACTTGGCTATTGTAAATAATGCTGCTATAAACATTGGGATTCATAGGTTCTTTTGAATTGGTGTTTCAGAATTCCTAGGGTATAATCCCAGCAGTGGAATTGCCAGGTTTAAAGGCAGTTTCATCTTTAGTTTCTGGAGGAAATAACATACTGTTTTCCACAATGGCTGCACCATTCTGCATTCCCACCAACAGTGCACTAGGGTTCCCTTTTCTCCACAACCTCTCCAGCACTTGATATTTGTTGATTTATGATAGCCAGTCTGACTGCTGTGAAGCGGTGTTTCATTGTGGTTTTAATTTGCATCTCTCTGATGCCTAGTGATGCTGAGCATCCTTTCATATGTCTCTGGGCCCACTGTATGTCCTCCTTGGAGAAGTGTTTGTTCAGGTCCTTTGCCCATTTTTTAATTGGATTATATGTCTTCCTGGTGTGGGGTCATGTGAGTTCGTTATATATTTTGGAGATCAAAACCTTGTCTGAGGTATCATTGGCAACAGCATTTGAGGAAGAGGGTATTTTTACTCCAATTTATTCTCCTATCCTCTTTGTCAAATATTAACTGACTGTAATGATATGAGTTTATTTCTGGGCTCTCTATTCCGTTCTATCTATGTTTTCTTATACCAGTACTAGACTGTTTTGATTACAGTCATCTTATAATATAGTTCAATATCAAGTATTGTGATCTCTCCTACTTTGTTCTTCTTTGTCAAAATTGTTGAGGCTATTCGGGTTGTTTATGGTTCCACAAAAATTTTTGAAATATGTGTTCTATATCTATGAAATATGTCATTGGTATTTTAATAGGAAATGATTGAATCTATAAATTGTTTTGAGTACTACGGACATTTTAATGATGTTAATTCTTCCAATCCATGAACACAGTAAATGCTTCCATTTACTTGTGTCTTCCTTAATTTCTTTCCTCAGCATTGTGTTGTTTTCCCAGTACAGGTCTTTTACCTCCTTGGTTAAGTTTATTAATATTATATTTTTCTTGTCGCAAAAATAAATGGGATTTTATTCCTAATTTCTGTTTCTGATGTTTTCATTGTTGGTGTAGAAATGTGCTTTTGATTTCTGAACATTACCTTTGAATCACACCATTTTTCCAAATTCATTCATTATGTCAAGTAGTTTTTTGGTGGAGTCTATAGGGTTTTCTATGTGCACAATCATATCTGCAAACAGTGGCAGCTTTACCATTTCCTTTCTGATTTGGATGCCTTTTATTTCTTTTTCTTGCCTGATTACTGTGGCTAGGGCTTCCAATAATAGAAGTGGTGAATGCAGACACCTTTGTTTTGTGCCTGATCTTAAGGGGAAAGTTTTTTAGGTTTTGCCTGTTGCGTATGATTTTGACTGTAGGTTTCTCACATATGACCTTTATTATGTTGAGGTATGTTCCCTCTATTTCCACTTTACTGAGTGTTTTTATCATAAATGGGTGCTGTACTTTTATCAAAGCTATTTCATGTAGCTTTTTCATCATCTCTTCATATGATCATATGGTTTTTCTCCTTCGTATTGTTTATGTGGTGTATTATATTTATTGATTTTTGTATATTGTACAATCCTTGCATCCCTGGGACGAATCCCACTTGATCATGGTGTATGATCTTATTAACATATTGCTGGATTCAGTTCGCAAGTATTTTGTTGAGGATTTTGTATGTATGTTCATCAGTGATATTGGCTTGTAGTTTTCTTTCTTCATGTCTTTATCTGGTTTTGGGATTAGGATGATGCTAGCCTCACAAACAGAGTTTGGGAGTCTTCCCTCTTCTTGGATATTTTGGAACAGTTAGAGAAAAATCAAAGTTATCTCTTCTCAAAATGTTTGGTAAATTTCTCCTTTGAATCCGTCTGTCCCATGACTTTTGTGTGCTGTGACTTTTTGATTACTACCACAATTTCACTAGCTAATATCTTCTATTCAGGCTTTCTTCTTCTTCTTGACTCAGTTTTGTAAGATTATATTTTTCTAGAAATTTGTCCATTTCACCCAGATTTTCAAATTTCTTGGCATAGAGAAGTTCATAATAATTTCTTTGATCCTTTGTGTTTCTGTGGTATAGGTTGTAATTTTGCCTCTTTCTTTTATGACTTTATTTATTTGGGTCATCTCTCTATTTTTCTTGATGAGTCTGGTTAACAGGTTGTCAATTTTGTTTATCTTTTCAAAGTACCAGCTCCTGTATTTATTGATCCTCTCAATTGTTCTTTTAGTCTCTATGTCATTTAATTCTGCTCTGATCTTGATTATCTCCATCCTTCTACTTGCTCTGGGCTTTCTTTGTTGTTGTTCCTCTAGTTTTTGTAGATGTAGGTCATTTATTTGAAATTTTTCTATCTTTTTTAGGTAGGCTTGCGTGGCTATGTACTTCCCTCTCAGGACTGCCTTCACTTAGCCCCATAGGTTTTAGACAGTTGTGTGTTCATTTTCATTGGTTTCCAGAACTTTTTATCTCCCTTGATCTCATTTTTTACCCATTCATTGTTTAATAACATGTTATTCAGTATCTATGTATTTGACTGTTTTTGAGTTTTTTCCTTGAAGTTGGTTTCTAGTTTCAAGCCACTGTGATCTGAGAAAAATGTTTGTTATGATTTCAACTTTCTTGAATTTGTTGAGGTATTTTTCGTGTCCTATCATGTGGTTTATCTTTGAAAAAGTTCCATGTGCATTTGAAAAGAATGTATATTTTGCTTCTTTGGGGTGAAATGTTCTGTATATAACAGTTAAGACCATTTGACCTACTGTGTCATTCAGTGCCCCAATGTCCTTGCTGATTCTTTCTTTGGAAGATCTATACATTTTTCACATTAGGGTGTTAAAATCTCCTACTGTAAGTGTGTTGCTATATATAACTTTCTTGAATACCTCCTTTGTATTTGAATACATTATATATTTGGGTGCTCCCATGTTGGGTGCGTATATATGTGCAATGTTTATAGCTTCCTGATGTATTATTCCCTTTAGAATTATGAAATGTCCTTCTTAGTCTCTTTTTATGGCCTTTGATTTGAAGTCTGTTTTGTCTGATATAAGTATTGCTAAACCATCTTTTTTTTCTGTCCATTTGACTGGAGTATTTTTTTCCAACACTTCACTTTCAGTATGTGTAAGTCTTTTATTCTGAGGTGTGTCTCTAGTAGACAGCATATATGCAGGTCATGTTTTCTTATCTATTCAGCTACCCTATATCTTTTATTGGAGCATTTATTCTCCTTACCTTTAAGATTATTATTGATAGGTACTTATTTATTGCCATTTTTCCCCTTTGTACCTGTGTTCCTATCTCTCTGTCTTTTTCTTCATATCATTAAAGCAATCCATTTAGCCTGTCTTGCAATGCTGGTTTGGTGGAGGTATATTCTTTTAGCCTTATTATGTCTTGGAAACTCCTTATGTCACCTTCCATTTTAACTTAGAGTCTTGCTGTGTAGAGTAGTCTTAGTTGCAGGCCTTTGTTTTTCATTACTTAGTCTATCTCTTGCCATTCCCTCTGGCTTTTAGTGTTTCTGTTGAGAAATCAGCTGCTAGCCTTATCAGAGCTCTCTTGTATGTTACTTTCTGTTTCTCCCTTGTTGCTTTTAAGATTCTCTATTTCTCTTTAAAGCTTGGCATTTTAATTATGATGTGTCTTGGAGTAGGCCTCTTTCAGTTCCTCTTGATTGGTATCCACTGTGTTTCCTGAACTTGTGTGGCTTTTCCCCTTTCCTGGTTAGAGAAGTTTTCTGTCACTATTATTTCAAATAGTTTTTCTATCCCTTATTCCTTTTCTTCTCCTTCTGATATTCCTATGATTCTAATGTACGTTTCATGTTCTCCTAAAGTTCCTCTAATCTATCCTCATATTTTTGAGTGTTGTTTTTTTTCATGCTATTGCTCTTCCTGGGCACTTCTTTCTACCTTCTCTTCCAGCTCACTAATTCAACCCTCTGCTTTACCTAGCCTGCTTCTGATTCCTTCTAATGTATATTTTATTTCAGATATTATATTCTTCATTTCTTCCTGGTTCTCTTTTATAGTTTCTATTTCCTTTTCCATTCTGTTATAGTTCCTACTCAGTTCCTTGTATTTGAACACCCTTATAACCATTCTTTTGAATTTTATGTCTGATAGAATGCTTACCTCAATTTCATCTAGCCCTTTTACTGGGGATTCCTCCATTCCTTTCAATTGGGGGTTCTTTCTTTGTCCCCCCACTTTAGGTGACTTTTTTTTGTTTGTTCGCTTCTGCTATTCTAGATGCTCTGCTTTGCTGGCTGTCTTCACGGGGTGAACTTCTCTGGTAGGAGTTCTGTGGAACTCTGTGGTGTAGTCCATTTTATCTCATTGTCTGGATGCTCTAAGGTTGACTTTTCTTCCATTTGTGTGGGCTCTCTTTCTGTACTTGGGCCTTACCTGTAGGGGGCTTCTTTGTTGGTGGGTTCTGTCCTCCAGTTGGCTTACTGATATTCACAACTCCCACCTTGTGTTGTATGCTGTTATACAGGCATTGGTAAACAAAGCAGTATTTCCAGACAACCAAATCTATACCAGCAAAAACAACCCCCCTACCACATCAGCAGTCTGAACCAAAATTGAGCAAATATTAATAAAGGTGGAAGATTACAGATATTAGTAGATGTAACAAAAGGTGCATGAGATGACTAAAAGAGGGTCAAATGCTGTTGAGTGGTAAGAGGGAAGAGGATTGATAAAAGTAGGGATGGAACTGAGGCGAAGAAAGAGAGAGACCAAAATTTAAAATGTAACTAAAACATGAAAGGGGAATGGAAACAATGGGGTAAGAAAAAGGAAGAGTATACTATGAGGTTCAAAGTAAAATTGAAAAGATATTGGACCAAGAGGAGCTAAATTACAGAAAAACCATAGCAGGTGTGATAGCAATGACAACCGAATGAAGCTTAATAAAGGTGAAATGGGAATAATAATGTACAAAAATGAATACTGAATATAAGATTTCTTCCATAAAGAAAAATAATTTTGAGAGGTTGAGAGAAGCAAGCTAATAAGAGTATGGCGCAAAGCTCAGGTTGAGAGAGGGGAAAATAATTAAATAAAATTTCTCACTCAGCTGATCAGGGCCAAGGGGAAGGCAAAATGAAGTAGGAGTGGGAGAGTATTCTGTGGGATTTAAAGTACACACAAATAGTGAATTGATAGGAGTTCCTTTGGAGAAGTACAGTAATAACCGTGGTATTTTGCCCAGCTAGCCACTGTTCACAAATGGTGGAAAAGACATGACTCTTATAAGAGGGGAAAAAGAATGTGAGCTGACTTAAGAAGGAGAGTTCGTATGCGAGGTTAGAGGGAGGAGAAATAGTGAGGGTAAGAGAGAGAAGCTTGGCAGTGTGAGAGAAAATAAAGTTTACAACAACAGTAATAAAGCTCAGGAAGATGGGGAAATGGATTAAGACCAGGGAGGGGTCCTTTGTGGTATTTGGAATAACAATAATATGATAAAAAATATGTAACCTGAATAAAACAAATAAAAAGTAAAAGGCCAAGAATAGTGAGTTATTTGGAATAAGAGTGAAGTGAAAGAAGAAAAATTAAAATGCAATATGAAAGGCAGCAAGAAAAACAAAAAACAAGCAAATAAAACTAAAAGAAATGAAACGGAAGAGAAATTTTTAAATTTCTCTTGTTTTTAAAGTTTCAGCATGTTCTGATGAACAGCAAGGTGAAATTTGTCTCAGCTGTTGGTGGCTGCCTTCTGACTTCTTTCTCAATCTATCTCTGGTTGTCTCTCAGCTCCAGGTCTTACTGTCCTACTCTTGGGAAAAATAAATAAATAAAAGCCCCTGCTGGTTGCTAAGTCTGCCCAGCCAGTTCTGAAGAATTTCCTGGCTCCTGTGGGTGTGGTGGGTTGGGCTCCATCTTCCATTTCCTGTGTTGCTGCAAGGAATGGGGCTCAGTATGCAGTACAATAATCACGGGTGCCCAGTTTCCAGCCCACTCCCTCACAGCACTGTACAGTGTGCATTCTCCACTCTGCAGTTGTGCCAGGCTAGAGCCTATAAATGACCTCTCTTTGCACCCTTTTGATCAATCCATGAGGTACACTGAGTGGGAGCGCATCATGCCCACAATCATCCCTCCTTTTTGCCCAGGCAGCTGCATGCATGAGGTCCCTGCTGAGTGTGCTCAGTTCCCTTTTTGAAAGAAGTCTGTGGGTGCTGCTGCTGCTCCAATCCACTGCCCAGCTTTCCACACACTCCAGTTCTCTGGAAAGTTCAGAGTCTATCTCAGTCACAATCAGTCTCAGCCCACCTCTTCTCCTAGCTTCAGGTGCCACCAGGATCCCCCAACTCTCAGACATTATACCTGCTGGCAACCCCTGCCCCAGCTTGTGTCCACCGCCATTGTGTGTATTCATGTTGCCTTCCCCACCCCCAGCTACTTTATGCATTTGGGTCTTTCCCAGCATGGGTCCGTGATTTCCCTGCCCCGGGATGGAAGGGAGCCAGTACGGTAGGCTGCTATCACTGACCCAGCTCTCCCCTGAAGTCTCTGAGGCAGCTGAGGTTTCTGGCACCATTCCAGGGATTTTCCCTGTCTGCCTATAAAATCTCATTACTGCCCGATTTGAAGTGTCTTCTGCACACTTTGGCTTCCAAACTTCACATCAGCTAAGATTCTGTTGGCAGTTCACTTTGTTTTTCTGGAAGATCATCTGAGTGTGCCAGTTGGTTGCATGAGCAGGTGGGCTCAGCTCCCACCTACTTCACCACCATCTTCCCTCTCTTCTAACTTGTGTTCTATTTTTATCTTGAAAAATGTCAGTTATGATAAAGTCATAATTCTAATTTAGAAAATTACTTTCATCCTGTTATATGAGATATTTTTAAGAATATTTTCTTCTACAAATAAGGATACTACAGGGGTTTAGGATGTGCAGTTTTCAGTAGCAGGTAGATTCAATACACTCTCTTTTTATCTTAGTATAAAGGCAATAGCACATCATATCGAATTTTGGATCTGAATATCTTGATTTATCAGATACCTACAAGAAATCGTACAAGTATTTCACGAGAAATACATTTCATGTTTTTTAACGTGAACCAGTTGAGTCTCTCTGATACCAAAACATGCAGTAATAAATGCCTTGTTAAAAATGTGTTTTTCTGAAAAAAAAGTGTTTTTCTTATGATGATTTTGTTGTTTATAACACTATGAGCTTGCACTGGATCTAAAGCAGATGACACCCCCTCCTAGTCAGGCAAAAGACAGACAATTCAGAAGAGGCATAAGACTCATTATACAATATCAGCAGAGTTTAGGCATTTTGTGAAAATCATTGACCTTTATGTTATGAAACTTTTCAGTTCCCATTTACCTTGATCTCTTAGCAGCACTCGCTGCCTCCTCCTTAAAAGGTCCCTTTTCCCTGGCCTGTAGTCATATCACGCTCACTCCTGGTTTTTCTTTTTTCAACTCAGCAACATTTTCTAGGGCATTCTCTTCTACCCAGCATTTAAGTTCTGGAATTATATTTTTAATCCTTTTTTATTTTTAGAGAGAGGGGAAGGGATGGAGAAAGAGAGGGAGAGAAACATTGATGTAAAAGAGAAACATCAATTGGTTGCCTCTTGCACGGGCTAACTGGGGACAGAAACTGTAACCCACAAGCCAGGCATGTGCTCTGACTAGAATGGAACTGGCAACCTTTTGCTTTGCAGGACGAAGCCCAACCAACTGAGCCATGCCAGTCAGGGCTAAATTCAGAAATTCTTAGACACTCAGTTTCAGGACACTCACAAGACTTCAACTATTATTTAATGACTCACACAAACTAATAGCCTGTATTTACATCATTTTTGAGTGACAAAAATGGTTTGAATTTAAATACTTTGGCAGAGACATGTTCCTCCTCCTCCTCTCTGACAACTCTTCCTCTCTGTGGGCATATGAGTTAGCACTTGTATTTCCCAAGGCTTTTGTGTTCTTTCCAGCTTCAGGGTTCCTACCTTCATAGCTTCTCTCTGCAATGCACGCCTTCACCTGCCACCAAACTGACCTCCTCATCCCCATCCCCAACTACAGCACAACTGACACATCCCAGGTTAGCTTTCTGAGATGTTCTAAGCCAAGGACAAATCCCTCTTAATCATCTGATATCATCTGATACTCTTCTTCTATTGCACACAATGCAGTTCGTTATTATATATTTATTAGTGTAATTATTTGAATAATGTTTGTCTCCCCATTTAACTGTAAACTCTGTAAGAGCAGAGATTGTGGATGCATGTGTGCATATCACTGTTTTTTCATTTCATTCTTAATATTTAACCCAGTGATTATTAATATTTTCATAAATGACCTGGGGAAGTAAAAAGTTTCCTCTTTCAAAGATCATTGAGGTATTTCAAACCAGCAGAGATGGTAATATATTTTGAATTAGATTTACTTCAAGTAAGCACTTCAATACATTTAAACAATATTTTTCCAATTCATTTGCAAATTGTTTTCCAGACTCCTGTAGTTTATACAGATGTGTCCATAGTATTTATTAATTTACAACATTGCTTCTTTTTAAAAATGAGGATAATATCTTGATTAACCCATCAGATAATTCTTACAAAAAAAAAGGAGAACCTAGGTTTCTGGCCAAGATGCAGGTGTAGGTAGATGTTCCACTTCCTTGCACAACCAAAAGAAGGAGAACAACCAATTTAAAAACAAAAAACTACCAGAACTGCCAGAAAATTGAACTGTGTAGAAGTCCAACAACCAAGGAGTTAAAGAAGAAACATTCATCCATATTGGTAGGAGACACACAGATGGGCAGCTGAGGCAGAGAAAATACACAACAAGGTTGTGGCTAATGGGCTGGGGGGGCACAGGTCCCATATTCACATTCACATAAACCAAGAGAAATAACTGGAGAATGAGACAGACCATGCAACCCAGTGTTCCAGTGCAGGAAAATAAAGCCACAAAACCTTTGTTTATAAAGACCTGTGAGGGCTGTGGTGGTGGGAGAAACTATCAGCCTCACAGGAGAGTCTGTTGGAGGTGCCGATAGGGTCTTAGAACATACACAAGACCACGCACCCAGGAATCAGAACCAGGGTAGCACCTTAAAAGGTGCACTTTTCTTGTCAATAGTAGGGGAATTGACTGAAAGTGGGGTGAGAGCTGAGCAAACAGCATTGTTCCTTCTCCAACCCATCCCCCACATACAGCACCACAACATAGAGAAGTGGGTTGCCCTTCCCTGGCAAATACCTAAGGTTCTGCCCCTTACAACATAACAGGTGCACCAAGAAAAAGAACTATCGGCCAAATGAAAGAACAGATGAAAACTCCAGAAAAGGAACTAAGTAATAAAGAGATAGCCAACCTATCATATGCAGAGTTCAAAATGCTGATAATCTGGATGATCACAGAAATGATTGAGTAAAGCCACAAAATAGAGGAATAAGTGAAGGCTATTCAAAGTGAAATAAAGAAAAATATACAGAGAACCAACAGTGAAGGGAAGGAAACCGGGACTCAAATGAACAATTTGGAAAAAAAGGAAGAAATAAACATTCAACAAGAAGAGAATGAAGAGACAAGAACTTTAAAAAAAGAGGAGAGGCTTAGGAACCTCTGGGACAACTTTAAATGTTCCAGCATCCCAATCATAGGGGGACCAAAAAGAGAAGGGCAAGAAATTGAAAACTTATTTGAAAAAATAATGAAAGAAAACTTCCCCAATCTAGGGAAGACAATAAATATACATGGCCAGGAAACACAGATAGCCCCAAACAAGTTGGACCAAAAGAGGAACACACCAAGACACATCATAATTAAACTGCCAAAGATTAATGATAAGTAGAGAAACCTAAAAAAAACAAGAGAAAAGAAGAGAGTTGCCTGCGAAAGAGTTCCCATAAGTCTATCAGCTGATTTCTCAAAAGGAAACATAGACCATTGTGTTCCTGCTGCTGGAGGGACTGAGAGCTGAGACTTAAGATACCAGAGGGTCCAGCAACCATTGATAACATATTGGAAACTCCCTACTTTAAGGGACAAAATCAAGTGAATGTTGGAGAATGCCTGGAATAGGCTCTTTTGTCTGCCTTCCAGTCAGTGAAAAAAGGTTGTCAAGATGGTGGAGGAGTGAATAGAAGTTACACTGACTTCCTCCCAAGACCACTCTGGAATTACAACTAAATTGTAGAGAAATCACCCAGAACAAACAACTGAACACTAGCAAGAGAGAAGCCTTATAACCTCAGACTGACAGAATGGTCAGTTTCAGCACAATCTGACTAGTAAAGAGTGCAGTGGATACTTGAGAAGACTGGCTGGGCACCCACAGGTGACAGTGCCAGAGGGATACATAAGTGGCCAGTTGGATCCCCCTGAGAAGAGTAAGGTCTAAATAAATCCTAATCTGGGATCCCCAACCTAGAGCACAAGAGCCCAAAAAGTACATAGATAATAACCAGCAACGAAAAGCAGTGGGGTTGCTCTCTGCCAGAGGCAGATGGCTTGAGATGCAAGGGGTCATTTAAAGGACCAATGCACAAATTTCCATTTACAACCACTTACCCTGTGCTTTGGCAAATGCGAGGGCAAAGTAGGGTAGAGATGCCTGAGGAGAGACTGGGGGAAGAAACTTTGGGGACAGAACTGAGAGCGTAGCCACAGGGATCTTGGTGCTGAGTCATCCCCCATATGGCACCACCCATCATGCTCAGGCACACCACTCCCCTTCGAGCAGCAGCAGCCTGAGGGGAAACAATAGCCTCGAATGCAGGATGGACTCTGCCCCTCGCTGTGGTGCTTACACCTGACTGCTGAGTGCACAGTGGCTAAATTAAAACTGAAGGGGTAAGCCACAGACAGTCAATCCCTGTAGGCTACCTAAGGTCAGACAGGTTGAACATCCAGCATCACCAGAGGTAGATACAGAAAGAAAAAACAGTGCACCTGAAAAACAACATATAAGATGTGGTGGGCAAAGTGACCCACCATTAGCCAGCTAGTGGGAGTGGCCCACCAAAGAATGACACAACAACAATCAAAACCCAATTACATCCAGAGAATCATATGAATTGGCATAAAGGGCATCCCAAGAGCATCAAGGTCAGGAGATCAAGCAGGCTGCACCACTGAATCTCACAGGTCTCCTATAGAAGTTCACACCACAAACTCATAGAGTGAAAACAGATCAATTTAAGAAGGCAGAAACAAACAAGAAGAGTCTCACAAATAATGGGAAGACAAAGAAACAATCCCCAATCAGAAGGAAAGGAAGAATCCTCAGAAAGGGGGCTAAATGAAGTAGGGGCAAGTCAACTATCAGATATTGAGTTGAAAACAATAGATTAAGGAAGCTCAATGAGATCAGTGAGAATTATCAAAAACTAAAGTGATGAGGAAAGTATTGCAAACTATATCGGCATGAAAAAGAACATAGGAACTAACAACAAGGGTGAAAAGGAAATGAGGAATACAATTTCTGAACTGAAGAAGACATTAGAGGGATCAAAAACAGACTACAGAGCACAGAATCAAATTAGTGAGTTGGAGGACAAGGTAAAAAAGAAACTCTCAGGAAGAGTAAGAAAAGAAAAATAAGCCTCAAAAAGAATGAAGAGGGGTTAAGGGAACTGCAGGACGACATGAAACGTAATAATATCCATAAACTAGGAATACCAGAAGAAGAAGAAGAAGGGTAAGGGATAGAAAGCCTGTTTAAAAAAAGAAATGAAGACAAGCATCCTTAATTTGATGAAAGAAAAATCACACAAGTCCAGGAAGTACAGATGGTCCCAATCGAGAGGAACACGAAGAGTCTCACTCCAAGACACATTGTAATTAAAATGGCAAAATTCAAAGACAAAGAGGGAATCTTAAAGGTAGTAAGGGAGAAACAGGAAGTAACATACAATGGGCCCCCAATAAGGCTAGCAGCTGACTTCTCCACAGAAACACTACAAGCCAGAAGGGAATGATAATAAATATTCCAAGTACTGAAAAGCAAAGGCCTGCAACCAAGACTACTCTACCCAGCAAGGTTCGCAATTAAAATGGAAGGTGAAATAAGGAGTTTCTCAGACAAAAGAAGGCTAAAAGATTACACCTCTACCAAACTAGCATTGCAAGAAATGTTAAAGCATGCACATGGTGGGCAGAGTGACCCACCCTGAGGCGATTGCTTTAAGAAGATGAAGAAAAAGACTAAAACCAAGAGGGACACAG
The DNA here is from genome assembly GCA_004026545.1 of Mormoops blainvillei. Lineage (NCBI taxonomy): Eukaryota > Metazoa > Chordata > Mammalia > Chiroptera > Mormoopidae > Mormoops > Mormoops blainvillei. Next base: position 557,092 of record PVJD01000003.1, on the reverse strand, counting down.
GTGCAAAGGGGAAAAATGGCAATGAATAAGTACCTATCAATAATAATCTTAAAGGTAAATAGATTAAATACTCCAATCAAAAGATATAGGGTAGCCGAATGGACAATAAAACATGACATGCACATATGCTGCCTACAAGAGACCCACCTCAGAACCTACACAGACTGAAAGTAAAGGGCTGGAAAAAAATATTCCAAGCAAATGGATAGCAGAAAACAGCTGGTGTAGCAATGCTTATATCACACAAAACAGACTTCAAATCAAAGGCCATAAAAACAGACATAAAAAGATACTTCATAATACTCAAGGGAAGAATCCATCAAGAAGACATAAATATTGTAAACCTATATGTACCCAAAACAGGTGCACCAAAATATTTAAGGAAAATCTTAGAGGACTTCAACAAATACAAAGACAGCAACACAATTATACTATGGGATTTTAACACCCCACTGTCAACAATGGATAGATCTTCCAAACAAAATATTAGCAAGGACATTGTGGAACTAAATGGCACACTAGATCAAATAGACTTATTGAATATATATAGAACCTTTCATGCCAAAGAGGCAAAACACATTCTTCCCAAATGCACATGGAATATTTTCAAAAGTAGACCAGGTGATAGGACACAAAACAAGCCTTAACGAATGCAAGAAAATTGAAATCATATCAGGCATTTTTGTGGCTGCAAGGGCTTGAACTAGAAACCAACCTCAATGGAAAAAACTCAAAAACATTCAAATTCATGATCACTATATAGCGTGCTATTAAACAATGATTGGCTTAGTAATGAGATAAAGGAAGAAATCAAAAAGTCTGAAAAAAGAAATGAGATTGAACACAAAACAGTCCAAAACCTATGGGACACAGTGAAGGCAGTCCTGAGGGGAAAGTTTATAGCAATACAGACCAACCTAAAAAAGATAGAAACATTTCAAATAAACAACCTAACCTACATCTACAACTACTGAAGGAACAACAACAAACATAGCCCAGAGCTCGTAGAAAGAAAGAGATAATCAAGGTCAGAGCAGAAATAAATGACATAGAGACTAAAAGAACAATTAGAAATATCAATAAATTGAAGATCTTGTTCTTTGAACAGATAAACAAAATAGACAAACTTTTAACCAGATTCATCAAGAAAAAAAGAGAGAGGACACAAATAAATGTGAAATAAATGTGAAATCAGATGTGAAAGAGGAGAAATTACACCTGATACCACAGAAATACAAAGGATTATAAGAAAATACTATGAAAAACAATATGCCAAGAATTTTGAAAACCTTGATGAAATGGACAAATTTCTAGAAAAATGTAATCTTCCAAAACTGAGTCAAGAAGAAGTACAAATTCTGAACAGACAGATAACAACTGGTGTAAATGAAGCAATAAAAAAAAAAAATCCTGGCACACAAAAGCCCTGGACCTGGCAAAGATGGTTTCACAGGAGAATTTTACAAAACATTTAAGGACGAGCTAACCCCTATCCTTCTCAGACTATTCCAAAAAATCCAAGAAGAGAGAAGACTCTCAAACTCTGTGAGACCAGCATCATCCTAATCCCCAAACCAGATAAAGACACAGCAAAGAAAGAAAACTATTTTCACTGATGACCACAGATGTTAAAATTCTCAAAAAAATTATTGGTAAAATGCATACAGCAATACATTAAAAAGATCATACACCATGATCAAGTGGGATTCAACCCAGGGATGCAAGGATGGTACAATATTTGCAAATCAGTAAATGTAATATATTACATAAACAAAAGTAAAGACAAAAATCACCTGATAATATCAATAAATGTGGAAAAAGCATTTGATAAGGTGCAGTACCCATTTATGATTTAAAAAAAAAACCCTGAGCCAAGTGGGAATGGAGGAAGCATACCTCAACATAACAAAGACCATATATGAAAAAACCTTCCATCAATATTATACTGAATGGGCAAAAACTGAAAGCTTTCCCACTAAGATCAGGAAAAGACAAGGCTGTCTGCATTCACCACTTGAATTCAACATAGTATGGGAAGTCCTAGCCAGAGTGATGACAAGAAAAATAAATAAATGGTATCCAAATTCGAAAGGAGGAAGTAAAACTGTCATCATTAGCGGATTACATGATAATGTACATAGAAGACCCTATAGAGTCCACCAAAAAAACTACCCCACCTAAAAGTGAACTTGGGAAAACAGTAGGATACAAAGCCAATATTTAGAATTCAAAGGCATGTCTGTACACCAACAATGAAATATCAGAATCAGATATCAGGGGTAAAATCCCATTTGCTATAGCAACAAGAAAATATAGTCCCTAGGAATAAATCTAAGGAGATAAAAGACCTGTACTCAGAAAACTACACAACACTGAGGAAAGAAACTAAGGAAGACACAAATAAATGGAAGCATATACCATGTTCATGGATTCAAAGAATTAACGTCATCAAAATGTCCATACTACCCAAAGCAATTTATAAATTCAACACAATCTCTATTAAAATACCAATAACATATTTCATGGATATAGGACCAACATTTCAAAAATTTATATGGAACCATAAATGACCCCAAATTGCCTCAGCAATTTTGAGAAAGAACAAATTAGGAGGGATCACAATACCTGCCATCAACCTATATTTCAAGACCAGGTAATGAAAAGAGTCTGGTACTGGCATAAGAACAGACATATAGATCAATGGAACAGAATAGAGAGCCCAGAAATAAACCCATGTCTCTATGGTCAGTTAATATTCAACAAAAGGGTCAGGAGCATAAAATGGAGTAAAAACACCCACTTCAAGAAATTGTTATGGGAATATTTGGACAGCTACGTTTTTTAAAAAAATGAAACTTTACCACCAACTTACACTACACAAAAATAAACTCAAGGTGGATAAAAGAGTTAAATATAAGTCACAACATCATAAAAATCCTAGAGGAGAGCATAGGCATTAAAACTGCTAATATCCCATTCAGCAATATTTTCACTGATATGTCCCCTAGAGCACGGGTCATAAAGGAAACCATAAACAAATGGGAGTTCATCAAAATAAATAGCTTCTGGATGGCTAAAGAAAACATCAGCAAAATGAATAGGGTACCAACCGTATGGGAAAATATATTTGCCAATGATACCTCATACAAGGGTTTGATCTACAAAATATACAAAGAACTCACACAACTCCCCTCCAGGAAGACAAACAAACCAATTAAAAAATGGCAAAGGACTGGAACAAACACTTCTACAAGGAGGACTTACACAGGGCCCAGAGATATATGAAAGGGTGCTCAACATCACTAGCCATCAGAGAGATGCATATTAAAACCACAATGAGATACCACTTCATATAAGTCAGAATGGCTATCTTAATCAAATCAACAAACAACAATTGCTAGCAAAAGTGTGGAGAAAAGGGAGCCCTTGTACATTGTTGATGAGAATGCAGACTGATGTAGGCACTGTGGAAAACAGTATGAAATTTCCTCAAAAAAACTAAAAACAGAACTACCTTTTGCCCTGACAATTCCACTGCTTGGATTATACCCTAAGAATCCTGAAACATCAATTCAAAAGAACCTATGCACCCCAATGTTCATAAGAGCTCAATTTACTGTAGCCAAGTGCTGGAAGCAACCTAAGTGTCCATCAGTAAATGAGTGCATCAAAATATGTGGTACCTTTACACAATGGAGTAGTACACAGCAGAAAGAAAGAAGGAGCTCCTACCTTTCATGCCAGCATGGATGGAACTGGACAGGATTATGCTACATGAAATAAGCTAGGCAGTCAAATCGAATACTATATGCTCTCACTTATAAGCTGAACATAATCAACAAAACAAACAAGCAATCAAAATATAACCATAGAAATTGAAATAAAGAACAAACTGACCTTAACCAGAGGGGAGGAGGGAGGGTGAAACAAGAGTAAGGGTCATCAAGGAACATGTATAAAGGACCCATGGGCAAAGCCATAGGATTGATGATGGGAAGTGGGGGGTTGTTGGGGATGGAGAAAGTTGTGGCAGGTATATGGAGACAGCTGTACTTGAACAACAATAAAAATAAATAAATAAAAGATTAAAAAATAAAAAAGAAGAAACTTTACGGTTAAGAAGGAGGTAGAAAGAAGTATTCAAAGTCACAAGGAGCAAGGATCTACGTCCAAGATTACTCTATCCAGCAAAGATATCATTTAGAATAGAAGGGCAGATAAAGTGCTTCCCAGATAAGGTAAAGTTAGAGGAGTTCATCATCACCAAGTCATTATTATATGATATGTTAAAGGGTCTTCTCTAAGAAAAAGAAGAAGATCAAAACTATGACCAGTAAAATGACAACAAACTCACAACTATCAACAACTGAGCCTAAAAAAACCAAAAACAAATTAAGCAATGATTGGAACAGGAACAGAATCACAGAAATGGATATCACATGGAGGGATGTCAGTGGGGATGGGGCTGGGGGAGAAAGGGGAAAAAGTTACAGGGAATAAAAAACATAATAGTAGATACAAAATGGACAGGGGGAAGTTAACAATAGTATAGGAAATGGAGAAGCCAAAGAACTTGTATGTATGACCCACAGACATGAACTAAGATGGGGGTCGGAATGCTGAAGGAAATGGGGGACTGGGTGGAGGGAGGTAAAGGGGGAAAAATGGGATAACTGTAATAGCATAATCAATAACATATACTTTAAAAAATCGAGAACCTTCTTTATTAGCATGAAAATTAAGCAACATGCCATAAAAAGTTAATGATGTGGCTGAATAAGAATGTGAAACTTTTATGTTAAAAACACTTTTACTTTTATTATACTTTTAATAATACACAACTATTGAAAAGAAGATAAAGCTTATGTGTTGACAATGAAATATGTATAAGATATGGCAATTAAAAAATCAAGTTAAAAAGAGTATGTATACTATGATTCCAGTTTTGAAAAGAAATGTAAGTGATAGCATATGGATAGAAAAAAAATTAGAAGAACATACACCAAATTGTCTATTTGAGGGGATAGAGTTTGGAAAATTTTCAATATCTATGTTTTTTAGTATTATAAATTTTTGTAGTTTTACACTGAGCATTTATTACTTTTGTAATATATTTAAAAAGATGAATTTGTCAAAGAAAAACAAACTCAGTTTTAAGAAATGTATGCAATATGTATAACTATGTCAGCAATTCTCCCTAAGGAATAACAAGGGAAACCCCCAACAGAGAAAAGCAGAACATGTATATGAAAAAAAGGACTTAGGATAAGAAATATAAATAATCAATAAGCATGAAAAAATGTTTATTCTCACTGATAAATAAATACAAAGCAAAGGCTTTTTTAGTTCAATTTAGTTAAACTGGCAAAAATTTAAAACATTATAATGATCAGTAGGGCTTGTACCAGCATTGAGTGGTACAAGCCCTCTTGTTTGCTGCTGAAAACCAACATAGATGCAACATTTCAGGAGACAGTTTGGTAATCTGTATCAAAAATACTCCTAATGCATATATTTAATTCAATTTCTAGGAATTCGTACTATAAAAATAATCATAAATACTACAATTTATATACCACATATATTTGTTATAGAGCTATCAGGGAAAATTAGAAAGAGCCTAATTATCCACCAAAAAGATATAAGTTAAATGAATCCTGGTATAATCATACTAAATAATAATATATAGCCATTTAAAAATCATGTTTTAAAAGAGTAACAACTTGAAAAATTCATGATCCTTTATCAAGTGAAGAAACGCAAATTTCAAAACAGTATGTATTGCATGATACTGATTATTTGTGTGTGTGCATGCATATGCGCATTTAAAAAAGAATTCACAATGTTAACAATTGTTACCCATATGTAGTATAAAGTGAGAATGATTTTTATTTTATCCTAATTCATTGATGGATATTTCAAAGTTTCTTCAAAGACTGTATAGTGTATTAATTTATAATAATAATTTTAAAAGTTACTGGCCTGTGCTTTGGAAAAAATTTGGCAGTTTCTCTAAAAATTAAACATGGAGTTACTACATGATCCAGCAAATCTACTGAACATATACCGAAGAGAATTTAAAGCCTACACTCACACGATAACTTGTATATGAATATTCATTGCATTATTCAGAGTAGTCAAAAAATGAAAACAACCCAAATGTCCATAAACTGACAGATGGATAAGCAAAATGTGATATATACATACAATGAAATATTATTCAGCCATAAAAAGGACTGAAATACTGATTCATGCTACAACCTGGATAAACCTTGAATTCATTATGCTAAGTTAAAGGAGCCTACAAAAAGGCCACATTATTCCATTTGGATGAATTGTTCAAAATAAGCAAAAGCACATAAATCAAAAGTGATTAGTAATTACCAGGGGCTGGGGAGAGGAAAGAATAATGAGTTGCTGCAAATGGCTATAAGGTTTCTTTTGGGGGTGATGAAAAATTCTAGAATTAAATACTGGTGGTCTTGGTTGCACAATCTTCCAAATATACTAAACACAATGAAGTGTACACTTTGAAAGTGTGAATTTTACTCAATAAATGGTATTGGGAAAAGCTGACAAATACATGTAAAAGCATGAAACCAGACCACCTTCTTATGCCGCACACAAGAATAAACTCAAAATGGATTAAAGACTTAAATGTTTAACTTGAAAAGCATGAAAATCCTAGAAGAAAAATAGGCAGTAAAATATCAGACACTTCTTTTCTTTTTTAAAAATATATTTTATTGATAATGCCATTACAGTTGTCCCATTTTTTTCTCCCCTTTATTCCCATCTGCCCTGCACCCCCACCTCCCACCAGCATTCCCCCACTTAGTTCATGTCCTTGGGTCATACATATAAATTCTTTGGCTTCTCCCTTTCCTATACTATTCTTAACCTCTCCCTGTCTATTTTGTACCTATAATTTCTGCTTTTTATTCCTTGTTCCTTTTCCTCCATTCTCCCCCTTCTCTCTCCCTGTTGATAACCCTCCATGTATCCCCATTTCTGTGATTCTGTTCCTGTTCTAGCAGTTTGCTTAGTTTGTTTGTTTCTTTCTTTCTTTTAGGTTCAGTTGTTGATGGTTGTGAGTATGTTGTCATTTGTTCATAGTTTTGATCATCTTCTTTTCTTAGATTAGCCCATTTAATATTTCATTTAATAAGGGCTTGGTGATGATGAACTCCTTTAACTTTACTTGATCTGAAACTCAGTTTATCAATCCTTCCAGTCTAAATGATAACTTTGCTGGATAGAGTGTTCTTGTATGTAGGTCTTTGGCTTTCATGACTTTGAATATTTCTTTCCAGCCCCTTCTTGTCCAGTTTATTTTGAGCAATAATTGTGGTGGTGGCAGAAGAAAATCCCAGTCTCACAAGGGAATCAGTTGGAGAGACCCATGGGAAACTAGAATGTACACAAAACCCACCAACCTGTGAATTAGCACCTAAAAGGGCACAGTCTGCTTGTGGGAAGTGAAGGAAGTGACAAAAGTGGTTGAAGAGTCAAGCAAAAGGCATTGTTCCCTCTCTGACCCCTCCCCCACTGATAGCACCACAGCTGAGAGTCTTATGGGAACTCCTTTGTGTGTAACTGTCTCCTTTTCCTTTGCTGCTTTTAAGATTATCTCCTTACTTTTCATCTTGGGCAATGTAATTATGATGTGCTTTGGTGTGTGCCTCCTTGGGTCCAACTTCTTTGGGCTCTCTGAGCTTCCTGGACTTCCTGGAAGCCTATTTCTTTTGCCAGATTGGGGAAATTCTCCTTCATTATTTTTTCAAATAATCTTTCAATTTCTTGCTCTTCCTCTTCTCCTTCTGGCACCCCTATGATTTGGATGTTGAAGCATTTAAAGTTGTCCTGGCATTTCCTAAGTACCTCCTCAGCTTTTTGATGAAGAGAAACTATTAAAAAAGAGTCAGGACCTCCAGCCAAGATGGAGGCCTTGGTAGATAAACTTTGCCTCCTCATACAACCAAAAGAAAGACAGCAACAAATTTAAAAACAAAAAACAACCAGAACTGCCAAGAACTGAACTGTATGGCATAACCACTTTTACTCACTCTCTTCACTTAACTGCCTACCCCCACCATTTCTTCTGAATCCTTTCCAGCCAGGCTTTGTGTCATCAGCCCACTGAAACTGCCTCAGTTGCTAAATCTTTCAACTTGGTAAATTCAATAGTTAACTCCCTATCCTTGTTTACCATACCTGTGGATAACTTTTGAGTACTTCTCGTCCTCTATACAATCATGTCACTGCCCTGTTCACTTTCTTCCTTTGGCCTTCCACCCACTCTGTCAGAATCCAAGCCCCTGCCCTTTCCCCAGCCCACCTCTAGGACTTCTCTGCCCTCTCCTTCCTTCCCTACCTTACTCTCTCTGTTCCAGCCACACCCACCTTCTTGCTGTTCCTCAAATATGCCTAGCACACTTTTTCTTAGGGCCTTTCCACTCACTAGCCCTTCTGCCTGGAATGTTCTCTTCCAGAATCCACTTGACTCACTCCTTCCTCTCCCTCGGGTTTCTGTTCCAATGTCACCATCTTGGGAAGACCTTCCTGCCATCCACTCAGCTGTCCCAGTGACCCCTCACTGCCACTCAGGACTCCCTGTTCTTCTTTCCACTTTATTTTTCCCCATAGCACTTATCTTCACCTGATACCCTCCATGTTTCTTTGACTATTGTCTCCTCCCACTGTAAGCTTTGTATAGCAACAATATGTTCAGTATGTAGAAGAGTGCCTGGCATGTAGTAAGCCCTCCATGAATATTTGTTAGTTAGAGAAGAATCTGCATGCAGAGCCAGATCTTGTAGTAGGGTCTTGTAAGACCTCATAAGGAGTTTGAATTTTATTCTAAATATGAAGGGGAGTCGTTGAAGAGTATATGATCTGATATAGAGTTAAAAAAACACTCCAGCTGTCGTGTGGAAGGAAGATGATACTGGAGGTAAAAGTGGTGTGGGGGGTGGGCAGTTGAAGGCTAATGCAATATCCAAACAAGACAGATAATAAGGACTAGAGATGGGGTGGAACTGAGGTCAGATTTTTAAATGTATTTTGGAGTTACAGCCAACAGACTTGTTAACAAATTGGATGAAGGGTCTGAGAAAAATAGAGAAACTGAGAATAACGTTTAGGTTTTGGGCCTCAATACTTAATCTTTCTCAGCCTGTTTCCTCTCTGTAAAATGAATGCTATTAGAGTATCTCCCTTGTGTTATTGTTGTGAGAAAGAGGCTAGAGGACAGCGAGTACTCACAGTGTTGGGTGCATAGTAAACACTCAGTAAATGTTAGCTCTTGTTATCATCCCAAAAGTAACTGGGATTTCTTGCTTCCTCAGTAACAAGAAAACAAAAATATCCACCCCTACAGAGACTGAGAAAAAACGAAACAAAACAAAACCTTTTTTGCAGAGTGTACCCTTCCCTCCTAAGAGAGAGACTTTTACTTTATTCATTTTTTATAGACTTTTATTCTATAAGTGTAAGAAAAAGTACATCTGAAATAATGAATTTCTTAAATGGGTATTTACTGCATTCTTATACACAAGAACCTAAAATACCACACTGTTAGGTTCAATGCAGGACACCTGTCAACACTATTAGTCAGTGTTAAACTCAGCCTTCTGCAAAGCCAACACCCAATCCTTTTTGGCTGCCTTGGCCTGTCCTCATTTCCCCCTGGACACTGTTTGAAACCTTATTGCAGGATAAGATTCTGCCTCTATTACAATTAGCTGCTTCTCTCAATTGAGTCAGCTGGTTTGGAAAGTACTTATGTGAGGTAATTGAGTATCTTCTTTCAAAACTTCCCAATTGCAGCCCCCAGGTAACATGTGAAAAGCTGCCTGAGGGAAGTTTAGGGGCTGCTTTGGCTGCTTGCAGGGACTTTCCTGCTGGGATCTTTTGCCTCTCCAGAGCTCCCTGATTCTTGGTTATATGAACCGTACCCAAGTGAAGACCAGCTATTCTTCTTCCCAGCCCCCAAGAACACAGGGAGGCCAATGAGAGCATCCCAGAATCTGATTCCTTTCCCTCCTCATGCCATAAATGAACTCTCCATTAAATGCTTTAATTGCCTGGGAACCTACAAAGGCAAACTTGAATTTAAACTGCAGCTGGAAGGACCTTCTCCCAAAGAATCTGCCCCATGGTTGATTGTCTGTTGTTCCATGACTGCCAGGGCTCAACTTTCTCTCTTCTGAAGTCAGAAGAGACCCTGACTTCTGAAAGAACGGTCTAAGAACCAGCATCCTCAGCAGGGTGGGATGTGGAATCAGAGGCAATATTCCGGAACTGTTGAATCAGAATGAGTTTGTACAAGATTCCCAGGTGATTCCCATGCAGAAGATTGCTTGGGCCCCTCTTTTTTATAAAGATTTTGTTTGTTTATTTTTAGAAAGGGGAAGGGAGGGAGAAAAAGAGGGATAGAAATAGCAATGTGTGGTTTCCCCTTGGGTGCCCCCTGTTGGGCACCTGGCCCACAACCCAGGCCTGTGCCCTGACTGGAAATCGAAACAGCAACCCTTGGGTTCACAGACCTGCACTCAATCCACTGAGCCACACCAGCCAGTGCGAAAATTCTTATAACATGTCCTGTTTAAGAAAGCCTCAGCCTATTTTGCTGTCGCCACTTTCCAAAGAATCCTAAGCTTCTGCTTTCACACACCGTCTCTGCCTTGTTCCCTCACAGTGCAAGCCTCTTTTATGGACTTCTTTCCCTGGTAGGAAAATTATTCCCCACTCCTCTGCTCCAGTGAAGCTTCTGGGGGCATTTCCTCAAGGGCTGCTTTTCTCCCATGTAGGGCCTATAACGCCAATCCAAGTGCTGCCTCTTCTGCATCTCAGAGCTTCTTTTGCCTCTGCAATGACAGCCCCTGAAAGCTGGGCCCGACTGCCCCTCACCCTGGTCCTTATCCTGGACCTGAGCAGCTTTTCACAGGAGCAGGGACTCCCCCTTCCCACACTAACCCTATCATGCTACATGGGCATACTGTCCTTGTTCCTCTTTTCTTTTCTTCCAGCCACTCTCTAAAACTCCAACAGATAAGCATAACTCACACAATGGCTGCCTTCAAATGGAGGCACCCAGGGAAGGGAGTCGGGGTGGCAAGGCTGATTAAGAACCAGCCTGGGGGAGAGAGTTATGGTTTCTTTGAAGCAAGAGTGCAGAAGGGCAGATATTTTCAAAATGCGCCAAGCACTTGATTGAAATTCTTGGGAATTTGACTTTGGGGGTTGCTGTTTTTAAGCTTTCCAAGCAGAAAAGAAAATGTCAGATAACTTTTCTGGAAAGTGGAAACCAGAACCTCACCTGGAATCATAATTAAGGTTTTTTGGCTCTCCAACTGGTGGTCGGGTGCATTAACCACACATTCTTTCTCACACCTTTATCATATATTACACAACTGATTTCCCCTGAGAGAGATATATTAAAAGCTGACTTCCAACCCTTTCAAAAGTAACCTTGGAATATTATATATTTTCATTATTAAAATAGTGTCATTCCAAATTTTACGTATTTTATTTATTATATTCTAAAATCATTAAAGTGCTTTGTATGTACCAAGCACTGTCCTAAGTGCTTTACAAATTTTAACTCGTTGAATCAATAAAACAATTTAATAAAACAGGTACTGTTATGAACCTCATTTATAGATGAGGAAATTAAATCATAGAGGATTTAAGTAACTTGCTCAGAGTTATACAACTAATAAGTGACAGAACTAGAATTCAAACCCAGACAGTCTGGGTGGCCCATATGCTGAACCAGTAGGCTATGCTGTCTCTCTAAAGGTCCTGAAAAAAATATATATTTATATATATTTGTTTTTATAAATATAACATTTTTATATAAAATATATTTATATATTTATTTTTATATATTTGTTTTATATACATCTATTATGTGTGTAAAATATATATTGTATAATTTATAAATATTATGTTTTATATATGTACATTATATACATATGTAAATATGTATGAGAGAATGTGTGTAAGAGAGATAGAAGGAGTTTAGGTGCAATTTTTCCAAATGGTCACCTTTCCACATGTTTTCAACATATGCCAAAAAATGCAATTTTGAGAGAAGTGTGTAATTTTTCTGTACATATATCCTCTTAAAGAGCCCAGAGGACTGGTTTCATAAACCTCAGCTTCCTTGCCTAAGAAATGAAGTAGTTGGATTAGATGAACTAATTCATCAAGTGTAAGAAGCCTTCCAGATGTAAAATTATTAAAATTTCCTGTTAACTTTTCTTCTTTAGCTTTGTCTCAGGCAGAGATATCATGGCTTAGTTATGTATTCTTTACCTCTGGACCTCTTTTGTGACTTTTGGACTAAATATAATACGGGTCTCTCCTGTATAACTGGTGATGGTCTAATGGGATGCACAGGTTTAAGTTTGAATTTCTAGACTCACAGGCCTTCTGGTTCACAGAAAAGGCAATACTCTAAGTAAACAAGTGGGGGTCGGGGCGGGGCAAAGGAAATGAGTTCTGTCTGCTGATGCAAATTGGCCCTCTGTGGGCCCTGTAAAGGTAATCCATCCTCCTAATCGGGCCTCTCTGTTCCTATGGTACCGCGCAAACTTTTGCCAGTACTCTCCTCCTGTGGTATTCCAACTAAGCAATATCTTTTCAGCATGAACCCTGAGCTAAGCACAGGTGTGCTTAAGGCTGTGATCAAAGATAAAGAAAAGCATCACAACCATTAAGGGTCTCACACTCTGTTGGCACATCCAAATCATATCATTATAACACAGCTTGAAAGGTGTGTCACTCACTGGAGCTGTGCCTCATATCCCATAAGTTTGCAACCACAAGTTGCACGCAAGGACCCAAATCGAACGATCCAGCACAATGCCCTTTTGTTAGGAAAGGAGGACTGTGACTCACTCTAACATTTTCTCGGTGCACAGAGGACCTGTATACGAGCAACAAGGCTAATTAATGCTCCCCTGGAGACTTAGGCTACCTGGCAGTGGCCCAGACAACCATCTCTCCATGGCGGAGTGGGAGGGGATGAAGAAGTAGTCAGGATTTGACAGGGAAAGGGTGGAAGTTAAGAACACAGACCAAGAAGATATCTTTCACTTAAATTTTAAATTAATAAGTGCATTTATTTTTTAAATTATATTTTATTGATTATGCTATTATAGTTGTCCCAATTTTTTACCCTTTGCTCCCCTCTACCCAACACCTCTACTCCTTCAGGCAATCCCCACCACAATGTTCATGTCCATGGCTCATGCATATAAGTTTTTTGGCTACTCCATTTCCTATACTGTACTTTACATTCCCCTGGATATCCTATAAATACTTATTTGTACTTAATCACCTCACCTCTTCACCATTCCTGCAACACCCCTCCCATCTTGCAACCATCAAAACCCTCTCTGTATCCATGATTCTGTCTCTGTTCTTGTTTGCTTAGTTTCTTTTCTGGTTTCAGTTGTTGATAAATATGTATTTATTGTCATTTTATTATACACAGTTTTGATCTTTTTCTTAAAAAAGTCCCCTTAACATTTCATATAATAATGGTTTGGTGATGATGAACTCCTTCAGTTTTTTTTATTGCCTGGAAAGCTCTTTATCTGCCCTCTGATTCTAAATGATACCTTTGTTGGGTAAAACAATCTTGATTGTGGGTCCCTACTTTTCATGACTTTGAATGCTTCTTGTCAATCCCTTCTAGCCTGCAAAGTTTCTTTTGAGAAATCAGCTGACAGTCTTATTGGAATTCCCCTGCAGACAACTAACTGCTTTTCTCTTATTACTTTTAACAAGTAACAAGATTTTCCTTATCTTTAGCCTTTGGCATTTTAATTATGATGTGTCTTGGAGTGGGCCTCTTTGTGTCCATCTTGTTTGGGACTCTGTACTTCCTAGACTTTCATGTCTATTTCCTTCACCAAATTACGGAAGGTTTCTTTCCTTATTTTTTCCAATGGATCTTCAATTTCTTGCTCATTCTATTCTCCTTCTGGTACCCCTATGATGCTCATGTTGGAACACTTTAAGTTGTCCTATAGGCTGCTTACACTATAGGTTTTTTTTGTGTTCTTCTTTCTTCTTCTTGTTCTGATTGGTTGTTTTTTGCTTCCATATGTTCTAAATCATTGATTTGATTCTAGGCTTCATTTCCTCTACTGTTGTTTCCCTGTAAATTTTTCTTCATTTCAATTAGTGAATCCTTTATTTCTGACTGGATCTTTTTCATGCTGTTGAGGTACTCACTAAGTTTTTTGAGCATCCTTACAACCCGTGTTTTTGTCACAGGTTGGCACAGGTAACCAGGTTCTTGGTGATCCTGGACAAAGGACTGAACTGAACACACACACACAGAGTTTACAGCAGAAAGACAGAGAGTAGATTTATTAAGCAATAGTACATTCCACAGAACATGGGAGTGGGCCAACTCTGAGCAGAGATTGCCCTCAGGGGCTGGAGGACTTCTGTTCTTATAGGGTGACTATTTCCTGGCTAGTTTTGGCAGGGTATTATTGCACATGTACAGGTAGTTATATTACTTTAAAGCTACTATATATCTGGTCTCCTATGATTTTCCTTGATTGGCCACTGGGGAAGTGGGTCCCATAATGCTAATTTATTATAATGCTATTATAATGAAGCAGGGGTCATGTAGCATCTTCTGGGCAGGTGCATTCATGATCCACCCTGATTCTGCGCTTTTCCAGAAAATGGGAACAACTGGTTTTAGAACAGGGTCTCTGTCCTGTATTGATGTCCTTTATCTTAACCCTGGGGCACCTCTGGAGCTTCTTCTTTCCCGACTATCTCCTGTCTCTTTTTGAACTCTGCATCTGACAGATTGCTTTTCTCCATTTTCTTTAGTTCTTTTTCTGGAGTTTTGATCTGTTTTTTTATTTGGGCCATGTTTCTTTGTTTCTTTATTTTGGCAGCCCCCCTGTGTTTGTTTCTATGTATCAGGTAGAGCTGCTTTGACTCCCTGTCTTGGTAGTGTGTCCTCATGTAATAGGTGTCCTGTAGGATCCAGTGGCACAGCCTCCCCCAAGTCGCCCAAGCTGGGTATTCAAAGTGTGCACTTCAAGTGGGCTGAGTACACCCTCCTCTTGTAGTTGGGCCTTGATTGCTGTTGGCAGGTCAATGGGAGAGATTTATTCAGGCCAGTCATGTGCAAGGATTGGCTATGACCACTGACCACCAACCCCTACCCTCTGTGGAGGATCAGCTGTGCATGGAGAGGGTGGTGGCGCCCTGATATGTTCAGTAGCTGTCCACTGGGTGCGCAGGCTCTGGCATTCCCCAGGTGGTGCAGGCCAAGGTCAGCCTCCACCTGTGTTTTGCCTAGGGCCACCCTGTCTGGCTATAAAGCAATCTGAGATGGCTGCTACTTTGTGATGGGCAGCAGATTCCCAGGTGAAGCCAAACTGTGAATCTAGGCTGGGTGCTGCTGGAGCCATGCCTGGGGCCACTTAACAAGAGATAGGGAGCTAGGGGCTCACTGAATCCTCTCTTTTTGAGAGGATTTAGGAAGTTGTGAAGCATGAGCCAAGATCAGCCATTCATATGGAAAAGTCTCTGTTATCAGCTTGGGTGGACCATAAGTTGGGTGGCACAGAGCCTCAGGGGATCTGCACAGTGGCAAACAGTGTTATCCAGGTTGATGGAGTCTCAGATATGGCACCTGCCTGCCGGCTCTATGGCTCTGTGCAGGAAGGGTTCAGAAAAGGGACAATGGCCTTTCTGTCTGGGAGAAAGCTGTCCCCCAGCTTGATGCCAGATTCTTCATTTCCTTCCTGAATGCTGCTGATGCTTTTCAAGCTGCTACCCCAGTGCTGTATCTCAGAGGGAGTGAGTCTGTGTAAGTGAGTCCATGTGTGGGTTCGTTAAGAGGAAATGCTTAGGACTCCAGGAGTTTCTTCCACTGACTGAGTACCCACTGATTTTTGCAGCCAGAGGTTATGGGGACTCATCTTCTGGTCACTAGAACCCTGGGCTGTGGGCCATGGTATGGGGCTGGGACTCTTCGTTCCCAAGATATCCCTCCAAATTTTTATCCACCACATGTGGGTCTGGGACCAGCACAATCTGTGTCTCTTTCCCTCTTACCAGTCTGGATGGATGTGATTTCTTTTGTTCCGTAGTTGTTAGACTTCCATTCAACTTGATTTCTGATGTTTCTCAGTGATGGTTGTTGTATAATTTAGTTGTAAATTTCATGTGGTTGTGCAAGGAGATGAGCCCTGTTTACCTATGTCATCATCTTAACTGGAAGTCAGTGCATTTAAAATGTACAACCAAGATCTGACAATTTTAGTAACAACTAGCCTATATTCCTAACTAGATTTTGTTGAATTCTATGTTTTAGTAGAATACTATCTGGTCATGTTTTTCAAATTAGGTCAAGAAGCCTCCTCAGTTTCTAAAACACAAAAGTTCTTTCTGCTACTCTTCTCAAATCTAATCAGATTCTGCACACACCCAAAAACTAGTGTGCTTTTTAGTTAACTCTTTGTCTCCTCTAGCAATGATTTCCTTTCACTTTGGAGAAAGTTCTGCTTGTAAACACCTGCTATATAAGCCAGGAGGAAAAAGAACTTGGAGGAAGAGGAAGAGCACATATTTTTCTTAATTTCTTTCAAAATATGCAAGGGGAGAAAATATAGGAAGTGGAGAAATATGTCACTCAATGCAGTAGTCACGCTGGACTAATTTCTCGGAACCACGGCCTAGAAGAATAACCATTGTAGCAAACAAACGTGGATATAATTACAAATGAGAACTTTTGACAAATCTCTAAAACAGTTCTTACAGAGGGTGCAGCTCAGAAAAGCCTATGCAAAGGAAGGAAAAATGAAGGAATGACAAAACTTAAACTTTGTGAAAGTAGAGAAAAAGTGAAAGATGATAAAGAAGAAAAGAAGGTTGGGGAAGCAGAAAGGAATAAGAACTGAGTATGGTTGGCCATGGGGCAGGCACTGCACTGTGGTGAACATGTTATATTTACAATTAAATTTAAGAAATGCATGTCTTTGAAAAAAGCAGGTGGAAGAAAGTAAAATATCAGTGTTCTTACCCCCCCAAAAGGTAAATATGTGCAAATTCAGGCAATAAGAAGTTCATAGAGTGAAAAGTGAAAGTCTTGAGACCTCAGCCCCACCCTCACAAATATGTACCCACTAAGAAGTGAGAGAGGGTGCAGGTGGAAGGTTGTGCACACCTAGGATGAGCATCCACACTCTGATCTGCTGAAGACCAGTCCAGGACACTTGTGGTTTAAGCCAAATGTTTTCAGCCAATGGCTTGAAAGAAAGCCCTTAGACCAGCTTCCTGCCCCGACAATCCTTACTCAATTCTCGGCAAATGTAAGACCTATTACCAAAAAGAACATCAAAAAATAGCACCTCCATATTATATTTGATAGGCAAAAACAAAATCAAAAATCTATGTTTTGATGCATGCCAGAAATGTTAGGAATGTACTTGTATAAATTTGGACATAGCACATGAAATTTTGTGAGGTACACTGAGTGAAAGTGGTAAAAAGAGATATATGAATGTCACCCTAATGAGCAAGGTCAGCTGACATGTAGTAATAAAAGCTGACCAGAAGATTATCGCTGTCATGTCCCATTTATACTTCTCCTATCTGTCCTAACTCATAGAAGGTAGGGAGTCGGAATGAGGATGAGGATGGAGAGGAGCAGTGATAGACTAGTCTTGTGCCTGGAGATATATTAAGACATGTTGAATTTCCACAGATATGTTAGAATTTCACACATTTTGTAGAGAGATTTAGATAGTATTTTTCATATACTTTAATGTAAAATAATCTTGAAGAATGGTTAACATGTGGCACTTTACCTATTGTATAAATGATATAAATACCGCTTATGTAATAAATAATGAATAATAAATATTTATGAATAATAATAGACTTCTTTCAATTAAAAAGTTCTATAATGTATTCTTTTATTAATAATATTTTATATAATAATTCTTTATGAATTATTAGTATATCAGTTTGTCCTTTAACCAGAATATCTACTAGGTTTTAGCAAGGTAAGGACTACATAGTCCTCTTTGTATCTCCCATATTGTACCTTTGTATAGTTAGTTTGTTAATTGATTGGTTTACACTATACTTGGGGTCCACAAGAGATATAAGATTCCCCTGTGCCTTTCACATCAGAAGTGCTAAATGGCATTCAACTAATAAACTGTATAAGTATATAGAGAGAGTGTGTACCAATTAGAGCAGTCAGAATGTTAGATGAATATAGTCAAGATGAATATAGTACCAAAACTCATGATTACTGAAATAGTTTTCTTTTTTTTAAAGATTTTATTTATTTATTTTTAGAGATTGGTGAAGGAAGAGAGAAAGAGAGGAAGAGAAACATTGATGTGTGAGAGATACATCAATTGATTGTCTCTCACACCCCCCCAACTGCAGACCTGACCCACAACCCAGGCATGTGACCTGACCAGGAATTGAATAGGCAACCTTTTGATCCATAGGCTGACATTCAATCCATTGAGCCACACTAGCCAGGGATGAGTTTTCACACATGCACGCACACATGCACACATACACACACACACACACACTTTTTACCCTATAGCTCTTCTGAATAGCAATAGAAGAAAAACACAGAAAATATATGTTTTAGCCAAGCTGGGGTGGGTCTTATAAAGTGAGTTCTTCAGGATCCCTATCAGAGCAATGGATTTCAATCTTTTTATAGTTATCCAAATTAACAGAACAGAGATGAGAAGACCTGACTCAAGAAGATTCAGTCATCTCAACATAGCTGTCATCAGACTCCTTTTTATCCTAAAAGGAAAGAGTTGCACACTGTTTTTCCTAGGGAGATATCCTCTATACTTAAAAGTCAGGCCACATAGCTCTTTATGTTAACTATGTTGTAATTGTGCAGGGCAGAGGTACCAAAAGCACTCAATAGATAAAACACACTTTCTTTAAGATAGAGAAGGACTTCCTGGGGGAAGAATAAAATCAAGAATGTCAAGTAATTTAGTGAAAATCAAGTATAATTGCCAACTAATAAAATATTTCATAGTGCTCTCATTTTCATTAAATATTGGTTTATAAGGCATTGATCTGTTGTTTACTTTGGTTAAAACAGTCTTTAAAACCAATATCCCATATCTGCCAGCATGTAATAGATTTATAATCATGGAATTTTACATGCAAAAATCTGTCTTGGTACCAGCTGTGTGTGCAGGGAGCAGAAAACATGGGAGAATCATTGTGGCCCAAGAGCCCTAAGAACTGTGCCTTATGTGAGGGGCCCTGAAATAACATAACTAAAGGTAGAGGAAGAGAAGCCAAGGTCCCAGCTGGTAAGATGAACCTTGCATGAGGTCAGAGAACAAGTAAAGTTAACAATGGTGTAACCATAGTGGGTTAGAACTTAGAAGTTGAGAAAAAGATAAAGCAAAGCTTCTTGAGTCCTAATATAACTAGAACAGTTCAAAACCAAGGCTTTGGATGACAAGATGGGCCAGAATATTCCTCATTCTCCCTTTTTAGTCACTATATTACCAACTTAATTTACAGTGAGTGATTTATGGCCACAGAGGACAAATATATATTTTATGTATACAGTTGATCATATATATATATACTTGTTTGTTTGTCAAAGAAACCACTGTTACAAAGACCAGAAATACTCAAAGAAATGCTGCATTCTCTCTGCAAACCAACATGAGCATCAGAAGGTAGCCTCGTGCACAAGGAATCATCCCAAGGGAGTCCAAAGAATAGATTGCAATGGCTCAGGCTATGATAGCTTAAGCATCCATCTGATTGTTGGAATATCTTGCTCCCAAACAGCATCCCCATTAGGAGTATATTTGCCACTGGGACCAGACATGCTGGCAGGTGGTCCTATGGGATTCAGAGCTGGGTAAAATGGAGAATCAAGGGGACTAGGAGTTCAGCTTCTACAGCCTAGGAAATATATAAAATTTTGAAGTTTCCTTTTTGTAAATTGGAGGTTATATATTCAAATATAAAACATTTTTAATTGACAATACTCCCAAAGCTCCTAGGCTTTGCCATGGAGTCTGTAGTATTCTATAGTCCAGCAATTTTCAACCTTTTTCATTTCATGGCACACATAAACTAATTACTAAAATTCTGTGGCACACCAAAACAATATTTTTTTTCTGATCTGACAAAAAAATAGGAATACTTTGTATTCATTCACACTGGATGGTTATTGTTGTGTTGACTGCTGTCTTTTTTTTTTATTTGACAATCTAAGGGAAAAGATGTCAGTGCCCCTGAATAAATAATCAAATATTACATGTTTTAAAAATTCTTCCAGGGGACTTCTGGCCAAGATGGAAGTGTAGGTAGATACACTTTGCCTCCTCACACAACAAAAAGAAGGACAACAACATATTGAAAAACAAAAAGACAACCAGAACTGCCAGAAAATTGAACTGTATGGAAGTCCAACAACCAAGGAGTTAAAGAAGAAAAATTCATCCCGGCTGGTAGGAGGGGCAGAGACAGAGATGGGAAGCAGGATGGAGAGATCCCGAAGGTCAGTGGCTGGAGGACTGGGTGGTCGATATGGCAGCTGGCGATCCCTCATTTCCATTTAGATTCACCGGGAGGAAAAACAGGGGACTGAGACAGGTGGTGCAACCCAGATTTCCAGCATGGGAATAGAAAGCCTCAGATCCCCTGGCTGTAAAAACCTATGGGGGTTGAGGCAGCGTGAGAAACAACTAGCCTCACAAGAGAGTTTGTTGGAGGAGTTCTCAGGATCCTAGAATGTACACAAATTCACCCATCTAGGAACCAGCACCAAAAGGGCCCTATTTGCTTGTGGGTAGCTGAGGAAGTGACTGAAAGCCAGGGAGAGCTGACTAAGTGGCATTGTTCCCTCTCTGACCCCTTCTCCACATACAGCACCACAAAGCAGCATGTGGGTTGCCCCACCCTGGTGAATAGCTAAGACTCCACCCCTTATAATATAACAGGCACATCAGAAACCAAAAACTATGGCCCAAATGAAAGAACAGATCAAAGCTCTAAAAGTAGAACTAAGCCATGAAGAGATAACCAACCTATCAGATGAAGAGTTCAAAACACTGGTAATCTAGATGCTCACAGAATTAATTGAGTATGGTTATAAAATAGAGGAAAAAGTGAAGGCTATGCAAAGTGAAATAATGAAAAATATGCAGGGAACCAACAAGGAAGGGAAAGAAACTGGGACTCAAATCAACGATTTGGAGCAGAAGGAAGAAATAAACTTTCAAACAGAACAGAATGAAGAAACAAGAATTCAAAAAACTGAGGAGAGGCTGAGGAACCTCTGGGCCAACTTTAAATGCTCCAACATCCGAATCACAGGAGTGCCAGAAGGAGAAGAGAAAGAGAAAGAAATGGAAAACTTTTCTGAAAAAATAATGAAGGAGAACTTCTCCAACCTGGCAAAGGAAATAGACTTCCACAAAGGCCAAGAAGCTTGGAGAGTCCCAAAGAAGTTAGACCACACACCAAGGAAGCACACACCAAGGCACATCATAATTACATTACACAAGATGAAAGATAAGGAGCAACTCTTAAAAGCAGCAAGAGAAAAGGAGACAGTTACATACAAAGGAATTCCCATAAGACTCTCAGCTGATTTCTCAAAAGAAACCTTACAGGCAAGAAGGGGCTGGAAAGAAGTATTCAAAGTCATGAAAGGCAAGGACCTACATCCAAGAATACTCTATCCAGCAAAGCTATCATTTAGACTGGAAGGGCAGATAAAGTGTTTCCCAGAAAAGGTAAAGTTAAAGGAGTTCATCATCACCAAGCCCTTATTAAATGAATTATTAAGGGGACTAATCTAAGAAAAGATAAAAAATATGAACAGTAAAATGACAACGAACCCATAACTACCAATAACTGAACCTGAAAACAGAAACAAACTAAGCCAACAACTAGAACAGGAACAGAATCACAGAAATGTAGATAACATGGAGGGTTATCAGCAGGGAAGGAGAGGGTGGAGAATGGGGGGAAAAGGTACAGGGAATAAGAAGCATAATTGTCAGGTACAAAATAGATAGGATGAGGTTAAGAATAGTATAGGAAACAGAGAAGCCAAAGAACTTATATGTATGACCCATGGACATGAACTAAGTTGGGAAGGGATGCTGGTGGGATGGGAGTACAGGTGGAGGGGAATAAATGAGAGAAAAATGGGACAACTGTAATAGCATAATCAATAAAATATATTTTTAAAAATTCTTATAGCACAGTGGATAAAAATCTTTGCTCTGGTGAATACTATGCATAAAATGGTCCTGCCAGTTATAGGTTCAGCCACATATACAGGAGTCAAAACACTAATTGAAAAGAATGTATGTACCCCTATGCTCATTGCAGCATTATTTACAGTAGCCAAGACCTGGAAACAGTAGGTGAATGGATTAAAAATGCGGTGGTACATTTACATAATGGAATACTACTCAGCAGTAAAAAACAAAAACAAAAAAAAACAACAAGAAAATCTTACCTTTTACAACTGCATGAATGGACCTGGAAATTATTATGCTAAGTGAAATAAGCCCATCAAAGAATAACAAATACCATATGATCTCATTTATATCTGGAATGTAATCAACACAATAATTTAACAAACAAAGGAGAAACAGAAGTACAGATGCATGGAACAAACTAACAGTTGTCAGAAGGAGGGGTGTTTGGGGGGTGTTGACACATAGACATGGACTACAATAAGGTGATAGTCAGAGGTAAAGGGGAATGGGGGGGTGGAAGTGGGCAAAGGCAGGATAAATGGGGACAGAAAAAGACTTGACTTTGGGTAATGAGTACGCCATGCAGTATGCAGATGATGCTTTATTCAGTTGTACACTTGAATTCTGTATGGTTTTATTAACCAATGTCACCTCAATAAATTCAATAAAATATAAAAAAGAAAAAATGTAAAACACTTATTGTTATATTCTACAACTTGGATGAGCCTTAAAGACATTACACTAAATGAAATAAATGAGTCACAAAAAGGCAAATACTATGTAATTCCACTTACATGAGGTATTTTAAGTAGTTATACTCTTGGAAACAGAAAGTAGGATAGTGATTGTCAGGGGCCAGGGAGGGGAAAAGGAGAGTTGTTGCTCAATGGATAGAGTTTCAATTTTACAAGATGAAAAAGTTCTAGAGATGTGTTGCATAACAAAGTGCTTATAGTTAACACTAGTATGCTGTATATTTAAGAATGTTTAAGATGGTAAATTTCTTGTTATGTATTTCAATATATGGTGGTGCCTAGGAACTGTGTTTGGATAGAAGTAGTTACTTGGAGGAAGCTCAAGGTACAAATGTATCAAAACATCATATTTTCTATAAACAGATGAGGTCACTAGACAAAAGCGTTTTAAGGTCAAAAGCCTTATGATCAAAAAAGTACTCCTTAACAGCACTGCTATGAAGAGGTTGTCATAATTTCCCACTCAATATCCCAAAAGCATACTTCTTCCATGACTCAGTGCATCTTTAGGGACTAAAAACAAATGATCTCTCACATGAGTATGAGAAATATTGAGAGGCACTGAGGTGGAGTTCTCAGAGTTACAAGGCTGCCACTGCCACTCTCGAGCTATTTGACCTTGGTCAGCCATAGGTCAATGAAATCCATTTTTAAATGGAGATTCTGGTACCTCCCTTTATAGGATTGGTGGGAGGAAGGCAGACAAGGCCTATGGAGCACTCAGCACTGTGCTTAGTGGTCCCCCCAAAAATGGTGATAGTGATTTGTCTCTCCAGACTTCAGGGCACTTTCAACACGACCTTGTACTTGACCCAAATATCTTTGTCCAACTTGTCTAGGATAAGGGAATTTTTCTTTTCTAATTCCATTACATTAATTAGGCATCAGAAACTTCCATTCCCAGACTCATTGGAATAAATTAATTTCTGCACTAAAGCAAAGTGATGAATAAAGTGGAGCGAGATAACTCTACATTTTTTTCAAGGGGTTTCTCCATTTTCCCACAATGAGAGATCATTAAAATAACAAGACAAATGGCACCAAATTAATAAAATGTAGGTAAATTGAACTTCCATTACCTATTTTTACTCAGCCATAGTTAAGAAATGCAGTGATTAAACTATCAGTAAAAAAGAAAATCATATGCCTTTCCTAATACCCAAGTGGCCTCTATTAAACCACATGTGATCAAGACTATAACTACTGGGTGACACTGCCTATGTGGCTTAACCAAAGTAATGATGATCCAAACCAGGTAGAACAACAAATCCCAAAGTGGAAAGACCTGTGCTTCTCAGGTTACATTTTTGTATGTGGGAAAGTGTGGGCTACACAATATCTCTCTGTCAAGGGTGGGGTTGCTTTATGGCCTGACTATTGCACTCTCTAGTTTAGCAGGCCAGTCTAAACTCCCTTGTGTCAGTCATAATGGAATATAGCTTTGCCTTGGACCTTATGTTCACTGTCTGAAACTAGACCTACTGATCCCTTTTAGGATTATAAATAGTTAGCTGAGTCTCTGCCCTTAACAGGAAGAGGTATGTTTAAGGTAAAGATTGTAAGTTGGCCTCATCTTACTGCTTGGAGTCCTATTGATACTAGCTTTGATTAAATGTTAATTAGACAAATTAAATGAATTCTCTCCCAGTCTCTGTGGTCAAATTAATCAGAGTGACTAATAAAGTGTCATACTCCTATAAAAACCCAAATTCAGCCAAGAATGTGTTATTGTAGACTGATGGTTGGATGGTTAAGAGAGGCAACCTGCCATGGGCACTGAGCGTCCTTGCATGTTCCTACTGGGTATGGCAAACCCTGACCATTCTTTACCAGAGCCACTTCTCAGGGTTGTGTTTGTAGCAAGCAACCTTGAAGAACGGCGTAATGTCACCCCAGGACAAAGGCCAGGCTGGCTTCATTTACTATACACACAGCGAATTCCCAAGTTCATGTTTCTTTCCTTTAATGCAGCCGACTGCATCCCCCGGTACCCATCATGGCCCCTTTGTGTCACCCTCAGGGGACTTGTAGGGCATGAGGGGCCAACACAAAGGAAAGTGAAGCTGTGAAAACTACTTTTGCTGCAAGCAATAAAGCCATTTGTCTCTGACTCACAAATGTTGTGTCTTCTGCAAGCATCCATGGAAAGGAACAGGCTAACTTGTTACCTTTTAAGCAGGGAGAAATGCCAGGCTTTGCACAGACCTTGCTAGTCCTACATCTAGATTTGGCTGACTGTGCTCTAATGGAATCATTTCACTTGTTCTCTACACCTTTATTTCCTATAAACTAGAAACCTAATCTAGAAGTTTCATCAGATTCAGGTTAGGCTTTTAAGACGGAAACACTTTGCATTGGTGCTGTGTTTGTCCTGTTGCACTGCATTAGAAGATATAATATCAGGTTTTCCAGTTTTATGATACCAAGCTTATTCAGTGCATTTAGCTGATTTAGGTACATTACAAATTTCCCATCAACATTTTACCTAATAGGTTTACCATTAATTGATAATATTACCAAAATACCTTATTTCATCAGTGACTTTTTTAAAGGATGACATTTAAATGGTATCATCATTCTTTCTGTGTTTATCCACTGTAATTCTTTAGTAAAGGAGAACTTTTTATATCAACTATTTGTTTGCCCTAAAATCAATTCAGCTTTTGGCCAGGCAGCAATGGCCTCTTCTCTGAGCCCCCTGTTTCAGGAGGTCCCCACACTTTGGAATGCCTTCCTCAAAATTTTCTAAGTCTCTTTCTGGCACCTGGAACCAGCCAGGGTTAGCAGGGCCATCTAGGTGGGGTGCTCCAAGCCCAGGATATACTTAAGCTTCATGTACATAAGCTTGGGTTCATTTGTTTCAGTCTTTTGTTTTGCTTCATTTTGTTTAGGGATAACTTTTTTAAATTTTTATTTTGTTTTTAAATAGGTAAAATAGTTACATGGTTGCCAAATCAAAACTATAAACTAAGGCACATTGACAAAAGTCTCCCTTTGTTCCCAGCCCCCCTCCACCTTGCTTCTTTCCTCCTCCTCCAAGTATTTTTATTGTTTTTTTATCCTTTCATTATTTCCTTTTAAAATGCAATCATATACATTTATATATTCTTATTCCCATCACTCTTTTTTTTTTTTACACAAAAAGCAGCATACTTTATTATCTTGCAGCTTGATTTTTTTTTTTTTCATTTAACAGTATATCCTGGAACTTATTCACTTCAGTATACGGGAATGTTCCTCATTCTTTTTTACCACTGCATAGTATTTCTTTATGTGGATGTATCATGGCTTATTCAATCTTCCCTACTGGTAGACATTTGGATTATTTCTATCCTTTTATTATTACAAATAATGCCACAAGAAACAGTGTTACACAAATGTTATTTGCATTTTTGCTGGCATATCTTTGGGTCAGTTACACAGGTGGAATTGCTGAGTTAAAGGGGATATGCATGTATGTTTGCTAGAAATGGCCAAATTCCTTCCCACGGTGATTACATCATTTTGTGTTTCCATCAGCAATGTGAGACAGTAGTTGCCTCTCCAAAAGAATGTATTATTGAAGTTTTGGGCCTTGGACCACTTAATAGGTAAAAAGTGGAATATCGATATTGCTTCATTTTTTTTTTGTGAGCTATTCTGAAAATGTTTTAAGTATAAAAATTTATTTAATTTTTAATTTTATTTTTCAATGACAGTTGACACTCAATATTATTTTATATTAGTTTCAGGTATACAGCATAATGGTTATAATTTAGGAAGTGATCTCCCCCAAAAGTCTAATACTCACTGGCACCACACAGTTATTACAGTATTATTGACCATATTCCTTATGCTGTACTTCACATCCTAGTGACTATTTGTAATTACCAATTTGTACTTCTTAATGCTTCAGCATTTCCACCTCGTTTTCCAAACCCTCTCCTAACTGGTAATCATCAGTTTGTTCTCTATGAGTCTGATTCTGTTTTGTTTGTTCATTAAGTTTGTTCTTTAGATTGCACATATAAATAAAATCATATGGTATTCATCCTTCTCTGTCTGACTTATTTCATTTAGCATAATTCCCTCTAGGTCCATCCATGTTGTCACACATGGTAAGATTTCATTCCTTTTTATGGCCAAGTAATATTCCAAAGTGTATATATATCAATTCTTCTTTATCCAATTGTCTGTTGATGGGCACTAAGCTTGCTTTCAGATCTTGGATGTTATAAGTTATGCTGCAATAAACACAGGCGTGTATATATCTTTTTAAACTAGTGTTTTGGATTTCTTCAGATAAATACCTCTAAGTGGAATTGCTGAGTCATAAGGTAGTTCTATTTTTAATTTTTTTGAGGAAACTCCATACTGTTTCCCACGGTGGCTGCACCAATTTACAATCCCACCAAGAGTGCACAAGGGGTCCCTTTTCTCCATATCCTTACCAAAATTGTTTGTTGATTTATTGGTGAAAGCCATTCCAAAACATGTAAGGTGATATCTCATTGTGGTTTTAATTTGCATTTCTCTGATGATTAGTAACACTGAGCATACTTTCATGTCTATTGGTCATCTGCATGTCTGCTTTCTAAAATTTATTTATTGATTTCAGAGGGAGAGAGGGAGAAAGAGAGAGAAATCAATTTGTTGTTCCCCTTATTTATGCATTCATTGGTTGGTTCTTGTACATGCCCTGACCAGGGATGAAATCTGAAACCTTAGCCTATTGGGACAGTGCTATAACCAACTGAGTTACTCAGCCAAGGCTGTATGTACTCCTTAGAGAAATATCCATTAAGGTCTTCTGCCCATTTTTAATAGAATTGTTTGGGGGGTTTTTGAAGTTCTGTTTTCTGAGTTTTTATATGTTTTTGAATATTAACACTTTATGAGATATATCATTTGCAAATATCTTCTCCCACTAGGCGTTGTTCTCTTTTCATTTTGTTGATGGTTTCCTTTACTGTAAAAAACTTTTTAGTTTGATGTAGTCCCATTTATTTTTTCTTTTGTTTCCCATGACTAAGGATATATTAGAAAATATATTAATAAGATCCATGTCAAAGAGTTTACTGCCTATGTTCTCTTCTAGGAGTTTTATGGTTTCAGTCTTATATTTAAGTTTTTAATCCATTTTAGTTTATTTTTGTGTATGGTATAAGAAGGTTGGTCTAGTTTCTTTTTTTTTGCATGTATCTTTCCAGTTTTCCCGACACCATTTGTTGAATAAACTGTCTTTACCCCATTGTATATTCCTGCCCTCTTTGTCATATATTAATTGACCATGTAGGTCAATTATTTCTGGGTTCTCTATTATGTTTGATTGTTCTTAGTGCCCGTTTTTATGTGGTTTTGATTATTATATCCTTGTAGTATAGTTTGATATCAGGTTGCATGATACCTCCAACTTTGTTCTTTCTCTAGATTACTGTGGCTATTTAGGGTCTTTTGTGGTTCCATAATAATTTTAGGATTATTTGTTCTAGTTATGTGAAAAATATCATTAATATCATAGGGATTGCCTTGAATCTACAGATTGTTTTGGGTAGTATGAACATTTTAACAATGTTCATCCTTCCTGTTCTTTGGGAGCATGGTATAGGCTTCCACTTATAATACTTGTATCCTTCTTCAATATCTTATGATTTTCCGAGTACAGGGTTTTTACCTCGTTTAAATTTATTCCTAGGTATTTTGGGGAAAAAGCAACAAGGGGGTGTCAATGATAGCAACAATATAGGTGAGAGGCAAGCCCACTTGCTCATGCACCCAACTGGGACACCTAGTCAATCTTCTGAAGAACAAAGTGAACAGTCAACAGAATCCCAGAGGATTTGAAGTTTAGAAGCCAAAGTGTGCAGAGGATGCTTAACAACAGGTGGTAAGGAGATTTTGTAGGCCTACGAGAAGGTCCCCAGACCGTGGCTGCTGCGGCAGCACTGGAGGAGAGCTGGGTCAGTGATTACAATTTAGTGGCTCCCTCCCACCCAAGAGCGGGGAAGTCCCAGACTAGCAGGAGATACCTGGACATATAAAATCACTGGGGGGATAAAAAGGCAGTAAGTGACACCCTGCCTGCAGCATATACTGGCTGGGATGGCAGTCACCGGTGGGGACAGTACCAGAGAAACTGGGGAGCTGGGTGACAGTTGGAGCTGGGAGAAGAAATGGGCCTTGACTGGCTGTGACCCAGAGACACTCTGGACTGGTCAGAGAGTTGGACTGTGTGGAAACTGGGCAGTTGTCAGGAGCAGCAGGGATCACCCAAGGAAAGTTTTCTCAAAAGTGGAACTTAGCCCCTGTGCAGGGTCCTGCTGCACAGAGGGACTTCACGTACAGCGCTGCCAGGACAGTGAAGAGGGAGGAGTGTAGATGCGATTTGCTCCCACTCAGAGGCCTCACAGGTTGATCAAAGGGGAGTAGCAGGACCTCTGAGAGGCAGAAGCACCCAGAGAGACTTTTTTCAGTAGGGGAACTAAGCCCCCTTGCAAGCAGCTCATAAGCACACAGCAACCAGGCTAACAAAGAGGGAGGAGGGTGGGCGCAATTTACTCCCACGCAGTGCACCTCAGAGACTGATCAAAGAGACACAGAACAAGGTGGATTATTGATGCCAGCCTGGTGAAAATGCACAGAGTGGCTGGCATGGGCTGCTCAGTGCTCTGAGGGCATAGGCTGGAAATTGGGCACCTGTGACTATTGTAGCCTCGACTGAGCCACAATCCTTGTGGAACCACAGGGAAGGAAAAAAATGGAACCCAGGCCCCTTCCGGGGCAGCATGTCAGGCTAAAAATCAGCAAAAGGCTTTGTGTGTGTGTGTGTGTGTGTGTGTGTGTGTATTTTATTTAGAATGCTATTACAGTTGTCCCAATTTTTCTCCCCTTTATCCCCTCCACCCCGCACCCCATCTTATCATCCCCACAACTCTTAGTTCATATCCATAGGCTGTACATATAATTTCTTTGATTCTTAAACTCCTACAATATCTTAGCCTCCCCCTGCTTTATTTATTTTTTGTCAATATTTCCCTGATACTGCTTTCCCCAGCTGCACCCACCCTCAATCCTTCCCCCATTAGGTTTGGTCAATGGGTCCTTTATGAATGTTCCTTGATGACCCTTCCCCTCCCTTTCCCCTGCCAATGCCCTCTCTCCTCCCATCTGGTTACTGTCAGTTTGTTTTTTATTTCAACATTGCTGATTATATTTTGCTTTCTTGTTTATTTTGATGATTAGATATCACTTAAAGGGGAGATTATATGGTATCTGTCTTTAAATGACTGGATTATTTCACTTAGCATAATGCTCTCCAGTTCCATTCATGCTGTCACAAAGGGTGATAGTTCCTTCTTCCTTTCTGCTATGTAGTATTCCATTGTGAAATGTACAATAGTTTTTTGACCCATTCATCCTTGTGGTCTGAAAAAATGCTTGAAGTGATTTCAATTTTCTTAAATTTGTTGAGCTTTGTTTTGTGTCTTATCATGTGGTCTAGTTTTAAAAATGTTCCATGTGCATTTGAAAAGAATACGTAGTTTGCCCCTTTGGGATAAAAGGTTCTCTATATACGTGAGTTAGGTCCATTTGATCTAATGCATCATTCAGCTCCACAATATCCTTGTTGATATTTTATTTGGATGATCTATCCATTGTTGACAGTGGGGTATTAAAATCCCCTACTATAAGTGTGTTGCTGTCTATATCTTTCCTGAAGTCCTCCTGAACTATCCTTATATATTTGGGTGCTCTCATGTTAGGTGCATATAGGTTTACAATGTTTATGTCTTCTTGATGGATTCTTCCTTTGAGTATCATGAAGTGTCCTTCTGGGTCTCTTTTTATGGCCTTCGTTTTGAAGTCTACTTTGTCTGATATAAGTATTGTTATCCTGGCTTTTCTTTTCCTGTCCATTTGCTTGGAATATTTTTTCCCAACTCTTTAATTCCAGCCTGTACAGGTCTTTTGTTCTGAGGTGGGTATCTTGTACGCAGCATATGTGTGGGTCATGTTTTCTTATCCATTCACTACTCTATGTCTTTTAATTGGACCATTTAATCCATTGACATTTAAAGTTATTTTTGATAGGTACTTATTCATTTATTCCCTTTGTACTTGCGTTCCTCTACTGTCACTCTTTTTCTTCATCTTCTTAAAGCAGTCCCTTTATCTTGCAATGCTGGCTTGGTAAAGGTATATAATTTTAGCTGTCTTTTGTCTGAGAACCTCGATATTTTACCTTCCATTTTAATTGAAAGCCTTGCTTGGTAGAATAGTCTTGATGCAGGCCTTTATTTTCATTACTCGGAATATTTCTTGCTATTTCCTTCTGGCTCACAGTGTTCTGTGGGGAAGTCAGCTACTAGCCTTATTGGGCTCACTTGTATGTTACTTCTTGTTTTTCCTTGGCTGCCTCTAAGATTCTCTCTGTCTTTGATATCAGCCATTTTAATTATGATGTGTCTTGGAATGGGTCTCTTTGGGTTCCTCTTGGTTGGGACCCTCTGTGCTCCCTGGAATTGTGTGACTTTTTCTCCCCTCAGATTAGGGAAGATTTCCATCATTACTTTTTCAAACAGGTTTTCTACCCCTTTCTCCTCTTCTTTCTCCTTCTGGTATTCCTATTATACTAATATTATTACGTCTCATGTTGTCCTACATTTACCTTAACCCCTCTTCATTCTTTCTGAGCCTTTTTTCATATTCTCGCTCTCTCTGGGAGTGTTTTCCTACCATGTCCTCCAGCTCACTGATTCGATTCTCTGCTTCATCTAGCCTGCTTTTGATTCCTTCTACTGCGTTCTTCAATTCAGAAATTGTATTCTTCATTTCCTCTTGGTTCTTCTTGATAGTGTCTATGACCTTGTTCATACTGATATAGTTTTCAGTAAGTTCCTCATAGTTTCCCTGTAGTGTTGTGTAATTCTCACTGAGCTCACTGAGTTCAGTGAGCTTCCTTATAATCATTGTTTTGAATGCAATATCTGATAGTTTATTTGCCTCTATTTCATTTAGTAGTCTTTCTGAGGATTCCTCCTTTCCTTTCAGTTGGGATTGTTTCTTTATCTTCCCATTATTTGTCTGCCTGAGGAAAACCACAAAGCCCAGGAAATAAACCCATGACCACAGAAATAACTACCCCCTGCAATCCCACTATCAGGAGAAAATGAACCAGTATTAATAAGGCTCTAAAGACATTAAGACTATTATAAGAAAGGAGGGAAATAAACTACAGTATAAAATCCAGTGAGTTAATATGCACAAACTTGATGGACAAGAAATTAATCTTAAAAAGCTATGTAGTAAAGAAAATAATGCAAATCATGGAGAAGAACACAGTGGGTTTTGTCTCCATAGCCTCTAGTATTTACTACTGTTTTTTTTTTCTGGATGCACCCCTGGTGATGTCAGATGTTGACCCCAATGACCTTAGGCAGCCTGTTCAAGACTTTCCGAGATCTACTGTCTGTGGCTGCCTCCATCAGCTGTTAATCTAGCCACTCTTCACTCAGCAGTCAGGCTTAAGCACCATAGGGTGGGGCCAAATCCCTCTGGGGTTGGGTCTAATGTTTTCCCTCAGGCTGCTGCAGCTCAGAGGGGAGTGGTCTGTGTGAGCTTGATGGCTGATGCTTTATGGGGGATGATTCAGCACGAAGATCCTAGAGGCTACTCTCTCAGTTCTCTCCCCAAAGTCTCCATCCCCAGTCTCTCCTCAAGTGCCTATAGTCAACTCTGCACCTATCTTGCAGGGATCTACTGTCTGTGGCTGCCACTCTGCACTCTGCAGTAAGGCTTAAGCACCACAGAGCCAGGGCAGAGTCCCTCCTGGGGTTGGGGCTATTGTTTCCTCTCAGGCTGCCATTCAGGGGAGTGGTCTGCCTGAGCAAGAAGGCCGCTGCCATGTAGAGGATGGCTCAGCACTGGGATCCTGGAGGCTACTCTCTCAGTTCTCTCCTCAAAGCCTCCATCCCCAGTTTCTCCTCAGTTGTCTCCAGCCTACTCTTCCCTTGCCTTTGCTGGAGCCCAGGGTAAGTGGCTGCAGATGAAAATTTATGTATTGGCCCATTAATTGGTTCTTTCAGTCTCCTGTTGCCCATCTCTTCCAGAGAGCCACCCTGCTGCTTTTTGCAGCTGGCTGTTACCTGTGTACTTTTTGGGCTCTTGTACTGTAGGCTGGGGATCCCCACTTATGATTTAGACCCCACCCTTCTCAGGGAGATCCAACTTGCCACTTAACTATCTCTCTGGTACTGCCACCTACACGTCCCCAGCCAGCCTTCTTGCATCTCCGCCACACTCCATACCAGTCAGGTTGTGCCGAACTGATTCTTCTGTCTGTCTGAGGTTATAAGGCTTCTCTCTTGCTGTTGTTCAGTTGTGTGTCTGGGTGATTTCTTCTCAATTTAGTTGTAATTCCAGATTGGTCCTGGAAGGAGGTCAGTGTGACTTCCATTCACTCCTCCGTCATCTTGATTCGCCTTTCTTTTTTTTTCTTTTTAAGAATAAGACAATAAGACTTAGAGTTGTGAGAAAACTGGAGACAGATTCAGAAAGAAGTCAGAAGGTAAACATCAACAACTGAAAAAATGCCCATTTGCTATCTTTCAGAATATGCATTTTAAAAATTTATCTTCTTTGCATTTATTTAGTTTATTTTTTGTTCATTTTTATTGTTTGATTTGTTTTTTTAATTCTCCCTTTCATATTGCATTTTAGTTTTCTTCATTGACTGCACTTGTATTCCAAACAACACACCACTCTTGGTCTTTTACTTTTTATTTTTTTAATTCATAATATATATTTCTTATCATATTACTGTTATCCAAATCCTACACAGCACCCTTCCCTTCCCATTTCACCATCTTCCTGAGTTTTATTTCTGTTGTGGCTAACTTTATTTTCTCTCACACTATGCCAAGTTTCTATTCCTTATTCCCACTATTTCTCCTCATCTAACCACACATAAGCACTCTTCTTTCTTAACTCAGCTCACATTCTTTTACTCTTCTAATAAGAGTCGTTTCTTTTTCACCTTTTATAAACAGAGGCTAGTTGGGTGAAATATCACAGTTATTGCTGTACTTCTCCAAAGGAACCCCTATTTGTTCACTACTTGTTTATACTTTAAATTCCGTAAAATACTCTGCTGCTGTTTTACTCCATTTTGCCATCCTCCTGCCCCTGATCAGTTGATTGAGGAATTTTATTTCATTGTTTTCTCTCTCCACTTTTTTTTTCTTTTTTCACCCTCTCTCAACCGGGGCTTTACTCCTTACTCTTTTTAGTGTGCCTCCCCCAGCCTCTCAAAAGTACCTTTTTTTACTGTAGACTTCACATATTCATTTTTTGCTGTTCTACAATATTTTTATTCTCATTCCACCTTTGTTAAATTTTGTTCAGCTGTCATTGCTATTGACCCTCATGTGATTTTCTGCAATTTTGCTCCAGTTAGTCCAGTAGCTTTCCAATTTTACTTCAAATCTCATAGTATACTTTTCCCTCTTCTTACCCCATTATTCCCATCTTCCTTTCATGATTTACTTACATTGTAAATTTTGTTTTCTCTCTTTCTTCACCTTGGTTCTATCCCAACTCTTATCAGCTCTCCTTCTTATCAAACAATATTATTTTCCCCTCTTTTAGTTATTTTATATTCCCTTTGCCATATTTTACATATCTGTAGCCTCTCTGCACCTTTAATAATCTTAGTTCAATTGCAGTCGTGACTACTGATGTGATAAGGGGTTCTTTTTGTGGGCATAAGTTTGGTTGTCTGGTAATACTGCTTTGTTAATGATACCTGTACAATAGCATACAAGACAAGGTGGGAGTTGTGAATACCAATAAACCTACTGGAGGGGAGAACTCACCAACAAAGGAGCCACAAGCAGATAAAGCCCAAGTACAACAAGAGAGACCACATGAATGGAAGAAAGGGCAAACCTACAGCATCAAGGCAAGAAGATCAAAGAGCCCACACTATGGGTCCCACAGGACCCCTACCACAGAAGTTTACCCTATGACAACAGCTGGCAAAGTAGATCACCCAGAATCACGGAAACAATAAGAAAGAGTCAAC
This sequence comes from Mormoops blainvillei, assembly GCA_004026545.1. Taxonomy (NCBI): domain Eukaryota; kingdom Metazoa; phylum Chordata; class Mammalia; order Chiroptera; family Mormoopidae; genus Mormoops; species Mormoops blainvillei. Next base: position 521,984 of record PVJD01000003.1, on the reverse strand, counting down.
TAAAATTGAGAGACAAAAAAAGGACCCCCAATCAAAAGGCATGGAAGATTCCCCAGTAAAAAAATAAATGGAGGTAAGCAAACCATCAGATATATAATTGAAAAGAATGGTTATAAGGATGCTCAAGGAACTCACTGACAACTACAAGGAACTGAATGGGAACTACAACAGTATTAAAAAGAAAATATAAACTACAAATAAGAACCAGGAAAAAATGAAGAATACTATATCTGAAATTAAAAATAGACTAGAAATAATTATAAGCAGGCTGGATGAAGCAAAGGACTGAATTAGTGAGCAGCAGAACAAGGTAGAAAGAAACACCCAGAAGGAGTAGCTGCATGAAAAAAAGAAAACTAGAAAAATATGAAGATAGCTTAAGGGAATTTCAGAACATGAACTACAACAACATTTGAATCATAGAAATACCAGAAGGAGAAAAAAAGGATCTGGGGATAGGAAACCTGTTTGAAAAAATAATGACAGAAAAATTCCCTAACCTGGAAAAGGGAAAAGTCACACAAGTTCAGGAAGCACAGAAGGTCAAAATCAAGAGGAACCCAAAGAGGCCACCAAAGAAACATCATAATTAAAGTGCCAAACTTTAGAAACAATGGGAGAATCTTTATGTCAGCAGAGGAGAAACAGGAAGATATAAGGGGGCTCTGATAATGCTAGCAGCTGATTTCTCAACAAACCAGAAGGGAATGGCAAGAAATAGTCTAAGAAATGAAAACCAAAGCCTGAAACCAAGACTACCCAACAAGGCTCTCAATTAAAATGGAAGGCAAAATAAGGAGTTTCCCAGACAAAAAAAAAAAAAAAAAAGCTAAAAGAATACACCTCCACCTAACCAGCACTGCAAGAGATGCTAAAAGGGCTGCTTTAAGAAGATTAAGAAAAAGAGTGAGAGAGAGAGGAACACAAGTACAAAGGGCGGGAAATGGCAAAGAATAAGAATCTAACCTTAAATGTAAATTAAATGCTCCAATCAAAAGACATAGGGTAGCTGAAGGGATAAGAACACATGACCAACATATATGCTGCTTACAAGAGACCCACCTCAGAACAAAAGACCTATAGAGACTGAAAGTGAAGGGTTGGAAAACAATATTCCATGCAAATGGACAGGAAAAAAGCTGGGGTAGCAATACTTATATCAGACAAAAAAGACTCCAAAACAAAAGCCAAAAAAACAGACCAAAAAAGACACTTCATAATACTAAAGGGAACAATCTACCAAGAAGACATAAATATTGTAAACATATATGCACCCAAATAGGAGCACCCAAATATATAAGGAAAATCTTTGAAAACTTCAAGAAAGAGATACACAGCAACAAACTTATAGTAGACCATTTTAACACACCGCTGTCAACAATGGATAGATTTTCCAAAGAAAATATTTGCTAGGATATTGTGGCATTGAACAATGCCCTGGACCAAGTGGACTTCACTGATACATACAGAAACTTTCTTCCCAAAGAATGAAAATACACATTCTTCTCAAATGCACACAGAACAGTTTCAAAGAAGACTGCATGAGAGGACACAAAACAAGCCTAAACACATTCAACAAAAATGAAATTATATCAAGCAATTTCTTAGACCACAAGGGCCTAAAACTAGAATCCAAACTCAAGTAAAACTAAAAAACTTTCAAATTCATGGAGATTGAATAGTATGCTATTAAACAATGATTGCGTTAATAATGAGATCAAGGATAAAATCAAAAAGTGTCTGGAAACAAATGAAAATGAACAAACCACAGTCCAAAACCTATGGTACACAGTGAAGGCTGTCCTGAGAGGAAAGTTCATAACAATTTAAGCCTACCTAAAAAAAAGATAGAAACAATTCATATAAACAACCTAAAACTACACCTACAAGAATAGGAGGAACAACAAAAAACAAATCCATGAGTGAGAAGAAGGAAGGAAATAAGCAATGTCAGAGCAGAGAATAAAATGACATAGAGACTAAAAGAACAATTCAAAGGATGAGTTAATCCAGAGCTAGGTCCCAGGAAAGATAAATAATATTGACAAACCTTTAAGCAGACTCATCAAGAAAAAAAAGAGAGAGGACCCAAATAAATAAAATCAGAAATGAAAGAGGAGAGATTACAATTGACACCACAGAGGATTGTAAGAAATTGCTGCAAATAACTATATGCCAAGAAATTTGAAAACCTGGGTGAAATGGAAAAATTTCTAGGAAAATGTAATCTTCCAAAACTGAATCAAGAAGAAGCAGAAACCCTGAACAGACCAATAGCAGCTATTGAAATTGAAGCTGTACTCAAAAATCTGTCTATGCACAAAATCTCTGGACAGGACAGTATCACAGGAGAATTTTACAAAACATTTAAGGAAGAGCTTTCACCTATCACTCTCAGACTATTCCAAAAAGTCCATGAAGACAGAAGACTGCCAAACACTTTTTATGGGCTAGAATGATCCTAACTCCAAAACCAGATAAGGTACAACAAAGAAAACTATAGGCCAATATTGCTGATAAACATGGACACTAAAATCCTCAACAAAATATGGGCAAACTAGATCCAGCAAGACATTAAAAATATCATACACCATGACTAAGTGGGATTCATTCCAGGAATACAAGGATGTCAAATATTCACAAATCAATAAACATAATAGATCACATAAACAAAAGGAAAGGCAAAAATCACATGATCTTATCAATAGATTCAAAAAAGCATTTGATAAGGCATAGAACATATTTATGATAAAAACCCTGAGCAAAGTAGGAGTAGAGGGAGCATACCTCAACATACTAAAGGCCATATGAGAAACCTACATCTAATATCATGCTCAATGGACAAAAACTATAAAGCTTCCCCACTAAGATCAGAAACAAGACAAGGGTGTCTGTTTTCACCACTTCTATTTAACATAGTATTGGAAGTCCTAGTCACAGCAATCAGACAAGAAAAAGAAATAAAAGGCATTCAAATTGGAAAAGAGGAAGTAAAACTGTCACTGCTTGCAGATGATATGATAATGTACATAGAACACCCCACAGTCCCCACCAAAAAGCTACTACACCTGATAAGTGAATGTGGCAAAACAGAGGGGTAAAAAGTAAATATTCAGAAATCAAAGATATTTTCATACACCAACAATGAAATATCAGAATCAGAAATCGGGGTGGGGGGGAATCGCATTTGCTATAGCAACAGAAAAATAAAGTACCTAGGAATAAACTTTGCCAAGGAGGTTAAAGACCTGTACTCAGAAAACTATGCAACCCTGAAGAAAGAAATTAAGGAAGACACAAATAAATGGAAACATATACCATGTTCATGGATTGGAAGAGTTAACATCATCAAAATGCTCATATTACCCAAAGCAATTTATACATTCAATGCAATCCCTGTTAAAATACCAATGACATATTTCACAGATATAGAACATTTCAAAAATTTATATGTACCATAAACAACTCAAATAGTGGCAGCGATTTTGAGAAAGAGTAACAAAGTTGGAGGGATCACAATACCCAATATCAAACTATACACAAAGCATACTGTAATCAAAAGAGTCTGGTACTGGCAGAAGAACAGACACATAGATCAATGGAACTGAATAGAGAGCCCAGAAATAAATCCATGTCTTTATGGTCAATTAATATTTGACAAAGGAGGCAGAAGCATAAAATAGAGTAAAAATAGCTTCTTCAACAAATGGTGTTGGGATATCTGGACAGCTACATGCAAAAAAATGAAACTCAACCACCAAGTTACACCATACACCAAAATAAATTCAAGATATATAAATGACTTAAATATAAGTCACAACACCATAAAAGTATTAGAGGTGAACACTGGCATTAAAATCTCAGATATTCCACGCAGCAATATTTTCACATATATGTCCCCTTGAGCAAGGGACATAAAGGAAAGAATAAATAAGTGGGACTTCATCAAAATAAAAAAAAATTTCTGCACAGCTACAGAAAATATCAGCAAAATGAAAAGGGAACCAACTGTATGGGAAAATAAAATTGCCAGTGATACCTCGGACAAGGGTTTGATCTCTAAAATATATAAAGAACTCACACAACTCCACTGCAGGAAGACAAACAATCCAATTAAAAATGAGCAAAGGACCTGAACAGACACTTCTCCAAGAAGGACATACACAGAGCCCAGAGACATATGAAAGGATGCTCAGCATCACTAGCCATCTGAAAGATGCAAATTAAGACCACAAGGAGATACCACTTCACACCAGTCAGGGTAGCCATCATAAACAAATCAACAAACAACAACTGATAGCAAGCTGTGGAGAAAAGGGAACCCTAGTGCACTGTTGGCGAGAATGCAGACTGGTGTAGCCACTGTAGAAGGCAGTATGTAATTTCCTCAAAAACTAAGAACATAACTGCCTTTTGATCTAGCAATTCCCTGCTGAGATTATACCCTAAGAATCCTGAAACACCAATTTAAAAGAATGTATGCACCCCAATGTTCATAGTAGCACACCTTATAATAGCCAAGTGGTGAAGCAACCTGAGTGCCCAAAAGTAAATGAGTGGATCAAAAACTGTTGTTACATTTTCACAATAGAATATGCAGCAGAAAGAAAGAAGGAACTCCTACTCTTTGCAACAGCATGGATGGAACTGGAGACCATTATCCTAAGTGAAATAAGCCAAGCAGTGAAAGACAAATGCCATATGATCTCACCTATTAGTTGAACCTAATCAACACAACAGGCAAGCAGGCAAAATAGGAACAGGGACATTGAAATAAAGAACAAACTGACAATAGTTGAATGGGAGGGTAGAGGGGAATAATGGGGGAAAGGTGGGGAAGTTTCATTAGGAACATGTATAAAGGATCCATGGACAAAGCCAAAGCAGATTAGGGTTGAGTGTGGGATGTAAGGGTGGGTTCAGCGGGGGACGGGATTGGGGGAAATTGGAGAGAGCTATGCTTGAGCAACAAAAAATAAAATAAAAATTTAAAAATAAATAAATAAATTTATTCCTAGGTATTTTTGATGAAATTATAAATGCTATTATTTTCTTAATTTTTCTAATACTTTATTATTGGTGTACAAAAATGTTACCAATTTCTGAATATTAATTTGTATCCTAATTTACTGAATTCATTTATCTGCTTTTGTATCAGTTTTAATAGTTTGGGTGGAATATTTAGGGCTCTCTCTATATAGTATCATGTCATCTTCAAATAATGAAGTTTTATATTTTCCTTTCCAATTTGGATGCATTTTCTTTCTTTTTATTGTCTGATTTCTGTGGCTAGGACTTCTAACACTGTGTTGAATAAAAGTAATAAAGGAGGGCATCTTTGTCTTGTTCCTGATGTTAAGAAAAAAGCTTTTAGCCTTTTACCACTGAGTATGATAGGAGCTGTGAGTTTGTCATATTTTACCTTTTATTATTTGGAGGTATATATATTCCCACTGTTCTCAATTTGTTATGAGTGTTTATCATAAATCAATGCAGGGTTTTTTCTAATGCTTTTCCTGCATCTCCTGATATGATCATATGATTTTTATCCTTCATTTTGTTTATATGGTGTATGACATTAATTGATTTGCAGGAATAAATGAGACTTGCATCATGGAAATAAATCCCACTTTATTATGGTGTGTGATCTTTTTAATGTATTGCTGAATAAGGTTTGCTAATATTTTGTTGAGAATTTTTGCCTCTATTTTCATCAGAGATATTGGCCTATATTTTCTTTTTTGTAATATCTATGTCTGGTTTTGCAATCAGTGTAATTAATGCTGGCCTCATAAAATGAGCTTGGGGGCCTTCCCTCCTCTTCAATTTTTTGGAATTACTTGAAAAGGATAGGTGTTAATTCTTTTTTGAATATTTGGTAAAATTCACCCATGAAGCCATCCAGTCCAGGACTTTTGTTTGCTGTGTGTTTTTTTTAAATTACTGATTCTACTTCATTAGAAGTTATCAGTCTATTTGGATTTGCTGGTTTTTTTGCTTTAGTCTTAGAAGATTGTACATTTCTAGAAATCTATCCATTTCTTCCAGATTGTCCAGTTCGTTGGCATATAATTGTTTGTAGCAATTTCTTATAATCCTTTGTATTTCTGTAGTGTCAGTTGTCACTTCTCTTTCATTTCTGATTTTACTTATTTGAGTCCTCTTTCTGTTTTTCTTGATGAGTTTGGTTAAGGGTTTATCAATCTTGTTTATCTTTCAAAGTACCAGCTCTTGGTTTTATCAACCATTTTGTATTTTTTTCTGTCCTATTTCACTTATTTCCACTCTGATCTTTATTATGTCCTTCCTTCTACCTACTTTGGGCTTTGTTTTGTTGTTCTCTTTCTAGTTCCTTTAGGTATAAAGATAGTTTACTTCAGATTTTTCTTGTTTCTTGAGGTAAGCCTGGGTGATGCTATGAATTTTTCTCTTAGGACTGCTTTTGCTCTATCCTATAGATTTTGGTTTATATGCTTATTTTCATTTATTTCAAGGTATCTTTTGATTTTTTTCCTCCATCTCATTGCTAACCCATTCATTGTTTATTATCATGTTATTTAGCTTTCGGGTCTCTGCTTTACAGGGATTTTTTGGTAATTGATTTCTAGTTTCATAGCACTGTGTTTGGAGAAGATGCTTAATATTATTTCAATCTTTTTAAGTTTATAGACTTTTTTGTGTCATAACATGGTCTATCCTGGAAAATGTTCCATGCACACTTGAAAAGAATATCTATTCTGCTGCTTTGGGGTGAAATCCTCTAAAAATATCAATTAAACTCATCTATTCTAATGTGTCATTTAAGACCACTATTTTTTAATTGACTTTTCTGTCTGGATAACCTATCCATTGATATCAATGGTGTGTTAAATGTCCCTTCAATGACTGTGTTACTGTTTAACTCTCCCATTATGCCAGTCTATGTTTGGTCTATATATTTAGGTGCTCCTGTGTTGGTGCTAAATGTATACAAGGATTATACCTACTTATTGGGCTGATATATTTATCACTATATAATGTCCTTCTTTGTCTCTTATTTTAGCCTTTGTTTTAAAGGCTATTTTGTCTGATATAAATATTGCTACCCCACCTTTTTGTGTGTTTCTATTTGCATGAAATATCTTTTTCCATCCCTTTAATTTCAGTCTCTGTGTGTCTTTGGAGTTGAAGAAGATCTCTTGCAGAAAACATATGTATGGGTCTTATCTATTCAGTCTCATGATCGACGTATGTAATCTATTTACATTTAAAGTGATTATGAATAGATATGTAGTTATTGTCATTTATTTTTCATATTTATATTCTTTTTTCCCTTCTCCTTAAAAAAGTCCTTTTAACATTTCTGGTAATAATGTTTTGGTGGTGATAAACTCCTTTACCTTGCTGTTGTCTGGGAAACTCTTTATAACTCCTTCACTTTTAAATGATAGCTTTCCTCAGTAGAGTAGTCTTGGTTGTAAGTCCTTTGTATTATTTTGAATATTTTGTGTCAATCCCTTGTGGCCTGCAAAGTTTCTGTTCAGAAATGAGCTGACAGTATCTGAACTTTCTTGTAGGTAACTAACTGCCTTTCTCTTGCTGTTTTTGTGAATCTCTCTTGTCTTTAAAGTTTGTCATTTTAATTATGATGTGTCTTGCTGTGGGTCTCCTTGTGTTCATCTTGTTTGGGAAACTCTGAACTTCTGGGACTTCTATGTCTATTTCCTTTAACAGGTTAGGGAAGTTTTAAATTATTATTTCTTCGATATGTTCTCAATCCATTGCTCTTTTTCTTCTCCTTCTGGTCCCCTATAATGTGAATGTTGTTATGTTTCATGTTGTCACGGAAGCCCCTTAAACTATTTCCCCTTTTAAACTTTTTTTTTCTTTTTACTGTTTTGATTAGGTGTTTTCTGCTATCTTTTCTTACAAATTGCTGATTCGATCCTCTACTTTATCTAATCTGCTGTTGATTCCTTCTAGTGTATTATTCACACCTGACCTGTTCTTTTTTATGGTTTCTATGTCCTTTTTTAAAATATTTACTATTTCCATTAAAGTTCTCACTAAGTTCTTTGAGCATCTTTATAACCATTGTTTTGAGCTCTGCATTTGGGAGATCGCTGGCCTCCATTTTGTTTAGTTCTTTTTCTCAAGTTTTGTCCTTTTTCTGGAGTTTTGCCTTGTTCTTTTATTTGGGGTATGTTTCTTTGTCTTCTCTTTTTGGCTACTTCTCTGTGTTTGTTTCTATGTTTTAGGTAGGTCTGTTTGGTCTCCCAGTCTTGGTAGGGTGGCCTTATGTAGTAGGTGTCCTGTGGGTCTCAGGGGTGCAGTCTCCCTAATCACCTGAGTTGGGTGCTTGAGGAGTGTCCCTTGTGTGGGTTGTAGTTGGACCTTGATTGTTGTTGGCACATCAATGGATGGGATTGACCCCAAGACTGTGTGACTGTAAGGATTGTTCATGACCACAGAGAACAATTTGATGTGCTAGGGCTGGACCCCATGGAGAGAGAGTCACCGCAGTGAGCTCTGTTGACTGCCATGACTACACTTTGGGTGTGCTGCTTATGGAGCTATTTGGGCAGTGCTCTGTTGTGCTCTGAAACTGTCCACTGAGTGTGTTGGTTCTAGGGCTGCCTGAGAGGAGCTCCAGTGCATACCAAGTTCAGTCACTGCCTGTGACAAGCCCAGGGACCCCTGGTATGAGATACAAAGTGATCTGAGTTTGGTAGCTGCCTGTGCTAGACACGGAGGAATATGGAGGAGACCACACTGTGAACCATGGCCAGCTGCCCCCAAATACTGGGCCTAGGAGACCTCATTAAAAAAGTCCAGGGCACCCTGAGTCCTGCTGCTACCTGCCAGCTGCCCATAATGCTCAGCTGCCTAGAGAACTTTGAGCAATATAGGAGCTGGGTGAAGCGAAGTCTCAGAGAGTCACCAAGGTGGGGCAAGGGTTGTTCAGCCAGTTAAAGTGGATTCAGATTTGGCTGTTTTGGGGGAAGATTTAACACAGGAAATATGGTGCCTGTCTGCCAGCTTTGTGAGAGGATGGCTCAACAGAGGGACAATGGCAGCTCTCTCTCCAACCCTCACCTTAGTATCTCCTCATATGTCTCTGGTGTCTCCCAAGCCACTGTTCCTCCACCAGATCCCAGAGTGAGTACTTGCATGCAAGCAGGTCTGTGCACAGGTCCTTTAAGAGGATGCCTTGGTTTCTGTCAGCCTTCTTGTCTCACTGTGATGGATGGAATCCCCACTGAATTTCACAGCCAGATGCTTGAGACCTTCTCTTCCTGGCACTAGTGCTTTGTGCTGGGGATTCTGATTTGACACTGGGCCCCCTAACTCCTCAGTGAGGACCTCTGCAGCTGACACACCCCTCCCAATTCTCAATAACCACACATGGGTGTGGAACCAGCCAGTGTCTTCACCCCTCCTAGTCTCAAGGTGGATTCTTCTGTATATCCTTAGTTATAGGATTTATGTTCAGCTAGTCTTCAGATGGTTCTCCAGATTGATTGCTCTATAATTTAGTTGTAATTTTGATGTGGTCATGGGAGGAAGTGAGCACAGTATTTACCTACTCTGCCATCCTGATCAGAACTCTAACAATAATAAAATAGTATTTCCTCCAAGTAATTTTAATTTGCATTTCTTTTGTTATGAGTAAGCTTGAATATTTTTTTACATTTAAAGACCATTGGCTTTTCTTTATCTGTGAACAGTTTGTTCAAATCTTATTCTCATTTTTCTAACAGTTTTTAGCCTCTTTCCTCTCAATTTTTAGCTCTTTAAATACTAAAGTATTAGCTCTTTGATCACATTGCAACATTGTGTTCAGTTTGTTGGTGTCTACATTGTTTTGCAGTACTTCGTCAGGGCTCTAGAGTTGATGGGACTCAAAGGAAGCCACTGAATAAACAACCAGAATGTTTATTTATTAATTTATAACATGTAATATTTCCTTCTAGTAACATAAATATCCCATTTTTTTCTGTACTAGGTAGCTTCTTCCTGGTATCAGAATTCCTGAGAGATTGAATTATTGCTTAGGGGGTTATTAAGTGATAGTATCAAAAGCTACTTCAGCTATATATCTTTATATCCTGCCTTCCCTTTCCTTACTGTGGATGAGTCATCCACGTTTTTATTGAAAGCCAACTGGAACTCCTGTGCTTTAGTTTCTATCCCCCTCACTTGCTCAAGGATGTGATTCCAACAATTCTTTTTTGTTTGTCTTAAATCATCAATTCTCCTTTCACAATTAGATCACACCCCATTCAAACAAACTGTAGTATAACCCATCTTTAAAAGAAAAATTCTACACCTTGGAAAGTTTTGGATTCCTCACATCTCCATCCAGAGACCACCCAATTTCTCTGCTCTTTTACAATAAAAAGAAAAAATATTTTTAAATTGTCTGTTCCTATTGTCTTTACTTTCTTCCCATTTTCTGTTGAACCCACTCTAGTCAGGTTTTTGTACCCTATGGTAATAATAGCTCTCATCAAGTTTACCAATGACCTCCACATTCTTAAATCTAGTAGTCCATTCTCAGTAATTTTATGCATCCTCTGAGTAGCATTTGACACAGCTGTTCACTCTCTCCTTCTGGAAACACTTTAATCATTTGTTTTTTGACATGTGACCCTCCCTTGTTTCTCTTTCTACCTCCTTGGTCTCCTCTCAGTCACCTGGAAAATTCTTGCTTAAGACAGTCCTGTTTGGTCTCATTGGATTATATCAAGAACACCTCATCTGAATGGTTTTTGGTCATATGTAGTCTTTTGATTTATTATTCCTGCAAAGCTAATCTCCACCATGTGGGAATTTATTAGATTAAATCTAAGGGCAGAAACTTTGTCACTTAATTTCTAAGTCTCTAATGATCACCTCCATTTCATATAACCAAGAATTCCCCCATCGCCTCAACTAATCCATTTAAGACTTTAGTTATAATGTAGAGCTACGGCCTTACTCTGGCTAATCTAACATAATCTCTATCTACCCTCAAATGCTGAAAGATAACACTGAAAGATCACCTGCTTTAGAAGTAGATAGTACTGATTTTTGATTCCAGCATTTATTAGTTGTGTGCCTTTGGTTAAGTCACATAAACTTTCTGAATCTCCTTGTGCACATCTTGTAAACGTAGATCATAATTTCCATAGCATTGTTAAGAGATCTAATAAGATAACACATGAGAAACCTTGCCCTGTTTTGGTGGTTAGTATTAACACCCATCCAAATGCATTTGCCAGAAATTTAGGCCTCCTGCTTGATACCCTGTTCTTCCTCACACCTCATATTCAATCCATCGCCTAGTTCTATAGATTTTCCTTTATAAATATTCCTTGAATATGGGGGTTTTACATTTTAATTACCCTCTTGAGTCTGTCCAATTCTTTCCTTCACCACTACCATCTTCTGTTTCTAGGAGGAGCCTCCTCAAAAGACTACCCATATCTTTTCTGTCCCCTCCAATCTGTGGCCAAATTAATTTTTAGAACTTCAAATCTACTCATGTTACTCCTCTGCTTAAAACCCTTTGACAACTTTCCATCAGCCTCAGAACAAAGACAATGCCCTTCAATGTGGCCTAGAAGACTGTAGTAGATTGCACTATCCCAACTCTTTATCCCCTTCATTATCCATGCCCTTTTGCTATGTGATTTTGTAGTTCCTCCTACTAGAGACAGAGGTCCTCTCCACCCTTGACTTTGGACTTGACCATATAACTTATCTTGGTCAAAGGAGCCTGGGCAGTAATGACAGGGTTAAGGTTCTTAGTTTTCTAGACCTTAAAAAAAATTGCATGTTCTGTTCATCACTTTTATGTTTTTGCCATTACCATGAGAAGAGTATGACCTAGCTAGACCACGGATCCAAGAAGGATGAGAGACACATAAAACAAACCTAGGCCCAATCTGCAGATCAAGGGACTCCCAGCTGACCTGCAGATATGTTTAAGAAGAAATTATCCTTGTTTTGGGGTGGTTTGCTATGTACATCATTGTAGCAATAGTGACTGATACAAACATCCTGCATGGATTTCTCCCTTCCTACATTTCTAGGCTCATCTTGTACCATGCTGGGCTTTGGTTCTCTATTCTGGCTAGATTAGCTTTCTTCCAGCCTCTCAAACTCATCATGCTGCTTCTTATCATGGTCCTTTGCATCTGCCATTTCATTCCCTCAGCCTAGAATGCTCCTCCCTCTTTTCTTTGCCTAGTTAAATTATTGTCCAAATCTTGGCTCAAGTGTTGTTTCTTCAGGAAATTTTTTTTCTCATGTCCCTGACTAGGGCAGATCTCCCTATTATGTTTTAATAGCACCAAATTACTTTATATCTAGTGCATCTGCATTGTGTTCTCTTCAGGTAAGGTAATATAAAGTAAAATTACAGGCTGATAGGATAAGCTACTTATCAGCTTATTACTTTATTAGCTACAACTCATGAAAGCTCTGAAAACCATTATGGTCACTATGCTAATAGCCTGCCAAAAAGACAAATATAATTCAATTTGATTCAGGAATATATATGTTAAGTCCCTAGTAAATGTAGCTGGTATCTAGGAAAAGGGAAGCAAGCAAAACTGAACAACAATTGGCTTTATCCACTTGTTCATTAAACTACTGATCCCTGAGGGACCATCACACAATTATTCAGATAGGAACCAGAACAGAGACCTGCACCCAAAATGCTGTGATGCAAACTATCAACATGTTCCTAGTCAACCTCTAGTCCCACCATCCACATTCATCACTTCCACTACCACCCTCTGTTAATCTCAGCAAAAGACCTTACCTCCTGTTGCATAGAGGCAGAGAAGCCATCAGAGACTGGACATCCTCTCCTACTTGATTGGAATTCAAGTCCCTACTGTAAGGACTCAGACACTATTTGGACACTGTCTGCCTCTGCATTCTTGGGGCCTTCCTCCCTCTGCTCTTTTCCTCCTTTGTCTTTAACCTCTCCTTTCTAGTGGTTCTTCTCCTTCAATGCATGAGTATGCTCAAGCATCTCCCATTAGACAAAAAAATGCTCCTTTAGTCCTTTAAGTAATATTCCTTCAACCCAAGGCTCCATTCTGAGGTAAGGATCTTTATCTTAAAACAAACTTACAAAAGTTAGACCTATTACTTAGGGAAATTTTAAGAAAATGATTGTTGATAAAAATGAATAAAATAACAATCACCTGTCTTCCAGAAATAACCATTGTTAACACTATCTTTATATGTATGCACATTTTCACATTTCCCCCCAAAATTGAATCATTTTACCGATTTTATTTTTGCTTTCTTATATATACAATAGATAATGAACATTTTCCCATGTTATTTAATACTCTCCTATAGCACAATATTTAATGAGTACCTAATATACCATATCTCATATAGATGTGTCATTATATTTATTAATGAAGCTCCTAATTGTGGACAGAGTGCTTCCATTTTTTCACTGCTGTGAAAGCTGCTAAGATGACTTACAGCTCTTTATCTGTGTGCATCCATTCATGATTATTTGCTTTGGTAAATTCCTAGAAGTGCAATTCCACAAAAAAAAAGGTTTTAAAATTCCAGGAATTTTGATACTTATTCTCAATATTCACTTCAAAATGATTACACCAATTTAAATTTCCAACAGTAATATATGAGGCTTTTTTTCCTACATTCTGCTATCTAATAAACCACTTTCTTTTTATTTATTCATCTCCCATTCACTATTTGTATTTCTCCCAACATTTTATTTTGAAGTTTCAAACCTACAGAAAAGTTGAAAGAATGGTACATGTTTCTCACCTAGATTTATCAATTGTTAACATCCTGGCAAATTTGATATGATGTGAACTATTCAAAAATCTATTCAGAAAAGAAACATCACTGGCAGTGAAAATACATGCATATTTAAAATATATTCATTGTTTTAATCATGGTTTGATATTCAGGTTATGACATATGTTGTACTTTTTGCTGATAGTTGCTTTAATCCAGTGAGTAAAATTGTTCAGGCATTAAAAAATTACTTGATATGTAACTATAGTATTCCCATGGAAGGCTAGGTACATTTCATATAATAACAAATAAAAATGAACATATATTACATTATGTATCACAACATGTTTTTAAAAGCAAATGAAGTTTTGCTGAATGAAGAAAATATATGAAAGCAACTTGAAGTTTTAGCATACACAAAAGCTTTAATCATTCTCTGAAACTCTGTAATAATGATCAGTGCCACAAATATGAAATTATCTATTTTTCTTACAAGCCAGAGGTAATACTGTACTCGTAAATCCTTGAGGTCATTGTAAACTGATTAACATTATTAGGTCTGTGCCATTTGGTTAGTATCTAAAGGAGCTAAGAAATTTGAATGAAATCTAAATTTTAAAAATCATCACAGATTAACTCACACACACACACACACACACGCAAGCCAACTTAATGCTGGTTTTCCTTAGAGTAGCCATTTTATTTACTTGTTTTTATTTTTTATTGTTTTCATTGTTGTTCAATCACAGTTGTCCCAAATTTTCCCTGTTGCTCTCCCCTGCCCCATCCCTTCCCCCACAGTCAATCCCCACCCCACTGTCCATATCCATGTGTCCTTTATACACATTCCTTGACTTGGCCCTTCCCCTTCTTTCCCCCATTATCCCCCACCCCCACCCCTCTGGTTACTGTTATTTTTTTCTTTATTTCCATGTCTCTGGTTCTATTTTGCTCATTTGCTGTGTTGTTAATTAGGTTCCACTTACAGGTGACCTCATATGGTATTGTCTTTCACTGCCTGGCTTCCTTCACTTAGCAAAAAACTTTCCAGTTCCATCCATGCTGTCATGAAGGGTGGGAGTTCCTTCTTTTTCTCTGCTGCAAAGTATTCCATTGTGTACATGTATCGGTGTTCTGATCCACTCATTTACTGATGGGCACTTAAGATATTTACAGCACTTGATTATTGTAAAAACCTCTGCTTTTATAATTGGAGTGCACAGGTTCTTTTGAACTGGTGTTTCAGGATTCTTAGGATATAATCCTATCAGTGGAATCACTGGATCAAAATAAAGTTCTATTTTTAGTTTTTTGAGGAAATTCCATACTGTTTTCCACAGGGGCTACAATAGTTGGCATTCTCACCAACAGTGTACTATGGCTCCCTTTTCTCCACAGCTTCACCCTGTTTGTTGATTTGTTAATGATGGCCATTCTGACCAGCGTGAAGCAGTGTTAACTGTTTTTAATTTTCAAATCTATGATGGTTAGTAATGCTGAGCATCCTAATATATGCCTATGGGATCTCCGTATGTCCTCCTTGGAGAAATATCTGTTAAAGTGCTTTAGCCATTTTTTGATTGGATTGTTTGTCTTCTTGGAGTGGAGTCATGTAAGTTCTTTATATATTTTGGAGCTCAAACCCTTGTCCAAGGTATCGTTGGCAAATATGTTTTCCCATATGGTTGGTTCCCTTTTCATTTTGATGATGTTTTCTTTAGTTGTGCAGAAGCTTTTTAATTTGATGTAGTCTCATTTCTTTTTTCTCTCCTTTACATCCCTTGCCCTAGGAGACATATCAGTGAAAATATTGCTGAGTGGGATATCAGCAATTTTAATGCCTATATTCTCTTCTAGGACTTTTATGGTGTCACAACTTATATTTAAGTCTTTTATCAATCTTGAGTTTATTTTGGTGTATGGTGTAAGTTGGTGGTGAGTTTCTTTTTTTTTTTTCATGTAGCTGTCCAGATCTCCCAATGCCATTTGTTGAAGAGGCTATTGTTACTCCATTTTATGCTCCTGCTTCCTTTGTCGAATATTCATTGACCATAGAGACATGGGTGTATTTCTGGGCTCTCTATTCAGTTCCATTGATCTATGTGTCTGTTCTTATGCCAGTACTGGCTTGTTTTGATTAAAGTGGCCTTATAATATAGTTTGATGTCAGGTATTATGATCCCTCCTGCTTTGTTCTTCTTTCTCAAAATTGCTGAGGCTATATGGGGTCCTTTATTGTTCCATATAATTTTTTGAAGTATTTTTTATATTTCTGTGAAATATGTCATTGGTGTTTTAATAGGGATTGCATTGAATCTATAAATTGCTTTGGGTAGTATGGAAATTTTAATGATATTAATTCTTCTAACCCATGAATACAGTATATGCTTCCATTTATTTGTGTAAGTGGTGTATAAAAATTTGTACTTAATCCATAACCTTTTTCATCCATTACCTTGACACCCATCCCACGTAGCAACCATCAAAACATTCTCTATATGATTCTGTTCCCATTCTGCTTGTTTGTTTATTTTGTTTTTTATATTTAAGTGTTGATATATATGTATTTATTGCCATTTTTATTGTTCATATTTTGATCTACTTTTTCTTCTTCCTAAAGAACACTCTTTAACATTTCATATAATATTGGTATGGTGCTCATGAACTCCTTTAGCTTTTTCTTGTCTAGGAGGTTTTTTATCTGCCCTTCAATTCTAAATGATAGCTTTTCTTGGTAGAGTAATCTTGGTTGTAAGTCCTTGCTTTTCATGACTTTGAATATTTCTTGCCAATCCCTTCTACCTTGCAAAGTTTCTTTTAAGAAATCAGTTTACAGTCTTATGGGGGCTCCCTTGTAGGTAACTAACTGCTGTTCTCTTGCTGCTTTTAAGGTTCTCTCTTTGTATTTACCCTTTGGCACTTTAATTATGATGTGTCTTGGAGTGGTTCTTTTTGGGCCCATCTCGTTTGGAACTCTGTGTTCCTGGACTATTCCCTCACCAAGTTAGGGAAGTTTTCTTTCATTATTTTTTCAAATAGGTTTCCAAGTTCTTGCTCTTTCTGTCCTCCTTCCAGTACCTCCGTGATGCAAATATGGCATGCTTTAAGTTGCTCCATAGACTCATTACTCTATCCTCATTTTGTTGGAATTATTTTCTTCTTGTTGTTCCTATTGGTTGTTATTTTGCTTCCTTATGTTCCAAATCACTGATTTGATTCTTGGCTTCATCCATTCTACTATTGATTGTCTGTAAATTGCTCTTATTACAATTGGTGAATCCCTCATTTCTGACTGGATCTTTTTTATACTTTTGAGGTCCTCACTAAGTTCCTTGAGCATTCTTATAACCAGTGTTTTGAAGTCTGCATCTGATGGATTGCTTTCTCCATTTTGTTTATTGTTTATGCTATTATTTTTGGTTTTTGTTTTGTTCTTTCATTTGGGCCATTTTCTTTGTCTCCTCAGTTTGGCAGCCTTCCTGTGATTTTTATGTGTTAGGTAGAGCTACTACATCTCTCAGGGTTCATAGAGTAACCTAATGTAGTAAGTGTCTTATAGGGTCCAGTGGCACAGTCTCCCCTATTGCCCAGGCTGGGTACCTAAGGTACACCCACCGTGTGGGCTGTGTACACCCTCCTCTTGTAGTTGAGCCTTCATTGCCATTAGCGCATCCAAGGTCGGCCACTGCCTGTGTTCTGTCCTGGTTCACACATAATTAGCTTCAAAGCAATCTGTTGATGACTGCTAGTTGTGCTGGTCTAGAGTTGCCCAGGCAAGAGTAAGCTATAAACCAAGTCTTGCCACTGCCAGTGCTGGATCTCAGGCAACTTAGCAAGAGGTACAGGGCTCATTGAAACCAGATTCTGCTTGTTTGAGAGAATTTAGGAAAATCTGAAGCACGGACCAAGACAAGCTATTCATATGGAAAAGCCATTGGAAAAAGCTTGGGTGGCCTAAAAGCTGGTTGGGGCAGGGCCTGAGGGAATAACCAGGGTGGGGCAAACAGTTTGATCCAGATTGATGGTTTATCAGACATGACACACACCTGCTTGCTCTGTGAGGGGAAGATTCAGAAAAGGATCAATGGTCCTGCCAGCACTTCCTTCTGGGAGAAAACTGCCTCCCAGCTCTAATTCTGGTGCTGTACAATTCAGATACTCCCCATATGTCCCTGAGGCCTTTCAATCTGCTGACCCACACTGGAGCTCAGAGGGTGTGAGTATGAGTTAGCTTGTGTGCAGGCCCTTTAAGAGAAACTCTCTGAGACTCCAGCAGTTTCTGTCTTCCACAGCTTCAATCCCCACTGGTTTTTACAGCCAGAAGTTATGGAGATTTATCTTCCTGGCATTGGAACCCTGGGCTGGGGGGGGGGTGCTGGTGTGGGGCTCAGATAAAAAAACTGAGATATCTTTTCAGATTTTTATCTGCCACACGTTGGTGTGGGGTCAGCCCATATCATGTCTCTGCCCCTCCTACCAGTCCAATGTGGTTTCTTTTTTTAATTCTGTAGTTACAGGACTCCCATTCAGCTCAATTTCTGATGGTTCTGAATGATGGCTGTTCTATAGTTTAGTTGCAATTTTAATGTCCTTGTGCAAGGAGGTAAGCTGTTGACTGGAAGTCCCTATACAACTTTTCAAGAACATATTTTGTGGAAGGGCAAGAACAATTCAATCACTCTAATTATAAAAGGTTTCAGATGTAGTTAAAATGTTCATACTTACTTTCCTGGAAAGAAGTTAAATACTTATAGTATTTTAAACTATATAATAGTTGAAAGGAGACACAGTACAGTAGTACAGTTACTGCAAAAGCATCAACACCAACTGAAAATACATAATAAAGGAGATTACAGGATCATATTAGTAGACTCAAAGTCAATATTATAGAATTAGTTGAGATTCATACATGCAAGGATGTTACTGAATTTCATTAACAAAGTTGTTTTTAAAATATACTACTGCCATCATAAATAGGGGTGGGCAAAAGTAGGTTTACAGTTGTGAGTTTGCAAAGCACAGAGTTTATTATTCTTTTATTATTATTAAGTATTACATTATGTCTTTTGTCTATACAAACAGCTATAAACCTACTTTAGCCAACACTGTATATAAGTATTTAATTTTTAGTGTCATAATAAGAATATTATTTATTAAAATTAATTTTTTTCACGTTGGCATTATTATTTGACTTGTTTTCCACCCAAAAACTTACACTGTCCTGAGAAACCTACTATACAACTTTTTTTAGCCTTTTGTACTAGTTTCTGTTCTCAGTCCAGACCCTATTCTTTGGTAGTATCAAAAAGCATGATTGTTAAGCAATAAAAACTGAAAGCACATCTTTTTATTTTATAGTTAGGGTATTATATTGATTTTTATATTATATCAATATATTATATTGAAATTATCTATATACATTTGAAGTTATTTATGAATTGCTTTTCATGAGAGGAAAGGGGACAAAATATTAGTTATATAAATGAGGGCATGAGATTTGATGAGGATGAGAACTCATGAGTTAAAGGTTCAGTTCCTAATGAGGTAGTGACAAAAACAAAGTGATGAAACTAGGGAACTGAGGAGCAGAGGTGGGGTGGGAAAGATAAAAACTGACAAACTGTAGGCCTGCCTGAAAGATCAGTGAGGAATGCAGTTTTACTATTCATTTTTACAAAAGTAACTAAAAAAAGAGTAGTCAACACAAAAATTCCTGGTAATCTTTACAACCATAAAGCCTCACAAAGATATTTTAAAAATCTTGGTATTTAGTTTCTGACTGCCCATATTAATTAAGATTAAACCAAGCATGTTTATTATATATAAAGTCAAATAAAATCTTTGTTACCTGGGTTATAAAAAGCCCTGTATAATTTTCAACAAGGATGCCAAGACAATTTATGGAGAAAAGAATGGTCTTTTCAACAAGTGGCAAAGGAACACCTGCATATCTTTTTGCAGAAGAACGCAGTTGAACTGCTACTTCATACCATATAGAAAAATTAATGCAGAATGTATCAAAGACCTAAATATAAGAGTATTTAATTCTTAGAAGAAAACATAGGAATCAATCTTCCTGGCCTTGGATTAAACAATGATTTCTTAGATATAAGACCAAGTGACAAAATAAAAGAATAATTTGGGGTTCATCAAAATTTATTTTTGTGCTTCAGAGGCCACCACCAAGAAAGTGAAAAAAATAATCCCACGGAATGGGAGAAAATATTTGCAGACTATTTATTCTGATAAGATTTTATATCCAGAGTACATAAAGAATTTACTCAAAAAAGATTTTAAAAACCCACTTTTTAAATGGGCAAAAAATCCTAAGAGACATTACGCCAAAGAAGATATATCAATAACATACTAGAAATAGCCAATAAGAACATGAAAAGATGCTCAATATCATTGCTAATTAAGGCAATGCAAATCAAAACTACAATGAGATCCTGCTTCACGCCTACTAGGAAAGTTCAAATAAAAAAAGACAGACAATAACAAGAATTGGCAAGGATGTGGAAGAACTGGAAACTTTACACATTGCTAATGGGATTGTAAAATGATGCGGCCATTTTGGAAAATAGTTTAATAGTTCTTTAAGTGTTAAAACATAGAGCTATCAACCTTATGAACCAGTGATATTACTCCTATGTACATAACCAAGAGAATTTAAACATACATTTCCTAAAAAACCTGTACATGAGTGTTCATAGATTCATTATTCATAATAGCCAAAAAGTGGAAACAACCCAAATGTCCATCAACTGATGCATGGATAAACAAAATATGGTATATCTTTTACACTGAGATAGTATTTGACCATAAAAAGGAATGAAGTACTGATATATGCCACAACATAGATGAATCTGGAAAACATCATGCTAAGTGAAAGAAGCCAGTCAGAAAGACCACATGTTATATGATGGCATTTAAATAAAATGTCCCAAATAGGCAGTTCCCTGGAGTCAGAAACTAGTTAGTTATTGCCAGGGTCTAAGCACAAGGTGGTAGGGGAAGTGACTGCTAATGGGTGTGGGGATTCTTTTTGGGGTGATGGCAATGGTTGCACACCTCTGTGACTATACTAAAAACCATTGAATTGTACACTTTTAAATGTTGACTTTTCTGGTATATGGATTTCACATATACCATTTTCTGATATATGTATTTCAGGTAAGCTGTTAGTTTTAAAATTCTGTGCATAGAATTCTTTTATATAGCAACCTGCCTCACTGCATTTTATACAGGGATATGTCTCTAAGAATTTAGCTTACTTGCTACTTTCTGGGCTTTAGATGAAGTGAAGTATGATTATTTATTTCAGGGGTTTCATTCATCTACTGTTATATATAAAACATTTACAGAGTGCTGATGAATTAGGAACATATAAAATTAGATTTTATTATTTTTTCTAAAAATTGGGGAAATTCAACTATCTTCCTAACTTTTCCATTGTATTCCTTTCCAAAGCTTTACATCTCTTTTTATAGAATGTATTACGTACTTAGTGTGGACTAAGGTCTGCATTAGATGTTAGACACATGATACCTACAAACACAAAGTTTAAAAGAAGAAATATATAACTTTAAAGTATTCAGTTAAAATAAGAAAAAAAGTATTTCAACCATACTCAGTACTTTGTAGTTCCATTTCCCTACACTGAAGTTCTCTTGGTCATAACATATCCCTGGAGCTTTTTTCACTGTTGGTATTTCAAAGTTATTTACATCAGAGGTTTTGTTGTATTTGTTTTTATTTTTAGCAGTTTTCAAATATTACAGTTTTATAAACTTTCACCAACAATTACAAATAGTCTCACATTCCCTTTGACTTAATCTACTAGTGGCCTACTAGTTGCGCCCAGAACTACACTAAACCTCCCCAGGAGGGTTACACACAATCACAGATTTACATGTCTTGACAGATGGAAGTATAATAGTGCCCTGTCAACATGAAAATCAAGGGTCTGACAATGCTTACATTTGGAATATTCATGTTGCAGGATCATTACTGAGAATATAGGTTAGAAGGATTAACTATAGGTAAAGTATAAAAATTATAAATATTTTATATTCACAAAAATAAAACCATAGACACTAAATGACATTGTTTGTATCTTAAATTAGTAGTGTTGGGTACATCTGAACTAATAATCCATTTCTGTTCCTTGTTACTGGAAGTGTTTTAGGATCTTCCTCAAAATTTTAGTGAGATATATATATATAATTTTGCTGGGGGTTTTTTTAATTGCAGATATTATATGTACCAAGAAGTGTTCTTTTTCTCTGTTTGATCCCTTTTGCAAACATGAAGTCCCCATTCATTTCATAATTTGGAGATGGTGACTTCTTGCTCCCTGGCCCTAATGAAGTCTCAAATCACAGAATCACTTAAATATTTGAGATGCTTCAGGAAAATTTTAGTTGAAATATTTGGCACAGTTGTTTTCAAAACTCCCTTTCAAAATACAGGTTATGTAGCCCCTTATCTTTGGCTATGGAAATTTCTTACAAAACACTTATCATCAGCCCCTTGAATACAAGTGACAGGTTTAGGTACCTTCTGTTCTACCAGACAAGGACTGTGGATCCAAGGACTAACTACTTTCCCCTCCCCTTTCTTTATTTCTTCTGCAATTGCAAAACCTACTTTGGTATCACCCTTTGCATTTCATCCTTTTTAAAGTCCTCAGTGTCTCTTTTTCCTAATTATTACAACATAGTACTTACAATCTAAATTGGTGAGGGAAAGGTATTTAGAAGTGTAGTAGGACACCTGTGTTTTGAATAAGAGAACCTGAGGTTGCGGAGGGATCACAGAACTCCCCTCAGTTTATCATTGCCTGCTTTCTCTTCCATGGAAGGGAAGAAGATTAAGGTACAGTTATTCCAGGTTGAAAGTTTTTGGTAAATCACATTTTTTATTCCATGGGATGTTAGTTATAGAGCAGTTGCCACTAGCTTCTTTTTCTTCCTTCTCAATATTAAAAAAGTTCTGCTTTATGCTCTATTATTCATATTTTTCTGTACCCTTTTTTTCACCCATGCTCTCTTTCCTTCCTAATGCCAGATTGGTATATTTTCCAAGTCTCCACCCTGGCTTAACTATTTTAGCAATTGAAAGTACTAAATATCCTTTTTTTGAGTCATTCAGAGAAATGGACACCCTGCAAATATTTGATGGTGCAGCTAACAGAGCAAAGTTGTTGCAGTGTAAAGTTCTCAATTATATTTTTCGTATCTATTTTTGGCTTTTGAATGTAGATAAAATACTTTATAGATCAACAAATCCAGATTAAATTTAAATGTCAATTTCAGAGGTAAGAAGAGATACAGAAACATAAAAACTAGGGATTTATCCTTAAATGTAACACCTTGGGGAGGCAGTTTGCATAATAAGTAAGGACACAGATTCTAGAGCCAGACTGCCCCATTTGAATGCAGTGTCATCTCTTATTGATTGTGTGACTTTGAGCACCATTTTTTTTTACCTCTTACTTTGCCTCAGCTTTCTCTTCTATAAAGTTAAAGATAGCTTTGTCTCAAGGGGTCATTATAAAGATTAAATTTATTTATAAAAACCACTTTGAACGATGCCTGGCAATAGTAAGCTCTACAAAAATATCAGTTACTTTTACTTAAAATTATAATAATAAATAAATCAAGGCCCCAGAAACGTATTCAGTTTACAGAAGTATGAGGTTTTTTGTAACATTTCTGATTTTTAAAACATCACAAATGTGGCTTGAATTACTCCAAGAAAAATGCTTGGATTAATAACTAATTAATGAATTTTTAAGAGAGAAACCAGAGCTTCCAGCCAAGATGGAGGCATAGGTAGATACACTGTCTCCTCACACAACCAAGAAAAGGATGAAAAATTTAAAAACAAAATAATAACCAGAACTGCCAGAAAACTGAACTGTATGGAAGTCCAACAATCAAGGAGTTAAAGAAGAAACATTCATCAGGCTGGTGGCAGGGGGCAGAGATGGGCAGCTAGGGCAGAGAGGAAGCATGGCAAGGCAGCAGCTGGTGGACTGGGGCAGTCCCACATTTGCATGCAGATAAATCAAGAGTAACAACTGGGAAACAAGAGAAACTGTGCAACCCTGGGTTCCAGTGAGGGAAAAGAAGGTCTCAAAACCTCTGCCACTAAAAACCTGTGGGGTTTGCAATGGCAGGAGAAACAGCCAGTCTCACAGAAGAGTTTGTTAGGGAGACCTACAAGGTCCTAGAACATACATAAACACACCTTCCTGGGAATCAGCACCAGAAGGGACCAATTTGCTTGTGGGTAGCAGGGGAAGCAACTGAGAGCCAGCCAAGAGCAAAGCAAGTGGCTTGTTCCCTCTCAGGCCCCTCCCCCACATATTGCGCCATGATCCAGCAAGTGGGTTGTCCGGCCCTGTCAAATACTTAAGGCTCCACCCCTCACAATGTAATAAACCCAACTGAAAGAACAGATCAAAAAAATATGGCCCAAATGAAAAAACAGATCAAAGCTCAAAAAACAGAACTAAGTGATGAAGAGATAGTCAACCTAACATATGTAGAGTTCAAAACACTGGTAATCTGGATGCTCACAGAATTGGTGGAGAATGGTCACAAAATGGAGGAAAAACTGATGGCTATGCAAAGAGAAATAAAGAAAAATATACAAGGAATCAACAGCAAAGGGAAGTAAACCAGGACTCAAATCAATAATTTGGGGCAGCCGAAATGAAATCCACTGTGGTCTTCTCCATGAACTGCAATATTTTCTTTCCTACATAGCTTTTTAACATTCATTTTCTGTCCATCAAGTTGGAGTATATTAAGTCACTAGATTTTATACTATAGTTTATTTCTCTCCTTTCTTATAATAGTCTTAATCTCTTTACGGCCTGATTAATACTGGTTCATTTGCTGTTAATAGTGGGATTCCAGGGGGCAGTTATTTCTGCAGTCCTGGGTTTGTTTTCTGGGCTTTGTGGATTTGCTCAGGCAGGAAAATAATGGGAAGATAAAGAAACAACTCCCAACCAAAAGGAAAAGAGGAATCCTCAGAAAGGCTACTAAATGAAATAGAGGCAAGTAAACTATCAGATATTGAGATCAACACAATGGTTATAAAGAAGCTAACTGAACTCAGTGAGAACTACAAAAAGACTACAGGGAAACTATGAGGAACTTATTGCAAACTATATCAACATGAAAAAGGACATAGAAACTATCATCAAGAACCGAGAGGAAATGAAGAATACAATTTCTGAATTGAAGAACACAGTAGAAGGAATCGAAAGCAGGCTACATGAAGCGGAGGACAGAATTAGTGATTTGGAGGACATGGTAGAAAGAAACTCCTAGAAAGAGCAAGAAAATGAAAAAAGCCTCAAAAAGAATGAAGAAGGGTTAAGGGAAAGGCAGGACAATATGACGTAATAATATCCATATAATAGGAATACCAGATGGAGAAGAAGAGAAGCAAGGGATAGAACACCTGTTTGAAAAAGTAATGATGGAAAACTTCCAAAATTTGAGGAGAGAAAAAGTCACACAAGTCCAGGAAGCACAGAGGGTCCCCCCCATCAGGAGGACACCAAAGGGACCCACTCAAAGACACATCATAATTAAAATGGCAGGTATCAAAAACAAAGAGAGAATCTTAAAGGCAACAAGGGAGAAACAGGAAATAACATACAAGGGAGGCCCGATAACGCCAGCAGTGGACTTCTCCACAAAACACATCAAGTGAGGAGGGAATGGCAAGAAATATTCTGAGTAATGAAAAGCAAATGCCTGTAACCAAGACTACTCTGCCCAGCAAGGCTCTCAATTAAAATGGAAAGCAAAATAAGGAGTTTCTAGGACAAAAGGAGGCTAAAAGAATACACCTCCTCGAAACCAGCATTACAAGATATGCTAAAGGGACTGCTTTAAGAAGGTAAAGAAAAAGACTGAGAGAGAAGCAAACACTAGCACAAAGGGAAAAAATGAACAGTACTTATCAGTAATAACCTTAAATGTAAATGGATTAAATGCTCCAGTTAAAGGACAAAGAGAAGCTGAATGGATAAGAAAATATGACCCGCAAATATGCTGCCTAAAAGAGACCCACCTCTGAACAAAAGACCTATTCAGACTGAAAGTAAAGGGTTGGAAAAAATTATTCCAAGCAAATGGACAGAAAAGAGAAACCTGGGGAGCAATACTTATAACAGACAAAATAGGTTTCAAAACAAAGGCCATAAAAAGTGACCCAGAAGAACACTCCATAATACTCAAAGGAAGACTCCATCAAGAAGACAGAAACATTATACACCTGAATGCACCCAACTAGGAGCACGCAAATATACAAGGAAAATCCTGGAGGACTTCAAGGAAGATATAGACAGCAGCACACTTATAGTAGGGGATTTAAACCCTCCACTGTCAACAATGGATAGATCATCCAAACAAAAAATCAACAAAGATATTGTGAAACTGAATGACACATTAGACCAAATGGACTTAACTGATGTATATAGAACCTTTCATCCCAAAGAAGGAAAATACACATAGTTTTCAAATGCACATGAAACATTTCAAAGATAGACTACATGATAGAACACAAGAAAAGCCTAAACAAATTTAAGAAAATTGAAATCACATCAAGCATTTTCACAGACTACAGGGGCTTAAAATTAGAAACTAACCTCAAGGAAAAAACTCAAAAACATTCAAACTCATGGAGATTGAATAGCCCACTATTAAACAATGAATGGGTCAGCAATGATATAAAAGAAGAAATCAAAAAGTTTCTGGAAACAAATAAAATTGAACATACAACAGTCCAAAACCTATGGGACACAGCGAAGGCATAGAACACTTCATAATACTCAAACTTTCCTGAGAGAAAAGTTCATAGCAAGATAGGCCTACCTAAAAAAGATAGAAACATTTCAAATAAACCATATAACACAACATCTACAAGAACTGGGGAAAAAACAACAAACAAAGCCCAGAGCGAGCAGAAGGAAGGAAATAATAAAGATCAGAGCAGAATTGAATGACAGAGACTAAAGAACAATTCAAAGGATCCATAAATCCAGGAGCTAGTTCTCTGACAAGATAAATAAAATTGAAAAGCCTTAAAGTAGATTCATAAAGGAAAAAAGGGAGAGGACACAAATAAAATCAGAAATGAAAGAGGAGAAATAACAATGAATACCATAGAAATACAAAGGAGTGTAAGAAATTACTATGAACAAATATATGCCAAGAAATTTGAGAATTTGTGTGAAATGGACAAATTTCTAGAGAAATATAATCTCCAAAACTGAATGAAGAAGAAGGAGAAAGCCTGAAAGACGAATAACAGCTGGTGAAATTGAAGCAGTAATCAAAAAACTCCAGGCATACAAAAGGTCTGGACCAGATGGTTTCACAGGAGAATTTTACAAAACATTTCAGAAAGAGTTAACCCCTGTCCTTCTACTATTTGAAAAAATCGAAGAAGAGGTAACATTCCCAAA
This sequence comes from Mormoops blainvillei, assembly GCA_004026545.1. Lineage (NCBI taxonomy): Eukaryota > Metazoa > Chordata > Mammalia > Chiroptera > Mormoopidae > Mormoops > Mormoops blainvillei. The sequence continues at coordinate 494,731 of PVJD01000003.1, read as the reverse complement.
CTCTTTTTATGGGGCCAGCATCACTCTAATCCCAAAACCAGATAAAGATACAACAAAGAAAGAGAACTACAGGCCAATATTGCTGATGAATATAGATGCTAAAATCCTCTACAAAATATTGGCAAACTGCATCCAGCAATACATTAAAGAGATCATCCACCATGATCAAGTGGGATTCATCCCAAGGATGCAAGGATGGTACAATATTCACAAATCAACAAACGTAATACATCACATAAACAAAGGAAAGACAAAAACACATGATCATATCAAAAGATGCGGAAAAAGCATTTGATGAGGTACAGCACCCATTTATGATAAAAACACTCAGCAAAATGGGTATAAAGAGGGCATACCTCAACATAATACAGGCTATATGCAAGAAACCTACATCCAATATTATACTGAAGGGGCAAAAACTAAAAGCTTTCCCACTAAGATCAGGGACAAGACAGGGATGTCTGATTTCACCACCTCTATTTAACATAGTATTAGAAGTCCTAGCCATAGCCATAAGGCAAGAAAAACAAATAAAAGGCATCCAAATTGGAAAGGAGGAAGTCAAACAGTCATTGTCTGCAAATGACATGATAGCATACATGGAAAACCTGATAGATGCCATCAAAAAACTACTCGACCTAATAAGTGAATTTGGTAAAACAGCTGGGTACAAAGTTAATTTTTAGAAATCGAAGGCGTTTTTGTACACCAACAATGAAATACCAGAATTAGAAATCAGGGGAAGAATCCCATTTACTATACAAGAAAAAGAAGGACCTAGGAATAAACCTAAAGGAGGTTAAAGGCCTGTATTCAGAAAACTACTCAACCTTGAAGAAAGAAATTAAGGGAGACACAAAGAAATGGACACATATTCCATGTTCATGTTTTGGGAGAATTAACATCATCAAAATGTCCGTACTACCCAAAGTGATTTGTAGATTCAGTGCAATCCCTATTAAATTACCAATATGATATTTCACAGATATAGAGCAAACATTTCAAAAATTTATATGGAACCATAAATGACCCTCAATAGCTGCAGCAATTTCAAGAAAGAAGAACAAAGCAGGAGGATCTCAATGCCTGACATCAAACTATATTATACAGCCACTGTAATCAAAACAGTCTGGTACTGGCATAAGAACAGACACATAGATCAATGGAACAGAATACAGAGCCCACAAATAAACCCATGTCTCTAAAGTCATTTAATGCTTGACAAAGTGGGTAGGAGCATAAAATGGAGTAAAAATAGCCCCTTCCACAAATGGTGTTGGAATATCTGGACAGCTACATGCAAAAAAATGAAATTCAACCACCAACTAACACAACACACAAAAATAAACTCAAGATGGATAAAAGACTTAAAATAAGCCATGATACCATAAAAGTCCTAGAGGAGGTCATAGGCAGGGAAATCTCAGATATTCCACGCAGCAATATTTTCACCGATATGTCCCCTAGAGCATGGGACATAAAGGAAAGAATAGACAAATGGGACTTCATCAAAATAAGCAGCTTCTGGACAGCTAAGAAAACATCAGCAAAATGAAAAAGGAGCCAAACATATGGAAAAATATATTTGCCAATGATACTTCAGACAAGGAATAGATCTCCAAAATACATAAAGAACTCACATGACTCCACTCTGGGAAGACAAACAATCCAATTAAAAAATGGGCAAAGGACCTGAAAAGACACTTCTCCGAGGAGGATGCACACAGGGCCCAGAGGCACATGAAAGGATGCTCGGCATCACTAGCCATCAGAGAGAAGCAAATTAAAACCACAATGAGATACCATTTCACACCTGTCAAGATGGCCATCAGAAACAAAGCAACAAACAAGTGCTGGTGAGGTTGTGAAGAAAAGGGAACCCTGGTACACTGTTGCTGGGAATGCAGACTGGTGCAGCTACTGTAGAAAACACTGTGGAATTTCCTCAGAAACTAAAAATGGACCTGCCTTTTGACCCAGGAATTCCACTGCTAGGATTATATGCTAAGAATCCTGAAACTCCAATTCCAAAGAACCTATGAACCCCAATGTTCATCACAGTACAATTTACAATAGCCAAGAATTGGAAGCAATGTAACTGCCCAACAGTAAATGAATGGATCAGAAAACTTTGGTACATTTACACAGTGGAATACTATGCAGAAAAAAAGGAAGAAAGAGCTACTACCCTTTGTAACAGCATGGATGGGACTGGAGAGCATTATGCTAAAGAAATAAGCCAGGTGATGATAGACAGATACCATATGATCTCACCTAATAGTGGAACCTAAGCAACAAAATAAACAAGCACGCAAAATATAACCAGCAACACTGAAATAAAAAACAAACTGACAGTAACCAGAGGGGAGGAGGGAGGGGGAGAATAGGGTAAAAGGAGGGGAAGGGTCATCAAGGAACATGCATAAAAGACCCATCAACAAAGCCAAATGGGGGAAGGATTGAGAGTGGGAGGTGGGGAGGGATGGGCCTAGGCAAAGTAGTGGTGGAAAAAAGTTGATGTGGGGATTATGGGATGGGGTGCAGGGCAGAGTGGATAAAAGGGAGAAAAAAAATGAAACAACCGTAATAGTATAATCAACAAAATATACAAAAAACAAAACAAAACAAAAATTTATAGATGAAAGCACATTGAGTCTGGTAAGAAGGGCAGAGACATAAAAAGATGTAGCCCCACTCCCATTGGCGGTTGCAATTCTAGAGGGTTATCTTAGCTGCAAACATTTCCTCTAAGGAGTATGGGGTCAAAATCCCATACTGGGCTCCCCAGCCCAAATCATCAGAACTAGAAAGATGCACCCACATAGCATCTGGCTGTGAAAGTCAGCAGGCATTCTGTCCACCAGAGAGAGATAAAAGGCATTAGAAGCACAGGTGCCCTCTTAAAGGGCCAATGCACAAAATCTCATTTGCAGCCACTCACCCTGGATTTCAACAGAGAGACAGTGAAGTGAACTAGAGTCAAGTGAGGAGAGACTGGGGTTTGTGTCTCTGGGTACCAAGCTGAAGGGACAGCTTCCAGGATCCATGTGCTGAGTCCCTCTTCCACACTGCAGATGCCATCTCTCTTGAGTGGAGCACTTTCCTTCTTACAGTGTGAGCCTAGGAGAATACAATAGCCCCACCCCTTGTTCTCCCTGTTGTCCCAACCCTACCCTCAGGAGCTCACACCCTGCTGTGGAATCAACCGTCTGGGCTGGAGAGCAGAGGTCTGGGCAGACTCAGAGGGTGTCAGTGACTGACTTGTATGGCCACAGAATGGGGGCCATTGCCCTCATGTTCCTGTGAGTGAGATCCACTAGCTCTACCCTCTGGACTCCCAGTGGCCCCTCCCTGGGGAGGAGGTCTGGGCAGAATCCAGGACAGACTGAATTGTGTGGCTCTGGGGCACGTGCCGCTCCTCTAACACTTTCCCAAGACTGACTGGTGCACCCCTCTTCCTGCAGATCCCCTAGCTCCACCCTTCCAATTACCAGTGTCTCCCCTGCTGAAGTAGGGCTTCCAGTAGAATGTGGGACAAACTGAGTTGTATGGCTCTAGAATGGGGCCAATTGTCCATTGCACTACAGACTAGAGCAAATCCCTCCCCTTACACTGCCAAATCTTGGTCTGCTCCAGCCTGATAAACTTCTGGCCTCACTCTGATGAATCCCTGAGACCCTGTCCCACCACGAAGGTCTGCAGGCACCTGAGACTTTTGCTAAATGGCCTCATCCTTGCACTGGCACTGAGTTTGAACTTGTATCAATCTGGTGAACAGCACTTGCCCCTACCGGTTGACTCACTGAGAGTCTTTCACGTGCAACTAGGGTACTGTAAGAAGCTCTTTCAGTGACTAAGCCTAATCAGCAGCTGGCAGGTGAAGATGAAGGTGAATCTTGGGGTGCCTGAGGCTTTTTGCTGACCTTCCCCCGGCCATGGTGCTAGTGGGAGCTGGCCTTGGTGCACAGCTTGGTCCTTCTCACACACATCCAGACCCAGCAGAAGCAGCCACAAACTGGATTACTTTGTAGCTCCAAACAGATTGCCCAGAGCCAGTCACAGGCAGCATCTGACATTGATCTACACCACAGTCTCTCCCAAGGGGCCTGGGAACAGAATACATCCAGTGGTCAGCTTCAGACATCATTAGAGCAGGATACAATTAGCCTCCCAAGCATCATATCCAAAGGGATATCTAGGCAGGCACCAGATCCTCCTCAAGCAAATTCTGCTTAGTGTGATCAGCAACCACACAGCAACTTGCTCATTGTGGTAAGGGTTTATCTTGAAAGTCACCCAGCCTGAGGGTCAATCCCACAAAGAAATGGACCAATAGCAATCAAGACTCAATTACAGGGGATTTCAAGAAGTCTGCCAAGTAGCCGGAAGCTCCATCTGCTTGCTCCCAGATCTGGACCAGATTTGCTGCTAAAGTGCAGAGTAATAGACTTGAAAAACCAGTTGAAGTGTAGCTGATCTAAAATTTTAGAAACAGGAGCACAGAGGAAGAGACAAGGGCATGGTGAGCCTCCTCACGTTGGCGCAGCAACTGGGAAGCCAGAGGGATACTGCATCAGCAGAGCTCTTTCCCCCTGGGAGAATGAGGGTCTCAGCCCCACACAGAGGTCCCCAATTCACAGCAACAAGAATTGGGAGGGGAGCCCCTGTAGCATTGGGCAGTGGGAAGCAGTAGGGATTTGATCCACCTGGGAGACTCAAAGTACACAATCCTAGGGAAAAAGTGAGCCCACATTACAACAGTAGCTTGGGAGCTTTGTTCTGATTTGTGACTGCTGGAATGGCCACGCAGAAGTTCAGGGCCAGAGAAGGGGTCTGCTCCGTATACCCAGCAGTTACTTTGAGGGGCCCTCTGTCTCTGGAAGGAATTTGGGCACAGAGTCAGTTGGAGTCTGGATGGTGAGGCTTAAGAATGAGGACCACTCTAACCCACATTCAGCATGCGTGGGCAATGCCCCTCCCCCCACTGCTGAGTTGCTCCCTCTCTCTCCCCCATTCTGCAATCAGTCTTCTGAAGCAAAGGGGTACTGTCCTAGGCTGGAAATCTGGCCACACCCTGCTAGGTTAGACAGCACAGGGGAGTGGGTCATTTGGCTCATGCAGAGCCTGGGTGGAGCAGGGAATTTCGGGCCTGCCCTGCTGTCACCAGCCACACACAGCAGAGAGATTGGAATACCAAGCGCGACTGACTTTTTTTTTTTTTTTAATCCTCTCTTGCTTGGTTAGACAGTGAGCCATGCAGAACTGGGTTTTTGTGACTATGTCTCCCAGGTGGGCTTCTGTCCAGGAGTCAGACGGAGGTGTGCTAGGCTCTGAGGCTGCATTAAGGGGAAGCAAGAATGTGCTCCCCAATGAGTTCAGCCCACGCAGTCACAAGGACAGGAAGTGCCCAACCACCCTCTACAGAGTGTGAGCACCATTCCGCAGATTGTTTGAATCATCCCCGCTAAGTCTTGCATACCCCTCCTGAGTGCAGTTCTGTGGGAAAAGACATACTAGCTCAGAGCCCAGACACTCAAAGGAGGAGACCTGAGGCATACCAACCTCTGGGCACCCAGAGGCCACACTAGCTGGCCTCCTAAAAGTTCCACCCTTACAAACTTGCCAAGGGCAGAACAAACAGGGACAGCATCTGACATTGGCTTGCAACAGAGAACCTCTTGGAGGCCTGAGATGGGCACAACAAGTGGCCAGCTTCAAACAACACTGGAGCTGGATTCAAGTAGCTTCGCAATCAGCATATACAGAGGCAGATCACAGCAGGCACAACAATCTGCTATGGCAAATCATACTTTTTTCATTTTTAACCTTTTGTTTATTTTCTCTTTTCTTCAAATTTTTCTTTAATATCTATTATCCTTTTCCTATTCTTTATTTTTTCTCTCTTCTTCTTTATTTTTTCCCATTTTTCTTTTCCTATTCTTTATTTTATTAATTTTTTCTCTATATAACTTATTTATTTATTTATTTATTTATTTATTTTCTCTTCCTTCTTCCTTTTCATATTCTCTTTTTCGTTTCTTTTTTCCTTCTCAATTTTTTTCTTTCCTGTCTTTTATTATTCTTTTTTATTTTATTTCTTTGGTTTTCTGATTCTTTTGTTGGTGGTGGTGGTAGCAGTGGTGGTTTGTTGTTGTTGTTGTTGAGTTGTTTCAGGTTGGTTTTGTTTTATCTTGTTTTGTTCAGTCAGCACCTGTATGACAATTTGCAGGGTTGAGCCTCACAGCCAACCATCCTGAATATGGAGCCCACACACAAATAAGACACCACCAATCAAAAACCAGTTACAACAGAGGGCCCAAATAATACACACAGGGGTAATTCCTAGAGCACACAGCTCAGGTGATCAAGGAGAATGAACCACTGGGTCCCATAGGACATGTACTACAGAAGGCCACTCCACCAAGTCTGGGAGATATAGCAGTCCTATTTAACACATAGAAACAAACACGAGAAGACAGCCAACATGGGGAGACAAAGAAAAAGACCCCAAATAAAAGAACAGGATGAATTTCCGGGAAATGAGCTAAATGAAATAGAGGTAAGCAATTTATCGGAACCAGAGCTCAAAGTAATGGTTATAAGGATGTTCGACATAAAAAAAGGACATAGAAACAATGAAAAACAACCAGTCAAAAATGAAGAATAAAATATTTGAAATAAAGAATACACTGGAAGGAGATTGGATAAAGCAGAAGATTGAATCAGCAAATTCATAGACAAGGTAGAAAAAAATCACTCAATCAGAGCAGAAAAAGAAAAAAAAAGAATTAAAGCAGGAGGATAGTTTAAGGGGTTTTTGGGACAACATGAAACATAACAACGTCCAGTTCATATGAGTACCAGGTAGAGAAGAAAGAGAGCAAGGTATAGGGAATCTGTTTGAAGAAATAATGACAGAAAACTTCCTTAACCTGGTGAAGGAAAAAGTCACACAAGTTCAAGAAGCACAGAGTCCCAATCAAGATGAACCCAAAGAGACCCACATCAAGACACATCATAATTAAAATGGCAAAGGTTAGGGATCAGAAGATGGCAGCAGAGTAGGTGGAAGCTGAGTCCACTTGCTCCTGCCCCCAATCCACATTTGCAGCTGAACTTCCAACAATCAACCTGAACAATCAACTAAAACTTAGATGATATGAAGGTCTAAAGTCAAGGAGAACAGAAGATGCTTTGTATAGACTGGTAAGAGGGGTTTATAAGTGGAAGGGGAAAGACCCCATGCATGGCTGCTAAGAGACCAGTTAGAAACTACAGCTCTGGAGCTCCCTCCCCACTAAGAGCAAGGGGTCTTAGTTCTACACAGGGATCCCCAACCCACATCAACAGATATGTAAAAGGAGACTGTGTGTTGTCTATTAGGGGAAATTTGTGGGGATCCACTGAGCCTGTGAGACTCAGGCGGCACACTTTCAGTGTCTAGTGCCTCCATTGTTGCAGAGCTACCCTAGAGAGCCTAGGATAGGGACTCAGACTGCTAAAGAGACCAGGTTGCCATACCCTGGTCCTTCAGAGGCACCTACAGACTGCAGCCAGCAGTGACTTTGAGAGGCATTTCATTTTGGGGGGAGATTTTATGCAAAGACCCAGACAGTGACTCAGTGTGTGGTTTGGGTACTGCATAGAGACTGATAAGAGGGACTGAAATATGGATGGTAAAGGATCCCGTGTACAGCCACTGTGCCAGCTAAGAGGCCAGAAAAAAAATTCCAGCTACAGGGTTCCCTCCCCTTAAGATTGTGAGGCCCTAATCACACCCAGCGGTCTCAAATCCACAGCAATAGAGATGGGAAGAGAAGTCTCGGGTGGGTCCCTGGCAGTGGGAAACGGGTGTGGTTCCACCGTGCTTGTGAGAATCAGAGAGCACATATTTATATGCACATATTCAGTGTAAAGTACTTCTACCATTTCAGCACCAGCCTGAAGAGTTCACTATATGAGCTCAGACAACAGGAGAAACCACACTGCTGCAACAGGACCTCTAAGGGCGGCAGACAGCAGCATCTTAAGAGGGCTCCCTGATTTCATAAAGAGGCTCAGGGTGGAGACCCAAAAAGAGAACTTAGTGAGTAGCTTGAGAAAGAAGACTGGTTTCCCCCTTCATAAGCATATGGGCAGCACCCCTCCCTCTACTCTGGGCCACTCCTGCAGCTGCTGCTGTGGAGAGGAACCTAGCAGAGCTGGAATTTTTTTTTTTTTGGCCCATTCTGAACTTTTCACAGCTGCACTAAGCCGCACTGGATCTTCAGGTCCTTTCCCATTGAGACCAGCAGAGCAAAGAGATTGGAAAATTTTGCAAGGAGTTTTTGGGCCCAGACCAGCTCTATTTGCAGGCGGACCAAGAGCTGCATTGAGCACAGAGTTTTGGACTGTGTCTCCTGAGAAGCAGTAGTCTGAGAGTTAGACAGGCAAGAGTTGAGCTGCTTGGGTACTTCTCAGGGAGGGAAACCCAGTCTTAGCCCACACTACCCTGGGAATGGAAAGGAGTACCCATGCCCCTCCAACAGGTTTTTAGGCACCAGCTCCAGTGGGGATACACTGTAGATCAGCACTATCATGCCCTGGGTTCCTCTGCTGGGTGCATTTCTGTTGGGGGAAGAAAGAAGCTCAGAACAGGAACTTTCAAAGTATGAGATCCTTGGAGGATATTGCCTGGGAACAGGACAGAGAACTTGCCTCATACTGAGGTCTTGGAATGAGACAGAGATTACAGCCTCCACCTGCAGACTGGCCAGGCTCCAGCCCCAAAGGGACACTCTGGATATATCTCATAAAGTTCAGATCTGCTGAGCTCACTCTTTCAAGGGCAAAAGCTGAATGTACCCATCTTGAATCAGCAACAATCCTCCCTGAGGAAGCAAGTACTCGAGTCTCTGGCAGAGACTGAAGGGGTTGAATTTGAGCAGGGGCTACTCTCCCCTCACTAAGTGCCATACAGACTGCATGACCAACAAAGTGGGAAACCTTCTAGGCCTAACTCAACAGACTGGGCTCATCCTACAGCCCCTCATCAAAAGGCTCAGGAGGAAGACCAGGTAACCTCAGGGATGAACACAGTGGCTATAAGGAGGAGGCACACCTCAGGGAGCCTCAGCTCTTATAGAGAGCTGCCACCAGCTCCAAGCAGGAAGAAGCTGACTCATACAGAATGGCCCCTCACATGCACACACAGGTCCAGCCAGCAGAGACACCAACACTGGTGAACAGCCTGGTAGGTACAGAGAGGTATCCTAGGACCAGTTACTCATGTCTGACATTAACCTGTATCTGAACCCCAACCAAGTGGACACAGAACCAACAAAATCAGGGTTGGGTTTCAGCCCATACCAAAACTCAAGCCAACTAACCACTCAATCAATACACCCAAAGCTAGAATTCTGCAGCCTCTAGACCCTGCTGGGAACAATGCCACATCAAGAAGCAGCCCCTGCACAGCATCTCACACAGGGAGGTCAAGGGTTACCCATACAGTCTTCCAACCTGAAATGATAATTCTACCCATGAAAGAGCCAACAGCATTTAAGACTCAACTATAACAAGGTGGACAAAAGAATCTAAAAAAACACTTCTGTACGATGGAGTTCAGATGTTCTGAAGGATTGTGCAGCTAACTGCAGCAAGATACCTTTATCATAAAACTATCAAAGCAGGTATGGGAGACATAGCAAGCCTATCTAACACAAAGAGATCAAATGGGGCAACAAAGAAAAATGTCCCAAGTAAAATAATGACAGAAATCCCTGCAAAAAGAATGAAAAGAAATAGATGAAATGGAAGCAACACAAACACTAGATGCAGAGTTTTAAGTAATGGTTATAAGGATGCTCAAAGACCTTAGGGGAATAATGGATTATCTAAGTGAGAACTTAAATAAAGAGAGAGTAAGCATTAAAAAAATATAAAAACAATAAATAAGAACCCTTCGGAAATGAAGATTACAATATCTGAAATGAAGAATTCTCTTGGAAGAATCAACAGCAGGGTATATGAAGCAGAAAATTGAATCAGTGAATTAGTGGACAAGATAACAGCATCAAAACAAAGAGAAAATAAAGAGACAAAAGAAATGACGAAAGTTTAAGGGACCTTTGGTACAATATCAAGCATGGCAACATCTGCATCACAGGAGTGCTAGAAGGAGATGAGTATGAGCATGGGAGAGAGAACCCATTTGAAGAGATAATGGCAGAAAGTTTCCCTAACCTGGTGATAGAAAAGGTCACTCAAGTTTAGAAAGCACAGAGAATGTTAAACAAGATGAACCCAAAGAGACCCACACCAAGACACATCATAATTAAAATGGCAAAGTATAAAGACAAAGAGAGAATTTTAAAGGCAGCAAGAGAGAGACAGCCAGGTACATACAAAGGGATCCTGATTAGAATGTCAGTTGATTTCTCAAGAGAAACACTACAGGTCAGAAGAGACTGGTAGGAAATATTCAGAGAGATTAAAGATAACATACAATCTAGCTTGCTCTACCCAGTAAGGCTATCATTTAAAATTGAAGGCCAAATAAAAAGCCTACCAGACAAAGAGAGGCTAAAGGAGTTCATTACTACCAACCCAGAACTGGAAGTAATGTTAAAAGACATTCTTTAAGTAGAAGAAGAAAAGAAAGAAAAAAACATAGGTACAATTTAAAAATGGCAATAAATAAGTACCTGTCTGTAATAACCTTAAATGTAAATAAATTGAATGCTCCAATCAAAAGACATAGAGTAGCCAAATGGATTTAAAAAAAAGAAAGACCCATATATACTCTGTCTACAAAATACCCATGTCAGAACAAAAGAGTTCCACAGGCTGAGAGTAAAGGGATGAAGAAAAATATTTTATGCAAATGGAAGCAAGAAAAAAGCTGGGGTAGCAAGATTTATATCTAACAAAATAGACTTTCAGACAAAGGCCATAACAAGAGACTAAGAGAGTAACTACATAATACTAAAGGTATCAATCCAACAAGAGGATATAACCCTTATAAACATATAGGTACCCAATACAGAAGCACCTAAATATATTTTCAAAATCTCAGTGTACTTTAAGGAAGATATCTACAACAATACTGTCATAATAGGGGATTTTATACCCCATTGTCATTGATGGATAGGTATTCTAGACAAAAAATCAACAAGGATGTTGTGGCATTAAATAACACACTAGAATCATATGGATTTAACTGATATTTACAGAACAATTTATCCCAAAGCAGTACAATATACACTCTTCTCAAGTGCACCTGAATTATTCTCAAAATAGACCGCACGTTAGGTCACAAAACAAGTCTTAACAAATTCCAGAAAACAAATCATATCGACCATTTTCTTGGATTACAATGGTATTAAATTAGAAATCAACCTCAATAAAAAGACTCAAAAACACTCAAATACTTGGAGGCTAAATACATGCTATGAAATAATTAATGTGTTACCAATGACACTAAGGAAGAGATTAAAAGATGCCTCGAAACAAATAAAAATGAACACAAAACCCAAAACTCTTGGGACACAGTGAAAGCAGTCCTGAGAGAGGAGCTTGAAGCACTGCAGGCCTACCTCAAAAAGCAATAAAAATCTCAAGCAATCTAACCCTACACCTAAAATAACTATAAAAACAACAATAAACATAGCTCAAAGTGAATAGAAGGATGGAAATAATCAAGATCAGAGTGGAAAAAAATATATGCATAACTCATGACATGAACATCAATAAAATATAATTTTTTGAAAAGATCAGAGAGGAACTAGAAGATGCAGAGACAAAATCCTGGTCCAGATGGCTTTACAGGTGAATTTTACCAATCATTCAAAGAAGAACTAACACCTATTCTTCTCAAACTATTTTAAAAATTTCAAGAGGATAAAAGGCTTCCAAGGTCTTTTTATGAGGCCAGTATTACCCTAATTACAAAACCAGATTAAAAAAACAACAAAGAAAGAAAATTATAGGCCAATATTCCTAATGAACATAGATGCTAAAATCCTCAACAAAATATTAGCAAACTGGATCTAGCAATACATCAAAAAGATAAAGATCATACATCATGATTAAGTAGGATTTATCCCAGGGATGCAGGGCTGACTCAATGTTTGCAAATTAATAAATGTGATACATGACATAAACAAAATGTAGGACGAAAATCAGATGATCATATCAACAGATACAGAAAAATTATTTCATAAAGTATAGCACCCATTCATGATAAAAATTCTCAGCAAAGTATGAATGGAAGGATCATACCTAAAATAATAAAGGCTGCATATGAAAAACCTAAGCTAATATCATTCTCAAAGGGCAAAAACCAAGAGCACATCCCTTAAGATCAATAACAAGACAGGGATGTCTACTTTCACGACTCTTATTCACATAGTTCTGGAAGTCTTAGACACAGCAATCAGACAAGTAGAAGCAATAAAAGGCATCCAAATTGGAAAGAAGGTAGTAAAACTGTAATTATTCACACATGACATGATATTGCACATAGAAAACTAAAGACTCAACCAAAAAAGTAATAGATCTAACAGATGAATTTGGCAAATTAGCAGGATACAAAATCAATACCCAATACCAATGGTGTTTTTATATACCAGTAATGAGCTATCAAGAGGAACTAAGAAAACAATCCCATTTATTTTTGAAACCACAACAAAAACAAAAAGGTATCTAGGAATAAATTTAACCATGGGAGGTAAAAAACCTGGACTTCATAAACTATACGACACTGAGGAAAGAAACTGAGGAAGATAACAAATAAGTGGAAACATATACCATGTTCATGGATTAGAAGAACTAACATCATTAAAATGTGCATAATACCAAAAGAAATCTATACATTCAACATATTCCTATTAAAATACCAGTAGTATAGTTCACAGAACTAGAACAAATATTCCAAAAATGTATATGGAACCAAAAAAGACCTTGAACAACCTCGGCAATCTTGTAAAAGAAGAACAAAGTTGGAGATATTACAACTCCTGATATGAAACTACACTATAAGGACACTATAATAACAACAGTCTGGTACTGGTAAAAGAACAGACATATATATTGATGAAACAGAATAGAGAGCCCAGGAATAAACCCAGGCCTTTATGATTAATTGATATTTGACAAATGAGGCAAGAGCATACAATGGAGCAAAGACAGCCTGTTCAATAAATAGTGTTGAAAAAACTGGGCTGGTACGCATACAAAAAAATTAAGCTAGATCATCAGCTTACACCATACACAAGAAAAAACTCAAAATGGATAAAAAACTTAAATGTAAGTCACAAAACCATAAAAATCCTATAAGAAAACATAGGCAGTAAAATCTCAGATATCTCACATAGCAACATTTTTGCCAATATATTTTCCAGGGCATTGGAAACAAAGGAGAAAAATAAATAAATGGGACTACATCAAACTGAAAAGCACAGCTAATAAAAACAACAACAACAACAACAAAAAACCCACCAGTAAGATGAATAGGGAACCCACTATATGTGGAGCATTTTCATTAATGATACGTCTGATATGAGTTTAATCTCCAAAATACACAAAGAACTAATGCAACAAAACACTAAAAAATGCCAACCCTATTAATAAATGGGCAAAGGAACTGAATAGACTCTTCTCCAAAGAAGAGATTCACATGGTCCACAGATATAAGAAAAAATGCTCAGCATCAGTAATCATCAGAGAGATGCAATTGAAAACAATGAGATATCACCTCATACCTGCCAGAATAGCTACCATCAATAAATCAACAAACAACAAGTATTGGCAAGGAGGTGGAAAAAGTGAACCCTAGTACACTGTTGATGGGAATGCAGTCTGTTGCAGTTACTGTGGAAAACAATATGGACTATTCTCAAAAAATTAAAAATGAAATTCCCTTTTGATCCAGGGATTCCACTCCCAGGAATATATACTAAGAATCCTGAAACACCACTACAAAAAAATATATGCACCCCTATGTTCATAGTAGCACTATTTACAATAGCCAAGATCTGGAAACAGCCTAAGTGCCCAACAGTAGATGGGTGAATAAAAAAACTATGGTACATTTACACAAAGAAATAATACAGAGCAACAAAAAAAGAAGAAACTCTTACCCTTTGCCACACCATGCATGGACCTAGAGAATACGAGGTCTGTCCAGAAGGTATCCAGCCATGCAATATGAAAAATAGAGATATTTATTTAAAAAGATACAAGAAACATTGTACATAGGACAATGGCTCCTCAGTCTCCTTCGAACCTTAGGACCTCATACAGTTCTCCTAAATGCCATCAGCTGCCCTGTTGTATTTTCCTGAATGTCATTGACAGTTTGACATTGCTTCCCTTTCAAAGGTGATTTAGTTTTGGGAAAAGTCAGAAGTCACGGGGCACCAAATCTGGGCTGAGGAGTGGCCTGAGTCACTTGGGCAATTTGATGGTTCACCAAAAAAATTCACAAACGTGATGCATTAGTGGGCACGTTGTCGTGATGAAGCTGCCAATCCCCAGTTGCCCATGCTGTGGTCTTCTGAATCATCCAAAAAGTTTCTGCAAAGGAATGTTCAAACTTTGATGCAGATTTGTTGCTCTACTCAGTCATTTTGAATGCGACAGCCACATAGTACACATGCTCAATCAACAGTGTCTACCATCCCCACTGACTAGTACAGTGAGGTCATCATTGTTCATGCAAGTACATTACAGTCCACTCTCCTTTGGCTGCCAGGTTACACTGATGTCATGCAAAGTGCTCTCATTATATTAACAATGGCTGGACTTTTTCCAGACAGACCTTGTACGCTGTTCTGCAGTGGCTACCTAAGAACAAAAGATTCACACACACTGAAAGTGAAGGGAAGAAAAAAATATTCCATGCAAATGGAAACAAAAAAAGCTGGAGAATAATACTTTTATCTGACAAAATAGATTTCAAAACAAAGGCCATAACAAGCAACAGAAAGGCCATTACATAATACTAATGGGTTAAATCCAAAAAGAAGATATAACCCTGGTCAACATATATGCACCCAATATAGGAGCACCTAAATAAGAAAGAAAATCTTGGAGAACTTTAAGGAAGAGATAGACAGCAATACAGTCAATGTATGGAATTTTAACACCTCACTGTGAGCAATCTTGGAGACAAAAAAAAAAAAACCTCGATAAGGAAACAGCATCCTTAAACAACATGGATTTAATTGATAATTACAAAATACTTTATGACAAAGCAGCAGCAAAGACATTCTTTTTAAGTGCACATGGAAGATTTTCTGGCATAGACCACATGTTAGGACACAAAATAAGTCTTAACAAATTCAAGAAGATTGAAATCATATCAAGCATCTTCTCAGATCACAATGGCATGAAACTGGAGGCTAAATAACATGTTATTAAACAAGGAATAGGTTACCAACGACATCAAGAAAGAACTCAAAAAGTACCTAGAAAGAAATGAAAATGAACATACAACACAAAATCTATGGAAAACAGTGAAAGCACTCCTAAGAGGAAAGTTCATAGCATTTCAATCCTACCTCCAGAACCAAGAAAAATTTCATGTAAACAATCTACCTCTACAACCTAAAATAATTAGAAAAATAACAACAGGCCCAGAGTAAGTAGAAGAAAGGAAATAATAAGGATCAGAGTGGAAATAAATGACATAGAAACTAAAAAACAAACAAAAAAAATACAAAAGACCAGTGAAACCAAGAACCGTTTCTTTGAAAAGATAAACAACACTGGTGAAACTTTAGCCAGGCTCATCAAAAAACAGAGAGGACCCAAAGAAATGTAATCAGAAATGAAAGAGGCAATGTAACAATGGACACCGCAGAAATACAAAGGAATGTAAGAAAATACTATAAGCCAACCAATTGGACATCATGGGCAAAATGGACAAATTACTAGAAAAAGTACAATCTTCCAAAGCTCAATCAGGAAAAAAATCAGAAAACCTGAATAGACCAATTACAAGTAATGAAATTGAAGCAGTATCAGAAAATTCCCACCAAATAAAAGTCCTGCACTGGATGTCATCACAGGTATAGTTTATCAAACATTTAAAGATCTAATCCTATCCTTCTCAAACTGGTACAAAAAATTCATGAATAGGGAAGATTCCCAATCTCTTTTTATGAGGCCAGCAGTATACTAATCCCAAAATCAGATAAAGACAATGCAAAGAAAGAAAATTATAGGCCAATATCCTTGAAGAACTTATGGTAGATGCTAAGATCCTCAAAAAAATATTAACAAACTGTATCTAGCAATACATTAAAAAAAAAATCATACACCATGATCAAGTGGGATTTATCCTGGGGATGCAAGGTTGATAGAATGTTGACAGATAAATAAAAGTTTTTTTATTTATAAAATAAACACAAACTCACATAAACAAAAGGATAAAAATCACATGATCATAAAAATAGATGCAGAAAAGGCATTTAATAAAATCCAGCACCCATTTATGATAAAACCTCTCAGCAAAGTGGGAATAAAGGAATCCTACCTTAACAAAACAAAGACCATATACTAAAAAACCTACAGCCAACATAATACTCAATGAGAAAAAACTAAAAGTTTTTCCCTTAAGACCAGGACCAAGATATGGATGCCTGCTTTCACTGCTCTTATTTAACAGAGTACTGGAAGAACTAGCCACAGTGATCAGACAAGATGAAATAAAAGCCATTGAAATTGGAAAGGAGGAAGTAAAACTATCATTATTCACAGATGACATAATATTGTACATAGAAAACCTTAAATACTCCACCAAAATATACTAGATTGAATAAATGAATTTGGTGAAATATAGGGTACCAAGTTAATATCAAGAAATCAGTAGTACTTTTATATACCAATAATAAACTATCAGAAGAAGAAATTTAAAAAACAATCCCAATTATGATTGCGACAAAAACTAAGGTAGGTAGGAATCAACTTAACCAAGGAAGTAAAAGACCTGTATTTGGAAAACAATAGGTCATTTAGGAAAGAAATAAAAGAAGATACAAACAGGTAAAAGCATATACCATGTTCATGAATTGTAAAAGTTAACATTAAAATGTCCATACCACCCAAAGCTATTTATAGATTCAATGCAATTCCTATTAAAATACCAATGGCATATTTCATATGCCAGGTCTAAAACAAGTATTCAAAAAGTTTCCATTGAACCATAAAGGACCCAGAGAGCCTCAGCAATCTTGAGGAAAAAGAGCAAAGCTGGAGGAAATCACAATACCTTTTTGTGTTGTATATCTTTGTATACTACAAAGGCATTGTACTCAAAACACTGGCACAAGTACTGGCACAAGAACAGGCATACAGATCAATGGAAGAGAACAAAGGGCCCAGAAATCAACCCATAACTTTTTGGTCAATTAATATTTGACAAAGAAGGCAAGATTATACAATGAAGTAAAAATAGTCTCTTCAATAAAAGGTGTTAAGGAAATTGGACTGGTACAGGCAAAAAAGAAAATGAAAGTAGACTACCAAATTATACCATATACAAGAATAAAATCAAAATGGATTAAAGACTTAAATGTAATCCACAAAACCATAAAAACTCTAGAAGCAAGCATAGGCAGTAAAATCTCAGACATCTTACATAGTGGTATTTTTTTACTACATATCTCCTAGAACAAGGGAAACAAAGGAAAAAATAAATGAATGGGAATATATCAAACTAAAAAGCTTCTCCACAGCAAAAGAAACCATCAACGAAATGAAAAGGGAAACAAACCACTGTATCGGAGAACATGTTCTCCAATGATATATCTGATAAGGGTTTAATTTTCAAATTTAATAAAGAACTTACACAACTTAAAACCAGGAAGACAAACAACCCAATTTAAAAAATGGGTATTTGACCTGAATAGACACTTCTCAAAAGAGGACATACATATGGCCAATAAACATGAAGAAAATGCTTAACATCACTAATCTTCAAAGAAATACAAATTAAAACTACAATGAGGTGTTATCTCACTCCTGCCAGAATGGCTACCATTAATAAATCAACAAACAACAAGTGCATTTTAACATATGGAGAAAAGGGAACCTTAGTGCAGGCTGCTGCAGCCACTGTGGAAAACAGTATGGAGTTTCTTCAAAAAAACTAAAAATGGAACTGCCATTTTACCCAGAGATCACACTAATGAGAATATCCTAAAAATCCCAAAACACCAATCAGAAAAAGGAAATATGCATCCCTATGTTCATAGCAGCATTATTTATAATAGCCTGGATCTGAAAACAGCCCAACTATACATACACATCAGTAGATAAGTGGATAAAAAGATGTAGTACATTTACACAATGGAATACTATGCAGCTCTAAGAAATAAGGAACTCCTGCCCTTTGTGACAACATGCACAGACCTTGAGAATATTATACTAAGCAAAATAAGCCAGTCAGAAAAGACAAATATCCTATAGTCTCAATCATATGTAGAATCTAATGAACAAGATAAACTGACAATAAAATAAAACCAGAGGCATGAATACATGGAACAGACAAACAGATCTCAGAGCAGAGGGGGGTGGAGGGGACTGGAAGAGATTAGCCAAAGATCATACATGCATATATGCATAGGCCATGGGCATGGACAACAACATGGTGAAGGACAGGGGGTAGCTGTGAGGGATGGGTAAAGGATGTTAAAGTGAAGAGAAATGGAGGATATCTCTAATAGTGTCAACAACAAAAAAAGACTCAATTACAAAAGAAAGTCCCATATAATCCTCACAATGGGCATTCCTGAAACACCCCGCTCAGGTAGTCAGGGAGACGGTATGACTGGGTCCCACAGAACACCAATACATAAGGCCACACTACCAAGACTGAGAGACATAGCAGATCTACCTTACATATAAAAAGAAACACAAAGATGCAGGCAGAATGTGGAGAAAAAGAAACATGGCCCAAATGTAAGAATGGGAGAAATCTCCAGAAAAAGAGCCAAATGAAAGAGAGGCAAGCAATTTAGCAGACATACAGTTCCAAAAAAATGTGCAATGAAATCAGTGAGAACTTCAACAAAAAGATAGCAAGCATAAAATAGAACAGAGAAACCATAAAAAACAACCAGTCAGAAATGAAGATTACACTAGAAGGAACAAACAGTAGGCTGGATGAGGCAGATGATCAAATCAGTGATTTGGAAGACCAGATAGAAGAAAACATCCAATAAGAGCAACAAACAGAAAAAGGAATTACTTAAAAATGAGAATAGATTAAGGGACCTTTAGGACAACATCAAGCAGAATACCATCCATACCATCCACATCATAGGGGTACCAGAAGGAGAAGAGAAAGAGCAAGGGATCGAGAACCTTTGTGAAGAAATAATTACTGAAAACTTCCCTAACCTAGGGAAGGATAAAGACACACAAGCCCAGGAAACACAGAGTTCTAAAGAAGACGAACCCAAAAGGCCCACACCATGACACATCATAATTAAAACGGCAAAGATTAAAGACAAAGGGAGAATCTTAAAAGCAGCAGAAGAAAGTTACCCACAAGAAAGCTCCCATGAGACTGATGGGCATGAAATATTTAAACTGATGAAAAGCAGGGACATACAACCAACAGTACTTTACCCAGCAAGGTTACCCTTTAAAATTGAAGGAAAAATAAAGAGCTTCCTAGACAAGAAAAAGCTAAAGGAGTCATTAACCCAAACCAGTATTAGAAGAAATGTTATAGGGTCTTCTTTAAAAAGAAGAAAAAAATAAACAGAGAAACATAGTTATAAAGAATAAAATGGCAATAAATTTGTACCCATGAATAATCACTTCAAATGTAAATGCTTAAATGCTCCAATCAAATGACAAAGGGTAGCTGAATTGATAAAAAAGCAAGACCCATATATATGCTGTCTACAAGAGATGCACCTCAGAATGAAATATACATGCAGGTTAAAAGTAAAAGGATGGGAAAAGATATTTAATCTAAAAGAAAAATTTAAAAAGTAGGGTAGCAATACTTATATTTGACAACATAGAATTTAAAATGAAGACTACATTAAGAGACAAAGGAGGATCCAGCAATACATTAAAAAGATCATGCACCATTATCATGTGGGATTTATTCCTGGGATGGAAGATTGGTAAAATATCCACAAATCAATAAACGTGATACACCACATAAACAAAAGGGAGGGTAAAAATCATATGATCATAGCAATAGGTATAGAAAAAGCTTTTGATAAAATGCAACACCCATTTATGATAAAACTCTCAGCAAAGTGAGAATAAAAGGAAAATACCTCAGCATAATATAGGTCATATATAACAACCCCATAGCCAACATCATACTCAATAGGCAAAATCCAAAAGTGTTTCCCTTAAGATCAGAAATAAGACAGTTTTGTCCTCTTTCACAATTCTTATATGACACAACACTGGAAGTCCTAGCCACAGCAATCAGACAAGAAGAAGAAATAAAAGGCATCTAAATTTGAAAGAAAGAAGTAAAACTCATTATTTGCAGATGACATGTTATTGTATATAGAGAACCCTAAAGTTCACAAAAAAATACTAGAACTGAAAAATGATACCAGTAAAGTAGCAGGATACAAAATAAATATCCAGAAATTGGTTTCATTTTTATTCACCAATAATGAACTATCAGAAGGGGAAACTAAGAAAATAATCCCATTTATAACTGCATTAAAAAATACCTAGGTATAAATTTAACCAAGTATGTAAAAGACCTGTACTCAGGAAATTATAAGACACTAAAAAAGACATTGAAGAAAATATGAATAAGTGGACACATATACTGTGTTCATTGACTGGAAGAATTAACATTATTAAAATGTCCATACTTCTCAAAGAAATCTACAGCTTCAATGCAATTTCTATCACAATAAGCTGCTGGAAGGTACAGACTAGATGAAAGATGGTGAAGGAATTAACCAAAGAACATTTATGCATGACTCTGACATGGACAACAATGGAAAGATGGACTGAGGGAGAGGAGTGGGTGAAGGTGGGAAGGGGGAGAAAGAGTGGGAAAAACAGTAATATCATAACAAATAAAATAAAAATAAAATATTAAAAAGATACCAATGGTATATTCCACAGAATTAGAACACATATCCCAGTGATTTATATTGATCCACAAAAGAACCCTAATAGCAACAGCAATCTTAAGAAAGAAGATCAAAGTTGGAAGAATCACATTACTTGATATCAAATTATACTACTAGGCCACAGTAATCAAAACAGCATGGTACTGGCATAAAAACAGATATATAGGTCAATGGAACAGAACAGAAAACCCAGAAACAAACCCATGCCTTTAGAGTCAACTAATATTTGACAAAGGAGACAAAATAAATAGTGTAGGGAAAATCGTACAGATGTGTTTAAAACAATGAAACTAGACTACCTTCTTATAGTACGGACAAGAAAAAATTCAAAATGGATTAAAGACTTAAGTGTAAGATATGAACCATAAAAATCCTAGCTGGAAAAAAACACATGCAGTAAAATCTCAGACATTTTTTGTAGCAATATTTTTTCTGATATATCCCTTCAGGTAAGGGGAAAAAAAGAAAAAAATAAACAAATAGGGCTATATCAAACTAAAAAGTTTTTGTATAGCAAGGATACCATCAACAAAATGAAAAAACAACCCACTAAATGTGAGAACATATTCACCAATGATACATTTGGTAAGTGGTTAATGTCCAAAATTTATAAAGACCTTACACAATTCAACACTAAAAAAACAACAACAAAAAAAACAATCCAATTAAAAAATGGGCAAAGGACCTAAGTAGGCACTCCTCCAAAAAGGACATACAGATCATCAATAGATATATAAAAAGATGCTCAACATCACTAATCAGAGAAATGCAAATTAACACCACCATGAGATATCACCTCACATCTGTCAGAATAACCATCAGCAATAAATCAACAAACAATAAGTATTGGTGAGGATGTGGATAAAATGGAACTCTCGTGCACTGTTGATGGGAATGCAGACTCATGCAGCAACTGTGGAAAGCAGTATGGAGTTACCTCAAAATATTGAAAATTGAACTGTCTTATGATCCAGTGATTCCATTCCTGGTAATATATCCAAAGAAACCCAAAATAGCAATTCAAAAGAATATATGCATTCCTATATTCATTGCAGCATTATTTACAAAAGCCAAAATTTGGAAGCAGCCCAACTGTCCATCAGTAGATAAGTGGGTAAAATAGCTATGGAACATTTACACAATGGAATACTACACAGCTGTAAGAAAGAAGGAAACCTTACCCTTTGCAATAGCCTGGATGGGCCTGAAGAGCATTATGCTAAATGAAATAAACCAGTCAGAAAACAAATACCATATGATTTCACTCATATGTGGAATCTAGTGAACAAAATAAACTAACAAACAAAATAGTAGCTAGAATCACAGATAGAGAATAAACTGACAGCTGTCAGAGGGGCTGAGGGCTGTGGGACTGTGTGAAAAAGGTAAACAGATTACACCAAAAATATGAAAAAAAGTCATAGACACAGACAACAGTACGGTGATTATCAGAGAAAAAGTGGGGTGGAAGGAGGTAGAAAAGGCTAAAGGAGGGATAAATCATAACAGAATAAAAACTTGACTTTGGATGAAAACACATAAAATATACAGATGGAGCCCTGGCTGGTATGGCTAAGTGGATTGAGCACCAACCTGAGAACCAGAATATCACTGGTTTGATTCCCAGTCAGTGCACAGGCCTGGGGTGTGGGCCAAGTCCTCAGCTGGGGGCATGTGAGAGGCAACCAGTGGATGGATGTATCTCTCACACATTGATGTGTCTCTCCTTCTCTTTCTCCCTCCCTCCCCACCTCTTTAAACATAAAAATAAATAAAATCTTTTAAAATAAATAAAAATTATTCCAGTGGTATTTTATAGAACTATACACTTGAAACCTCAGAAATTTTATTAACCAATGTCACCCCAATAAAATCAACTAAAAATAAATAAATAATCTAAATTTACAACTAATACAACTAGAAAAAGAGGAACAAAGAAAACCCAAAGCAAGCAGAACAAACAAAATAATAAAAATTACAGTGGAAATAAATAAAATAGAAAAACAGCAGAAAAGATCAATGCAACTAAAAATCAGAATTGACCTCCCTCTAGCAAAGACTCATAAAGCAAAAAAGAGGGAGAACACAAATAAAATCAGAAATGAAAGAGGAGAGATTACAACAGACACCACAGAAACACAAAAGATCAGTAAAGAATACTATGAACAATTATGTCAACAAATATGACATTCTAGAAGAAATGGATAAATTTTTAGAAACATAACAACCTTCCAAGATTAAATCAGAAGAAACAGACAATCTGAACAGACCAAATATTAGCAAGAAAATCAAAGCAGAAATAAAAAAGATTCCAGAAAATGAAAGCTCAAAGCCAGACAGCTTCACAGGTGAATTCTACCAAACATTTAAAGAAGAATTAGTACCTCTCCTTCTTAAACTATTCCAAAATATTGAAAAGGAAGGAATATTTTCAAACTCATCCTATGAGGCCAGCATTACCCTGATATCAAAACCAGACAAAGACATTTCAAAGAAAATTACAGGCTTGGTGAACATAGATGCCAAAATTATCAACAAAGTACTAGCAAACTGAATTCAACAGTACATTAAATAGACTACACACCATGATCAAGTGTGATTTATGCAAGGGGTGCAAGGGTGGTTCAACATCTGCAAAACAATTATGTGATTCATCATATCAATAAGGCCAAGGATAAAAATCATATTCTCTCAACAGGTGGAGTAAAAGCATTTGACAAAATTCAACATTCATTTAGGATAAAAACTCTCAACAAAGTGGGTATAGAAGAAACCTCAACTTGATAAAGGCTAAACATGACAAGCCCACAGCTAATATCATACTGAATGTTGAAAAACTGAAAGCTTTTCCTGTAAGATCAGGAAAGAAAAGATGCCCACTCTCATTATGATTATTGAACATAGCACTGAAAGTCCTAGTCACAGCAAGCAAATAAGAATAAGAAATAAAAGTCATCCAAATGACAACAAACTCACAACTATTAACAACTGAACCTAAAAACAAAAACAAAAAACCTAAAACAGGAACAGAATCACAAAAATGGAGATCACATGGAAGGTTATCAGTGAGGAGGGGGAGGGGGAGACTGGGGGAAAAGGTACAAGGAATAAGAAGCAAAAATGGTAGCTACAAATTAGACAGGGGGAGATTAAGAATAGCATAGGAAATGGAGAAGCCAAAGAATTTATATGTACGATCCATGGACATGAACTAAGCGGGGACAGGGGGAAAATGCTATTGGGAGAGGGGGTTAAGGGCAGAGGTGGATAAAGGGGAGAGAAATATGGAACAATTGTAATAGCATAAACAATAAAATATACTTTAAAAAAAGAAAAAAAAAGGCATCCAAATAAAAAAAGAAGTAAAACTCTATTTGTAGATGACATGATACTATGTACAGAAAACTTTAAATAATTCACAAAAAATTAATGGGACTGATAAAAGACTTCAGTAAGTAGCAGGACTCAAAATTCATATATGGAAGTCTGTTGCATTCCTAATAACAAACAGTCAGAAAGAGAAATAAAAAATCCCATTCACAATTGCATAAAAAGAAAAAAATACCTAGGAATAAACTTAATCAAGGGGTGGAAAACTTGTACACTGAAAACTATAATACAAAGAATAAAGAAAGTGAAGAGGACACAAATAAATGAAATCATATACCATGCTCATTGATTGGAAGGATTAATATTGTTAAAATGACCATACTATCCAAACCAATTTACAGATTAAAGGCAATTCCTATCAAAATACAAATGTAATTCTTCTCAGAACTAGAACAAATAACCCAAAAATTTATATGGAACCACAAAAGACCTTAAATAGCAAAAAGAGTCTTGAGAAACTCCCTAATCTCAAACTACATAAAGCTATAAAAATCAAAACAGTATAGTATTGGCACAAAAACAGACATATAGATGGAAAGGAACAGAGAGTCCAGAAATAAACCTTCACATATCATCAACTAACCTATAAAAAAAGGGAAGGTACACTGGAGTAACAACAGTTTCTTCAACAGTGGTGTTGGTAAAACTGGACAGATACATGCAAAAAAAATGAAAAAGAACACTCTCTTACACCATTTACAAAAATAAACTCAAAATGGGTTAAAGATTTAAATGTAGGGCCTGATACCATAAAACTCTTAGAAGAAAACATAGGAAGAAAACTACCTGACATCAGTCTAAATAATATTTTTTAGATACATTCCCTTGAACAAAGGAAACAAAAGCAAAAATAAACAAATGGGACTACAGTAAACTAAAAAGCTCCTGCACAGTGAAGGAAAACTTCAACAAAACAAAAAGGCAACGTGCTGAACAGGAGAATATATTTGCAAATGATATATCCAGAATATATAAGCAATTCATGCAACTCAATAACCAAAAAAATAAACAATTCAATCAAAAAATGGGTAGAAGACATGAAAAAAACATTTCTCCAAAGAAGACATACAGATGGCCAACAAACATATGTAAAGATGGTCAACAACACTAATCATCAGGGAAATGCAAATCAAAACCACAATGAGTCATAATGGCTAGTATCAAAACGTGAACAAATAATGGTTTGGTGATGTGGAGAAAAGGGAACCCTTGTGCACTGCTGGTGGGACTACAAACTGGTGCAGTCCCTGGATAAAGATTCCTCAAAAAAACTAAAAATGGATATAGATACAATCCAGTAATTCCACTCCTGGGTATTTATTCAGAGAAAATGAAAACACTAATTCCAAAAGATATGTGCACCCCTATGTTCACTGCAGCATTATTTACAAAAGCCAAGATTTGGAAACAACCTAGATATCCACTGATAGACGAATGGATAAAGAATTGTGGTATATATACACAATGGAATATTACATGGCAATAAATAAAGAATGAAATCTTTTTTATTTTGCCATCTACAAAAACATGGATGGATGTAGAGGATAAAAGTCGGGCAGAGGAAGACATATACTATATGATTTCACTTAAATGTGGAATCTAAAACAAACAAAAAAACCCAAAAATACACACATGGAAACAGAGACCAAAGGGATGGTTACCAGAAGGGAGGGGGTAAGTGAGATGCATGAAAAGGAAAAGGAATATGGTTAATAATATTGTGATAAGTTTGCATGGTGACAGGTGATTACTAGGATTAATGGGGTGATCACATTGTAAGTTATAAAAATGTCAAATCGCTATATCATACACTTAAAACTAATATAACCAATATAAGATTATATAGCAGCTATACTTAAGTAAAAAATAAATTAAAAAAAAAAGAAGAACCCACGTTCAAACTGGTAGGAGGGACAGAGCCAAGAAACCAGACAGTCTTACAGCCATGTGCAGAGCACATCAGACCACGAGAGAGATATCTTGGCTCTACACCAGGTTCCCAGAGCCAGGAAGAGGAGTCCCCACAATATTTGGTTGTAAAAAATCAGAAGGTTTTCAGTCTGCGAGGGATGGAGGGCTTCTGGAAACCAAGGTATCCTCTTAAAGGGCCTGTGCACAGACTCACTCATGAACCCTCAACCTAAGCTGCAGCAGAGGGACAGCAGCTCAAAAGGTGCCAGGGACACAAAGGAAGAAACAGAATTGTGTGGCTTCAGGACTAGGGCTGCAGGGGCAGCCATCATTGTTGCTGTGTTCAGCCCTCCTCCCACATAGTCTGTATACACAGGTGGGCACCTAATCTGAACCTGCATTAACCTGGTGAACATTGCTTAGCTCATCCTAGTGACTCCCTGAGACCTTGTGCCACCCAACTCCCATAACACCTGAGCCTTTTTCAGTAGCTGTACTTCACAGGCAGCTAGTCTCAGCCTATGCCGCACACTTTCTTGAAAAGTCTCAAAGGTCTGTGGTTGGCCTCCATGTGCTTTGTTCCTCTTGCTGAGTGGCCCCAGGCCCAGCGCTGGTGGCAGCAAGCCTTGGTTCACATCATGATGTTTTCCACTTCTCTCCAGGCCCAGCAAGGCAGCTACCAGCCATGGATTGCTATGTAGCTCCTACCAAGAGACCCTTCCAAGGGGCCGCCAAACCAACACACCTGGTAGCCACCTTCAGACCACACCAGAGCACTACCTGATTAGCTCCATCAACAGCATACCCAAAGGGTTGAAGGTATCACACTACCTGATATCAAACTATACTACAAGGCTATAGTAATCAAAACGGCATGATACTATCATAAAAACAGACACATAGATCAATGGAACAGAACGGGAGCCCAGAAATAAACCCACACCTACATGGTCAATTAATGTATGACAAAGGAGGTAAGAATATACAGTGGGGTAAAGACAGTCTAGTCAATAAATGGTGTTGGGAAAACTGGCCAGACACATGAAAAATGTGAAACTAGACCATGTTATTATAACGTGTACAAAAATAAACTCAAAATAGATTAAAGATTTAAATGTAAGACCCAAAATCATAAAACTCCTAGAAGAAAACATAGGCAGAAGCCCTGACTGGTATGGCTCGGTGGGTTGCGCATTGTCCCACAAACCAAAAGGTTGCTGATTCGATTTCCAGTCAGGGCACGTGCCTGGGTTGCAGGCCAGATCCCTGGTTGGGGGCATGTGAGAGGCAACTGATCAATGTTGCTCTCCCGTGTTGATGTGTCTCTTCCTCTCTTTCTCCACCCCCTTCCCCTCTCTCTAAGACTAAATAAATAAAATCTTTTAAAAAAAAAAAAAGGAAGGAAGAAAAGAAAACACAGGCAGTAAACTCTGACATTGCTGTTAGTAATTTTTTTTTTTTTTTGGCTATACCCCTCAGGCAAAAGAAACAAAAGAAAAAATGAACAAATGGAACTACATAAAACTAAAAAGTCTTTGCACAGGAAAGAAAATCATCAACAAAAGGACAGCCTACCCAAAATGAGAGAAGATATTTCCTGATGACACAACAATGATACGGGTTAATATCCAAAATACAGGGTCCAGCAGAAGTCACATCTACTTGAGTGTGGCTGGTATGGTAATAATATGGGTGTAATAATTTATAGTTTTAATTTGAACATTTCACCTAAAATGTCATATGGTGTGTTTGAGTGTGATATTGTTACGTTACTGAATTACATACTTATGATTTTGTAATAAAAGATTTTGTAACAAAATAGGGGTGTTATTTGTGCCAGGCCCTGTATATAAAGAACTCATACAACTCAAATCCCAAAAAACAAACAATCCAATTATAAAATGGGCAGAGGACATGGATAAACACTTCTCCAAAGAGGACATACAGATGGCCAATAGACATATGAAAAGATGCTCAATGTCACTAATCATCTGAGGTATTCAAGTTAAAACCTCAATGAATAATCAGTTCACACCTGTCAGAATGGCTATCATCAATAAATCAACAAACAAGTGTTTGCAAGGATGTGGAGAAAAAGGAACCCTAGTACACTATTGGTGGGAATGCAGATTAGTACAGCCACTATGGAAAACAGTACAAAGTTTCCTAAAAAAATTGTTTCCTTCATTGTGGTTTTCATTGTGACTGTTATCAGTTTGCATTCCCACCAGAAGTGACAACATGGATGGTTCTTGAGAGTATCATGCCAAGTCAGACAGAAAAAGTTAAGAACCATATGATATCATTCATATGTGGAATATAAAACTGAAAGTAACAAATGAACAAACAAGACAAACAAACAAAAACTCATAGATACAGAAAATAGTATGGTGGTTACTAGACGGAAGGGGAGGGGTGGAAAGGTAGTAAAAAGAAAGAAAGCATAAAACCAAAACAAAAAATAAAAATAAATTTAAAAAATTAAAAATAGAACTACCTTACTTATGACTCAACAATTCCACTTCTGGGTATTTATCCAAAGAAATCAAAACACTAATTTGAAAAGATACATGCATGCTTATATTCATTACAGCATTATTTATTGATTACAATAGCCAAGATACAGAAGCAATCTAAGGTTCCATCAATGAATGACTGGAAAAGAAGAGGTACATAAATACAATGGAATATTACTCTGCCATAAAAAAAAGGAAATCCTATCATTCATGGCAATATAGATAGACCTACACAGCATTATGCTAAGGGAAATAGGTCAGATAAAGACAAATACCATATGATTTTATTTATATGTGGAATCTAAAGGACAAAATTAATAAACAAAATTGAACAGACTCATAGATACAGAGAACAAAGTGATGGTTGCCAGTTGGGAGGAGGGCTGGGACTAGGTGGAAAAGGTTAAGGGATTAAATAGCATAAATTGGCAGTTACAAAATATTCACCAGGATGTAAAATACACTGTAGGGAATATAGTCAATAATGTATGGGGCCAGGTGGGTACTAGACTTATCAGGGGGATCATTTTGTAAGTTCTATAAATGTCTAACCACTATGCTATACACCTGAAACTAATATGATATTGAATGTCAACTATAATTGAATTTTTTAATTAAAAAACAAAAATAAAATCCTGACAGGATGTTAAACTCAGCTGGAAAACACACGCTTTACGTTATTGTCCCATTAGTTCTAGAGTTCCTGGCATATGTCGCTGAAGTAGACATTTTTTTCTTCCAACAGTCATTCTCTGCCATTGCTTTTGACTTAGATAAATGACCTTCTAACTATTGGAAAACTTATTGTAGGCTTTATTTGTCATTGTTATTTAAAGTGATAGCTGTGGAAGACTGTCAAAATAACTTTAGCACTGTACTTTTCAAAAAGAAAGGATAATTCCTTCGAAAATAGTAATGAAAGGATAATAGAATCCCAAATATAAAAAGGGATAAGATCTATGAGCTCATGGATGACATTCATCTGCCAAGACAGGGAAGTCTGTTTCAGGAGCTAACTGGTTCTGCAGGCTTCCTATGCTGAGTATACTTGAGTTGCTACAGTGGGGCCAAAGTGCTCTGGGCAATGCTGCAGCAGATTACTTTTCTAGCCAGGGAAGACTGTGGCAATTCTGCCTGTATAGCAATAGCCAATTCACTGCCATCTAGTAGTCTGGCTTTTCATTGAAGTTGTGATTAACTTAAATGATCTGAATGTTTATTATATATTTAATACA
The DNA here is from genome assembly GCA_004026545.1 of Mormoops blainvillei. Lineage (NCBI taxonomy): Eukaryota > Metazoa > Chordata > Mammalia > Chiroptera > Mormoopidae > Mormoops > Mormoops blainvillei. The sequence goes on along the minus strand of PVJD01000003.1, from coordinate 464,566 downwards.
TGTACTACTTAAATAATATTTCTGAACAAATATTTTACCTTATAAAAACTAATTTTATTGTCTATACATGAGTTATGGCAGCTTTTAGCCAATACAGAGGTTAATAAACCACACAAAAATAAGTGCAAATCTTCATTTTGAACCGAGAGCATGTTTAAGAGAATTGTAGCATTAATTACAAGAGTTAGCTGTTCAGAATTTAAGAAGCAGCATGATCTGATGGAGCAAACTCTAGCTTTAGGAGTCATACTGATGGTCTTTGAACCCTACCTTTTTTATTTTCTAATCATCAGAGGCTACAAAAGTTATTTAATCCCTCTAAGTCTATTTCTTCACCTATAAAAAGGGGACGATATCCACCCTGAAACCTTTCGAGAATCTAATTAGATACTTATGTGAAAGAGTGCCTACCTCACAGACAGACAGAAAAATTTTCTTTACGACATTCGATTAAACTTTCCCCTTCCTCCCAGTCGGAGGGGGAGCGGTTGGAGGGAAAGCAAAACAGTAATACTTCTCAGAATAATAGTCGAATTTCAGTAAAAGAAAATTCCTTGTGTAAAAGGATTACCAAGATAATGCTTTATAAGCATCGAGGGAGTCAACCTTCAACCAGTTTAATAATCACCTTGATTATTAATTCCACTGTAACAGTCCCAAAGCACAAAACTTGGAGGTTTCCCTAAGCATTGTAATTAAACCAGGCCATTTGTATAGACAGCAAAGACCCAGGACCCTGAACAAATCCTCTTATTCTGTGAAGAAAAATTTAGGATATTTGTATTCAGGTCACTAAAAAGTTATATATAGGAACCCATTACATATTAAGTGAGCATTTGGTGTCTGGTTTCCCAGGACTTAAACCATGGGAAAGCCTTCAGGATGAAAACCTTATTTAGGAACAGAGGTCTGAGCCAGGTTAATTCTAGAGCTTATCCATTTCAAACTCCAAGTGGTATCTGAAGATGTTAAATTGACCACGGATGGACGATAAAATGGGCACGGAGATGACAAGTGACCATCATGTGAGCCTCTTACGTGGAAGCAGAAAGGAACAGCGGGCTTCCCTTGGGGGGTCAGTAGCCTTCTTGCTGTCTCCAGGGTTCCCTTCATATTCATCGGAACCCTCAGTCCAAAAAGAGGGTAAAGCTTGGAAGAGACTGCTCAAAAATCACCCTCCCACCGCGCCCTGATTGGTCCCGTCCTGGAGAAGCCCCCTGCTCGCCCCTGACCTCACTGTACCGAGAGCCAAGGAAAGCGTTATCCCTGCACTTAAAATGGCATCAGGGCCGACTTAGAGCCTCGGATGTGCATTCACGGTGCAGTTCCTAACAGGTATTACTTCTGAGGCATATGTGTCTACTCAGGATTTGAGGAAATTCTTCAGAAACTAGCCACGGTCGGGGGACGAAGGCTGTCCGTGGAGGCAAAGTTCTCCCAGCACTGGGCGCGCACGGGAGGATGCCTGGGGGCTCTTTGTTATCAACTCCCAGTCCCTCAGCCTGATTTGCCTTTGTCAATTCATTCCTAAAGATAATGTCGAAGTGGGAGGAGCACAGTTTTATAAACAGCATTGGAGGAACACTTGAGTGTGGACAGGACGCAGACGCCCTAACCTGTCAATACTGGGGCGCACTCCAGAGGCACTCCTAGAGGAGAAGACCTCCCGCGCGCAGGCGCAAGACCGCCCCTCGCCTGCCCTCCTGACCCGCACGCCCTCTGACCTGCCCTACCACTAGCCCCGCCCCCGCCCCGGCCCGCCCCCTCCCGCCGATCCTCTGCTCTTCAGCCCAGGAGGTCTTCACCTCAGCCTGTGCTGCGCCCTCCCAGCCTGGGGTGTCGCTGTACCGGCCTCTGCGCTCCCCGCGACACTTCTGGCGCTCCAGCGGGGGCGAGAGAAGGAGAGGAGGGGTGAAGGGTGGTGTCGCCGTGGTTTAAGATCTACAGGCGGTGGCGGAGTCGGTGGCCATTGCGTGATGGCCGCTTCGGTGTTCTGCTGCCTGCGGTGCTGCAGAGACGGCGGAACAGGACACATTCCTCTAAAGGAGATGCCTGCCGTGCAGTTGGACACACAGCACATGGGTAAGGGCCCTCCCTTCCACAGGCTCTACGGCCCACTTGGGGTCGGGAGCTGCATGCAGGTCGGGGGCTGTGCGTGGTCGAAAGGACTACGGGCGGTGCGGCCCTGCCCCGCGGAGCGCCGCCCCCGCTCCTCCCACAGCAACGCAGACAGGACCGCATTTGGTCTCTCGGATCTTCTCCAGACGCCTGCGAGCTCCACCTCGGCCCAGTTCTGTGTTCAAGGTTACGCAGCGCCTGTGATCCGGGCGGGGAGACGTGCGTGGACCTACCCATCTTCACTGGAATTTCGCAGGCATCTCTTCGGAGCTGCCGCGGCTTGAGGCTCTTCAGAGGTCCCCAGGTGTGGGGCGCGGAAAGCGATCTGGTGCTCTAACAACAGCGCTCTACTATCGAGCTCCAAGCAAAACCTGTACATTTTCAGAGCCCTTTAGGTCTGATCCCCGTTCCTTCTGCCCTGACAGTTTTCTCTTTAGCCCATCATTTATAGATTGAAGCTTGTTTTATTTTATGTGATTTTCCTCTCACCTGAACTCAAAACAAGACAAATTGCAGAAGCCTGAAGTCGCATCTCAGCCTGCCAAGCTAAAACCTCCCATTACCTGGCTCCTTCTTAGTCATTGTTAAAGGTGTTGTAATTTCATCTGACTGGCTTCTTCCCAGCAGGTTAGGCTATTGCAAAATAAAACAGCACTTTGCTCCTTTGCATCTATGTTTTTTCCTCCCGCTTTAAAATAGGCATAAAACTTCTAACATTCTTCCTTTCCCCTCTGTAGCTTCTTTCACCACGTTATTTCTGTTCCTAGACTTTTCCCACATAGGTCCATGCTTCTGGAGTTTGATTCTAGAACCGACATTTTCCACTATAATTATTTAAATTAGAGTACTGTCTTTTTACGTATTACTCTATTCTAAATATATTTGTGCACTTTCTGTTTTTCCCACATCTCTCGTTGGCTAAAGGACAATGTATTAAAATAACAAAGGCAATTCTTAATATTTATAGCAAAATCCTCTCCTGCCCAAATTCTTTATAATTTTGGAAACACTCTGCCCAATATATTTTTGTATTTCTATAGCCATATACTAAACCACAAGTGTGATAATTGTATTCCACTTCGTACATGGATATTTTCAATTCTTGGATTTTTCCAAGTGTAGTACAGAACCTTAATACATAACTATGTGTAGGTGTGTATGTATATTCTTTAAATTATGTCTTATCCATCATTTAAGACAGGGATGTTAAAATCGTGCAGTTTCCCACAGAAAATGTTTCTGTTTCATCTTCATTCAACTGATACTCACTGAGTGACTATCATGTGGCAGGCAGGCATTGTTTTACATGCTGGGAACACAGTAAAGGACAACCATATGTAGTTACTAGAGATTATGATCAGTGTTAGCTCTTCTGTCTACTACCAAACTCTGATTTACTTCAGTGTGCTCTTTGGAGCATTCCTTTCCTCTGGTCTCTTTAAAGAGCTGGTCAGTTGTACTCATTCCACTAACTTTTTCCAAACCTGCATAGCAACTTTCAGTAGAATAATGTCATTTCCAATTTTCCTACCTGCATGGACATTTTTTCCTAATGATTCTTCCAGTAACTTCAAATTCTTCAATCACAGAAGAAACCTGATTTTAGAAACTGAATAACATGAAAGAAAGGAAAGATTTGTTGTGTTAGGAGTATGTTTCCAGCCTAATTTCATCTTAAGTTGAAAATATGGGAAGCACAGTGAAGAAGTATGCATGTATTTGGATATGTGAAAGGTTGTAATTAATAACCTAAAGAACGTTATTGCTTTTTTTAAAACAGTCTGTACATTTCATATCCAAATGAATGTTTTCTCTCTCAAAGTTGTCATATTTTGGTGATGTTGCATTGCTTAAAAACATTTCGGAATTCCTCTTTTTGGATTTTGTATGGCATAGTTTTTGTAAATATTTGCATTTTTTGACATATCTCCTGAATTTAATTGTGAATTGACTTTTTAGAAATGAGTGTCTTCCAAAGTAGCTACTTCGAAAGTGATGACACGAATTCGTAAATGTCTGATGTTTTTTAAAACCATACGCTTTGGCAATGTTTATATGTGCTCTGACTGTACTCAGATTTGCCTTGACTTTCTAATTAATGAAACTACACAAATTCTGTAGCCAAATATAGGATATCTTCATATTTAAAGAAGTGGAATATGCTTAAAATAATTTCATAATGATTCACAGGGACTCCAGAATGTTCCCTGAATATCTCTCTATATGAAACATCTCTGTACCTAGCAGAATGCCTTGGAGATATGAAATGATATTTAAGTTAGAGAATTATACCATGCTCAGATTTGGTTCTGTGGTTCTAGCTGAGAGAGGACTATATTGTATTGAGGGTCTTCTGATACTTCCCTCAACACCTTAGGATGATATCCAAGATAGTAAGTTATCTACTGTAGAAGCTTGGTATTAGAAGATTTTAGTATTATATGAGAACCACAGAGCAGTGCCAGTTAAGAAAAAAAATACCATTTATTTGCATAATACTTTAAAATGTCTTTCAACTTTGGATGCTTTCAGTTACAAGTAGCAAAAAGGATAACTCACAATTATTTAAACAGTGAGTGAAATCTATTGGTACATTTAACAAAAAAGTACAAAAGCAGCTCGAGCTTCAGGAAAGACTCTACTGCTAAGGCCTGGGTTTCTTTTTTTCTCTTCCTTGTGCTGTTTATTCCTGAAGACTGGCTTCCCTGACTTGCAGGAGCTCCCTGGGCTTCCTGATGCAGGTCCAGCAAGAATGAGAGTGTCTTTACCCCTTCATTTTCTGCAAAAGTACTGAGACTGTCTCTGATTTTAGTGGCTTAGGTCATATAACCGTTCTTCATTCAATCACTGTGGCCAAGAAATGTGGAATGCACTGATTGACTTAACCTAGGTCAAAGCTGTATCCTTAAAGCCAAAAGATTGAGTCAGCTTCCTTGGAATTGTTTTGATCTCCAGAGGAAAGACTTTTGGGAAAGGGAAAACAGATGCTACGTGTCCACTCCAAAGTGCTTAGCAGAGCATATTTATTCATTCATTTCTCTATTGGTTATTTGCTGAGCATCTGCTAGATGCCAAGCACTACATGTAGGTCTTTGCCATCAGGGAAGAGCTGGGCCCTGGGTGCTCCCCAGTTCAAACTGCTGGAGGTATATTTTGAAGCCAGATGTAAATTATTTCCAAAGGCACTTACTCAGAATTTGGAGGTTAACATAATGAGAACAAAATGAATGCTAGTAAAATTTTAGTAATCATGAAAGGATTTTAGTTTTACCTTCTTTAAGAATGTCTGTGATAGAGTCTGAAAATTTAGAATTGTGATTGATGCTGAAATTTTGCATATCTATTGTGCATTTGTCCCAAATAATTTTTATTTAAACATGAATTCAATAGTGACTTGATGGGATAATTGCCTCCCTGCTCATAGTTTTTGTTACTAGGCCCTAGTTTTATCTAACTCCCTCTCAGAGGGAGTCCCATGTAGTTCAAATAGCCAGATCTGCTTGTCTTATACACTGATTATCAGTGTAGTGGTAATGCTGGCCACAGATCTTGGGAATCACATGCCTCTGTATTATGGGGTATTTCTTACATATTAGAGTGATGTTAAGTTTCTTCGTGATCCCAGATATACATTCTTAAACTAATCAATATTTGGAAAAGAATTGGTATTGGGGTCACATTTTCAAGAGACCAGTTTTTTCTCAGTCTCATCTATCAAATGTAAATGAACTAAACTAAAACTTTCCATGAGAATAAAGTGCTTTTAGTGATGTTAAAACCTTTTTTACATATTTGCAATATGATTGACAGCTATCTTATAAACATTTTTAAGATCCTAAAATTAGCATTTTTCAGTGTTCGCTATTTGAAGAACAAAGACTTATGTTTCTGTCCATATTCTATATACTACTTGACTAATGCACTAGCATAGAACTTTGTACCTAGTAGATATTCAGACAGTTTTTAGTAGATTGCTTTAATTCATTTGGATTGAATTGAAAATTATACTAATTTATCAAACTTTCTAAGTGTTTATGTTTTATTTCATTTAAGAGATTTATGAAACTATTAAATTGATTCATTGGCCAAAAATTAAAGAAAATCTATTTCTATTTTTAAAGTATTTGAAATATTCTGCATAATTCAGTTTGAAACTGCCTAATTAAACAGGACTTCTAGCTACAAATGAATATTAAATATAAATGTTCTCTCAGGAAAAAAATAGTGAGTTAAATATTTAAATATAGTTTATTATTTCCATATTTCAAAGTACATGTAGTGTCCTTGTTTTTTGTGGACCAACAGTTAAAGTGAAACAGAAATTAACCTTGATTGTTGAATAATAAAATACAAAACTATACACAGTGTCTGCATTTTTTTGTTTAGGAACAGATGTTGTTATTGTAAAAAATGGAAGAAGAATATGTGGAACAGGAAGTTGTTTAGCCAGTGCACCTTTACATCAAAACAAAAGCTACTTTGAATTCAAAATCCAGTCCACAGGTTGGTATAATGGTACTTTACTATTAAAAGTCCTAATTATTCTGAATATTAGGAGTGATTTTCAATATATGAAAAAGATTAATGAGGTAATAAAAAAAGCTCTAAACTTGCTTAGAAGACATTCTCTTTCACCTCTTATTGTGGATTCTGGTTTAATTAATTAATCAAATTAGGTTCAATTTTCTCATCTACTTGAGTTATATTTTGAGAAAGTGTTTTAAAGACAGGAATACTAGATCTGTGTGAAGCTCTAACATTATTAATATAATTAATTATTAATGACAGGTGCACTATTTCATTTGGTTGAGCATATAAGGTGTAGATTCTTACTATTTATCTTAGAATAAAATCAATCTTATGGTCCCAAATTTTTCTCTTAACGCTTGTTAAGATACCCTGATCCACTATTATCTGAAGTAATCAGCAGATTTAGAATTCTGATAAAAATCTAAAGTCTATGCTTTCTTTAAAAATTTATGGAGTTTCTTGAATTGTATAACAATTCTACATGAGTATTATAGTTAATGATCAGTTAACTTGTGACATTATTGAATATAGAGAAAAAATTTTTAAAGCTTTATTATGAAGAAACTTATAGTGAAATACAGCATGAGTGATATAGGTACAGAACAGGAAAACTAGAGTGGAGTAAATCAATCCTACTCTTACCCAAGTAGTTTGAATAATATAAAACATTTCTCTGGAGCTTATTTTCTAATTTTAAATACTGATTTTCTTAAGTATGCAATAAATATAATCTGTCCTCCATTTAATTCTTTTATAAGTTGATTCTCTGGCTGCAGAATGTCTTTGGTTACTGTGATCTTTTGAAGTATAACATACCTTTTTCAAGAGAAGCAAAGATTTTCTTGAGCCTTAACTCTAACACAGATTTTTTTATAAATTTTCTGTAAAGGATGATATCTCTTGGATAAATGTGCTGCTGGGGTGTGTAGCATTGATCTCTATGAAAGCTTGAGACAGTTGTGCCAAAGTGTATCACAGCATGCACAGTTCTTTAGGAGTAAGGAGACGCTATAATCCTATTTAGAACTGTTCTTTGAAATTAATTATATTACTGCTTGTCACTCTTAAAACTGTCCCACTTTGGAGGATAAATTATAATAGTCAAATTATTTAAGAGGACAATACAGCGAAGTTCAGACATGCAGCCTTTGATGGTCTCAACTGAATCCAGAAAAATTGATAACAGGGTCTTCAGATTTTCTTCCATCTATAGAATTTGTCCTAGCAGATTTTGATAAAAACTGGAAGGAGACAGTTTGAAACAAAATCCAGAGATCTAGGTATTCTGGCGAGCTGGTTAAGAGGGGAGCTGCTTGCTTTAAAACTCAGCTTAGGCCAAAAGGTTTTAAATTCACTGATTTAGGTAGTGGATAAGCAAATGATTTTATACTTTATCAGTAATTTTCTCCTCTCCATGATATTGACCAGGGCATATATTATGTATCACATATTATAGATGCAAAAACTAAAGATAGTAATTTCCCACTCCTCAAGGTAGTGCTGGAAATAGAACCTCAAGCCATTTAAATTCAATGCGTAGCTTCTAAAAAATCTTTTTTAGAGAAAAATACTGAAAACAGCTATGTATTTTTAAATATTTACTCTGTGCTTTATTTACCTTTTTTTTTTTTGAGTATATAATACCATTCCAAGTGCTTTACTTGAATTACCTCACTATATATTATAATAACCTTGTAAGGTGAGTACTGTTGGAATCCATAGTGCACAGAGAGGCAATAAGTAACTTACCTAAGATGACATAGCTACATCAGGATTTAAACCTAGGCAGTACAACTCCACAGCCTATTCTTACCTCCTAGGCTATATTAAGTTTGCAGAGAACAGAGCATAATTTGCAAACTGCTTTTTAAAGATTTTTTGTTGGGGGAAAAAAGATTAACAACACATAGTTCATTATATTTTTAGGAATCTGGGGTGTTGGTGTCGCAACTCAGAAAGTTAACTTGAATCAGATTCCTCTTGGCCGAGATGTGCATAGCCTGGTGATGAGAAATGATGGAGCTCTGTACCACAACAATGAGGAGAAAAATAGGCTGCCAGCCAACAGCCTTCCACAGGAGGGAGACGTGGTGGTGAGTGGTCTTGTGGAGTTGTCTTCCACTATGCAATATTACACTTGAACTGCTTTTAGTATATGTACTTTTGCCTGGGAGTTTGTGGTTTGAATTCCATAGCACTGGGATTATATCTAAAGAGGTGGTACATTTTCCAAATGAGCACTTGGTATAGATGCTACAGCGTTACCAAACTATCTCCTTTTTATAGCTGTCACTGGTGAGGGATATCAGTGTAAGCCCTCATTTCCGCTGAGGAGAATTAATGACAGGCATCTGATCAACATTTCCTGCTTCTTCACATCAGAGAAATCTTAGCCTACAGTTTTGAAAACTGGCTCACCCTTATAGTAGGAAATAGTATTTTTGCAGCTGGAGATCTCTTAGAGAAAATTTTGACATTACTTAATTTATTATGAACTTCTGTTAAAAAATTCCAGCATTTTATCAGGAATGTTGGCCTCATTAAACTTAATCTTACTGAACTTGCTTCACAGTCAGAACTCTTTAAAGAAATGGACTTGAAATCTTAACACAAGGGTATCCAACTAGCGGTCCAGGGTGGCTGTGATTGGGGCCCAACTCAAAATTGTAAATTTACACCCTGACTGATGTGGTTCAGTGGATTGGGCATTGTCCTGCAAACTGAAAGGTCACTGGTTCAATTGCCAGTCAGGTCACATGCCTGGGTCGTGAGCCAGGTCCCCAGTTGGAAGCGTGCAAGAGGCAACAAATCGATGTTTCTCTCCTTCCCTCTCCTTTCCCTTCTTTCTAAAAATAAATAAATAAAATCTCAGAAACTAAAGAAAATCATAAATTTACTTAAAACATTACTTAGTTTTTTAAATAAGTTTTATGCTAAGTTTTTAATAAGTTTTATGCTAAGTTTTGTTACTTAGATATGTACATTTTCTACATTAGTGATCACAAACTTGGGACCTGCTTGACTATTTTAAAAGATTATCAGAAGGGCAGCTGCATAACTAGGGTTATTATGTGAGAACTTTTTTGTTTATCTGTGATGGTGGGTATCACGAAAATTATACACAACCCCTTTTTTTGTTCATCAGTTTTCATTAATGTTTGTGTATTTAATGTGTGGCTCAGGACAGCTCTTCTTCCAGCCAAAAGGTTGGACACCCCTGTCCCAAGGCTTTTGGAAAGCCACCCTATTGAAAATGTCATCCAAAGATCCCTTTCTGTCTTTTCCAGATACTTCCTCTCATACAGTGTTATCCAAGAACCTTATACTCTGAGTTCAGGTTGTTTGCTATTGATTGAGAACACCATTCTTAGGTCTCCTTTAGCAAAGGTGCTCTTATACACAGAGCTGTGAGTTCCTGGCTCTGGTACGAAGTTGAAAGGAATCTGTAAATATTGAAAAATATTGAATCTGTAAATATTGGAAAGTTTCTAATAATAAGATGATACAGACAAGGTAAAGTCAGGTTATTGAATTAAATACACAGTATTTTGGAGAGAATGAAGAAAGATGTGGAAATTAAGATTTTTTGCAAAAGATAAAATAAAAAACACTTCGTTATTAAATAGGTAAATTGTTAAAGTGTTTTTTTCTCCCATAATTGGCTAAGAAAAAAGAAGACAAAGTCATAAACTTTTTTAAAATCTGCTTTTCCCTATTCTTTTTGAATAGTTAGTTCTGTATTTGTAGATCACTGCCAGATGTTCATAACATGGAACACCGTTATTCAAATAGTTATTACTTGTGAGAAAACCTTGAAGTCAAGTTGATGCTGTCAACCTGTTTATACTGCAAGATGAAATTCGAACATGAGAAAAGATAATCTGAGGCAAATATTTTTCTCTGTCAATGTACTGAACTTCTGTTTGTTATTCTGGTCTTTCTGTTTCATTCATTGAAATGACTGATATCACAAATTGCCAGATTTTAAAATGTCATTTTTAGCCCATCAGCATTATTAAATTAGACTTTGATTTTCATACCCATTTGATAAAAGAACTAAAAAAGATGAAATATATGCAGGATCAAGAAAAAGAAAACATTACTGTACCATTTTAAGTTTTATCTTCCTAGGTCAAACACTTGAGAATAGATTTCATCAAATTGCTGACAGTGTCATTGGAAAAGTAGAATAGATTATAAAATAGGAAACATTCTCATATGTGTAGAATTTCAGTCATAAACAGTTCCCTGAGGAGAAATCAAGAGGAATAAGCTATCGGCATCCAAACAAATGATTATATTCATACAAAAATCATATGTATCAATGACCTACTACAACACTTGGAAGGCATATCTGAAACAGTTTATGCTTATTTTTCCTTTTATGAATAATTTTGAAAAATGCAAATTACATTCTAAAATTGCATATTCAGTTTAATTTTAGAGAAATTTGATAAATACTTCTCTAGCCTTTATTATGGGACAGGCATTGTTTTAGGTACCTGTCAGGGATTTAAATTGTTTAATCCTCATAATGACCCTGTGAAATAGGTAGTATTATCACCGTTGTACAGCTTAGGAGAAGTAACTTCTTTTACAGGGCGATCCCAAGGTTATAATACAGGTAGTTTAATTTCAGAGAGTCTCTTCACTAAACCTGCACACAATTATTGATAAGTGCATCGCTATGTCAAAATCAAAACTGATGCCCAGATCATATAAAAGGACAGATTAAGTTATAAAACACTTGAACAAACTGGAACTGATGGTGGGGGGCGACGGGGAGGCGGGGTTCTCACATCCTTTCTCACTTCTTTCTTTGGTATTAGGATGTGTTGGGATTTTGCTGTTACACGAGGCTTATGTTTAAAACTTCCTTGCTTGCAGTAGGCTATGTTGCCACCAGGTGGTGAAGGGTGCCTGGATTACCATCTGATCTGAACTGCTAGAATTTCCTATGGTCCTATAAACAGAGTAACACTTGGTTTTTTTTGTAATTATATTTTTGTTTTTTAAATGAAAACAGACCTCTTCATTTAAAAAGCTTATCCCAGCTATCAGTTGTCTTTATTATTTTATTCAAATACCCAAACTGAAATGAAACAAAGACAGTCAGTTTATCTTTCTCAATATTCCTTAGCTTTTAATAAATCATTGTTTAACCTTGGCTTTGCTAAGATTTGAAGAGAATATTTTATAACACTTAACATTGATTTATCTAAGCCTTTGCCAAAAGTGGGGGAGTAAAGACTGGATCACCTGTAAGATATTTCCCTACCTTCAACAAACTTTTATATCGATACAATTTATCCACAGTCAGAAATCCTTGAACTGGTTACTTCGTGGTCTGTGATCATTTCTCTGTTGAAAAATCTCTGCTGTCTATTCCTAATTCTTCCAAGGAAAGCTCTCTTTTTGCCATCAGTCAATAATGATTGTATTAGGTTTTAAAGAGCATTTTAAAAGTTTAAAATTATGCATGTAAAAAAAAAATAAATAAATAAGTTTAAGATTATATGCCTGTTAAGAATAAGTATTCCAAAACTCTACTACATAGGTATAAATCCCATCTCTGCCACTTCCCAGCTGTGCAGCCTTACGTAAATTATTTAACCTGTTTGTGCTGTAGCTGTAAAATGCAGACACTAATAATACCTTTCTTGTGGGATAAAATAAATAAATATGAAGTGTCTAGAATAGTGCTTGGTATCTGTTTCCTAGCATTTTAATAATAATAATTGTTATTAGTTATGACTTTTATACTACAGTGCACAAAATAATATTTTTATTCCGATTTTTTTAAATTTATTTTATTTTTAGACAGAAGGGAAGGGAGGGAGAAAGAGAGGGAGAGAAACATCAGTGTGTAGTTGCCTCTCGCTCACCCCCTACTGGGGGCCTGGCCCGCAGCCCAGGCATATGCCCCGACTGGGGAATCGAACCGGCAACTGTTTGATTTGCAGGCTGACTCTTAATCCACTGAGCTACACCAGCCTGGTATTGCATTGTTTTTTAAAAAATCTTTTGAATTGTGGTTTTTCTATTTTTCAACTTAATAATGATTACCAATTATAGTTGATCCTTGCACAACACAGGTTAGGAACACCGACACCCTGCACATTCAAAAGTCCACATATAACTTTTGACTCCCCCAAAATTTAGTTGTCCCTTGGTATCCACTGGGTACAGGTTCTAGGACTGGCCAAGGATACCACAATCCATGGATGCTCAAGTCCCCTATATAAAATGGCATAGATCAATGCATACAGTTGACACTCCACATCTGCAACTCCCCACCATAGGTTGAAAATACTACACATAATTATTGCAGAAAATCTGCATATAAGAGATCTGCATGGTGCAAACCATATTGTTCTAGGGTCAACTGTATATTTAGTTATAAATCCAAGTTTTACATTGGTAATACACTTGACATATCTGAAACCAAGGCAAAGATATACAAAAAAATATTATTTCTTTACGGAAGTAAGTTATATAAAGACACTTCTTCACAACTTGAAAACAGTGAAAGGTACTAAACCCTAATGGTGAAAACTTTATTGTTTCCCCCACCTTAGATCAAATTCTGCATATAGAGAACAGTTTCTGTATGAGTTTAAAAGGTCTCTCTGTTGACAATATGCCAGTAGTTATATCATCTTAAATATCCAAAATATAAAATCCAGATTATCTAAATGTAATGCTAGAGGTAATTTGTTTTACCTCTAATGTGGGTTCTAGGATTTTACCTACCCAGCCCCACATAATCACCACCATTTTTTTTAGATCAATTCAAGAAGAAGTCTACCAAATTTAAACCCTTAAGGAAAGCTATTATGACCCTGTATTTAGTTTTTTTGTGTACCATGCTCCACAATAAGTACTTTCTGACTGGTCAGATTTTTATGACATTTATATTTTTACCATTTAAAATATTTTCTTCTGTTTCTAGGGTATTACATATGACCATGTAGAATTAAATGTATATTTGAATGGAAAAAACATGCATTGTCCAGCATCAGGTATACGAGGGACGGTGTACCCAGTTGTTTATGGTAAGCTAAAATATTTCTAAATATTATTCGATATATGTTAACTTTTACTAAGAACTTTTTCTATGGGGAATGTATTCAGTAAGATATCACAGTCCTAATTGCAGGACTAAGGAAAGTTTTTATTCCCAAGAAAAGGTGTGTAAGTATAACTTCCGTACAAGTGTGTCCTGTAAGATTTGGGTTACTTAGAGATAACTGTATACCACTTAATTACTTTAATTTTTATTACAGAAAATTTCATACATGTTTAAAAAGAAAGAGAATAATATAGTGAATCCTCATGTACCCATCACTTATCTACAAACAATTATTAACTCGTAGCCAATCAGATTTCATTTAACCCCAACACCCCCACTGTTTTTCTCCTCCCCTTGGATTTTTTGAGACAATCATATTACTCATAGATATTTTATGTGTATATCTAAAAATTAAGGTATCTCTCAAAAAAAAAAATACCCAGAATGACTTTATCACTCTATTGTGTTTCATATTTTAATGTTACTAACTTTAAATCAACAGATGTATGATTTTTCTGCCTGTGGTTTTAGTAGACCTAAAAGTAGTTTCTCTTTTAACTCCTTTGTTTTAAGTTCTTAGATTTGAGCCATAACAAAAACTAATCATTAACTTTTTGTAGTAATTTCCTAGAAAATTAGCAGTGTTATTGAGGACATACTGTTTGGGGTGTCAAAAAAGTAAGCAATAACAAATATAAATATTTAATATGATATTAACAACCAAAGTTTGTGTTTTATGTTTTAATTAAGGTTTTTATTAGTCTTCTCTAAAAATTACTTTTCATGTGATTTTTACCTTCTGCATCTTTGCATGTAAAAGTATTTTTTTAATTATATTTTATAGCTTATGCTATTTCAGTTGTCCCAAATTTTCTCCCTTTGTTCCCCTTGACTCAGCATCCCTCCACACTCCCTTAGGCAATCCCCACACTGTTGTCCATGTCCTTAGGCCCTTCATATTTGTCCTTTGGCTACTCTGTTGTAGCCAAAGATGTATTTTCTGTCCGCATGACTACTCTGTAACTACCAATTGGTACTCCTTAATCCCTTCACCCATCCCCCCCAACACCCTTTCCATCTGGCAACATCAAAATGTTCTCTATATCATGACTTTGTTTCTGTTCTGCGTGTTTGTTTACTTTGTTTTTTAGATTCAATTGCTGATGTATTTATTACCATTTTATTGTTTATATATTTTTTCTCCTTCTTAAAGAAGACCCTGTCACATTTCACATAATATTGGTTTGGCGATGGTGAACTCCTTTAGCTTTTCCTTGTCTAGAAAACTCTTTATCTTTCCTTCAGTTCTAAATGATAACTTTGTTGGGTAGAGTAATCTTGGTTGTAGGTCCTTGCTTTTTATCACTTCGATATTTCTTGCCAATCCCTTCTAGCCTGCATGGTTTCTTTAGAAAAATCAGCCGACTGTCTTATGTGTGCTCCCTTGTAAGTAGCTAACTGCTTTTCTCTTGCTGTTTTTTAGGTTCTCTCTTTACATTACCATTGGGCACTTTAATTATGCTGTGTCTTGGAGTGGGCCACCTTTGGGTCCATCTTGTTTGGGACTTTCTGTGCTTCCTGGACTTGTATGTCTATTCCTTCACCAAGTTAGGGAAGTATTCTTTAATTATTCTTTCAAATAGGTTTCCAATTCCTTGCTTTCTCTCTTCTCCTTCTGCCACCACTATGATGAGGGTATTGGTGTGATTGAAGTTGTCCTAGAGGCTCTTTACACTATCATTTTTTTCTTTTGTTTGTTTTTTTTAAAAAAAATTTTTGGCTATTTCATTGATTATGCTATTACAGTTGTCTCATAGTTTTCTCCCCTTTATACCCTCTGCCCTGCACCCCATTCTATCATCCCCATGTCAAAATTTTCTTGCCACCACTTTCCCCATCTATACCCCTGCCCACCTCCTACCCAAAATCTTCCCTCATTTGGTTTTGTCAATGGTTCCTTTATGCATGTTCCTTGATGACCCTTTCCCTCCATTTCCCCTGTTATCTCCCTCCCTCCTCCCCTCTGGTTATTATCACTTTGTTTTTTATTTCAATGTTGCTGGTTATATTTTGCTTGCTTGTTTATTTTGTTGATTAGGTTCCACTTAAAGGTGAGATCGTATGGTATCTGTCACCACCTGGCTTGTTTCACTTAGCACAGCGCTCTTCAGTTCCATCCATGCTGTCACAAAGGGTGGTTCTTCTTTCTTTCTTTCTTTCTGTAGCCTAACATTCCATTGTGTAAATGTATCATAGTTTTTTGATCCATTCATATACTGTTGGGCACTTGGGTTGCTTCTAGTCCTTGAATATTATAAATTGTACTGCTATGAACATTGGGGTGCATCGGTCCTTTTGAATTGGTGTTTTGGGATTCTTAGGGTATAATCCCAGCAGTGGAATAGCTAATTCAAAAGGCAGTTATAATTTTAGTTTTCTGGAGAAATTCCAAACTGTTTTCCACAGTGGCTACACCAGTCTGTATTCCCACCAACAGTGTACTAGGGCTCTCCTTTCTCCACATACTCGCCAGCAATTGTTTGTTGATTGGTTTATGAGGCCATTCTGGCTGGTGCGAGGTGGTATCTAATTGTGGTTTTAATTTGCATCTCTCTGATGGCTAGTGATGCTAAGCATCCTTTCATGTGTCTCTGGCCCTATCTCTGTCCTCCCTGGAGAAGTGTCTGTTCAGGTCCTTTGCCCATTTTTTCAATTGCGTTCCTTCTTTTTCTGGAGTGGAGTCATGTGAGTTCTTTATGTATTTTGGAGATCAAACCCTTGCCAGAGGTATCATTGGAAAATATATTTTCCCATACATTTGTGATTCCATTTTCATTTTACTGATGTTTTCTTTAGCCGTGCAAAAACTTCTCATTTTGATGAAACCCCATTTGTTTATTATTTCCTTTATGTCCCTTGCTCTAGGGGATATATCAGTGAAAATATTACTGTGTGGAATATTTGAGATTTTCCTGCCTATGGTCTCCTCCAGGACTTTTATGGTGTCTTGACTTATATTTGTCTTTTATCCATCTTCAGTTCATTTTTGTGTGTGGCGTAAGTTGGTGGTCAATATTTTTTTTCTTTTCCTTTTTTTTTTTTTTGCATGTGGCTGTCCAGATATCCCAGCACCATTTGTTGAAGAGGCTATTTTTACTCCATTTTGTCCTTCTGTCCCATTTGTTAAATATTAATTAACCATAGAGACATGGGTTTATTTCTGGGCTCTCTATTCTGTTCCACTGAACTATGTGTCTGTTCTTATGCCAGTACCAGACTGTTTTGATTACAGTGGCCTTATAATATAGTTTGATGTCAAGCACTGTGATCCCTCCTGCTTTGTTCTTCTTTCTCAAAATTGCTGCAGCTATTCAGGGTCATTTATGGTTCCAATAAATATTTGCAAAATTTGTTCTATATCTGTGAAATATGTCACTGGTATTTTAAAATGGATTGAATCTATAAATTGCTTTTGATGATGTTAATTCTTCCAATCAATGAACATGGTACATACTTCCATTTGTTTGTGACTTCAGTAATTTCTTTCTTCAGAGTTGTGTAGTTTTCTGAGTATAGGTCTTTTACCTCCTTGGTTAGCTTTATTCCTAGGTACTTTATTTTTCTTGGTGCTATAGTAAATGGGATTTTTTCCCTGATTTCTGATTCTGCTATTTCATTGTTGGTGTACAAAAATACCTTCGATTTCTGAATATTGACTTTGTATCCCGCTGTTTTGCCAAATTTACTTACTAAGTCTAGTAGTTTTTTGGTGGAGTTTATCGGGTTTTCTGTGTACACTATCATGTCATTGGCAGTGACTGTTATACTTCCTCCTTTCCAATTTGGATGCCTTTTATTTGTTTTTCTTGCCTTATGGCTATGGCTAGGACTTCTAATACTATGTTGAATGGAAGTGGTGAAAGCAGACATCCTTGTGTTGTGCCTGATCTTAGTGGGAAAGCTTTTACTTTTGCACGTTCAGTATAATGTTGGGTGTAGGTTTCTCATGTATAGCCTTTATTAGGTTGAGGCATGCCCCCCTTTTTCACACTTTGCTGAGTGTTTTTATCATAACTGGGTACTGTACCTTATCGAATGCTTTTTCTGCATCTAATGATACAATCATGTGATTTTTGTCTTTCCTTTTGTCTATGTGAAATACTACGTTTATTGATTGTGAATATTGTACCATCCTTGCATCCCTGCGATGAATCCCACTTGATCGTGGTGGATGATACTTTTAATGTATCGCTGGATGCGGTTTACCAGTATTTTGTTGAGGATTTTGGCGTGTATGTTCATTAGTAATATTGGTCTGTAGTTTTCTTTCTTTGTTATGTCTTTGTCTGGTTTTGGGATGAGGATGATGCTGGCCTCTAAAAACAACTTTGGAAGTCTTCCTTCTTCTTGGAATTTTTTGAATAGTGTGAGAAGGTTAGGGGTTAGCTCTTCCTGAAATGTTTAATGGAATTCTCCTGTGAAGCCATCAGGTCCACGGCTTTTGTGAACCTGGACTTTTTTGATTACTGCTTCTATTTCACCGGCTCTTATCAGTCTGTTCAGGCTTTCTGCTTCTTCTTTATTCAGTTTTGGAATAGTATATTTTTCCAGCAATTTGTCCATTTCACCCAGGTTTTCAAATTTCTTGGCATGTAGCTGTTCATAGTAATTTCTTATTATCCTTTGTATTTCTGTGGTATCAATTATAATTTCTCCTCTGTCATTTCTGATTTTATTTATTTGCATCTTCTCCCATTTTTCTTGATGAGTCTACTTAAAGGCTTGTCGATTTTGTTTATCTTTTCAGAGAAACAGCTCCTGGATTTATGGATCCTTTGAATTGTTCTTTTAGTCTCTATGTCTTTCAGTTCTGCCCTGATCTTGATTATTTCCTTCCTTCTTCTTTCTCTGCGCTTCGTTTGTTGTTGTTTTCTAGTTCTTATAGATGTAGGGTTAGGTTGTTTATCAGAAGTGTTTCTGTCTTTTTTAGGTAGATCTTGTATTGCTATAACTCTCCCCTCAGGACTACCTTCACTGTGTCCCATAGGTTGGACTGTTGTATGTTCATTTTCATTTGTTTCCAGAAACTTTTTGATTTCTTCTTTGAGCTCATTGACCCATTCATTGTTTTATAGTATGCTAGTTAGTCTCCATGAACTTGAATATTTTTGAGGTTTTTCCTTGAGACTGGTTTCTAGATTTAAGCCCTTGTGGTCTGAGAAAATGCTTGATAAGATTTCAGTTTTTTAAAATTTGTTGAGGCTTCTTTTGTGTCCTATCATGTGGTGTATCTTTGGAAATATTACATGTGCATTTGAAAAGAATGTGTAGTTTGCTTCTTTGGTATGAAAGGTTCTATATATGTCAGTTAGGTCCATTTGATATAATGCATTGTTGAATTCACCAATGTCCTTGTTGATATTTTATTTGTATGATCTATCGATTGTTGACAATGAGGTATTAAAATGCCTACTATAAGTGTGTTGCTGTCTATATCTTTCTTGAAGTTCTCCACGATATTTCTTTATAAATGGGTGCTCCTATGTTGGATACATATAGGCTTATAATGTTTATGCCTTCTTGATGGATTCTTCCTTTGAGTGTTATGAAGTGTCCTTCTCTGTCTTTTTATGGCCTTTGTTCTGAAGGCCATTTTGTCTGATAAGTATTGGTACCCTGACTCTTTTTTCCTGTCCATTTGCTTGGAATATTTTTTTCCAACCCTTTACTTTTAATCTGTGTAGGTCTTGTTCTGAGGTGGGTCTCTTGTAGGTAGCATATGTGTGGGTCCTGTTTTCTTATCCGTTCAGCTGCTCTATGTGTTTTAATTGGAGCATTTAATCCATTGACATTTAAAGTTATTATTGATAGGTACTTATTCATTTTTTCCCTTTGTACTTGTATTCCTCTCCCTCTCACTCTTTTTCTTCCTCTTCTTAATGCAGTCCCTGTAGCATATCTTTCAGTGCTGGTTTTGTAGAGGTATTTTCTCTATACCTCTTAGCCGTTTTTTGTATGTGAAACTCCTTATTTCACCTTCCATTTTAATTGAGAGCCTTGTTGGGTAGAGTAGTCTCGGTTGTAGGTCTTTTCCTTTAAATACTCAGAATATTTCTTGCCATTCCCTTCCAACTTGTAGTGTTTCTATGCAGAAGTCAGCTGCTAACCTTATCATGGCTCCCTTGTATGTTACTTCCTGTTTCTCCCTTGTTGCCTTTAAGATTTTCTGTTTGTCTTTATTATCTCACATTTTAATTATGATGTGTCTTAGAGTGGGTCTCTTTGGCTTCCTCTTGATTGGGACACTTTGTGCTTCCTGGAGTTGCGTGACTTTTTCTCTCCTCAAATTAGGGAAGGTTTCAATCATTACTTTTTCATGCAGGCTTTTTATCCCTTGCTCCCCTTCTCCTTCTCATATTCCTATTCTATGGATATTATTACATTTATGTTGTCCTGCATTTCCCTTAACTCCTGTTTGTTCTTTCTGAGCCTTTTTTCATTTTCTTGCTCTTTCTGGGAGTTTTTTGCTACCATGTTCTCCAGTTTGCTGATTCGATCCTCTGTTTCATCCATCCTTCTGTTGATTCCCTCTAGTGTGTTCTTCAATTCAGAAATTGTATTCTTCATTTCCTCTTGGTTCTTGTTGATAGTTTCTGTGTCCCTTTTCATGCTGATATAGTTTGCAGTAAGTTCCTCATAGTTTCCCTGTAGTTTTTTTGTAATTCTCACTGAGCTCACTGAGTTCATTGAACTTCCTTATAACAATTGTTTCAAACTCAATATCTGATAGTTTAGTTGCCTCTATTTCATTTAATAGTCTTTCTGAGGATTCCTCCGCTCCTTTTGATTGGGAGTTGTTTCTTTGTCTTCCCATTGTTTGTCTGCCAGAGCAAAACCACAAAGCCTAGGAAACAAACTCACGACCGCAAATATAACCCCCATGCAATTCCAGTGTCAACACCAAATGAACCAGTATTAATATGGCTGTAAAGAGACTTAGACTATTTTAAGAAAGGAAAAAAATGAACTATAGTGTAAAATCTAGTGACTTAATATGCACCAACTTGATGGACAAGAAATGAATGTTAAAGAGCTATGTAATAAAGACAATATCGCAAATCATAGAGAAGACCACAGAGGATTTCATCTCGGCAGCCTCTAGTATTATTGCTAGTTTTTCTTTCTGGATCCACGTCTCGTGATATCAGATGTTGACCCCATCTGACCTTAGGCAGCCTGTTTGAGACTTCCTGTGATCTACGGTCTGTGGCTGTCTTCTTCAGTTGTTAATCTAGTCACTCTGTGCTCAGCAGTCAGGCTTAAGCACCATTGGGCAGGGCAGGATCCCTCCTGGGGTTGGGGCTAATGTTTTCCCTCAGGCTGCTGCTTTCGAAAGGAGGGTTCTGTGTGAACTTAATGGCTGCTACCTTATGGGGGATGATTCAGCACTAGGATCCCGGAGGCTACTCTCTCACTTCTCTCCCCATAGTCTTCGTCCCCAGTCTCTCCTCAAGTGCCTGTAGTCCACTCTGCCCCTACCTTGCAGGGATCCACTGTCTGTGGCTGCCACTCTGCACTCAGCAGTCAGGCTTAAGCACCACAGGGCCAGGGCAGAGTCCCTCCTGCGGTGGGGCTATTGGTTCCTCTCAGGCTGCCATTCAGGGGAGTGGTCTGCCTGAGCAAGATGGCTGCTGCCTCATGGGGCATGACTCATCACCAGGATACCTGTGGCTACTGTGTCAGTTCTCTCCCCAAAGCCTCCGTCCCCACTCTCTCTTCAGGCATCTACAGCCCACTCTGCCCCTGCCTTTGCTGGAGTCCAGGGTAAGTGGCTGCAGGTGAAAATTTATGTGTTGGCCCTTTAAACAGCTCTTTCAGTCTCCAGCCACCCATCTCTGGCATAGAGCAACCCTGCCGCTTTTCGCAGATGTCTGTTATGTGTGTACTTTTGGGGCTCTGGAACTGTAGTGTGGGGATCCCCGCTTATGGTTTAGACCCCGCTCTTCTCAGGTGGATCCAACTGACCACTTAAATAACCCTCTGGTGCTGCTGCCTGAGGGTTTCTAGCCAGCCTTCTCGCGTCTCCGCCACACTCCTTACCAGTCAGGTTGTGCTGAAGCTGATTCTTCTGTCTGAGGTTACAAGTCTTCTCTGTCACTGTTGTTCTGTTTGTTCTGGGTGATTTCTCCACAATGTAGTTGTAATTCCAGATTGGTCCTGGGAGGAGGTCAGTGTGACTTCCATTCACTCCTCCACCATCTTGCTCCCTTCTATCATTATTACTGTTTTGTTTTTTTTATTCTTTTTTCTTCTTGCTGTTCTGATTGACTGTTTATTGCTTTCTTAAATTCCAGATCATAAGTTTGATTCTTGGCTTCATCCACTATACTGTTGATTCCCTATTAATTGTTCTTTATCAATTACTGTAGCCTTCATTTCTGACTGTATTTTTTATGCTTTTCAAGTCCAGAATTATTTCCTTGAACATCCTTTATAACCAGTGTTTTGAATTCTACATCTAGTACATTGCTTGTCTTCATTTTGTTTACTTCTTTTTCAGGAGTTTTGTTCTGTTTTTTCATCTGGGCCGTGTTTCATCTCCTCACTTTGGCAGCTTCACTGTCGTGTTTTTGTTTGTTTGTTTGTTTGTTTTGTGGGGTTTTTTTTTAATGATGTATTAGATAGAGCTGCTACATATCCCAGGCTTGGTAGATTGGCCTAATGTAATGTGTCCTGTAGAGTCTGGCAGCACAGCCTCTGCTACTATCCAAGCTTGGTACTCTAGGTATGTCCACCGTGTGGGCTGCGTACACCCTCTTGTAGTTGAGCCTTGATGGGTGTTGGCATGTCCAAGGTCAGCCACCAACTGTTCTGTCTGGGTCACACAGCATAAGCTACAAAGCAGTCTACAGACGGCTGGTACTTTTGCTGGGCTTAGAGGATTCCAAGTGAGGCCAAGCTGTGATCCAAGGCCAGCTGGTGCTAATGGCGGGCCTGGGGCAACTTAGCAAGGGGTTACTCACTGAAGCCAGATGCTGCTTATTTGAGAGAACTTAGGAAAATATGATACACAGGCCAACACAAGCCATTTTATATGGAAAAGCCACTGGAAACAGCTTGGTTGTACCTGAAAGTTGGGTGGGGTAGGGTTCAGGGAATCACTAGGGTGGGGGCAAGTAGTGTGAGCCAAGTTGATGGAGTCTCGGATATGACACCTGCCTGCTGGCTCTGTGGTGGAGGTGGAGCTCAGAAAAGGAACAATGGCCTCTGCCAACAATTCTGTGTGGGAGAATGCTGTCCCCCAGCTCACGCTGTGATGCCAGACAATTCAATTCCTCTCCGTATGTCTCTGATATCTTTTAATCTGCTGCTCCAGTGCTAGAGCATAGAGGGTGTGAGCCTGAGCAAGTCTGTGTATGGGCCCTTCACTCCTGCAGATGTTGCAGCTGATCTGAGAGATACAGACTTTTTTCTTAAACATTGTTACATATAATGGATGCATAGGGTAAAGGTCATAACTAGCCGTGCATTTGTATGTGACTCATGTTAAGCCATAACATTTAAGCAGTTTGCTTGTAACACATTTTATAAGTGTGCATATTCTATAGTAAATTGTACCTGAGAGATACCATGAACTCCATAGTCATTGTTGATGTAGTTGTTTTTTTTCCCCCACAAACTTTGAAGTCATTGTTGCCTTTTTTTCTTATACCATTGAAATTGAAAATGGCTGGAAAAATATATTGATTTGATAATCCAAGAGATGTTGAGGAACTTCAGCGAATGCTACTCAAGTCACACAATGATGAGAATGATAGTTTCATATACCCAAAAAGGGATAAAATGTAATTTTAATTTTGAGTATGCATTTCTATGACACCATAAATTTAGACCCACAAAAATTCCTGACATAGCGTCGGATTGAGCGTCGACCTGTGAACCAAAGTGTCACTGGTTCGATTCCCCAGTCAGGGCACATGCCTGGGTTGCAGGCCAGGTCCCCAGTGGGGGATGCACGAGAGGCAACCACACATTGATATTTGTCTCCCTCTATTTCTCCCTCCCTTCCCCTCTGTCTAAAAATTTAAAAAATAAAAAAATAATAATAAAGGCCTGACATAATAGGATATTAGAACCAAACGAAGTCAGGACTTGACACTGTGCAAGAAATGATAGATACACATAATGTGGCCAAGAACACCATAAGAAGGCCTATGGTTATATTCTACACAGTTTTGAATATTACAGGAATAAATGCTCAGACTATTCATATGCTGAACAGCAATGTGAAAACAAGGCTCAGAATATGTATTAGAACTCTCGTAATGCAATTAGTGTCTGAATAAATAAAAAGGCATTCAGAAATCTCTACAGGTGTGCATGAGACTTTACACCCGAAACGTCATCAATTTCAGACACAAATTGAAGGAAATTCTAATGATGTAATAGATAATGATTGCCTCAACAAGCAGAAAAACTAAAGGATGTGTTAGGTGCTATGCATCCAAAATGAGTGGCTTATCAAAATATTTTTGCAAGCCCTGGCTGGTGTGGCTCAGTGGATTGAGCACCGGCCTGTGAACCAAAGGGTCACCAGGTCGATTCCCAGTCAGGGCACATGCATGGGTTGTGGGCCAGGTCCCTAGTAGGAGGCATAGGAGATGCAACCACACATTGATATTTCTCTCCCTCTCTTTTTCCCTCTCTTCCCCTCTGTCTAGAAATAAATAAGTAAATAAATTTTTGCAAGTGTTATGAAAAGTATTTATGCCTTGAACATAGCAATATTGTTTGCAGTGGCTTACAAATGTTTTACAGAACCAACTATTGAAGATTCTGATTAATGTTAAAGACAGTTTTTTACTTGTATTTTTTGGCAATACCCATGTTTCCATTATTTGAAAATAAAAACTTTTATTCCTTATGTTTTAATATTTCTTTGTTTAATACTTTCTAGGTTGTAACTGGGAAAATTGGTTTGGCCAAACTGTCCATATGGTTTTTTTCCATAAGATAAAAGATACATTTTTTTATTTTTACCAATAACTTTACTGATTTGGATATTTTGAGTATGTTGGCTATCTCCCAGGTGATATACTGTTGATTATTCTCCATTAATGTCTCAGTTTGATTGCTGTCAACTTCAGCTAGTCTACCTGACCGTGGGGCATCGTCCAGCAAGAAATCTCCAGCACAAAACTTCACAGACCACTTTTGACACATTTGATCAGTCACCACACCTTCTCTATACACTGCACAAATCTTTTCTTTTTTGTGTGTTTCAATTGTGGTTTTACCTTTTTTGAAATAATACAGCATAATATGCCGAAAATGTGTATTTTCTCCCATCTTCAATATTAAGATGGATACACAAAAACTCACCAATTTTGATTTTTTTTAAATGCATGCTGACGTGACAGCTGTCACAATACAATCTAACAAAATCGTTTCAAATAAAGTTAAAGGCAGCTAAGCCCTACTAGAGCTACCTTACATGAAAAACCAAATGAACTTTGTGGCCAACCCAATAAATAAAAAAATCATGCATTTTATTATATCAATATAATAAATGCAAATTTGCAGTGTTATTTTATTTTTTCACATTTCAGCACATACTAGTAATGAATGTATCTCTTGGATACACAAGACCTATGTTGTAATTTTTTTGACTGCAGCTTCTTCAGGGTCAATAGGAAGTGCCTGGAATTCCAGCAGTTTCCATCTTCCACAGCCTCAATCCCTGCCAGATTTTACAGCCAGAAGTTAATGGAGACTTATCTTTCTGGCACTGGAACCCTGGGCTGGGAGACTTAGTGTGGGGTTGGGATCCCTCAGATCCTGATATCCCTCCCAATTTTTATCCATTACACATGGGTGTGGGAGCAGCCTGTTCCATGCCTCCACCCCTCCTACTAGTCTTGATGTGGTTTCTTCTTTAATTCTGTAGTTGTAGGACTTTAATTCAGTGCAATGTCTGATGCTTCTGAATGATGGTGGTTCTATGATTAGTTGTAATTTTGATATGGTTGTGTGAGGAGGTAAGCCGTGTTTACCTAGACTGCCACCTTGACCAGAAGTTAAAAGTGTTTTTTAAACTCAATTTAAGTTAGTTTTCTTTCCATATTGGGTAAACCTAAAATCCATTCCTTTATTTACTTAAATAAATGGAAATGTAGCTCACCATTCCAAATAGTTTAGCCTGAGAAGTAAAATATGTATCAGTAGAATGACTGAGTTATACAAATCAGTAGCAAATAAAATTATTACTCTAAATTGTTTCTTTGATTCAGCATTAGTTTTAGTGCAATAAAGTTATAGGTAGTAAGTTATATATAGTAAAGTATATTTTACAAATTGGAATTGTTAAATCAGTCCAATTAAATCAAATATATTAATAGCCCAATACTATCACAGATTAAAAATAAAACTTCTTTTCCCTTATCTCTGTCCTCCTTCCCATCCCTAATTCTAAATCACTCAAGCCATTTATTTTTTTCTGTCCTTTTTATTTATTTATTTAGTTTTAGATAGAGAGGAAAGGAAGGAGAAAGGGAGACAAACTTCAATGTGTGGTTGTCTCTCGTGCACCCCCTACTGGGGACCTGGCCTGCAACCCTTGCGGATGTGCCCTGATTAGGAATCGAACCAGCGACCCTTCAGTTCACAGGTCAGCGCTCAGTCCACTGAGCCACATCAGCCAAAGACCATTTTGTCTGTCTTTACACTCAGTCTATGGGAGAAAAACTGTACAACACTCAAGAGTCATGGCAAAGTTTACTTCCACCATAATGTAAGCTCTCAATATTTTTGGCAATTCTTGTACATCTCTAAACATCCAGACCTTCACTGTACTTCTTAAATTTCCTACTCAATTCTCTGCAGATGACCCTGCCTTCTACTTTGTGGAGAACAGACTATCAGGAGTGAGTTCAACGTTCCCTCCCTTACCCTCCTGAAGCTTTTCTGGGTCTACTCCAATCTTGCCTCCTTCCATCCCTTCTCAGAGGAAGTGGTACCCTTCATGTTCAGAAAACTCATTCTATAGTCTATATTTCAAACTCCCCAACTCTGGAACTTCACTTTTTCAACTATTTCATCTGTATCTCATGTCATCAACTTCTGTCTTCAATACCTATAAACATTCTGAGTCATTCTTCTCTGAAAAAACCCTCCATTAAAGTTGTAGCCCTCACTAGCCCTATGTTTATCCTTCTCTGTATGGCTGCATTTCTTATAGAATAGCTTATACCACTGTCTTTATTGCATCATTCATTTGTTCTTCAACCCAGTTTGGGTGGCTTTACCGCCTCTTCACTGAAACCACCCTTGTGAAAATCACTAATGCCTTCAAGAATGTCAAATGCAGTATTTAACTTTTTTCAACATTCGTTAAGAAATATAAAATATTTAGTAATGTTCATTAAATGTATCTGTGCAATTTGACAATACCTATAAAGTAATCACCTATGTCATTACCACAGTCAAGATAGCAAGCTTATTTATGACCCTTAAAAGTTGCCTTCTGCTCCCTTATAATTCTTCCTGCTCACCTTTCCCCACCTCAGCCCCAATCAGTCAACTACTGATCTACTTTCTGTCACTACAGATTATCTTGCATTTTTAGAGAAATAAACAGAAGTATACAGTTTGTATTAATTTTTGTCTGGCTTTGTCACTCAGCATAATTACTTTAAGATTCATTCATGTTGTTGTAACATTATTTAGTAACAATAATGCAGTCTTTTTATTTTATTGTGGATTTATCACAATTTGTGTAACCTTTCCTCTGTTAATCATTTTTAGTTTTTATGTTTCTTTTCACCTGTGTTAGGTTGTTTTTAGTTTTTGGCCATTAAAAATAGAGCTGTTAACAAACATTTCATGTACAAGTCTTTGTATAGCTATATGTAGTCATTTCTTTTGGGTAAATGCTGGTAAAATCATGTAGATGCTAAATAAGCCCTGAAGTCTAGTTGACAGTATTGTATCAATGTCAATTTTCTGGATTTCATCTTCTACTGTAGTTATATATGGTGTTACCACTGGAGACTTTATATTATTTTTGCAATTTCCTGTGAATATAATTTTTCCAAATGAAATTTTTAAAAAAGTAATGGATCTTTTAAAAAATAATAAATCCTAATAATATAAAGTTTAGAAAATACAGGTTGGCAATAAGGAAACATTAAAATTACCTATGGGCATACCATTTAGAGGTAATTATTAACAATATTGGTAATAATTACTAATACTTATTAATAGTATTATTAATAACTAGTAATAATAATGTTTTTGATAAACAGATTTTGTTGGGTTTTTTTGTGGACATTTTTACCCAATAGGATGTTTTGTAATCTGGACAGTAGATGCTTTTACTCTTTTTTCCTATTGATATTATGGTATTTTGGAAGCAATTTATTTTATAATTATGTATTCATAAAAATTAAGGTATTTGTTTCTAATTTACTTATTTTCTTTTTCTATCTCTAGTTGATGACAGTGCAATTTTGGATTGCCAGTTCAGTGAATTTTATCATACTCCTCCACCTGGTTTTGAAAAAATACTATTTGAACAACAGATCTTCTAAATGTATTTGTTTCTGAAACTTGTATTTCTGCACTTTTAAAAGTGTTTACCATTTAATAAAGCTTTACCTGACCAGAGATGAAAATATATTCTTAAAAATATGCTTGTTGATGTTGCTTATGGAACCAGTGTATCAATATACCACTCAGAAATTGTGATTTAAAATACTTATGTTTTATGATATAAAATCAGCACTTTGGGCTGTTTATTTAATTTGTATTTAAGTAAATATAACTATGGGTATGATTAACAGTATTAAATGGAAATATGTATATAGATATTTAAAAGGGAATCTTTCTTACATAAAATATTTGTTTTGATAGAGACATAGAATTGGGTGGGTTTTTGTTAAAGCTTAGATTTCATCAACTGTATTAAGACTGCAGTCCAATAATTTTGTGTCTCATGTCCTTTTTTGTATACACTATAACAGATCAACAAATTTATATTATTGGCAACTTCATTTTTTGCAATTTACTATATGTACCACTTTCCTTAAAATTTAAATTGCTTATTTTGTTTGTATGTCATTGCTTTTGATTTGCTTTGTGAAAGATAAATGTCATAGTAATTATTATTTTGTTGAAGACCATTATGCTGTGTTACTTCAATACCAGAGTAAATAGTGATTGATTGGTGATACAAGGGGTACCCCCCCAAAAAACAGAATTATCTTCTGGAGGGCAGGCCCCTTGTAGTACAGGCTTCCCCTGGTAGGTGAGTGCTCTAGGAGCCCATCGGTGTCAGTGCACCAGCCGGCGTTGTTGTGGCTGCATTCAGCCTTAGTGAATTGTTCATGAAGACTCTTTCAATACATTTGCCCATTTTATGATGTGTGATTTACAAGTATGTCTGCCCACATTGCACTGAGCATTCAGCAGTTTTTGACCAAAAACAGGCATGACCCTCATGCCCATCCTCCCTATTCACATGATCTCACACTACACAACTCTTTTTTTTGTTTCCCTGGATGAATAAAGTCCTAAAGGGAAACATGTTGCTGATGTGGAAGAGGAGAAACAAAAAAATGGCGGAAACACTAAAAGGCATCAAAATGGACGAGTTCAAAAACTGTTTTGAGCAGTGGGAAAAACGTCTCTATAGGTGTATTGCATCAAATGGAGAGTACTTTGAAGGTGACAAGCTTAAATGTAAGAATGAATGCAGATTTTTTTATACAAATGAATACCATTTTTGGAGGGTCCCCCCTCATATAGCGCACACTGGCAGACATTTAGAATAAATAGTGTGATGTTTTAAACTTAAATGTAAATGAGATTATTCTTCTAAGGACTTTTATTTAAATGAATTTTTCTGTAAGGAATAATAAAATAATACTAATTAAGCAATATTCAGTACTATATTAAATACATTTTTTTTCCTGTTCTGGTAATTATACAATAAAGGCACTTCACCATTGATTATTTCAGAAGTTCAGAGATAAGTGAATCCTCTCCATGATCTGAACCTTTGCCTAGCTTCCAGGAAAATCTTTTAGTTTACGCCCTACTAACACAAACTATTCACTGTACATATCTTTGGTACCATCACCTTTTCAAATGAACATGGCAAGGATGCATACACTTCACTCCATCAACAAAAGAGAGCAGTACATTGTATTAGAAAAACATGGGCATTAGAATCGAAGATCTGGATTGTAGTTTTGCCTCCTAATTCCATTATCTCCTCAGGCAAGCTTTTCAGTCTTTCTGAGCCCACGTACCCCATTTAAAAAAAGGATAATCATACATTTGGATAATATTTTATAACTAATTAAATAAGGTAATATATGTAAAACCCCTTACTCATTATAGGCACTTGTTGGCTCTAATGCAGTGGTTTTCACAGTGTGGTCCTCAGACCAGCAGCATCAGAATCATCTGGAGTTTGTTAGCAATGGACAATCTCAGGCCTCACTGCAGACCCACTGAAATCAGAAACTGCTAGGGGTAGTAGCCAGCAATCTGTTTAAGCAGCCGTTTAGGGGATGCTGATATACACTAAAATTTGAGAACCGCTGATCAGGGGGGAATTCTTTGAGAATGATTGTCAACTATAAATTTTCTATGGATTTAGGACAACTTTTGACAAGCATGCAAGAGAATTTTGTTGTTGGGTACACAAATATATGACATTGAGCTTTGAAAACATTGATATACTTAACATTTTATTTACGTAAATCCCAAGTTTTACCTTTGAAGATACAGGGTAGAGCAAGTAGGATTACAGTTGTTCATATTGAAACTAATATAGTAGTTAAGGAACACAAGAATAAGCTTTTTCATACAACTGTAAACCTACTGTTACCCCACCCTGTATACAGAATTGAACTATGTTATGCATTTTTGACTTTCTGTCCTAGTTATTCATAGAGAACATGATTACTTAGGAAAGTAAATTAAAATGAGTACTGTTTTTTGTCTTTATAATATTATATACCTCTTATTTTTTAAAGCATACCTTTTTTATCATCGTATTCTTTTCTCAAGATCGTCTTTTCTGCCTCTAATAATACAGAATAGGCAAAGTGCCAAAGATATGAGTTATGCCCATGGCAACAGTTCAGTGAAGTCTAGATGTGTTTTCAAACTAGGTATCTAGGAAAATTACCTCCCCAAAACCTTAACCTCAGTGTAACTGAGAAAAACAGACATATTCTGGGGGCATCGCACATAATACAATACAGCAATATTCTCCCAAACTGTCAAGGTCATTAAAAACAAGGAAAAGCCAGAGAAACTTACATCGAAGGAGGAACCTAAGGGGACATGATAGGTGAATGTAAGGTGGGATGCAGGAACAGAAAAAGGATATTAAATGAAAACTAGAAATTTGAATAAACCATGGATTTTAGTTAATAATGTATCAATAGCCATTTATTAATTGTAGCAAATGTACCACACTAATGTAAGATGTTAATAACAGGAAAGACTGGGAGCTCTGTGTACTACCTTCTCCATTTTTTTGTAAATCTAAACCGTTATAAAAAATAAAGTCTATTAAAAAGTTGCATTGAACTAGGAGAAATTTAAAATGAAACCAATGGAATATTAGTACAGTTTATATACATAGCTTAAATATTTAATGATAGCTAAATATAGACATAGATGGGACATAAAACGTTCTTGTGTTTTAACGCACAAAGACCTGCATTTGTTCCCGGCTGAAGAGAACACTGTCCCCTGTTTTCATTCTGTATATTGCAAAAATCCATTTATTCATACTAGTGTACTTATTCATACTCGGGCTGAAAATAATTTATCCATGTTATTATTTCAGTGATTTAATAAGCATTGCAAAGGATTTGTAATGTTGGATATGTGAAAAAGTGAAAATCTTGTAAATAACCAGTTTATATATTAAACAGAAAAGGAGAATTTGGCTTTTAAGTATCTTTCACTTATCAGTTAAGGTTATTTGAATACATTTTCTTTTATTAATTTTATTTATTTATTTTTAGAGAGAGGGGAAGGGAGGGAGAGAGGGAGAGAAATATTGATGTGCTGCGAGAGAGACCTCTATCAGTTGTTGCCTCTTGCATGCCACCAACTGAGGACCGGCTGCAACCCAGGCGTGTGCCCTGACTGGGAATTGAACTGGCGACATTTTGGTCAATAGGCTGGTGCTCAGTGCACTGAGCCACACCAGTGAGTGCCTTAATATATTTTCAACTGGGATGACAAACAATTCTAAATTAATTTAAGAATGATATAAAATATAATTTGAATTCAAGCTTTTCTAAGTCAGTAACAAAACAGACACATGCGTGATGTTGCTCACATTTATGTTTACTTAATGCTAGTCTAGATATGGGCAGTACAAGCATAGCTAAAAATGTTAGTGAAATCTTTGACAAATCTTGATAAAATATATCAAATTAAAACTTGTAGATAATGCAAAAACGGTAGATATGCTTAGAGAAGAAAATCTGTCATCAAAACTGAAATTTCCTGCATACAGATATAACCAAGTATAGTACTTCTAAATGGGATATAATCAACTACCACTTATATCAGTTTGCATTATTTATGCAACCTGGCAGGGAAATACCTTTGGGAGCTAACTAGGCTATGAATGTGAATGAATGGAAACAAAATAGTAGAATCGTTGAAGTGTTGCTCTTCCATTTACTGGATATGCGACTTCCTTTCAACTAGCTCTCAAAAGCAGGGACCAAATTATTAAAATGGGCAGAAACACAACAATCTTAGATATAATTAGCAATGTAAATGAATGACATACCATCCATCAAAGGGTTCTATAAAAATTTTAAGGAAAAATTTTCCTAGCATTGGCTGAAATATGTAATCTGTAGTTGTGTAGGAATCATTACAATGTACTCATTCAACAATTGAATCATCTATGTGTTTTATAAATACTTAAACAACATAGTGTCTGACTCAAGGAACTCTGTTAATTATAATTTATTCCTAAGTAGGGTCTAGCAAGGGTGTCCAAATTTTTGACATCCCTAGGCCACACTGGAAGAAGAGTTGTGTTGGGCTACACATTAAATACATTGCAACGCATAATCACAAAAAAATCTCATAATGTTTTAATTAAACTTATGATTTTATGTTGGGCCACATTCATAGCCATCCTGGGCCACATGTGGCCCATGGGCCGTGGGTAGGACACCCCTTGTAAGTATTCAAAATATATTGATAAATGAAAAAAGCAAGTTGTTAAACATTTGTATATATAATATCCAAAAACAACAAAAACTAGAGCCTTATGTATAGGAAAAAAATGTATGAAGTGATATACACTGAAATATTGTATTTTATTTATCTTTGGAATATAATTACAGTTTTATTTTAGATTTAATAAATTTCATACAATAAACATGTATTATTTTGGCAATTAAAAATAATTTTTAAAACTAAGAGGTCTCTTGGCCAGGTGGCTCAGCTGGAGCCCGTACACTAAAATGTTGCAGGTTCAATCCCTGGTTGGGGCACCTGCAGGAGACAACCAGTTGATGTTTCTCTCTCTCTCCCTTCCTCTCTCTCTAAAATCAATCTTTAAAAAATATCTTCATATGAAGATTAAAAAAAGAAAAGAAAAGACTGATTCTGGAGGAAGCCCAGTATAGTAGAGAATGGTGATTTTTACATCCATACCTAAAAAATCTAAAAAGCTGCAGCAGAGTCACAACTGAAATACTTAATTACAGGATACATGTGTTTCATGGCAATTTATTTAAAAGAATTCAGAAACTTTCATTGATGGTATGCCAGGCACCAGTATATACCTGATCCCTGACTTAGGGGAATAATAGTGCTTGTGAAGCCACATGAGGAGGAGACCAGTTCTAGTAAACACACCTTAGAAAGGACACTGATACCAGTAAAGGCTACTAGGCTGTTGAGGATCTGCTTAATTGGTGAATGAATGATCCTTAAGGACACTGGGATTATTAGAAGAAAATATTCCATCCACAGGGTTATTGAAGCCAAAATGGCTTCTGAAATGCTAATCATTATAAGAAAGAGACAAGTAATAGAAACCCCCCAAACCGATAGATTCATGTGTATGATTCTCACAGATGTCTTTCAGGAAAGACAGTCATCGATGTGTTTCAGATAGCTGATTGTTCGTCACTTGAAAATTCTCTTTTGTCCTGGAGGCAGGATTACTGGAAGGTATAGGGAAACAGATTTCAGTTTAAAATGGGAGAAAACTTTCTTATTAGTTCACTGATAAAATTGCTGCCTTGCAAAGAAATGAACTTCTGATCCCTGGAATTGTTCTAACAGGTGTTTTAAAATATGGGTCTTATTATTATTCAGGTATGGTGAGCCAACAGATCAGAAGATGACTGCCACTAAAAAAGATAGTTTGTTACAGTTCACAGGAGGAGAGGGCATGCCATGCCATACAGCAATAGACTAGCAAGCAATGGTGTGGGTCAGGAGCGAAAAGGAGCAAAGGGCTTGAGCCTTTATTGTAGTTTCCACATGAAAGGCAGGGTAAGCATATTTAGGATTGGTTAGTTTAAATAATTTCAGCAGGCTCTGAAGAATAGAGGCTGTCCCCAGTTGTTTGGTATTTATCCCTGGGGTGATTAGGACAGGGGAATATTGACCTGTAGTATGAGACCCTGATAGAGGAGTTTGGGGCTCTGTACTGGTTGCTTTGCAAATAAAAGGTAGGCTCCTGAAATTAGTGGTTTGCTGTCTCTAGGATTTAGTTAACCCTAGGCGGGGCAGTCCCTCCCATATTGGTAAGGCCCCAGATGCCAGAGCATCAAGAATAGAGAAAATAACCCTTGCTCACATGACTCAGTTGGCTGGAGCATCATCCCATACCCAAAGAGTTGCGGGTTTGATTCCCAGTCAGGGCACATATCTAAATTGTGGGTTGGATCCTCCATCTGCCAGGTCTGGGTGTGTACGATCCCTAGTCTGGGAGTATGTAGAAGGCAACCAATCAAAGCTTCTCTCCTTTCCTTTCTCCCTTCCTCTTGCTTTCTAAAGCAATAAAAAATGTCTTTGGGTGAGGATAAAAAAAAATACAGAAAATAAGAAAATATAATTGATAAACAAAGTAAATGACTATCCCAGTGATGTAAATACGATTCCTACCTGGATAGAGGCTGAACTAGATGTTTTCTAAAACTGGGATTCTGATTCATTCACACCGTTACCAAGTCTCCAGACAACTTAATTTGAAAACAAGGAAATGGGGGTTGTAGGATCTCCAAAGATTTAGATTAGAATGTTATATTAAAATTGGTATTAATTCCGGAAATCAGAGGTGATGTTCAAGTGAAGTAGAAATGTAGTAAACTGTAGTTCTTACACAGTGTTGTGAGTAGACAGAAGGGTTTTACAAGTGATGAACAAGAAACAGTAAGGTTTGGGGAAAAACAGTCAAAACTATGAATATGATGGTCTCAGGTATTATTTAAGTTCAGAAAAAGATCATATGTGCCACTCCAGTCTGTGGCCACAATCAAAAGTACCTATAAAATGCTAATATTAGGAAGGGTTTTGAAAATTAAGAAGAGAATCTAATCAACCATTATTGGAAACAAGATACAAAACTTGCCTCACCTTATCTATGTATAGTTTGCTTACTGTATTTTTGGTGGAAAAGGTGAGTTGAAGAAAGCTCAAAGAAGCATAGCAAATGTGACCAAGAAAAGGCAGGCTACTAAATATATATGGGCCTTTCAGTCTGAGAGTCAAGGCTGAAAAAGAATATTATCCAAATCTATGAAATCATGCTGAATATGGATGGGTATGGTGAAGTTGGACTTGCTTATCAAATTCCTGAATGTTAGTAATGAAGGCAGCAAAACTCAAAACTTAAAAAGGAATATTTATATGCAGTAAGTTTTATTTTCATGCTGTGCAAGAAACAGCGTTTGTTATACCCAGAGGTGATATAGGGAGACATAGTTTTGAAACTGAATTGTTAAGCAAGAAAGCATCTTGGAAACCATTTGTCCAAATCCTCACTTCACACATGGGGAAAGCTGCCCAAGAGAGATCTGTCTTGTCCATCGTGACATGGCTAGCAAGATCCAGGTAAATATAAGCATTTACTCTGTCACACCCTGTTCATTCTACTCTACCATGTGATTAAATAAATCCATTAACAATTTCTTAAGGTTTTTAATGGAAGCTAAAAATTTAGGAATATTGGCAACATGAAAGGCAGTTCAGCAGTCCTACAAAACATATCCTCATATAACCATTGGAGACAGAACAAATGCCAGGAGAAACCATTAGATACATCCACATTTGATTACATTTATTTAGAGGTTGTTATCAGAAATGATGAAACAAATATTTACTTTTTGGATTATCTACATGACAGCTCTCCATTAGCACCAGTAGACAGTAGTTAATGGTTCACCCACTGTCATCCCTGAGTTATGTGCAGACATGGAGATGTGGCCTCAAAGACAGATAATGAAAAAACACTTGTTTTTTTTTTGGCTCTGTTTATATTCTTGTAATGAAATTGGACTATGTACATCAAGCCTTGAAAATTCAAAATACTTTAATGAAGTTTACTACAACATATCTTCTGTAGTTGGTGTTCCTGAATTTTTCTCTAGACCCTGTTTCAATAAACTCATTTTTATTTTTTATTTATTTTATTTTTTAATATTTTATTTAATATTTTTAATATTTTATTTTTATTTTATTTTTTAATATTTTATTTAATATTTTTAATATTTATTTAATATTTTATTGTACTTTTCCATTACCATTTATCCCCCTTATACCCTTTCCACCTCCACCCAATACCATCCCCCCAACAGTCACCACACTGTTGACTGTTTCCATGAGTTGATTTTCTTTTTTATCCATCTTTCCACCCCCCAAACCCACCTCCACAAAGCTGTCACCCTGTTATCTATGAGTCTGACTCTATTTTGCCTGCTAGTTCAGTTTGTTCATTAGATTCCACACATGAGTGAAATCATTTGGTGCTTGTCTTTCTCTGTCTGGGTTATTTCACTTAGCATGATGCTCTCCAATCCATCCATGCTGTCACAAAAGATAAAATTTTCTTCTTTTTCACTGCCGAGTAGTACTTTATTGTGTAAATGACCTATGGTTGTTTTATCCACTCATCTAGTGATGGACACTTAGGCTGCTTCCGAATCTTGGCTATTGTAAATAATGCTAAAATGAACATAACGATGCACATATTCTTTCCAATTTGTGTTTCAGATTTCTTTGTATAAATTCCCAGAAGTGGAATCGCTGGATTACAAGGCAGTTCCATTTTTAATTTTTTGAAGTAACTCCATACTGCTTTCCACAGTGGCTGCACCAATCTGCATTCCCATCAACAGTGCAAAACAGTTTCCCTTTCTCCACATACATGCTAGCATTTGTTGTTTGTTGATGTATTGATGATAGCCATCATGACAAGTATGAGATGATATCTCGTTATAGTTTTAATTTGCATTTCTCTTATGTTTAGTGACATCGAGCATCTTTTCATATGTCTGTTGGCCCTCCTTGTCCTTGTTGAGAAATGCCTTTTGCCAATTTTTAAATTGAATTTTTTTTTTTGCTGTTGAGTTTTATAAGTTCCTTATAAATTTTGGATATTAACCTCTTATCAGATGTATTGGCAAATATGTTCTCCCATCAGTGGCTTGTCTGTTTATTTAGTTGATGGTTTCCTTTGCTGGAAAGAAGCTTTTTAATTTCATGTAGTCCCAATTGTTTATTTTTTCTTTTGTTTCCCTAGCCTGAGGAGACATATCAGAAAAAATATTCCTGTGAGCAATGCCTGAGATTTTACTGCCTGTATTTTTTTCTAGGATTTTTATGGTTTTGGGGCTAACATTTAAGTCTTTGATCCATTTTGAATTTATTCTTCCGTGTGGCTTAAGAAGGTGCTCCAGTTTCCTTTTTTTTGGCAATATTAAAGGCAAAAAAAAGCAAATTGTATCCAGTTCACTGATAACCTGACAAGATTACCTTATAAATGCCTTATACAGGTAACCTGACACATACTCGACAGCCATGTGCACATATCAGCAGTCAGTTGGAAGGCAAGGAAATGGAGCACTGGAACCTGATGTGCTTTCCTTCTAATTTTGCAGATGCACTAATGTCACATAAGAAAAAGTAAGACTGAGTAAATTAGTTTTTCCATTCACTTTTTTTTAGTTTTTTAAAGTATATTTTATTGATTATGCTATTACAGCTGTCCCATTTTTTCTCCCCTTTATTCCGTTATGCTCTGCACCACCACTATGACCAACATTCCTCCCCAATAGTTCATGTCTATGAGTCTTACATATAAGTTCTTCGATTTCTCCATTTCCTACACTATTCTTAACCTCCCCCTGTCTATTTCATACCTACCAATTATTCCTCTTATCCCCTGTACCTTTCCTCCTTTTTATCCCCCCACCTGCCCCGCTGATAACCCTCCACTTGATCTCCATTTCTGTGATTCTGTTCCTGTTCTAGTTGTTTCCTTAGTTGTTTTTGTGGGGTTTTTTTTTTAGGTTTAGTTGTTGATAGTTGCGTTTGTTGTCATTTTACTGTTCGTAGTTTTGATCTTTTTTTTCTTCAATAAGTCCATTTAACATTTCATATAATAATGGCTTGGTGATGATGAGCTCCTTTATTTTTACCTTTTCTGGGAAACACTTTATCTGCCCTTCCAATCTAAATGATAGCTTTGCTGGATAGTGTAATCTTGGATGTAGGTCCTTGCCTTTCATGATTTGAATACTTCTTTCCAGCCCCTTCTTGCCTGGAAGGTTTCTTTTGAGAAATCAGCTGATAGTCTTATGGGAACTCCTTTGTAGATAACTGTCTCCTTTTCTCTTGCTGCTTTGAAGATTCTCTCCTTCTCTTTAACCTTGTATAATGTAATTATGATGTGCCAATGTGTTCTTCCTTGGGTCCAACTTCTTTGGGACTCTCTGAGCTTCCTGGACTTCCTGGAAGTTTATTTCCTTTTCCAGATTGGGGAATTTCTCCATTATTTTTTCAAATAAGTTTTCAGTTTCTGGCCCTTTCTCTTCTCCTTCTGGCACCCCTATCATTTGCATGTTGGAAGGTTTATGGTTGTCCCAGAGGTTCCTAAGCCTCCATTTTTTTTTTTTAATTCTTGTTTCATCATTCTGTTCTGGTTGAATGTTTCTTTCTTCCTTCTGCTCCAAATCATTGATTTGATTCCCAGTTTCCTTCCCTTCCCTGTTGGTTCCCTGCATATTTTTCTTTATTTCACTTTGCATAGCCTTCACTTTACCCTCCATTTTGCAGCCATATTCAACCTGTCTGTGAGCATCCTGATTACCAGTGTTTTGAACTCTGCATCTGATAGGTTGGCTATGTCTTCATCACTTAGTTCTATTTTTGGAGCTTAGATCTGTTCTTTCATTTGGGCCATATTTCTTTGTCTCAGCACATCTGTTGTTGTAAGGGGTGGAGCCTTAGGTATTTGCCAAGGTGGGGCAGCCCAGGTCACTGTGTTGTGGCACTGTATGTGGGGGAAGGGTCAGAGGAGGAACAATGGTGCTTGCCTGGCTCTTAGCAGGCTTTCAGTCACTTCCCCCACTCCCCACTAGTAAATTGGGCCCTTCTGGTGCTGATTCCCAGGTGGGTGGGTTTGTGTATGTTGTAGGACCCTATGGGTCTCTCCAATGAACACCCCTGAGAGTGTCTTCCACTGCCACAACCCCCATAGATTTTTATAGCCAGGGGTTTTGAGGCTTTCTTTTCCCATGCCAGAACCTTGGCATGTGCAATCTGTTTCACTCCCCAATTGTTCCTCCTAGTTTATCTGCATGCAAATCTGGGACCACCAGCTGCCACCTTGCTGCACATCCCCTGTGCCCCGACTCCACCCCTCCTACCAGTCTGGATGAATGTTTCTTCTTTAACTCCTTGGTTGTAAGACTTCCATACAGTTTGATTTTCTGGAAGTTCTAGTTGTTTTTTTTTGTTTTTAAATGTGTTGTCCTTCTTTTGGTTGTACAAGAAAGCAAAGTATATCTACATATACCTCCATCTTGGCCAGAAGTTCCATTCACTTTTAATAGCCATTATACTTTAACTTTATTTTCAGAATCTTAAATAAACATTTTAAAATCTTTCTCCCACTACCCCTTAATGTAGGTTATGTTCTGGCTAGAAAAGAGAACACTAGGAGTAGCCTGGGATTGGGAAGCCTGATCCTTTGAGATAACTACTTTAGCTTTGCACATTGCTTATGCATTGAATGCAATACATAGTTCCTTAAGCCTCTTAAATGAAGAAGTTTCAATGGAGAAAAGCAGCCTCGCAAAATCACATGGTTTTAGATACCCTTACTGTATCCCAAGATGGGGTGTGTGCCCTATTAGGGGCTGAATCTTGTGTATATGTTCCTGATATTCGTTACACTTTAGGGTCATTAGCTTCTGAGACCCATGTTATTGAATGCCTGAAGATGATTCCCTGCAGGAATGGTGGGCATCCCTAACCAATGAGTGGCAGTGGGTTCTTGCTGTCTTGGGTGGCAGCGCTGGTGTTTTGGTTGCTTGTTGCTGCAGTCGATATTGCTGTTGTGGTTTATGGGTGCAGGGCTCTGCCCTCCTCACCAAGGGATCTTTGCGGAAGACACATTTGCATAGATTGTACACTGAGGAACCCAGAAGGGTCAATTGTAGGGTAAATGGAGTCAGTCTGGCTCCCATCACCCAGATGATGGGGGACCTAAGATAAGCAGCATTCCCATAGCCTTAAGTCTGAGACCAATAAACTGTATTCCCATAACATTGAGTGGGCCTGCAGGAGCAGAATCATGCTCTGTTGTACAATATTTTGGCTCCCTGCTGGCTTTGTGTACATTTAGGGAGTTAGGGGCTTCCTGCTGGTTGTCACGCAGCTTGCAGCATGAGTGGATCATTCATCCTTGAATAAAGGCATGTCAAGTATTCCCACAGCTCTGCGACTTTTCTTCTGTCTGCCCAAATCCAGAGTGAACCTACCTGGCCTTGAAAGGCTGCAAGACACAACCCCTTCCAGAAATCAAACTGGAAACAAAACTAAAGAAGGGAGTAGTCACCAGTTGAAGATGACCTGAAGAGGAGACTTAACCACAGATGGACAGAAACCATCTCGAAACAGGTAGGAAGGGAGAGGCTGTGAAAGGGGCTGGCCCTGCTCCCATGGATGGCAGACTGAGGTTGCAGAGAGGTAACTCAACTGTGGGAGCTTCCCCATGAGAGGAGTGAAGACTGGACCCCAGATTGGGCTCTCCACCATAGAGCCCCAGAGCCAGGATCAGCTGCCCATGTAGCATCCAGCAGTGAAAGGCAGTGAGGTTTCTGCCTGCTGGAAGAGATGGAGCCCACAGGAGACAGAGCCACTGTTTTTTTTAAAAGGACCAAAGTACAAGTTTTTTCCTTCATAGCTGATGGGGGAAATGTTGGTGGGACTCAAGAGCTGGAAAATTTTAGTTCTAGGTAATAGTCAATAAGCTTAGTAATTAATGCATGTAAAAATCTATTGTTTCAGGAACTGAAGGTAGGACAGGCCCTGACTCCAGGAGACCACAAGGAGGTCTACCCTTGTGCCACAGGAAGACTGCAAGCAATCAATTAGGTATCTGAGCCAATGTGCTCTGGAAAGGATGACCACCACCCAGGACATAGATAAAGAATCATGGGTCAACAGATGAAAGTAGGCTGCAGCTTTTTATCTGATTAATCTTCTCCCTGAATTCCAAACCCCTTACCTACATTTTTTCTTCTCCTTATAAAAAGGTCAGACAGTCTGAAATGAAATGTAAGATGGTCTGTAAGGGTACATAACACTCCACCTTCTCAGATCACTGGCCATCTGAATAAAGTGCCCATAAAAATTCAATCCCTGTCTCTGCTTACTGGTTCTCATAGTGACTGGCACAAATGCTGGCTTTTCTGGTTTCACAGCCACTCACCCTGGGCTCAGGTAAAGGGAGGTGAGTGCAGACTGGAGTTGCCTAAGAAGAGTCTGGAGTGGGAGCCATTGGGAAGCGATGTTGGGGAGTAGCTGCCAGGATCCCTGAGCAGAGTCATGTCCCAATAACACAGCAGCCATTTTCTTGAGAAGAGCAAGCCCCTGCCAGGAGAATCAGGTTGGGGAAAAACAATTACCCCACCCTAAGGGATACCACTTGTCCCATGCTCTGGAAACCCACTCACCACACCCTCTGAAATCCTGCTTGCCTTACCTTGCATTTTCTCCCACCACCCTGAATCTTTACCCATGTTGAGGAGACAGAAACATAGGCAGACTCAGGTTATGTCAGAGACAGGCTTTATGGCACAGCCATTCCCTTCACTTTCATGGGACCAGACTGGTACTTCCCATCATGGGATTGCTGATGGAAATACCTGATAGAAACACTCTCCTGGTCTCTAGCAGATCAAAACTCTGGGCTCCAGAGGCCCTTCCTACTTGCTTACTAGGGGCTCTGCCCTGCCAAGTTCAGGGAAATAATACTGGACAGACTCAGACATGTGACTCTGGGACAGGGGAACATACCCACAATTTTCCCTGAAGTCTAAATAGTACCTCACTCCC
This sequence comes from Mormoops blainvillei, assembly GCA_004026545.1. Lineage (NCBI taxonomy): Eukaryota > Metazoa > Chordata > Mammalia > Chiroptera > Mormoopidae > Mormoops > Mormoops blainvillei. Next base: position 422,214 of record PVJD01000003.1, on the reverse strand, counting down.
ACAGGAGATCCAGGGATCCCATCCTCACAGTTCTGCCAGAAGTCCTTTGAGAAACAGCTGGTTCAGTGACTGAAGCTGACAGCAGGCCAGCAGGTAGAGTCAGTCAGAGGTGAATTCTACTATGTTTTGGGATGTTTGCTATTCCACCCCAGAGCCGTGTGCTGGTGAAAGCCAGGCTTGCAGCATAGCATGGCCCCTCCAATGTGTAACCAAGCCCAGGAGAGGCAACCACAAACTGTGGATTTCTTGTAGCTTTGAATAAGCTGCTAAGGGCGAGACTTCTGATGGCATCTGACATTGGCTTACACCAGCTTCAGACAATATCAGAGCAGTATCCAAAAGGAGGTCCCACCAGGAAGGCATTAACCTCTGCTGAGACAAACTCCACTTTGTTCTTTTTCATTATTTTTGTTATTTTTTTTCATAGACTTATTATTACTTTTTTCTTTTCCTTCTATTTTCCCCCTCTATTTTTCTTTCATAGCTCTTATTTTACTTTCTTTTCTAACTTTTTTCTTCTTCCTTTTCTTATTTTTTATTCTCTTTCTTCTTTTTGCTGTTTTAAGCTTTTTACTCCTTATTATTATTGTTTCTCTCTCATAATCTTTCTTTCCTTTTGTCTTCTCATATTTGTTTTATTTTCTTCTACTATTATATTTCAATTTTCTTATTATTTTCTCATTGATTGTTAATTTTGCTATTGTGGTTAGAGGTTTTTTGCCTGTTTTGGTTTGTTTGTTCATGTTGTTTTGTTTTGTTCTACCAGCAACTGTATAACAGCTTGCAACCTATGGTTGAGAATGAGCCTCTCAGTAAGCAGACAGGAGGAGACATCCCACCAACAAAAGAGCCAACAACAGTCAACACTCAATTACAACAAGAGAGCCCATATAACTCACACAAGGGACATTCCTAGAGCATTCAGCTCAAGAGATCAAGGAGACTTTATCAATGAGTCCCACAAGATTGTTACCACATAAGGTCACACTATGAAGACTGTGAGTTAAAGATCTTTCTAATACATAGAAATACAAAGAGACAACTCCCAAACAAAATTTAAAAAGGAATCTCCAGAAAAAGATCTAAATAAAACTGAGACAATTTATCAGACGTAGAGTTCAAAGTGATGGTTATAAGGCTACTCAAGGAACTTAGAGAGAACTGCCAGGAACTTTACAGGAAAGTTAAGGAACTTAGTAGGAACTATATCGGCATGAAAAAAAAGACATAGAAATCATGAATAAGAACCAGTTGGAAATGAAGAATACCATATCTGAAATGAATAATACACTGGAAGGAATTAAAAGTAGATTAGATGAAGAAGAGGGTAAAATCAGCAAGTTAGAAAAGAAGTAGAAAAAAATCAGAGCGACAAAAAGGAAAGAAACTTAAAAAGAACAAGGATAGTTTAAGAGAACTTTGGAACAAAATAAAACATAACAATATCCACGACATAGGAGTGCCAGAAGGAAAAGAAAATCATCAAAAGATAGAAAACCTGTTTGAAGAAATAATGAAAGAAAACTTTCCTAACCTACAGAAGAAAAAAGTCACAAAAGCTCAGGAAGCACAGAGAGTCCCAATCAAGGTGAACATAAAGAGACCCACACAAAAACACATCATAATTAAAATGACAAAATTTAAATGCAAAGAGAGAATTTTAAAGGCAGCCAGAGAGAAAGAGTTACCTATAAGGGAGCTCCCAAAATGCTATCAGCTGATTCCTCAACAGAAACACTTTAGGACAGAAGAGATTGGCATGAAGTATTCAAAGCGATGAAAAGGAAAGAACTGCAACCAAAACTACTCTATCCAAAAAGGATATAACTGAAATATTAAATAGAAAGCAAAATATAGTTTCTCAGGCCAAAAAAAAAAAAAGAGAGAGAGGCTAACGAAGTTCATTACCAATAAACCATCATTGCAAGAGATGTTAAAAAGCACTGCTTTAAGAAGAAGAAATAGAGTGACAGGAACATAGGTATAAAGAAAAATATGGCAATGAATAGGTACCTATCAATAATAACTTTCAGTGTAAATGGACTAAATGCTCTAATAAAAAGACATAAAGTAGCTGAATGGATAAGAAAACATGACACATATATATTCTGTTTACAAGATACCCACATCAGAATAAAAGATTTACACAGGCTAAAAGTGAAGAGATGGAAAAAAATATTCCATGTACATGGACATGAAAAAAATTAAGCTGAGGTAGTAATACTTATATCTGAGAAATAGATTTCAAAACAAAGACCATAACAGAGACAAAGAAGGTCACTACATAATACTAAAGCAATCAATCCAACAAGAGGATATAACACTTGTACATAAATACATATGCACCCAGTAGAGGAGCAACTAAATATATAAAGAAAATCTTTGTAGACTTTAAGGAAGAGAACAACAGTTATATAGTCTCGTAAAGGGATTTTATGCCCCACTGTCACCAATGGACAGATCTTCCAGACAAAAAGTTAACAGTGAACAACAACCTTATATGACACAAAAGATTGATTGGGTTTAATTAACATTTATAGAACATTTCATCACAAAACAGAAGAATACACATCCTTTGCAAGTGCAGATGGATCATTCTCAAAGATAAACCACATGTTAGGAAAAAAAGTAAGTCAACAAATTCAAGAAAATTGAAATCATATCAAACATTTTCTCAGATCACAACGGCATGAAACTAGAAATCGACCTCAATTAAAACAACTCAGAAACATTCAAATGCATGGAGGCTAAATAGCATGTTATTAAATAATGAATAGGTTAGCAATGAAATCAAGGAATAAATAAAAAATGACCTTAAAACAAATGAAAATATGCACACAATAACCCAAAACCTATGGGACACAGTGAAAGTAGTCCTGAGAGGGAAGTTCATAACATTACAGGTCTACATCAAGAAACAAGAAAATTTCCAAATAATCTAACCTTACACCTAAAAACAAAACAAAACAACAACAAACAAAGCTCAAGGTGAGTAGAAGGAAGGAAATAATCAAGATCAGAGTAGAAATAAATGACATAGAGACTAAAAAATATTCAAAAGGTCAATGAATACAGGAGCTGGTTCTTTGAAAAGATAAACAAAATCGACAAACATTTAACCAGACTCATTAAGAAAAAAAGAGAAGATCAAATAAAAGCAGAAATGAAAGAGAAGAAATAACAATTGATATCATAGAAATACAAAGGAGTATAAGAAAATATTATGAACAACTATATGCCAAGAAATTGGACAACTCAAGCAAAATGGATTAATTTCTAGGTACAATCTTCCAAAACTGAATCAGGAAAAAGCAGAAAACCCAAATAGACCCATAACAACAATGAAATTGATGCAGCAATCAAAAAAGGTCCAGCAAACAGAAGTCCTGGACCAGAAGACTTCACAGATAAATTTTATTAATCATTCAAAGAACTACACCTATCCTTCTCAAACTGCTCCAAAAAAATTCAATAGGACAGGGTCATGGGTCAGGTCCCTAGTAGGGGGCATGCGAGAAGCAACCACACATTGATATTTCTCTGCCTCTCCTTCTCCCTCCCTTCCCCTCTCTCTAAAATACATATAAATAAAATCTTTTTAAAAATTCAAGAGGAGGGAAGACTCCCAAGCTCTTTTTATGAGACCAGCATTATCTTAATTCCAAAACCAGATAAAGACACAACAAAGAAAATATAGGCCAGTATTCTTGATGAACATAGATGATAAAATCCTCAACAAAATATTAGCAAATGGATCCAGCAATACATTAAAAAGATCAAGAGGGATTTATCCTAGGGATGCAAGGTTGATGCAATAGTCACAAATCTATAAATATGATACCTCACATAAAAAAAAGATAAAAATCACATGATCACATCAATAGATGCAGGAAAAAGAACTTGATAAAATGCAGTATCCATTTATCTTTTTTTTAAAAACTCAGCAAAGTGGCAGTAGAGCGACGATACCTCAATATAATAAAGGCCATATTTGAAAAAATTACAAGCAATGTGATATTCAATGGGCAAAAATTGCTTTTCCCTTAAGATAAGGAACAAAATAGAGATGTCCACTTTCACCACTTTTATTTAACATAATGGAAGTCATGGCCACTGTGATCAAACAAGAAGTAAAAGACATCCAAATTGGAATTGAGGGAGTAAAACTCATTTTTCACAGCTGACATGATATTGTATGTATAAAACCAATGGACTCCACCAAAAAACTCCTAGACCTAATAAATGATTTTGGCAAAATAGTGGGATACAAAGTCAATATTCAGAAATCAATGGCATTTTTATAGACCAATAATAAACTAACAGAAAGAGAAACTAAGAAAACAATCCCACTATTGCAATGGCAACAAAAAATAAAGTACCTGGGAACACATTTAACCAAGGAGGTAAAATACTTGTACTTGGAAAACTTAGGATGCTGAGGAAACAAATTGAGGAAGATAGAAATAAGTGGAAGGATATACTGTGTTTATGGAATGGAAGAATTAACATCATTAAAATGTCTGTACTACCAAAAGTAATCTATAGATTAAACACAATTCCTATCAAGGTACCAATGGCATATTTCACAGACCTAGAATAAATATTCCAAAAATTTATATGAAACCACAAAAGACCCCAAATAGCCTCAGCAATCTTGAGAAAGAAGAACAAAGCTGGGGGATCACACTAACTGAAGTCAAACTATATTACAAGGCCATTGTAATCAAAACAGCATGGTACTGGCATAAGAAAAGGCATAGATCAATGGAACAGAACAGAGAGCCCAGAAATCAATCCATACTTCTATTGTTAATATTTTACAAATAAGGCAAGAGTATACAATGGAGGAAAGACAGTCTCTGCAATAAATGGTATTGAGGAAAAAAATACATGGTGTTGGGAGAACTGGACCAGTACACACAAAAAAGTGAAACTAAACCACCAACTACACCATAACACCAGAATAAAGTCAAAATGGTTGAAAGACTTAAATATTTAAGTCATAGACCATAAAAATCCTACACGAAAATATAGGCAGTAAAATGTCAGGCATCGCAAGTAGCAAGATTTTTGCTGATATATCTCCCAGGGCAAGGGAAACAAAGGAAAAAATATAAAATGGGACTATATCACCCCAGGATGTTTATTGCTTTTATCGAGAGAGGAAGAGAGGGAGTAGCAGAGAGAGGGGGAGGGAGGGACAGAGAACGGAAGAGAGAGAGAGAAACATCTACATGAGAGAGAAACATCAATCAGTTGCCTCTGACCACCAGGCATCATACCCACAACCTAGACATGTGCTCTGACTAAGGATTGAACCCACAACCACTTGGTGTACAGTACAATGCTCCATCCAGCTGAGCCACCTGGCCAGAGCACCAGCCTCATCTTAATCAAGGAGCTTACAGTCTATGAAGTGACCTACATCTAGAAATTGGATAAGTGGCCATGATTGTCCACTGTGTTAACTTAGCTTGTGTTTTAGACTACCAGACCTAGAGTTTTTTCTTCTCATAAGGATCAAGCAATACCCTAATAGACTGCTTATCTATTTCATTTCTAGGTACACTATGTTAAGTTAATCACAATCAAAGATCTTTGTAGGCCCAGGCATTCTGATTACCCTTCACAGTAGACATATCCACTTTGTCTTTGGTGATTAAGTGTTGCCCCTGACTTTAACACTTCAAGATCTCATAATTTCCATTGCAATTGGGGAGACCAGGTCAATGGTGGTATCTTCTATCTAGAGAGCAACCACAGAACTCTCCTTTGAGTAAGCCTGTAGGGTCTCCCCTTGTTAACACATTTCTCAATGCTTTAATGAGGGACACATGTTCCGTGCCTTGTCCTGGAGCATAGTTGAGGGGCAGGGCTGAACAATTACATGATGAGAACAGTAAAGAAATCTTATGTACCATCTTTTGGACTGTGTTCACGATTGACTGATTTTTTTCTTAGTAATATGGACTGTGTAGATATTTTGAGATCATGGCAAAAGATCATGGCAAAAGAAAGATATTAGTGTATTTCATGAATCAAAGCCTCAGGATGGCAGAAACCAGAGAAGTCTCTGGGTTTTTTTCAGTTGTATTCATTTGTGCCTCTTCTTTTTAGGATTCTGCTATCATTATAACAAATTTCACATCTTTAGTCTTGGGTCTTTATGTTCAAATTTTAAAAAACAATGCTGGTTTCTTTTCCTTTTATTTTATCAATATTCTTGGAGCTTGTATTGATCAAAGCCAAACTCAATTACAAGGCATACTTTTAACTCATCTGGTTACCAAGTATTTTAAAGAGTAAAAACATTTTATATCAACTTACACAGGTGCATCTGACATGCTTTTCAACTGGAAAAAGTGCTTGGGGAATTGCACTGTGGTATATAAAAACTTGAACTGGTTGTATTTGCAAGGAAAAATATGTGACTTATCTAAGTATAGTAAATATTGGGTTGGATAAAAAGTTCATTTAGTTTTTTCTATATGATGACTCTAGTAGTGCTTAGTTGTCTTTAACTACATTAGAAACAATTTTTTTAAGAGTGTATTGTGACAGCTGTCATATCAGCATGCCTTTAAAAAAAACATCAAAATTGGTGAATTTTTGTGCAGCTGCTTTAATATTGAAGATGAAAGAAGATACACAACATTTTCAGTATATTATGCTTTGATTTCAAGAAAGGAAAAAAATACAACTGAAACCCACACTGCACAAAAGATTTGTACCCTTTAGTGCAGTGTGTGTGAAGAAAAAAAAAAAAGATTTGTGCAGTGTGTGGAGAAAGCGTTGTGACTGATCAACATGTCAAAAGTGGTTTGCAAAGCTTCTTGGTACTATTGACATTTTGGCCAAATAATACTTCACTGTGGGGCTACATTACACATTGGAAGGTGTTTAGCAGCATCCCTAGCCTCTACCCACCAGAAGTCAATAGTAGGAGATATCTGACATACTTAAAATATCCAAATCTATAAAGTTATTTGTGAAAATGAAAAATATGTCTTTCAATTTATGGAAAAAAATAAACGGACTTTTTGGGCAACCTAATACTTCAGAGTTTAGTTTCAAGAGTAGTAATACCTCATGTAAAGAGTAACAGTTACTATCCCTATAGCAAATTTTCTAAGCATGAAAAGAAATCAAATTTTTCTAATGCTCATTTGCTTAGTAATAATATCTTTGCCCTCTTATTTACAGTGCAAAAGAAAAAAGAAGTGTACAAAACATACTTAAACTACCTTCTCTTCACTCTTATCCTTTTCCTTACCACGGGGAGAAAAAGTACTGTGCTCCGTAATTCAATATCATTGTTATATTACTCAAGCACTCAAGGGTCACAAAATCACACCATGACCAGTCAGTGCTCCTTGATTGACAAACCTCTACTCTTGGGCATGGGTGTCCCTGAAGCCTCCCAGATCCTGTGTCAGTAATGCTTCTAACAACACATGAACCAGCCTTTACAAGAGAATTTAAAATGTTTTCATATAGTGAAATGAAATAGATTTGTTCTCTGTAAACTCTGTCTTCATTTTTGCCTACAGAATGTTGACTACTTGAGGTGACTTTCATTTCCAAAATTGACAGTAGAAATGTGTGACTAGAAGAACACAGTCAAAACATTACATTCTGACCTATGAGTGGTAAAGATTTGATATTCCTGTTCTCTTCCACCTGTGTTTTGTTTTTTATCCCTGCTGTAATCCCTGATTAATACTTATTTTCTCAGGGTTGTGGTTCTATGTTTTTTGGCTACCACTTCCTGCCAAAGCTGTATCTCCAATAGGATCCCAGCAACTTACATGCACCCTTCTTTTTTCATAGACATTGATTTTTTTCTTTTTCCTGTCCACTAAGCTAATTCCATTTTTTGACATTTTCACTTTTCTATTCAATAATTCTAATATTTCCATATCTAAGGAAACATAATTCAATGATATTCAACACATAATCAATAATAAAACTCCTAAATTGATTCCAGAGTGTTGTCAGAGTTAAGATTAATGCACTGCACTTGCCTGCAGTTTCTTCCTTAGACTTTAGAGCAGCTTCCCCTTCTCCTTCTGTTATTTCTTATTGAATTTTTGATATATCCAGGACAAATGTCCAGCAAAGCACTTCATGCATTCTTGTCACTGATTCCTTGTTGAGTTGTGTTACAGAAACAAGCCCTCTCCCCTGGGGTCTTTTTTCACTATGGTTCTTTGCCCACTGCCATGTTAGGAACTGTGGCTCTCAATGCCAGAGTTTGGTAGAAAGGAAAGGAACTATTCATTCAAAAGTTATACAGGCTTAGAGTAATGGTGGAATGTCACCATTAAACCCCAAGGTCCCTTTAAAATACCCACAAACACATACACAGTCCTGCCTCCCCTTGCCAAACCAGGCCAGTCAAGTGTACTGTGTCTCTGGAAAAGAAATAGAAGTCCATAGCTCGGCTCAACTCCCATTCTTAATCCAAAACCGCATCCTCATGGTGAGCCGGGGAATCCTTCCGTGTCCTTTCAAACGGTTAAGAGAGAGTTCCACATGGTTGCTACATCTTGCTTTCCTGCATTCTAAGCTGCGTGGTAGAGAGCCCCCTCTCTACTCCCAAGACTGTGTGATTAAGTCCCAGCCTGGCTGCTGCATCTGGGTTTAAATCTCAGTGTGGCTTTTACTCCATAACCCCATTTCTAACTCCTCATACAGTCAACTACACCTGCTACCATTCCCCTATATTCTGCCTTTCTTGACTGCCATAATTAGCCCAGGCAGTCGTGGCCTCAAGGCATAGAGTGAACCATATCCAAGCTCTCATGCAGACACTATAAATGGTGGGGGGAGGAGGGGTAGTGCTGCCTCCCAGCTACATCATGAGTCAAAGTCATGCCCATCTCCCTGGCTCCGTGCAGCCCCTGAAGCTAGCCTGCTGTTATTGATATGCAAAATAACTCTCAATCCCTGTGCTGCTGCTTTTCCTAGTCCCTGAGCTCTACTTATAAGAGGGTCCTGGGGCCTCTTAGCCTATTAAGTAAGCCTACACTCCATTAACTTACACTCTGTTACAATTATATTTCTGTTTTTTAAATATTTTAAATTATATTTTATTGATTATTCTATTACAGTTGTCTCAATATCTCCCCCTTCACTCCCATCCACCTAGCACCCCCTCACTCTTACACTATTGTCCATGTCCATGGGTCACGTGAATAAGCTCTTTGGCTATTCCAGTTCCTATATTGTACTTTACAGCCCCATGGCTATTATGTAACTAGATATTTGTATTTTGTAATCCCCTCATCTTTAAACCCATTCCTCCACACACGCTTCCCATCTGGCAACCATCAAAATGCTCTCCATATCCATGGTTCTGTCTCAGCTCTTATTTGCTTGGTTTGTTTAGTTTGTTTTTTAGATTCAGCTGTTGATAGACATGTATTTATTGCCATTTTATTGTTCATAGTTTTGATCTTCTTTTTATTAAATAAGTCTCTTTATCATTTCATGTAACAATGATTTGGTGATGATGAACTCCTTCAGTTTTTCTTTTCTGGGAAGCTCTTTATCTGCCCTATGATTCCAAATGATATTTTTGCTAGGTAAAGCAATCTTGACAGTAGGTCCCTGCTTTTCATGACTTTGAATATTTCTCACCAATCCCTTCTAACCTAAAAGGTTTCTTTTGAGAAATCAGTTGAAAGTCTTATGGGAACTCCCCTTTAGGTAACTAACTGCTTTTCTCTTGCTGCTTTTAAGATTCTCTCTTTATTTTTAATCTTTGGCATTATAATTATGATGTATCTTGAAGTGGGGTTCTTTGCATCCATCTTGTTTGGGACTCCCTGGTTCCTGAACTAGCATGTTTTTTTCCTACACCAAATTACAGAAGTTTTCTTTCATTATATTTTCAAATAGAGTTCCAGTTTTTTGCTCTTTCTCTTCTTCTGCCAACCCTATGAAACAAATCTTGGAATACTTGAAGTTGTCCCAGAGGCTGCTTACATTATCTTCAGGGTTTCTGGGGGGAGAGAGGTGATTCTTTTTTCTTCTTTTTGTTCTGGTTGGTTGTTTTTTGCTTCCTTATGTTCCTTATTTGATTATCAACTTTGTCCATTCTACTGCTGTCTCCCTGTAAATTGTTCTTTATTTCAATTAGTGTTTACTTCATTTATGACTGGATATTTTTATGCTGTTGGGGTCCTTACTAAATTCCTTGAGCATCATTATAACCAGTGTTTTGAACTCTGCATCTGCTAAATTACTTATCTCCATTTTGTTTAATTCTTTTTCTGGAGTTTTGGTCTGTTTTTTCATTTGGGCCATGTTTATTTATCTCCTCATTTTTACGGCCTCCCTATGCTTGTTTCTATTTACTAGGTAGAGCTGCTATGACTCCCAGTCTTGGTAGCGTGGCCTAATGCAGTAGGTGTCCTGTAGGGTCTAGTAGCATATAGCATCCCCTATCATCCAAGCTGGGTACTTGAGGTGTGATCTTTGTATGGGCTGAGTACACCTGTTATAGTTGAGCCTTGATTGCTGCTTTTAGGTCAATGGTAGAGATTTACCCAGACCAGTCAGCTGCGAGGACTAGATGCAACCACTAACCACAAACCTCTGCCCTCCATAGAGGATCAGCTATTCAGGGACAGGGTGGTGATGCTTTAACATGGTCTGTAGCATCCACTGAGTGTGCAGGCTCTGGGGTTTCACAGGTGATGTAGGTCAAGGTCTGCCCCTACCTGTGGTTTTTTTCCCATGGCCACCCTGCCTGAGCTATAAAGCAATCTGAGATGGCTGCTACTTGTCCTGGGCTTGGTGATTCCCAGGTGAAGCCAAGTTTTGCATCTAATCTGGCTGCTGCTAGTGCCAAGCCTGGGGCCATTTAGCAATACCTATGGGGGCTGGGGACTCACTAAAGCTGCCTGTTGCTTTTTTGGGAGGTTTTAGGAAGTTGTGAAGCATAAACCAAGACCATCCATTCATATGGAAAAGCCCCTGTTATCAACTTTGGTGGGCCTATAAGTTGGATGGGCCAGAGTCTCAGGGGATCTCCAGGGCAGGGCAAAGAGTGTTAGCCAGGTTGATGGAGTCTCAGGTATGGCACCCATCTGCTTGGCTCTGTAGCTCTGTGGGGTAAGGGTTTGGAAAAGGGACAGTGGCCTCTTTTTACCTTTTTATGTGGGAGAAAACTGTCCCCCAGCTCTCACTTTGATACCAGGCACTTCACTTCCTCCCTATATGACACTGATGCCTTTCAAGCTTATACCTCAGTCCTAGAGCTAAGAGGGAGTGATTCTGAACAAGTCCATGTGTGGGTTCTTAAGAGGAACTGTGTGGGACTCCAGAGGTTTCTTCCACCAACTCAATGCCCACTGGTTTTGCAGGCAGAAGTTATGGGGACTTATCCTCCTGGCACTGGAACACTGGGCTGGGGGTCCTGTGTGGGGTTAGGATTCTTCACTCCTGAGATAATCCCTCCTGATATTTTATCCACCATACATGAATGTGGGACCAGCCTGTTCTTTGTGCCTGTCCCTTCTACCAGTCTGGCTGGATGTGACTTCTTTAATTTTTTAGAGGTCTGACTTCCATTCAACTTAATTTCTGACAGTTCTATGTGATGATTGTTCTATAGCTTAATTGTAGTTTTGATGTGGTTGTGTGAGAAGGTGAGCCATGTTTACCTATGCCACCACCTTGACAGGAATTCTGCTAATTCCATTTTAACTCAATGAACATTCAAAATCTATACTCCTTTATTTTAATCAATTGAGCTTTATAACTAAATTTGCATATTAGCTTCTGAACAAACCAGGCCTGCATGTTTGATCTAGATTGGTTAACTACACTGCTAATCATAGAGCTAGTTGGATAAATGGCCTTAACATCCAGGTGCCTGTGAAAATTTAAGTGAGCTAGATATCAGTTTGTAGAATTATGAACCCATCCCAACTATTTTGGGGAATAGGTAGCTTTAAGTACACAGGAATAGATTAGAATTAATCATAACCCTATTTATGATGTATTTTCCTCAATTTTCCTTGTGTCCTCTTCCAGTAGATATAATGATGTTGATATAATGTATAGATGTAGATATTGATAAGCACTCATGAACTCATTATCTAAAGCAAAAACTATGACCGTGACGATAGCCTACATCTAACCATATGGTTGCCTCTCACAAGCTATCCGATTCCTCTGTCTTTCTTACTCAAGATAACCATGATGCTGAATTCCATATTAACCATTTCCCTGCCTTCCTTTTTTGGGTAGTTTAATTACATCTACTTATATTCATAAAAATAAAATTTTTATCTTATTCATTTTTAGCTTTATTTAAGAGTATCATGCTATATGTAACCTTTTAGGATTTCTTCTCTTGATATTTTTTATTGCTAAGAATCATCCATATTTTTTGTTGCTATAGTTCATTCACTTTGCTGAATAATATTCTATTGTGCGGATTTACTACAATTTATGTATTGTCTCTTCTATAGCTAAAATTTTTGGTTCTTTGCAGAGTTCTGTTCTTGTGAACAAAAATATTGTTAACTTCCTGGTATAGTCACTTTCTGTACATGTGAAAACATTTTTGTTGGGTCTACACCTAGGAGTAGAATTGTTGGGTCATTAGGTGTGTGTATTAGTTTCATAGGACAGCTATAACAAATTATCACACACAGAGTGGCTTAAAGCAACACAAATTTATTCCATAATAATTCTGGAGGATAGAAATCCAAAATTAAGGTGTCATTAGGGTTTGTTCCCACTGTAGGTTTGAGAAAAAAAATGTATTCCATACCTCTTTCTTAGCTTCTGATGATTGCCAGCCACTCTTGGCATTTCTTGTTTCATAGACTCATCAACCCTGTCTCTGCCTCCACCTCCACATGACCTTCTCCCCTATGTATTTCTATCCCTGTCTTGCCTCTTCTCATAAAAATAGCAATCATTGGATGTAAGGCTCTACTCCAGTACGATGAACTTAACTAATTACATCTGCAAAGTTCAAATAAGATTCCAGGAGTTAGAATTTTAACATATCATTTTGGGTGACATAATTCAACCATAATAATATATAATATTGTGCCATAACAATATATGGCACAGAGAAAATGCCAAATTATTTGCCAAAACAGGTACAAAAATTTATACTCCACCAGCATTGAATAAGACTTGGTATTACTGTGGGGTGGGGTTTGTCTTTGGGAGCTGGGGTTGGACAGGGCAGAGGAAAGCAATGGAGTTAGAATGGAGGAAGCAATGGAAGGGAAAATGGGGACAACTATAACCAAACAACAATAAAAAAAAAATACAGCATCAAAAAAGACTTGGTATTATTAGACTATTTAAATTTTTATCAACTGAATGAATGCAAACTTGTATGTCATTACAGTCTGGATTTAAAGTTCCCAGTTAATAATTACATTTGGCAGCTCTTCATATGTTTATTGGACATGCGTTTCCTCTTCTATGAAAACATTATTCTTTTTTATATTGAGCTCCTTATGCTTTTTTTCTGTTACTGATCTGTGTGAGTTCTTAATAGATTGATACCATTCCTTTGTCAGTTTTATGTATTTTGAATATCTTCTGTATAGGATTTTTACATTCTCTAAGGCAACCTTGGTAAACAAAAGCTCTTAATTTTATATAGTAATATGTATCAATCTTCTTTATTTTATAGTCAAAAATTTTTTTGTCTTCCTTAAAATATCTTTTCCTAACCCAAGTTCTGAACTGTATCTACCTCTACTTTGTACAGCAAATTTTAAATATATTTAGGGAGGGGGTAGTATCTGCTCAACCTACCAATAATCAAGAGAGGAATGTTGAAATCTTCCATTAAGAAGGTGAATTTATCCATTTCTGAATGTCATTTCATGATTTTTCTTCATAAATTTTGAATTACTTTGTGTGCTAAATGCATATGTGCTATGTACTTCTCACTTTTGGTCTTTAAATCCATTTTATTTGATGTAATAATTACTATAGATAAACCAGCTTTATTTTAACTGATTTCTCAGGTTCTACTCATTACAACCTTTGTACTTCCTTACACTTTAAGCTTTTCTCTTGTCAATAGCACATTTTTTAAAAAATCCAGTTATTCAATCTTTGCTTTTAATTGATGGTTTGGTTTGTGTATATTTATCGTAGATTTGGACCTCTTTTTGTGATTCATACCTCTTTCTGTGATCTTGATTTCAACCAACCCATTTTTCTATATTTATTGTTAATATTTTATTCTAATTAATAGCTGTAATTTCCCCCAAATAAGAAGAAAGATTTATTATATACTCATATGTTAATCCCTATGTCTACCCCCTAAACTCATACCATGTAATTACCTCCACTTTCACACCAACTTATTGTGGCTATGTGTCCTTATTTCTATAGTCATAGCTATTCTTTCAAGTCAAACAAATTTTACCAATGTACTTAATCCTCTTTACTGCACATATCTCTTATGACATCTACTAGATTTGCTCTCCCCTTATTTAAGCCCTTTGTCCAAAAGAGTTTCAGTGTAGTCTTTATGTGGTAAGTTTTCTAAGGACTTCTACACATGAAAATAATTTTCATTATGCCCTTGTTTTGGAATGGCAGACTGGACAGAGGGTAGAGGCTAATTCTAATTTTTTTCTTTTAATACTTTGAAAATCATTTTACTATTTTCTGGAGTCAACTGTTGCTCTCTAAAATCTGGTATCAATGTGACTTCTGGCCTGTTTTTTTGTTCTTTTCCTTCTCTTTATAGTTTTAGAATTTTTCCTGATTCTTTGAAATTCTTAATTTTACCATAAAATGTCCCAGTGTGGATTTTTTTACTTATATCTCTTCTATATCCTTTTCAATATTTTATCATTTTCTGCTATAATTACAGAAAATCATTTCTTTAAACAACCCTTTCTATTTTTTATTTGTTCTCTTGTTGGACATATGATTCATTTTTTCCCTGGAAGTATAGATTCCTCTGCCTAATAATGCATATATAGAAAGTCCTAATTAGCTCATTCCCAGTCAGCCCCAATTAGCCCAGAGAGTGGGGATGGATTAGCCACAGGTGAGGAAAGAAGCCAGGACACAGAAAAACCACAGTCACTCATTTCCCACCTCACAAAACAATGAAGTCAGTGCTTCATTCCTTGTCTTCCAGGGATGTCCAGCATTAAGAGGATAGCCTCTGGGACTATAATTTATCAGCTTTGGGGCTGAGGGAAGATGGGTAAGCAGTTACCCAAGGCTAATTAGCCCTTACCTTGAGCACAACTATTAAATCTAAAGCTGTAATCCTGATTTGATGTCTTGTTTAGTATCAAAGGCAGGAAAATCCCTGACAGGTTCTCCATCATTGGGCACTATTTGTGCTAACATTCTCCTTCAGTGGTACCATAAAAACTCCTTTGTTCAGAAATCTCTTCTTCAAGAATTTCCCAAATCCATATTCCACACTTTGCATTTCTTCCTGTGTGATCCTTTTGCCTTCTTTACTTATTCAGACATTTATTAAGGCCCACTGTGGGTCAGGCACTGTGTTAGGTCTTGATTCTACAGGTGTAAGGAACAAATGTGCTTAAAGAATTTTAAAAGGTAGAGGACTTCTGGCCAAGATAGAGGCGTAGATAGATACACTCTGCCTCCTTGCACAACCAAAAGGACAGCAACAAATTAAAAAACAAAAAATAACCAGAACTGCCAGAAAATCAAACTGTATGGAAATCCAACAACCATGGAGTTAAAGAAGAAACATTCATCCAGACCAGTAGGAGGGATGGACACAGGAAGGTGGAGTGGAGAGGATGCAATGGCAAGGCAGCAGCTGGCAGACAAGGCAGGGGCAGGTGGACCAGATGGCACCACATTTGCATGTGGATAAACTGGGAGAAACAACTGGAGAGTGAGAGAGACTGTGCAACCCAGGGTTCCAGCACAGGAAAAGAAAGCCTCATAACCTCTATTGGTAAAAGCCTGTAGGGTCTGTGATGGTGGGAGAAACTACCGGTCTCATAGGAGAGTTTGCTGGAGAGACCCACAGGGTCCTAGAATGTACACAACAAACCCACCACTCAGGAATCAGCACCAGAAGGGCCCAATTTGCTTGTGGGTAGCAGGGGAAGCAACTGAGAGCCAGCCAAGAGTAGAGCAAGCAGCATCGTTTCCTCTCAGGCCCCTCTCACATAGACAGCCCCACAACGCAGTGACATGGTTTACCCTGCCCTGGTGAATACCTAAAGTTCCACCCTCCATAATGTAATAAGCACACCAAGACAAAAAAATATGGCCCAAATGAAAGAACAGATCAAAGCTCCAAAAACAGAACTAAGCGACGAAGAGATAGCCAACCTAACTGATGCAGACTTCGAAACACTTAATCTGGATGCTCACAGAAATAGTGAAGTACAGTTGCACAATGGAGGAAAAACCAAAGGCTATGCAAGGTGAAATAAAGAAAAATATACAAGGAACCAACAGTGAAGAGAAGGAAACCAGGACTCAAGTCAACGACTTGGAGCACAAAGAAGAAATAAACAGTCAACTGGAACAGAATGAAGAAACAAGAATTCAAAAAAATGAGGAGAGGCTAAGGAACCTCCAGGACAACTTTAAATGCTCCAACATCCAAATCATAGGGGTTCCAGAAGGAGAAGAGGAAGAGCAAAAAATGGAAAACTTATTTGAAAAAATAATGGAGAACTTACTCTATCCAGCAAAGCTATCATTTAGACTGGAAGGGCAGATAAAGTGTTTCACAGATAACGTAGTTAAACGAGTTCATCATCACCAAGCCCTTATTAAATGAAATGTTAAAGGGACTAATCTAACAAAAAGAAGATCAAAAATATGAACAGTAAAATGACAACAAACTCACAACTATCAACAACTGAACATAAAGAAACAAAAACAAAAAACTAAGCAAACAGCTACAATAGGAAGAGAATCACAGAAATGGAGATACATAGAGGGTTATCAGTGGGGGAGGGGAGAGGGGAGAAGGTGGGGAAAGGCACAGGGAATAAGAAGCATAATTGGTAGGTACAAAATAGACAGGGGGGAGGTTAAGAATACTATAGGAAATGGAGAAGTCAAAGAAGTTATATGTACAGCCCATGGACATGAACTAAGGGTGGGGTATGCTGGTAGGGGGGGTGCATGGTGGAGGGAAATAAAGGGAAGAAAAAAAGAGACAACTGTCATAGCATAATCAATCAAATATATTTTTTTAAAGAATTTTAAAATGTAGAGCAGAAATGTGGCCAAGGTTGGGACACTAAAGACATATTTGGCCTCATTTCCCTGGCTGCCAAACAAAGAGAGAGTGCTGTCTTCCTCTGGTATGGATCTCAGAAATGCTGATGGATAGAAGCTCTAAGACAGTGATTCTAATCTTGGCTACTGTTAGAACCACCTAAGGAGCTTTTTAAAATCCTAGTGTCCTGATACACACTGTGTCAATTAAATCATAATCTGTGTGAGTGAAATGCAGGCATCAATATTGTTTTTAAATTCTTCAAGTAAATCCAACGTATACCAAGTTTGAGAACCACTGCTTGAATAGACAGGCAAGCACCATGCTCATTATCGGGAGTTCTGGGTAGTATTTCAGACTTCTAGACTCCAAAACTGAGGTAATAAATTTCTGTTGTTTAAGCCACCCCCTTTTTTTTGTTTTTCCACCTATCCCCATTGCACTGTCAGGGCTCCAAGCCTTCCTACCTTAACATAGTCTCAGCGCTAGCCCTGACTGGTGTGACTCAGTGGATTGGGCATCATCCACAAATCAAAATGTTGCTGGTTCAATTCCCCAATCAGGGCACATGCTTGGGTTGCAGACCAGGCCCCTAGTTGTAGGTGTGCAAGAGTCAACCTATCAATGTTTCTCTTGCTCATTGGTATTTCTCTCCATCTCATTCTCCTTTCCCCTCTCTCTAAAAAAGTAAATAAATGAAATCTTTAAGAAAAAACAGCCTCAACCTCTCCCTCATGGTAGAACCTGGTATTAGGGAATAAGAGAAATAACAACTACAAATGGGTGTCTGGGGAATTCATCCATGGCTGTACAGAAGAAACCATGTCATTCATGAGCCCCACTGGTATTCTGATTACAGTTCTAGAGAAACAGAGTTATAAATGGTAGCTCCATGATGTAATGAATATTGCTATTCTACCATTAGGTGGGTGCTTATGGGCTAGCCAGGAACCTAGTTACTCTTTAGAATATTGCTTACATGAAAACGATGTATTTATAAGTTCCCATCAAGAAAAGAATAGACAAGGCTTTCAGACGCAAGCTTTTCTAATTTCAGGACAACCAGAGTGATGGAAATCTATATGTATTTATTATTTATTAGCAAAAATTTCAAAATATACATTATATACAATAAGAAAGACTGTTTTGTAAGGAAATCAAGGAAAAATGAAAAATAACATCAGTTAGGGGGAACAAGATTAAACCATAGATAACTTCTAGTTTTAAAATGAAGGTTTAAAACAATCCACAGATTTGGCCCTGAGCTACCTAGTAACCGATGCAAAGAAAGAAATTCACTAGTTACATGATTCCTGAGATTTCCTTTTGATCTGATTTCTCAGAAAAAAGCTCAATTATTCCTAGTACTTCAGGCTGAGAAAAAAATTTCCCACGGATTTTCAACAGAGGACTCCATGTAATGGGACCCTCTAACATAACACTTAGTAGGAACTATCCAAGTGCTTTCTCCACACTCTTGCCTTCACATCTCAGAATATACTCTATGAGGCTTTTCTCAGATGATTACATTGATTCTCAGAGAAGTTCAATAACTTTAAACCATCTAGTTTTTGGTACTTTGTTATGCAGCCATAGCAAACTAATAGAAATCTTCATGTAGCCATGTTTCAACTGTGTGCAAATAACTTCCCTTAGAGTGCTTCTGTAACTGTATCAGAAACCCAGAAGATAAACCCTCTCTCATGGGGTTGCTGAGAAATTTAAATGAGAAAACATAAGTGAAAGTGTCCAGCACAAACGTTGGAACACAATAGGTACTCGGCAAACATTAGTTGAATCTCAGTCTTTCCCGCTTCAACAAACCGAGCAGCTTTTTCAGCTTGCTCACTGTGGTTAGTATGGCATTCTGGGGGTGCAGGATAGTACTGACAGAATTTGTTCCGGACCTCCAGAAAACAGAGTCAAAATCATTTCCCACTCTTTGTAGCCCCTTCCCACCCTGTGTATTAGCCTAGGGTGCCCTGAAAACTTTTTATTCAGCCTTGCCTTAGAAGCAACCTTTTTCCTTCAGACCAACCTCTTAGGGGAACACCGTTTCCATAACCTGCCCTGGACTCCATCACACCAGATGAAGGAACACAGAATGCGGTTTTGAGGCCATGTGGAGGGCTCAACTCTAGCTGCCTTCCTTCTGATTTCCCCCTCTCCATTCACCCTCCATCCCCTTCCTGAGGTTGACCTGTAGTAATTCTGGGGAGAGAAACCTTCTGTTCCCCCCACCCCACAACACACACACAACTACCAGTGCTTTGTTAAGCTTGCCTGGTCTCCCCTTGTGCTATATTACTGTGCCCCATTGGTAGAAACACAGATTGGGGGAGCCAGTATAGAAGGCAAAAAACTACAAATAGAGCTACCATATGACCCAGCAATTCCACTTCTGGCTATTTATCCAAAGAAATCCAAAACACTAATTTGAAAAGATATAGACATCCCTTTGTTCATTGCAGCATTATTTATAATAACCAAGGTATGGAATGGATAAAGAAGATATATACAATGGAATAAAATTTAACCTGCCAAAGAAAATGAGTAAAATTTAACCATTTGGGACAACATGGATAGAACTAGAGGGTATTATGCTAAATAAAATAAGTCAGGCAGAGAAAGACAAATACTATGATTGTAACTTATAAGTGAGGATGAAAAAGGGACATATAAGAAACCTGATAAACTCATGGGAGGCTGCATAGCAGTCTTACTAATTCAGAGACCTAAGGAAAGCACAAAGGATGGTCTAAAATTAAAACTTATTAACTAAAGCAGGTCATATTTTCCAGTTATTGTCTTAGGCTAGACAAAGTCAATCTTTACCTTAATTAAACCTGTCTGTTGCCTTTTGCATCTATGATAACATACCATTGGAATGTCAGGTAATCAACCTCTCCTTTTCCCAGACTCCTAGGACACAACCACCACACCAAAGCAGGGACCACAAATCCCCTCATTGTTATTGTTATCATGTTAATTATTGACTGTTAACTATCCTGTACCAACCAAGTAAAAGAAGTATGTGTCTAGCATTTTACCATTTTATCCAGTCCCAGAGTTTTCCCCACATTGCTTTATTCTGCCTCCCTAATCTATCATCAGTGCATTTTTTGTAACCCTCTTATGCCTCCTTTTTTTATTTTAATGTATAAAGTAAGGTGCAAAACTGTCATTTTCCAGAGCATTTTCTCAGTCCATTGAAGTTTTGCTTCCCAGAAATTATCATCAGTTTGGTTCAAATAAACTCACAATAATTCTCTATAGGTTTGAATGTTTCTTATGTTGACATTTACTTGGTGTAATGTGTCAAGATTCCAAAGAAGCCTACTCAGGGTGACCTTGCAGACCCAGACTCATGTTAGGTACCAGCAGGGGTCCATTGTGCTTTACTGGCTCCTCATGTGCAAAGGGTGAACTAGAGAGAGTTTCAGTTGGAATTCCAGACCTCTCTGTTTTAAGGTATGAGGTTCCGACTTTATTGGAACTGTATTTTTATATCCTTGAGGTGGAGCCAAGGTTAACTGTTGACAGAACCCAGGCTAAGGTGGGAGTGGAGAAAAAAATAGGTGGCTGGTTTTAATTTCAGCTTTTCAACTGGAACTATTTAGCAGCAATATTGAACAAAGTCTTTGGCTGAAATGAGAGCTTGAAACTGTTCAGCTCTGAAGATAAGTAGCACTTCCTCCCTCCAGCTCAAATCTCAGGGGTTCTTGGGCAACTAAGAATAGTTGTGGAGGTGTCAGGGGCCAAAGCCCACAATGTACAGGAGCCCATTGGGGAATAGGGAATTCCAACTCAACTGTAATTAAACAATTGACTCATCAAGGGTCAAACAATTAAACTATAAAGGTTAGTCACCCATAACTCCAAGTGTTCAAGGCTGTATTAGACAGCCAGGGAGAGAAACTGAGTGATGTGACTTGAGGGGTAAGAGCTTCATGGGGTTCAACCCATAAGCAGTATACTTAGACCCACAACACTAATCCCTAGAAAATTTTGTTTAAACTGCAGACATCCAAAGAAGGACTAAAATTAAAATGGGAAATTGTGCCTCCAAGGTCGAAAACTCCCAGACCACAGCCCTCATTAATCCTCCTGGTAGGAAGCCTATACTTGCAATTGCTTTACAAAAATGGGGAGACTTAACTATACATGATATCAGCTTAAAGTGACCAAAATGCATTTTTCTTTGAGCACCTAAATTAATTTTTTACATGAAAAATTAGAAAAATGCCAGCTCTAAAATTAAACTGAATGAATGAGAAACATTCTAGATTTGGAAATTAGAAGCTTCTAGAAGAAGCACATATAAATTCTTTTTAAAAAAGGAGTTTAATAAAAAATTTTAGAGAGTGTCTCTGAACTAAAGAAGGATTCTGAAGATAAAGTCTGTCTTTGAAATGCAAATACCTGGTCTGCAAGAACTCTTATCTGGACCATATGTTTTGTTTTTTTTTCTTTTGTTTATATTTTATTGATTAAGCTATTAGAGTCCTGATTTTTCCCCCTTTGTCCCCCTCCTCCCAGCACCCTCTATTCCCTCAGGCAATCCCTCCACCATTATACATGTCCATGGGTCATGCATATAAGTTCTTTGGCTACTCCATTTCCTATACTGTGCTTTACATCCCCATGGCTAGTCTGTAACAACGAATCTGTACTTCTTAAACCCCTCACCTCTTCACCCATTTTCCCCCTCCCCTTCCCATCTGGCAACCCTCCAGTAGCTAACTTCTTTTCTCTTACTTTTAAGAGTCTCTCTTTATCTTTAACCTTTGGCCTTTTAATAGTAATGTGTCTTAGAGTGGGCCTCTTGCATCCAACATAATTGGGACTCTGCAATTCCTGGACTTGCATGTCTATTTCCTTCTCCAAATTAGGGAAGTTTTCTTTCACTATTTTTTTTTTCAGATAGATTTTAAATTTCTTACTCTTTCTCTTCTCCTTCTGGCACCCCTATGAGGTAAATGTTGGACCACTTGAAGTTGTTCCAGAGACTGCTTATACTATCTTCAGTTTTTGGATTCTTTTCTCTTCTTGTTCTGATTGCTTGTTTTTTGCTTCCTTATGTTCCAAATCATTGATTTGATTCTTGTCTTCATTCATTCAACTGTTTTTTCCCTTCAAATTTTTCTTTATTTCAACTAGTGTGCCATTCATTTCTCACTGGGTCTTTTTTATGCTGCTGAGGTCCTCATTAAGTTTCCTGAACATACTTATGAACAGTGTTTTGAACTCTGCATCTGATAGATTGCTTATCTCCATTTTGTTTAACTGTTTTTCTGGAGTTTCAATCTGTTCTTTTATTTGGGCCATGTTTCTTTCTTTCCTCATTTTGGCAGCCTCCCTGTGTTTGTTTCTGTGTATTAGGTTGAGCTGCTTTGACTCCATGTCTTAGTATTGTGGCCTAATGTAGTAAGTGTCCTGTAGGGTCCAGTGGCACAGTCTCCCCTATCACTGAAGCTGGGTACTCAAGATGCACCCTTTGTGTGGGCTGAATACACCCTCCTCTTGTAGTTGAGCCTTGGTAGCTTTTGGCAGATCAATGGGAAGGATCTACCCAGGCCAGGCATCTGCAAGGACTGGCTCTGCCTACTGGCCCCCAACCTCTGCCCTCTGTGGAGGATCAACCGTGCAGGGGAAGGGTTGGTGGTGCTCTGATGTCCATTTCCCATCTGCGGGTGTTCGGCAGAGAGTGAAACACGCAGGAGGCTTTGCAGCACTGCAAGCCAGGGGAGAGAAGGAGAATGTCCCCTCCAAGGAGGACACTCCCATTCTCAGGTTTCTAGGGTTTTTATTGAGGCTGGTTATTAAGGGTGCATAGAATTGCTAACAATTGCATCTGTTCCTGGGGTACAGGAGGAGAGGGGTGAGAGAATGGTCAGGTAATGTTTACCAGGACAGCCAAGAGGGAGGGAATGCTGGTTCCCCTTCAATGGTCGTGTTCATGCCAAGTTCCACGTTGGGAACTCTGCTTTTGGTGTCACAGGTGCACATACCAAGGGGCCCGAACTCCCACAGTCTGATATGGTCTGTAGCTGAACATTGGGTGCACTGGCCCCAGGGTTTCCCAGGTGGTTCAAGCCAAGGTCATTTCCTACCTGTGTTTTGCCTGGGGCCACCCTACATGAGCTATAAAGCAATCTAAGATGGCTACTACTTGTGCTGGGCTTAGAAATTCCCAGGTGAAACCAAACTGTGACTCTAATCTGGCTGCCACTAGAACTCATTGAAGCCAGCTGTTGCTTGTTTGATAGGATTTAGGAGCCAATCAAGCCATTCTTATGGAGAAGTAGCTTGAGTGGGTCCATAACTTGGGTGGAGTAGAGCCTCTGTGGATCTCCAAGGTGGGTCACACTGTGTTAGCCTGGTTGATGGAGTCTCAGATATGGCACCAGTCTACCAGGTCTGTGGAGGGAGGACTCAGCCAAGGGACAATGGCCTCTGCTTGAACCAATGCCAGACACTTTAGTCTCTCCCTGTACACCACTGTTTCCTTCAAGCTGCCACCCCAGTGCTGGAGCTCAGAGGGAGTGAGTCTGAGTAGGTGAATCTGTGTGGGTTCCCTGAGAGAAACCACTTAGCGTTCCAGCAGCCTCATCCACCAACTCAGTCCCCACTGGTTTTGCCACCTGAAGTTGTGTGGACTTATCTTCCTGGCACTGGAATTGTAGGTTGGGAGGCCTGGTGTGGGTCTAGGACTCCTCACTCCTGAGATATCCCTTCTGAATTTTTATGCATGTGGGTGTTGGGCCAGTCCATTCTGCATCTATGACCCTCCTACCGGTCTAGATGGATGTGGTTTCTTCAATTCTGTAGTTGTCAGACTTCCGTTCAATTCAATTTCTGCTGATTCTGAGTGATGGTTGTTCTATATGTTAGTTGTAATTTTAATGTGGTTATGCAAAGAGGTAAGCCATGTCTGCCTATGTTGCCATCTTGACTGGAAGCTCCTGGACCATATTCTAAAATGCAAATTTTTGGAAGATAAATCTTATCCAAATGATTGAAAACCTTAGTCATATGTGAGCAAATAAATTTAACTTATTTCAGCTATTGGTAAATTTGATAAAAGTTATTGAATATTTAGAAATTTTGGAATAACATAAAATACTGAAATATTGATTGCTTGACAAGTGTTAGGTTCATCTGCTTTTGGTTTTTGTTGCAGAAAGGCTGTGGTATAGATTTGGAGTAGTTAATGAATGTCTTGGTTATAAATGTCTTTGTTAGAGATGTGTTTCTTGAAAGTGAGTGCATTTGCCAATAGAGGAGTCCATGTTTCTATGGGTAATGAAATGTGTTCATAAAAGTCAATCTAGGAAATACTGGCTGCTTACTTTTTGTTTTTATTGGAAATTGAGATTTCTAAAAGTTAACAATTCTAGTTAAGTGGGAAAGAAATTGTGTGTTTTGATAATAGAAGGAATTAGATGGAAATACTTTTAAGAAAAAAAAGTGAGTTGTTCTGAAGATGGTTATTTATGAATGGGTAAGAAGGTCTGTGAAAAAACAAAAGTTGTAAAAGTGTTTGTAGAAGGTTGTGAAGGTAATAGAAGTTTGTCGAATGTGAATAAAAACCAGCCAGGCTCTCTCCTATTGCTTGAGTCCTTAGATTGAGATTTCTTCTATTTCCATCACCATTTACAGGCCTTGAAACTTTATTGAAAGTCTCAACAAGTTTTTCTGTTTGGTATTTAGGACATTTCCTCCCTTTTTCAGTCTTCTCAAAAGTTACCAAGAGCAAATGAGAGAAACATTGTTTCTTCTCTACAAAATATTAGTAATTCAGATTATGTGTATGGTCTTTATGTGTATGATATTTATGTGATATTGAAACCAGAAATGTTGGCATATATGCTGCCTGTCACTACCAGAACCAATACATAGAGACAGGAATAAATCTTTTTTTTAAAGATTTTATTTATTTATGTTTAGGTCGAGGGGAAGGGAGGGAGAAAGAGAGGGAGAGAAACATCATTGTGTGGTTGCTTCTCATGTGCCTCCCCACTGGGGACCTGGCCTGCAACCCAGGCATGTGCCCTGACTGGGAATTGAATTGGTGATCCTTTGGTTCACAGGCCAGTGCCCGGCCCACTGATCCACTCCAGCCAGGGTAGGTTAAATCTTTATGGATGCTTTATTCAGATGCCAGTGATATGAGAAAACAGCAGGTTATGTACCCTCAAAAATTGTCTTAACATCTCATCTCAAGCTGACCTGTTTATAAGGAGAAGAAAGGATAGGTAAGTGGTTTGGGGAAAAGGTTAATTGGACAAGAGTTGCAGTTCAAGGTGATTTTCCCAGTACCAATTTATCTGTTGATCAACAATTTTTTATTTACCTAACAGACATTCCCTCCCTGGAACACAATGGCTCAGATACCATCTCCACCACTTGCAGACACCCTGGGGCACAAAGGTTGAATTAGTTGTAAACATCCTGGAGTTACTTAAGTCATGTATTCCAGTTCCTGAAATAACAGCTTTCCATGGGCATTAATCACTTAAACATATCAACTATGACTAAAGCTAAGATCTTCAACTCTTGAATTCACCTATCATTCCCTCTGTTAGTTTTTAATTATCTTATTTCCATGAGTATTTTAATTAAACAAATATAAACTAAAACAACATAAAAGCAGATACAGTTATTTAAAAATTACTTTGCTATTGATCGAATGATCCTTCCACATATTAAAAACCATCCTGCAGGCAATTTGATGTGCCTAAAGGTATAAGATACATTAGTAGTGGTGTTGCAATTCATCTAAAACAGTTTTTAGTACAGTTGACAAAAGTTGCATATTTTCCACCTGGGACCACATTAGCATTTTTTTAAAGAAAACATTTCCCTATCCTTTAAAGTTACCATAAGTCCCAATTATCTTTCCAGGGGAGTAAAACACCTATAAGACAAGAAATGAAAGTTTGTTCAACATAGGTTCCAATCTACTTTTCTGCTAGTTGGTTTTCTGAGGATCCCATCTTCCAAGTCTTGAGTAGCACCTTATCTCCAGGCTAAGAGGAATGTAGAAAACCTTTCAGGGAGAGATTTCTAATGCAGCTATGATCATTAATCACAGCTAAGATCTGACAAATGCTATAAACAATTCTTTACCTTCACTTCTTGAACTACATACATATCTCCCACCTCAGTCATAGCCTGAAATGGTCTCCTGTACACAATTTCATAAGGACTCAATTGAATCCCATTTTGAGGAGCAACTCTTATCTGGAGCAGAGCAATAGGTAAAACTTTATCCCAATGGAGATGAGTTTCTTGACACAGTTTGACTACATTTTTCTTCAATGTGTGATTCATCTTCCCTACCTTCCAAGAAGCCTTGTGTCTCCATGTTGAGAGGAGCCTCCACTTGATTCCTAAAAATTTACTAAAAACCTCTGAATAATATCTGAAATAAAAGCAGGTCTGTTATCATGCTGGATGCCTCCAGGTAGGACAAAGCAAGGAATTATTTCCTTCAGTTGAACTTTCATTACTTCTGAGGATTTCTCAGTTCTAGTAGGATAGGCCTCTACCCAGCCTGAAAATGTAGCAACAAAGACTAACAAATATTTTTATCCTTAGGTCCTTGACATCTGGGTAAAGTCAATTTGCCAGTCCTCAGACAGGTATTGCCCTTGGTATTGTTTCCCTTCTTTTTTCCCCCCTTCTTTTTTCTGAAGAAGTTCAGTCTTAGGATTGTTTTTCTGGCACACATGCCTTTAGAAATTCTAGGACCTAGTGGTTCAAAACCACAGCTTTTAGTTTGCTCTAAGTCTGCAATCCAGTACTTAGGGTTTTATTATGACAAGTCTAGAACAGGTACTGAAGGCAGTATAAATTTTCCTTTAGCAGTCTCTTTTCCTACTTGATCAGATTATTTCCTTTAGCCACTTCAGTGTCTTCTTTCTGATTCCTGGAGTAGTGAATAATTGCCACCTGTAAAATTACCTGAATAGCCTCTAATAATTTAAAATTTCTGTTGCATGCTTAATTTTCTTTTTATTTGCAGTTAATTGTCCTCTTTCTTTTTAGATACACAATCACTCTCTTTTAAATCAATTCTGCTAGAATAAACTTTATCAATTATTTCTGCACAGTCATGCATTAGCATGGCTGAGTTGGACTCCAGGAGAAGGAAAGTGGGATTTAACTTACTTAGAGTTTAGAATTGCTTGGTACCTGCTCATTCTTCCAGCAGTGAGCCACAAATTTCCTTTTTGCTCTAGCAGGTTCAGCATGTGGTGGGGTGCATAAATGGTGATAGATTGCCCCAAGAAAAACTTTTCAGCTTCCTGTAAAAGCTCACAGGGAACTGTCACAGCTCTCAAGCAGACTAGCCATTCATGGACGGTGTGGTCTATTTTCTTTGACAAGCCAAGCAAGACTCCTTTTGCCAGGTTCAAGCAGGACCACAAGAAACCTTACTGCTTGTTGGAAATTCTAAGCCTCTGTGCTGATACTTTATAGACAAAAAATGTCAAATGCTTCATGGTAGCTATAGTATTAGTTAAATGATGCATCTACATATTATTCTAGATCATTAGAGTTCCTCCTTCTAGTTTTAGATCTTTTAAGTCCTGGCTCACAGTCTCCCCAAAAAGCATGGGGGAGTTCTTGAACCCTTGTGGTAAGAATGTCCAGCAGTACTAAGTCTTGATCTAAGATTCCAGGTCCTGCTATTCAGAAGCAAACTGATTGAGAGTATTGATCAACCAGAATGCAAAAGAAAGCATTTTTAACTCTAGCGAATACCAGAGGTAGTTCCCAGGTATACAATGTCATTTATGCAATTTCATAATGGCCCTTCAATCTTTATTGTATGGGGAGCACTAGGGAAGAATGAGTCCATATTCCTGAAACATCTGAGTTATTGGGCATATTCCTTCTAGGGTCTCCTTTTGCAGGAGGATACTGCCTCTTATTTGGAGACCCTGCTCCCAGTTTGAGGTTAACTTTAGCAGGGAAGGCTCACTTAGCCCTCCATGGCCTTCCAGCAGCCCATATGATGGGGGTTACCTGGTTCTCAACTTCTTCTGTCCAGAGTTGCTTTTCTCCTTCTTCCCATGGTTACATAAGGAACTGCCAAGAATGCTCTGGAGGGGACCATAGGTGGAGCTTTTGTTCTTCTAGAGAGAAAGTGATTCGAGCATGGAGTTTTGACAAAAAATTCCTTCAAAGAAGAGGAAAGCCATAAAGCACACATTCTAATGGCTTCAAAAAAATTGGCTTTCAGGGTTTCCAGAAATTTCAGTTCCAGTTCAGCTGGAGGCCTATTAACCTGAAATATGTCACTCTGGTATCAATAACAAAAGTCTACAATTTGTATACCTGCTGTTAGTTTTTCCTGAGTTCTCAGACTCTGACTTCCTTTTCCCTGGATTGGGGCACTCATTTTTCCAGTTCCCTTTTCCCTTGAAATATGATTGCCTTGTCCCAACAGGTATTTGTCATCCACCCAATTTTGTTCCTTAATGGGACTGAAATGTAGAGATCAGTTCAGGTTCACCTCCTTTAGATCCCTCAGCTGGGGAAGGAGGAGGATCTCCCAAATCTTGAGGGTTTGTGGGAACACTGACCATGCTCACAGCAGCCATTCTGATTTTCCTTGTCTCTCTCTTCTGAGCTTTTGCTATCTGCCACAGACAAATTTTCTTTTCTCTGGACCACTAATCTATTTCCTTTTAATTCTGCATTTTTATTATGTAAAGTCATAAAAGTTCCTACATAAGGTATTTTGTCCCATTTCCTGAACTGTGACAAAACAACTTTAATTGCAGTATAGTACAGTAGTTTAAAGACCCATTTATTGGCAAGCATTCTCCCAAGTCCATATTATACATAAGCCAAGCAGTATTAAAATAAAAACCATTTTCTTAGGTTCATAAGCAGGGGTTGACCAATCGGTCAGAATCCACCCCAAAGGGTTGTTTCCTGGGATGGAGTCTCCACCACTCCCGCCCCACCCCCACCCTATTCTACCAGACAGAGTTCTGTAATGTCACACAAATCAGAAGACACCTTAATTCCTGATGATAGCTCTAAATCAAAACCCAGGACTGCAATTCCACCAGACAGAGCTCTATATAAATTCTACCAGAGAGAGCTCTATAATATCACACAAATAAGAAGACACTGTAATTAAACCAGGAGGCACATTTTTACCAGATATCTGTAATGTAATTCTACCAGAGTTCTATAATTATCTAAATCATCACACAAACCAGAAGTTGCCTTAATTAATCTGGAACTGCAATCCCAAACCAGAAGGCATGTATTCAATTAAAAGTGAAGGTGACAGAGACAGAGAGTGCTGAGAATTGGAGAAGGAGAGTCCCCAAGTGAAATCACTTGGCAGTTGCTAGAGAGTCTCCAAATCTGCACCCCAGGTCCCCCCAGTCCGGGCAGTCAATAGACTTCCCACAAAATACCCAGACTTACTGGAGAGTAACAAAATGTCCCAAGTAGATCACCAGAAATTAAAATCAGAAAAGTTGGCATTCTGTGCTTCCTTCACTAGCAAAACCAACATACAGAGACAAGGATTAAATCTTTATGGGCACTTTCCCCTCATATTCAAATGTTGGCAATCTGAAAAGACAATGGGTTATGTACCCTTAAAACCCATCTTAACACCTCATCTGACCTTTTTAGAAGGAGTAGAAAGGATAAGTAAGGGGTTTGGAAAAAAGGTTAATTGGATAAGAGGAGCAGTCCAGGAGCAGTTTTCCTAGTACTTCTTTACCTGCTGATCAACAATCCTTTATCTACTTCACAGCAGTTCCTTCCCTGGAATACAATGGCTCAGATACCATCTCCATGGCTTGAAGACCCTCTGGGCCACAAAGGTCAAATGGCTTGTTGACCTCCTGGAGTCACATACATCATGCACTCCAGTTCCTGGAATAACAGCTTTCCACATGTATTAATCACTTAAGCCTATCAGCTATGATTGAAGCTAAAATCTTTAACTCTTGAGTTCCCCTATCAATATGTGTTCATCTGTATATTATGGATAGTGTATTTTCTGCACCTGGGTGGTATTACTAGGGTGTAATATTTTATTGGCCTAAGGAGGTTAAATATTTATATAGATGCAGCAGGATCCTGTGGTCTGGACAAAATATTTGATATTAAAACTGATTTAAGTTTGATTGATGCCTTTTAAAGTTATTATCAAAAATATGTGTTTATTTTACCCAGATTTACAGAAAAGTTTTATGTTATTGTCTTTTGGTTAAGTTTGTTTGACAAAATTTTCCAAATTTTAAATATTAAGAGACTTTATTTTAATGAATAAATGACTTTGAGTTATTCCAGTGGGTCCCGGAGTACCACAAGGATTTATTCTCTCTCCTTATAAAAGGAAAGTTTTAAACTAATTAGGCCTATTTGAGATGCTTGAAGTTGCATGAGAAGTTTTACCAAAATAATAATAATAATAATAATAATAATAATAATAATAATAATAAGAAGAAGAAGAAGAAGAAGAAGAAGAATGAGAAGAAGGAGAAGAAGAAGAAGTCAGGAAGATGGCGGTGAGGTAGGTGGGAGCTGACCCTACTTGCTCATGCACACAACTGGGATACCTAGCCAATCTTCCAAAGAATAGAGTGAACAGCCAACAGAATCTCAGCTGATATGAAGCTAGGAAGCCAAAGGTTGCAGAGGATGCTTAAAAATGGATAGTAAGATTTTGTAGGCTAATGGGAAAGTCCCTGGACCTTGTGCTGGAGACCTTGGCTGCTGCAGGAGCATTGGAAGAGAGCCAGGACAGTGATTGCAATGTAGTGGCTCCCTTCCCTTCCCAGAGAGGGGAAGTCACAGACCCACACCAGGAGAGACAAGATGCTTGAATTTGCTGGGCAGAGGGGAAAGAGGCAGTAAGATATGCACAGCCAGCAATATACCCCAGCTGGAATGGTGGTCACGGGCAGGGATGGTGGTTGCCTGATGGGATAGTGCCAGAGAAATTGGAGAGCTGGGTGACACCTGGAACTGGGAGAAGAGATGGCCCTGACTAGCCATGACCAAGATAGACTCTGGACTGGTCAGAGAGTTGGTGTGTGTGGGAAGCCAGGTGCCTTGAGAGGAATGGCAGGCTGTACCCAGGGGACTTCTCTAATAAAAGGATCTCAGCTGCTGTGCAAGGACCTTGCATGCACAGGGATATCTTGTGTACAGAGACCTCTCAGAGACAGGGTCAACTCTTGTGCAGCAACAGGGCCAGTGAACAGGAGGAGTAGGTGCATGATTTTCTCCCACTCAGGATGCTTCATGGAATGATCAAAGTGGGGCAGCAGTGGTTCAGAGAGGTAGCAGCACCCAGAGAGACTTCTTCCAATAGGGGAACTGAACTGCCCTGCAGGGACTTCTCTCACGGGCAGTACCAAGGCCAACAAAGGAGGGAATGCTGATTTGTTCTCCCTCAGTGCACCTCACAGATTGATCAAAGGGTTTCAAAATGAGGTGATTTATCAGGGCTAGCCTGGCACATAGGCGTGGAGTGGACGGTGTGGGCTGCACAGTGTTCTGAGTTGGTGGGCTGGAAACTGGGCACCTGTTATTATTGTAGCCCAGGCTGAGCGCGAACCTCAGTGAACAACAGGAAAGCAGAAAAACCAGAGCCTAGTCCCCCTCTGATTACAGAATCCTGGAAGACTAGTAAAACCAGCTGGGCAGGTTTAAAGTCAGCAGTAGGCTTCTTCTTCTTCTTCTCCTTTTTTAAAGTAAGACAATAAGGCCTGGAGCTATGAGAAAACCATAGAAAGATCCAGAAAAGAGTCAGAAGGTAAATACCAACAGCTGAGACAACTTTAACTTTGCTATCTTTCAGAACTTGCATTTATTTAAATTTCTCTTATTCCTTTTAATTATTCTTTTTGTTTTGCTTGTTTGATTTCATGTTTCATTTGTTTTCTTTATTCTCCCTTTTATATTGCATTTTAATTTTTCTTCTTTCGCTCCACTCATATTCCAATAACACACTACTCTTTGTCTTTTACTTTTTATTCTTTTAATTTAGATTATATATTTCTTATCATACTACTGTCATTTCCAATCCCACACAGCACCCTTCCCTGGTCTTAAGCCATTTTGCCATCTTCCTCAGCTTTATTACTGTTGTTATTAACTTTATTTTTTCCCACTATGCCAAGTTTCTATCTCTTACTCCATTTCTCCTCCATCTAACCTTGCCAAAGTGCACTGCTTTCTAAAGTCAGCTCACATTCTTTTTCCCTTCTAATAAGAGTCTTATCTCTTTATCACCTTTTATAAAAAAGTGACTAGTTGGGTGAAATATCATGACTATTACTGTACTTCTCCAAAAGATCTCATATTTGTTCTCTACTTGTTAGTACTTTAAATCCCATAGAACATCCTCCTGCTGTCTTACTCCATTTCACCTTCACCCCATCGATGATCAGTTGAGTAAGGAATTTTATCTCATTGTTTTCTCTGTCCCTTTTTTTACATTCTTTTTTCTCTCTACTTTTTCCCCCTCTCTCAAACTGGGCTTTACTCCTTACTCTTTATTAGTTTACTTCTCCCATCCTCTCAAAATCATTTTTCTTTACTGTAGCCATCTCAGGTTCACTTTTTGCTTTTCTACAATATTCTCATTCCTGTTCCTTCTTTACACAGTTTCATTCAACTGTTGTTGCTACTGACCCTCCTGTGGGTTTTCTGCAATTTTACATCCATTGGTCCAGTACCTTTACTATTTTACTTCAAATTTTGTAGTATACTCTCCCTTCTTCTTACCCATTATTGCAATCACCCATTCGTGTTTTAATTATGTTGTAAATTTTGCTCTCTCCCTTTTTACTCTCTCCTCACTGAGTATAATATTGGATGTAGGTTTCTTGTATATAGCCTTTCTTATGTTGAGATATGCCCCCTTTATTCCCATTTTGTTGGATGTTTTTATCAAAAATGGGTGCTGTACCTTATCAAATGCTTTTTTCACATCTATTGAAATGATCATGTGATTTCTGTCTTTCCTTTTGTTTATGTGATGTATTACGTTTGCTGATTTGTGAACATTGTACCATCCTTGCATCCCTGGGATGAATCCCACTTGATCATGGTGGATGATCTTTTTAATGTATTGCTGGATGAGGTTTGTCAATATTTTGTTGAGGACTTTATCGTCTATGTTCATCAGCGATATTGACCTGTAGCTTTCTTTCTTTGTTGTGTCTTTATCTGGTTTTGGGATTAGTATGATGCTGGCCTCATAAATAGAGTTTGGGAGTCTTCCCTCTCCTTGGATTTTTTGGAATTATCAGAAAAGGACGGGGATTACCTCTTCCTTAGATTTTTGTAAAATTCTCCTGTGAAACTGTCTGGTCCAGGGTTTTTGTGTGCCTGAAGTTTTTGGATTACTGCTTCATTTTCACCATCTGTTATTGCTCTGTTCAGTCTTTCCTCTCCTTCATTCAGTTGTGGAAAATTATGTTTCTAGAAAGCTGTTCATTTCACCAAGGTTTTCAAATTTCTTGGCATGTAGTTGTTCATAGTAATATCTTACAATCCTTTGTATTTCCGTGGTGTCAGTTGTAATCTAATCGCTTTCATTTCTGATTTTATTTATTTGGGTCCTCTCTTTTTTCCTTAATGAGTCTGCTTAAAGGTGTTGATTTTGTTTATCTTTTCAAAGAACCAGCTCCTGGATTTATTGATCCTTGAATTGTTCTTTTAGTCTTGGTGTTATTCAATTCTCTGATCTTGATTATTTCCCTCCTTCTGCTCGTTTTGGGCTTTACTTCTTGTCTCTTTCTAGTTCTTGTACACATAGGGTTAGGTTGTTTATTTGAAATGTTTCTATCTTTTTCAGGTAGGCCTGCACTGCTTTGAACATCCCTCTTAGGACTGCCTTCACTGTGTCCCATAGGTTTTGGACTGTTATATGTTCATTTTCATTTGTTTCCAGAAACTTTTTTATTTCTTCTTTGAGCTCATTATTGGCGCATTCATTGTTTAATAGAATGCTATTCAGTCTCCATGAGTTTTGAATGTTTTTGAGTCTTTTCCTTGAGGTTGGTTTCTAATTTTAAGCCCTCGTGGTCTGAGAAAATGCTAGACATGATTTCACTTTTCTTAAATTTGCTGAGGCTTGTTTTGTGTCCTATCATGTGGTGTATCTTTTAAACTGTTCCATGTGCATTTGAAAAGAATGTGTAGTTTGCTTCTTTGGGAAGGAAGGTTCTATATATATCAGTTAGATACCTTTGATATAATGCATTGTTCAGTTCACCAATGTCCTTGTTGATATTTTGTTTCGATGATTTATCCATTGTTGACAGTGAGGTATTAAAACCCCCTACTATAAGTGTATTGCTGTCTATATCTCCTTGAAGTTCTATGGGATTCTTCCTACATATTTGGTGCTCCTATGTTGGGTGCATACAGGTTTACAATGTTTATGTCTTTTTGATAGATTCTTCTGCTGAGTATTATGAAGTGTCCTCCTGGATCTCTTGTTTGGGCCTTTGTTTTGAAGTTTATTTTGCCTGATATAAGTATTGTTACCCCAGCTTATCTTTTCCTGTCCATTTCCTTGGAAAATTTTTTTTTACAACCGCTTACTTTCAGTCTCTGTGGGTCTTGTGTTCTGAGGTGGGTCTCTTGTAGGTTGCATAGGTGCAGGTCATGTTTCTTATCAATTCAGCTACTCTATGTCTTTTAATTGGAGCATTTAATCCATTGACATTTAAAGTTATTATTGATAGGTACTTATTCATTTTTTACCTTTGTACTTGTGTTTCTCTCTCACTCTTTATACATCTTCTTAAACAGTCTCTTTAGCATATCTTGCAAGGTTGGTTTGGCAGAGGTATATTCTTTCAGCCATCTTTTGTCTGAGAAACTGCTTATTTCACCTTCTATTTTAATTGAGAGCCTTGCAGGTAGAGTAGTCTTGGTTGCAGGCCTTTTCTTTCCATTACTCGGAATATTTCTTTCCATTCCCTTCTGACTAGTAGTGTTTCTGTGCAGAAGTCAGCTGCTAGTCTTATTGGGACTCCTTTGTATGTTAATTCCTGTTTCTCCCTTGCTACCTTCAGATTCTCTCTTTCTTCCCTGGCTGCTGTGGCTTAGTGGATTGAGTACTGACCTGCAAACCAAAGGGTCACAGGTTCAATTCCCAGTCAGGGCACATGAGTGTGTTGTGGGCCAGATCCTCAATGGGAGCATGAGAGTGGCAACCACATATTGATGTTTCTTTCCTTCTTTCTCGCCCCCTTTTGCTCTGTCTAAAATTAAAATAAATAAAATCTTTTTTAAAAGATTCTCTCTTTGTCATTGATATCTGCCATTTTAATTATGCTGTGCCTTGGAGTGGGTCTCTTTGGGTTCCACTTGAATGGGACCCTTCCTGGACTTGTGTGACATTTTCTCTCCTCAAATTAGGGGAGATTTCCAACATTACTTTTTCAAACAGGTTTTCTATCCTTTGCTCCACTTCTTCTCCTTCTGGTATTCCTATTTTACAGATATTATTTCACATTGTCCTGCATTTCCCTTAACCCCTCTTTGTTCTTTTTGAGCCTTTTTTCATTTTCTTGCCCTTTTTGGGACTTTTTTCTACCATGTTTTCCAGCTCACTGACTTGATCCTCTGCTTCATCTTGCCTACTTTTGCTTTCTTCTACTATGTTCTTCAATTCATCATTTCTTCTTAGTTCTTGTCGATAGTTTCTATGTCCTTTTCATGTTGTTATAGTTTGCTGTAAGTTCCTCGTATTTTCCCTGTAGTTTTTTGGTAATTCTCACTGAGCTCACTGAGTTCATTGAGCTTCCTTATAAACATTGTTTTGAACTCAATAGCTGATTGTGTACTTGCCTCTGTTTCATTTAATAGTCTTTCTGAGGATTCCTTCTTTCCTTTTGATTGGGGATTATGTTTTTGTCTTCCCGTGATTTGGCTGTTGGCACAATACCACAAAGCCAAGGAAACAAACCCACAACCACACAAATAACTGCTCCCTGCAATCCCACTATCAACAGCAAATGAACCAGAATTAATAAGGCTATAAAGAGACTAAGAATATTATAAGAAAGGAGAGAGATAAACTATAATATAAAATCTAGTGACTTAATATGCACCAACTTGATGGACAAAAAGTGGATGTTAAAAAGCTACATAGTAAAGAAAATATTGCAAATCATGGAGAAAACCACAGTGGATTTCATCTCGGTAGCCTCTACTATTTACTGCTGTTTTTCTTTCTGGAACCACCTCTAGTGAAGTCAGATGTTGACCCCTTCTTACCTTAGGCAGCCTGTTCGAGACTTCCAGGGATCTACTGTCTGTGGTTGTCTCCTTCAGTTGTTAACCTAGTCACTCTGTGCTCAGTAGTCAGGCTTAAGCCCCATAGAGTGGGGCAGAATCCCATCTGGTGTTGGGGCTAATGTTTCCCCTCAGGCTGCTGTGGCTTGGAGGGGAGTGGTCTGTGTGAGTTCAATGGCTGCTGCCTTATGGGGGATGATTCAGCACCAGGATCCCAGAGGCTACTCTCTCACTTCTCTCCCCAAAGTCTCTGTCCCCAGTGTCTCCTCAGGTGCCCTTAATCCACACTGTCCCTCCCATGCGGGGATCTACTGTCTGTGGCCACCACTCTGCACTCCTCAGTCAGGCTTAAGCACCACAGGGCCAGGGCAGAGTCCCTCCTAGGGGTGGAGCTGTTGTTTCATCTCCAGATGTTGCCACTCAGGGGAATGGTCCACCTGAGCAAGATCGCTGCTGCTGCATGGGGTATGACAGCACTGGGACCCTGGCAGCCACTTTCCCTGTTCTTTCCCCAAAGCCTCTGTCCCCAGTCTCTCCTCAGGCATCTCCCGCCCTCTCTGCCCCTGCCTTTGCCGAAACCCAGAGTAAGTGGCTGCAAATGAAAATTTATTTGTTGGCTCTTTAAGTTGCTCTTTCAGTCTCCCACAGCCTGTGTCTGGCAGAGAGAAGCCCTGTCGCTTTCTGCAGCTGGCTGTTATCTGTGCACATTTTGGGTTCTGGTGTTGCAGGCTGGGCTCCCTGTTTATGGTTTAAACCCCACTCTTCTCAGGGGGATCCAACTGGCCACTTAAATATCCCTCTGAGACTGCTGCCTGAGGGTGCCCAGCCAGCCTTCTCACATCTCCACCTCATTCATTACAAGTCAGGTTGTGCTGAACTTATTCTTCTGTCTGTCTGAGGTTATAAGTCTTTTATCTCTCTATTGCTCAGTTGTTTGTTCTAGGTGGTTTCTCCACAATTGAGCTTAATTCCAGATTGGTCCTGGAAGGAGGTCAGTGTGACTTCCATTCACTTCTCAGCCATCTTAATCTAATTCTTCTTTTTCTTAAATAAGTCCCTTTAACATTTTATGTAATTTTGACTCAGTGCTGATGAATTCCTTTAGCTTAACTTGTCTGGGAAGCAATTTATATGCCCTTCCATTCTAAATGATAACTTTTCTGGATAGAGTAACCTTGGTTGTATGTACTTGCTTTTCATCACTTTGAATACTTCTTCCCTGGTTCTTCTTGCTTGCAAAGTTTCTTTTGAGAAATCAGCTGACAGTCTGATGGGAACCTTTTTGTAAGTAGCTCTCTGCTTTTCTCTTGCTGCTTTTAAGATTCTCTCATTATCTTTAACCTTTGGTATTTTAATTCTGATGTGTGTTGGTGTGGTCTTCTTTGGATTAAACTTGACTGGGCCTCTCAGTGTATCCTGGACATGCTTGTGTATTTCCTTTGCCAAATTAGGGAAGTTTTCTTTCATTATTTTTTCAAATAGATTTCCAATTTCTTGCTCTTCCTCTTCTTTTGCCATCCCTGTGATGTGAATGTTGGACCACTTGAAGTTGTCCCAGAGGCTGCTTATACTATCCTCATTTTTTTGTTGTTTTTTCTTCTTGTACTGATTGGTTTTGTTGGGGTTATATTTGTTTGTTTGTTTAGAGTTGTCTTTTTTTTGCTTCCTTATGTTTCAAATCATTAATTTGACCCTCAGCTTCATCCACTCTACTGTTGTTTCCCTATAAATTGTTCTTTATTTCAATTAGTGAATCCTTCATTTCTGACTGGGTCTTTTTTATGCTGCTGAGATCCTCATGTTTCTTGAACATCCTTATAACCAGTGTTTTTGAACTCTACATCTGATAGTTTGCTTACCCCCATTTCATTTAGCTCTTTTTTCTGGAGTTTTGATCTGTTTTTATCATTTGGTCCATGTTTCTTTCTCTCCTTCTTTTGGCAGCTTCTCTCTTTGTTTCCATGTATTAGGTAGAGCTGCTTTGACTATGTGTCTTGGTAGTGTGACCTAATGTAGTAGGTGTCCTGTAGGGTCCTGTGGCACAGCCTCCCCTTTCACTCAAGCTGGGTTTCCAGGGTGTGCCCTTTGTGTGGGCTGAGTAAACCATCCTCTTGTTGTTGAGTGGTGGTTGTTGTTGGTATATCAACAAGAACGATTTGCCCAGGCCAGTCAACTGCAAGGATTGGCTGTGACCACTTACCACCAAACTCCATCCTCTGTGGGAGCGCAGCTGTGCAGCAACTGGTTGGTAATGCTCCAAAGTGGTCTGTAGGTGTTCACTGGGTGCACTGACCCTGGGATTTCCTGGTTTATTCAAGTCAAAATCAGCCTTCACCTGTGTTTTGTCCAGTGTCACCCTTCCTGTGCTATAAGGCAATCTGAGAGGGCTCCTATTTGTGCTGGACTTTGAGAATCCCAGGCAAAACCATGCTCTGAAGGTAATCTGGCTACTTCTAGCACCTGCTCTGAGCTCACTGAATCCAGCTTTTGCTTGTTTGATATGATTTAAGAGTTGTGAAGCATGAGCGAAGAACAGCCATTCATATGGAAAAGCAGCTTGGGTGGGCCCATAAATTGGGTTGGGCAGAGTCTCTGGGGATCTCCAAGGCAGGTCAAGCAGTGTTAGCCAGGTTGATGGAGCCTCAAATATGGCACAAGACTGTTTGCTTTGTGGCTCTGCAGGAGGATGGCTCAGAAAAGGGACAATAGCTTCTGCTCACCTTGATGCCAGACACTTCAGTTTCTCCCTATATGC
This sequence comes from Mormoops blainvillei, assembly GCA_004026545.1. Lineage (NCBI taxonomy): Eukaryota > Metazoa > Chordata > Mammalia > Chiroptera > Mormoopidae > Mormoops > Mormoops blainvillei. The sequence goes on along the minus strand of PVJD01000003.1, from coordinate 382,909 downwards.
CACTGGTGCCTCTCAAGTTGCTGCCCTGGTACTGGAGCTCAGAGCGAGTGAGTCTCAATAGGTGAGTATGTGTGTAGATTCTTTAAGAGGAATTGTTTGGGGCTCGAGCAGTTTTTTCCACAGGCTCAATCCCTGCTGGTTTTTGCAGCCAGATATTGTGGGAACTTATCTTCCTTGCACTGGAACCATGGGGTAGGAGGCCTGGTGTGTGGCTGAGTCTCCTCACTCCTGAGATAGCGTTCCTCAATTTTTATCCACCACACATCAGGGACCATCCCATTCCATGTTTGTTCCCCTCCTACCAGTCTGGATGGATGTGGTTTCTTTAATTCCATAGTTCTCAGACTTCCATTCAACTCAATTTCTGATGGTTCTGAGTGATGGTTGTTTTATATTTTAGTTGTAGTTATGATGCAGTTGTGCAAAGAGGTGAGCCATATCCGCATATGCCACCATCTTGAGTGGAATCCCTGAGAGTAGCTTTATTGATTTTAGAAAAAGAAGAAGGGTATGAGAGAGAAAGAGAGAGAAACACTGATGTGAGGGAAATATTGATCAGTTGCCTCCTATACATACCATGACCAGGAATCAAACCCACAGCACTTTGGTTCATCGGACAATGCTCCAAACAACTGAGCCACCCTGCAAGGGCCCATCCCTTTACTTTTACTCTCTGTGTACCTTTGTTCTGAGGTGGATCTCTTGTAGACAGCATATATATGGGTCTGGTTTTCTTATGTATTTCAATTGGAGCATTTAAGCTATTTATATTTTAAATGATTATTAATAGGTTTGTATTTATTGTCATTTTTTTCTCTTAACTATGTTCCTCTGTTGTTATTGTTGTCTTCCTCCTCCTCCTCCTCTTCCTCCTCCTCCTCCTCCCTCTTTAACATTTGTTGCAATACCAGTTTGGTGGTAACAAACTCCTTTTGATATTTCTTGTCTGGGAAGCTCTTTATTTCTCCTTCAATTTTAAATGATAACTTTGCTGGGTCAAGTAGTCTTTGTTGTATGTCTTGGTTCTCATCACTTTGGATATTTCATGCCAATTCCTCTGGCCTGAAATATTTCTGTTGAGAAATCAGATGACAATCTTATGGGAGTTATTCTCTCTTTGTCCTTAACCTTTGCCATTTAATTATGATATGCCTTTGTTTGGGTTCCTTGCATTCCATTTTGGGACTCCTTGCACTTCCTGGACTTACATGTTTTTTTTTCCTTTACTAGGAGTTTTTGGTCATTTTGTTCTACAAGTGGACCGATCCCTTGTTTTCTCTCTTCTCCTTCAGGTAACCCTCTGATGCAAACATTGTTGTGCTTTATGTTGTCCCAAAAATCCTCATTTAAAAAAAAAAATTGTTTTCCCTTTTTGCTTTTCTGATTGGGCTTATTTTTCTACCTTGTTTTCCAAATAGGTGATTCAATCCTCTTGCTTCATCTGACCTAGTGTTTATTCCTTCCAGTGTATTCCTCATTTCTGATTGGTCCTTTTTTATGGTTTCTATGTCCTTTTTCATACTGTTGAGCATCCTTATAACCATAACTTTGAACTCTATATGTGCAAAATTGTTTGCCTCCATTTTATTTAGCTCTTTTTCTGAAGATATATCCTGTTTCTTTATATGTGACCCATTTCTTTGTCTCCCCATTTGACTGCCTCTTTGTGTTTGTATGGTTATATAGACCTGCCAGGACACCCAGTCTTATGTGGTGACCTAATGTAGTAGGTGTCCTTTGGGGTCCAAGGGTACAGTCTTCTTGATTACCTGAGCTGGGTGCTCTAGGATTGTCCCTCTTGTGGATTAGTCTGACCCTCCTGTTGCTTTGAGTCTTGGCTTTTATTGACCAATTCATGCATGGGATCAACCCTCAGGCTGGTTGACTATGAAGCTCAGCCCTGACCACACTGTGTAAGCTCCTGTGTGGGTGCTGACTACGTGAAGCAGAATTCCCCTCAGTTGCGTTTGTTACCTGATGAGATCTCCCTTTGGATGTGCTGCTTATGAAGTTTATTGGGTCCTCTGACGTCATCTGAAGCTAACCTCTAGGTGTGTTGGTTTGGGGCTTCTTAGGAGGGACTCTGGTGCAGGCCTATGTAAGACGCTGCCTGTGACTGGCCCTCAGCAATCTGTTTTGAGTTCAAAGTGATCCACAATTTCTGACTGCCTCCGCTGGGTCAGGGTGTGCACTCAAAGCACCAAGCTATGAACTAGTCTAGCTTTACCAGCCCCGGTCCTGGTACAAGTCAGCAAAAGTCTCATGGCACCCTTAGATATGCCTCAACCTGCTTCCACCTATGGACTGTCTGTTAGGCTCAGTCACTGAAAGAGCCTCTAGCTCTACTTGAGTTGCATGAGGTAGGTTCACAGTGAGTTACCTGGTAGGGGCAAGCGGTTATCACCAGATTGATTCAGATTCAAACATAGTCCCACTGCTAAGTCTGAGGCCACTCAGGAAATACCCTAAGTTATACCAAATCTAGTTGCCACCCACTGTGTGTTCATACCTCTTTGTGTTGTGGGGTTTCAGGGAGTTGTCAGGGTGAGGCCAGCAGAGTTCATCAGGCCCAAACAGATCAAAATTTGGCTATGTGAGAAGAGGGCTCTGCTCTAGTTGGGCTTGTGAGGATAAAATGACCCCTGTTTTAGAGCCATACAGCTTAGTCTGTCCCAGATTCTGCCAGGAGGAAATGAAGCTCAGCAGGGCGTGGCTGATGGGAATCAGGAAGATGGGGCTAGTGGATCTCCCATGATAAGGAGGTGCTGGTCAGGCTCTGAGGAAGGTGGGGTGATGGTCCCACCCGACAACCAGACAACTCAGTCTGTCCTGGATTTTTGCCTCTGCCTTGGCAGGGAAGGGCCACTAGGAGTTGGGTGGGTAGGACATCCATAGCTAGAGTTCAGTGGGTGGGTGTAATGGAAGCCCAGAAGGTGGTTCTAGTGGGACTACCTTGAGGGGGAAGTACCAGTCAAGGTTCATAGGAAAGTGGGTAGAATGGCCTCCACCCCAAAGCCACACAACTCAGTGTGACATCCCTCACATCAACTCAGATCTCTACACCCTAGCCAAACCAGTTGAATCCTCAGCAGGGTATAAGCTCCTCAGGATGGGCCTCTGTTTTCCCCCAGGCTGATGCTACATAGAGGGGAGTTCTCCACCAAGAAAGATGGTGCCTGTGGTTGGATAGAGTGACTCAGCACAGAGGATCCCAGTGGTTTTCTCCTCAGCTCCTTCCCCAGAGCTGCAAACACCAGACTCACCCCACATGACTCCAGTCCGCCCTGCCCTCCATCTGCCAGAACATGGGGTTAGTGACTGCAAGCAAAATTTGTTTGTTGGCCCTTTAAGAAGGTTCCTGTGTCTCTTGCAGATTACTATCTCTCTCTGGTGGAGAGAAACCCTACTGCTTTTCACAACCAGGTATTTTGTGGACACCTCTTTACCTGCTCTCATGCTCTGGGCTAGGGAGCCTGGCTTGGGGCATAGACCCCATACTTCTCAGGGGTAACCCCCTACAACTGAGATATCCCTCTGGAACCTCAGCCATAGTCTGTGGGAGTGGGGCCAGCCCTTTTCATGTCTTCGTCCTTCCTATCAGTCTCAATGTGGCTTCTTCTGTAAATTCTTGGTTATAAGACTTTTCTTCAGCTAGTCTTCAGTTGGTTATTCAGGATGATTGTTCTGTAAGTTAGTTGTAATTCCAGGTTGTCCTGGGAGGAGTTGAGTATACCTTCCACCTACTATGTTGTCATTTGGATCTCCCTTCATTCTTTTTTTAACTTTTCTATCTCTTTGTTGATATTTCCATTCTGTCCACACATCTGTTTCTTGACTTTCTCCACATTTCCCTTTAGTTTTTGGAGCATCTTTAAGACAGTTGTTTTAAAGCCATCGTCTACTAGACCTAGGTCTAGTAGGCCAAGAGGTCTTTTTCAGGGACAGTTTCTGATTTTTTTTCTTTGTGTGGGCCATTTTTTTCTTATTTCCCTGTATACTTTGTGATTTTTTTCAAAAAATACTGGACATCTAAATTTAATAATGGGTAACTCTGGAAATTATATTGTCACACTTCTCCAGGTTTTGACCTTTTGTGTTATTGTTTTTGTCTATTTGTTCTTATTGTTTTAGGTTATGTACCAAAAATCAGCCTAAGGTGTAAATTTAAAGTCTTCTTGGGTCTGTTCTGAGCCTTCACATTTCCCTGAGCTTGTGTGGTCACTTTCTAATTTTCCCTATATATGATGTTGCTTTTGAATACCCTAGTCTTTAATGACCGGTTCCCAAAAGGATAAAAAGAGAAAAATGAAGAGAAAGGGTTAAAAAAAGCACTTTAAATTCCCAGAAGTCACTTCAACTGAGAGGGATGGAGCTTGCAATAATGCGGAGAGGCCAACCACAGTGCCACCTACATCTTTGCCTACACTTCTGTGATTAGAAGCAGCAATGAGTGATCAGAGCACAGATCCCTGGTATTTGGAGAACAGGATCTTTTTCTGACCATCTTTGACAATCTTGTAGAACAGGGCATGTGTGCAAGTTGCTCCAGAAACATGTGCACAGCTGCCTACTGTGGTTCTAAGGTGTGGTAGGTAGACAGCTGCTGGTGTGCTAAGAGCTGAAATTGACCAGAATTCAGTGCAATTAACCACAATTTACTGTCTAAACCTCTCCCTGGAAGTTACAAACCTTCGATAGACTTTCTAGTTCCAAAATAGTTATAACACACATATTTAGCTATTGTAATTATTGTTTAGCTGGGGAGGCAGATTCCTGGTGATTCCTATTTTACCATCTTTCCAGAATCCTCTCCCCATTGTTGAATCTTATGCCCCAAGTTTCAAAGGTACTTAATGAAAATTTTTGAATGAACAAAATTGAACACAATTGCTTTGATAATGCAAAGTGGTTACTCTGTCTTAGTGATAAGGGAGAACATTAGCTAATATTTACACATTACTTACCATAATACATAAGCTAAATATGTATTCATTCTAAACCCAGCCATCATGTTCTTGGGCTTCTGATTATTTAAATGAGCATTCACATCATAGTCAGAATTTAGTCGTAATAGTTCTCTTCAAAGGACTGTTGTACCCTTGAAACTATACATATTTGTTAGAGAAAGTTACATTTGTTAAAATGAGTGTGATAAAGATTGTTCACTTAAACTTATTACCACTGATTTTTCTAAAATGTTGATTTTACTCACTAGCTTTCTCATAAATACCAGCTTGGTATGACCTCTATAATCTGGTTACAAATAATTCAACAAGTGTATAATCTGTTTTCTTAATTAGTTAGGAAAAGTATCTGAATGCCTTTCTCCCCTGAGAAGGGAATTTCTGCAAGTAAAGTAAGTCAGTGGTTCTAATAGATAATTTTTAAAGAACAAATCAAAGTCTAATTCTTCCACATCAGTGTAAATAGTTTGTGTGAGATTGCTCGGGAGGAATGATAAATGAGAGGCAAAAATTGTCTAGAACAGAGCCATGAGGAACAGCAGTGAAAGTCTATTAGTGTATCAGACGCCTCTGTGCCTGTTTCATTACTTCCTGGGCCATTTTTTAACTCTAGGGATTGCTATGGCAACCAAAGGTGAGTATACCCTATCAGTACCTCTGGTCAGCAACCTGTGAAATCTCTAGCTTTTTACTGAGTTGGGGGTTAGGACTTCTCTGCCACCATCCCATGGTATGTCTGAGGGACCCACTGAGAAATTCTGACATGTGTGGAAACCGAGAAGTACTAGGGAGTTATCCACCTTTGGATAACCCTTGAGCGGTTGGGGGAAGCAAGACAATTTTGATGTTTGTTTTCCTCAGCAACTCAGATTTCCCAGCAGGATCAAGGTCCAAGTGCCCACAACATTAACTGGCTTGATAATAGCCTTGGATTCATTCTCTCTCCTCTCTGCTTTTACCCATTCCTTGGTGTCACTTCTTAAGTAAACTCTATATGTACAAGTCTTGTCTCAGTGTCCAACCAGTGAAGTAGAAAGCACTGAGTATTTTAAACAGAGGGAATATATTCAGAGATATGGATACATGTGTGATAGAAGAACCTGAGAAGGTCACCTGGAAGCAGGGAGGCCACAGTCATAAATCACTGACACCTCTAGAAAGGAGTGAGTAAGGACAGAGGTGATGTCAGCAGAGCCTAGAAGATGGAAGAATCACAGAGGGCCTGTGTTGCAGGAGCTGAGATCTAGAAGAGATGGCTCTGCTGCTGGAGGTGCTGACCTCCACCTGCCTCTGGCAGAATTCAGCCAGAAACCAACTAACATGGGAGCCTAGGAAATACAGACTTTAGGGATCAGCATGCTACAGCAGAGGGCAGAGACGGGGCAGAGCAAGGAAGAGATGTAGGACAAACTGGTCTGGACTGGCACAAAGGAACAGTCAGGCAAAAACACAGCAAGAGACTGAGACTGAATGACCAGAGAAGTCTAAATGCTCTAACTTTTTAAAATGTGCTTTCCAAGATTAAAAAACCTTCCCTATTAGTATATACCTATATATTTCCTTGCTATGTTTGCTGAGAGGGCTTGGAAGTAGGAACACCTCAGTAGCAGTGAGCAAAGTGAGTGCCCAGTCCTTGGTTTATAAGATCATTCTTCATATAGGGCACTAGGGATCCTTGGAGAAATGGCTGATTCTAGAACTAGGATAGGAGATATAAGATGAGCCGGTGTATGGCAGACAATAAAGAAGTGCTAAAGCAAACAAACAAAACAAACATAAACCTGTACAATGATGGAAGTATGTGAAAGGGACAAAGGAGCCAAAGAAAAAGCCCCCAATGGCCAAAGCTGGAGCTTTAGAGCAACAAAATAAATAAAGTAGTACTGGAGTTTAATTTGAAGTATGGAATAAATATCCAGGAGTCCAGACTGATATAAATAAATAAATGGGAAAGGATAGACAAACCTTCCCTGAGAAGAATTCCAAATAATTCACGTAACTCAACTCTTCAGGAGGTGGAACATAACTCCTAACTGCTCAAATGTGGGCTGCACATACTGACTTTCTTCCCAGGAGTATGATGTGCTAAGGGGAGGGAAAGGAGAGAATAGTAAGCTAAGAGTGGAGAAACCTGACAAATCCTACCTTAGCCAGGTGATCACCATCAAAATCCACAGCAAAAAGTCATACTGCTAATTTATGTCCTCAATATGGTATGATAAGAATGACACTTTGTCTCTGCAATTTTCATCCCCAGAATGCACAACCCTTGTCAAATCAAAAGAAAACTATCAGGTACTTTGAAGCACATCCTACAAAACAGCTGACAAGCACTCTTATAACTGTCAAAGTTATTCAATACACGGAAAGTCTGAGAAAATGTCACAGCCAAAAGAAGTCTAAGGAGACAACTAAATGAAATGTAGGGTCCTGGAAGAGAAAAAAGGACATTTGGTAAAAACAAAGAAAATGTGAATATGGTATTATGGAGGAGAGACTGCTCCATGACATGACTGCTGCCAGACCCTTGTGCTAGAACCAGGCCAGAACAGAGATTGCTTTCTGTAAACCCCCTACAGACTCTCTGAACACTTTCCTGTGCCTCAGATGTACACATTCCTAGAATAGGTCCTGGCCTTGCCCTGAGCAAATCCATAAGATATTTTCCACTTATCTGGGATGGATCATGCCCCAGTACCCTTTATCTATTCTGTCCTGTTCTATATAACCCTTTAGAACCTGGCACATGGCAAGGACGGTATCCATGTTGTCTCGCCACACTCAAGACATGTCTTGCATGTACATTCCCTTAATAAACTCCTGATGTAATGCTGGAGTTGTCAGGCTCTTTCTTATGGTCTCTCAACCAGGGAAATTTTACATAACAAGTACAGACTTTAGTTAATAATAATGTACCAATATTGGTTCATCAATTATGACAAAGTACCATGCTAATGTTAGATATTAATAATGAGGGAAACTGGGTGTGGACCATATGGGAACTCTTTGCAGTATGTATGCAATATTTTTATAATTCTAAAACAATTCTATAAATTAAATATAAAAGAGTCTATTTAGATGTAAAATTATTTATCATTCAGCTTTGCAAATTTATTGAATGTCTTCCCTAGACAGACCTGGGCTCTAGGATCTAAAAACACAATAGGATCTATCCTCAGTCAACATATAGCCTAGTTAATACAGGTATGTACCAGTAAGTACCACATATGCAGTAATAGAAATTACACAGCACAAAAACAGTTTAGAGGAAAGAGTGATTGAGATTTGGATAATTCATTGTCCAAATAAGATTTGAGAAATGCATAAGATTTCACTAGAAAGCTAACAGGGAATATTGTCATCTAAGTCTTGGACACTGAAAGGAGAAGGATTGATCTAATATTTACCTACCTATAAAAATGAAAACACCTAAAGCCTGTCAGATATCGGTAACATATGGATCTCTAGTGCTCCAGTCCTAGAGCCAAGTTGTCTAGATTTAGTCACCACTTGTTGTCCACATGTATCAGCCTCATCTCTCAGCCTCACCAGTTTCTCTTAGCTACTGCATGTGGCCCACACAGGTCTGACACTTGCTACATACCTGGAGTAATGAAGTGCCAACCCACAAGGCATGGGATCTAGCTTCCCCAGCAGCTGTCAGAGGCCAGATGACAGCCCCAGAAGTGTGGATTTCTTGATTCCCCATGAGCCAACCTTGAGCTAGTAGGAGAAAGACAGATGACAGGTAGTGGAAAACTCCTCCTCCCCTTTTCTTTCCAGTGGAACTTTCCATGGTGTGGTCAATGTGGAAATATTCCATGAGGCCAGGCAGCTGCCCCTGCTGTGAGAATGGTTGGGTTGCTTCTGGCTTATAGTAAAGGTAGTCAGTGTGGTAACACATTACCTTGCATTTGCTTTCTAATCTTCCCTGCCTCATTTCTCTCTCCCTTCATTCTTGCTGCCTTGGAATTGAACTTCCCAAGAGCATTAGCTTTTGGCCTTGACTTAGATTCTATTTCTATAGGAAGCTTGAGCAAGTTATTGTCTCTCTAGTCTTCAGTTTCCTAATTTGTAAAATGAAGGAAATAAAGAACAAACTGACAGTAATCAGAGGGGAGGAGGGAGAAGGATAATGGGTTAAAATAGTGGAAAAGTCATCAATGAACATGTATAAAGGATATGTGGACAAAGTCAAAGGGGGTAGGATCAAGGGTGGGAAGAAGGGATGGTGGGGAATGGTGTGGGGAAAATGGAGACAACTGTCCTTGAACAATAATTTTTTTAAAAAGGAAATAACAGTCCCTACCTCATAGGGATTAAATGAAATAATTCATGAAAAGCACTTAGGTCAGTATTTAGCAATAGTAAGCACTTGATAAATTTTAGCTATTGTTATCTAGAGCAACTCCCCAGTTTTGTAGATGTGGCTTATAAGGCTCAGAGAGCCTGAGTAACTTGCTCAGAATTACTTAGAAGTCAATGGCAAAAAAAGGGATGAGAACTTACAGTTCACACTTATGCTTGGGTGAACTCAAGAATATAATACTGAATATTAATGTTCATAAACTAAACAACTAATTTGTTTTACATTAATGAGGAGCAACTGTCCCATAGGAGCGTACATCCCACAGGGCAACTGTCCCACAGGAGTATACAATGGACACATCAAGCTATAGCATCCAGGGCCTTTTTGCCAGGAATCTTCAATAGGAGATCAGTATGAATTCATGGAAACTGGGAAGATTGTTAATACCATCTAGAGTTCATTCTTATCAATTGTTTGCTGCCTGAACTTCTACTTTCAATGTGTGTTTTCTAAAAGATTATAACTCCTATTTATGCAAGTTTTATAAGGAAGAAAAATGCTTAGAAGTTTTTTTATCTAACAGTTATCTAACACAACTGTTTGTACATAGAACACCCAAGAAATAAATATTACTGAGTATAACTACACAGCAGAAAGAAAGAAGGAACTCCTACCCTTTGGAACAGCATGGATGGAACTCGAGAGTATTATGCTAAGTGGAATAAGCCAGGCCGTAAAAGATAAGTACCATATGATCTCACCTATAAGTGTAACCTAATCAACAAAGCAAACAAGCAAGCAAAATAGAACCAGAGACATGGAAATAAAGAACAAACTGACAGAGACCAGGGTGGGAAGGTGAGGGTGATAACGGGAGAAAGAAAGGGAAAGGTCAAGTCAGGGAACATGTACAAAGGATCCATGTACAAAGACAATTGGGAGGGGGAGGATTGAATGTGGGAGGTGGGTGGTGGGTAGGGGAGGGGAGAGTAATGGGGGAAAAATGGGGATGGCTATAGTTGAACAACAATAAAAAAAATTTTAATAAAACTGGTAAACAAACTTGTAAGAATGCATTTTTACACCTTGGTGAATATATCATATAATGATGGCCCTATGGAGGATATCTTACAATAAATGAAGAGGCTCCAGAGTACTGAAAAATAGAGTTTGAGGAAGAAGTAGGATGTACCATCAATTAGTAAAAAGGTGAGGACCAAAAAGATGCGGGTGCCTTAAAATTAAAATAAAAAATTTTTCCTAGTAACATAGTAAAATTTTGTATTGAGCTACAACTCTTGTAGGTGCTACAGATCCCCAGGAAAAAAGAGAAAGGATTTCAGAGGTAGAATTCTCAAGCCTGAGGGAATTTCCCACAGTACATAAGGGAGAAAGCTGTAAGAAACCCAAAGCAGAAGCAACAGATAACTGGGTTCTGCTGACTGCTACCAAGGAGAAAAAAATCTTCAGTAACTAGAGGAGGTAATCTGGATGGACTGCAAAGGAACACAGAATTTGGAGCCAGAGGCTTCAGAGTAAAGGACTTATTCCTCTGATTAGTAAACTGAAGTAAGGATAATGATGATGATGATGATGATGATGATGATGATGATGATGATATAATAACCCTAATGGATTATGTGGGTTCAAATCTCCATCTTAATTTTTCTCATCATTAGTTTCCAATTTAGACATTACAAACTCATTTTCCTCTGAAAACCATCCTTTTTCTTGGCATAGTCTTTACTGAAATTTGTCTTAGGGTCAACCTCCTGCATGTGTGGCCTCATAGTTCTCTGTCCTCCAACCACAGGGCTGACTCTGGAGGTCCAGACTATGCAGACCACTGAAGATGAATAAGTTCCAACAGAAGGCTAAAAAGCATGTGCCAGAATATGATATTGTTTTTTAAAAGATTGTATTTAGTTTTAGAGATAGGGAATGGAGGGAGAAAGAGAGGGAGAGAAACATTGATGTGCAAGGGGAGGAGGAGGAGGGAGGGAGGGAAGAAGGAAGGAAGGAAGGAAGGAAGGAAGGAAGGAAGGAAGGAAGGAAGGAAGGAAGGGGAAGGAAAGGAAAGGAAAGGAAAGAAAATAAAGAATAGAAAAGGATAGAAAAGAAAGGAAAAGAAAAGGCGAGGCGGGGCGGGATGAGGCAGGGCAAGGCATTCCCAAACCCAAGCTAATATAATCCCCATGGAACAAGGAATATTTCTCTCTCTCTCTCTCTCTCTGAAAAACATTTGTACAAAGGCTCTTACCTGATCCTAACTATAACAATGAAGTTGCTATTAGTGCCTCCCCTTTACTAAGGGGGACACAGGTTCAGAGTGTTTGTTATACCTAGGGTTGTTCCACTAATATGGCAGAGCTGGGACTCTAACCTTGGTCTTTACCACTCAGAAATGCCTGGTTACTAGAAGTACTGTTAGGAGGGGCAAACTCAGGGGTGGGTCATTAACCATCAGTGATTTGGCCCTAACTAATGAATATTATTCCCTCCTTTTCTCTTTACCTCTTTCCCCATTCAAGGCTCTCTTTATTGCAAGGCAATGGCAAGTTTGGTTTTAATATGGCTAAAGCAATTTTAGAAAGAACAACCAGAAAGTAACAACTAGAGAAAGGTTGATTCCCAGAAAAAAGATTTCATTAGAACTAAATCCCAAATTCAGGCTGACTTGACACTATTGGCTCAATCCCAGGGCATTTCCTGGAGAATAAACCAAGTTCCTCTCTCCCCACCAATACTGCAAGTACTGAAGATGAGATGTCATAGAACCCAACCTCTCTCGCTTTTGCCTGGGCCTTGAACCTCTTCATCTTCTCCCCATCACCCACCAGAAAAAGACAAATAACCATTTTTGAAGTTGTGCATGGAGTTGACACAACCCTTCAAGATTGCAGAGGGAATTCCTTGGACAGTCTCCAGAACTGGAAATAAGCTGCCCTGGGCTTTCTAGCACATTCTCACATCGTAAAATGGTATCAACAGCTAGTGTATGGTTTTCTAAGTGTCAGAGGATATAAGTACTTCATGAGTTCTTTCAAGTGCAGTTGTCTCTGGGTGTCTGTTGACACCAAATTCTCACTCTCCTTATCCCTAGACCCTCTAGCTTTAAATCCTTCCCTAGGATCCCTGACTGGGTGGCTCAGTTGGTTGAAGCATTGTCCTGTTCACCAAAAGTTTGTAGGTTTCATCCCTGGTTAGGGAACATACTTAGGTTGCAGGGTTCTGTTCCTGGTCAGGGAACATGCAGAAGGCAACTGATCAATATCTGTCTCTCTGTCTGTCTCTCTCTCGAATCCACAAACATATCCTTGGGTGAGGATTTTTAAAAAAAACAAACTTTCCCCTAGGAGACAAACATATCCCTCTAGCATTCTCTTCTTCAGTTTCCATCCATAAGTTCTCCTTGAAAAGCCAAGGTTAGTTATCAATTGGATAGTATTGATTTTGTGAGTGTTTTCTTTAGTATTTTTAATTAATATTTTAATACATGATTTAGGTAGTTCTAAAAATTGCAAAACAACAAAAAGGTACATAGTGAAACATGACTCCCTTCCATCTCTATGCCAATCTGTTACAGATTCAAAAATGTACCCTAAAGAGAGGAGAGACCAGGTTGCATACTTCCCACCCTGGCCCAAGTCAGAGTAGGGCCGTGTTATTGCTCCCCATCCAGTAAAATGTACCCATTCATCATATTCGTCATATTGTTTATTATTTACTTTAAGGTAAGTCAGCATGAGGAATGTGGTATGTATGTATGCATTGGTTTTGACTTATCTTCTATAGATGGTTATTACTGTCTTTAATCTAACAGTCATCTACTTGATCCAAAAGCAGCGTTTAAGGCAGTTGCCCACACTTTCCTCCTTGGAATACTTTCAGGACAACACAATTTCTGGGGTGTTCTGCTGCTTTCCAGGCCATCTTTCTTGGCCTCCTTTGCTGTTTCCTCCTCATTTCCCTGGCTTTTAAGTGTCTAAGTGACCCAAGGATCAATTCTTGAACCTCACTTCCTTTCTATGTCTTCTCATTATATTGTCTCACAGTTTAAATACAATCTCTACAGTGATGACTCCCAAATTTATCTATCCAGGCAGGACCTCTCCTCCGAACTTGAAATTCTTCTAACCTTAATTGTGTATTTGACAGTTTCAGTATCTCACTGATGTTTCAAAACCAACATGGTCTAAACCAACATAATTTGTTCCTCAAAACCTACTTCTTTGACTTCCTTTCCCATTTCAATAAATGACTACTCTATTCTAAAATTTTGGCTTTGGCCAAAAAAAAAAAAAACCCCAAACCCACAAATAATGTAACCCTGAGGAGTCATCCTTGACTGCTGTCTTCCACACTTCCCATCTTGCTCAGCCTAAAAATCAGCGTTGTTACAATAACCTACGAGGTTAAAAATGTGTGCGTGCCTGTGTGTGTGTGTGGTTGAATTTAGTCCTATGTCCAGACTTGGTAGCAAAGTAATCGGGCAGAGGGAGCTTATATCTTCCACAAACCTATAATTTTTAGAGGCTACAAATGTTTTTCAAGATTCTTATAACTGAAAGACCAGATTGTCTTAGGTCAGTCACAATAGCCTTATTCTCCCTCAACTTATTTCTTCAACAACTATTACTGAGTAGCTACTCTGTGTCAGACTCTGTTCTGGGTGCCAGGGACACAACTCTGAACAAAATTTTTTAAAAAGCCCCTGTCCTCTTGGGATGTATATTCTCATGGGTAAACAAATGGCAAAAAAAAAAAAATCAACAAGTAACTTATGTAGTATTAGATGGTTAAGTGTTGCAAAGAAAACTAAGGCAGAGAAGAGGGATAGAGAATTTGGGGAGGGAATGGCATTCTGTGTTCACTGTTGGATAGAGTGCCCAGTGATGGTCTCAATGAGCAAGTGACATTTGAATAAAGGCCTGAAGGACATAAGGGGCTAATCAGTGGTGTTTGTGGCAGGGCATGCCAGATACAGGGTGGGGAGGATTGCTAGGGTTGTAGGGGTGGAGGAGGGAACAGTAATGGCAACAAGAAGGCACTCAGAAGAAGTTTCAGTCTCTGTTTTTTCAAGAGGCACAATAAGCAATGAGGAGGGTGTGCCTGGAGTGGAGTGAACGAGGGCAGCAGTGTAACGAAACAAAACAGGCACAACTGCCTGCCCCAACGAAAGCCACACTCATGAGGCAGATTCTGGTGCAAAAGGAAGGAGGTTTTATTTAGGTACCATGCAACCTGGGAGAATGGTAGACTCCCGCCTTAAACATTTTCTCCTCTCCCTGTTCAAGTCCACAGTTCTTATAAGGATAGGGGGAGGAGGGCCCTATCCACTCTCTCTTGCAGCCTGTCAAGGCTAGGCAGGTTCACTCCAGATTAGGGAGGATGGAAGAAAACTCATGGACCCATGGGAATGCTTGACATGCCTTTATTCAAGGGTGGGCAAATCCATGCATGCTGCAAGCTGCATATGCTAGTGGGGAGCCCCTACACTCTTATATACTAAAAACACACAAAGCCAGCAGGGAGTCAACACATTGTAAACATAGTGGGATTCTGCACATGCGAGCCCACTCAAGGCTATGGGAATATTTACCAGCTTCAGGCTCAAGGATATGAGAACACTACTTATCTTAGTTCCCCAAACATCTGGGTGAGGGAGCTAGATTGCCACCATTTACCCTACAGTCCACTCCTTCTGGGTTCCTCACTGTACAATCTACATAAGGATATATTCTGCAAAGGTCCCTTGCTGAGGAGGGCAGAGCCCTGCACCCATAAACCACAACAGCAATATAGACTGCAACAACAAACAACCAAAATGCAAGTGCTTCCACCCAAGGCAGTAAGAACCCACCACCATTCAGTGCTTAGGGTTGCCCACCATTCCTGCAAGGGATCACCTGTCAGGTGTTCAACAGCATGGATCTCAGAGGTTAATGCCCATAAAGCTTGACTCACATTGTGGTGGATATCAGGAATACACACACAGCATGTTGCTCCTACTAGAGTGCATACCCCACCTTGGGATGAAGTAAGCATATCTAAGGCCATAGGATTTTGCAAGGCTACTTTTCTCAATTGATACACTTCTTTTAACAGGCTTAAAGAATCATGTGTTACATTCAATGCACAAAGAGTGTGCAAAGCTAAAGCGTTTATCTCAGTCTCAGTGACTACAGAAGCAGCTTGAGGAAAAAAAAAAAAGCCAACAGGTAATACTACCAGGGAGTATTCTTTACCCGGTGTCATGCCTTAAATGCCACCCAATTAACTGGCCAGACTGCAAGAGTTTTCTGAACTTGAGCAGGAAAATACGGACATCCCCAAGTACAATGACCTGTCCAATTTCCAGACAGGTAAGGCCACCCATGTGAACCACACACCCAGGTGGCTCCAGTGGGAACCACACTCCACACATTATTCCATGCCCCCCAGAAATGCTTTAGAGTCTGAGTCTGACATAAACCTATCAGAGTCCAGCCCTTCTGGGCTTGCCCTTTGAGGTTATCTTTGCTTCACAGTCCAGCTGAGCCACCGAACCACACCAGCCAGGGAATCCCTCAAGGTTCTCAATGCAAAGGGGAGCTGGTCCAGCCAGCTCCACAGCTTCAGCTGTGAGCCACCCTGAGCCATCTCATACGGAGTAGCCACTTAACGGCTGTGGCTGGTCATGCTGCTGCTCTACCCCACTGTAGATGTCAATCCAGGTTGCATTCCACAAGGGATGTCTGGTGTTCCACTGGTGCTGTAGCCAAGTCCAATTTGAGATAGAAGCTAGAGAGATGTGCCATGGGAGACCAACAGATGTGCTCAGGGGGATTTCAGTGCAGACCCAGCACACTGATTGGATAGCCACTGAGGCATAGGTATGAACCCAGTCCACTAAAGTGTTATTCTGTACCCTAGGGGCAAAAAGACAGAACAGTTATAGGCACCAATAAGGCAAATCATGACCCTCAGACAATATACACACAAGCTTCTGGTCAGCTGATAAGACAGTGCCTGGTAGAAGGGGCCTTCCTGGGCGAGAATACCAAACCTTTCGTGCCTCAACTGGGGTGCTCAGCATCTACTTGCAACAACAGTGGAGAACTCATAATGGGCCATTAGGAAATTACAAAGGTGCCATACAGAAGCATTTCATGGTCTGCTGGTACTGGATATGTCACCTTTAAGATTAGGGACCAGATCCC
The DNA here is from genome assembly GCA_004026545.1 of Mormoops blainvillei. Taxonomy (NCBI): domain Eukaryota; kingdom Metazoa; phylum Chordata; class Mammalia; order Chiroptera; family Mormoopidae; genus Mormoops; species Mormoops blainvillei. Next base: position 366,434 of record PVJD01000003.1, on the reverse strand, counting down.
AATCACCCGGGGCACTATTTGCAAGTTTCTCTCCCCCTCTTGTCCCCAAGGGGCAACAAAAACCACCCAAGGCATGTGGGGGGCTTTTATTTCCCAAGACCACATCCAAGTGGCTGTATGACCTCGCTCCAGGCCCTTAGGAGCAAGCAAGAGAGTATTTCCTTTTCCCCAGGCCTGGTTTCAGCAAAGTATCCTTAGTCTATAGCTGCAACTGAATTGGAGCTGCAGTCCGGTGGAGCAGAGCTTCTACCAGGGCTGGCCCCCCACTCTGACTTCTCTCATTTAGAGACCGGAGGACAGTCCACAAGCATTTTGTCCACATACACCCCCATCCCACCAGCGTAGGGGTGGCAGCTGCAGCTCTCAGGCCCTACTTTAGGAGACCGTTATACCATTCAATCATTCGGGCAGCTTGGGGATGATAGGCCTCATGGAATTTCCAGTCAATCCACAAGTCTCAAGCCCATTGTTGTGCCAAGACCCCAGTAAAATGATCCCCTGATCACTTTCAATGATTAAGGGCTGCCCATAAGCAGCACATAACCTCTCCAGCACAACAATTACTGCTTTCTGATCTGGGGACCGTGTGGGATAAGCAGTTAAAAGTCCCATAGCCATGTCCACACCTGTAATAGCATACTTATATCCCTCTGAACTAGGCAGGGGCCCAACGACATCCACCTGCCACTGGGTTAGTGGTACCCGTCCCCACACCACCTGTCCAGTAGTTCCCACAGGCCTCCGGGGATGCTCTTGTGAGCAGACAATGCAGGTCTCACAAGCCTTTTATACCTCTGCTAAAGTGACAGGTAACCCCCAAGTTTTTATAGTGGACCACATGGTCTTTTGTCCAGCATGTATGAGGCAACAGTGTAGCCACTGAGCTACTTCTCTTCCTGAGGAACTGATAGTACCATTTCTAGCCACTGCACCTTGGCTAGAGTATCAGCCTCACCATGCCCAAGGGAAGCAAGAGGGACATTCCTGGTTACATGATATATAGTGATCTGTTTCTGGTGGCCTAACTCTAATAGGTCTTGCCACAAATCCTGTCCTCACAATGGCCTATGCATAACCATCCATTTATTTATGTGCCATGTAGACATCCACTGTGTCAGTCCCTGGTACACCACCCAACTACCTGTGCAAATAGTCAGGGGCAATGCCCCATTGGCAGCCATGAGCCACACAGCTTGTAGTTCTGCCCACTGGCTACTCTGACCACACCACTGTCAAACCAGATTGTGTCTGTCTCTAGTTGGATCGCCACAGAGTCCACACGGCAGCTTCTGGCCCCTGCTGGACCCATCAGTGTACCGTGCATCTGAGAGAACAGGTGTCTGTTCTTCCTGGACGAGTCTAACTTCCATTTCTTCTATAGGGATAGGAGCAGTACATTTTTCATTTATATAGGTAACAGGGCCTAGCATGTCTTGCAACTCAGCCCATAAGGGGCTAGTTGACAGAGTACTCCTTTGTTGCAGATAAACCCCCCACTTAGCCAATGTGGGTGTCTGAGCCATCCCATTGTGAGGCTTGACCATCCAGTCCTTGACCCACCCTGAAAAGGGATACGTGGTCCTCACTGTCATGGGGGCAGTTCCTGTTATAACCTCCATGACCAACAGGACAGCATATACTGCAACCAATTGCTTTTCAATCAAGGAGTACTGTACTTCTGCTCCTTTCCATAGTTGGGACCAGAGACCCAAGGGTTGACATAGCTGTTCCGATGGCTCCCACAAACCCCATTCAAATCCTTCTTGTGTCACATGTACACTTAGTGCACAGGGTCTAGCAGGATCTAGAACATACAAGGCCTGAGCGCACTTAATGATGCACTTCACTCCTTGCAACGCCTGTTCCGAGGTCAGGGTCCAGTCCCAGTTGGCTCCCTTTTTCACCTAAGAATACAGGGGATGTACTACCTATAAAAGATGGAGCACAAATGGTCTCCAGTACCCCAACAGGCCCAAAAATGTCTGGAGCTGTTTCATGGTGGTAAGGATCGGATACGCTTGAAAGTCTATCGCCTCATCGGGATGACTTGTCTTACCCTATGAGACAACCCCCAAGAATTTGACAGATAATACAGGCCCTTTCAGCTTGGTTCCATTGACTACCAAGCCACATGACTTCAGGTTGGACAACACTTGCAGCATTGCCTTCTCTAATTCTGCAAGAGGATCGCTGGTTAGCAAAATGTCATAAATGTGGTGGAACAGGCGCACTTCTGCAGGCTGTGACCACTTAGACAGGTCCTCTGCCACAAGCCCATGACAGATAGTCGGGCTGTGCAAATACCCTTGAATGAACACTGTAAAGGTCCATTGTCGGCCCTCCCATGTGAAGGCAAACTGATCTTGGCTCTTGGGAACAATGTCAATGGAGAAAAAGGCATTTGCTAAATCAACTACAAAGTAGTAAGTTCTCAGCTCATTAGTTAACCAGTCCATCAAGTCTATCACAGAAGGGACTGCTGCATGTATTAGAGGAATGACCTTGTTGAGCTCCCAGTAATCAACTGTAATTCTCAATGTACCACCTGGATTTTTCATTCGCCACATAGGAAAGTTAAAAGGACTGTGGGTGGTCTTAGTTATCCCCACCTTTTCCAACACTCCTATAATTTCCTTATGCCCCTCAGGCAACTGATATTATTTCACCGCCATTACCTATCATGGGGATCGCAACTGCACAGGAGGATGATCAGCATGTCCCTGCAGAATGGCTTTTACCACTTGCACCCGCAGGTGAAACTCTCCTGCAGTTGTATGTAGCCACAGTCCCTGGAGCACAACAATGCCCAAGATATACTCAGGAATAGGGTATACATAAACAGTGTATTCACAGGGAGGCAAATGTCTGATACCCAGAGAGCTTTATATCATTTACCCTCACACTCTGTCCCCTATAACCATCGGTAGACACTTGAGGCCGCAGAAACTTCTCATGGTTTCCATTTAAGAGGGTACATTCAGCTCCCGTATCCATAAGAGCCAAGACCCACTGGACATTTTCGGAGGACCAAAACACACTTTACATTTTCAGAGGACCAATGAATTTGACATGCAACCCCTGGTTCCTGCCCATCCCCTGTAGACAGGTTCCTGGCCTGCTCCCTATTCAAATGCCCAAAGGATATCCCCTCTCTCTCCTCAGGAGTTTGGTGCAGACAGGTGGTCTTCCAGCCAGACTGGACAGGCCTCTCAGTTCATTTCCCCAGGCTTCTTCTGCACCACCTTCTCCTTCTGGGACTGCAGGAAGCTTTGGTCAGCTCACAGCTGCTTCCAGAGTTCTAACAGGTAAGCATTAGATTGACTTCCTGTCAATCTTAGTGCAACTGTAGCCCCTACAAGATCTGACCACATCTGTGTTTTTGTCACCTGCTCAGGGGCACTGTTTGACTGAGAAACAGAAGAACTTTGAGTTGCCACCCAAACTGTTTTTTGCTGGCGATGAGCCTCTACCTCTCCCAGACTGACCACCATTGTCTTGATGTCATTTATGCAACGGCTGACATAGGGGGCGAGAATAGCCATCAGCAGCCCAAAGGAGTTGGGAAGAGGATGCTGGAGTATGAGGTCCCGCATCCAACTGTAAAACATTCATCATCAGGGCCCTGGGTATTGGGATTAAACGTAGCCTGGTGCATACCCAACTCCCTCAGGATTTGCACTAAGTCCACAAAAGACTGCCATTTGCTCACTGTGTCTGGTACATCTCCTGCATTTTCCCAGACCATGTGGAGAGATGCCATTACCCACTCCAATAGTGAGTGTGAGCCCTGCCCCTTGCATGCCACTGGCTGTTCTGCAGTTGTTGGTGTAAAGAGTGGTGAGTCATGATGGAAGCTAACTTTTCCATCTCATTATGAGTACACAAGATGCTGTCTACCCCTAAATCAACAGGTGAAAAAGCCACTCTAGTAAGGGCTCCCCAGGTCACTGGAAAAACTAATTCATGAGATCAGCCACTTCAGCCTGCACATAGGGATGATAGGCGGTATGCTCCACCATCTGGGTGGGACCTACCAGGTCTCTCCAGGGTGCAATAGGCTACTGGGATTTCATATTCTGTAAACACCATGGGCAGGGGTGGTTCTGGGTACTCAGTTCTGCTCCTCCATCCTCCTCCCCTTCTGATTCAAACTTGTCCTCTACAGCTAGGGAAGGGGATTGTTGCTGCTCCACCACTTGCAGTTCTTCTTCTAGGGCACTGATTCTGGTTTCCAGGGCCTCCTCTCGTCCTTGGAGTTCGTGTAGTTTTGCTGCATCATGAAGTGTGGTCTCCATCTCAGTTCGCAGAGCTGAAAGAAACACCCAGCCAATGGCCTCTGTGGCTTCACGGGCACTGGGCCTTTCCAGGGTCTCCCCAGCCACCTGCAGGGCTTTCTCCACTGTGTTGGGTACTCCACTGACATCGGGCCACTCCTTAGGTGAAGCCCACAATGCCAAGAGGCCAGCAACCAGGTGCCACATCCCAGTATCAGGCCACCCATCCAGGCTTCCCTCAGGAGGCCCCAGGGATTCTTCCATTTCTGTACCATGCAAATCTTGCTGACTATGCCAATTGTCTTTGCAGCCTGTCAAGGCCAGACAGGTTCATCCAAGATTTGGGCAGATGGAAGAAAGTCGTGGAGCTATGGGGATCCTTGACATGCCTTTATTCAAGGGTAGATGAATCCATGCATGCTGCAAGATGCATGTGCTAGCGGGGAGCCCCTACTTCCTTATATACTAAAAACAGACAAAACCAGCAGGGAGCCAACAGGTTGTATAATGTGGCGGGATTCTGTGCATGTGAGCCCACTCAAGGCTGTGGGAATACTTATCTGGCCTCAGTCTCAAGGCTATAAGAACACTACTTATCTTAGTTCCCCAGACATCTGTGTGAGGAAGTCAGATTGCCTCTGTTTACCCTACACACTCATATTTCTAGCTTTTGGTGGTGCTCAGTGTAAGAACCTCCCCTTGCTGCCATCTTAGTCAGTGAGGGACACTCCATGGAGCTCCAACTGACTATCTGCAGTAACAGTAGGAGGTTAGATCAGAAGAAAGGCCAGTTGGGCTCTGGCCACTGAAAAGGCCTGCAAACAACAGTGATTCCAGAAGCAGTAAATATACCTGGTACCCAGATTCTGCTTTATGAATCCAATTGTGCTCACTGAAGGGAACTAGAGCTTTCTTGGACAATGACTGATTCTATAGCTGGAACAAGAAACGGACATTTTTCTCATACTGGAAAACAAGGAAGCTTTCAAAGGTGTTGCATTGTAACCAAAAGACTTAGGTTAGAAGCCAAGGTAATGAGACTCTCTATTTTCAAAGATAAAATAATTTGAGTATTTGCAATGCATTGAAAAATATCAAGTATGTTGAAATCCATGAGTTTATAATTATACCAGAAAAAAATCTCTCATAGATGACCTTTACAGGTTGCTGGAGAACCAACTCATTACTCTGAAAACTGGTTTAAAAGGGGAAATAAATGAGCATTTGTCTTCTTTTCTATCTGAACTATATCTCAGGATAGCTAAATTGCTATTGAGGAAAAGTTCTTCTTTTAGAAGCACTCCAACTAATAGGTGAAGGAGGAACAGTAGAATTAAAATACCATAACTTTGCAATCCCTAATGAAATAATAGATCTAAGCAATGGTCACCAATGGTTATTAAAGACTATCAGGGAGCCCTGGTTGGTGTGGCTCAGTGAATTGAATGCTGGTCTGCAGACTGAAAGCTCACTGCTTTGATTCCCAGTCAGGGCACATGCTTGGGTTGCAGGCTAGGTTCCCCAGTTGGGGGCGTGCAAGAGCAACCAATCGATGTATCTCTCATACATCGATGTTTTCCTCCCTCCCTTCCCCTCTTTCTAAAAATAAATTAATAAAATCTTTTAAAAACTATCAGTGAAAGATTTATGGGGAATTTTTTAATGAATGGATCAAGTCAGCAAAGTCTGAATTCACTCATCAATCATAACATCACAAAAGAGAAGACAGCCAGACATCACGTGTTTTTGATATGATGCAATATGAAGTTCATGGTACCATCTGTGAAGTATCACTGTCCAGTAATGGAATTTGAATTAACCAAGAGCCGATAGTTTTCAGGAATTACAGGGCTTTGAGAATATGTTAAATGATACCATAGGGATGCAATCAGAAAAATGCAGAATGTGGAAACTCTAGAGGACAAATTGCCCAGTTTCTTTAACAAATAAATTATCAGGAAAAAATAAAAGAGGGCAGGGTCATGTCTGTAATTTAACAGACACAGAAAGTATATTAACCAATTGCAGTTTGTAGGCCATGTTTGGACACCAATTTTTTGAAATTTATTTTTAGAAAGAGGAGAAGGGATGGAAAAAGAAAGGAAGAGAAACACTGATGTGAGAGAGAAACATCAGTCAGTTACCTCTCATCCACACCCTGACATGGGGCCAAACGCACCAGCTAGGTATGTGCCCTTACCAGGAATCAAACCAGCAACGCTTTACTTCGTGGGATGACACCCAACCAACTGAGCCATGCCAGTTGGGGCAGGATACTGATTTTTTTTTAACTTTAAAAAAATTATAAGAAAACTGGGGAAATTTGAACACTGATCAATATTTGATTATAATAAGGAATTTTTAGGAATGATAACATTATGGTTATGGATTTTTTTAAAGAGTCCTTATCTTTTAGAGATAAAATACTAAAATATGCATAGGTGCAATAATATTAAATTTAGGACTTATTTTCTAATAATCCAGTGCAGTGGGGGTGGGGGAGAGAGAAGAGATGAAATGGGCTTGCCACATGTTGATAATTATGGAAGGTTGGTAATGGTCCATTATATTATTTTCTCTATTTCATCTTTGAAATGTTCCATAAATAAATTTAGGGGAGGGAGAATAATATACATAGGAGTCATAAAGAAAGAATTTCTATGACAAATAAGAAGAATAATAATCCCTATTTTTTTAATGCAGGGCCAATAAATAAGTTAGCCTTTCGCACAGTTTCTCCTTTAATAACCAATAACTTAGTAGACCCTAAAGAATTTCAGGAAAGTTGTGCTTCATCTCTTTCACAAAAAAGACTTGAAATTCAGCTCTTGTGTCCTAGAATGTGATTTGTTGAGTTCTGGGTAGACTCTTCAGGTACCTCAGCAATGATCAGGGTCAGCACTTGGCTGGAGACTCAGATCATGAGAGGGACATAGAGTTCTTCTGCATCACATTCCTACGACCTCTCAATTCTTTCTGCTTCTTTCATGCTGCTTTCCCACTCCCAGGAGTAGGGCTACTGAGGGAACTGCAGAACTTGTATGAATAGTGCCCCTCAGACTTCTGCCATACAACAGCCTTGAGCAGGAGCTTGCATACCTCATGCCATCTTCGAGTTTGGACTCCTTAATGGTAACCAGGACTATTTACTCAGTCTTTGCTAAGGTCAATGGGTAATAATGGTATAAATGATAATAGCTTTTTTTATTGGTATTTTTCTAGGATTTCTACTACTATGATAAAATTCCCACATGTATTAGCCAGAAAGAACTCGAAAAAAAACTCCCAGATCTCAGTAATTTAACAAAATAAAAGTTTATTTCTGGCTTCCATCACAGTCCAATACAGGGTGGGGGCAAAAGAGGATCTGGCCTCTTGCTCTTCAGACTGCATCTATCTAGGGTCTCCAAAAAGTCCTTCACTGGGTCTGCTGCAAGAAAAGAAAGCATGAAAAGCTATCTTCATCTGAATGGCTTCTAATGGGAGGTGACACATATGATCTTCACTCACATTCTAACAATGAGAACAAGCTGAAAGCAGGATGCCAAGGAAGGCAGGCATGATGTTTAATAATAACCAGCTGGCTAAAAGACAAATACCGTATCATTTCACCTACACGTAGAGACTAATCAACAAAACAAAGAAGCAAGTAAAAGATAACCAGAGACATTGATGTGAACAACAAACTGACAGTGAACAGAGGAGGGGGGAGGGGAAGACAGGGGAAACGTGAAGGGTGGTCAAGGATCATACATGGGGACTCATGGACAAAGTCAAGGCTGGGGTGGGATCAAAGGGGGGGAGGGGGAGAATGGTGGGGGGAAAATGGACAAAACTGCACTTTAACAACAATAAAAAAAGAAGAAGAAAAAAGAATAACGAGTTGGCGTTGCCTGTGGCTGGGTTCACCCTGTGCCCCCTCATTCCTCTGCTCACACCTACGCCCCAGTTCTTCTTTACCATGCTGTATTCTGAAGACACAACCGCTTCGCTTTTGCCCCGCTGCCAGAGCACACGCCACCTCTCTGATCAGGGGTCAGCGTGGGCCACGTGGGTTGTGACCTGTGCAGTGCCTATGATTACACAGTACTGCATATGGAAAAACTCTTGTGAAGACCGACATTCACGTAGCGCTTCCTTCCATGTGCTATCGAAGAGTAGCTCCACGTTCTGGCTTGACTGCGAAACACTTGGTAGATGTAGGAGCTGGTGTCATATGTGAAGATTATAGAGGAAATATTGGTGTTGTACTGTTTAATTCTGGCAAAGAAAAGTTCAAAGTAAAAAGAGGTGACCAAATTTCACAGGTCATTTGTGAAGAGATTTTTTTTTTAATCCAGGAACAGATGAAATTCAAGTTTTAGATGGCACTGAAAGAGGTTCAGGAGGTTTGGGTTGCCCTGGAAAGAATTATGATTTATGCCAAGAATATAACACAAGGAAATGTACCCTTTTTCTTTAAAATAAAGAGGGGTTTTTTGGTTTGTTTTTGTTTTTTGGGTTTTTTGTTTGTATGTTTGTTTGTTTTTAGTGTTTTGGTGTTTTGGAAGTCTGTAAACTTAATTGCTTTAGCTTCTAAAAATATTTAGTTCTCCTGGATTAAGGAAAGGGTATGCCGTTGGGATCACATAGAACTTTACTTTCTTGTGTTTTTCTACATTTGATTGTTGTATAAATCTGCATGGTAACCTAATACAAACAATTTCTTTTTAAAATCAAATGTACATCACTTATGGAGCCCTCCCCCAGAATGGTATTATTTAATTCACTTCAACAAGTTATTTTTGAAAACTTTATAAATTATAAGAAAATCTTTTCATTCAATAAATTTGAATTCTTTTACAGATACAAATTATTATAAAGTAAATTAAAAGATGATAATAAAACATTAGAGTTTAAAAAAAAAGAATAACCAGTTAGTCTCAGCCACACCATTTGAGGTAGCAATGCCTTATTCCAGTTAAATTAACAAGCCTCTACTCCAGAACACTAACACTAACAGTGAAAGTTCCCAGCCCCTCAGAGAGGTGCGGGTGAGGGAGATTTCTGAAACACCTTGCTGGTGCTTCTATAACTTCATGCAGATACACTCCATACTTCACCTGCCAAGCAGTGCTTGCTTTCAGGACAGGAAAATTGGGGTGAGCAAGTATTCCGTTACATCCTTTTTACTAGCTGGTGGCTCAGGTAGTTTTAATTTGAGGAAGAGGTTCCATGATATGCTTCAAGGGTTTGATGATTCCCTGGAAATTAGGTGTAAAATGTATGTTTATGTGCAGTTTTCTGAGAAGAGGGCCCATAGTTAGGTATATAGGAGACATTCAATAAATATTTCTTCTAAAAACTCAGTCTGTAAAAAGGAGTCTGTATTACTCAGTGTTCTCCATAGAAACAGAACAAATAGTGTACTTACATATTTCTATATATGTATATGAGAGAGAGATTTATTTTAAAAATGAGCTCACACAAGTCCAAAATCTGCAGGTGAACTTTCAGGCTCAGAACCGAGAAAGAGCCAATAATGTAGTTCAAACCCAAAGGGTATCAAGCTGAGAAATTCTTCTTGCTTGTGGAGAGGGGGGGCTTCAGTCTTTTGTTTATTCAGGCCTTCAACTGATTGGATGCAACCCACCTACATCATGGAGGACAACCTGCTTTACTAAATCTATTTAAATGTTAATCTTATCCAAAAATATCCTCACAGAATCATCCAGAATAATATTTTATCACATATATGGGTACAAGTTGACACTATAAATTAACTCTCACAGGGTCCTGAACCCAAACAAACCGTAGAGGGTTAAGAACTACTAGACTGAGAAATGTCCATCCTACTTCATTCTTCTAGTTAGATTTCAGTGCTCACCCAGCTTCCATGCCCCCCCCAGAACAGCTTACTTATCTGGTGGCATGTTAGAAAATCTGCCTAACAGCTCTTTCCTGGCAATTTACATCAATTCCACATTGAAAGAATTGGGGCAGAAATTCCCAATTCAGCTTTACTAATGTTAAATAATGTTAAAGAAAACATTACTTTTCTCTTGAAAAAAAAAGTTTAAAAAATCTCCAAAATTGTTCCTTAAATCAAAACACTTTAGCTTTTCCAACCTCTATATGTCAATGATAGTATAATTGGCTAAGATATACATCTTTAATGTTTATATCTTACAGCCCTGCTTCTCATCATTTGTCTGGAATAAACCCTCCAGCAGAATAAAGTGCCTTGAAATCACAGATTATACTTTATTCCTTTGCCATTCCCTACAGTGTGGAAAATGCTACTGGCACAGGCAGGAGTGCTGATTAATTGGTGGTATTGTCACATTCTGTTTTATTTGACTCCACTAATATTAAATTTGATATTACATATTAAACTTTAATACCAGCTAGACCTGGTATTAAAAATAGCCCAGATTTATCTTTCAGGATTACCACCTCACTTCGACATCTCCACCTTGCTTTCACAGAAAGAAAACTGAGGTACGGTTCGGGCAAGAACCTTCTTACTTTATGTGTATTTCTTAGCGTAGGTTAAAGTCTGGTTATTTAATGCAGTTATTCTCTCCCATTCTCCTTAACCTAGTTTTGTTTTGTTTTGTTTTGTTTTGTTTTTTTAGATTTTATTTGTTTTTATTTTAGAGAGGGGAAAGGAGGGAAGAAGAGAGGAGGAGAAACATCAATGTGTGGTGGCCTCTCACACACCCCCTCCTGGGGACCTGACCTGCAACCCAGGCATGAACCCTAAACTGGGAATACAACCCGCAACCCTCTGGTTCACAGGCTGGCACTCAATCCACCGAGCCACACCAGCCAGGGCTAGTTTTCATCTAAAAGAATCCAATAGGTTGTCTGGAAGAACAGGGTTTTCTCTGCTGTTGTTCTGTGGTGACCTTAGGCTGCAGAGCAACCTGGATGAGACTTCCCTTCCTTGCCCTGGGAAGGAAAGGAAGTTTTGTTTTGTAAAATACTGAGGGACATGAATGGGTCAACACCACTCTATTAGTATGAAATGAGATCGCCATCAATGTACTTCTTTTGTCTCTCTCTCACTCTTTATTCATCTCCTTAAAGCAGTCCCTTTAGCATATCTTGCAATGCTGGTTTGGTAGAAATATATTCTTTTAGCCTTCTTTTGTCTGAGAAACCCCTTATTTCACCTCCCATTTTAATTGACAGCATTGCTGCATAGAGTAGTCTTGGTTGCAGGCCTTTGTTTTCATTACTTGGAATATTTCTTGCCATTCCCTTCTGGCTTGTAGTGTTTCTGTGGAGAAGTCAGCTGCTAGCCTTATTGGAGGTCCCTTGTATGTTACTTCCTGTTTCTCCCTTATTGCCTTTAAGGTTCTCTCTTTGTCCTTGATATCTGCCATTTTAATTATGATGCGTCTTGGAGTGGGCCTCTTTGGGGGGTTCCTCTTGAATGGAACCCTCCATGCTTCCTGGACTTGTGTGACTTTTTCTCTCCTCAAATTAGGGAATGTTTTCATCATTCCTTTTTCAAACAGGTTTTCTACCCTTTGCTCCTCTTCTTCTCCTTCTGGTATTCCTATTATACAGATATTATTACATTTCATGTTGTCCTGCATTTCCCTTAGCCCCTCTTTCTTCTTTTTGAACCTTTTTTCATTTTCCTACTCTTTCTGGGAGTTTTTAATTTCCCATGTTTTCTAGCTCACTGGTTCTGTCCTCTCCTTCATCTAGCCTGCTTTTGATTCCTTCTACTGTGTTTTTCAATTCAGAAATTGTATTCTTCATTTCCTCTTGATTCTTGTTGATAGTTTCTATATCCTTTTTCATGCTGATGGTTTGCAGTAAGTTCCTCGTAGTTCCCCTGTAGTTTTTGGTAATTCTCACTGAGCTCACTGAGTTCAGTGATCTTTCTTATAACCATTGTTTTGAACTCAATATCTGATAGTTTAATTGCCTCTATTTCATTTAGTAGTCTTTCTGGGGATTCCTCCTTTCCTTTCAGTTGGGGGTTGTTTCTTTGTCTTCCCATTATTTGTCTGCCTGAGCAAAACCACAAAGCCCCAGAAATAAACCCATGACTGCAGAAATAACTCCCCCCTGCAATCCCACTATCAACAGTAAATGAATCAGTATTAATAAGGCTGTAAGAGATTAAGACTGTTATAAGAAAAAAGAGAAGTAAACTATAGAATAAAATCTAGTGACTTCGTATGCACCAACTTGATGGATAAAAAAATGAATGTTAAAAAGCTATGTATTAATGAAAATATTGCAAATCACAGAGAAGACAACAGTGGATTTCATCTCAGTAGCCTCTAGTATTTACCACTGTTTTTTCTTTCTGGATCCACCTCTAGTGAAGTCAGATGTTGACCCCATCTGACCTTAGGCAGCCTGTTCTAGACTTCCTGGGATCTACTGTCTGTGGCTGTCTCCTTCAATTTTTAATCTAGTCACTCTGCGCTCAGCAGTCAGGCTTAAGCACCATGGGGTGGGGCAGAATCCCATCTGGGGTTGGGGCTATTGTTTCCTCTCAGGTTGCTGTAGCTCAGGGGAGTGGTCTGCCTGAGCAAGATGGCTGCTGTAACATGGGATATGACTCAGCACCATGATCCAGGTGGCTCCTCTCTCGGTTCTCTCCCGAAACCTCTGTCCCCAGTCTCTCATCAGACATCTCAAGCCTACTCTGCCCCCGCCTTTGCTGGAGCCCAGGGTAAGTGGCTGCAAATGAAAATTTATGCATTGGCCCTTTAAACAGCTCTTTCAGTCTCCATCTGCTCATCTCTGGCAGAGAGCAGGTCTGCTGCTTTTCATAGCTGGATGTTAAGTGTGTACTTTTTGAGCTCTGGTGCTATAGGCTGGGGATCCCTGTTTATGGTTCAGACCCTGCCCGTCTCAGGGAGCTCCAACTGGCTGCTTAAATATCCCTCTGGCAGTGCCTCCTGAGGGTGCCCAGCGAGCTTCTTGCATCTCTGCCGCACTCCTTACCAGTCAGGTTGTGCTGAATTGATTCTTCTGTCTGTCTGAGGTTATAAGACTTATCTCTCGCTATTGTTCAGTTGTTTGTTCTGGGTTATTTCTCCACAATTTAGTTGTAATTCCAGATTCGTCCTGGGAGGAGATCAGTGTGACTTCCATTTACTCCTCTGCCAACTTGACCCCCTTCTTTCTACCGAACTTCTTGATCTAAGACTCCCTTCATCAGGACAGGGTCAGGTCCTCTCAGTAAAGGTTTGCTGTTGAATGAAGATCTCCCCAGGTCTCACTTAAAAGATTGGGTGTCAGGAACCTAGAAACTTGGCTTGTGTTCATTTATTCAGACACTTTAAAAATGACTTTAGATCCTCAGCCAAGTGCTAAAAGCACTGGTCCATTTTATCTTTTAGAGATAGCCCAGGACAGAAATTACATTCCTCCTTAGAACCTTGTAATGGTTTTCAATTACTACAAGGCTAAGAAGTTATCCTTCTATCATTCTGTCTTCTTTGGCTATTTGTTCTGCTTTCATTTGCAGCAAGAACACTGGAACCAGATAGCCTTAGGTTCAAAAACTGATGTACGATTTAGTAGTCATTTGAATGAGTCATGAATTCTCTGCTGCTCAATTTCTAAATCTATAAAATAGGGTAATTACACTCAGTCTGCATAATTGCTGTATGGAGATGGTAGTAAGTGTATTTCTAGAAGTCTTCTTAGGGAGTTTTGGTAGACTCTGCTTTGATAATCCCACTAGGGTTGGAGGCAGGGGTGGGACTCCTAAGAGCCTTCCTGAGTGATATTAGATGGCTGTGAACTAGACTTCCAGAGACCATGGTCCATCAACAGTCAACCAGTTATCTTGCAGAGCACAGAAGTGATTTCAGAAGTATGTAGGGTTCCAAGCTGCTCTCTATGGACACAACTGGGGATTCCCTTCTCAACAACGACTCTCTTCTCACCCTTTGTCCTCTCTACCAAACACACTTTACAACTCTAGAGGTTGAAAATATCAATGTTAGTTTTTATTACTATGACATGAACATGTAAGAACCCTCGTGGATGAGTTTACAGGTAAATCTCCTGAGATGTTTCTGGAAAATGTTTTCCTTTCTGATGGAGCAGGGGCGGGAGGTGAGGAGAAATGCCCCTCTTTCTATATTTAGATATATTTATCTGCAGATATAATTCCTGGAGCTTTAACAGTTATCTTGTGACCATTAGGGACAACTCTGAGGATGAAAACCTACAGGCTGCGGATGGCAAGGAGGAAAGTTAGAAAATACCTGGGTTGGGTGCCTGATGACATTGTTGTACCTCTGAATTAACCAAACCTGGAAATGACACCTCCAGAAAAAAAATAAACTTTATTGCTTAAGCTATATTTAGTTATATATTCTTTTGCCTATTGCTTTATTATACACTCAGCATAAAATTGAGGAGGCTAAGTCTTAGAGGTGGAAGAGAAGGAGGAAGTCTCAATGGTGGTATAGCAAAAGAGGAGATCAGAGAAAAGCTGCTTCTGTTGAGGATTTAAGCTTCTATTAGATGTAAATTATAAACCTCTGCTCGGCTCCTTAGAGGAGGCTTCAGTAAATTCGACATTGCTTTTGAATACTTTTGGTACTGGTGGTTTGTTCTGGGGTATTTGAGAAAGGGTTGAGATCTGCATCAAGAATGGTGCCTGATGAACACAGAAACACACCTGGGAATAGTTGTACTTCTACATTATGTAAGGATTAGAGACCATATTTGTTAAGCACCTAGAATGATGCCTAGAATGTAGAACATATGCAACAAATGATAGATGCTATTATTTTATATTACTAGTAATATTATCTTATTTCTTGATTGGTATCCAGAGAGGAGGTAGAAATTAGATGTTCATGGGTGGGGCATATTCTGGGGCAGACCCAGTAGTAGTGGGCTTTCAGAATAAGCTCTGTGTTAAAGGCTGTATGAAGACAGCAAGAAGCAGGCATCACTTGACAGCAGACCTGGCAGGTGGGCAGTTGGTTCCGGAGAAGTCTCTACAGATGAACAAAAGACTGGATCCAGGGACTGAAGGGAGAAGGAAATGGAGAGTTGTTCAAAGAATATAGAGTTTCAATTATAGAGATCTGTTGCCCAAAAATGACTAATACTACCATAGTCCACACTTACAAATTGTTAAAATAATAAATTTTTGTTATGTGTTTCTTACTACAAGTTTTTAAAATCTAGATTCCAATTACTAGAACTAAGGCCCACAATTAGAACAGGCTCAACAGAAGTCTGACTTAATTGTTTGGGGTGGGGCTTCTTGAATTTTCCCTGATTAGTAAAGAACTGGTCCCAGGTCTCAGGTTGAGACTGACCCTCAAACTTCCACATAGTAATCAAGTTACCTTAAAAGTAGTATACATACTGTGTGTGTAAGTATGTGTGTGTATATATACATTTATATGTATAAAATCTCCTTCTCTTGGTATTTGTGTGTGTACCTGTATGTATCTTCTTATTTTACTTAAACTTTCATAAAGGCTCTTGGATGTCAACTTAATTTTCCCTGAAATAAGGAACCCTCAAAGTCAGGGACTTGCTTTGGTCATTAGGGTATGAAAGGACATAACATAGACACCATATTTTAACTGGGGCTTGAAGGGCCATTGTGTATGTTTCCATCTACTCTCTTGCCCTTTTCCATTCTGCAATAAGAGTGGCCTGTCTCAAATAAGTGCTACTCCTGCAGCCATAGTCTTAGAATGATGTAGCAGAAGCAGCACCTTCATCCATGTGGTGGCAGACAAGTAATGGCAGGAGGAGCAATGGTTGCTATAAGCCACTGGGACATAGGCAGCATTTGTGAGAGTGATAAAGCTAACAAATGAACCTTGAAAATCAACCATAGCCAACACACGAACTCAGAAGACATAATAAATCATTGTTTTAAGCTATTACATTTTAGGGTCTTTGTGAGGCAAGAATAGATAGCTGGAGCATTCTACAAAGAATGGATGTCTGCTTGAACCAAGGTAGGGTAGAGAAAGAGAAAGAGGAATTTGAAAAATAGTAAAGAGGTATGTTAGAACTCCTGCAATCACTAATGATAGAACTTAAACAAAAAGTGGAATTCTTTGGCTTAAGGCGTTGAAATGGATTCAGGATCAAAATGATGTCACCAAGATTTGGTTCCTCTCCATATCTTGGCTGTACCTTCCCCTTAATTGGTTGTAACCCCAGAATTCATGCAGTGGATTCCAGTTACCTTGGGTACAGCCTCTCCAAGCTCATCTCCTCCCAGGATCAAGTCCATTCAAAATAAAAAGCTTCTGCATGGCCAAAGAAAACATCAGCAAAATGAAAAGAGAACCAACCACGTGGGAAAAATATATTTGCAAATGATACCTTGGACAAGGGTTTGATCTCCAAATATATAAAGAACTCACACAACTCCACTCCAGGAAGACAAACAATCCAATTAAAAAATGAGCAAAGGACCTGAACAGACACTTCTCCAAGGACGACATTCGCAAGGCCCAGGGACATATGAAAGGATGCTCAGCATCACTAGCCATCAGGGAGATGCGAATTAAAACCACAATGAGATACCATTTCACACAGGTCAGAAAGGTCATCATAAGCAAATCAACAAACAACAAGTGCTGGTGAAGTTGTGGAGAAAAGGGAACCCTAGTACACTATTGGTGGGAATGCAGACTGGTGCAGCCACTGTGGAAAACGGCATCGGAAGTTCCTCAAAAAACTAAAAATAGTACTGCCTTTTGACCCAGCAATTCCATTACTGGGATTATAGCCTAAGAATCCTGAAACACCAATTCAAAAGAACCTATGCTAGCAGCACAATTTACAATAACCAAGTGCTGGAAGAAACTTAAGTGCCAATTAATAAATGAGTGGATGAAAAAACTCATACATTTACACAATGGAATACTATGCAGTATAAAAAAAGAAGGAGCTCCTACCCTTCATGACAACATGGATGGAACTGGAGAGCATTATGCTAAGGGAACTAAGCCAGGTGGTGAAAGACAGATGCCATATGATCTCACCTAATAGTGGAACCTAATCAACAGAACAAACAAGCAAGCAAAATATAACCAGTGACACTGAAATAAAGAACAAACTGACAGTATTGTCAGTTGTACAGAGGAGAAGGGGCAGGGAGATAATGGGGGGAAAAAGGGGAAGGTTACATGTATAAGGACCCACGGACAAAGCCAAAGAGGGGGAAGGACTGAAGGTGAGAGGTAGGGGGTAGGGAGCAGAGGAAAGTGTTGGTGGAAAAATGGAGACAACTGTGCTTGAACAACAGCAACAGCAAAAAAAGAGATATGCTTTTCTGGTAATGCCTACAAAGTCCCTAAGATTCACTCCAAATAGACCGCCTTATGGCCTAGGTGAAGACCTGCCTCTGAGACAATCTCTATGCCAGTGTGGAGGTGGCCATAACTGGAGAAGAGGGTGTATCAATTATGGATCTTTCTGTTGAAACTCAAACAGGTTTTTTTAAAGGTAAAATATATTTATTCATGACAAAAAAGAAAAAAAATCCATGGACTATTCCAAATTCTGGTGTAGTTTGAGTTTTCAAAATTACTGCTAAGACAATCTACCTACTAGGGATTTTGAAAACCAAGGAGAAGTGGGTTTGATGACAATAACAGATCCAATGAAGTATTTGGGGGTTCTTCCTTTTAATTGGTTTCCAAACAACCATAGTTATAAGATCTTCATCTTTGTGTATGGTCATAGATTTGTGTGTAGTAAGGAACTGGTGGTTTTGTAAGTTCATCATTGTTTCAACTGCCAACAGAGGCAAGAATGTAAAATGAATCCAGATTGCCTGAATTTAGATCCTGGCTCTTACACTGATTAGCTTTGTGACTTTGGGCAAGTCATTTAATCTCTCTGTGCCTCAGTTCACTCATCTGTAAAATGGAAGATGAAATTATCTACCTACTTTGTAGGGTTGTTGTTAATAACACATGGAATCAAGTAGAACAGTGCTTACAACATGTTAAGTGCTCAATTACTGTTAGTTTTTATTATTCTCATGTCTGCAGTAAGCAAATAATTACTAATGAAGAGATTTTTTCAGAATTACAACCATTTTAGATGGCACAGGTTGGTTGGCTTGGTTCAGATTTTTTGCTTGGCAGTGAGTGACTGTATGTGTTTATATTGTGTGTCAGAAAACATTCTTCCAGCATTTAGCTATGTATTTTTACCTGCCCCGGACCTACTCTCATCAGTTGCTAGTCTGTAGTCTTCAAAGAGAGATAACTCCCTTTATTTGTAGTTATTTGTTATGAAAGAATATCCAAGTAGCTCAACTAAAGTTGTAAGAAGGAAATGTTTCTTTAATTAGTACATTTTGCACTCCAGCTTTGAATAGTATAGAATAGTAAAAGAATAGTCTTTTACTATTCTCTTTGAATAGTAAAGAGAAAGCATTATCTTCTATCTTTTTGTCATTTTATTGTATAATATTGCTTCTTCCTTTTTTTTTATAAACTTAGAAAAACTAAAGTGTGATGTTAATCATTCGTATCATGATAAGTTGTAGGTAACTCATACCTTCCCCTGATTATTTTTGTTTGGGTTGTTTTATGTAGTTGTGGTTGAGAGAACAATTGTTCTGTGAGTTTGGAATTAACTTGACTCTGGCTGTTGGCATTCCTAACTGTAATGTGTCCCACTGTGAGAGTGGCAAGATTAAGCTTTGTGGGCACATGATCCATAGCTTTCTTCATTTCATATGCTGTTACACTCAGCTCCATATTGATCTGACAGTGGGGAGAGTGGGTGGGATAGGAGAGATGCTTAGATAAGTTGAAGTATTTTCAAAAGTGCTAGAACGAATAACTTGCAGGGGTTTTATCTCCAAGCAAAAAGTTAGGGAGTTGGAGATGAGTGTGATTTTGGCCTTATTATTTTGCAAGTCAAACCTAGATAGTCAATAGATTTCTTGTACAAATACAAACATTTGCTAAATATGTTCCTGAATTAAAGTTCAGGGATTGTTTGGGAATCAGAAAACTCCTGAGTCTATTCATGGGTTTCAACAGTTAACTAAGTCTAAGCTTTCTCCAGGGTAATTCCAGTTGTTGTTTTTCTCCTAAAGATGTCATAAATGAAGAAATAAAAGTGTATAAATGCCTTATGATTTTTTAAATTTAATTTAATCTTTTTGGGTAGCCAGAAAGATTTTTTGAGTACTCATGGTATAAAGAAAATGTTGGTGTCTAATTTGAGGCTCAAAAGCATGCATTCTTTTATTTCTAAGTATTAATGATAATAGTTTCATTAAGTATTTAATATGTGCTAGACATGGTACTGACTACTTTACAGGTATAGATATTTTTATCTTTATTGTTCAAATAACTGAAGCTGTGAAAGTTTAAGAGACTTCCTGTGGTCACAAGTCTAGCAAAAGATGGAAATAGAACATCTATTGCTAAACCCATGTTCTAAGTGCTGTCCCATGGAACTTTTGTGATAATGTCCTATATCTCCATGGTCAGATACAATAACCACAATATGGTGACAACTGAGCACTTGACGTAAGATCAATGTGACTGAGGAAATCAATTTTTTTATTTTATTTAATTTTAATTAAAATTTAATAACCACATGTGACCAGTGGCTGCACAGCTGTAGGACATTATTCCATTGTGTGGTCTATAAACGCTCAAGCCTCTATGATCTCGTGTGTAGAATATCTGGATATCAAAGAGAACAAATATGAGAAAGTAATTGGGAAAATACATTTTATCCAAACCAAACTAAAGTCATTTAAATTGCAGAATTTAAAGGAAGGTAGACCTCAAAGTTAAAAGACTCATAAAACTTAGGTATGAAAATCTTCTTTTGGAAAACTTCTATCTTACATTTTACTTGAGGATTATTAATGTATTTGTAATGTTGACTATAAGAGACATAGTAATTTTTTAAAAAGGAAAAAATGTGCCCAGAACTGTATTCTTATTGCAATATTCAGATCTCTAGGCATTTTCAATTAGGGAATTGCAAATCCCCAAGTACTAGGGAAAAAGTAATATGTTTACTCTCAAACTTAATTAACCAAGTTTTTTTGATTTCTATTGTTAGGTGTCTCCTGCTTCCAGTCATCTTGTTTTCCATGAATGCCTTTAGAACTGAATATTTATAAATCAAATTCTGTAATGCTCAATATTAATAAACAGACTATGTCTACTACAAACAGTGAAATGCAAATAATACATAGATGTGTACTTAATAGAACTCTACATGATAATCCCTTTTTTTATGATCTCTGGATTTAGTGGTTTGTCTGATTAGGTCATCTCCCGTCCCTGCTGACTTGACTATAAAGTATCTTTCAGGAGATAGTAGCTATTAAAGTTGTTTAATTCTTCCTTTCCTGGTAACCGGTCTAAATAGATTTTTTTTTCAATTGACTATAACTTCACTGTCCTGTGGAATACTTTTGTTTATACTAGATCAAAAGGGTATCTCCATGTGTTGTGGGCCAGAATGGGGTACCTGGCTCTCGGAGTCAAGAGTCCTGCAGGATGTGGGTTCACTGCAGACCGTGAAATGCCTGTGTATAGGTTGTAGGGTTGCTCCTGCCCCCATCTCTCTGTGCACCTGCCCTCAGAAAAGCAATTTACAAACAGAGGTCCTGGAGTCAAATTGCAGGGACCTTATCTCCTCCTGACCATGCAAAAGTTAGTTAACATTTTTTTTTTTTTGCCTCTTACTCTACAGCTACAAAATAGAGATAAAAATAGTTTCTACCTGATAATATTATGAGAATTAAATGAAATAATTGAAGTAAGAGTTCAGCATAGTTCCTGGAGCCTGTGAAAACTTAACAGTTATTGATTACTATTATTTTATAACCATAACCCCTATCCTCATAATGGCTTTTTATGCCATGAAGAAATGTGCTCCTCAATTTTATTATGCCATTTTGTGGATTCCCCTTCAGCTGGTCAGTTTAACGTTTTTCCTTATTTGAGTTCATGTATTTATTCATCCATCCAATATACATTGAGGCCCCACTAGGTGTCAGTTACCATCTTAGACACAGGTTCACCATGTTGAGTAAGACACAGATGCTTTACTTTGGGTGCTCATATTTATTGAAGAAGATGACGCAGAAAGATATGCCAAATCTGTTATTCATTCAAAGAAGACACTTCCCAGTAAGTCTAGTTTTATCTGAATGTCTTCCAGCAGGGATCAGATGCATTGGGTGCCAAAGGACTGCATTTTCCTTTCTGGTATTGGAAGCGGCTGGTGGATGTTAATAACAGGTTAGATATACCAGACGTTCTATCCACTGGAGTTCACATGGTTTAATAAGGTCATTCAGACCTTAACATAAGTGAAATATTTCTTATCTGACATGAATAACTTTGAAAGAGTGTAACATTGATTTGGGGGTAATTTGGTGGTCTAATGCATTTGAGACACAGTGGGAACCTAGTGCATTATGAGTACAGTGGGACACTGGAAAATCAGAAAGCCAATGAGGGCCTTGATACCAGTGGAAAAAGTCAGAACTCTTAGCTTCTAGTCCCTCTTCCAGTTATGATTATTGACCATCGTCAGATTTTTCATTTGTAAAATAGGGAGAGATAGGAGAAGGAATACCCCTGAACTGGATCATTCAATCCAACCTGCTCATTCTGCAGGTGAGGAACTTGTGACTTAGGTGAAATAACCTGTTCAAAGACTCACAGTTTGTTATTTAAAGACCCAGCAAGTCACTAAACTTTCAAGACTGTTCATCTCTAGGATACCATTTGGTTCAATATCTAGAATGTTGTAAAGTTATAATAAAGGCCTAGGATCATGATCTTGAGACATAGCAAAGTACTTAAGTGTATTCTAAATTTATAAATTATGCTTTTTATAAAGTATGCTTAATACAATTTTATTTTTATTTAATCTTTATTATATTTTTTCATTACCATTAAGGTCCCCTATACCCCCTCCCTCCAGCAATCACCATATTGTTTTTCATGTCTATAAGTCCTTTTTCCTCTTTGCTCAATCCTCCCAACCCTTAACCTCCCCACTACCCCATTAGCGGTCATCCTGCTCTCTATGAGTCTGTCCTCCTTTTCCTTGTTAGTTCAGTTTGTTCATTAGATTCCACATATGAGTGAAATCATATGACATTTGTCTTTCTCTGACTGGTTTCTCTTCCATTGTATAAATAACCCATAGTTGTTTTACCATTCATCTATTGATAGATACTTGGGCTATTTCCATATTTTGGTGATTGTAAATGACACTGCAGTGAACAGAGGGGAGCTTGTGTTCTTTTGAATTAGTGATTTGGGTTCTTTCAGATGTGTTCCCAGAAACGGGACCACGGGGTCAAAAGGCAGATCCATTTTTAATTTTTCGAGGTATCTTCTCACTGCTTTCCATAATAGCTGCAACAATCTGCATTCCCACCAAAAGTGCAAAAGGGTTCCCCTTTCTCCGTATCCTAGCCAAGCACTTGTTGTTTGTTGATTTATTGATGATAACCGTTCTGACAGGTATGAGATGGTATCTCATTGTGGTTTTAATTTGCATTTCTCTAGTGATTAGTGATGTTGAGCATCTTTTCATATGACTGTTGGCCATCTATATGTCCTCTTTGGAGAACTATCTCTTCAGGTCCTTTACCTACTTTTTTAGTTTGGTTGCTTGTTTTGTTTTGTTTTTGTTTTTTTTTTTTTGGTGTTGAGTTTTGAAAGTTCTTTATGAATTTTGGATATTAACCCCTTATCAGATGTATCAGTGAATATGTTCTCCCATTCTGTCATTTGTCTTTTTAAATTTGACGATGATTTCCTTTCCTGTGCAGAAACTTTTTAGTTTGATATAGTCCTATGTGCTTATTTTTTCTTTTATTTCCCTTGTCTGGAGAGATACATTCAATAACAAATTGCTACAAGCAATGTCTAAGATTTTGATACCTCTGTTTCCTTCTATGATTTTCTGGTTTTGGGTCTAACTTTTAGAGCTTTGATTCATTTTGAATTTATTCTTGTGTGTGGTGTAAAAAGGTGCTCTAGTTTCATTTTTCTGCATATATCTGTCCAATTTTCCCAACACCATTTACTGAATAAACTACTTTTAACCATTGTATGTGTTTGCTTCCTCTGTTGAATATTAATTGACTATAAAGGTGTGGGTTTATTTCTGGGTTCACTATTCTGTTCCATTGAGCTGTGCCTTTTCATGACAGTGCCATGCTATTTTGATTACTATGGCTTTATAGTATAGTTTCATATTAGGTAGCATCATTCCTCAAACTTCTTCTTTCTCAGGATCGCTGTTGGTATGCGGGACCTTTTGTGGTTCCACATAAATTTTTGAAATATTTGTTCTAGTTCTGTGAAATACATCATTGCAATCTTGATAGGAATTGCATTGAATCTATAGATTGCTTTTGATAGTATGGACATTTTAATCATTTTAATTCTTCCTATCCATGAACACAGTATATGCTTCCACTTATTTGTATCTTCTTCAGTTTCTCTTTCAGTGTCTTATGATCTTCTGAGTAGAAGCCTTATACACCCATGGTTAGGTTTATTCCTAAGTATTTTAAAGTTTTGTAGCAATTGTGAAAAGGATAATTTTCTTAATTTCCCTTTCTCTTAGTTTGTTATTGGCATATAAAAATGTAACTGATTTCTGGATAATAATTTTGTATCCTGCTACTCTGTGAATTCATTTACCAGTTCTAGTAGTTTCTTAATGGAATCTTTGGGCTTCTCTATGTACAGTATCATTTCATCTGCAAATAATGACAGTTTAACTTCTTTCTTTCCAATTTGGATACCTTTTATTTCTTCTTCATGTTTGATTGCAGTGGCTAGGTATTCCAGTGCTATGTTGAATAAGAGAGGTAAAAGAAGACATCCCTGTCTTGTTCCCAATCTTAAGTGGAACACTTATAGTTTTTGCCCCTTAAGTATGATGCTGGGAGTGGGTTTGTCATATTTGGCCTTTATTATGTTTAGGGATGCTCCCTCTATTCCCACTTTGCAGAGAATTTTTACCAGAAATGGGTGCTGGATTTTATCAAATGCTTTTTCTGCATCTATTGATATGATTATGTGGTTTTTATGCTTCATTTTGTTTATGTGGTGAGTGACATTTATTAATTTGCCAATGTTGTAGCAACCTTGCATTCCCAGAATAAATTCCACTTGATCACGGTGTATGATCTTTTTGATGCATTGCTGTATTCTGTTCAGTAATATTTTGTTGAGTAAATTAACATCTATGTTCATCAGGGATATTGGCCAATAATTTTCTTACTTTGTAGTGTGTTTACCTGGTTTTGGAATTAGGGTAATGCTGGCCTTATAAAATGAGTATGGGAGCTTTCCCTCCTCTTGAATTTTATGAAATAATTTGAGAAGGAGAGGTGTTAGTTCTTCTCAGAATGTTTGATGTAATTCACCTGTGAAGCCATCTTCCAGAACTTTTGTTTATTGGGAGTTGGATTTTTTATACTTTTTTTCTATTTCGATGTAAAGTTTTAAAAAAAACTTGTTTTCTATTACAATTGACATACAATATCATATTTGTTTAAGGTGTACAATAAAGTGATTAGACATTTATATAACATACACAGTCATCACGCTAAGAAGTATAGTACCCATCTGACACCATGCATAGTTATTACAATATATATTGCCTATATTCCTTATGCTGTACTTTACATACCTGTGGTTCTTTTTATAACTGGTAGTTAGTACATATTAATCCTGTCCCCTTTCTCACCCATCTCCCCAAATCTAGATGTGGCACATACATATGATGATTAGTCAAATTTATTTCTAATTGGAAATAATTCATAGGAGTCACTGTATTGCTCCTCTTAGCATTTCTGTTTTGTTAAAAGTAAAACTTTCTAACTTAAATAAGTCTCATGATTTGTACTACAATGAAATTAAGAATTTTCAGCAGGTGGCTGAGATAGTTTTAGACATGAGTCTTCCTTGTACCTACTAAGTCACATCTCTCAGACAACCACTTTTACTATATAGTGACAAACAACATTAATTTCAAGAGATTTTAAATAAAGTGTTCTGCCTTCTTGCCATCCAGGTAGCTTCTTTTTTTCCCCGAATACCCCATGTTTATTAAGGAAATTGAAATTTTTTTCTTTTCTTTTTCCCCTCTGCTCTGCATCCCATCCCATCATCCCCACACCTTTTACTCCATGTCCATGGGCTGCACACCACAGATCTTTACCTTCTCAATTTCCCACACTACTCCCAGACTCTCATTGAACACATTGGTTTTTTATTGTTTTCGTCAATATTTTCCCACCACCACTTTCCCCAGCCCCACACACCCCCATTTCCCTTCCTCAGTCCTTCTCCATTTGGCTTTGTTGATAGGACCTTTATGCATGTTCCTTGATGTACCTTCCCCTCCCTTTTCCCTGTCATTACCCTCCCTCCTCCCCTCTGGTTACTGTCAGAGGGGCAGAGGGAGGATAATGTTGCTGGTTATACTTTGTTTATTTTTCAATGTTGCTGGTTATATTTTGCTTGCTTGTTTATTTTGTTGATTAGTTTCCACTTATAGGTGGGATCATATGGTATCTGTCTATCACCACCTGGCTTATTTCATAATCATAATGCTTTCCAGTCCCATCCATGCCATTGTGAAAGGGTAGGAGCTCTTTCTTCCTTTTCCCTGCATAGTATTCCAGTATTCCATTGTGTAAATGTACCACAGTTTTCTGATCCACTCATTTACTGTTGGGCACTTAGGTTGCTTCCAATTCTTGGCTATTGTAAATTGTGCTGCTATGAACATTAGGGTTCATAGGTTCTTTGGAATTAGTGTTTCAGGATTCTTAGTGTGCAGTCCCAGCAGTGGAATTGCTGGGTCAAAAGGCAGATCCATTTTTAGTTTTTCAAGAAATTCCAAACTGTTTTCCACAGTGGCTGCAGCCACCCAAAGTGCACTATGGTTCCTTTTTCTCCCCAATCTAACCAGCACTCATTTGTTGATTTGTTTATGATGGCCATCTTGACACATGTGAAATGGTGTCTCATTGTGGTTTTAATTTGCATCTCTCTCATGACTAGTGATGCTGAGCATCCTCTCATGTACCTCTGGGCCCTGTGTATGTCCTCCTTGGAGAAGTGTCTGTTTAGGTCCTTTGCCCATTTTTTAATTGGATTGTTTGTCTTCCTGGAGTAGAGTTGTATGAGTCCTTTATATATTTTGGAGATCGAACCCTTGTCCAAGGTACCATGGGTAAATATATTTTCCCACATGGTTGGTTCCCTTTACATTTTGCTGATGTTTTCTTTAGCTGTGCAGAAGCTTCTTATTTTGATGAAGTCCCATTTGTTTATTCTTTCCTTTATGTTCCTTGCTCTAGGGGACATATCAATGAAAATATTGCTGCATGGAGTATCTGAGATTTTCCTGCTTATGTTCTCCTCTAGGACTTTTGTGGTGTCATGACCTATATTTAAGTCTTTTATCCATCTTGAGTTTATTTTTGTGTGTGGGTTAAGTTGGTGGTTGAATTTCTTTTCTTTGCAGGTAGCTGTCCAGATCTCCCAGCACCATTTGTGGAAGAAGCTATTTTTACTCCACTTTATGCTTCTGCCCTCTTTGTCAAATATTAATTGACCATAGAGACATGGGTTTAATTGTGGGTTCTCTATTCTGTTCCATTGATCTATGTGTCTGTGCTTACGCCAACACCAGACTGTTTTTATGACGGTGGCCTTATAATATAGTTTGATGTCAGGCATTGTGGTCCCTTCTGCTTTGTCCTTCTTTCTCAAAATTGCTCCAGGTATTCGGGGTCATTTATGGTTCCCTATAAATTTTTGAAATGTTTGTTCTATATCTGTGATATATGACACTGGTAAGTTAATAGGGATTGTGTTGAATCTGCAAATTGTTCTGGGTAGTATGGATATTTTGATGATGTTAATTCTTCCAATCCATGAACATGGAATATACTTCCATTTCTTTGTGTCTTCCTTAATTTCTTTCTTCAGTGTTGTGTAGTTTTCTGCATACAGGTCTTTTACCTACTTGGTTAAGTTTATTCCAAGGTACTTTATTTTCTTGTTCCTACAGTAAAGGGGATTTTTTTCCTCTGATTTCTGATTCTGATATTTCATTGTTGGTGTACAAAAATGTTTTTGATTTATGAATATTAACTTTGTATCCTGCTGTTCCACCAATTTCACTTATTAGGTTGAGTAGTTTTTTGGTGGAATCTATTGGGTGTTCTATGTACACTATCATGTCATCTGCAAACAATGACAATTTTACTTCTCCTTTCCAATTTGTATGCCTTTTATTCCTTTTTCTTGCCTCATGGCTGTGGCTAGGACTTCTAATACTATGTTGAATAGAAGTGGTGAAAGTGGACATCCATGTCTTGTTCCTGATCGTAGTGGGAAAGATTTTAGTTTTTGTCCATTCAGTACAAAACTGGATGTAGGTTTCTTGTATTGAGCCTTAATTATGTTGAAGTATGCCCCCTTTATTCCCACTTTGCTGAGTGTTTTTATCATAAACAGGTGCTGTATCTTATCAAAACCTTTTTCTGCATCTAGATATGATCATGTGATTTTTGTCTTTCCTTTGGCTTATGTGATGTATTACATTTATTGAATTGCAAATATTGTACCATCCTTGCTTCCCTGTGATGAATCCCACTTGATCATGGTGGATGATCTTTTTAATGTATTGCTGGATGTGGTTTGCCAATATTTTGTTGAGGATTTTGACATCTGTGTTCATCAGCAATATTGGCCTGTAGTTTTCTTTCTTAGTTGTGTTTTTATCTGGTTTTGGGATTAGGATGATGCTGGCCTCATCAAAAGAGTTTGGGAGTCTTCCCTCTTCTTGGATTTTTTGGAATAGTCTGAGAAGGATAGGGATTAGCTCTTCTTTAAATGTTTTGGAAAAATCTCCTGTGAAACCATCTGGTCCAGGGCTTTTGTGAGTTTTTTGATTACTGCTTCAATTTCACCACCTGTTATTGGTATAGTCAGGTTTTCTGCTTCTTCTTGATTCAGTTTTAGAAGATGATATTTTTCTAGGAACCTATCCATTTCACCCAGGTTTTCAAATTTCTTGGCATATAGTTATTCATAGTAATTTCTTACAACCCTTTGTGTTTCTGGGGTACCAGTTGTAATTTCTTCTCTTTCAGTTTTGGTTTTATTTCTTTGCATTCTCTCCCTTTTTTTTCTTGATGAGCCTGCTTAAAGGCTTGTCAATTTTGTTTATCTTTTCAAAGAATCATCTCCTGGATTTATTGATCCTTTGAATTATTCTTTTAGTCTCAGTGTCATTCAGTTCTACTCTGATCTTGATTATTTCCTTCCTTCTGCTCGCTCTAAGCTTTGTTTGTTGTTCTATCTCCAGTTCTTGTAGATGTTGTGTTAGGTTGTTTATTTGAAATGTTTCTATCTTTTTTAGGTAGGCCCGTATAGTTATGAACTTTCCTCGCAGGACTGCCTTCGCTATGTCCCATAGATTTTGAACTGTAGTCCATTCATTTTCATTTATTTTCAGAAACTTTTTTATTTCTTCTTTGATCTCATTATTGAACTATTCATTGTTTAATAGCATGCTATTCAGTCTCCATGAGTTTGAATGTCTTCGAGCTATTTCCTTGAGGTTGGTTTCTAGTTTTAAGACCTTGTGGCCTGAGAAAGTGCTTGATATCATTTCAGTTTTCTTAAATTTGTTGAGGCTTGTTTTGTGTCCTATCATGTGGTCTATCTTTGAAAATATTCCATGTGCATTTTTGAAATAGTTTCTATGTTCTTTTTCAAGCAGCCATTTGAAAAGAATGTGCATTTTGCTTCTTTGGGATGAAAGGTTCTATATATAACAGGTCCATTTGATCTAATGCGTCATTCATTTCCACAATATCTTTGTTGATTTTTTGTTTGGATGATCTATCCATTATAGACAGTGGGGTATTAAAAACACCTACTATAAGTGTGTTGCTGTCTATATCTTTCCTGAAGTTCTCCAGGATTTTCCTTATACATTTGGGTGCTCCTATGTTGGGTACATATAGGTTTACAATGTTTATGTCTTCTTGATGGACTCTTCCACTGAGTATTATGAAATGCCCTTTATGTCTCTTTTTATGGCCTTTGTTTTGATGTCTATTTTGTCTGATATAAATATTGTTACCCTGGCTTTTTTATCCTGTCAATTTCCTTGGAATATTTTTTCTAACCTTTTACTTTCAGTCTGTGAAGGTGTTTTGTTCTGAGGTGGGTCTCTTGTAGGCAGCATATGTGCATGTCATGTTTTCTTATCCATTCAGCTACTCTATGTCTTTTAATTGGAGCATTTAATCCGTTTACATGTAAGGTTATTATTGATAGGTACCTATTCAATTTTTCCCTTTGTACTTGTGTTCCTCTCTCTCTCACTCTTTCTTCATCTTCTTTAAGCAGTCCTTTTAGCATATTGCAATGCTGGTTTGGTAGAGGTGTATTCTTTTCATCTTCCTTTGTCCTTATTTCACCTTCCATTTTAATCGAGAACCATACCGGGTAGAGTAGTCTTGGCTACAGTCCTTTGCTTTTCATTACTTGGAATATTTCTTGCCGTTCTCTTCTGGCCTGTAGTGTTTCTGTGGAGAAGTCAGCTGCTAGACGTATAAGGGCTCCCTTGTATGTTACTTCCTCTTTCTCCCTTGTTTTTTCTAGATTCTCTCTGTCTTTGATATCAGCCATTTTAATTATGATGTGTCTTGGAGTGGGTCTCTTTGGTTTCCTCTTGATTGTGACCCTGTGTGCTTCCTGGACTTGTGTGACTTTTTCTCTTCTCAGATTAGGGAAGGTTTCCATCATTATTTTTTCAAACAGGCTTTCTATCCCTTACTCCTCTTCTTCTTCTGGTATTCCTATTTTACAGGTATTATTATGTTTCATGTTGTATTGCATTTCCCTTGGCCCCTCTTTGTTCTTTTTGAGCCTTTCTTTCATTTTCTTGCTTTTTCTGGCAATTTTTTCCTACCATGTCCTCCAGCTCACTTTTTCAATTCTCTACTTCATCTAGACTGCTTTTGATCCCTTCTACTGTGTTCTTCAATTTAGAAATTGTATTCTTCATTTCCTCTTGGCTCTTGTTAATATTTTCTATGTTCTTTTTCAAGCTGATATAGTTTGCGGCAAGTTCCTCATAGTTTTTCTCTGGAGTGTTTTTGTAGTTCTCACTGAGCTCATTGAGTTCAGTGAGCTTCCTTATAACCATTGTGTTGAACTCAATATCTAATAGTTTACTTACCTCTATTTCACTTAGTAGTCTTTCCGGGGACTCCTCCTGTCCTTTTGGTTGGGGGTCGTTCCATTGTCTTCCCATTATTTGTCTACCTGAGCAAAACCACAAAGCCCCAGAAACAAACCCATGACTGCAGAGATAACTTCCCCCTGCAATCCCACTATCAACAGTAAATGAACCAGTATTAATAAGACTGTAAAGGGTTTCAGACTATTATAAGAAAGGAGAGAAATAAACTATAGAATAAAATCTAGTGACAATATGCTCCAACTTGATGGACAACAAATGAATGTTAAAAAGCTATGTAGTAAAGAAAATACCGCATTTTGTGGAGAAGACCACAGTGGATTTCGTCTCGGTAGCCTCTAGTATTTACCGCTATTTTTTCCTTTGGATCCACCTCTATGAAGTCAGATGTTGACCCCGTCTGAATTTAGGCAGTCTGCTTGAGACTTCCAGGGATCTACTGTCTGTGGCTGTCTCCTTTCATTTTTAATCTATTCTCTCTGCTCTCAGTAGTCAGGCTTTAACACCATGGGGTGGGGCAGAATCCCCCTTGGGTTGGGACTAATGTTTCCCCTCAGGCTGCTGCTGCTCGGAGGGGAGTTGTGTATGTGAGCCTGATGGCTGCTGCCTTATGGGAGATGACTCAGTACCAGGATCCCAGAGGCCACTCTCTCAGTTCTCTCCCAAAAGTCTCTGTACTAAACCTCTCCTCAGGCATCTCTAATCCACTCTGCCCTGCCTTTGTAGGTATCTACTGTCTATGGCTGCCACTCTGCACTTATCAGTCAGGCTTAAGCACCACAGGGCCACGATTGATTCACTTCTGGGGTAGAGCTGTTGTTTCTTAGGCTGGCGCAGCTCAGAGGAGTGGTCTGCCTGAGCAAGATGGCTGCTGCTGTGCAGGGGATGACGCAGCACCAGGATCTCAGTGGCTACTTTCTCAGTTCTCTCCCCAAAGCCTCCATCCCTAGTGTCTCCTCAGACATCTCAAGCCCACTCTGCCCCCACCTTTGCTGGAGCCCAGGGTAAGTGGCTGCAGATGAAAATTTATGCATTGGCCCTTTAAAGAGCTCTTTCAGTGTCAAGCCGCCTATCTCTAGCAGAGGGTAATCCTGCGGCTTTCGCAGCTGGCTATTATCTGTGTATTTTGGGGGCTCTGGTGCTGTAGGCTGCACTTCCTGCTTATTGTTTAGACCCAACTCTTCTCGGGGGGATCCAACTGCCCACTCTGCTGCTGCTGCCTGAGGGTGCCTAGGCAGCCTATTGAGAGTTTTTAAAATTACAGCTTCAGTATTGCTAGGTGTAAGCTGTCTATTCAGATTCTCTGATTCTTTCTGATTCCGTTCTGTAAGATTGTATGTTTCTAGGAATTTACCCATTTTGTCCAGGTTGTCCAGTTTTTGGCATGTAGTTGTTCATAATTTTTTCTTAAAATGTTTTGTATTTCTTTGGTGTCAGTTGATATTTCTCCACTTTCCTTTCTGATTTTATTTATTTGGGTCCTTTCTCTTTTTTTCTTGATGAGTCTCATTAAGAGATTTGCCAATCTTGTTTGTGTTTTCAAAGAACCAGTTCTTGGATTCATTGTTGTTGTTGTTGTTGTTTTCATTTTTTTAGACTCTCATTTATTTCTGCTCTGATCTTTATTATTTCCTTCCTTCTACTTATGCTGGGCTTTGTTTGCTGTTCTTTTTCAGGTTCCTTTAAGTGTAAAGTTAGACTGTTTATTTGAGCTCACTCTTTCTTTCTTTCTTTCTTTCTTTCTTTCTTTCTTTCTTTCTTTCTTTTTCTTTTCTTTTCTTTTCTTTCTTTCTTTTTTTTTTTTTTTTTTTTTTTTTTTTTTTTTTTTTTTTTTTTTTTTTTTTTTTTTTTTTTTTTTTTTTTTTTTTTTTTTTTTTTTTTTTTTTTTTTTTTTTTTTTTTTTTTTTTGATATAGGCCTGTAATGCTATGTATTTCTCTCAGGATTGCTTTCCCAGCGTCCCACAGATTTTGGATAGTTGTGTCCTTATCTTCTTTTGTTTCAATGTACCTTTTGATTTCTTCCTTGACCTCATTATTGACCCATTCCTTGTTTAATAATAGGTTATTTGGCTTCCA
The DNA here is from genome assembly GCA_004026545.1 of Mormoops blainvillei. Taxonomy (NCBI): domain Eukaryota; kingdom Metazoa; phylum Chordata; class Mammalia; order Chiroptera; family Mormoopidae; genus Mormoops; species Mormoops blainvillei. The sequence continues at coordinate 333,803 of PVJD01000003.1, read as the reverse complement.
TGTCTTTGTGTGTTTTCAGTGTTCTTCTTGTGATTGATTTCTAGTGTCATAGCACTGCGGTCAGAGAAGATGCTTGATATGATTTCAATCTTATTAAATTTACTGAGACTTGTTTTGTTTCTTAACATGTGGTCTATCCTAGAAAATGTCCCATGTGTCCTTGAAAAGTATGTTTATTCTGCTGCTTTGGGATGAAATTCTCTGAAGATATCAATTAAATCCTTTTGATCTAGTGTGTCATTTAAGCCCTCTGTCTCCTTGTTGATTTTCTGCCTGGGAGATCTAGCCATTGAGGTCAGTAGGGTGTTAAAATCCTGACTATGACTATTTCTGTTGATCTCTCCCTTTATGTCCATCAAGATTTACTTTAAACATTTAGGTGCTCCTATGTTGGGTGCATAAGTGTTTACTAGGGTTATATTCTCTTGTTGAATTGTTCCTTTTATCATTATGTAATGTGCTTCTTTGTCTCTTACCATACAGCCTTGGGTTTAAAGTCTATTTTGTCGGATATTAGTACTGCTGCCCCAGCTTATTTTTCTTTACAATTTGCATGAAATATCTTTTTCCATCCCTTTGCTTTTAGTTTACTTTTGATCTGAGATGCGTCTCTTGGAGGCAGCAAATATATGAGTCTTGTTTTCTTATCCATTCAGCTCTCCTGTGTCTTTTGGTTGGAGTATTTAAGACATTTACATTCAAGGTGATTATTGGTACATGTGTATGTAGAGCCATTTTATTGTTAGACTGCTTTCCTGTTTTTTTTCCTTTCCCTTCTCCTCCTCCTCCTCCTCCTCCTCCTCCTCCTTCTCCTCCTTCTACCAAACCCTTTAACATTTGTTGCAGTGCTGGTTTGGTGTTAACAAACTCTTTTAGTTTTTTCTTGACCAGGAAGCTCCTTTTTTCTCCTTTGATTTTTAAAAGATAGCTGTGCCATGTAAAGTAGCCTTGATTGTAGGTCCTTGCTTTTCATCACCTTGAATATTTCATACCACTCCCTTCTGGCCTGAAATGTTTCTGTTGAGTAATCAGATGACAGTGTAATTGGTGCTCCCTTGTAGGTAACTACCTGCTTTTAGGATTCATCCTTGGCTTTAAGCCTTGTCATTTTAATTATGATGTTTCTCTGTGTAGGCCCCTTTGGGTCCAATTTATTTGGGATTCTCTGAGCTTCCTGGACTTGTGTGTCTTTTTCCTTCACCAGATTAGGGAAGTTTTCAGTCATTATTTCTTCAAATAGGTTCTCGATCCCTTGCTCACTCTCTTCTCCTGGTGGTATACCCATGATAAGGATGTTGTTAAGGCTTCATGTTGTCCAAAATGTTTCTTAAGCTCTCCTCATTTTTTAAAATTCTTTTTTCTTTTTTGCTGCTCTGCTTGGGTGTTTTTTCCCCTACCTTGTCTGCCATGTCACTGATTCGATCCTCAGCTTCATTTAACCTACTGTTTATTCCTTTCAGTGTATTATTTATTTCAGATATTCCATTCTTTATTTCTGACTGGTCCTTTTTTTATGGTTTCCATGTCTGTTTTCATGCTGTTGATTATCCTTATAATCATTACTCTAAACTCTATCTGATAATTGCTTGCCTATATTTCATTTAGTTCTTCTGGAGAATTCTCTTGTTCTTTCATTTGGGGCCTGTTTCTCTGTCTTCCCACTTTGGCTGCTTCTTTGTATTTTCCGCCTTAATTGTTAAACTTATCAGTGATATAGCCTCAAGCTGTAATCAGCAGCCCAGCTTAAGCACTACCAGGTGGGGCAGAGTAATTCCTATGGGCAGGGATGTTGCTCTCACTCAGGCTGGAAGCCACTTGGAGGGAAGTGCTCTGCCCCAGAAAGACAGTTCCTGCAGTATGGGGAATGACTCAGCACAGGAATCCTGGTGGCTCTTTTTTCAGTTCTCTCCCCAGAACCACCAACCCCACTCTCCTCAAGCATCTTTAACTACTCTGTGCTCCCTGTGCCAGACCCTAGGGTAAGTGACTGCAAACGAAATTTTGTGCATCGATCCTATAAGAGGTTCTCTGCGTCTCGCCCTGGCTGGTGTGACTCAGTGGATTGAGCAACAACCTGAGAACCAAAGGGTCAGTGGTTCAATTCCCAATCAGGACACCAGTCCTAGTTGCAGCCCAGGTCCCCAGTAGGGGCCACATGAGAGGGAACCACACATTGAGGTTTCTCTCCTTCTCTTTCTGTCTCCTTCCTCCTCTCTCTAAAAATAAATAAAACCTTTTTTTAAAAAAAGAGATTCTCTGCATCTCTAGCTATTTCTCCCCGACAGAAACCCTGCTGCTTTTCACAGCCTGAAATCACCTGGGTTACTTTCTGGCTTGTAGGTTGGGGAGCCAAGCTTGGGGTTTAGACTCCACACTTCTTAGGAGGGACACCCCTGATCACTGAAATATCCCTCCAGAACTCAGCTGCCACCTGTGGGAGCCCAGACAGCCCTCTCGTGCCTCTTCCGCGCTCCCTACCAGACTTGTTGTAGTGAAGTGGTTTCTTCTGTCTGTCCTTGGTTATATGGTTTCTCTCCTGCTAGTGTTCAGTTGGTTATTTAGGATGATTTCTCTACAATTTAATAGTAATTCCAAATTGGTCCTTGAGCAAGGTTAGTGTAGCTTCCCCATCTTGGATCTAGATCACTACAATTTTGATATTAAGTTTATTTTATTAACCCAGCAGAGGTTACAACTGATCTGAGAGATGCAAATAAACCCTTTTCTAAAATGTTGTTCCATATATATGGTGCATACACGTGTTTGTTTGTGATTAATGTTATGCCATAATGTTCAAGCTAGTCATGACCCTGAACATATGTACCTGATATATGACTTGTATGTAATAGTATTTAAGATTTGAAGTGTAATGTGTGTGTCCTAGACCAATTAGCCTATTACTACAAAATGAATTCACCCTATTTGTATTATCCACATTATTATGTATGTATGCCCAATGGCCAGACACTATCATCCCCCGCTCCACAAATGTCCCCAGTTATTTCTAAGAACTTATCAGGTTTTTCCCCTCTGACTTTTCACCTTTTTACCACAATGTTGTGTCTACTGCTACTAACTCTCATGGATCATGAGGGAGTTGTTTGGCTGGGCATATCTATTTCCATGACTGATGCCCCCTGGAGAAGGGACATCCTTGGAAAGGAGACCTTGTTTTCATAGAACCAAAGGACTGTATTTTTTCTTTGAGAAGATGGAGGTCTTTATTATCACTGTCTCCAACACTGGCCATACCAGAAACCACTTTTTTCTTTGCTCTTGTCACTTCCATTGCCCCCGCTGGCATCACAGAACCTCCCAGGCCTTCAAACCAGAGCTCAATCCCCACCTGCCCCGGACAGAGATGGATATGATCATCTCAACCATGCAGTGTTCTTAGAAAGTTTAGAGATGATATATGCAAATGCATGACACATAGCAGGTATTCAGTAAATGAAAACTCATTATTATTTTAGGTTTCGTTTCTTTATCATGAAAGTTTTTAAGAGCACTGCTAGGTAGTTGGGTTAATGAACTTAAATGTCATTTTCTTCAGTTTTCTCTGCTTGTCTTTTGCCTCAGGTCCCCTTAGAGAGTAATGAAATAGACAAAATGTAATTATTTCTCATCTGACATAAATAACTTTGAGAGAGTGTAATGATGATTTGGGGGTAACTTGGTATGCATTTGAGACACAGAGGGAGCCTAATGCATTTTAAACACAGTGGAACACTCGTTAATTCATTTATTCATTCACAAAACATACATAAGATCCAATGATTCTAGGCTGGGGAACACAAAGGCGTACAAGCTATTTCAAGGGTTTACAAGAGACCAAGAGAGATAAGACTCTATGCAAACTGCAGCAATACAAAACAGTAGGTAAGTTCTTCTGAGGTTCAGAAAAAGAAGATAGCCTGGCTGGAAAGATACAACTAATAATAATGGAGCAATTTCAAAGCACTTCAACATGCATTTTAGAACTTGATTTTCAGCCCCACTGGTGTGGCTCAGTTGCTTGGGCATCATCCTGCGAACCCAAAGGTCGCTGCTTCAATTCCAGGTCAGGGCACATGCCTGGGTTGCATACAGAAGGCAACCAATTGATGTCTTTCAGCTTCTCTTTCTCTGTCCTTTCCCTTCTGTCCAAAATAAAAAAATAAATGTTTAGAACTTGGTTTTCACACACACACACAAACCCAGTGATTTAGAATTCTCATTTGTAGATGAGAATATGATTCAGGGAATGTAAGTGACTTGTCCAGGCTTGCTCTAATAAGAAGTCAGTCCTAAAACCTGAGTGTTCAGATTCTGAAGGTCCCTGCAATATATCATGCTGGGGAAGCTTCGCAGAGGTGTAATTAAAGAAGGACCAATTTTGGCAGGCACATCTAGGGCCAGGGCTTTCTGGGCAAATTGAATAGCAAGGATATGAAAGGTAGAGAGGTTAAGACATATTTGGGAAAGGTGATAGAACATGTTAGCTAACGCATAAGCTATTGTAGGGGATTCAGAAATAAGAAAACTACTGCACTGTGGCTGGATCACATATGATCTTAACCACCAGACTGAGGAATTTAGAAATGATTCGACAGGCAATAGTGGAGGAAGACGGTTGTAGTGAATATGTGGAGAAAAGGTAAAATCAGGATGATCTGGAGAGGTGATTCAGATTATTGTGGAGAGGATGGAGTCGGCAAGCAAATTGGTTAGGAGGCATTAAAGTAAACCTGAGTGGCATGGGAAAAGGGCCAGATTCAATAAGCATTGAATGGCGAATTAACGTGGTGACTAGGTGAAGGAATTGAGAGTGAGGCAAGGAGTAGAAATGGCTCTCAGCTTTGAGTGGAGTTCCTGGAATTATGGTTAGGCATTAACATAGTTGGCGAATTTGTTGGAGTTGACTTAGAAGGAAAATCATGAGTTCTGTTTTTGATGTGTTGCTTTTATGTTGCCTTCTATATATTGTCACCTGACTGTCCCCTGGGGAGGTGAGTAGTGAATCAGTGGAAGAAGAAGAGTTTAACTGACCACTCAGTGGGCCCTTCCTTCCTGTTTCAGCTCTGCTCCCCACTCCCCTGACCCTTAACTAAGAATCTCTTAATAAAGCACTTAATGAATACAATGCTTGGTATGTGATGGACATTCAAAATATATTTGGAGAAGAAGTCCATTTAGAAGGAGAGTTGTCAAGAGAAGTTTCAGGGCAAAGGCAAGGACTTGAGTAAGGGAAAAGGGAGATGGTTGCTAACAATGAGAAGTACCAACTCTGAGTCACTAGAAGTAGTAATTTCCTAAACATTAAGGACTCCAAAGCCTGGTGGGGGCTACAAGAGGTAGAAACCTAGTGGAATTAAGAATACAGAGAGACTCTGAGGCCAGGGTACCAGATGTGTGGGTGCTTAAGTCACCAGGGTTAATGGCAAAGAGTAAAAATGACTGTGTTAGATCCAGACAAGTAGGAGCTTGGTTCTGAATCCTGGGCTTTGGGAACCTCACTCTGGTTCTCTTTGTCTGTACCCCTTCCCACAGGGAGTCCATGAGACTATGAGGTCATGTTCACTGTGCCTCTAGGCCCAGCTCTGAGTACCAGGGCCCTGGGATTCTCTGCTCAAATGGCCAAGCCTACTTCTTGGGTCTTCCCAGATCTCTTCCCTGTGTCCATCTTCCTGGGGGCATATAATGTCACTGTTTTGCACACTTCAGGCCTGAGCAAAGGCCAAGGAGCATCTTCTTAAATAATAATAATAATAATTGTTGTTATCGTTATTATTATTATTATTAATCTGAGACTTCTGGCCAAGATGGAGGCATAGGTAGATACACTTTGCCTCTTCACACAACCACAAGAAGGACAACAACAAATTTAAAAATGAAAAACAACCAGAACTACCAGAAAATCAAACTGTATGGAAGTCTGACAACCAAGGACTTAAAGAGGAAACAGTCATCCAGACTGGTAGGAGAGGTGGCGATGGAGAGCCAGGGTGGGGAGGACGTGAGGCAAGGCTGTGGCTGGAGGACAGGGAGGGTGAGTTGGTGCCTGGCAGACTGGGTGGTCCTACATTTGCATGCAAATAAACTGTGGGGAACAACTGGGGAGCAAGACAGACCACACAACCCAGGGTTCCAGCCCAGGGGAAAAGAAAGCATCAAAACCTTTGGTTGTAATAACCTGTGGGTGTTGTGGCAGCAGGACAAACTCCCAGCCTCACAGGAGAGTTTGCTGGAGAGACCCACAGGGTCCCAGAACATACACAAAGCCACCTACCCCGGAATCAGCACCAGAAGGGTCCAGTTTGCTTGTGGGTAGTAGGTGAAGTAACAAAGCAGGGGGAGAGCTGAGCCAGTGGCATAGTTCCCTCTCTGACTTGGCCCCCACATACAGTGCCACAACACAGAGGTGTGGGTTGCCCAGCCCTGGTGAATATGTAAGGGTCTGTGCCTTACAACCTATAACAGGAGCACCAAGACATAGAAATATAGCCCAAATGAAAGAACAGATCAAAGCTCCAGAAAAAATACAACTCAGCAATGAAGAGATAGCTAACCTATCAAATGCAGAATTCAAAATACCGGTAATCACGATGCTCACAGAAATGGCTGAGTATGGTCACAAAATAGAGGAAAAGGTGAAGGCTATGCAAAGTGAAATAAATAAAAATATATAGGGAACCAACAGGGAAGGGAAGGAAACCAGGACTCAGATCAAATGATTTGGATCAGAAGGAAGAAAGAAACATTCAACCAGAATAGAATGAAGAAATAAGAACTCAAAAAAAATGAGAAGGGGCTGAGGAACCTCTGGGACAACTTTAAATGTTCCAACATCTGAATCATAGGGGTGCCAGAAGGAGAAGAGGAAGATCAAGACATTGAAAACTTATTTGAACAAATAATGAAGGAGAACTTCTTTGACCTGGCAAAGGAAATAGACTTCCAGGAAGTCCAAGAAGCTCAGAAAGTCCCAAAGAGGTTGGACTTTCAATGAAGCCCATACCAAGTCACATCATAATTATATTACCCAAGATGAAAGATAAGGAGAGAATCTTAAAAGCAGCAAAGGAAAAGGAGACAGTTACCTACAAAGGAGTTCCCATAAGACCGTCAGCTGATTTCTCAAAAGAATCCTTACAGGCAAGAAGGGTCTGAAAAGAAGGATTCAAAGTCATGAAAGGCAAGGACCTACATCCAAGATTACTCTAGCCACCAAAGCTATCATTTAGAATGGAGGGCAGATAAAGCACTTCCCAGATGAGGTCAAGTTAAAGGAGTTCATCATTACCAAGTCCTTATTATATGAAATGTTAAAGGGAATTATCTAAGAAAAAGATCAAAACTATGAGCAGTAAAATGACATCAAACTCACAACTATCAACAACGAACCTAAAACCAAAACCAAAACCAAACCAAGAAAACAACTAGAACAGGAACAGAATCACAGACATGGAGATCACATGGAGGGTTATCAGTGGTGAGGGGGAGGGTGGAGAATGGGGGAAAAGGTACAGGGAATAAGAAGCACAATTGGTAGGTACAAAATAGACAGGGGGAGGTTAAGAATAGCATAGGAAAAGACTTATATGTGTGACCCATGGACATGAACTAAGAGAGGGGATGCAATGGAAGGAGGGATGTAGGGCAGAGGGGAATAAAGGGGAGAAAAAAATGGGACAACTGTAATAAATATCAATAAAATATACTTTAAAAAAATAATTCTTACCTGAGGACATGCATATTGATTTTAGAGAGAGGGGAAAGGATGAAGAGAGAGAGGGAAACACCAATGTGAGAGAGAATTTTTGAAAGGCTGCCTCTCCTATGCCCCCTGACCAGGTACCAAACCTGCAACCTAGGCATATGCCCTGACTGGGAATCAAACCTGTGACCTTTCAGTTTATGGTACAATGCTCCAACCAACTGAGCCATACCAGCCAGGGCCCAAGGAGCATCTTTTGAGGAAAATAGGGGAATGTAAATAGAGCTTTGGTGGTGAGAGGCAGGACTTGAGCATTGTGGGTAAGGGTATACCAGATGGTCTCATGGTCTACTCTAGTGTGGGATGGATCCAGGAGATGGAAACAAATGGGAACAAAAAGTGGAATGGGGGCTGATGGCTGTCTTCCAGACCTCTTTGCACCTCCACACTCTGAAGCAGAATTCCAAAAAGCCAGGAAATTTAAATTCAAACCCATATTTCCAAGTGGCAAAGAAAGAGAATTTGTCAATTTCAAAGATTAGACTAAATTTTATTTGGTTGTAAACTTGATTTATAACTTCTCAATATTTAGATATGTGATATATAGATCTCCATTTGCAATCTTGCCCTCATATATCAGGAATCTTGGGAATCAGCAGGTTATAAATAACTCTCTACTATGAGTCTTGAACTTCCTTCCTGTTTCTTGACACCCACCACACTTTTTGGGTGATAACTTGTTTTACTATCTGTGTACTCTTACTCACATAGACACAAAGCTGTGTGGACGCAGGAACCAGGCTGTCTTGTTTACAAATATATCCGCAATAGCCGCAATAGCCGCATTGCTATTGTGGCACCATTCGCCCAGCAGGCCTATGACCTTGTTAAAAGTGACTGACATTTTACTCTTCTGAGCTTGTTCCTAGAACTGAAAATTATGGAAAAGCAAGAATAGAACTAAGTCTGCCTACAGCCACAGGTAGGAGATGACATTGGACCAAACTGCAGCCTCATATTACAGTGCCCCAACAGCCCAGGGGCTACACAACAGCAACCTCCCCCACCCTTTTTTTTAAGTCCAATTATAATCCAGTAAAGTTCAAAGACCCTACCCCACAATGCTACACCATGCCCCTCTCCTTTCTTGGAGAATGAATTAAAACTCTGTTCTCTACACTTCCTTCTCTCCGTGAATTCTTTCACAGCTCGCATCACTGACCACCCTAACAGTTATAGCAATGATTGACACATAATAAGTGATCACTAAATATGTCTAAAACTCTAAAACGATACATGACTTGCACATTTGAGGACAGCAAATAGAATGAAGAGAAGTGGCAGAAGGGCATAAAGTAATCTGAAAAAAGGACGCCTTGATAAATTATGATAGAGATTGAGCAACAGTCTAGAAGTTTTTCTTCCAATCAGGGAGAGCAGCAAACACACTTATCTTGCACTAAAAACTAGAGTTGAAGTACTCTATTCATTCTAAGCTTTAAGGGTGCATGTGTGTTTTCCCTTTCAAGTGAGTGATTAGACTGGGATCAGATATTCCATAGTAAGGGCCTGGAATTCTTAAGTGACTGATTCACTGAATTGCATTTAAAAATATGTGAGTCGACATTTAAAAATGAAAAAAGAACCTAGCTTTTGGTATTTCTAGAAAAAAATGGAACTTTAGTAAGAATGGCCCACAGTTCAATATGGCCACAGTGGTCTAAAGTCTTTAAATGGGCCTGTGTTAAGGGGAGGTTAAGAATAGTATAGGAAATGGAGAAACCAAAGAACTTAAATGTACAACCCATGGACTAGAACCAAGGTGGGGGGCAGGGCGGAGGGGAATACAGGGTAGAAAAAAATGGGACAACTGTAATAGCATAATCAATAAAATATACTATAAAAAATTTTAAAAAGTAAATCTAAAAGTAAATAATAAATAGACCTGTGTTTACGAAGGGGCCACACCCCACCACTCACAAAACAAATCTCCCAGATATAGCCTGGCCACCAAAGGCCTCTGAATTCATGACCCCTGAACCTCTGGCTCTTTAAGGTCCTTTTGTTTTGAATGAATGTCTTCTTTAATCTGTTTACGGTTTCATTTCTACCAACCTTTGATTAATTCCATTGTCACTTGAATTGTACTATATATATATATAGCGTTAAATACCTGCTTATGTCTGCCATAGATTCTGAAACTGAATTAATTCTGTTCATTTCCAAAAAGCAACTATTATTGTTATGGATCCAAATTTCTCCTAATCATTTCTCCAATGACACTAAGGGGAGATGCCAAACTAGAGAGACCAGGGTTTGACTGCTTCCTGAAGCTGACAAGATTAAGTGTGGTGACGGAATAAGAGGTGTTGGGGGGTAGAAATGTAGAGTGAAGTTGCAGAATTGAGGTTGGAAGAATGGAAAGTGACACATGCTAGAAAATTAATTTTATTGAGTATGCATGACATTCCAATCAGTTTTTTTTTTAAATTTTTACCTATTATTGATGAGAGATGGGGGGTTGGGGGCAAGGGGGGGGGAGAGAGAGAGAGAGAGAGAGAGAGAGAGAGAGAGAGAGAGGGAGAGAGAGAGAGAGAGAGAGGCAGGCGACTTGTTCCACCCATCCATGCGTTCACTGGTTGTGCCCTAACCAGCCTCGAACCTGCAACTTTGGTGTATGGGGACGATGCTCTAACCAACTGAGATATGTGGCTAGGGCCCAGCACTGTTCTGAATCAAGGGATTCAACAATAAGCCAGCCAATGTTTAATTTAATTAACCAGCCTGAGCTTAATTTCCGTGTGGTAAGCTTGATAACACACACATAAACACATATATTACATGCATACACATGTAGATGTCAGGTGGAAATAAATGCTATTTATAAAACTAAAGCAGAGCCAGGGAACAGACATTGAGGGTGGCTGCTATTTCGGGAAGACTCCAGAGACTCCGGGCACAAGATGCCATCTCCCGGTAAACACCTCCCATGTCCCAAGCCCGTGGGCGGCCTTGGGGGTGGGGCTTCGAGATCAACTTCTCGGAGTACACCGCGCAGAAAGCCGCGCGCTTAGGGTTCCCGGCATTCTCTTAGTTCTGTCAAGGCCAGAATTACCCCGCCGGAGCAGGGCATGCTGGGAGCAGTAGTTTCGGTCCGCAGCTCAGTGTCGCTGGAGGGCAGTAAAAGAAGCTAAGTCTGGCTCCATTGCTGGGACATAATCTGAAGCACCCAGAGGTTATGGGGAGACTCTGATGGGGAGAGGCGGGGGTCACACCAATAACACCGGGCACATCCAGCCAGAGTAGCTTACAGGCCCGCAGCCGCTGTGGGCACGTGACCTCGGCCTCCCCAGGCGCGCGCGGTTTCTCAGCGCCGTTTCCTTCACACCCCGCCCCACCCGACAGTCGGCCTGCGCCTCCCCGGGCGCTTCAGCCTCCTCGCGCTCGGAGGCGTCACAGAACGTGCTCTCGTCTGCCCCTCTCCCGCCTCTACCCTCCCTCACTCCTCCACCTCCACCTCCCCCTCCCGCACCTAGACTCGCAGCCGCCGCCACAGCCGCAGGAGTAGCCGCTGCCGGAGCCACGCGTAGCCATGGCCGAGAATCCCGGCTTGGAGAACCACCGTATCAAGAGCTTTAAGAACAAGGGCCGCGATGTGGAAGTGAGTGTGCTTCAGCGGTTTGGGCCCTCTCAGCTCCGGTCTGGCAGCGCCGGCCCCGAGCGGTGGGGAAGAGTGGGGGGCCGGCACTGGGATGGCTCTCGCCGGCTTTGGGTCGTAGTTGGCCGCCGCCCCCCCACCCCCACACCGTCACCGCGGCCCAGAGCTGGGCGGAGCAGGCGACTGGAGTCGGGCTGCAGCCACCCTCTGGAGCTGCGGGCGCGCGGACCGGGAAATGCCGGGGTTTTGGGCACCGTCACGCGGGCGCGGCCTGCTGTCTGCGAGGAAAGGATGTGGAGCTTGAGGCGGGGTCCGCGGGCTGGGGCCTCGTGAGTCGGGGATGCTGCCTCCCTGTCCTTGGACTCCACAGCCGAGGCTCTCGCCCGTTGCTGGTGCAACCTCCCCCTGGTGCAGCCCCTCTCTGCCTCCTGCACTTCCGCACCTAGAACCTGTGTTCTACCGGTCCCCTCACCTACCTTCTGGGAACTGGGCCCAGGCGGGCGGTGGCGGTTCGCAAAGGGGGGTGGGAACCAGCCGAGTAACCGACTTATTTGAGGGTGGTGGATGGGGGAGGGTAGGATGCGTCTGGATCCTGTTATGTTCCAGTGCTGTCCTTTGGACCAGTCTTGCTGAGCTGTTTCAGCTCATACTCCTGTTATGTGGCATTTGGAGCAAACTGAAGGTGGACAATAGTTTACCATCTATTGTGTTGAGGCTTTGGAAGAGAGGTTGTTCTGACCTCGGCTGACAGGACCTGTTTTCTAAGCATTTCTTGTTTGTAGCGGCAGTGTGTAGGATAATTTCTTTGACGTGTTTTACTGAAATAAATTGACTACTTAGGTTCATACTGCCTTTTATATGCCTCTTACTCCAAGATGGTAGAATTTCCTTCCATGTGTTTGCAAAAGTGTAAACATTAAGGTGGTCACTCTGTTGCTACACAGCATGTTGCCATTGTCTCATTCAGGTGACAATAGCAGGTACTATTTGCAAACTTGGCTTATGAGGCAGCGCTAGAGGTCTCTGCAGCTACTAAAAGCAATGTAGTTTAATGCATAAACTTCACTGGGACCCTGACCTCTGGATTTGTTAGGGGAAAAGTAGTTTTAAGTCCACAACCTCCTTTTCAAATACTAGGTGACATGATTTACAGTTTTGTAATTCTTGCTAAGGGGTCAGTGTGAATAAGAAGTATGCATTTTAACCTCTCTTGAAGAGAGAAGGTGTTGGGGGAAATATGCCATTCAAGGTTCTGTTTTGTAGAAAAAGTGACAAAACCCAGACCATTTTTCAGAGCGACAAAATTAAATTCTAATTTGAAAAATACCTAAGGAAATACTGCAGAATTCCCATTTGATTGAGACAAATGGAGGTCATCTGTCTCTGTCCTGGCCATGGTTAAGTTTCTTTTGTGAGAAATACTAAGCAAAAGTGAAAGTCAAGAATAGCCCCAAGAAATTTTGGAACTGCCTCATGTTATTGGTCCACTTGATGATAGGAGTTAATTTTGAACTTTATCAATAATTGTTCTTGAAGCTTATCCCATTATAAAGCAAAACTTAAGTAGTTTGAAAAATACCCATTTGTTTGTACAAAATTCTTTCCTCTTTTGGATATTGAGACAGGATTTTTTTTTTTTTTATTGTTTGCCTCTATTTTGTTCTGGGAGCTCAACGATACCTAGTAAGTATTCCTGCATATAACATTGGGTTGGCCAAAAAGTCTATTTTTTTTCCATAAAATAAAAGACATTTTTCATTTTCACCAATAACTTTATTGATCTGGATATTTTGATTATATCAGCTGGCTATGTATAATGTTGATTGTTCTCAATGTCTCAATTTCTTAAAGTTTTTTTATTAATAAATCTTTTTATAAATAAATCTTTTAATACTACCTTTTATATGCCTCTTACTCCAAGATGGTAGAATTTCCTTCCATGTGTTTGCAGAAGTGTAAACATTAAGGTGGTCACTCTGTTGCTACACAGCATGTTGCCATTGTCTCATTCAGGTGACAATAGCAGGTACTGTTTGCAAACTTGGCTTATGAGGCAGCACTAGAGATTAAAAGATTTTATTTATTTACTTTTAGAGAGGGGAAGGGAGGTAGAAGGAGAGGGAGAGAAACATCAATGTGTGGTTGCCTCTGGAGCACCCCCTACTGGGGACCTGGCCTGCAACCCAGGCATGTGTGCTGACTGGGACTTGAACCAGCAACTCTTTGGTTAGCAGGCAGACATTCAGTCACTGAGCCACACCAGCCAGGGCTCAATTAATGTCTCGCTTTCATCTCTATTGACCTCAACTGATCTACCCAACTACGGAGCACTGGAAATGTCCAGTAAGAAATCTCTAGCATGAAACTTCACAAACTTTCGATCAGTCACAGCACCATCTCCATACGCTGCACAACTTTTTTTTTTTTTTTTTTGCTTTTCAGTTGCATTTTTACCTTTCTTGAAACAATAAAGCATAATATACTGAAAATGTTGAATATTTTCTTCCATCTTCAATGTTAAAATGGCTACACAAAAAAAATCACCAATTTTGATTTTTTTTTAAATGCACACTGATATGACAGCTATCACAATGCAATTTAACTAAATTGTTTTAAATAAAGTTAAAGACAACTAAGTGCTACTAGAGCCATATTACGGGGGAAAAAAAATAAACTTTTTGGCCAACCCATAATATTTATGGTACATAATAAATATTTGCTGATCACCAGAATGTAACCAGCAACTTCTAGATCCATGGCTACTAACTAGGCATTTCAACCTGAAAATATTGGTCACAACATTACCTTTCCCAGGATACATTAGAGTACCTAAGGCATGAAATAACAGTTATTCAGATGGTAGTTCTATGTGGTAGATGCTATGCTAAGACTTTATGATAACTCATTTAATCCTTATAACAACTTTATGGCTAGGTAGAGCATTATCCCCACTTTATAGGAGGAAAATTGTAGCCGAGGAAACTCAAGTGTGCTTATATAGCCTGCACAAGGTCACAAAATGGGTATGGACATTCATTCACTAATTGTCTGTTTGATATCTAACAATGTCAGGTCTTGGGGATACAAAAGGGAATAAAATGCAGTCTGTACTTCAGGGAGTTTATAGTTCAGTAGGGGTGAAAGGAAAGTAAACTGATAATTATAGTGCAGTACATTAATATGTGTATTCTGAGAATGCATAAAAATAAGATCCTAAATTGGAGCTGAGCAGTCAAGAGAGATGTTCTAGTTGATTTCTGTTGGATGAATGGGAGTAGATTCTGAAGGATTAAAGAAAGTTGTCCTGGAAAAGGGAGAGGGCAAGGAAGAGGCATTCCAGACTTGAGGGAACAATAATTGAAGTGTCCTGGGAGAATGTAGTATGGTTGAGAGAAAAGGGAGTGGTAGAGCTGTGACTAGAGGGTAAACTGGGGCCAAATCTGATCAAATGCCTTTTTGTGGGTTTAGGACAGGTCACCATATCTAATTTAGTCTTACCCATTAGAAACTATATACTGCAACATAGATCTCTGACTAAGTAGTTGTGATTATTACACTGTTTCAAAACAGTGAGATGCACTTTGATGAGATACCATTCCTACCTTTCCAAGTATAGGATAGATGAAAGATAAAACATAAACTAAAAATAAAATACCCAGCTGGTATACAGATTAGACGCTTAGGTGCCAGCATAAAATAAACATTTTCTAAAGAAAGTAAAAGTGTAGAGTTATGCCAGGTAATTGCGAGTGGGGAGAGGTAATTCCATAGTCATTCAGTCAGGAATGTCTTCATAGAAGAGAGGTTGTTGAAAATCCAGGTGAAAAAGAAAGTGAAGAGATGAGACTGGTGCTCTGAGAACCTGTCTGTGGCAAAGAGTTGCTTGGAAACTTCTTGATAGGGAGATCTGAAAATTTATTTCAGAGTAGAGTTAAAAGGCATTAATATGATTAGAATGATGGAAAAGGGTGACTGGCAGTAATACTTAGAATTAATTCTGGAATTATAGTGCTGTTATCCTCGGGGTGTCCAACCCATAGCCCATGATGGCTATGAAAGCAGCCCAACACAAAATCATAAATTTACTGAAAACCTTTTTTTTTTGCTCATCAGTTTTTGTTAGTGTTTGTATATTTAATAGGTGGCCAAAGACAACTCTTCTTTTTCCAGTGTAGCCCAGAGATGCCAAAAGGTTGGACACACCTATATGAATGTTCCCAAAAATTGAGACAGGGATGGTGATGGTCATAACATGGAATGAGGATTTGCATCTCCTCCTCTTTTTCCTCTTTCTCTTCTGTGTAAAGCTCACAGAAAACAAAGGGAAAAAAGTTTATCCTGAGATTTACAGGTGGAAGTAAGGGAGGGAGTAATTACCACTGATAGTTGTTTGGAACTTGGGTAGGGAGAATAGATTTTGTAACTAAAACTAGGAACCACATAGTGAAAATAATTGCTTTTATTTGGTCTGGAATGTGTGTTTTACCAGACATTTTCATGTAAGGCATTGATTTTTAGGCTTTTTCTTTTTAAAAAATACTTAAAGCATTTTAAATATATGCATAGAAAAGTGTGCAAAACAAACAATCCCTTTAAGTTATAAGTATTCACTTATAACTCAAACATTCAGGTAAGTGTTGTCCAGGTCAGCTTTTCTTTCCCTTGCACCTGTGCACCTCAAGGATGTGACATTTTCATGAGTAACAATAACTAATAATAATTATTTTTAAGATCTTAACATTTATTGACTCTTTGCAGTGTACCTGTACCAAGTGCTTTATGTGTTATTTATTTAGTCTTTACAACAATCCTGTGAAGTACATACTGTTATTACCCGCATTTACTGAGGAGGGAACTTGAGGCCTACAGTTCTTAAACTAGTCCTAAATCATCAGAGTAAGTGGCAGAGCCTAGACTTACAGTGAAGAAGAGTGATGCAAAAGCCATACGCTCTTGCTCACAGTGCTATACTGTCTTTCCACTGATTGGAGCCTAAGACTTGACCTGTGTGAAGCACATCTGAAAGTTAATTAATGGAGAAAGTATTTAAGATATCTTATATATCAGAGGAATTCCTACTTTGTTTTAAAACCTTGCTGATAAAAATTTTTGACATTCCATTTATCATTTGTTTTATTTGCGTTTTTTTTCCTTTTTACTGTTGCAAACTGTTAGCTGGTTTCAGTGAAAAATAGCAACCTATATTCTTGGGCTTAACATAAACGTTATGCTTTAGTTTTCAAATACTAGATAAATTTTATAAATATTTTCTCATATTTTACAGATTCAACTAGCATTCTCTCTGGAACCTCTTTTTGTAGAGGGTACTATCTAATAGTTCAGGATTAAAGCTTCTTTTCACTTCCTTCATTTTTCTGTATTAGTCATCCAATGAACCCTTATATTTTTACCTATTTTGCCATTAGTGCCCTAATTTAGGTCCTTGTCATTCTCACTCTTACAAGTTCGTGATAGTGCACCTGTTTTTCTTGTCTTTGGTATCTTCCTTCCCAAGTGTGTCTTGTGGATTGAATTTTTGAAATCTTTTTGTCTAACTTTCCTGTTAAGATCATTCCCACTTCCTTCGGTGTAAAATTAAAACCCGTTAACATGTCACACATAATTCTACCAAAGGCCCTATCTTTTCTTCTTCACCTACCACTTTTCCTTGTACCTTCTTTGTGCCAGCCATGATAAAGTAATTGGGGTCGGAAGTAACCAGTACAATTTCCTCCTCAGGCCTTTTTACATGCTATTTTCCTGTGTACCTTCTTTTGCCATCTGTTAAGTGGGCCTCACTCTGGCAAACTCTTTCTCAATTCAGATTCCTTCATATGTATCTGGAACACCAAGTTACAATTCTGCCACATCATGCTATTGTAGCTCAAAACTCTTTAGAAGTTCTTCATAGGGCCTTTCCTGGTTGACCAATAACATACTTATTACTATCAGTTCCTTTTCTTTTCCTTCTCTCTAATGCTTTCCTCAGTAAATTTTCCCTTGCCTGTTTGGGATTAATTGCTGTGAGGTATAAAAAATTCTATGTGTGTATAGCTGTTGGCTCTGTCAAGAACCTCAGTGAGGGTAACGACCTTGGGCTGTGATATGACAGATAATTTTGTGACCAGTATATAAAATTTAATAAATACTCTTTGAGAAGAGAGACTATGTAATACATTTGAAAACACTCTACATTTGGGAGTGAAAAACACAATATTATTCTAAGATATTAATAGTTTCTTTTGGTATTGACTCCATAGCACTGATACTGTTGCCTAACCCTCCTTTGACAGTCTTTTCTGCTGTAATATAGTTCTGTAACAAGAACTAATTCATACTTAAATAGTAAAGAGGAACAATGTTACTTAATACAGAATTCATGTTGTTTCTTATTTAATTCTTATGAGCACATTAACTGTTTAGCACTCCCAAGTAACAGTAATTAAACACAAACAATTGAAGTATAGTCAGGAACACAGTTGAACACAGCAAGCCCAGCAGTATGCACATTGCCCACTGACCCCTGCTCTGCCGCTCAGCTTCATTTAATTATATGTTCTGTCTAAAGGTACTTATTACCTCAACTGTCTTGATGTATTTCCCCTTTCTTCTTGATTTTGCAGAACATGAAATTTTTCAGGAATCTTTATGTTGTATAGAAGATATACTATAATTATCTTTTCTTAAATTTATTAACAGCATATAATCTTTCCTGGCCCTTCTACCTCATTAATTACAGTTTTTTAATTGGTTTTGCCAACTCTTCTTCCTGTCATTGAGTGTAGCCACATCTTGGGATTCTGTCTGTGACTTTCCTGTATACACCGTTTTTCTTGCTCACATCAGCAGCTGCTTTAGTTTTAACATCATTTCAGGGGCAGTGGGGAATTTAAATCTGTTTTCATTTGCTGAAAATTAATCACATGAGCATCTTATCAGTTTGTCAAGCTTAAATTATGTTCTCTCTGTTTTTTTCTTTTTTCTGTTTATGGCATCATTATTTTCACTGTAACCTGAACTTGAAACCTGAGAGGTTTCTCAGATTCCTTTCTCATCTTCCACATTCAGTCAGATGCTAGTCATGTAGCTTGAATCTCTGTGCCGTCTCTGGATTTTCGCCCTGCCTCTGTTCCACTACCTTCAACTTAATTCCAGCGTTTATCACCGGGCAGTTTAAAAGTTGCCTCCAAAGTGGTCTTTTTCCTCCATTTTATAAGATTTTTTCAGTGATCCTAATACCTGATTACTTCTCCAGGGTCAGCTTCCTTCCCCTACCCGCCCCCTGCCCCCATAAGCTCTAGCAACTCTGCACTTCTTATATACTTACACCTAATCTGGAATCCCGCCCTTCCCTACTTGCCAATGCTATTTCTATTCTCAGGGCTATTCTGCTGACTGGAATATTTTTCCCTGCCTGTTGTTGCCTGGCTAATTTCCTGCCCCTCTTAATACTCAACCTTGGGTTTAACACTTCTCAGAAATTTTTCTGAATCCTTTTCATACTCCCAGGTTGAATTAGGTATACTTTTTCATTTCTGGAAGAACTCTGAGTATATCTCTGTCATTGTAGTCGTGAAATATATTTTTATTATGTTTTACTTGTTTCTCCAACTACATTGTGAGCTTTTTGAGGACAAAAAGTGTATATCTGCATTGCTCACTTCCTGGTACAGTGGCTGGAACAAAGTAAGCACTAAAACATTTCTTGAGTAAATATATCCATTCTAGGTAGACCAGCACAGTAGTTTTTCTAAAGCGTATTTTTAAATTAACACTTTTAATCTTTTAGTGCCTTTTCCTGCTGCTTCCCAAATCAAGCCCAAACTTTTTATTATGATAGGTAAAGTATTAAGAGATTAAGACACATGCAGAGTGAAATAATTTTTAAATTTTTCTTATTTTTTAATCATAAAAATGTTCTAATATATAGAAAAAGTAGAGAGAATTATATGTTAGTTCCATATACATACTTAGATTTAATAAATAACAATTTACTGTATTTGCTTCATCATTTGTTCATCTGTACATAGCAGACATGGGATTTTACAGTAAGACTTAAGGCTACTTCTCTAAAAAATAAGAATGTGTTCTTGCATAAATACTATATTACCCTGACACAATTAATAATTTCGTAATAACATCTCATCCAGTCCATACTTAAATTTCCCCAGGGTTTTTTTGTTTGTTTTTACATTTGGTCTAAACAAGATCAGATCACATTTGGTTGTTTTTTTGTCTCCTCTAATCTAGAATGGGTTTCTCCCACCATTTTTTATTATGGTAAAATATATAACATAAAAGTTACCATTTTAGACATTTTAAGTGTATAGTTCTGTGGCATTAAGTACAGTTAGATTGTTGTGTAACCATCATCGCTATCTATTTACAGAACTTTTCATCTTCCCCAACTGAAACTCTGTCTCCATTAAACAGTAACTGCATTCTCCTCCCCTAGCCTCTGGCAACTTCCCTTATAATCTTTGTCTTTATGAATTTAATTACTCTAGGAACCTCATATAATATTTGTCTTTTTGTGACTGGCTTATTTTACTTAACCTTAATGTCTTCAAGGTTCATCCATGTTGTAGCATGGGTCAATTCTTCCTTTTTATGACTGAGCAGTATTCTATTGTATGTATAATGCATTTCGTTTATCTGTTCATTCTTTGATGGATACTTGGGTTGCTTCCGCCTTTTGGCTGTTGTTTCCTAACATTTTTTAAATGCCTTCAGTTTGTGAAAAAATGAGATCAGTTTACTTAAATTAAGTTGAACCACATAAAATTGCCATTTTTGAAGTTCAAAACAGCCAAGGATCAGCAATTTGAAATGGTTTGACTAAATAGAAAGTGCTAATTGCTGGATTTGTCTGTTTCTTTGTGATGTGTCTTAACTTGTTTATTCTATTTCTTATTGCCCCCTGGATTTTCTGTAAACTGGAGGTTATTTTAAAGACTGGATTATGTTCTGTTTAAGCATTTTTTATTAAAAAAAAATACTTCAGTTGGTGATGCTGTATACTTCAGAATATAGGCCAGTAGTGATGCTAAGATTAATCAGAGTGTTCAGATGATAAAGAATAATTTAATATCATCATGTCAAAGTTACTAAATTTGATGAAATGGACTTTAATTATTTGGGTGAAATGTGATATAGACTGGATAGCATTTGAAGTGAAAAAAAGTAACCTGACTTCGTGGTATCCAATAAAGGAGTTAAAATGTACATAGGAAATGTAACTTCCAAAGTCCATGGCATTCTCTTTCCATGACTGATACTATTCCTAAATGACTTTTTGTTTTCTTAACATAAGATTTGGCTAATATTCTCATTTTCAAGTCTCTGCTCCTTTACTTTGAAGGTAAAACAACATTAAAAGTGTAAAAAATGTAAAGAGGATGTAACTATACTTTGTGGCTGCTTTGCTATTAAGAAAAATTTTGTTATAGCCTAGGATACCATCGTTAACAGTTAAAATATGGTAAAAATAAATCATGACTATGTGTACTTGAAAGTAGTCATTCTAAATGGTTGAGTTTTCTGAGTTATAAGTTTATTTATATAACTTTTTTTGAAGTGCCAATATTTCTGAAAATGTTCTATACATTTCTCTGCCTTAAATAGAATATAATTTAGCAAATGACTGAATTATATTCTATTTAAGAAAAGAAACACCATTATGCGTATGGATATCGGCTTTTGCTTTTACTTAAGTGATGACTTCAGGATCTTAGATTTGTCAATATTTTGTCCTTAATTTCCATGCTTGTGGAATTTTTACTCTTCATAATTTTTTTTTTTTTTGCCTGTCCTTTCCTTGCTCTTGGTCTGTCAGCTTTCTCTTTGTTTCTGTCAGCATGTTCACTCATAGTTCCTCTCTTTCCTTTTAATTTGATGCTTCATATATCCTAGTATCTTGCATAACAGATTTACTGAATACTTACTTAGCACTTGCTATGTGCCAGGAAGGCATTGTTTATGCCAAAGATTATAAATATGAATAATATTGTCCTTCCTCTAGGGAAGTCTGTTTTTGTGAAAGGGACTGATACCTAAGCATATACTATGTGTACAGCATAAATTCTGTGATACAGGTACATGATTTGCACAGTACTGTGAGAGCTTGGAGAAGGGAAGTGACTAAATACACCTGGGGAAATTGAGTAAGGTTACACAGATCATACTTGAGGTAGGTCTTAAAGGATGTGTAGGAGTTTGCCACAACAGAAAGAAAACTAACATGAATAATAGTGTATATGTCATGGAGTCTTTTTCCTTTCCTTTTTATTGAATTTATTGGGGTGACACTGGTTAACAAAATTATACAGGTTTCAGCTGCACAATTCTATAGCACGTCATCTGTACACTGTATGGTGTGTTCATTACCCCAAGTCAGGTCTCTGTCCATGACTGTTTACCCCCACATTACCCCCACTTCCACTTCCCTTCACCACATACCTCCCACCGCTGGCCCCTGGCAATCACCACACTGTTGTCAGTGTCCATGAGTTTTTTTCTCTTTTTTTTTTCTTTTTTTCCTCAATGCTTCTACACCCCTAGCACTACCACCCCCAGCTGTCATCCTGCTCTCTTGTCTATGAATTAGTCACAAGTTTGCTTGTTAGTTCATTTTGTTCATTAGATTGCACATATGAATGATATCATGGTACTTGTCTTTCATGGTGTGTTCAAACAGTTAATATGGTGACATTACATCCACTCTCCCTTCTTATGGAAACAGCATTCTGATTTGGTCTTTGGAAGCTACTTTTCTGCCATTGGATATCTCTTAGTGGGATTTTTAATCTTAGTGTTAACTTGCCTCATGCTTTCTAGATAACACAGATTAGACCAATCAAATGCTGTCCCTGGCATTTTAATCTTGAGTGAGCTGATAGGGGACCTAAGTGATTTCATTCTGGCAGAAGTAGTGTGCAGAAATCTTCCATTAAATCCTGACACCTAGATCTGTGGAGTTGCTTTCATCTGATTTTTTTTTTTTTAAGATTTTATGTATTTTATTTTTAGGGAGAGGGGAAGGGAGGGAGAAAGAGAGGGAGAGAACATCAATGTGTGGTTGCCTCTCGCATGCCCCCTACGGGGGATCTGGCCCACAACCCAGGCATGTGCCCTGACTGGAATTGAACCGACGACCCTTTGGTTCCAGACCGACACTCAGTCCACTGAGCTACACCAGCCGGGGCTCATCCTGATTTTTTCATAGATCTGATTTTTCAGCTCTTCCTTTGGTTCTTTGAATTGCTCTATATTTTTCCAATAGAACTTACTGCCCCCTCCTCTTGTTTCTTAAATTAATTGAAGTATGTTTTTATTGCTTGCAACATAACTTGGAGGTGATTGATTATCCTGTTTTGCCCAGGACTGAGGGAGTTCTCAGGACACAGGACTTTTAGCGTCCAAATCAGGAAATCCCAGGCAAACCTTAACAAGTTGGTCACTCTACTCTAATTGAAACAGTTTGGGCCATGGCTGGTGTGGCTCAGTGGATTGAGTGCTGGCCTGTGAACTAAAGGATCACTGGTTCGATTCCCAGTCAGGGCATATGCCTGCGTGGCAGGCCAGGTCCCCATTAGGGGGTACATGAGAGGCAACCACACATTGATGTTTCTCTCCCTCTTTTTTCTCCCTCCCTTCCTCCCTCTCTAAAACTAAATAAATAAAATCTTAAAAAAGAAAAGAAACAGTTTGGGAGCAAAGATAATGAGTTTTGGGAATCAAATGTTCACATGGAAATATCTGGTACACAGCTGAAAATAATGTGTCTAGAACTAGTTTGTTTTAGTTACGTTACTGATCAGTTATTTGAATTCTAAATCAAGTCCGAGGAGATAAAACAATAAAAATAATAACCAATAATTGTTGAACACTTACTATGTGCAAGGCACTCTACTTATAAGGATGTTAAATAAGTTTCACAAAATTGCCATTATACAGATGAAGCACATGAGTTAAGTAATTTGCTTATTAAAAACATGCAACTAGGAAGAGATTGAACTAGCATTTCATCTAAGATTTCCTACTTTTAACTTCCGTGCTTCTTTTTTTATAAAGATTTTATTTATTTTTAGAGAGAGGGGAAGGGAGGAACAAAGAGAGGGAGAGAAACATCTATCAATTGCTTCTCACATGCCCCCAACCAGCGACCTGGCCTGCAGCCCAGGTATGTGCTCTGACCAGGAATCAAACTGAATAAAAGCAGTGACCTTTTGGTTTGCGGGACGACGCCCAACCTACTGAGCCACACCAGTCATGGCAAAACCCTGTGCTCTTAATAACCATTATCCTATTCTGCCTCAGGGGACCAGCTTCAGGATTGGCTAGACTAGTACAAAAATGATGTGAAAGCAGAGATATACTATAATGGAATTATGTAGAGAATACAGTGGGCACATAGGGAAAGACTTAGTGTGGGGGAGTCAGGGAAGGCATCTTGGAGATGATTGTGTTCAAGCTGAAACTAGAAAAATGTCTAGTATGTCTTGGGCCTGGAAGTAAGAGATAGCTTGATATGTTCTGGGAAACTAAAGCAGTCAGTAAAAATAATTGAGAAAGTTGAATAGGATAGGCAGGGGCCAAACTGTGAAAAGCTCTTTTGTGGGGAAAATTTTAAATAGGGAAATGGGTTTTGTGCATTTAGAACTATTGCTTTGGTTGCCCCCCCCCCCCCCAAATGGATTGGTGAGAGTGAGAAGAGAGCTTGGAAAGAACAGAAAACACTCAGGGGTCTCTGAGCTGAATGGTCTAACAGTACTGGCATTGGGGTCCAAAGCCAGGAAAAGTTATTAGGACCATTTATTTGGTATGTTGTAGGGACAATAGAGTCAGTCAGGCTCCCTTACCTGGATGTCTGGGCAAACATAACTTAGCAGTGTTCACAGAACCTGGAATAGGGGCCCATATGAGTAGAATGTAGCTCTGTTGCATAACTAGAAGGCCAGTATTGGCACCCTGCTGGCTTTTTGTCCACTTAGTATATAAAGGAGGCAGGACTTGCTGCGGTACTACTTGCGGCTTGTAGTGCACGTGGATCACCCTACCCGGGAATAAAGGCATGTCAGACATCGTGATGGCTTTGTGTATATTCTTTCATCTACCCGAATCCCATGTCAACCTACCTGGCCTCAAATGCTTACAGGAGAGTTGGCACAGTCAGCAGGATTCATTGCAGTATGGTATGGAGCCAGGACCCTAGAGGGGGATTAGAGGGGTGGCCTGCCATCAGTATGTGGTATTCTGTGGCAGGGCACCCCCACAGACTGGCCCAATGTTAGTGGCACACCCGACATGGTAGAGAAGGCCCTGTGGGTAGTAGGAGAGACCCTGAAGAAACCAAGTGCCTGGGCGGCCACGGAGGCTGTGGGCTGGGTGTTTCTTGCAGCTTTGCAGGCTGTGACAGAGAACACACTTTGCGATGCAGGGCAGTAAGAGAGCTCCATAGGGAGCAGATGTCTTGGAGGCTCGGGTCCATGCCCTGGAGGAAAACCCTAGGACTGCCGAATCTCTGAGATAGTGGACAATTTGGAGGGGGAGGAGGAACCATGTTCCCTGTAGGCTTGCCTGGTAGTGATATAGATGAAATCACAGCAGCCTGTGGCGCCGGGGCGGGGAATCCTGCTGATCCTGCGAAGCTGGTTGAGCCCACATACCACATTAATACACAGGCCAAGCTAGTAGATCTGGCGAAACAGTTTTCAGCAGCAGCCTGGGGAGCCGTTGGTGGCTGGCTTCTCCGCCTTTGGGATATAGGGACAGATAGTATCATGTGCACTGATAAAGAGATGGAAAAGTTGGCTTCCATCACAACTCACCCCTCCCTGCACCAGCGGCTGCAAAATAGCTGGTGGCTCGGAAGGGGACGGGGCTCTTATTTTCTGTTGGACTGGGTCATCGCCACTATTCACATGGTCTGGGCTGATGTAGAATACATGGGAGACACTGTGAGCAAATAGCAGTCCTACATGGACTTAGTGCAGATACTATAGGAGTTGTGCCAGGCCATGTTTAATCCCAATACTCAGGGCCCCAATGATGAAAGCTTTTACAGCAGGGATGAGGAATCTGGTGCTACAACATGACCCTTCCACTTCTCTTGGATCCCTCATGGCTATTTTGGCCCCGTATGTCGGGCCTCATATTAATGATGTCACCACAGTGGTGGTGAGTTTGGGAAAGGTGGAGAGTTGGCGGCAGCAGAAAGGAGTTCAGACAATGTCCCAGACCCACTCTGTCTCTCAGGCAGAGAGCAACCCCATGCAGATGACCAGGATCCAGATGTGGGTGGATCTTTGGGGGGCTGGAGTAGATCAAAATAAGATTGATGGGAAGCCGAATGCTTACCAGTTAGAACTGTGGAAACAGTTGCGAGCTGACCAACACTTCCTGCAGCCCCAAAAGAAGAAGGAGGCGAAGGGAAAACCTGGGGATGTGACCCGAGAGGCCTGTCCTGTCCAGATGGAAGACCACCTGGCTGTGCCAACCTCCTAAGAAGAGGGAGGAGATATCCTTTGGAACATTGAATAGGGGGAGGGCCGAGGGACCCGTCTACAGGGAACAGGTGGGGATCAGAGGCCGCATATGGAATTGGGTATCCACTGGTCCCCTACAAATGTTTAGCAGGCCCTGGCTTTAGTAGACATAGGGCCAGAGTGTATGCTCCTGTATGGAAACCCTGACAAGTTTCTGGGGCCTGAGGCCTCTGTTGGTGGTTGTGGGGGTGCAGTATGGGAGTGAAGGCCATGCAGCTTTCCCTGATTATTGGGCAATTGCCCCCGCCCCCCATGAATATACTGTTTACATGTCCCCCATCTCTGAGTATGTACTGGGCATTTATGTGCCCTGAGGATTGTGGCTGTAAACCACTGTGGAAGAGTTCGCCTGAGAGTGTGAGTGGTAAAAGCCATTGTGCAGGGATAAGCTGAGCGCACCCCCCATCTCCCCACCCACCGCCCCGTTCAGTTGGTCCTCCCACCGGGTGACTGCAGTTTAGCACTACTGGCTGCTCAGGGGACATGAGGAGATTGCAACAACTATAGGAGAGTTGGAAAAGGTGGGGATAATTAGGGCCGCTCACAGTCCCTTCACCTTCCCTGTGTGGCCAATGGGCAGAACTGCAAGCTGTGTGGCTCGTAGTTGCAAAAGAACTGTGAGCTATGTGGCTCGTGTTTGCAAATGAAGCGCCGCCCCTGACTATTTGCACAGGTAATTGGGCAGTGTACCAGGGTATGTGCCCTCATTGGAGCCGAACGCTGTGTGTACATTCCAGATATCCATTACAATGTTAGCCAAGCTCTCTGAGCATTAGCTTCTGAGACCCATGCTGTCGACACCTAACAGGGGATCCCCTGCAGGAATGGTGGGCATCTTTAACTACTGAATGGTGGTGGGTCCTTGCAGTCTTGGGTGGCAGCACTTGTGTTTTGGTTGTGTGCTATTGTAGCTTGTACTTCAGTTGTAGCATTTGGGTGCAGGGCTCTGCTGTCCTCACCAAGAGACCCTCATGGAAGACACCCTTGCATAGATTGTGCAGTGAGGAACCCTGAAGGGGTGGAATGGAGGGACAACGGAGTCAGTCAGGCTCCCTCACCCGGGTGTCCGGGCAAACATAACTTAGCAGTGTTCACATAACCTTGAAGAGGGGCCCACGTGCATAGAATGAAGCTCTGTTATATAACTAGAAGGTCAGTATTGGCACCCTGCCAGCTTTTTGTGCACTTAATGTATAAGGGAGTCGGGACTTTCTACGGTGTGACTCTCAGCTTGTGGTGCGCGTGGATTGCCCTACCCTGGAATAAAGGCATGTCAGACATCCCGACGACTCTGAGTATGTGCCTCTTCTGCTCAAATCCCATGTGAACCTGCCTGGCCTCGAACACTTGCAGGACAGTTGTACTTTATAGAATAGAGGTAAACAAACTTTTTCTGTAAAGGGGTGTAATATTTTTAAATGCCTAAATATTTTAGGCTTTGAGGGCTCTAGTGTTTATGTTACAACTACTCAACTCTCTGTGAGCATGAAAGCAGTCAGATAATACACAAACAAATGGGTGCCACTGTTCCAATAAACTTTATTTACAAAATCAGGTGGAAGGCTAGATTTGGATTCCAAGCTGGATATGGCTCAGTCCATAGTTTGCTTACCCCTGTTTTAGGATGATGTGGAAATTAATGAAGATTTGGAAAATATTTCAAGCAATGATTAGAGCAATTAGGATGATAAAATAAATGAGGTCTTTATAGAAATAAGAAAAGAGGACTAGGGAATGCCTCTTAATCATTTTAGGGGACTAGTAAAAATTCCACTGAAGAATGAGCCTTTAGGAAGCTTAGAGCAAAGTGGTGAATCAGAATTTAGGGTGGAAGAGTTACCTGAAGGACGGACAATAGTTGAAATATCAAATACTACAGAGAGGGAGAGGTGTGAGGAAGACCTTAAATAAGCCATTCACTGAATTTGGCAATGGGGGGTCATTGAGAAGAGGTAGATCCAGAAAGTGGTGGAGGCTGGGAGCTAAAATATGATAGGGTAAGGAGTAAATTGGAGTTGAGGTAATAGAATCAGTCATTGGAAACTCAATTTAAAAATTGGTAGTTATAGGAAGGAGGGACTACTGGTTAGCTTGAGGAGGAGGTAGGTTTCTAAGAAGGGTTTTTGCTGTTTCATATTTCTTTAGAAGTGTAGGATTAACTACTTCTGAAGTAGAAGTCAGTAGGCTAAATTGAAGAAACCAGAGCAAAAGAGATGCAGTGACTGGCTAGGAAAAGAGTAAGTGATTGGACGTAGGGTAAGTGAGAAGTTGTTAGAGAGATTAAATAAGAGATAAAAGTTGTGGTTAGTTTTTGAAGGAATATCCAGTGGAAAAGGTAAAAGTTGTGGTTAGTTTTTGAAGGAGCCTCAGGTGGAAAAGTCTTGGAGAAATACAGACAAGACATGATGATGGGCAAGTGAAACAGATTATGTTTTATTATTTCATTTATTAGTTTTACTTCTACTTATTCTACTTTTATTTAAAAGTTAAATATAATTTAGCCCTGGCTGGTATAGTTCAGTGGTTTGAGCACTGGCCTGCTAACCAAAGGGTCACGGGTTTGATTCCCTAGTCAGGACACATACCTGGGTTGTGGGCCAGGTCCCCAGCAGGGGGCATGTGAGAGGCAACCACACATTAATGTTTCTTTCCCTCTCTCCCTTCCTCTGTGTCTAAAAATAAAATAAATTAAACTAAATTTTAAAAAGAAAGAAAAACCTCATTAAAAAAATAAATAAAATAAAAGTTAAATACATTTTAAAGGGAAAGAGAGGATGCAAATATAAATTATGGGGGGTTGGGAAGATGGTAGCGAGGTAGGTGGGAGCTGAACCCACTTGCTTGTGCACGCAACTGGGACACCTAGCCGTTCTTTTGAAGAACAGAGTGAACAGCCAACAGAATACCAGCTGATATGAAGTATGGGAAGTCAAAGTTTGCAGAGGACCCTTAAAAAGGGACGGTAAGGAGATTTTGTAGGCCAATGGGAAGGTTCCAGGGCCTTGAGCTAGAGACCACGGCTGCCACAGGAGCATTGGAGGAGAGCCGGGTCAGTGATTGTAACTTAGCGCTCCCTTGCCTCCCAGAGCAGGGAAATCACAGACCCGCTCCAGGAGAGACCAGTCACTTAAAGCTGCTGGGGGAAATAAAGAGGCAGTAAGAGACACACAGCTGGTAACATACCTCTGGGGTGGTAGTCACTGGCTGAGACAGTACCAGATAAATTGGGGAACCGGTGACACCTGGGGCTGGGAGAAGAGGTGGGCCATGACTGGCCGTGACCCGGATAGACTCTGGACTGGTCAGAGAGTTGGTCTGTGTGGAAAGCCGGGTGCTTGTTAGGAAGGCAGGCCACATCCAGGCGGACTTCTTTCAAAAGGATCTCAGCCGCTATGCAAGGACCTTGGGCACAGAGAAACCTAGTGCGCTCAGGAGCATTGAGTGCACAATGGCCGGGCCAGCGGAAGAGGAAGGAGTGGAGGAGCGATTTGCTTCCACTCAGTGTGCCTCACAGATTGATCAAAGAGGGGCAGCAGGGATTCAGAGAGATAGCAGTGCACAGAGAGACTTCTTTCAATAGGGGAACTGAACTGCCTGCAGGGATTTCACACACAGCACAGTTCCCAGACCAGTAAAGTTGTGGGGGCGATTTGCCTCCCACTTGGTGCATCTCACCGACTTGCAAAACAAGGTGAATTATCAGTGCCGACCTGGTGCATAGGCGCAGAGTGGACAGTGCGGGCTGCACAGCGCTCTGAGGGTGTGGGCTAGAAACTGGGCACCTGTTATTTTTGTAGCCCAGGCGGAGTCCCCATCCTTGGGGAACCAAGGAAAGGAAGAAATGGAGCCCAGTCCCCTTCTGCCTGTAGGATCCTGGAAGACCTGCAAAACCTGCTTGGCAGGTTTAAAGTCAGCAGGAGTCTTTCTTTTTTTTCAAGAGTAAGACAGTAAGACATGCAGCTGTGAGAAAACCACAGCCACATCCAGAAAGAAGTCAGACAGCAAACACCAACAGTTGAGACAAATTTCACTTTGCTATCCTTCAGAACTTGCTTTTTTTTTATTTCTCCTTTCTGTTTAATTTTTTGTTTTGTTTGATTTCATTGTTTGATATGTTTTCCTTATTCTCCCTTTCATAATGCATTTTAATTTTTCTTTCACTTCACTCGTATTCCAATAGCACAGTACTCTTGGTCTTTTAATTATTTTTATTCAGGTTATATGTTTCTTATCATACTATTGTTATTCCAGATCGCCAACAACACCCTTCCCTGGTCTTAAGCCATTTCTCCATCTTCCTCAGCTTATTACTGTTGTTATTAACTTTATTTTTCCACACACTATGCCAAGTTTCTATTCCTTACTCCATTTCTCCTCCATCTAACGTTGCATAAGTGCTCTGCTTTCTAAAGTCAGCTCACATTCTTTTTCTCTTGTAATAAGAGTCCTATCACTGTTTCACCTCTTAAAAAAAGTGACTAGTTGAGTGAAATGTCATGGTTGCTGCTGTACTTCTCCAAAGGATCTCCTGTTTGTTCACCACTTGTTAGAACTTTAAATCCCATAGAAAACTCTCTTGTCTTACTCCATTTCGCCTTCGCCCTGTGCCTGATCAGTTGAGTAAGAAATTTTATCTCATTGTTTTCTCTCTCCTCTGTTTTCCTCTCTTCCCCCTCCCCTTTTTTCTTTTCTTCCTTTTTTTTTCTTTTTCCCCCCCTCTCAAACTGGGCTTTACTCTTTATCTTTATTAGTTTACTTCCCCCATCCTCTCAAAATCATTTTTCTTTACTGTAGACCTCTCATATATACTTTTCACTTTTCTACATTATTCTTTTTTCCATTCCACATTTATTACATTTCATTCAACTGTTGTTGCTATACCCTGCTGTGGGTTTTCTGCAATTTGCTCCCATTGGTCCAGTGCGTTTTCAGTTTTACTTCAAACCTCATAGTATACTCTTCCCCTTTCTTACCCCATTGTACCCATAGCAAGCACTTTTGTGTTACACTTACACAAAATTTTAAATTAAAATTTTAAATTTTAAATTTTAAATTTTGCTCTCTCCCTTTCTTTGCCTCAGTTTTATACCAACTCTTGTCAGTTCTCCTTCCTCCTACCTCTCAACATTTTACCCTCTTTAAGTTATCTCATATTTCCTGTGTCATATCATATAATATCTGCAATCACTCTTACATTTATTAATCTTGGTTCTATTGCAGTTGATACTGTTGATGTGGTAGGGGAGTTCTTTTTGCTGGCGTAGCTTTGGTGGTCTGGTAATACTGCTTTGATAACCAGAACCTGTGCAACAGCATACAAGACAAGGGTGAAGTTTTAACTACCAGTAAACCTGCTTGGGGGGAGAGCCCACCAACAAAGGAGCCACCAACAGGTAAAGCCGAAGTACCACAACAGAGTCCACACAAACAGAAGAAAGGGCAACCCTTGAGCATCCAAACAAGGCGATTAAAGAGACCACACCACCGAGTCCCACAGAACTCCTGCCACAGCACACCATGCGAACATAGCTGGCAAAACAGAGCATTTGGCATCGCAGAAACAAACAAAAAGTGTCACCTGTAATGGGATATAAAGAAAGAATCCACAATTGAAAGGAATGTAAGACTCTGCAGCTAAAGAGCTAAATGAAATAGAGGTAAGCAAACTATCAGATATAGAATTCAAAAGAATGCTTATAAGGATGCCCAAGGAACTCACTGACAACTACAAGAAACTGACAGTGGGAACTACAACAGTATGAAAATGGAAATAGAAACTATACACAAGAACAAAGGATAAATGAAGAATACAATATCTGAAATAAAAAATACACTAGAAGGAATTAGGAGTAGGTTAGATGAAGCAGAGGATGGAATTAGTGAGCTGGAAGACAAAAGTAGAAAGAAATACCCAGGTAGAGCAGCTGCAAGAAAAAAGGCTAAAAAAATACTAAGAAAGCTACAGGGAACAGCAAGACAATATGAAATGGAACAACATTCAAATCATAGGAAAACCAGAAAGGGAAGAAAAGGAGCAAGCGATAGAAACCCTGTTTAAAAAAATAATGACAGAAAACTTTCGTAACCTGGACAGGAGAAAAGCTACACAAGTTCAGGAAGCACAGAGGGTCCCAATAAAGATGAACCAAAAGAGGTCTACTCCAAGACACATCATAATTAAAATATGAAATTTTAAAGACAATCTTAAAGGCAGCAAGGGAGAAACTGGGAGTAACATGCAACGGAGTTCCGATAAGACCAGCAGCTGATTTCTCAACAGACGCACTACAAAGTGAATGGCAAGGAATATTCCAAGTAATGAAAACCGAAGGTCTGCAAACAAGACTACTCTACCCAGCAAGGTTCTCAATTAAAATGGAAGGCAAAATAAGGTGTTTACCCGACAAATGAAGGCTAAAAGAATACACCTCCACCAAACCAGTACTGCAAGAAATGCTAAAGGGACTGCGTTCACAAGAGGAGGAATAAGAGCTAGAGAGAAAGCAACACAGGTACAAAGGGGGAACATTAGTACCTATCAGTAATGACCTTAAAAGTTAATGGGTTAAATTCTCCAATCAAAAGTTAGGTTACCTGAATGGATAAGAAAACATGCCCCACACATTATGCTGCCTACAAGAGACCCACCTCAGAAAAAAATACCTACACAGGTCTGAAAATGAATGGTTGGGAAAAAATACTCCAAATGGACGGCGGGGGTGGAGGGGCCGGGAAAACCAGGGTAGCAGTACCTACATCAGAGAAAATAGACTTCAAAACAAAGACCATAAAAAGAGACAGACAAGGACACTTCATAATACTCAAGGGAGAATCCATCAAGAAGATATAAACATTATAAACATATATGCACCCAATATAGAAACACCCAAATATATAAAGAAAATCTTGGAGGACTTCGAGAAAGATACAGAAAGCACACACTTATACTAGCGGATTTTAACACCCCACTCTCAGCAATGGATAGATCTTCGAAACAAAAATACCAGCAAGCATATTGTGGCATTGAACAACGCCCTACATCGAATGGACTCAATATATATATAACATTCCATCCCAAAGAAGCAAAATACACATGGGACATTTTCAAAGATAGCCCACATGATAGAACACAAAACAAGCCTCAACAAATTCAAGAAATTGGAATTATATCAAGCATTTTCTTTGACGAGGACCTGAAACTAGAAATCAACATCAAGAAAAAACTCAAAAACATATAAATTCAAGGAGATTGAATAGCATGCTGTTAAACAATGAATGAGTTATTAATGAGACCAAGGAAGAAATCAAAAAGTTTCATGAAAAAAGTGAAAATAAACACAAAACAGTCCAAAACTTACGGGACACAGCAAACACAGTTTTGAGAGGGAAGTTCTTAGCGATACAGGCCTACCTAAAAAAGATAGAAACATTTCAAATAAACAGCTGAACCCTTACATCTACAAGAACTGGAGAAACAACAACAAACCAAACACAGAGCGAACAGAAGGAAGGAAATAATCAAGATTAGAGCAGAACTGAATGACATTGAGATTAAAGGAACAATCCAAAGGATCAATAAATCCAGGAGGTGGTTTTTTGAAAAGAGAAACAAAATCCACAAACCTTTAAACAGACTTTTCAAGAAAAAAAGGGAGAGGATACAAAGAAATAAAATGAGAAACGAAAGAGGAGAAATTACAACTGATACCACGGAAATACAAAGGATTGTAAGAAATTACTATGAACAACTATATGCCAAGAAATTTGAAAACCTGGGTGAAATGGACAAATTCCTAGAAAAATATATTCTTCTGAAACTGAATGATGAAGAAGCAGAAAACCTGAACACACCAATAACAGCTGGTGAAATTGAAGCAGTAATCAAAAAAGTCCAGGCACTCAAAAGCCCTGGACCAGATGGTTTCACAGGAGATTTTTCCAAAATATTTAAGGAAGAGCTAACCCCTGTCCTTCTCAGATTATTCCAAAATATCCCAGAGGAAGGAATACTACACTTTTTATGAGGCCAGCACCATCCTAATCCCCAAAACAGATAAAGACACAACAAAGAAAGAAAACTACAAGCCAGTTTCACTGATGAACATAGATGCTAAAATCTGGAACAAAATATTGGCAAACTGCATCCAGCAACACATTAAAAAGATCATCCATCATGATCGAGTGGGATTAATCTCAGAGATGCAAGGATGGCATAATATTTGCAAACCAATAAACGTAATACATCACATAACCCAAGGAAGACAAAAATCACATGATCATTTCAATAGATGCGGAAAAGAATTTGATAAGGTGCAGCACCCATTTATGATTAAAACACTCAGCAAAGTGAAAGTAGAGGGAGCAGACATCAACATAATAAAGGCCATATATGAGAAACCTACAGCCAACATCATACTCAATGGGCAAAAACTAAAATCTTTCCCACTAAGATCAGAAACAGACAAGAGTGTCTGTTTTCACCACTTATATTGAATATAGTTTTGAAAATTCTAGCCACGGTGATCAGAAAAGAAAAAGAAAAGGCATCCAAATTGGAAATGAGGTAGCAAAACTATCATTGTTTGCAGATGACATGATAGTGTTCATAGAAGACCCTATAGACTCCAATAAAAAACTACTTGATTTAATAGGTGAATTTGGCAAAACAGCAGGAAAGTCAGTATTCAAAAATTAAAGTCATTTTTGTACACAACAAAGAATAACACAGTGAGAAATCAGGAAAAAAAAATAGAAATTTGCTATAGCAACAAGAAAAATAAAGTAGGATTAAAGCTAACCAAGGAGGTAAAAGACCTGTACTCAGGAACTGCACAACACTGAAGAAAGAAATTAAATTAAGGAAGACACAAATAAATGGAAGCATATACCATGTTCATGGGTTGAAAAAATTAACATCAACACACTGTCCATACTACCCAAGGAATTTATAGATTCAATGCAATCCCTATTAAAATACCAAGGACATATTTCATAGATACAGAAGAAGCATTTCAAATATTTATGTGGAACCATGAACGTTCCCAAATAAACACAGCAGTTTTGAGAAAGAAGAACAAAGAGATCACAATACCTGATATCAAACTATGTTACAAGGCCATGGTAATCAAAACAATCTGATACTGGCATAAGAGCAGACACATAGATCAATGGAACGGAACAGAGAGCCCAGAAATAAACCCATGTTTCTCTGGTCAATTAATATTTGACAAAGGGGGCAGAAGCATAAAATGGAGTAAAAATAGCCCCTTCAACAAATGGTGCTGGAAGATCTGGACAGGTATGTGCAAAACTTAAAAATTTAAAAAAAGAAAAAGAAATGACCACCAACTTATACCATACACCAAAATGAGCTCAAGATGGATAAAAGATTTAAATATAAGTTGTGACACCATAAAAGTCCTAGAGGAGAACTTAGTCAGGAACATCTTAGATATTCCACACAACAATATTTTCACCGACACGTACCCTAGAGCAAGGGACATAAAGGATAGAATAAACAAAGGACTTCAGCAAAATATAAAGCTTCCGCATGGTTAAAGAAAACATCAACAAAGCAAAAAACCGACCAACCATATGGGAAAACATATTTGCCAATGATACCTAGGACAAGGATATGATCTCCAAAATATATAAAGAATTCATACCACTCCACTCCAGGAAGACAAACAACCTAATTAAAAAATGGACAAAGCACCTGAATAGACACTTATCTAAGGAATAGATACAATGGGCCCAGAGACATATGAAAAGATGCTCAGCATCTCTAGCCATCAGAGAGATACAAATTAAAACCACAATGAGATACCACTTCACACTGACCAGAATGGCCATCATAAAGAAATCAGCAAAGAAGTAGTGTTGGTGAGGTTGTGATGAAATGTGAACCCTAGTGCCCTGTTAGTCGAAATGCAGATTCTTGGAACCACTGTGGAAAGCAGTAGGAATTTCCTCAGAAAACTAAAAATAGAACTGCCTTTTGACCCAGCAATTGCACTGCTGTGATTATACTTTAAGAATCCTGAAACACCAGTTCAAAAGAACCTCTGCACCCCAGTGTTTATAGCAGCACAGTTTGCAATAGCCATATGTTGGGAACAGCCTAAGTGCCCATCAATGAGTGGATCAAAAAACTGTGGTCCATTTACACAATAGAATACTACGCAGTAGAAAGAAGGAGCTCCTACTGTTTGCGACAGCATGGTTGGATCTAGAAAGCATTATTATGCTAAGTGAAATAATCCTGGCAGTGAAAGTCATATACCATATGATCTCATCTATAAGTGGAACCTAAACAATAAAACAGACAAGCAAAATATAACCAGAGACATTGAAATAAAGAACAAACTGACTGTAACCAGGAGGGACGGTGGAGGAGGTAATGGGAGAGATAAGGGGAAGAGTTGTCAAGGTACATGTGTAAAAGTAAAGATGAAACTGACAGTAACCAGAGGTGAGGGCGGCGGGGGATAATGGGGAAGACAAGGGGAAGAGTCGTCAAGGAACATGTATGAAGGACACATGGACAAAGCCAAAAGGGGGTAGGATGGAGAGTGGGAAGTGGAGATAGGCCGGGAGGGGTGGAGTAGTGGGGGGAAAATGGAGACAGCTGTACTTGAACAACAATAAAGAACATATATAAATCATGATTCTAAATAAAGTAATTTCTGCCTTCATATATATTCAGCATTCATAAGTTTTCAGGAGACCTTATGAACTGGTAATTTCCAATTAAGGCTATCATACCTTTTAATGATAAAATGTAAACTTACTCCTATGTGAGAATAAATTCTTACGGACTCAATTCTTCATAGGAGTGACAATAATTTAAGATGTTTCCTCACTGCCCATGCACAATTTACAGTTACTGTCATGGACTATGGCTGGTAGCAGTAGTGTGGTTTTTAGAGATGTGTTGAGTTCTGGGATCATTGGTTTTGCTTGGAATAAAGAAATCAGTACTTGGCTGTTAAAGTTCAATTTTGGCTGGACATTTGCTTTTGTTTTCTAAATTTTGTGAGTGCGAGGTAATAGAAACATTTTTGTGTCTCTTTTTGAGCTTTTGAAACCTTGGGAAAGTGGGATATTTTGAGAGACCTGGGGCTAAATTAGTCCAGTTTTAGAATATAGAAGGAGGATATGGAAGGAGAAAATGCATGGGTTATAGGCTGTGATTATGATCTCTGCCTTCAAGGGGCATTTAATCTAGTGGGCTTTACTTTTTTCTTTTTATTTACAGATATTGCTAACTTCATTCTAAAATTAAAATGGACTTGCAAGGGATCACCAAATAGCCAAACCAATCTTGAAAAGAAAACAAGAGTTGGAGAACTCATACTTAGCAATTTCAAAAGTTACTACAAACCTGGAGTAATCAAGACTGTATAGTGCTAGCATAAGAATAGACATATAGACCAATGGAATAGTCTTGAGAGTCTAGAAATAAGTTCTCATATTTACAATCGATTTCTTTTGTAGGTCAGTTGATTTTCAGTAAAGGTGCCAAGACAGTACAACAGGGGAAGAATAGTCTTTTCAATAAATGGTGCTGGGACAACTGGAGATTCACATGTAAACAGTATCAGGCATCTACTCCATACAAAGTTGATCAAAGACCTGAATATAAGAACTAAAATTATAAAAGTTTCAGAGTAAAATAGAGGTGTAAATCTTTATTACCTCAGATTAGGCAGCGTTTTCTTAGTATGACGCTAAAAGCACAAGTGACAAAAGAAAGTATCTAAATTGGACTTCATTAAAATTAAAATCTTTTGTGTTTCAAAAGCTGTCACCAAGAAAGTGAAAGGGGCACCTACAAATGGAAGGAAATATTTGCAAATCATATATCTCATAAGGAATTTGTTTCTAGTATATATAAAGAACTCCTACAACTGGGTGGTAAAAAGACAAATGATTTGATTTAAAAATGGACAAAGAACTTGAACAGATAGCTCTTCAAAGAAATTATGCAAATGGTCAATAAACACATGAAAAGATCTTCAGCGTTATTGATCATTAGGGAAATGCAGATCAAAAGCATAATGAGATAACACTGTATACCTACAAACAAACAGATAATAATAGGTATTGGGAAGGATAGAAACTGGAACCTTCATACACTTCTGTGTGGGATTGTAAAATAGTGCAGCCACTTTGGAAAACAGTTTGGAGGGTCTTCCAAATATTAATGATACAGTTGTCATTTGACAGCAATTTTAGTGCTACGTATATACCCAAGAGATATGAAAACATGTACACAAATGTTTTTTGTAGCATTATTCATATGAGCCAAATTCATATGAGTAGCATAAATCATGAGCCAAAAAGTGGAAACAACTAAAGTATCCATTAGTTGATGAATGGAAAAATAAAATGTCGTAAGTCCATGCAATGGAATACAGTTTGACCCTTGAACAATGCAGGGGATAATGGGTGCCAACACCCCACACAATCGATAGTTCTTGTATAACTTTTTACTTCCCAAAACCTATTCGTCCTTCAGTATCTTCAGGGGATTGTTTCCAGGACCCCCTCCCTCCCTAGCAGATACCAAAATTCGATGATGCTATAGTCCCTTATATAAAGTGATATAAATCAATGTGTACAGTTGGCCCTCTGCATCTACATGCTTCCAACCATGGTGGAAGATACTGTTTTCAGTTTGCAGTTGGTTGAACCTGTGAGTGTGAAACCCAGGGGTACAGAGGTATATAGACAGCTGACTGTCTATTTATTTGGGGGCGGGGGGGTGGAATCCACGCTTAAGTGCACCCATGCAGTTTAAACCCATGCTACTTAAGGATCAAGTGTATTACTCAGTATTAAAAAGAAATGAAGTACTGATAAATGCTACAACATGGAGGAATCTCAAAAACATTATGCTGAGTGAAGAAGCCAGACCAAACAAAAAAAGGACACATGGTTATGATTCCATTTATATGAAATATCCAGGAAGTCAAATCCATAGCTACAAAAAGTAGACTAGTGATCACCAAGGGGTGTGGAATAGAGCTGTAGAGAAGTAAAGGCTATGTGATTTCTTTTTGTGGTGATGAAAATGTTCTACAATTAGGTGCACAATTCACTACAAAAACCTACTGAATTTTTGCATTAAAGGAATGAATTTTATCGTATGCAAATTATAGCTGAATAATACTGTTATTAAAAGAAAAAAGTAGCCCTGGTTGGTGTGGCTCAGTGGATTGAGTGCTGACCTGTGAACCAAAGGGTTGCCAATTTGATTCGCAGTCAGGGCACATACCTGGGTTGCAGGCCAGGTCCCCAGTAGGTGTATGCAAGAGGCAACCACACAATGATATTTCTCTCCCTCTCTTTCTCCTGCCCTTCCCCTCTCTTTAAAAAATAAATATTTTTTTTTAAAGTAAAGTATACCTAATATTAGGACAGATTACCTAATGAAAGCATTTTCAGAATGGGAAACTTTATAATAAGAGTAACATGGGGTTCTGGCTTCTAATCATGATGTAGTACCTTAGACAGAATTATATAACAATTGTAATACCTGGACAAAGTACCTTAAATTTTTCATCTAAAGGCACAGGTGGACACTTCCGGCTACTATAGACAACCAAAAGGACAACACCAAATTTAAAAACAAAAAATAACCAGAACTGCAAGAAAATTGAACTGTATGGAAGTCTGACAACCAAGGACTTAAAGAAGAAACATTCATTCAGACAGATAGGAGGAGCAGAGACAGGCAGCCAGGGCAGATAGGTTCTGCTGCTGGCAGACCCGGCAGTCCCACATTTGCTTGCTTATAAACCAGGAGAACAATTGGGGAGTGAGAGAGACCATGTAACCCAGGGTTCCATCATGGGAAAAGAAAGCCTCAAAACCCCTACCAGTAAAAACCTGTGGGGTTTGTGGCTGGAGAAACTGCCACTCTCACAGGAGAATTTGTTTGAGAGACCTACAGGGTCCTAGAACATGCACAGACCCACCCACCTTGGAATCAGTACCAGAAGGTACCAATTTGCTTGTGGGTAGCAGGGGAGGTGACTGAAAGCTGACCAAGAACCAAGCAAGCAGCATTATTCCCTCTCTGACTCCTTCCCCACATACAAGGGACACAAGGCAGTGATGTGGTTGCCGCGCCCTGGTGAATACCTAAGGTTCTGCCCCTCACAACACATTAGGCAGTCCGAGACAAAAAAAATATATGGCCCAAAGAAAGACAGATCAAAGCTCCAAAAACAACTAAATGATGAAGAGAGAGCGAACCTAAAAGATGCAGAGTTCATAACATTGGTAATCAGGATGCTCACAAAATGGAGGAAAAAAGTGAAGGTTATGCAAAGTGAGATAAAAATATACAGGAAACCAACAGTGAAGGGATGGAAACTGGGACTCAGATCAACAATTTGGAGTGGAAAGAAAAATAAATATTCAGCAAGAACAGAATGAAGAAACAAGAATTCAAATAAATGATGAGAGGCTTAGGAACCTCTGGAACTTTAAACACTCCAATATCCAAATTATAGGGGAGCTAGAAAGAGAAGAGAAAGAACAAGAAATTGAAAACTTACTTGAAAAAAATAATGGAGAACTTCCCCGATCTGGCAAAGGAAATACTTTCAGGCAGTCCAGGTAGCTCAGAGAGTCCCAAAGAAGTTGAACCGAAGGAAGCACACACCAAGGCACATCATAATTATATTACTCAAGATGAAAGATAAGGAGAGAATCTTAAAAGCAGCAAGAGAAAAAGAGAGAGTTACCTACAAAGGGATTCCCATCAGAATATCAGCTGATTTCCCCAAAGAAACCTCACAGGCAAGAAGGGGCTGGAAAGAAGTATATAAAGTCATGAAAGCCAAGGACCTACATCCAAGGTTACTCTGTCCAGCAAAGATATCATTTAGAATGGAAGGGCAGATAAAGTGCTTCACAGATATAGTAAAGTTAAAGGAGTTCATCATCACCAAGCCCTTATTAAATCAAATGTTAAAGGGACTGACTTATCTGAGAAAAAGATGATCAAAAATATGAAAAGTAAAATGAAAACAAACTCACAACTATCAACAACTGAACCTAAAAAATCAAAAACAAACTAAGCAAACAACTAGGAGAGGAACAGAATCCCAGAAATGGAGATCACATGGAGGGTTATCAGTGGGGAGAGGGAGGGTGGAGAATGGGGGGAAAGGTACAGGGAATAAGAAGCGTAAATGGTAGGTACAAAATAGACAGGGGGAGGTTAGGAATAGTATAGGAAATGGAGAAGCCAAAGAACTTATATGTATGACCCATTGACGTGAACTAAGGAAGGGGAATGCTGGTGGGTGGTGGGGTGCCAGGCAGAAGGGAGTAAAGGGGAGAAAAAAAGGCACTAGAGAATGATTAAAAATTATATTAGAAATTGGAGTGGAGCCTGTTCTTGTAACTGATAACAGTTTGTGAGTTGATGAATTTTATCTGACTACACTTGTAATCCTGCCACTTCTAAGGCTGAAGTTACTTCAGCCTTATTGGCTTGCCTATCAGAGTGCAGAGTTCCAGACTGACAAAGTAGCCAGAAATTTAGGGGAAAAATGATGGGAGATTAGAAAGTGAGTGAGTTAGTCTTAAAATTTTCACATAAACTGCCCAAATGTTTTGCAGTGTGGTGTTCTGTGCATGAACCGGTAGTGGTGGTGGTAGTGTGTGTGTTTGAAATTCCTTTAAAATTTTAAAAGGAATCTCATTGTAAAGTTATTCATAATGCAAAAAATCTCACATCCCTTCTCACTTTTAAAAAATTCTAGTTGACATCTAGAACGATGGATACAATGAAATTTTCTCTGCAGTGGCACTGGAATAGTTTTTGAGGAGGTAAAACAGGTTTCAATTTTTTGATACTGGGTTTACTATTAAACTTTCCCACCCCTGTTAAATTTTTTTAAATGTAGCTATGAGACAAATGGGACTTACAGAGAAGGAGTTTTAAAGTTTCCTATTCATTCTTTAAAAAGAATTAATTTTAAAAATATCTTTAAAAATTATTTTTCAATTTTATTATTATTTTTAATGCTTATTAATTTTTAGAGAGGGGAAGGGGGAAGAAAGAGAGGTGGAGAAATGTCAATACAAAAGAGTAACATCAATCAATTGCCTTTCGGATGTGTCCTGGCCAGGAATGAATGGCGACCCAGGCATGTGCCCTGACCAGGAATCAGAACTAGTGTGTGGAAAAAGCTCACTAAAGAAAAGTATACAATATTTTAATTGGATTCTTTAAAAGAACTTTTTTAACAGATAGAACTTAGATAAATGGTTATATACCTAATTGTAATATTTTTTCTTAAAAACAAAATTATGCATTCATCTGAACCACCCATGAACAAAGGTTAATCGCTTTGCATTTGGAAATTAATTTTTGACCATAGTGCGTTTTAAGTTCAAAGTATCAGTTCATTTAAAAATTGCCAGAAGGTCTTCTGTATTTTAAAAAATATTTAATAAAAACTCACTTGCTAAAAAAAATAATTTTAGCTAATGAGGACAGTAAGAAAATGTAGGCTGAGGAAGGGCTTAAAAAAAAAATAAGATGAAAGGGAATTGAAGTTACTTCTGATGATCAGAAAAAGAGCTTGAAAATAGAAGAGGAAATTCATGAAGCAAGACCCCAGAGGAAATGAGAGCAAAGGCAACCATCTCTTGCACTGTCTTTGTGATACAGGGATGTTTGAGGATGCATGTTATTGGGGATAGGATTGGGGAAATTTTTGTTACATGATAAGAAGTTGAAGGATTTGCTTCTTTCTGACGCTTTCTGTTTTCTTAATAAATAGGGAGCTTGAGAGCAGTAGCCTTTGGTACAAAATCTACCTAGGGAAGCCTAGAAAGATTTCCGAACAGCA
Source organism: Mormoops blainvillei (assembly GCA_004026545.1). Classification (NCBI taxonomy): domain Eukaryota; kingdom Metazoa; phylum Chordata; class Mammalia; order Chiroptera; family Mormoopidae; genus Mormoops; species Mormoops blainvillei. Next base: position 291,026 of record PVJD01000003.1, on the reverse strand, counting down.
AGCATTGAGAGCTTAATTGAGATTAGAGACCTAGAATAGATTAATACTTAAAATAGAGGTTGAGTCATTTCTTTTCTCTTGCATTTAGCTTCCTGGCTTTTGGAGTGAGAATCGAAGTGACCTAAGGTTAGCTTTTGTTAGCGCAATAAGATAGAAGCACAGGGTGCAAAAATGTTGAAGTGTGAGGACTATATAAGAAGGAATTAAGAACAGGAAGGGGTTAATAAATTGGGAAAATATCAAGGAGTTAAGGGATTAAGGTAATCTTTATGGATCTAGGTTAACTTGTCAAATGGCTAATTAATGGGAAATTGTTTAATGTCTTAATTGATCTATGGAAAATATTGGTGCTAGGGTCAGATTCCTCAAATTAGGAAACACTGAATGAAGTCTGTCTGGAAAACATCCAGCCATTGTTAGTATATTGAAAATGGTTTGCCTGACATTGATGTAACCTGACAGCCAAGGAGAGTGGACTGGAATATGTGTGCGTGAACAATGACAACTTCAGTGTACTAGTCAGTGAGGGAGGTAGATGCCGTTGAGTGAGGGTGTGTACTCTGTGGCGTCTCATTCAAAATGAGTAGAGCAAGTAGAGCAATGCATCTGCATCAAATTTTGCATTAAGCTTGAACATTCCTCCACGGAAACGATTCAGATAATTCAGAAGGCCACAACTGTGGGCATCTGGTGATTGACAGCTTCTTCACAACAATGCGCCCACTCTGCATCACATCTCATGCAAACTTTTTCGAGGAAGCATCAGATCACCCACGTGACTCAGCCCCCCTACAGCCCAGATTTGGCACCCTGCAACTTCTGGCTTTTCCCAAAACTAAAATCACCTTTGGAGGGGAAGAGATTTCAGACCATGGATGAAATTCAGGAAAATACGATGGGGCAGATGATGGCGATGGGGAGAACTATGTGAGGTCCCAAGATGCTTGCTTTGAAGGGGACTGAGGCGTCATTGTCATATGTACAATGTTCCTTGTATCTTGTATCTTCTTCAGTAAATGTCTCTATTTGTCACATTACATGTCTGGATACATCCTGGACAGACTATATATATTTTATATGTATATATAAACACCATATATATGTATATATACCATATACACATACACTTACCACTTCTTCTTTATCCATTCATCTATTCATGGATACTTAGGTTTCTATCATATCTTGGCTGTTGTAAATAATGCCATGATGAACATGTAGCTCCATATGTCTTTTCAATGTAGTGTTTCGAGTTTCTTTGGATAAATACCCAGAAGTGGAATTGCTGCGACCTTCTTTGTCTCTTGTTATGACCTTTGTTTTAAAATCTATTTTGCCTAATGTAGTATCGCTACTGCAGCCTTTTTTGTTTGTTTCCATTTACGTGAAATATCTTTTCTCATCTTTTTACTTTCAGTCTGTGTGTGTCTTTTTGATCTGAAGTGGGTCTTTAATAGCCAGCATATGTAACGGTCTTGTTTTCTTGTCCATTCAGCTACACTGTGTCTTTTGGTTGGAGTACTTAATACATTTACATTTAAAATAATTGTTCGATATGTAGTTACTGCCATTTTATTATTCATATTTTTAATCTTTTATTTTCTTTTTCTTTTTAAAGAAGTACTTTAGTATTTCTTGTAATACCTGTTTGGTGATGATGAACTCTTTTAGATTTTTCTTGTCTGCAAAGTTCTTTATCTGTCCTTCAATTCTAAATGATAGATTTGTTAGGTAGAGTAATCTTGGTTGTAGGTCCTTGCTTTTCATCACTCTTAATATTTCATGCCAGTTCTTTTATGCCTGCAAAGTTTCTCTTGAGAAATTAGCTCACAATCCTATCAGGAGCTCCACTGAAGATAACTAACTCCTTTTCTCTTGCAACTTTTAAGATTCTTTCTTTGTCTTTAAGCTCTGACATTTTGATTATGATGTGTTTTGGTGTGGGCCCCTTTGGGTTCTTTTTGTTTGGGATTCTTCACTTCCTGGACTTGGGTCTTTTTTCTTTGCCAGTTAAGGAAGTTTTCAGTCATTATTTCTACAAAAAGTTTCTCTGGTTTTTTTTTTAATCTTTATTGGATTTTTTCCATTACCATTTAGTCTCCTTATACTCCCTCCCCCCAGCAATCACCACACTGTTGTCCATGTCCATGAGTCCTTTTTCCTTTTTGCTCAGTCCCTCTATCCCCTAACCACCCCCCAACCCCCTGCCACACACACACACTAGCTGTCATCCTGCTCTCCATCTATGGCTATGAGTCTGTCCCAGTTTTCCTTGTTCAGTTCATTAGATTCCACATATGAATGAAATCATATGTTATTTGTCTTTCTCTGATTGTCTTATTCACTTAGCATAATGTTCTCTGGGTCCATCCATTATGGTCACAACAGATAGGTTCTTAATCCCTTGCTCTCTCATTTTCTTGTGCTCCTATGATGAAGATGTTGTTACACTTGATGTTGTCCCAGAGGCTCCTTAAATTATCCTCATTTTTAAAAAATTCTTTTTGTTTGTTTTTGTTTTTACTTTTGTTTTCTGCTATCTTGTGTTCCAAATCTCTAGTTCATTCCTCTGCTTTATCTAATCTGCTGTTGATTCCTTTTACTGTAGTCACTATTGCAATTATTCTATTTTTCATTTTTGACTGGTTTTTGTTTATGGTTTCTATGTCTGTTTTTATGCTGTTGAAGTTCTCATTAACTTTTTTGAGCACCTGTATAACCATTGTTTTGAACTTTGTATGTAGTAGTTTGTTTGCCTCAGTTTTAGTTAGTTTTTTTCCTGGGGAGATTTCTCCTGTTCTTTTATTTGGGATGTGTTTCTTTGTCTCCCCATTTTGGCTGCCCCTCTGTGTTTGTGTCTGTGTATTAGGTAGATCTGCTGTGTCTCCCATTCTTGGTAGGGTAGCCTTATGTAACAGGTGTCCTGTGAGGCCCAGTGGCACAAGCCTCCCTGCTCACTTGAGCCAGGTGCTACAGGGGTACCTCCTGTGTGGACTCTGTGCATGCACCCTCCTGTTATAGTTGAGCCTTCATTGCTTGGCATTGAAGTGGCATCGTGGGAGGGATTGACCGCAAGACCAGTCACCTACAAGGACCTGTGGAGACCGCAGTAGAGGAGCTGCTGTGCAGGGGCCTACCCCCATCCCCAGGAGGACTCACTTCATTGTGGCTCCAAAGCCTTACAAGTCCACCCTTTGAGTATGTCTCTTATGGAGGTGGTTCAGTGGCACTCCAGTGTGGTCTGAAGCTGACCACCGTGTGCACTGTTTCTGGGGCCTCTCAGGAGGTACAAGTCAAGGACAACTGCTACCTGCACACTGCCTGGGACCACCCAGCATGAGCTACAAAGTGATCGGCAGATGGCTGCTTTTGTGCTAGGCTCGAAGGATGCCCAGGAGAGGCCAAGCTGCAAGTGGAGGCTGAATGTTGCTAGTGCTGGGCCTGGGGCCACTTAGCAAACGTTGTGGCACCCTGATGCCAAATGCTGTTTGTGTGGAGTTTGTGAACCTTTGGGAGAATTTAGGAAAGTCCACAGTACCAGCCAAGACAGATTTTATGGAAAACCACTGGAAAAGGCTTGGTGGCCCCACCAGTTGGGTGGGGTCTCAGGGAATCACCAAGGTGGGGCAAAGTGTGAGCCAGATTAATGGAGAATCAGAGATTATTCTAGCCTGACAGTTCTGTGGGGGTAGGGCTCAGCAAAGGGTCAGTGGTCTCTGCCAGCACTTCTGTTTGCTTTTCTGCAGAGTAGGTTTCCATCTCTTGAGGGACAGACAGTTTTGGCCAGCTTGAAGATTCTGACTGAAATGAGCAATTAGATTTCCAATTCTGCATCAAGGTCCAGGACTTAATTTCAGTTTCCAGTGTGAAATAGATTATTACCCTAAAACTTTCTGTTTCATATATTTACCTTTTATGACTTCCCCCTTAGTTTAACCTGCCAGGCTCATCTGCCCACCCCTTATTAAGTGCAATTCCTTAAAAAGCATTTTCTCTGTTATAGCTGGATCCAGTTTAAATGAAACAGATGATTTATCAAAATACAGTGTCTTCCAGAAATGGCATATACACTTTTGTTAAGAGTGATGTATGTTGTTTGAAATATGAGGGCTAAAAAATAAAATCAGCACAATGTCATTATTACATTTCCCTTCCCACCATGCACTAACCCAGCTCTAGTAATAACCCCTTTAAAGTGATGAAAGTATCCAGTCATTCAAATGCCCAATTATTTATACATATATAAACACACACACACACGTATATATATTTAATCCTCACCTGAGGACATTTTTTTTCATTGCTTTTAGAGAGAGGAAAGGAGAGGGTTTAGAGAGAAGGGAAGGAAAGGAGAAAGAAAGGGAGAGAAACATCAGTGTGAGAGACAAACATTGATTGGTTGCCTTTTGTAAGAGCCCCAGCTGGGGGCCAAACCCACATTCTAGGCCTGTGCCCTGACCAGGAATCAAATCCTTTCCTTTGCAGAACAATGCCCAACTGAACCACTCTAGCCAGGGCTTTAAAGTTTTTTTTGGATAAGTAGCCAAATAAAGATCTATCTATACCCTTACTGTGGCAGATTGATATGAATTTGATGTATCTTTTTTAATTTATAATTTTTTACTCTTACCATTTCTTTTTTTCATTAATCTATTGTATTTAAGATACTAAGTAAAGATACACACAATACAGTGTACAGATCATGTATCGAATTGTGTACCTGAAACCTGTATAATTTTGTTAAGCAGTGTCATCCCAATAAATTAAGTTAAAAAAACAGTAGATATAGTCTGGATTTTTTTTTCTTTTAGGATATCATTTAACAGTGTTTATCTTGTATTTCCTGTGAATTCATAGCTGATTCCGGAGTTTTTATCAGATTTAGATTTTGGGGCAGAGGAGGTAAGAGTGTATCACATTATAGTGATGGTTTTCTGTTCCATCAGAAGGCACATAGTGTTGTCTCTTTCTAAAATACTGATAAACATTGAGGAATATTGCCTAAATCTGTTATTTACTAGATGTTGTAAATGGTGATATTCTAATTCTATCATTCCTTCTTTATTAACTGAGAAAAAGAAAGTTTCCCTTATTTATTAATTAGTTGTTACCCCCGTGATAAAATTTGTTTACATAAAGGCAAACTGAGGGCTTCATTCTATTAGTTTTCAGAACAATGAGGTGGTTTATTAACACCTTCCAATGATGACCAATTAGTTTTCTTTCATATTCTGGATTCATTGGTTGAATCATACATATGTTTCAGTTCATTGTAGTTACTCTTATTGACACTCTACTTGTACCATCATTGACCAGTGGGAGCCCCTTCAAGGTGGCTCCTGAATATTTTTGATAGATCTAGGAATTTTTTTTTAAGACGTTATTTATATATATATAATTAATGTTTCCAAGTCAAATTCAAGACTACAGGGTTTTATTAAACTTCTTCTGTCATACATGTATGTCCCCTTTGTCCCAGGCTAAAATTCTTGGTTTTCTCTGAAACCAGGAATAACAGAATTAGAATATCACATTATTACTCATTTCCTTTATTTCGGATACACAAACAGTCTCAGAATAATAGTATCAATACTACAATCAATAATAGGATTGCTGACAACAGTTTAGAGTTTTCTTTGTACTTCTCCTGTCTTTAGGGTTGAATGGGATATACAGTCAAATTACTATGTTGAAAGGTTACATGGGATAGTGTTACTCTGCCACCAACTGGATGGATATTCATATAGGTTCATAATTTTTTTTTTGAGATTTTTTTTTAAAATTAATTTTATTGTATGCATGTATTATTCATTTTCATGTGGTTCTAAAGTCAGTTTCAGTTTCCTAGAGCTCTTTACCCTATTTCCTCCCTATTTCTGTATATTTATGTGTAAAATAGTTCTTTTTTTTTTTTTAGTTTGGTATTTTGGAAGACTTTCATTTTTGTTACAGTGGTTAGCTTTATTTAGTATCTTCTCTTTTAGTTATTATCTATTGATTCTCTATAATGTGTAATTCTAAAATTGATTGTGACCTCATCTTCCCCCTTTCCTCAGCATCTGATGTAAAGTATGTACTTTTTTCCAGAGTTTTTAAAAAATTAGATTTTATTTTGAGAGAATTGTAGATTCACATGTAATTATAAAATATAATAAAGAGAGACCCTATGTACTCTTTACCCAGTTTCTCCCAATGGTAACATCTAGAACCAGTAACGTAAAATACTGATGTTTATACAGTCAAGATATAAAACATTTCCATCACCACAGGATCTCTCATGTTGCCATTTTGTGGCCATGCTCACTTTCTCCAGCCTCTCCCACTCCTCAACCTCTGGCAACCAGTGATCTCTATTCCTATAATTTTATCACTTCAAAAAAGTTATATAAATGGAATCATATGATATGTATGTAATCTTTTGGGATCGGCCTTTTTCCTCATTATAATTTCATGGAGAGTCATCCAAATTGTTGCTTATTTCAATAGTTCATTGTTTTAAATTGTAGGTTAATATTCCATGGTATGGATGTACCACCATTTAAGCTATGAGCAATAATACCTGGGTGGTTTTCAGGTTTGGACTATTATGAATAAAACCTCTGTAAACATTTGTGTACGTGTTTCTTATGGACATAAGTTTTTGTTTCTCGGAGATAAATGTTCAGGAATGCATTTGTTCAGGCTGATGGTGTTTCATGTTTAGTTTTTTAACAAATTGTTTTCCAAATGGCTATACCATTTTACAATCCTACCAGCAATGCATACATTTCTCCACATCCTCACCAGCATTTGGTTTTGTCACAATTATTTTACCTGTTCTTATAGATGGATAATAATATCTCATTTGGTTTTAATTTACATTTTCCTAATAACTGATAATATGGAACACCTTTTATTGTCTTATTTGCCATCTATATATCCTCTTCAGTGAAATGCCTCCATTTCTTTTGACCATTTTCCAGTTGAATTGATTTTTTATTCTACTATTAAGTTTTGAAAGTTTTATATATGTGTGTATATATATTTATATATATATATAATACCTTTATTGGGCATGTAGTTTGCACATTTTTTAAATATAAAGATATAAAAATGTTTTATAAAATGTTTTGTATCTTGACTGCCTCTGGTTTGTCTTTTTATCCTCTTTACATGGGGGCTTTCTCAACAAAAGATTTTTAATTTTAATGAGGTCCAGTTTACCAGTTATTCCTTTTATGGATCATGCTTTTAGGGTTAAGTCCACTCTTTGTTTAGCTCAAGATCCCAAATAATTTTTTCTTTTTTCTTTTTCCTAAAAGTTTTAATGTTTTATACTTATGCATGATTCATTTTGTGTTGATTTTTGTGTAAGGTATGAAACTTTAATTGAGGTTCATAACATTCCACATCTATCTGTTCCAGCACCATTTGTTGAAAAGTTTATCTTTCCTCCATTAAATCGCTTTCACACCTTCGACAAAAATCAAATGAGCATATTTGTGTATGTCTATTTTGGGTTCTCTGTTCTGTCCCATTATATATCCCTTTTCCAGTATCACACAGCGTTTATTACTGTAGTTGTTATAATAAATTTCAAAGATCGAGAGACTAATTCTTCCTACTTTTCTTCTTCAAAGTGATTTTAGCTATTCTAATTACATTGCCAAAATTTACATAAATTTTGGAATAACCTTTTTTGTGTCTATAAATACTGTTGCTAGGATACTGAAAAGGATTGGATTAAACTTATATATCATTGGCAGAAATGAAATCTCTACCAAGTTGAGTCTACCAATTCATAAACACAGTATATCTCTCCATTTTTTTAGATCTTTAAATTTCTTCATCAATGTGGAATAGTTTTCAAGATATATATCCTGTACATGTATTTTTAGTTTTATACCTAAGTATTTATTTTTTGACAGATTACAAATGATACTGTTTGTATTTTTAATTTAGATGCCCATTGCTAGAATATAGACATACAGTAGATTTTTTTAATCAGTTTTTTAAAAATTGATTTTTAGAGAGGAAGGGAGAGAGAGAAACATCGATTGGCTGCCTCCTGTATGCACCCCAACTGGGGATCAAACCTGAAACCTAGATACGTGCCCTGACTCTGGGAATCAAACCCACAGCCTTTTGCTGTACAAGACCACACTCCAACCAACTGAACCCCCCGGCCAGGTCAATTTTTGTATTTTATCTTGTATCCTTATCTTCTGTATCGTCACTTTCATTCTAATAATTTACAACTTCATTTTGTTTTTTAATTAAATTTATTGGGGTAACGGTGGTTAATAACATTATATATAAGTTCCAAGTGTACAATTCTGCAATACATCATTTGTATATTGCATTGTGTACTTAGCACACAAAGTCTAGTCTTCTTCTGTCACCATATACTTGATCCCCTTTACCTTCTTTATATCCCAGCCCCCTTCCCCTATGGTAACCACCATACTGTTGTCTGTGTCTGTGAGTTTGTAGTTTCTTGATTTTTAGTTTGCTTTATAGCCCACATACAAGTGAAATCATATAGTTCTTTTCCTTTTTTGACTTATTTTGCTTGGTATGCTACTCTCAAGATCCATCCATGTTGTCACAAATGACAACATTTCATCTTTTTTTATGACTGAGTCGTATTTCATTGTATATATGTCCCATGCCTTCTTTATCCAATCAGCCATTGAAGGACACTTAGATTGTCTCCATGTCTTGGCTACCATAAATAATGCTTCAGTAAATGTGGGAGTACATGTGTCTTAATGAATAAATGTTTTCAAATTTTGGGGGTAATTACCCAGAACAGGGATTACTGGTGATAAGTTACCTGTATTCTTAATTTTTTGAGGACCCTCCATACTATTTTCCATAGTGGCTGTACCAGTTTACATTCCCACTTAGCAAGGATCCCTTTTTCTCCACATTCTCTCCAACACGTGTTATTTCTTGTCTTATTGGTAATTGTCATTCTAACAAGTGTGAGATAGTATCTCATTGTGATTTTGAATTGCATTTTCCTTATAGTCAGTTAATTTGAGCATCTTTTTATGTATCTGTTGGCCATCTGTATCCCTTCTTTGGGAAAAGTGTTCAGGTCCTCTACCCGTTTTAAATTGGATTGTTTGGGGGTTTTTTGTTGTTGAGTTGTATGATTTTTTTAATATAGTTTGGTTTTATTTTTTTATTTTTAAATTTTTTTAAATTACAGTTTACATTCAATATTATTTTCAGGTGTACAGCATAGTGGTTAGACAATCATTTACTTTACAAAGTGTTCCCTCTGATATTTCCAGTACCCAAGTGGCATGATACATACTTAATAGCATTACAGTATTATTGTCTATATTTCCTATGCTGTACTTTATATATTGGGTTGGCCAAATAGTTCAGTATTCCATGCTCTAGTAATGCTTAGTTGTCTTTAATTTCATCTGAAACAATTTTGTTACATTTTATTGTGGCAGCTGTCATATCAGCATGAGTTGTTTTTTTTTTAATCAAAATTGGTGAATTTTTGTATATCCATTTTAATATTGAAGGTGGAAGAAAATAAGCAACATTTTTGGCATACTATGCTTTATTATTTCAGGAAAGGTAAAAGTGCAACTGAAACATGGAAAAAAAGATTTGTGCAGTGTATGGAGAAGGTGCTATGAATGATCAGATGTGTCAAAAGTGGTTTTCAAAGTTCTGTGCTGGAGATTTCTCGCTGGCAGATCAGTTGAATTTGATAGTGATCAAATCAAGACAGTAATTGAGAAAAATCAATGTTATACCATGCAGGAGATAGCCAACATACTCAAAATATCCAAATCAAGCATAGAAAATAATTTGTACCACTTCTATTATGTTAATCGCTTTGATGCGTGGGTTCCATGTAAGCAAGAAAAACCTGGACTGTATACCACATGCAATTCTCCACTGAAATGTAACAAAAACGTTTCATTTTTAAAACAAATTGTGATGGGGGATGAAAAGTGGATATTTTATAATAACATGGAATGGAAGAGATCACGAAGCAAGCAAAATGAAGTATCACCAACACCACCAAAGGCTGATCTTCATCCTAAGAACGTGATGTTGTGCATATGGTGGGACTGGAAGTGAGTCCTCTATTATGAGCTCCTGCTGGAAAACCAAACGATTAATTCCAACAAGCACTGCTCCCAGTTAGGCTAACTGAAAGCAGCACTTGATAAAAAGCATCTGGAGTTAGTCAACAGAAAACGCATAACCTTCCATCAGGATAACACAAGACCTTATGTTTCTTTGATGACCAGGCAGATACTGTTGCAGCTTGTTTGGGAAGTTTTGATTCATCTGCCATATTCATCAGGCATTGTACCTTCGGGTTTCCATTTATTTTTGGTCTTTACAACATTCTCATAATGGAAAAAATTTCAGTTCTCTGGAAGATGGCAAAAGGCCCCTGAACAGTTCTTTGTTCAAAAAGTTAAAAATTTTGGGAAGATGGAATTATGAAGTTGCCTGAAAGATGGCAGAGGGTAGTGGAACAAAATGGTGAATATGTTATTCAATAGAGTTATTACTGAAAATGAAGGATGTTTTTTATTTTTACTTTAAAACTGAACAAACTTTTTGGCCAACCCAACATATTTTGGACTTTACCCTCTTATTGGAGGTACATTTGGAAATATTAATTGCCTTTTTGTTTTGTTGCTGGTTTCTTTTTCTGTGCAGAAGCTTTTAAATTTGATATAGCCTCATTCATTTTACTCCCCTAACCTTTGGAGTCAAGTTCACAAAACCTCTCTGAAACCAAGATCTATAAGTTTAGTACCTGTGTTTTCTTCTATGAATTTTATTATTTCAGGTTTTATATTTAATCCATATTGTTAATTTTTGTGTATGGTGTCAGCATAGCATTGTAGTTTTATTCCCTTGAAACACTATTTATTGAAGAGGCTTGTCTTGCTCCATTTTATATTTTTGCTGCTTTGTCAAAAACCTACTTGCCTGTATAAATGTGGGTTTATTTCTGGGCTCTCAATTCCATTCCATTGGTTTTTGTGTCTATTTTTCTGCCAATACCATACTGTTTTTATTATTGTATATTTGTAGTATAATGTGAAGTCAGGGAGTATAACAACTCCAGCTTTGTTCTCCCCCCACCCCCCAGTATTGCTTTGGCTACTTGGGGTCTCCTGTGATTCCATACAAACCTGATGATATTTTGTTATATTTGTTTTTTAAATTTTTTTTATTTTTTAAAGATTTTATTTATTTACTTTTAGAGAGAGGGGGAGGGAGGGAGAAAGAAAGGGAGAGAAACATCAGTGTGCCCTGACTGGGAATCAAGTGGCAACCATTTGATTCTCAGGCTGGTACTCAATCCACTGAGCCATACCAGCCAGGGTGTTCTATTTCTTTGAAAACTGCCATTGGAATTTTGATGGGGATTGCATTAAATTTGTAACAGCTCAGTGGACTGAGTGACGACCTGCGAGCCAAAGTGTTGGCGGTTCGATTCTCAGTCAGGGTACATGCCTGGGTTGTGGGCCAGGTCCCCAGTAGGGGGCACGTGAGGGGCAACCCCACACTGATCTTTCTCTCCCTCTCTTCTCTCCCTTCCACTCTCTAAAAAAATTTTTTCTAAATCTTAAAAAAAAATTACATATTGCTTTAGGCAGTAGGGCCATTTTAACTATGTTGATCTTCCAATCCATGAACAAGGAATGTCTTTCCATTTCTTTGTGTGTTTTCTTCACTTTCTTTCAACAGCATCTTGTTATTTTTAATGTAGAGATCCTTTATTTATGGATGCCATTTACTTGGACTATCATCTTCCACCTCCTTGCTTTGAGTCTTTGTAGCTGAAATGGGTCTTTTGAAGGCAGCACATAGTTGGGTCTGGTTTTTTAATCCATCCAACTACTCTGTCTCTTAATTGATGAGTTCAGTCGATTTCCATCCATATAGAGTGAATATTGACATATAAGAATTTCCTATGGCCATTTTCTATGTTGATTTCTGTTTATTCTGTCTTAATTGTTTCTTTTTTCCATTTGTTTCTGCTGTTTCAGTTTGGTAGTATTCTATGATTTTTCTCCTTTTGTTTCCCTCTTTTTTACGTTACCTGTCTCAGTTCTAAATTTTTTGTGTGTAGTTACCATTAGTTTAGTTCAGTCCTTTTGTCCCCTCACCCTTTATGTTTCAGTTGTTACACTATTCCTTTTTATGCTGCGCATTCATTTTGAAATCACAGAAGATGTAGTCATTTAAATGATTTAACCCATGTAACCTTTATTTTTAAGTGTTTAATACCCTATCATGAGAGTTGCAATTTCCTGCTTCTCTTTGTCATCTTACAGTTTTGTATGCTTTTTTTTATTTTGTTTCAGTTAAAAGAACTGCTTTCAACATTTCTTGTTATATAGGCCTTGTAGTAAATTCCTTCATCTTTTGTTTGAAATTTTTTAAGAGGATATAATTCCTTTATTTCTCCATATCAAAGGTATAAATTTGACGGGTGTTTTTTTTGTTGTGGTTTTTTGTGGTTTTTTTTGTGTTTTTTTTTTTTGCTGGTGATTTCTCTCTTTTAGAATTTGAATATTTGATTTCCTCCTCTCCTGTCTTGCAGTGTTTCTGCTGAAAAATCTGTTGATATTCTAATGGGGTTTCCTTTACTAGGTCTGTCCAGAAGGTATCTAGCCATGTAATATGAAAAATGGAGACATTTATTGAAGAAGATACAGGATTCAAGAAACATTGTAATGGGACAATGACGCCTCAGTCCCCTTCAGAGTCCCTTGAGACCTCACACAGCTCTCCCTGTTGCCATCATCTGCCCCATCATATTTTCCTGAATTTCATCAATGGTCTGAAATCTCTTCCCCTCCAAAGATGATCTTAGTTTTGGGAAAAGCCAGAAGTTGTAGGGGGGCTGAGTCACGTGGGTGATCTGATGCTTCCTCGAAAAAGTCTGCATGAGATGTGATGCAGAGTGGGCGCATTGTTGTGAAGAAGCTGCCAATCACCAGATGCCCACAACTGTGGCCTTCTGAATTATCTGAATCGTTTCCGTGGAGGAATGTTCAAGCTTAATGCAAAATTTGATGCAGATGCATTGCTCTACTTGCTCTAGTCATTTTGATGAGACGCCGCATAGTACACACCCTCACTCAACAGCATCTACCTCCCTCACTGACTAATACAGTGAAGTCGTCATTGTTCATGCATGCATATTCCAGTCCACTCTCCTTGACTGCCAGGTTACATTGATGTTGTGCAAACCGTTCTTGTTATATTAACAATGGCTGCATTTTTTTCCAAACAGACCTTGTATAAGTCATAGTCGTCTTTTCCCTGGCTGCTTTGAGCATTCTTTTTCATTAATTTGTGGCAGCTTAATCTATTGTGCCTTGGAGGTGGTCTTTTTCCATTGAGATAATTAACTGTTCTGTTAGCTTCTTGAATTTGATGGTCCAGCTCTTTTTATAGGTTTGGAAGGTTGTCATCTTTTATTTGTATGAATAGGTTGTCTGGTCCCTTCTTCCTCTTTCTTCTGATATACCCATTCTTATATTTCTCATGTAATAGAGTCAGAATATTCTTGTATAGGTTTTTTTTTTTATTGTTGTTTTTGTTTTGTTTATTTTATCTCAATTTTCTCTCTTTTGCCCCCGGAGCCATTTTTAGATTTCTATTTTGAAGATCAGTAATTCTACCATTTGGTCTACTTTGTTTCCTAAGTTCTCTAACTCATTCCTCATCTCATTTATTGAGTTCTTCAGCTCCAAAATTTGTTTGGTTCTTTTTTATGGTGTCAGTCTTTTTGGTAAAGTTCACCTTTTGTTTGTTGATTTTATTTCTGAGCTCCTTATGTAACTGAACAAAAATGAATGTTTGGCTTCCTATCTCCACAAAAGCCAAACTCATGAGGCAGTTGCTGGTGCAAAAGGAAAGAGGTTTTACTCAGGTGCTGCATGACCTGGGAGAATTATGGACTCCTTTCTCATAGGCCATCTTCTCTTTCTGCCATGGAAAAAGTACAAATGCCCTCAGCAAGGCCAAGACAGAAGCCATTGTCCAGTGTTCCTGGTCCATTTTAAGGTACAATTGTTTTAGATCCCACAGGCAGCTGCTAAATGATCTTAGTCCCCATCCAGGTATCTTAACTTGTTCCCAGCTGCTGTCCATTTCAGGCTTTTCCCTAAAGCCTGCATGGCCATGGCGAAGCAGATGCCCGAGCCACATGGTCACGTGCTCCAGGGCAAGAGAGCATGTACACAAGCACATCATCAGGTTGGGGGGAGAGAGGGGAAGAGAGAGAGAGAGAGAGAGAGAGAGAATATGAGAATGAGAATCCCCCCTGGAGGTCATGGGGCACGTGGCTGCTGAGAGCACGTGGCCCATGGAGAGAACAGGGAAGTACACCATATGAGTGCAGGTCACGAGCAAGCAAGCTTCTTTTTTGTTCCCCTGGGATTATATTAGTTTGGGCTTGGGATGAACTAAGTACTCTCTCAAAATAATCAATCAACTTCCCAAACTTTCACGTGTTTTTGTTGGGTCCATTTCCCAACCAATTCCTTCTTTCCCCAAGCTAGATAGGCAGACCTCTTTGGTCCAGCAGCTCCCCCTAAGCCATTTTGACTTCTGCGGTGTAAGTGCCTGCCATCTTCTGGTCCCACCTCCCATCTGGTACAGGGGAGGGCTCTTTTTTTGCCCTGTGCAATTATCTTGCTATATTTTTGCATACTAGGGCCCTATCCATTGGTATTTCTAGCCTTCCACATGCTCAGTGTAAGAACCTTAGCCTGCCTCCATCGTGGCTAATGGGGGAGCCTTTCTGGCACTCTGACTGACTTGTTTAAGGTAATATTTGGACTGCCTGAATTTTCTTGTATCTCACTTAGATTTTTTTCAGGATTGCAGTCTTGAATTCTCTGTCATTTAATTGACAGTCTTCCATGTCTTTAATTTTATTTTCTGGAGATTTAAAATTTTCTTTCTGAACTACCTTGTTACCTTGTTATTCATGGTACTTTGTTGGATTATTTCTCAGCTTGGGTATTTGAAGGATTGAAATTTTTTTTTCAGTACATGTTGCTTTTAACGATTTAGGGGGTTAAGTAAAGGTCTTTCTTTTGTTTTCCATTAGATGGTGCTGTAGGATAAATTTTTGTTTTCTCTTACCTGCACTACTGGGACTTCTGGGATCTCTGCAGGGCATTGTCACCTCTGCAGTGGAAAATGTTCATATCCCCCAGGGAAGTGAGTGTCCCCTCTATGGCTGGGTCACCTGGGTCTTTGGGCACAACTCCTGTGAGGAGGTGTGCAAGTGATGAGGCTCCAGGGCCTGAAAATTTCCAGTGCTACTTTCCTGCAACTAGAAACTGCCAGCCATGCTTCACTATTTTACATGTGTCAGCTGCCTCTATCCATCTGCAGCGTTGGGTGGAGGAGGGCTGGGCAGGGGAAGGCAGTTCCTGCATAGTGGTTTTGTCTTTTTCCACTGGGTTTAGCCACAATGGGTACAGGCCACCCTGGCTAGAATGTTGCTTCTGCCCCTTCTTGACCTGCCTTCCACTGCTGCTATGTCTGTTGGAGGAAGGGGGCTATGGAAAGAGGGGTAACTTCCGTGTATGAGCACTTTTTTCCCTGGTGACAGTAGGTGCTACACCATAGCCATAAACCTTTGCACTGCTTCTTCACCCTGTCTCTGGGCCCAGCCTCAATGTATACTGGCCATTCAGACCAGAATGCTGCCTCTGCTCCTCCATTCTGTTGAGTAGAAGTTGCAACCCAACCCTCCACTGCTTCCAGATCTGCTGGGGCCATGGCAAACACCAGACTGGTCAGACTGCATCTTCATGTCTGTCCATCCCATCTCCTGCCTCCCCTGCTCACTCCAATATGTGCATCTTCAGATGTATCAGTGCACAGATCTCTCAGACATGTTTGTGTATTGAGCAGGAAATCCTTTGTTGAATTATATTTGTCCAACTTGTAAGTTTAAGGGGAGAGACCAAGAAGTTTTCTCACTCCACCATGATCTTGACGTCACTCGACATTCATTCCCTTCTGATTAAAAATTTGTTTGGGCCCTGGCCGGGTATCTCAGTTTGCTTAGTGTCATCCCAATACACCAAGGTTACAGGTTTGATCTCTAATCAGGGCACATACAAGAATCAACCAGTGGATGCATAAATAAGGGGAACAACAAATCAATGTCTTTCTCTCTCAGATCATTTCTTTTTCAAAGAACCTTTTAAAAATTTTATTTCTTTGCACATTCTGAATCTCTTAAGCCTCATATGTTGTCTATTGGATCTTATGATTATTCTTGGTTAGATTTCCTTACTGAAATAATCTTTTTCTTTTGTTTCTAATTCTCTCCTGATTTCTAGTACCTTATTTCTGAGTTTTTCTAATTCTGACTTAAAATGTTCTTTCACATGTTCTTTCATTTTTTGAGATACAGTTTTTTCCTGTTTTGTAGGTAGGGCTCTTTTGCAGGTGTTTAACATCAACATCCTACTCTTTATTCTCCCATTTCTTATGTCAGGGATTTGACCCCAATCCCACTGTTGTTCATTTTGTAATAGGTTTTCTTGAACTTTTCAGAGCAAGGATTGGGTCAGGATAGATTTTCTAGCTTTACTACTATAGGCTACCTTCTTCTGTTGTTCATTACAGAGTGATAAAATTGGCTTCCTGTATTCTGAGATTTGTCTTTTATCTAACTAACACATTTTTATTTGGACCCTCTCTTTCCTTTGCCACAATATGCCTGTTTTGCTTACTTTGGGATTCTTCTCTAATAAGCCTTTTTTCAATTGAGGGCTTTGCCCAGGAAGGGGGACTTCATTATTGAGTCTAGGTTCATTATACCTTACAGTGTTGGCATGTGCAAAAGATCCCTTCCATTTGCAGCCATTCTTAAATAGCCTTTCTAAATTTTAATGATTCATAATTTTGAGCTCTCCTGTCCTCAATCCCTTCAGTTGTTCTTTTACTTCTGTCTTTGTTTCCTTCTTCATACATGCTAATACCGTGTGACTATAGTTGGTGAATTAACCAGATTCTGCCTGTATTTGAGGATTCGTGGGGAAACCTTATCACCCAATCTTGTAGATTTTGTATATGGGGTTCTGGTTTGGTTCTCCTGGGGACTTTGGCTGGGATTGGGAGGAGGAATCCAGGAGATTAAGAAATTTGTTGAGGTTTTATTCAAGACAACAAGGATTTGCAGTTTTAAAACAGTGGCTGCATTGTGGAAAGTTAATTCCGTGCACAGGAGACAAGTAAGGTTATTGTGATTTCAGGGGAGATGGTGGTGGCTTAGTCTAGGATAGTTGCAGTGGGTCTAGGTTCGTATCCTATTTTGGTGCCTTGTTGGATGTCAAAGAATGAGAATATAAGTAGACATGGATGATTTCCCAGGATTGGGATTTACAGCTGTTTGGATGATTGTCCTGTTTCCTGCCATTGGAAATACTTGTGGAAGAGTAGGTGGTATTATAGCTGGGGGAGGGGAAAGTTGAGAGGGACCAGGTATATCCATAGGCATGCTGAGTTTGAGGCCTTATAACAAATCTATCCTCTACCCCTAAACACACACACACACACACACACACACACACACACACACACACACTTTAATCATTCAGGGAGCTTTTCCCTAACCTCCTGATCAGGTCTCCTTCCAATATAGAACTTCATTATTTACTTTCCTGTCATAACATTTAACATTTATGTTACTGCTTATCGTTACTGTCTTTTCTACTTGACGAGCTGTTGGCAAACTTTTTCTTTTTTTTTCTTTTTTTGTATGTGTTTGAAAACTCTTCCACTATATTTGTTGTAAAGAGGTTTATTATTAAAATAAAAAGAATACATATTTCTGATACTTTGGCTTGGGTTCTGGTTTCTTTGGTACGATTGTCTGAGGTGGGAAGGACAGAGTATGCGGCCCTACCGGGATGAGAGACCAGGCTTCACACCAGGAGTGGTGTTAGTCTTCAGGGCGGACACTTTTAGGTATTCTGAGGTGGGGTTCCAGGTGAGGATTTCTTCCAGGTGCTCTGTCAGAAGCAGAGGCAGCCCCAGGACTAGGGAGGCTTGTCCTTTTAGGAGACATAGGAGGGATCCTTTTTTCCAGGCTTAGTCCACATGTTCTTGCTGCACATCTCTTGGACTATAGACTGGCCAGACTGCCCACTCCCATTTCTGGACAAATCCTTTGTATCCGCCCTTTACTCTGGCTCTTTCACTCCCCATTCATCCTGCCACTATGACATGGCAAAGAACGCCATCATTTAAGAGCCTGTGAGCCAGTGCTCCCAAGCCCTCTGCCTTTGCTCGGACAGGCTTCTCAGTCTGTTCATCCACACCTGCATGCATGAGTGCATACTGGCAAACGTTTCTTAAAAGTATTTCAGATAATAAATACTTTAGGCCTAGTAACCAAGAAACAGACATGAGGGTATTATGTAGATACTTAGTATCATTTATAATGTAATCATTTAAAATTTAAAACTGTTCCTGCCAGATTCGGCTCATAGGCTACAGTTTGCTGACCACCGTCTTAGACTTTCTCCTTGTTGCAGGCATATTGCCAGATGCATTTTAGATTAATTCAGTACATTTTTTTGAGTCAATGAATATTGTCCTTACAGACTTGGAGTTCAGGTGAGAGGGCTGAACTAAAGATAGGTATTTGAGAGTGGTTATCAAATAGTATTTGAAGATATGAGAGTACATGAGATCACTTGGGAAGAATGTAAGGGGGGAGGGCCTAAGATGGAGACTCTTGCTATGATTCAGAGAGCACTGAAGTTCATGACTAACTCAGAAGTACTTGTATCATACGTAGTAGTCAGTGCCTGCTGCTAACTGACCTAAGCCATTTGGCCATTTACACTCATATTGTTCTTTTTGGATGAATAGAAGACTTTTAACTATTAGACATAGGTGAGGATAATAGATTTTCTGTTTTAGTAGAATTTATACTAACAGTGAGTTATAATAAGCCATAGACAAAATTCTACTACTTACTCAAACATGTATTAGCAAGCAGTTACAAAAAGTCATGCAGCTTATTCTATGACGTTAGCCCTTTTAGACTCTAGACTACTACCTTCCAATAAAAATTCAGCCATAAGCAGCTACTGCAAAGATTTGACTAGGATTAGGTCACATAATCCTCCAAGAAAGGCTGGGTAGGACATACCATCAAAGGGAGGCCTAGACTCAAACACTTCTCTGAAGATAGACTGCAGAGCTTGCCAGGTTTTTAAACTGCAGATAGGTAAGATTCAAGGCACCTGTGCAGTATTCCTTGTCAGTCCATATATCTTGAACAATTTTATTTCAGCAGTGAAAACATATTGTCAACATCTGTATGCTAAATAACGAACCAGTGTCTAAATTCAGGTGTTGATATGTGAAGCATTTCCTAACTGGGAGCTAACTTCTGATATGGGTGCTTCAGATGATAACTAACCCCCTCTGAAGTGTAGATTTCTAATTTTAGGGTACCTTAGAAGTTAGTTCGCCCCTATCCATGCTGAACTATTTTAATGTGAATTACAGTATAGCACTAATTTGATCATATTTTAGAGGGGATATGCTGCCTGGATCTTGCTTTATTATTATTTTTTTATGAACCTTCTTATAACAATTCATAATAATTAAGTGTAGTAGTTATTTCGTTGAAAATGTTTTTACTTTGTTCTAGTAACAATTGGATTAGATACTCATATAGGCAGATTTTAACAATGGTACAGTTCTAATCTCCAAGTGAATAAAGACAGCTTGCAGAGTTATCAAGTAACACTTTATTAATATTGGTATTTGTAGATTGCTCAACATTTATTACCATTTTATCGATTTATACAGAAAGCACTCTGTATTAATAGTATTGAAGTCAAAACACAAAAACATTAAATACAGAATTAGATTCAAAGCTCTTTCTACTGTTAATCCTATTAGTGATAATAATATTTTTAGTATATTTTATTGATTATGTTATTACAGTTGTCCCATTTTTTTCCCTCCCCTTATGCCCCTCTGCCCAGCACACTCCCTCCCTCTAGCATTCCACCCCCCTTAGTTCATGTTCATAGTTTGTACAGGTAAGTTCTTTGGCTTCTCCATTTCCTATACTATCGTTAACTTCCCCCTGTCTATTTTGTACCTACCAATTATGCTTCTATTTCCTGTACCTTTCCCCCAATTCTCCCCCTTCCACTCCCCACTGATAAACCTCTGTTTGATCTCCATTTCTGTGATTCTGTTCCTGTTCTGGTTGTTGGCTTAGTTTGTTTTTTATTTTGTTTTTTAGGTTCAGTTGTTAAGAGTTGTGAGTTTGTTGTCATCCTAATGTTCATAGTTTTGATCTTTTTTTTCTAGAAAACTCCCTTTAACATTTCGTATAAGGGCTTGGTGATGATGAACTCCTTTAACTTCACCTTATCTGGAAAGCACTTCATCTACACTTCCATTCTAAATGATAACTTCGCTGCATAGGAGTAATCTTGGATGTAGGTCCTTGGCTTTCATGACTTTGAATACTTTTTTCCAGCCCCATTTTGCCTGTAAGGTTTCTTTGAGAAATCAGCTGAGAGTCTTATGGGAACTCCTTTGTAGGTAACTGTCTCCTTTTCTCTTGCTGCTTTGAAGATTCTCTCCTTATCTTTAATCTTGGGTAATTTAATTATGATGTGTCTTGCTGTGTTCCTCCTTGTGTCGAACTTGTTTGGGACTCTGAGTTTCCTGGACTTGCATGTCTATTTCCCTGACCAGACTGGGGAAGTTTTCCTTCTTTATTTTTTCAAATAAGTTTTCAGTTTCTTATTCTTCCTCTTCTCCTTCTGGCACCCCTATTGTTTGGGTGTTGGAGCGTTTAAAGTTGCCCCAGAGGTTCCTGAGCCTCTTCTCAATTTTTTGAATTCTTGTTTCTTCATTCTGTCCTAGTTTAATGTTTATTCTTTCTGCTCCAGATTGTTGATCTGAGTCCCAGTTTCCTTCCCTCACTGTTGGTTCCCCGCATATTTTTCTTTATTTCACTTTGTATAGGCTTCACTTCTTTTATTTTGCCTCCGTACTCAGTCATTTCTGTGAGCATCCTGATTACCAGTGTTTTGAACTCTGCATCTGATAGGTTGGTTATCTCCTCATTGCTTAGTTCTTTTTCTGGAGTTTTGATCTGTTCTTTCATTTGGGCTATATTTCTTTGTCTTGGCACACCTGTTATATTGTAAGGGGCGGAACCTTAGGTATTTGCCAGGGTGGGGCAACCCACTTGGCTTGGTGGTGGTGCTGTTTGTGTGGGAGGGGTCAGAGAGGGAACAATGCTGCTTGCTTGGCTCTCGCCCCACTTTCAGTTACTTTTTCCCTACCCACAAGCGAATTGTGCCTTTCTTGTGCTGATTCCCAGGCGGGTGGGTTTTGTGTATGTTCTAGGGCCCCTTGAGCCCCTCTAGTGAACTCTCCTTTGAGACTAGAAGTTTCTCCTGCCACCACAACCCCCATAGGCTTTTACAGACAGAGGTTTTGAGGCCCTTTTTTCCCCCCAACACTGGAACCCGGGATTGTGTGGTATGTCTCCGTCCCTGGTTGTTCTTCCGGTTTATACGCACTCAAATGTGGGACTACCCAGTCCTCCAGCTACTGCCTTGCCATGTGTACTCACCCCCTCGGCTGCGCATCTCCACCTCTGCTGCCAGTCTAGGTGAATATTTCTTCTTTAACTCCTTGGTTCTCCTTGAATTTTGATACAGTTCAGTTTTCTAGCAGTTTTAGTAGTTTTTTGTTTTCAAATTTGCTTTGTCCTTTTGGTTGTGCGAGGAAATGTATGTACCTATGCCTCCATCTTGGCCAGAAGTCAATGACAATAATTTTATCAATGCATCATTCCATTATATTAAGCGAATGCTACTAATTTGAATTTTGTTTAGTAGTTTTATGTATACCTAAGTATGTCTATATTTATGCATAAGTTTATATCTAGATTTCCATGTAACTTGGCCTCCATGGAATTTTTTTCCCTAAGAGGGGATTAATTTATCACTACAGTTTAAGAAAACTTTAGAGATATCCTAACAAAAGAATTATTAAATAAAATAATATAATGAATCTGGCAGTATATTAAAATAATAATACATCACAACAATGTAACTTTTATGTAATCTTTATTTCAAAAATGTAAGAATTTTACCATAGTTATTGGGTTGGCCGTAAAGTCTGTTTAGTCTTTTCCTTAAAATAAAAGACACATTTTTCATTTTCACCAATTACTTTACTGCTTTGGATATTTTGAGTATGTCGGCTATCTTCCACATGGTATAACATTGATTGTTCTCAATTCATGTCTCAATTTGATTTGATTGCTCTCCAGTTCAGCTGGTCCGCCTGACCGTGGAGCATCTCTCAGAGAGAAATCTCTTGCCTAAACTTTGCAAACCAGTTTTAACACATTTAATCAGTCACAGTGCCTTCCCGATACACTGTACAGGTCTCTTGCATTTCAGTTGTGTTTTTACCTTTCCTGAAATAATAAAGCATAAATGCTAGAAATGTTGCTTATTTTCTTCCACCTCCAGTGTTAAAATAGCTACACAAAAATTCACCAATTTTGATGTTTTTTTAATGCATACTGATATGGCAGCTGTGACAATATAATAATCTAAATTGTTTCAAATGAAGTAAAAGACAGGCACTACTAGAGCTCTCACGGAAAAAACCAAATGAACTATTTGGCCAACCCAATATATGTGTAATAAAATAATCCATTATATCAGTACATCAAGGGAGAAGGGATATTTCAATTATTTCAATAATTTCTGATAAGACATGCCTGATAGAGACTCTTAGGAAATTAGAAGGATACTTTTTACCTTTTGAAACAAAATGTTTTCTCAAACATATTTTTATCTTTATGCGGTTTGAAGGCCATGACAGAGTTGTTTACTTTTTAAAATCATAAATCTTTTGAGATAGAATTCATTGGCTGCAAACATCAAAAACCAGTCCTGCTGACTAAGCAAAACCATAATTAATTGTGAAAATATTGGGTAGTTCACAGAATTAGTAGGGACACCAGATAACTGGAAATAGAGCAAGTCCAGGAGATAGGCATTACTATACCTGGCCCTATGACTCTTTTGTTTTCTTTCTACTTTGTTCAAGGGTCAGAGTTAGCGGGGAGAGAGTTCTTTTCATGTGTTTGAGTCTCATGCCATATTTAACCAGTAGAGATACTTTAATATGCAGTTCCATCAAGACTATACTCAAGGGAGAGTATACAATTTCCGAAAAAAACCTGGGTGCAGTTAGGGGAGGAGAATAGATCCTAGGCAGGCAAGCCCCACCTCCTACTCCCTACAAAATTAACTAATAGATATCCAGTAAAATAGACAATTTTGACTTTTTGAAAGTCTAAAACAGACCAATCCATAATTCTTTTTTTTTTTAATTGTTGTTGAATTACAGTTGTCCCCATTTTTCCCCCATTACTCTCCCCTGCCCTACTCACACTCTATCTCCCACATTCAGTCCCCTCCCCCATTGTCTTTGTCCATGGGTCCTTAATACATGTTCCTTGATTTGACCCATCCTCTTCTTTTCCCCTGTTACTCCACCTCCCTCCTCCCCTCTAGCACCTGTTAGTTTGTTTTTTATTTCAATGTTGCTGGTTATGTTTTGCTTGCTTGTTTATTTTGTTGTTAGGTTCCACTTATAGGTGAGCTCATGTGATATTTGTCTTTCACTGCCTGGCTTATTTCACTTAGCATAATGCTCTCTAGTTCCATCCATGCTGTTGCAAACAGTAGGAGATCCTTCTTTCTTTCTGCTGCTTAGTGTTCCATTGTGTAAATATACGATAGTTTTTTGATCCACTCATTTACTGATGGGCACTTAGGCTGTTTCCAACACTTGGCTATTGTAAATATCACTGCTATGAACATTGGGGTGCATAAGTTCTTTTGAATTGGTGTCTCAGGATTCTTAGGGTAAAATCCCAGCAGTGGAGTTGCTGGGCCAAAAGGCAGTTCCATTTTTTTATTTTTTGAGGAAATTCCTTACTCTTAATCCATAATTCTTAAGAATAAATTATTTCATGAAAATTTAAATCTTAAGTGATGTAAGACCTTAATTTATATACTAGCAGTACCAATATTTAGATACTTATGTAATCTTTTTCTTTATAGACAATGCGAAGACACAGAAATGAAGTGACAGTTGAACTGCGAAAGGTAAGGGTGATTTGCTTTTAATGAAAGGTAATTAGAAGATTCTGGTATTAAAATTCTGTAAAATCTGAATAATGAGATAATATGGCAAATTAGTGGTCATTCTTAAAACCACACAGCATAAAAATGTTATTTTTTATAAAATTTGGAAAATACTTGCTAATTCCAGTGTTCCCTCAACTCCATAACTTCTTTGTGGATACTTACATATTAATGAGAGTGATTTGTCAATCTTATTTATAAATTTTTTTTCATATCTTTGGGTCATATGTACCAGAGATGTGAACTAAGCCTAATAACATGAGTAAGGTGAACTTCTTGCCAATTCTAACATGTTGGTCTTACCTTCTTTTTCACTTTTTATTAACATAGACATACAAAAAAGCCAGCATATCTTAAGTGTACAGCTTGATGAGTTTTCACAAAGTAAACACATCTGTGTAACCAGTTAGTAAATCAAGAAAAAGAACATCACCTATATCCCAGGGCCCCTTCTTGGTTACTATTGATACTTTCCCCCAAAGGTAATCATTTTCCTGGTTTGTTACACTATGAATTATTTTGCATATTTTGAACTTTATATAAATAGAATGGTGAGAGCACTTTTGTGTATGGTTTTTCATCCATGTGAAGATCATTTTCCTTAATAGAGGCAATGAGAATAACATTGAAATTAAGTATTGGCATTTGTTGACATTACACCAGCTATCTCAAAATCGGGCCTTTACTTTTTCCTTAACTTTTCATGCTTGGAATAAAGCTATAAAACCTTTATATTGCTTGTCATATTATTCAGATTTCCTCTCCTTGTTTTAATCTTTTTAGCCCTTCTAGTATGTTTGTAAATTTAAGCTGTTTACTTGTATTTGGTTATTTGTTCCATCTTTTATGGTTGTGCTGTCCTCTGAAGTTAATTTTTTTAAATTTAATGTTTATTGTATATTTCTCCATTACCATTTAGCCTTCTTATACCCTCCCCACATCCCCAGCAATCACCACACTGTTGTGCAAGTCTGTGAGTCGTTTTTCCTTTTTTCTCATTCCCTCCATCCCAACTAGCTGTCATCCTGCTCACCATCCAGGAGTCTGTCCCCATTTTCTTGTTAATTCAGTTTGGTCATTAGATTCCAATTAGGAGTGAAATCATATGGTATTTGTCTTTCTCTTGGTATTTGGCTTATTTCATTTAGCATAATATTTTCCAGGTCCATCCATACTGTCGCAAAAGGTAAAACATTTTATATAGACAAGTAGTATTTCATTGTGTAAATGACCCATAGTTGTTTTATCCTGTCATGTACTGATGGACACTTGGATTGCTTCCATGTCTTGGTGATTGTAAGTTATGCTGCAATGAACATAACGGTGTTTATGATCTTTCAAATTACTGTTTTGGGTTCCTTTGGACATACTTCCAAGTGTGGGATCACTAGGTCAAAAGGCAAATCCATTTTAAATTTTTTGAGGTATCTCCATACTGTTTTCCACAGTGGCTGCACCAGTCTGCATTTCCAACAACCGTGCAAAGGGGTTCCCCTTTCTCCATACCCTTGCCAGCACTTCTTGATTTATTGATGATAGTCATTCTGACAGGTGTGAGATGATAAATCTCATTGTGCTTTTAATTTGCATTCCTCTGATGATTAGTGACATTGAACATCTTTTCATCTGTCTGTTGGCCATCTGTATGTCCTTTTGGGAAAGTGTCTATTCTGGTCCTTTGCCCATTTTTAATTAGGTTTTTTGGTCTTTTTGGTGTTGAGTTTTGAAAGTTCTTTATGAATTTTGGCATAAAATCAGATGTATCAGTGAATATGTACTCCCATTCTATGGGTTTTCTTATTTTACTGATGATTTCCTTTGCTGTGCAAAAACTTTTTACTTTGATGTAGCCCCATTTACTTATTTTTTCTTTTGTTTCTCTTGCCTGGGGAGATATATCCAATAAAATATTGCTACGGACAGAGTCCGAGATTTTTCTGGCTGTTTTCTTCTATGATTTTTATGGTTTCAGGTCTCATATATGTCTTTGGTCCATTTTGAATTTATACTTGTGTGTGGTGTAAAAAGGTGGTCTATTTTCATGTTTCTGCACATATCTGTCCAATTTTCCCAACACCGTTTATTGAATAGACTGTCTTTAGCCCATTGTATGTGTTTGCTTCTTTCGTTGAATATCAATTGACTATAAAGGTGTAGGTTTATTTCTGGGCTCTCTATTCTGATCCATTGGTCTATGCATCTGTTTTTATGACAGTACCATGCTTTTTATTACTGTGGCCTTATAGTATAGTTTCATATTAAGGAACGTGATTCTTCCAACTTTGTTCTTCTTTCTCAGCATTGCTGTTGGTATACTGGGCCTTTTGTGGTTCCATATAATTTTTTGAAATATTTGTTCTAGTTCTTGAAATGCGTCATTGGAATCTTGATACAAATTGTATTGAATCTGTAGATTGCTTTGGGTAGTATAGAAATACTAATAATGTTAATTCTTCCTATTCATGAACGTGGTATGTATTTCCATTTATTTGTATCTTCTTCAATTTCTTTCTTCCCACAGATTTTGGATTGTCGTGTCCTCATTTTCATTTGTTACAAGGTATCTTTTGATTTCTCCCCTGACCTCATTGTTGACTCATTCATTGTTTAATAACATATCATTTAGTTTCCATGACTTTGCATGTTTTTCGGTTTTCTTCTTGTGATTGATTTCTAGTTTCATAGCATTGTTGTCAGTGAAGATGCTTGATATTTTTTGTCTTCTTAAATTTATTGAGATTTGTTTTGTTTCCTAACATGTGGTCTGTCCTAGAAAATGTTCCATGTGCACTTGAAAATTATGTACATTCTGCCACTTTGTAATGAAATTCTCTGGCAATATCAATAAAATCCATTTGATCTAGTAGGTTGTTTAAGGGTGCTGTCTTCTTGTTGATTTCATTTCTGGAAGATCTGTCCATTGAAGTCAATGAGGTATTTAAATCCTCGACCGTGATTCTTTTTCCATCGATCCCTCACTCTATGTCCATCAAGATTTGGTCCACATATTTAGGAGCTCCTGTGTTGGGTGCATAAATGTTTACTAGCATTACATCCTCTTGTTGCATTGTTCCCTTTATCATTATATAGTGTCCTTCTTTGTCTCTTATTATAGCCTTGGTTTTAAAGTCTATTTTGTTGGACATAAGTACTGCTACTTCAGCATTTGTTTTTTTACTATTTGCATGAAATATCTTTTTCCATCCCTTTACTTTTAGTCTGTGTATATCTGTTGGAGGCAGCATACATATATGTGTCTTGTTTTCTTATCCATTCAGCTACTCTGTCTTTTGGATGGAGCATTTAAGCCATTTATATTTAAGGTGATTATTGATAGATACATAGGTAATGCCATTTTATTGTTAGACTGTTTTCCTCTGCTTTTTTTCTTTCTCTCTTTCTTCTTTTTCTTTAAATCAAGCCCTGTAACATTTGTTGCAGTGCTGGTTTGGTGTTAACAAACTTCTTTAGCTTTTTCTTATCTGGGAAACGCCTTATTTACCCCTTGATTTTAAATGATAGCCTTGCTGGGTAAAGTAACCTTTGTTGTACGTCCTTGCTTTTAATCACCTTGAATATTTTACACCATGCCCTTCTGGCCTGAAATGTTTCTGTTGAGAAATCAGATGACAGTCCAACTGGTGCTCCCTTTTATATAAATACCTGCTTTTCTTGGCAGCGTTTAGAATTCTCTCTTTGTCTTTAAAACTTGTCCTTTTAATTATGATGTGTTTGGTGTAGGCCTCTTTGGGTCCAAGTTGTTTGGAATTATCTGAGCTTCCTGGACTTGTGTACCTTTTTCCTTCACCAGGTTAGGGAAGCTTTCAGTCATTATTTCTTCAAATAGGTTCTCCATTCCTTGCTTGCTCTCCTTCTGGTATTCCTATGATGTAGATCTTGTGACTCTTCATGTTGTCCAAAACGTTTCTTAAGCTCTCCTCATTTTTCTAAATTCTTTTTTTCTTTTTGCTGCTCTGCCTGGCTGTATTTTTTTCTACCTTGTCTTCCAAACCACTGTTCGATCTTCAGTGTCATCTTCCTTTCAGTGTATTATATATTTCAGATATTGCATTCTTTATTTCTGTCTTGTCCTTTTTGATGGTTTCTGTGTCTGTTCTCATGCTGTTGAGTAGCCTTATAAAACATTACTCTTACTCTGATCATTGCTAGCCACCATTTCATCTAGTTCTTCTACTGGAGAATTCTCTTGTTCTTTCATCTGGGGTCCTTATCTTTGTCTTCCCATTTTGGCTGTTTCTTTGTATTTTCCACCTTAGTTGTTAAACTGATCAGTGATATAACCTCAAGCTGTTATCAGTAGCCCCACAGGGTAGGGCAGAGTAATTCTTGTGAGTGGGATTATTGCTTCCCCTCAGGCTCATGCCCCTTGGAGAGGAGTATTCTACCTGGGAGAGATGGCTTCTGCAGTATGGGGAATGACTAAGCACAGTTGTCCTGGTAGCTGTTTTTTCAGTTCTCTCACCAGACCCTCCTCAAGTGTCTCTAGTCCACCCTACGCTCCCTCTGCCAGAGCCCAGGGTAAGTGTTTGTAAAAGAAATTTCGTACGCTGGCCCTTTAAGAGGCTCTCTGTGTCTCCAGCCATCCCCAGCCCCCACCCCTGGCAATTAGAAACTGCCTCTTTTCACAGCTGGATTATATCTCTGGATTCCTTTCTGTCTCTGGTGCTGTAGGCAGGGGAGCCCAGCTTGGGGTTTAGACCACATGCTTCTCAGGGGTAAGGTCCCTGGCCCCTGCAGTATGCTTCTGTCACCTCAGCTGCCCCCCACAGGAGCCCAGCCAGCGGTTTCGTGCCCCATCCACACTCCCTCTCAGTCTCGTTGTGGTGAAGTGGTTTCTTTTCTCTGTCAATGGGTATAAGGCCTCTCTCCAGCTAGCATTCTGTTGGTTATTCAGGATGATTTCTCTGCAATTTAACTGTAATTCCAGATTGGTCCTGGGAGGAGGTTAGTGTAGCTTCGACTTACCCCTCTGCCATCTTGTATCTCTCCTCGGGAGTTAATTTAATCCTTGCTTCTCAAAGTATGCTTTTTAATATCCACCTTGGTTACCTTAAATACATCTTACCTCTTTTATTGTCTTCTGGATAGCATTGTTTCCTTTTCAGTTACCATTACTTCCTGGACATCCTTGTAGGAGGACCAAAAAAGAAATTAAAGAAATCGCAAGCAGTTACTTATTTCACATTTTAGAATTCTCTGAGTAAGCAGCAGAGAGTGAACCCTTCCTGAAATAAAACCTAAATTTCAGACAAAGCTTAGTTGCTTTTGATACGGTCCTACAGAGCTGTGGAGAGTCCTTCAAGAGACTATTCCTTCATTTTTTATCAGAGTATATAACTCTGATTCCAGTCTTGCTATTTCTATATGTCCATTGAGTAGAAAATCACAGTTATTACTAACAGGAAGATTCGTAAAAATCAAGAAAATAAGAGCTAGTCCCCAAAGTTTCATAGATAAGCGAGCTGTACACAGTTCTATTAGATTATAAGCTTCTTCTAAAGTGAAGATAATAACCGCACTCTTCCCCCACCTCCCACTGCAGGTACTCCCAAGTCTCCCTTCCAGCCTATCCCACAGTGCCTAGTCAAATTCTTGGTATGTCATCAGTACTTATTAAATGTTAATATTCAGAAATTAAATTGAAATATGATACCTTAAAATTTTGCTGATATTTAAATAATTTATTGAAGTTTTAAGAAAAACACCTTAGATATAGAGCAGTGCTACTTAAAAGCCCTGATCTGAGATAAGTTAGGGAACTGTATCAAAATATTAAACAAGCAGTACTTCCTTTACCAAGAAAATCTTTCGGCCTAAATAAATAACAGAACTAAACAGTGTGTTTAGTTTCACAGTTGATATCTGGCACAAACTCCCTATCTTGTAGCAGACCTGTGACAGATAGTTGAAAGACTTTTAGCCAATCTAAGGACCATACTTTGGATAACACTGATACTGATCTATCGAATTGGGTAAGATCTAGTTACTGATATGTATTGTTTTACTGGTCTCAAACTTTCTGTTTAACCCCTTTTGTCTTTTTTTACCTCTTTGATCTCTTTCCTATATATATCAACGCATATATGGAAGTCAGTACCTCTATATATTATATCACTTTGTAAACAGTTATGTAGGAATTAAGTAACTTGTCTAAAATCACACAGCTGATATGTGGCAGAGGTGAACTCTTAACCACTATGCTATAAATGCCTTTTAATATAAATGTTAAGTGAATAATGTCTCATAAGTTGAAAATGAGTCCAAAACCTTCACTGGCGTTTTTAACTTTGACACATCATATTAAATTTCACGTAATTTTTTTGATTGATCAGTTAGTTATGCCATTGGTCTTTACTATCATTATATCTGGTGGTAGGGGTGGATAAGTCCTTATATAAAGACCAAAAAAAACACCAAAACATCCAATTTGACCGATCAGATCTGGCACTTGATTTAGTTGTTTCACTTTTTAATAAAATATCTCTTTTTAAAAATAGCCTAAATTCCCCATATTTACAAACTAAAGGAGAAAAATCATGTATCAATTGATGCAGAAAAAGCACTTGACAAAATCTGACATCCATTCTTGCCAAAATCTCAGCGAATTAGAAATAGAGGAGAATTACCTCACTTGATAAAGAGCATCTGGGAAAAACCCACAGCTAATATACTCAATGGTGAAACACTGAATATTTTCCCCCTAAGATCCAGGAGCTATACTCCTGGATCCATTCTCCATTCTCATTGTTTTTATTTAACATAGTGCTGGAGGTACTAGCCATTGCCAGAAATCAGGAAAAAGAAATAAAAGACATGTAGTTTGGAAAGGAATAAATAAAACTTTCCCTATTTGTAGATGACATGATTGTTGATGTAGAAAATAGCAAAGAATATACAAAACTCCTAGAACTAGTGAGTTCAGCAAGACCACAGAATACAAGATGACACCTAAAAGTCAATCATAATGAATACTCAGAAACCAAAATTAAAATATAATGCCATTTATAGTAACTCCAAAGAAAATAAAATACCAAACATGTACAGGATCTAAATGCTGATGAAAGTAATCAAACAAGACTTAAGTAAGTGGAGAGACATATACTGTGGTCACGAATTGAAAGACCCTACATAGTAAAGATGCCTGCTCTCAAATTGACCTGTGATTTGATGCATTTCTTATTAGAATCAAACCAAGGTTTTTTGTAGCCTAGACAAGTTTATTCTAAAATGTATATGGAAAGTCACAGTCTTTAGAAGAGGTAAAACAATCCTGACAAAGAATAAAATAGGAGCAGTTACCATACCCAAGACTGAGGTTTATGGAAAAGCTACACTAATGAATACTGTATAGTATTTGAAGAAGGACAGACATATAGATCTGTGGAACAAAAGGTAGAACCCAGAAATAAGCCCTCAGGAATACACCCAGCTGATTTTTAGGAAAGGTGCAAAACTAATTCAATGGAGGAAGGCTAGTCTTTTTAACAAATGGTACTAGAAAATTGGACGTCCGTAAGCAAAAAAAAAAAAAAATACTAGAACCCCACCCTAAATCTCACACCTTATTAAAAAACACAAAATGGATCCTAGACTCAAATGGAAATGATAAGACTATACAATGTTTAGGAAGAAAATGGAGGAAGATCTTAAGGATCTAGAGCCAGGCAGAGTTCATAGACTTGAGCACGAAAGCATAATCCATAAAAGGAAAATTGGACCTTAACAAATTTGTAATTTTTGCTCTGAAAGGCCATGTGGAGAGGATGAAAAGACAAACTGCAGAGACTGGAAGAAAACCACATATCCAACACAGGACTGGTATCCAGCATGTACAGCAGATCCTCGTATGTGATTTTGTTCAACCTCATTTCCTTCAGCGTCATGTCATTATAACATTGATGAGATGCCATAGGAACTTATCTTGTTTATATCAATTAACCTATGGTGAAACTGGTTTTGTTATTGTTTCATTTGAAGTCACAAAACCTATTGATGACGTTAAGGGAGTACTTACTGTATAATGAACTCTTAAAGCTCAACAGTATAAAAAAACAAACCAGTTAGGAAATGGGCAAAAGGGGTTATGCAAATGGAATCATAATTATGTTGATGATTATTAGTGCCAATCAGGGAAATATAGATTGAAAATAACAAGGCATCTATCAGAATGGTTAAAATTAAAAAATAGTGACAACCCCAAATGCTGGTGAGAGGATGCAGAGAAACTGGATTACTCATACACTACTGGTAGTAATGTAAAATGGTACAGTCACCCTATAAAACATGGAACTACTATACAACCCACCAATCACATTCCCAGACATTTATCCCAGAGGTTCCTACAAAACCTGTACATGAATGTTTATATCACTTTTATTTGTAAAAGCCAAAACCTGGAAGTAACCTAGATGTCCTAGGGTAAATGGTTAAACTGTGGTATGTCTGTACCATGAAATACCACTCAGCAATAACAAGGAACAAACTATTGTTAGAAACATCAGCTTTCATGAATTTTCAGGGGATTATGCTGGGCAAGAAAAGCCCATCTCACACACACAAAAAGGGTTATATACTGTATGAATTTATTATGTAACTTTTTTTAAATGTAAAAATTTTAGAAACAGGACAGATTAGTCATTGTAAGGGGTTACACATGGGGAAAGAGAGGTGAGAGGGAGGTTGTTTTGCTTATAAAAGGGCAACAAGAGAGCATCTTATGTTTTTGGTTACTGTTCAGTATCTTTACTATAATGGTAGATACATGAAGCTATTAATATGGTAAAGTTGTATAGACATACATGCAATAAATACAAGTAAGATGGTAAATCAAAGTAAGGGCAGTGGATTGTATCAATGCCAGTGTCCTGGTTGTGATAGTACAGAGTCATATGCCACTTAACAATGCAAGTACATTCTAAGAAATGTATTGGGCTCTTTCATCATCATGTGTGAACATTGTAGAGTGTAGTTACAGAAACCTGGATGGTGTAGCTTACTAGACACATCTAGGCGGCATGGTACAGCCTATTGCTCTTAGGCTACAAGTCTGTACAGCATGTTGCTTTGCAAAACAACATGAGATTAAATCAAGCACAAGAGAAAATGGTGTAATCAAGAGATGTAAACACCAGATGTATTAGGCTGCTGCCTGCTTAACACAGCATACTGTTTTACAGCAGTTTTTTTATAAGTAGAAAGAGTACACTCTAAAATAACAAAAAAGTATAATAAATACATAAACTACTGTCATTTAATATTATTATCAAGTATTATGTACTATACATAATTGTATATGCTATACTTTTTAAATAACTTTTATTAACATTTATACTGAATTTACTCTTGCACCTTAAGTTTTTGTTTTTTCAGTTTCTTCTGGGATATCTTTTTCTGTACATTCTCCTCTTCCAGGTCAGGAACAATCTCTTCTTCAGTAAGGATCACCTGTGTGTAGGAGGTAGAGCTTGTATATGGGTTAACCTGCCCATGAATTCTGTAAATTCTTCATTTTAGGAGCTTTGTTCACCTAGATATACTCAATGACCAGAGAGTTTACATATCAACCCTTAAGCTCAGCATTATTCTCTGCATTTTTAAGAATGTGCAGCAAAAAATCAGCACTCTTTTTGGGCCATAGCCCCTGTGTACAGCCCTACTGTTTGGCCTGGGTACACCTAGTAACTCCACCATTGTAAGGACAGAATGGCACACATTGCTTCTGTAAAGTGTCGTCCTTCAGGTCCTTTGTGGTTTTTCTGATATGCATACCTTGATGGCCTGGACACTTTCACAAGTGTTCTTAAAGTGAACAAGATTTGAGACTCTGATTTGCAAGATTTTGTGGGATTTTCTGGGTCAAGTGAATACGAACCGTTTTCAGAGGTCACCTTAGGCTGCTGTGTATGTGCTATATACTTTTATGCAACCACCAGCATAGTAAGTTTTTTTACACCAGCATCACCACAAATATATGAGTAATGCATTGCATCACTAGGCAACAGGAATTTTTCAGCTCCATTACAATCCTGTGGGACCTCCATCATATAAGCGATCCATTATTGATCAAAACATCATTATGTGGCACATGACTATACTATAGCTTTGTAAAATGTTACCATTGGGAGAATCTGGGGAAAGTGTTTGAAGGATGTCTGCATTATTTCTTACAACCATATGCAAGTTTACAATTATCTCAATAAAAATTTCAGTTAAATATCTGACTGAATTAGTAAATTAAAATCCAAAAATGCAGCTTTTTGATAAGATCAGTTAAGTGATCCTGCAGGAAAAATAATTTGTGTTAGGTTGTCAGATTTTTACATGATTGATGAACCAGTAATATTTTCTTTTTATTTTAGTTTCAAAGTATAACACCTTGAGCAGAGTGCACAAAATATATGTATAACACATAAAACTAGTGGTCCGGTTTTTTATGTCTTCATTTACTGATCTGTAAATAATGATTTGAATATTACAGGAACTAAAACTAGGTAAGGAGTTAAGACAATAGGGTTTTACTGGATAAAAACAAATTTAATTACTTATTTCAAGTTTGAAATGGCACTAATAAATAATTATCCTTTTATAACATATATAAGAAGTGACTGCTGATCTGTTCTACAAATTTATTGAATTACAAGCCACTTTTTCAAGAGGGAAAGAGAAATTTGGGAATGAAAAAGAACATTACGTAGAGATTAATAACATAGAATTTGTTAATTCCAAAAATATTAGGTCGAGTTGTAAGAAATTGCCCATAATTAACCTTTTTGACATATCAAGTGACAATTCCATGTGGTTCAGAAAAAAAAGATTTAAATAGGATCAAATATTGTTCATACATGGATAATATATTAATAATGGACTTTTTAAATATTTTAAGAAATGGACTCTGTGTGCGTGTGTGCTTGGAGATAAGGTGCGTGTTGAAACTAGGCTAGTTGCCATATTCTCTGGGCTCCCCTCCCACTTGACAAAAAACAAGATTCTTTTATAGACACTGAATTTAATGTATGTAGTACAGCCTCTAGGGAGGTGAAAATATCTGGCTTGTCAAAAAAGGGACAGTTTAAATTACTGGTTTTCATGAAACTTCCTTTAATGATTAGTCAAATCACCAGAAGCATGCCCAGGGCTTCTCTTACCTTGGCTTGTACATATTTTTTGTTAAAGCATCTGAAGTATGATTTTGATGCCCTGGGATATTTTGGCCTATCTTAGTATGTTTTTAGTTCAGATGCAGGGGCACTATTATTTAACTCTTGATTTAAAATTTTACTAAGAAGCTGTAATAACTAAACTTGTATGTGCCTACTTATATATGTCCGATTATATATAAAATAAAAATAACAAGTATATATAAAGCAAAATTACAAGGAGTAATTTGTCAAAGACTTAATCATTACGGGAGATTTTCTTGTCAGTAAGGAATAAGCACCAATTAATGAGAGAGAGAAAAGTTAAATAACACTTTGCAAGTGTTATCTAATAAACACATATTTTAAAACCTACTTCTTGCAGGTGACATGATTCTGTATGTGTAAATGCTAAAGACACAACTAAAAAAACTATTAGAAACAATAAACAAATCCAGTAAAGTTCAGGATACAAAATTAATGTACAGAAATCCACTGCTTCCCATATACCGACAATGAAGCTTCAGAAAAAGAAAGGAAAAAAACAAATCCTTTTGCAATTGTAACCAAAAGAATAAAACACCTAGGAATAAACTTAACAAAGGATGTGAAGGACCTGTATTCTAAAAACTACAAAACATTATTAAAAGAGATTGAAAAAGATGCAATGAAATGGAAAGATATTCCATATTCATAGATTGAAAGAATCAACACAGTTAAAATGGCCCTATTTTCCACACCAATATAGAGATTTAATGCAATCCTCATCAAAATCTCAATGTTGTTTTTTAAAGAAATGGTTCAAAAAGTCATCAGATTTGCATGGAACCACAAAAGACCCCAAGTAACTAAAGTAATTCTGAGAAAAGAGAACAAAGCCAGATGTATCACGCTACTTTGGCTTCAGATTGTACTACACAGCTACGATAATCAAAACAGCATGGTATTGACAGGAAAACAGATACACAGACCAATGCAACAGAATTGAGAGCCCAGAAATAAAACCACATGTATGTGGGCAAATAATTTTTGACAAAGGAACTAAAAACATACAGTGGAGTAAAGAAAGCTTCTTAATAAATGGTGCTGGGAAAATTGGAAAGCCACATACAAAAGAATGAAACTGGATTACAGTTTGTCCTCATGTACAAAAATTAATTCAAAATAGGTCAAAGACCTAAATATGAGACCTAAAACAATAAATTACATTGAAGAGAACATAGGTACTAAACTTACGGACCTTGGTCTTAGAAAATGTTTTATGAATTTGACCCCAAAAGCAAAAATAAATGAGTGGTACTATATCAAACTAAAAAGTTTCTTCACAGCAAACAAACCTCAACAACAACAAAAAAGGCAGCCAACTGAATGAGAGGTGATATTTGCAAACAACAGTTCCAACCAGGGGTTAATATCCAAAATATATTAAGAACTTGTACAATTCAACACTAAACAAACAGTCCAATTAAAAAATGGGCAGAGGACCTGAACAAACATCTCTCCCAAGAAGACATACACATGGCCAACAGATACATGGAAAACTGCTCAACTTCTCTAGCTGTTAGGGAAATGCATATCAAAACTACAATGAGATACCACCTCACACCTATTAGAATGGCTATTATTAACAAGACAAGTAATAACAAGTGCTGGAGACATTATGGAAAAAAAGGACCCCTCATTCACCGCTGGTGGGAATGTTAAGCTGGTACAACCACTGTGGAAAACAGTATGGTGGTACCTGAAGAAATTAAGAAAAGAGCACCATATGACCCATCAATCCCTCTTCTGGGTATTTACCCAAAAAACTTGAAAACATTTATTCACCAAGATATATGTACCCTTATGTTCATTACAGCATTATTCATGGTGGCCAAGACATGGAGAAAACGAAAGTATCCTTCGAAAGAGGATTGGATAAGGAAGATGTGGTATAAACATACTGTAGAATACTACTCAGCCATAAGAAAAGATGTCATTTGCAGCATGGATGAAACTTGAGAATATTAGGCTAAGTGAAATAAGTCAGTCAGAAGATGCTAAGAACCATATGATTTCACCCATGTGAGATATAAAACCAAAACTTACAGACATAGGCAACGATATGGTGGTTATCAGAGAGAAGGGGTAGGGGGTGGTAAAGCGTAAAGGAGGCCAAATATATGGTGATGGAAGATGATTTGACTCTGGGTGTTGGGCACACAATGCGATATACAGATCATGTATCACAGAAATGTACACTTGAAACCTGTGTGATCTTATTAACCAATGTCACCCTAATAAATGTAATTTAAAAAGAAAAAATAATTCATGTATATTTGAAAATTGGTTTTGTGATAGTAAGAAGCTATAGTTCCCAAACTGAGTTACTATGGGGCTCCATAGTGAACTCAGAGGGGCACCTTGCAATATTCTAAATTTGTTACAGAAACGGTGCTATTTAACATCTTTCAGATACCACAGAACTATTAGATTTTGAGGTATTTCACAATTTTTAAACATTAGATTACACTATGTTCCTTTCAATTGCATGTTTTGTCTAAGAGAAATAAAAATTTTTTCTTTCAATTTTTTGTTATTCTCCTCTCTCCCCCCCAAAAAAATGTTCATTAAGTTGTTTGGACCTGACTACTTAAGAAAATACTAGCTATTTCCTTTGGCCTACATTGTGTACTGACAAAGTTTGGGGAACTTTGGTATACAGCAAATGTCATCTAATTGTAGAGTGTTGTACAGACTGTATTCTCTGATCACAATACAATAAAATTAGAAATTAGTGAATAAGATAATTACAAAAACCTCTTAATTATGAAAAAAATGAAACACTTCTAAATACCTTGGACACCAAAGAGATCCTAATGGAAATTAGGAATACCTAGAAATGAACAATAGGAAAAATAATACATGTTAGAACCTGTAGAATACAGTTAAAATGGTATTTCACTTTATAAGACGTTTATAGCAGGTAAAGAGAACTATTAATAGGAATTTAAAAGGCATACAGTGAAACCTCAGTTCTTGAATGTCTCCCAGCTCAAACAATTCAGTTCTCTAACAGCGTTCTGGAACGAATTAAGTTTGAGAACCGAAGTTCCACGTATTAATTTATATGTAGCATAAGTTTTAAAATATTAATACATTGCTTAGTTTTTGCTACATAACAAACCAGTCCAAAATTAAGTGGCATAAAACAATAGCCATTTTATTCAGCTAATAATTCTGCGGGTTGGCATAGTGGTTTTTCTGGTCTGGGCCAGTTCAGCTGATCCCTGTGGGCTCCCTCATAGTGGGTTAGTTGGTAACTACATGATCAGATGGTTCTCATTCAAGCTTCTGGCTCTTGGCTCCAGCAGCCTGGCACAGTGCTGTTCACATGGTGGTTTTAGAAATGCAAGAGCAGCAAGAGAGGATGTGCTTTTATGTCTTAAGTCCGTTTGCTTTATGTCCCATTGCCAAAGCAAGTTATACAGCAACATCTAGAATCATTGTAGAACCAGACTACCCAGAGGCAGGAATATAGGATGGGGAATTATAAACATTTCTACAAGCAGTCTAACACAATTTGTATATGAACAATTTCATGCCAATAAATTTGAAAACTTATGTGAAATAAGTTTTCCACCATTTACTAGTGGAAAAAATAAAAATAATTTACCCATTTACCCTAAGAAGCAGTGAAAACCTCAAAAGATCTAAAAATAGTGGAAGAGAGTATATCAGTAGCCAGAAATTTACCTTCTTCCACCCACCTGAAAAAGAAAAGTTAACCTTACACATTGAACTCCAGCAAGCAAGCATTCAAAAAACAGTTAATTTTAGTTTATTAAATGATTTCAGAGAAAGTAAACAGGGAACATTTCCCAACTTATTTTATGAGGATAGCAAAATTATAACCCCAGGAACCAGACCAAGATATCATGTGAAAAGATACTTATGAACACATGTCAAAAAAGTTCTAAATAACATAAATATATTTTTTTAAATTCCAAGGAAGGTACATCTCAGGACTTGCAAGATTATACATTTAACATTGCAGGGTTCTAAATTTAACATTATAAAATCAATTAGCATATTTATAGATGAAAGGGGAAAATTATATGCCCACTTCAATAGATGCAAAAGAAGCACAGTTAAATAACATTAAGCACTTATTTGTGTCTTAAAGAGATTTTTTAAAAATTAGCAAATTAGGGATAGAAAGGAGTTTTCTTACCAGAAAAAGCCAGTAAACTTCTTATAGTGATAAAATGCAATTCCCAGATTGGTGTCTCTATATAGGAAGCATTGGTTGTATTTATACTTTATATTGCTTTTATGCCTGAAATACCTGGAGGAGTAAGAAGAATGAAGGAAAATTCCTAAAAGACCTTTGAAAGCTTTAGTATTCAGGCTCAGGAAAAGTTAGAGGAAAACAGAGGGAAAACCAAATGGGATAGGGGTTAGATTATTTTTTTGTGTTATTTGTCAGTGAATAAACTTTGTTGAAATTTTTTAAATGGATAAAATTCCAAGAGATGTTAAAATTATAATAGATTTTAAAATTAACTATGTTATAAATATCAAAGTACAATACATAGATTTTTTTAATTTGGAACAATTTCAGACTTGCAGTTTGAGATTCAGATTTGCACAGTAGTACAAAAAACTTCATACATCCTCATTCAGCCCCCTAGTGTCCTTGATTTTTAGCATTTTCCATATTTACCTTATTTTCTCTAATTTTTAAGAATATATACATTTTTTCTTGAACCAGTTAGATTGCAGTCATTATGCCTATTACCCTTAATACATCAGTTAATATTTTATTAAAGCATACTTTCTCCTATGTAACCACAGTGTATTTGTCAGATTAATGTAGATAAATTTTTACTATATAATTCGTAGACCCAACTCATATTTGCTAATTATTCCCAAGAATGTCCTTTGTAAATTCAAGATCTAATCCAGGATTAGACGTTGCAGTTAGTTCTCATGTTTCTTTAGTTTCCTTCATACCAGCAGTTCCTCGGTTTTTATCTTTTGAAGAGTAGTTTTTTATAGGAGGGCAGATTTGGGTTTGTCTGACTTTTCTTAGGTGGTTGTTGTTTTATTACTTTGGTTAGGAATACCACAGAAGTGATAATTGTTTTCTCAGTTCATCAGACCAGAAGGCACAGTGTTGATTTTTCCTTTACTCCTGGATCATAACCTTTGTCCACCAGGTCAGGATGCTGTCTGCTAAGTTTTCCTTCTGTAAATTAAGTATTTTGTGAGGAGCCACTTGAGACTATAAAACATCAGTGCATGAATTTTAATATTTCTGAGAACTATTAATTTAAAAATAACATAAAATGAATTATTTGAAGTTACTAAAGTATGCTATCATATAAGTGGAAGTTGCTAATCTCCCAATTAGCATATATGTATAAACATCAGTTTGTCTAAACATGCTTACTCATACATAGCACAAAAGTAGATGTCATGCAGATAAGCCAGTAGGCTTCAGATACAGGTATATTTCTAGTTTTAACTTTGTTTGATATGCATTTTAACATCAGTTTTAATGCCACTTCGATAACTTTCTGTTATAACCAAAAACTTCAGTAAATATTGTACTGAAGACCAGATAGTATGCCCTTTGAAATTTTAAGTTGAAAAGCATCTTAGAAATCATTTATTTAATCTTTAATTTATTTTGGCTTAATTCTCTAAACATTTAGAGAAGATCGATGATTTACTCTGTTATATACTTCATAAAATGGCACAGGTTGCCATTACAGACAGTTGGAATCCCATAAAATGTAGAAATGTATTTGCTAGTAGAGAATTCATGTTTGTAAAAGCCAGATAACAGGAGTTTAAATCTGAG
This sequence comes from Mormoops blainvillei, assembly GCA_004026545.1. Lineage (NCBI taxonomy): Eukaryota > Metazoa > Chordata > Mammalia > Chiroptera > Mormoopidae > Mormoops > Mormoops blainvillei. The sequence continues at coordinate 249,771 of PVJD01000003.1, read as the reverse complement.
ATTATGACAAGTAGGTGGCATTTATGATAGTGAATTCCCATTCCCCACAGTCCCAACAAGAGACAAACTGTAACATGCTGCGCTAAACTCCTTTTCATTAAGCTGACTTCCTAGTAAATTGCTTCAGGCAACCATTAGCAATAAATAGATAAAAGCTAGCATGCTAGTTGAAATATATTTTCTAGGTTTTATAATAATAATAATAATGCATCCTTAAATTTAAATCTTCATTAGAGATTGGGAAGCACAGTATTGGTCAAAACAGTTGGTGTTTAATAAATAGTATATGTGTGTTTGAAATTCGTATTATCCTAATCAGTTTCTTTCACAATTGCCTGAAAAGTTTAAATAATTTTAATGGAATTTTTATTAACCGTATGCTTATGACTTCTTAAACTGTTTATTGGTTGCCTTTCAGAACAAAAGAGATGAACACTTACTCAAAAAAAGGAATGTTCCCCAAGAAGAAAGTTTAGAAGATTCAGATGTTGATGCTGATTTTAAAGCAGTAAGTTACCTTGTTCTTATAAAGTATTTTTGAAATAATTTTTGTGACACCCAGAAAATTTCATTTTTAATGTAAGATCAGTTGTACAATGATAACGAAAGTATATTAACCTATAACTTCAGTGAATAAACTAGTAAGTTGTAATTTTGCTAACAAAATCATTGCTGAATTATCTTTTCTTTCTTTTTAAGCAAAATGTAACCTTAGAAGCTATATTGCAGGTAAGTTATTAATTTAATATTCTCATTTTGAAATATTTTAAAGTTAATTTTATTTTTAATTTCTGAAATTTACATTTCGTGTTGCAGAATGCCACAAGTGATAACCCAGTGGTCCAGTTGAGTGCTGTCCAGGCTGCAAGGTAAATACTAATCTGTCCAGAGAGAGAAGTTATGTCACATGTAGGGTGTCTTAACTGATAGTCTAGTACATTGTTATTTCTGTTCATAGTATGAAAATTATAGCAACCTCTTATATTTCTCTTTCTAGAAAACTATTATCCAGTGACAGAAACCCACCAATTGACGACCTAATAAAATCTGGGATTTTACCAATTCTAGTCAAATGTCTAGAAAGGGATGATAAGTAAGTATGGATTTCATTCCCTCTTCACTTTTCTCAGTTAACTGAAAATTTAAGATTTTTTATTTAACCACTGAGTTCAGTTTGGTTTTACATTTGTGTTGTTTAGTAGTTATGCATTTTCCTATAATCATTCTGTGATTATACTCAACAGACCTAAAGTGCTTCTTTTTTTGTAAAGTATGCATATATTTTCTAGGAAGTTTTTTAGCTTCTGTTCTTTGTCTTTTGTAACTTATCTCAAATATTTAGAGTGGTTATTTGTTAGTGTTTTTTTAAAATAATATTTTAAAACCAGCCAAATTGTATATGAATCACTCTTTGCTTATGAGTCTATATATAGATTAACCTCATGTGAGTCAACACAAATGATGTCCAAAACCAAATTGCTCTTTCTTGGGAGTATTCCAGCTGATCCATTGATCCTCTGCGAAGTCTTTAACAGAACTTCAAACAGGATCGGTTGTGTAATATCATGCTTTTTATTTGTATAAATTAAAAATAGGGCAAATTATGCTTTTACAAAATAGCAAGGAAAAAACACCACTTGGTATCTTTTGAGGTACTAGCCCCATTTCTCTTAGTGTTTAAAGATAATCCTGCTATGCTTAAACCTCATCAATTTGAATTAAATAGGGAGAATGTAAGTTTGAACTCCAAAAACTTTAGCACAAATGCTGATTTTGCATTTTAGAACATTTAGACTAAAATTTGGGATATTTTGCTAATTGTTGTGTAAGTAATTTTCAGTTGACTAGATAAAAATAATGGTATTTAAATGTTGCCACTAAGGGTTTTTTATTATGTGACAAAGCTACCCCTCTAAAAGCCCCTAACACTTTATTATTATCATATACATCTTCTTTAATAAGATTTCTTTAAGTAAAAATAAGTTTTACTTCAGCTGTTTAAAAAATATTTTGTTCTATCTCTACCTTTAGGACCCTCTTTTTGAACTTGATCCACTTCTCTTTCTTTATCATTTTTTCCTTTTCAATTTTTGGTATAGACTCAGCGTGTGAGTATGTCTGTGAAACATAACATAAATACAGAAAAGAATGGTAAATAAATATATACCTATGTAACTACTACCCAAAGCAAAAATAGAAAATTGGTAGTGGTTTCTATCTGACTTTATGGATTTGTTATATGAAATTTTTTTATAAAAGACCATAGACTTTGAACCCTGATTTAATTCCAGGGTTTGCTGTTGACCAAAACTGAAGTGGTTTTTGAGTCTTAGATACTCTCATCTATAAAAATTATGTGGTGGGAGGGAGATCCAAAGTGACAGCAAAGTAAAGGGAAGCTACACTCGCTTCCTCCCAGGACCAGCCTGAAATTACAACTAAATTACAGAACAATCATCCTGAATAACTAACTAAAGACTAGGTGAAGAGAAGTCTTAAAACCAAGGATTTACAGAAAAAATCACGTTGAGACTGGTAGGAAGGACAGAGACACAAAAATGAATGGTTCTGCTCCCATAGGCAGCATCTGAGGACCCAGAAGGATATCTCAGCTGTGTGTGTTGGACCCGGGGCTGGGGGAGGGGGGCGTGCGGTGTTCCCTCTGAGAAGTGTGGAGTCAAAACCACAAACTGTACTCCTTAGCCTAGAGCACCAGAGCCAGGAAGAGGTGCTCACATAGCATCTTGCTGTGAAAAGCAGTGGGATTTCTGCCCACCAGGGAGAGAGGGGAGTCTGCTAGAGACACAAGCACATTCTCAAACTTCCAACACAAACTTTTGTTCACAGCCACTCACCCTGGGCACTGGTGGAGGGAGAATGGAGCATACCAGAATCATGTGAGGAGAGTCTTGGGTCTGAGGTTCTGGGGAGAGAGCTGAAGGGATAGCTGCCAAGATCCCTTTGCTGAGTCCCTCTCCCACTCTGCAGATACCATCTTTCTTGGGTGGAGCACTCTCCTCTGTGTGGCTTCAGCCTGGGATAAAGTAATAGCCTAACCCTCAGGACTCTGTATCGCCCCATCAGTGGAGCTTATAACCTGCTGAAGAGTATGGCAGGGGGCTCTGCTCTTTCAGTGATGGAGCCTAATAGGCAACCAGCAGGCAGAAGCAGGAGGAGGTGGATATCAGGTTACCCCTGGACTTTTGCTGAGCTGCTCCCAGGCCTGATGCTAATAAAAGCCAGCCTTGATGCGCAGCTTAGTCCTGGACGCACCAAGGCCCAGCAGAGGCAGCACAAGCTGTGGATTGCTTTGCAGGACAGTCACAGGCAGTGTCTTACATTGGCCTGCACCAGAGGTCCTTCCAAGAGACCCAGGACCAACACATCCAAAGGCCAGCTTCAGGCAACATCAGAGCAGATTTTGATAAGCTTCACAAGCAGCATATCCAAAGGCACATCTCAGCAGGCACCAAACCCTGCTGGGACAAATTCTACTTTGTGTGGTCAGCAATTGCAAAGCAACTTGCACACTACAGTTGGGGTTAAGCCTCAAAGTCAGCTAGCCTGAGTATTGATCCCACACACAAAATGGCCAAGAACAGTCAAGAGTTAGTTAAAACAAGAGAGCCCACATGACACATACAAGGGACACACCTGGAGCATCCAGCTCAGAATATCAGGGATATTGCACCACTGGACCCCATAGAATACCTAGTACATAAAGCTACCCCACGAAGACTGAGGATCATAGCAGATCTTTTTTTTTAATGTATTTTATTGATTATGCTATTACAGCTGTCCCAACTTTTACCCCTTTGTCCCCCTCCACCCAGTACCCCCCATTCCCTCTGGCAGTCACCTGCTTAGTTCATGTCTGTGGATAATGCATATAAGTTCTTTGGCTACTCCATTTTCTATACTGTTCTTAATATCCCTCTGCCTATCCTGTAACTACCTATTTGTACTTCTTAATCCCTGCACCTTTTCCCTCATTCTCTCCCTTCCCCTTCCCAACTGGTAACCATCCAAATTATCTCCATATTCATGATTCCTTTTCTATTCTGCTTGTTTGCTAGGTTTGATTTTTTTAGATTCAGTTGTTGATAATTGTGAATGTATTGCCATTTTAACGTTCATAGTTTTGGTCTTCTTTTCTTAAATAAGTCCCTTTAACATTTCATATAATAGTGGCTTGGTGATGATGAATTCCTTTAGCTTTACTTTGGGAAGCACTTTATCTGCCCTTCCATTCTAAATGATAGCTTTGCTGGATAGAGTAATCTAGGTTATAGGTCCTTGCTTTTTATCACTTTGAATACCTCTTGCCAGTCCATTCTAGCCTGCAGAGTTTCTGTTTTTATTTTATTTTACTTTATTTTTACTGATTTTAGAGAGAGAGGAAGGCAGAGAAAGAGAAACATCAATTTATTCCACTGATTCATTGATTGCTTCTTCTTGTGCCCTGACCGGGGATCAAACTGCAACCTTGGCTTATTGGGATGGCTCTCTAACCAACTGAACTACCCAGCCAGGGCCTAGCCTGCAAAGTTTCTTTTGAGAAATCAGCTGACAGTCTTATGGCAACTCCTTTGTAGGTAGCTGTGTGCTTTTCTCTTGCTGCTTTTAAGATTCTCTCTTTATCTTTAATCTTTGGGATTTTAATTATAATGTGTCTTGGTGTGGTCCTCTTTGCATCCATCTTGTTTGGGACTCTGTGGCTCCTGGACTTGTGTGTCTGTTTCCTTCACCAAATTAGGGGAGTTTTGTTTCATTATTTTTCCAAATAAGTTTCAGTCTCTCTCTCTTTCTCTTCTCCTTCCAGCACCCCTATCATTCAGATGTTACATGTGAAGTTGCCCCAGAAGCTCGTTACTCTATCCTCTTTTATTATTTTTTCCATTTTCTTCTTGCCGTTATGATTGAAAATTTTTTTTTCCTTCCTTTTGTTCCAAATCATCGATTTGATTTTTGGCTGCATCCACTCAACTGTTAATTCCCTGCAGATTTTTCTTTATTTCACTTAGCTTTACCTTAATTTCTGTCTGGGGCTTTTTTATTCTGTTGAAGTACCAGTGAGTTCCTTGAGCATCCTAATAACCAGTGTGTTGAACCCTGCATCTGTTAGATGGCTTATCTCCATTTTGTTTAGTTCTCTTTTCGGGGTTTTGTTCTTTTCTCTCATTTGGGCCATATTTTTTTCTCTCCTCATTTTGGCAGCTTCCCTGTGTTTATTTCTATGTATTAGGTAGAGCTATTTTGATTCCCTGTTTTAGTAGTGTGGCCTAATGTAGAAAAGCGCACACATAAGTGGGATGGGGTAGAACTGTAGGTGATTGCCTGGGCGAAGCAACCCATGTGAACCATGTCAATGGAGTCTCAGATATGGTGTCTCCACTTTGTGACTCTGTGTGGAGGAGGGCTCAGAAAAGGGACAATGGCCACTGCATGGCACTGGAGTATTGTCTGGGAGTAAGCCATCTCCTGGCACTCACCCTAATGCCAAACTTCATTTTCTCCCTATATGGCACTGCTGCCCTTCAGGCTGCTGCCTCAGTGCTGGAGTCCAGAGGGAGTGAGTCTACATGAGTCCTAAGTCTGTTGCAGACCGTTTAAGAGGGGATGCCTGTGAATCCTGCAGTTTCTTCTACCACCTCAAACCCCACTGTTTTTACAGCGAGAAGTTAAGAGAACTTATCTTTCTGTCACTGGAACCCTGGGCTGGGGCTGGGATCCCTTGCTTCCAAGAGATCCCTCCTGATTTTTATCCATGACGTGTGGGTGTGAGACTGCCTGTTCCGTGCCTCTGCTTCATCCCTTATTACCTGTCAGAGTGAATCTGACTTCTTTAATTCCTTGGTTGTCATACTTCCATACAGCTTGATTTTCTGACAATCCTTGGTGATAGTTGTTTTGTAGTTTAGTTGTAATTTTTGCTGCAGTTGTGCAAGGAGTAGAGCAGTGTTTACCTACCCCTCATTCTTGACTGGAAGTCAGCAGATCTGTCTAATACTTTGAATACAACACAAAGAATCAACCAAAAGGGGAAGACAGAGAAACAGGCCCAAAATGATATAGTAGGGGAAATATCCAGGAAAAATAATTAAATGAAATGGAAGCAAGCAATTTATCAGATACAGAGTTCAAAGTAATGGTCATAAGGATGCTCAACAGTATGAAAAAGGACATGGAAATCATTTTTAAAAACTAGTCAGAAAGAAGAATACAATATCTGAAATGCAGAATACACTGAAAGGAATAAACAGTAGGTTAGAAGAAGTGGAGGATTGAGCCAGCAATTTCAAAGGCAAGGTAGAAAACAATACTAAATCAGAGCAACAAAAAGAAAAAAGAATTTAAAAGGTGAGGATAGTTTAAGGGACTTTGGATGAACATGAAGTATAATAACCCCAGCGTTATAGGTGTACCACAAGAAGAGAAAGCAAGTGGTCAAGAATGTGTTTGAAAAAATAATGACCGAAAACTTTCCTAACCGGAAAAGAAAAAGACACACAAGTCTCGGAAGCATAGAGAGTCCCAGATAAGATGGACCCAAAGAGGCCCCCTACAAGACATATCATAATTAAAATGGCAAAGGTAAAAGACAAAGAATCTTAAGCCACAAGAGAAAGACAGTTACCTACAAGGGAGCTCCCTATATAAGACCGTCAGCTGAATTAGTAGCAAAACCATTTCATGCCAGAATGGACTGGCATGAAATATCCAAAGTGATGAAAAGCAAGGACCTAAACCACGACCACTTTATCCAGCAAGGCTGTCATTTAAAATCAAAGAAGAAAAGGAGCTTTGCAGACAAAAAGAGCTAAAAGAGTGTGTTGCCACTAAACTGGTATTACAAGAAATGTAAAGGCCTGCTTTAAAGAAAGGAAGAATGAAAAAATAGGAACATAGTTAAAAGAATAAAATGCAAATAAATACATAACTATCAATAACACTTTAAATGTAAATGACTTAAATGCATCAATCAAAAGACATAGGGTAGCCAAATGGATAAGAAAACAGACCCATGTATACGCTGTCTACAAGAGACCCACCTCAGAACGAAAGATACACACAGACTAAAATAAAGGGATGGAAACAATAATTCATGCAAGTGGAAATGAAAAAAAACTGGGTCAGCAATACTTACATCTGACAAAACAGACTAAACAAGAGACAAACAAGGACACTACATAATGTGAAAGGGATTATCAATCCAACAAGAGAATATAACCGTTGTAAACATTTATGCACCCAAAATATGAGCACCTAAACATGTAAAACAAATGTCAATGGACATAAAGGGAAAGATTGTCAGTACTACAGTCATAGTAGGAAATTTTAACACCCCATTTTCATCATTGGATAGATCTTCCAGAGAGAAAATCAACAAGGAAGTGGTGGCCTTAAATGACAACACTTGAACAGATGGATATAATTGATATCTTCAGAGCATTTCACCCCAAGCAACAGAATATACACTCTTTCCAAGTTCACATGGAACATTTCCTAGCATAGATTACATATGAGGAACAAAACAAATCTCTGTAAATCATATTAAATATCTTCTCTGACAATAATGGTATGAAAAAAGAAATCAGTTACACACACACACACACACACATACACACACACCCTGAAAAACTCACAAAGACGTGGAGACTAAATAACATGTTACTAAACAATGAATGAGTTAACAATGAGATCAATGGATAAATAAAAACATACCTTGAAACAAATGAAAATGAGAATATAACATCCCCAAAACCTATGGGACCCAGCAGAAGTTCTAAGAGGGAAATTCATAACATTACAGTCATATCTCAAAAAATAAGGAAAATCTCAAACAATCTAATTTTACACTTAAAGGAACTAGAAAAAGAACAACTAACAAAGCCCATTGTGAGTAGAAGGAAGGAAATAATAAAGATCAGACCAGAAATAAATGAAATAGAGTCTAAAAAAACAATATAAAAGATCAGCGAAACCAAGAGTGAGTTCTTTGAAAAGATAAACAAGGTTGACAAACCTTTAGCCATACTCATCAAGAAAAAAAGGACCCAGATAAGTAAAATCAGAAATGAAAGAGAAGTAATAACTGACACCACAGAAATACAAGGGATTGTAAGAAAATATTACAAACAACTATATGCTAACAAATTGGACAATTGTGATAAAATGGATAAATTCACAGAACATATAATTTTCCAATACTGAATTAGGAAGAATCAGAGGATCTGAATAGACAGATCACACCTAGTGAAACTGAAGTAATAAAAAAACTCCAAACAAACACACAAATATCCAAAACCAAATGGCTTCACAGGTGAATTTTACCAAACACCTATCTATCTCAAACTATTCCAAAAAACTCAAGAGGAGTAAAGATTCCCAAGCTAGACCAGCATTATTCTAATTCCAAAACCAGATAAAGACGCTACATAGAAAGAAAATTATAAGCCAGTATACCTTATCCCTGATTAACATAGATGCCGAAATCCTCAACAAAATATTAGCAAACCAGATCCAGCAATACATTTAAAAGATCATAACATGATCAAGTGGTATTTATTTAGAAGATGCAAGTTTGGTACAATATCGACAAATCAATAAACGTGATACACCATATAAACAAAATGAAGGATAAAAACCAAATGGTCATATCTATAGCTGCAGAAAAAGCATATGATTAAACCCAGCACCCACTTATAATAAAGAAACTATTAACAAAGTGCAAATAGATGGAACATACCTCAAAGTAATAAAGTCCATATATGACAAACCCACAGCCGACATCATACTCCGTGGGCAAAAGTGTTTCCCTTAAGGTCAGGAAGAAGAGAGGGATGTCAGCTTTCACCACTCTTACTCAACATAGTACTGGAAGTCCTAGACACAGTGATCTGACAAGAAGAAAAAATAAACAGCATCCAAATTGGAAAGGAAGAAATAAAACTCGTTATTTGCCGATGACATGATACTGTATATAAACCCTAATGATTCCACCAAAAAGCTACCAGAACTGATAAATGCATTCAGTAAAGTAGCAGGATACAAATTAAATATCCAGAAATCAGCTGCATTTTTGTACACCAATAATCAACTATCCAAAAGGGAAACTAGAAATAATCCCATCCACACTTGCTTCAAAGGGAATAAAACACCTTGGAATAAAATTAACCAAGGATGCAAAAGACCTATACTCAGAAAATTATAAGACACCAAAGAAAATGTTGAAGAAGGTACAAATAAGTAGAAGCATATACTGTGCTCAAGGATTGGAAGAATTATCATTAAAATGTCCATACTACCCAAAGCAATCTATAGATTCAATGCAATTCCTATCAAGATACCAGTGGAGTGTTTCACTCAACAAGAACAAATATTCCAGAAATTTATATGGAATCACAAAAGGCCCTGAATAGCCATAGCCATCTTGTGAAAGAAGAATAAAGTTGGAGGAATCACAATACCTGATATCATCTTACACTACAAGGCAGCTGTAATAAAAACAGCATGGTACTGGCATAGAAAGAGACATATAGATCAGTGGAACAGAATAGAGAGCTACAAAATAAACTCATGCCTTTATAGTCAATATCTGTCAAAGGAGGTGGAAACACAATTGGAGTACAATTAGAAAAGATCATGACATGATCAAGTGGTATTAAATAGACTATCAAGTGGTAATAGATGGTCAAATTAATAAGTGGTGTTGGAAATATTGGACAGATGTGTGCCCAAAAAATGAAACTAGATCCCTCCCCCTTACCCCATACCTGAGAATAAACTCAAAATGGGTTAAAGACTTAAATTTTAAACTTGAAACCATAAAAATCCTAGAAGAAAACATAGGCAGTAAAATCTTGGACATTTTTTGTAGCAACATTTTTTCTGACATATCCCCTTAGGCAAGAGAAACAAAAGAAAAAAATTTAAAAATGGGACTACATCAAACTAAAATGTTTTTGCCCAGCAAGGGAAACCATCAACAAAATGAAAAGATAGCCCACTGAATGGGAGAACATTTCACCAGTGTTACATCTGATGAAGGGTTAATATCCAAAATTTATAGAGAACTTGTAGAGTTCAACATCAAAAAGCAAACAATCTAATTTAAAAATGGGTAAATGACCTGAGTAGACACTTCTCCAAAGAGGAGATGCAGATGGTCAGTAGATGTATGAAAAGATGCTCCATGTTACTAATCATCAGAGGAACGCAAATTAAAACCACAACAAGATACCACCTCGTACCTGTCAGAATGACTATCATTAATAAATCAGCCCTGACCAGTGTGGCTCAGTGAGAGCATTATCATGTGAACCAAAAGGTTACAGGTCAGTCCCCTTGGTCGGGGTATGTATGGGAAGCAAGCGATTGATCTATTCCTCACATTGATGTTTATCTGTCTCCCCCTTCCCTTCTATCTGAAAAAACAATGAAAAAGTGCCCTTGGGTGAGGAGTTAAAAAAAAAAAAATCAACCAACAAGTGTTGGTGAGGACGTAGGGAAAAGGAAACCTTCATGCACTGTTGATAGGAATTTAGATTGGTGCAGCCACTCTGGAAAGCAGTATCGAGCTACCTCAGAAAATTAAAGATGGAACTACCTTATGACCCAGCTTTTCCACTTTTAGGAATTTATTTGAAGAAACCTGAACACTAAGTTGGAAGATTATATGCACCCCTGTGTTCATTTCAGTGTCATTTTCTATAGCCAAGATTTGGAAGCAGTATCCATCAGTAGATGAGTGGATAAAAAAGCAGTGGTACATTTATGCAATGAAATACTACTTGGCCATTAAAAAGAAGTAAATCTTACCCTTTGTGACAACATGGATGGACCTGGATAGCATTATCCTAAATGAAATAAGCCAGTCAGAAACACTAGTGCGATATGATTTCACTCATGTAGAATCTAATGAACAAAATCAACTAGCAAGCAAAATAGTGACAGATTGATAGATACAGAGCAGGCTGACAGCTGTCAGGGGCAGGGGAGTACTGTGTGGGGATGCATGGAGGGATTGAGCAAAAAAGAGAAAAAATTCATGGGCTTGGGCACAACAGTGTGGTTGGTGATTGCCACTGGCAGGGCTGGTAGGGGGAGTGGGAGGAGGATAAAGCAGGGATAGATGGTGATCGACGGAGACTTGACTTGGGGTAGTGAACACAACACAGTGTACAGATTATGTGCTTTAGAACTGTGCACCTTAAACCTGTATAATTTTGTTTACTAATGTTACCCCAATTAATTTAACAAAAAGGAATTTAAAACTAAATATAAAGCAAATTGTGAAAATAAATATACCCAAAATTTAATAGTAAAAAATAAATTGAGTCATGTGAGCTGTCTCTAGTAACACAGAGAAGTAGGGCTACTGGGAATAGTTGGCTTGGGTTCTCTGTACAGAATAGCTCCACCTTGTCAAAAGTTTTTTTTTTTTAAGGCCACACTGACGTCAGATCCAGAGGTGCCATGTAAAGCACTCAATGTTCCCAAAAATATACAGCAGCCTTAAAGTTTGCAGCAATCAGCAGAATTATGGTTTCTGCACTAGGAAGTGCAATTATTACCAATGATGGAATAGGAATAAATCCTGCACAGACTGCTAGAAATGTTTTCCTAAAGCATGGTTTAGGACTGCAAATTATTGTTAGAGGTTGTTTGAAATTGTTAGAATCTGCTACTTGGAAGATAGGATTATCTTTCAAAAAAATATTGATAGTTGTTATAAATTGAAATTAGGCACTCAAATACTATGAATGGTTGATGAAATAATGAAAGGTGACTCTACCCTTTCTAGTTATTTCCACTCTTCATGTGAAGAGGGAATGCTTATACACTGAGGGCATCATCTCCACAGAAGATCTTTGTTACCTCACAGCACATACAGCTAGTTCATTGACCAGGGGCGGGGCTGGCATAAATCTTTTTTTTGTTGCTGGAGGAGGTTTCTGATAATTCTTCCTGAAAATATTTGGAATATTAAAGTTCACTGAATTTTTTTAAAATAAAAATTAAGTGGTTGTGGGTTATAGAAATAACATACAAAACACTAACAACATCAGGCTTCTAATAAATTTTCATTTATTGTTTACTTCTTGCACTCATTATTTATTTTTTCTGTATCTTCTCTTTTTTTTCAAATGACGTTTCGAGACTTTGCCTGGTTTGGTAATTTGATTTTTTACATCTTTCTGTTTTTCTTATTTAAGGCATATCTTTCCCAGTATTTTGCCAAACCACCTACTCTAGCTTAATAACCTTTTCTTCTTCCATTCTGGGACAGCATATACTGTCTCATTATTTTTCACCTTGTTCTTTTACTTCTCCTCTGCCTCTAATACTCCTGTTTCTTGCCTTGTGCCAAAAACCAATATGTAGTTCTTGCCTTCTACTCCCATTTTCTCATCTGTTCCATCTCTTTAACCTCAGTGCTTGCTGTATCTCTGACATTTATTCACTTTAAACCTTTTCTTTCTTGGATTTCTCTAACTTTTTGATGCTAACAGCCTCTCTTTCTTCAACAACTACAGAGTGTTTTTCTACATACCTGTTCTTTGGCTGTCCTTTGTTTTTGCTCACTACCACTGCCTCCCACCTTGGTATTATGTTTAAAGGAATTTAAATTCTTTCAGCTACTTATCGTAACTTAAGGTAGATAATTCCCTTTTAACCGGTCTCTCCTACATCAGCCTTTGACCTTTTAAAATGCATTCTGCATACCATGGCCTCCAGAATTTTCTTTAGTTCTTATTTCCATTGCACTCTATATTTAGTATATCTACAGAAAAAACTTCCAAGTTCCAAAGCGTGGGATTTGAGTCCTCTTCCCTCCCCCTCCTCACTCCACCGACACACACACACTTTTAGATAATGTACCCTTCCAGTTTCATCCCCTGTTATATTTTTGCATACTTCCTCTGCTTTAGCTCTCTTGATATATTCCTGATTGTCCGTACACATCATGATTATTCACCCATGATACTTTTATATGTCTTTATACCTATCAGTGTCTTTCTTCATTCATATTTGAAAAGCAAGTTGTTTTTACCTTCTTTGTGAGGTTTCATTATTTCAAATTATAATGATCTTGTCCTTTCAGCAAAATTAAGCAGCCTTATAATAAATATCTCCAGTGTGTAAAGCAGATGGTAGGGAGTCACATGGGATCCTATCTTTAAGATCAGCTCTAGAGGCTTTGGCAGTGATTCAAGTGAGATAATGAGGGTCTCAACTAGCAGAGTGATACTAGGAGTGATGCTATAAATATAAGAAATATTTAGGAGATAAAATTGACAGGACCAATTGATTAGATGTTTGTGGAAGAAGGAGTCAAAGAAAAAAATAATGACTGGCTAAACCAGTGATATAAAAAAGTATGTTCATAATGACTGACTTTGGGAGTCAGTCTGTCAGGCAGTTGGATTTTACCTGGTTATCTAGGTAAAATCCAAGGGCAAGGCAAAGGACAGTTATATAGAGATGCAGGTTATAAATTTAAGTGGGAGTTCTGTGACTAAAGATTTTTATTGGTTGTTTTTTTTTTTTTCTTCTAGTCCTTCATTGCAGTTTGAAGCTGCCTGGGCATTAACTAATATAGCATCAGGAACTTCTGCCCAGACTCAAGCTGTTGTACAGTCTAGTAAGTAAATTAGCTTCCTTACTCACTGGACTTTTTTTTTTTTTTAATAAAGACAAAGAAGTAGAGTTTCATTGTAATTTTATGTTGTAACATTTTAAAACTGGTGAATTTAATAAGTTACTTTTGATGATTGTCATCCTTCCCATAGGTATCATTAATCTGTCATTAAATAATTTTAATTGTGGATACTAAAATGTGAATAGAGTTTTTCTCTTTTTAGATAGAGATCATCTAATAGCAGGTTTTAAAATTTCTGTTTCTGATACCTCAAAGGTACAGAGTAGCTTATGCATTTTAACTTGTAACACACATATTTTTTAAAGTGTGCCTACCTCAACATGCAATAACTTATTAATGTGTTGATTAGACTGGCAAACACTTTTTGAAAAAACCGTGGAACACTAAACTGACTTTAGGTAGTATTCAAGATGATGTTAAGTAGTATACGATATGGCAGTAAGTTACATTGATTCAGGTAGTGCGGATACTATGCTTTTTTAGTTTTCTTTTTTAGATATTTTGATAATGTTTAGGAGACATTTTCCAGTTAGATGTTAGTTGTAACAGAAAGGAGAGAGACTTTAGACTAGGACTTTTAACAGAGAATAGTAGGTATAACTTAATAGCAGTGTTTTGTTTTCATTTTTAATTTTTTGGTTATCCTCTGTTTATGGTAAGTGATACAGGTCTTCTATTTATAAAGGTGAAAAATAAAATTAGTTAAATTACAAATATGAGTGAATTGAAACCCTCATACATTTCTGGCAATAATATAAAATAGTGTAGCCTTTTTGGAAAAACAGATTATCTCAAAAGGTTAATCATAGAGTTACCATACGACACAGCAGTTCCACTACTAGATGGAACCAAGAGATAGGAAACATGTCCACACAGAGACTTGTACACAGGTGTTTGTAGTAGCATTACTCATAATAGCCCCAAAATGGAAATAATCCTAATATCCATTAGATGATGAGTAGATAAATAAAATGTAGTACACAGTTGAATACTATTAAGCAGTAAAAAAGAATGAAGTATGGATGGAAAAGTCTCAGAAACATGGATGAACCTTAAAAACCTTAGGCTAGGTGAAAGAAGCCAGACACGCAGAAAAGCATATTATATAATTTTATCTGTATGAAATGTTTAGAATAGGAAAATCTATGGAAAAAGAAAACAGATTAAAAGGTTGCCTGGGGCTGGGGAAATAGGCAGCAGGATGGCTGTGTGTATGGGATTTCTTTTGAGGGTGATGGAAATGTTGTAAAATTAGATTGTGGTGATAGCTGTACAACTCTATATAAATACTAAAAATGATTGAATTGTACACTTAAATTATATTGCATGTAAATTACATCTCAGTAAAGCTGTTAAAGGTGTGAGCCAACTTTAATTTAAATGTTAAGTAAATAATACAGGTAGTGCAGAGATACAGCAAAAAATCCTAGAGGTAGCACATATCCAACTGACCGAAATTTATGAAAGTGATCTGGCTTATGCCTAGTTTTCTATTGATAGCTGGAGTGAGTACTATACCAGTGTTTTGGAATTTGGGTTAACATGAAAGTTATATAAAAAGTTAGGATTGTATTGATAAATTATTTTAAAATATAAGGTAGGCCTGATTTAGGAATAATCACTTATTTAGTTAATCCCATATCAGCAATTTGGATTACACTGACTAAAGTATTATATTCTAAGAGTATGTATTTGGTGTAAGACCACTTCTTTTTTAATGCATTATAGGCAAAAATTTTAACACATTATAGGAAAAATTGCTGCTGCTTGCTTTTAGTTAATGATTTAAAAGCAACTTTTATATACCATTAATTAGGTGTACTACTTGAACATTACTAGGGAAAATACTAAAATTGATTATTTTAGGTTAAAATTATTTGCCCCATTTGTTCCATTCAGTGGGAAACTATAGAGTGACAAGTTCTATGTATTTTGCCAGCTTATTTAGGCTTAAAAATCTATTAACTCCTCAACATTTTGCAGTCTGAATATCAGCTTCTTTTTTTTAAATAGATGCTGTGCCTCTTTTTCTGAGACTTCTCCATTCTCCCCATCAGAATGTTTGTGAACAAGCAGTATGGGCTTTGGGAAACATTATAGGTAAGTTCCATTTAGGCTTGAAAAGACTTCAATTAAGAATCTTAATTAACCTTTTTCCTACATTGGCATAGCCATTACTCACTATGTTTCCTCTAATTTTAACATGTGTTGACAATCTTTTCGCCTCGTAAATACTCATTTAAAATGGTACCTCTTTGAAACAGGTATGCAATTTGCTGTCAAGATTGGTAGGTTAAATTTTTGTGTCCCCCCCGCCCCCAAATCAAAGTCTGGAGAAACAACCCTTGGTGCCCTTGACTAATGGTGAGGAAACATAGAACATCAGTGTCCCAACATGAGCCATTGCATACATTTCAGACTTTCTCATCTTGAATGTAATTTTTTTTTTAAATACAATTTTCATTTCTGTAGGTGATGGTCCTCAATGTAGAGATTATGTCATATCACTGGGAGTTGTCAAACCTCTTCTGTCCTTCATCAATCCCTCCATTCCCATCACCTTCCTTCGGAACGTCACATGGGTCATTGTCAATCTCTGCAGGAATAAGGACCCCCCACCGCCTATGGAGACAGTTCAGGAGGTAAATGAAGATTGCAAAGGCCAGATGGTATATTTTCCCTATGTTTATGCTTTAGATTTTCATGCACAGGGAATGCAATAATGCATATACTAATTTCATTGCAGGTATGAGATTTTTAAAGTAATGTGTCATTTAATTTTTGACTCCTATTAAAAAGTATTTTATGGTACCTGAAAGAATGTCAGTCCACCCTAATTCTTATTTTTTTAGTAACTATTTTCATAAAAATAAAATATTAACTATTCAAAGAGAAAAGAACAAAAGGAAAAAATAAAATTTTAAAGTTTTATTACTACATTGCAGTGTTGGTTTAACACTAAAAAATAAGGGATTGATACACATAAAACTAGTGTACTTACATGCAAATGTTCTTAAATAAATTTGCATTAAACCCAATTGAAATTTCCCTGATTATTGACAAAATTAGTGTTCTTAAATGTGTCATACTTAGTATTAAATCTACAATTTAAAAAATAAAGCTTTTCTATTTACATCTAATTTATCAATGGACTTGAGTATTTTTAAGTTTTTAAAAATCCTACATAACCTTTAATCACTTGACTGTGTGGAGAAATGTTGATTATGAATCTTTACAATTGACATCTTTTGCCGGCTTCTGCTACCTTTTGCCGTTATGGAAAGAGTAGTATGATTCCCCTCCCAGATTAAAAAAGAAAAAGAAAAAAGATCTGTAAGACCTGAATTCAACAAACAAACTTTATACTTTGTACTGGTTATAATTTTCTTAACTAAATCTGAGCTCAAAAACTTTAATCTCACTCAAGTAGTTTATTATATAAAATCTTATTTTTACTTTAAGCAGGTAAGTGAGAGGGCGATGGCCATTTTAAGAGTAACTTTTTAAGAAGAGCTGCACTGTATACTTGCATCTCCATTCTTTTCACTTGACATTATATGTCATAAAAAAGGTTATTGGAAACAAATGTTTTTCCTTTAAGGTACATTAACCTCTGCCAAATGTATTTGGATATATTAATTGGTCATCTGAAATATGATTTTGGTTTTCCAGATGGAATTGATCAAATTTCCATTTTCCTAATAGAAAGTCAAACAAATATTGTCTTACCTTGCAAATAGTATTTACTGCTTTTTGTATTAGTTATTCATTTTTACAAAGACATATTCTTCAGCTCTACTGTATCGTTTATCTTCTTTCCTCAGATTTTGCCAGCATTGTGTGTCCTCATATACCATACAGACATAAATGTAAGTAAAGCAGCTTAGATTTGGGATTTTGCTCTTGACAGCACAAGAAGGGTCATTTATTCTTGGGCTTTTAATAAATGTCAGCATATATCTTACTAACTTGTCAAATTTTCACAATGCGTAAGTTGTTTTTAGAAACAGGGTTAAGGTTAAATGAAGTTTATAGCTTAAATCATTCAGACGGCAAAATAACTTTAAGAAAATATCACATATGTAGTTTATTTATCTGTACCATTATTAGTAGTGTTTTAAGTATTAATATTTATAAAGCGGCAAAAACATTGTAAAGAATCTTCATATTTTTTTGAAATCTAATTTGATTTTTATAGGTGAGCTAGATATCATTGCCTCTATTTTACACAATAAGGAACTGAGCCTCAGAGAAATATTAAGTGACTTGTTAAAAGTTGCAGAGCTTATCAGGGTCAAAGTTGATATTCAAAACAGATCTTCTGATGACAGATCTTGTGTATTTCCCATGAAACCATACTGCCTCCTAGACTACAACCTTTTGAGGTATGGTATCGAAGAATATCTAGTCTAGTTTTAAATGCAAATGCATTTTTAGATGAATTGTTTATTACGTGAGATTTAGTTACATATTTACTATACACATTCTGGCAAATGTTTTTAGGCAATCTGGAAATTCTCCTAAATGTTGCAAGGCAAAGTGTTATTCTTCCATGGAGTAAAACAGTGGGTAAATTTCCTTGAATCTAGAATTGAGTTGATCTAGCATTGATCTGGCTTCTATTGTTCCAACTAAAATCTTTCTAATTTGTTGTATGTTTGTGTTTTTATAATCTTATCTTTGCATGTGTCTTTGTGCCAGAGTTGAGTGATTTACCATTGAGATTAACAAAAAAAAAAAAAAATCTTTGCTAACATTTCTCCAGAGGCAGTGTATTTCATAAACAAACACTGGACCACATTTCTCTAGTTATTTTAGTACATTAAGCTCTTAGGAAGGAACCTTTTAAAGATAACTGAAGTAACTTTTTATCTGTAACATATTAGCTTGAAATGTCATAAAAATTAAATGAAACAATTTTTGGTTATACGATACTATTTTCAAAATGGATGGAAGAGTGGCTAGCAAAACATGAGATAATAAATATTATAAAAGAGAGAAGAAGGAGGTAAAATATTTTTTTAAAATGCATTTGTTACTATTGAGTGTCAAATTTAGTTCTGTGCTTTATCATAGCCTCTCCTAACCATTACTGCTTCTAGTTTATACCTTCATCAACCTCCTTAAACCTATCATAATAACAAAACAGGCCTATCTACATTCAATTTACCCTATTCCAAAAACACCATACCTCTTGTAAGTTATGTCTGTAACAGATGAGAGCACATCAAGATAAAGCCCAAATGTCTTAAAAAGGGATTCAGAAACACCTGCAACTTAACTTCCTAACCAATGAATTGGGTTATTAACTACCTGCATTCTCCAACCCTCCATGTATTATTGAGTCCTGAATATCTTTCCTCATGTTTCTGAAATGACTTTTTCAACTTGACAAAATCCTGCTTATCCTGGTTATACGATTTTAGACAAATTACCTATCTGCCCCTTTTTTCCACATTTGTAAGATGGAGATAATGTCAGTACCAATCTCCTAGGATTTTTGTAAGGAATAAATGAGTTAATATATGAAAAGTGCTTACAGCAGTGCCTGACATGTTTTAAACCTTCAATAAAAAGTATTAACAATCATCTTTGTCACCTCTGTCATCACTTCTACCATCATCCTTCTACCATAATGCTAATTTCAAATGTTACTTTTCTCAGTGAAGCTTTCTGATTGCTAGAGAGAATGTGTGCTTCCATAATCTAGCATTTTGGTTATTTCTCTATTTAACTTTGTTTTTTCATTTGTTTTCACACAATAGTGTATGTTTATGTGATCATGGTATGAAAGAGCATAGACCTTGGACCTGGCTTCAGTTCTCAGCTATGGCACTTATTCATCATTGTAAGAACTTAGATTATTTTACATTACTGAGTTTCAGTGTCCTTATTTGTAAAATAGGAGAATAAAAACATCTCATAAGGGTGCTAGTAAAGATAAAAGGAGACTATAGAAACAGATTCAGCATAGACAGTCGTTGACAAAAGTGAATTACTTTCACTTTTTTTATCGCTACTAATATTGAGGTCCTAGAGAACAGGGTCTTCTTTATCTTTGAGCCTATTCATTCATGGCACAGTTCTAGCTCAAGAGGAATAATCTCTGAGTGTTTGTCAAACTTGACAAATATAACTATAGCACTTCACCACTTTAATACCCCTGGTTTTCAAATAAACACAACCAACAGATGATAGAAAGCTTTTATTTACCTATAATTAATTTCATAATGTCCAGGGGAATAGTCTTGATGGAAATGTTAAATATTTTACTTTTTTCCCTTTTAATCTTGGCTGACAGAAAGCATAGAACTAAATTTGGCATTCGATAGCGACAAATCCATTTTTTGTGTAATTTTACCTCCTCCTTTCTTTTATGATATTTATTATCTTATGTCTTTTTGCTAAGTCACTTTTCTATCCATTTTGAAAATGTGTTAGCATATAACTAAAAACGTTTCACTTAATATTTACATTTCAGGCTAATGTGTCCCAAAGGAAAAGTTATTTCAGTTACCTTTAAAAAATTCATTCCTAAGAGCTTAATGTACTAAACTAAACTACAGAAATATGGTCCAGTGTTTGTTTATTAACTACACTGCATCAAGAAATGTTAACAAAGATGTATTTTATTATGTCCCTATGATAAATCACACATTTCTGGCACACACACATGCACATTTTGTGTGTGTGTGAACAAAGATAAGATTATAAAAACATAAACATACAACAAAGAAAGAAATCTTAATTGGAACAATAGAAACCAGATCAATGCTAGACTCAATTCTAGATTCAATGAAATATATCCATTGTTTTACTCCATGGAAGAACAACACTCTGCTTTGCTACATTTAGGAGAAAGAGATAAAGTGAGTAGAACTTCAAGAGGAAAAGATCAAAGATAAGGAAAAGTAAAAATAACTTTGGTCTTCAATTTGGCAATTTGAATAGATAATACCATGAACCATCCATCAAAAGCAACAAAGAAAAAGGATGAGGCTGGTAGGGGAGGATGATGAGTTTATTGTAGAACAGACACACTGATTCTGATTTACTTGTTCCTCCATAGCAATGTTTTCAAGAAGGAAAAGGCAATACAGATTTGAAATTTATGAGTATTAAAGGGATTTATAAAAGTATGGACATCAACTAGGACTCAGAAAAAGGGCAAAAATTGAAATCTAAGGAATTCTCTGCATTGAGCAGCAACAGCAAGGGAAGAGGAATGCACAAAAGAGTTTTTTATAGAGATGGAAGCATAAATTATGAAACAAAGTGTAGGGAAAAAATAAGACAGATTTAGCAGGTTCTAGATTATGCAGGGTCTTATATACCACCTTAAGAGCCATATATCTTTTTTATGTAGCTGATAGGGAGCCAGAGAATAATGGTCTGATTTGTATTTTGGATTGATAAGTCATAGTGCTAGGTGGTGTGTAGATTTTAAGGGAAACGACCTGGAAAGACACATGGTGGTGATTTCATGGTATGGGTAAGAGAATATTAGGACCAGTACTAGTGCTTAGACGTTAAGAATAAAAGAACAAGGGAAGACTTGAGAAATGTTTAGATGATAAATTTGCTGGTTTCGTTATGGGTGGTGAGAAAAGAAAAGAATCAGGAATAATACCCAGCTTTCTAACTTGGGTTTTAGGGTAGGGCACAACAGAAAACTAGAGTAGCAGCAGGGAGAGGTATGAAACAGCAGGAATGACTTAATTTATGAGACAAGGAGAATGCTGGAAAGGCTGGGTTGGGGTGTGGAGATAAAAGTGGTTTATGGACTACTATATGCCTATGTGACATTAGAACAATTTAATATTGACCCTGAGGACTGGAGAAGAAATTTGGACTGATTCAGGTCAGTCTGTGTTCATTTTCTTTCTAGTCATTGTGCTTTTTAAAGTTAATTTACAGATTCAGTGATTCTGTAGCATATGGTTTTTCTGCCCTTTTTCAAGTTGTCCATCCATGGCTTGACATGCCCAGGCAGTTTTGGGTGTTACCTAACAATTAATACCAATCTAGCCTATTTTACTGCTTACAAATGGACTTAATCAGTTGTAGCAGATTGGTTATATGCTGCGACTTGGTTGTTAGTGACACTTGGTGATAAGTGTGTTGGGATTCCAAGACCACACTCAAGTTCAGGGATTTGCTAGAAGGAATAACTGAAAAGCTGTCACACTCATACTTACGGTTTATCTCAGCAAAAGGATGCAGATTTAAAAATCAATAAAGGCAAAAGGCATATAGTGAGGGTGGGTTTAGGAAAAACCAGTGCAAGCTTCCAGTTGCCCTTTCCTGGTCCAGTTGTAAGGACAGCACTTTATTCTCTGAGCAAACGTGTGACAGCACATATGAAGAATTGCCAGCCAGAAGCTTCTGAACTTTGGCGCCCAGGGTTTTATTGGTGGCCTCTCATGGAAGGCATGAATAGCCTGCATGGCAGACCTTAGCTACTTAGTCTTCATCCCCTCCCAGAGGTCAGAATGATAAAAGTGTGGCCCAAGGCCTAAGGCGGGCAGAAAGAAGTGTTTACTGTAAAATCACATTATTAGCCTATGCTCTCTGTCTGGACCCAACGTCTCAGATATACAGTGTTACCAGGCAGGATAATCCAAGGGCTCAGGATATTTTGAAAGAGCAGATCAAGGGCCAGTCCTTTCTTTGGAATGTGCAGGATTTGAGTACCCCAAGCCTAGCGAGTTACCTTTTAATGCATATAAGGATTAAATGTAAGTATGCAGTTGTAACTTGGTTAGTCTCTAGTTGTGTCTGATGCATGTGTGAGGTTAACATCCTTAGACATTCTGTAGACATCTAATCCTTCAAAAACTAGAATAATACCTTTAGGAGAAAATTATTTTCTTATCCTTCAATAAAAATGTATTTGCATTCCTGATACCTTCTTTTACCACACACGTTATTCTCTGTATACAGTCATTTTTCATTACCATTACATCCTAATTAGGATTTGTTGAGAGTGTCTGGATCTTAATCTGAGTCATTTTGTGCCCCTCTGGCCTTTCAAAATGACATGCTAAGGTCTCCAAACTCATTACCCTGGTTTCCCATTTGGTTTGCTAGCCCCAAAGCTAGCAGAGCAGTAGACAACTACATGCCCTTCTTAATTAAACCAACATCCTTAAGCTAGTTTTTATTTACTAAAGATTAATTCTAGGGCATATGCACTTGAAAGGTAATTGAGTTAGATTCTGTTATTTCTCTAATTTATGTGAGCACTCATTTGTTTTAAGCCAATTGAATCGGGTCTTATTATAATCTAAATTTGAATTAACATCTGTTTTGGCAATACTATTTAGCAGTAGAAATAGACCTTATCTTTAACATACATAAACATATATAACCAGACAGCACAATAGAAAACTAAAAAAGAAAAATTATACAAAAATTATGGATCCAAATATGTTTTCTGGCAGATGGACTAAGTTGGGGTTTTCCTCAGATGGCCAAAGTTTTTGCATGCTATAAAAATTCCTTTAAAGCTGTTTTTAAAATCAAAATACATTCTACTGTCTCTGAGAGGTTTGAGATCCTCTATTTTAAAGTTTCTCCTTAAGGTGGGCTTACCAACAAACACAAACAAAAGCAAATGGAAAGCAGCAGTGCACAATGAATTTGGACTCAAAAAGTAAAGAGAATGGCCCCAAAAGGCCTGAGTTAAAAGAGACAGATTTTTCAGGGGCTGGGGGTAGCGGAGACAAAGCTCCAGAGGTAAAGCCTGAGTGAAAGATGGCTGCTGCACATCTGGAGACAAAGATGGGGGAGGGAAAGGAAAGCTGCAGAGGCTAGGCAGAGTGCGGGCAGGGGAGGGGCTGGTACATGAGGGATCCAGTTTTGCAAGCACCAGTTTCCTTTTCTAATTTTTCAAGGTGTTTACACAATTTAGAATTTTTTTTTTTCTAATGGAGGCAATAAGTAGCCTCTTGATTTTATTTCAACCAATTTTTTTTTTAAGTGTCCCATTCTTTCTGGGAGGCATTTTTGTTCTAATTGAACGTGCAAATAGACAAGCTTTGGAGTTTCAAAGGAACCCAATCTTGGCCAAAAATGATTGAGATCTTCTTGCATGATTTTTGTCCAGAGACCTAGCCAATCACGGTTCTCTGGACAGCAGTTTTTGTACATGCCATCAGCCAAAGTTTCCTCTGTTGACACCAGGAGGCAGCTGATTAGCATGGAAATTTTAGAGCATGGGTTAGCCATTTTGCAGTCATCCTTATGGGTAGTGTTACCTCCCCTACCCAATGCCTGTTAAGGGTGATCATTCTTACATGCACCCCTCCCTATGAAAACACCATTTCGGGTGCCCGTTTGGAGGGACATTCCCACTAATTTTATGGACAAGACCTAGTCCCAACCTGGAGGATACTCTCCATGGTACTGAATGGGGCAGAGGAAAAACCTCCCTGGAAAGTACCCTCCCTGGTACCAACCACAGTGTAGGGATACCCTTTTTAGGCATCAAAACTGAATCATAAGAATGGGCCCTCTCAGGACAAATGACTGAACTGAGATCACGATATGACGGTCCCCTACTTAAACCAAATAAATTCTCCAAGATCTCAACCACAAGCCTGGGAGATCCTGGATCTGAAAGGACGTACTCAAGGCCTCCTTGCCCCACTGGGAAGACAGCTCGAGCACAAGGAGCTTGTGCCACTGCCAGGTGCTTTGGTTTCAGGATGGCATAAAGAGATCATGTCATTGCCTCAGTACACCATGTTGAGTGCCATGTGATCTCAGTTGATGGTCATTGGCATCAATTCAGTGCCAACAAGAATCCCTAATACAGGGTGCAATGAAGAAGAAGAGTTAACTCAGTACAAACAGCTCAATTATAATACAGCATGGCTGTGGAACAGCTCAGTATTGTTAGAATTCAATTATAAGTTAATATGGTTGTGAAACAGCATAACTGTGAGATGGCCCTTGGGTGAGTGAGGAACTTGTCCGACTAGACAGTTCTGCTCCAGTCTGCAGCCAGGAAACACAATCTTCAGTCTTAGGTGGATAGGGAAAAGTGTCCTCCTCCAGGCAGAGGGGAGCTTACTTATATAGAGAGAAGTCCCTGCACCTGGTCCCTGATTGGTCTATCCTCATGCAGAAGACACCAAATCCTCATAGTTTGACTGGTTCAAAATGCATTGTTCTGATTGGTCAGTAAAGATGCTAATGAGGACATAGCTGCATGGTTTATTGGATGGGGAAAGTCTCAGTCCTATTTGTTGAAATGCAATTCCAGGAATTCCTGTAAGATCTGGCTCAGATGGCAGGAACACAGTGCAAAAACAGCTTAGTGCTGGAGGCAGGCAGTTCAGGGCAAGCTTCTCCCGGAGGTGTGGCTTATGTGCGAGGTCCCTGTTTACAAATAGCTGCTAGGCTCTTGTTTTTAAATTTGAGCCAAGTTAACTACCAGGAGCCCTCCTTAGTAGGTATTTTCTTTCTTGGGGTCGACAGCAATATCTGCAAAGCACGACAAAACAAGGTATGCCTATATGTTTTTAAGATATATATCCTCATTTTTTTGTCCATTTGACCTCCCTCACACTGACAATAATGTGTGAAAATCTGTTAGTATATTTTTTATATTTTTTCTTGCTTCTTTTTAGTTTCTTCTTTGTGTGGTGTTTGTAGAGTTATTTGGTGAATAGATGTTTATAACTGTTACAGCTTCATTGTCAATTGTGCAATTTAGCTTTTTAAAGTAGCCTTCTTCTTTGTAATGCTTTTGAGCCTAAATTGAACTTCTCTAATAGGATTGTAGTCTCTGTTTTCTTATTATTTACTCGGATTTCTTCGCTCATTCCGTTATTTTTAACGTTTCTGAATTACTTTGTTTTAACTGTGCCATAGAGTAGGTTTTCTTTTAGGAGACAATTTGAAAATCTTTTCCTTGTCATAGGTGAGTTAAGCCTATGTTTGATATATTTGTTTTTAACTGTCATGTTATTTTATGTAATGTGTGTATTTATTTTCTACTGAGTATACTTTTCTCTTTTAGAAATTTCTTTTGGTGTTTAGAAAGGTTTAGTTTTGTTCTAATATTACCTTTATATTTATATCTTTTATAATGCCCTTTTTTACTCTCTTGTTTGACAGTTTTAAATGTTTGGGTTTTTTAAAATTCCCACTCAGGGTTTGTTTTTATTGATTTTAGAGAGAGAGGAAGGGGGGAGGGAGAGGAGAGACATTGATGTGAGAAAGAAACATCGAGAAACATTGCCTTTTGTATGCGTCCCAACCAGGGATCAAACCCACAACCTAGGTATGTACCCTGACTGGGGACTGAACCCACAGCCTTTTGGTGTATGGGATGAAACTCCAACCAACTGAGCCACCAAGCCAGGGCTTAAATGTTATTTTCTAATTCTTCCCTTTTACGTGTATAACAGTCGATGAGCTTATTCTATTATCTCTTTTCTCTGGCCTCATCCTCTCATTTTTGAATCTGTAGGTTTATGTCGTCTGCCAAATTGAGATTTTCTGCCATTATATCTTCAAATATTCTGCAGCTCCACCTCTCCTTTTGAGACTCTGATGATACAAATGTTACATCTTTCATTATTGTCGTACAAGTCCCTGAACTATTCGTTTCTTTGCATCTTGTTTGTTTGTTTGTTTGTTTTTTCTCTCAGATTGCGTGATTTGTATTGGTCTATCTTGGAGTTTGTTAAATTTTTTTCCTCTTTACGTTCTACTCTTGAGTCCTTCTAATGAGTTTTAAATTTTGGTTACTGAATTTTTCAGTTTTAAGCTTTTCTTTGCTGCTTCTTGATGTCTTCTATTTCTTTGCTGAGACTTGTATATTTGTTGCAAACATGTTCATAATTGCTCACGGACATATTTTTATGATGGTGACTTTAAAATCCTTGTCAGATGTCAGTGTCTGTGTCATCTTACTATTAGCATTTGTTGACTGTTTTTCTCTCCCTTTTGAGTTGATGATCCTTGGTTCTTGGTGTAACGAGTTATTTTCAGTTTTAGCCTGCACATTTTAGCTTTTATGTTATGGGCCTCTGATTTCTATTTTAATCTTGTTAGCTGTTACTGCCAGACTGGGTAGTAGGCAGGTTTTGCCATGAGGCATATCTGTAGATTTAGAGTGGGTTAGTAGGTGGGCTCAGCTCTCAGGCAGAGTTTCTGTCATCCCATTTTTTGAAGCTGCAATATTTCTATTTTTCCAGAACAAAAAGCATTTATAAATTATTCTTCCACTTTTATCCCCACATTTGTGTTAGTCTTTGATATTTCCTCAGTCATCTTAGTTGAATGAAGCTCATCCTGTAGTAAAGATGACAGCAAATTTTTCTGTAAAGGACAAACAAAAAGTATTGTAGGCTGTTGGGGCCACATGGCGTCTCTGCCACTAATGTGGAATTGTTTTACTAGGATCGGCTATCTTGAAGCCCTCTCCTCTTTGAAGTTTCAAACAGGCTTGAAGCAGGAGGTTCAAGCAAAACCTTGAATGTAGTTTTTTTTTTCTTTTTATAAATAATTTGAAATTTGTAGTGTTCTCTGACTCTTAGTAATGCCAAAGGTGTAGATTATATGTGGCTTTATTTGCTTTTATTCATGTATATACTTTTTGGAAGGAGAGATTTGAATGCAGGTGGTTGCTATTATTTTAGCACAAAAGAATGTCTTTAATTTGGATAACCCTAATAGGAAACATCCATAGATTTCACATGAAATGAGACCTGTGCTTACATTTGTCTGAGGACAACCAGGGAGAGCTACATATAAGCCATTTGACTTTGAATGAGTCAACAAATCTGAGCCTCATTTTGTTTTGGTATTATTTGCAAAATTATATGTGTACAGGGCATGTTTTATATTCCATGTTCTTTAAGTGAGGACATTTTTCAAGAGCTTTGCAAATAGTTTTTTTCCAGATGAAGTTAAAATGCTGTCATTTCTTTGATCTGAAAAATCATTTATATTGCTAGATATGTTCAAAAACTACTTAGTATAGAGAAATGATCTTTTAGGTCTCTTCTAGACTTGAGGCAGCATGGCATATTGGTTTCATTCTGTATATAAAGTGTTTCCTTGTGATTATTGGGTTCTTAATTTGAGGAGGCAGCGAGAGTTACTTTTCTGCCTATTTTTAAATTCATCTATCTGATGTATAACTGCAGAAGTTAAGGTAGAAGTTGTCCTGGACTTCTGTGTCTCATTTTTGTGAAGAATGAGCTCAGGCAAGCATTGAGAGAGAGTTACCTACTACTTAATAGGTTTATCAGATAAGTAACCAAGTTCAAATATAGAGTTTAATTACTTTTTATGTCACCACCTCTGAGGTCTATTATGTATTTTTAGCATTCAAACAAATACATAAGCTGGTAATTCTTTTTTACTTTCTATAGATTCTTGTAGATACTGTTTGGGCCCTGTCATATCTGACAGATGGAGGTAATGAGCAGATACAGATGGTTATTGATTCAGGGGTTGTGCCATTTCTTGTGCCCCTTCTGAGCCACCAGGAAGTGAAAGTTCAAGTAAGTATTTTAAAAGTTTTCCTCTATAAAATTGTTTGCTATAACCATTAACTTGAACAACTAGCTTTAGTTCTGTCTATGTGCACCTGTCTTCCATGATTCTATTTTACTGAACCTGATTTTATTGGTTTCCAAATCTTTATCTCACCCAGATTCTTGGCTGAATTTCAGACTCATGTAGCCAATTGCCCTTGAACCTTTAGACATATCCTCTGAGAGCTCCTTTAAGCATTTCATTATTGCAACCAGACAAAAATGATACGTATCATTTTCTCCCACAAAACTGCTCTTCTTCCTATGTCCCCTTTCAGTGGACAGGCGACATAGTCCAAGCTGGAAACCTTGAATTCCTCCTTTCAATTCCCCTCCATTACAAAATCCTGTCGATTATGATTACATAGCTTCAAATCTGTCTTTTCATTATATATCTAGAGCCACTGATTTAATTCAAGACTTGTTTTCTTTCCTCCAGATAATTGCAATAGCATCCTACGTGCATTTCCTCCTCTTTCTGTCCATTTTCTCCTCACTTTAATTAGGGGTATGTGGTTAATAGATCTGTTGATCTCACTTGTGCTAAAGTAACTTTCTGGATGGAAATGTCTGCCCATTACAGGCCTTTATTACGATCCTTCTGTGGTACCAATTTAGTAATAGATAAAAATAGCTGTTAAAAATAGACCTTTACATTTTTTATTTTAATTTTGTTTTTTTAATCTTTTCCCATACAGTTTTTCCATATAGTTCCATTTTTCATAAGACTAATGTTTTAAATTGTTTCTTAGTTCTGTGCAGTGCTTTGTGTAAGAATGCAATAAGTGGTAATCATTTGCCCCTTGCATCTTTACATTTTTTCAGGATTCTGAAAAAATATAAAATGTGTTTCATCATAAACAAATATTTATAGAAAATATTTTATCCCCACCCAGACAGCAGCACTCAGAGCAGTTGGCAACATAGTGACAGGTACCGATGAGCAGACCCAGGTTGTTCTCAATTGTGATGTCCTGTCACACTTCCCAAATCTCTTATCACACCCAAAGGAGAAGATAAATAAGGTAAGGCATATATCCTCATTGCATCGCCTTCTCTTTGTAGATCTCATTTTTATCCTGTCCTTTTGTTTCTGTTTTGCTATTTGATTGTGATTTTCTTCAAAATCACTGCAGCTAAGCTGAAAATTATTTCAAATCACCTCTGTAATTATTTTGTTTCAGCTTTTAATTGCCTGCTACATGTGCTGCCCTGATCATCACAGAATAAAATTACTTTTATACTAACCAGTGTATTTATTTAAATAGATTGATTAGTAGCAACAGTTAGCAAATTAGTACCCACTAGTTGAGAATATATAAAAAATCTCTCACTGGATGGTTGGGTTTTTTTTGTTTTGTTTTGTTTTTTTATCCTTACCGGAGGACATGCTGATTTTAGAGAGAGGGGAAGGAAGGGAGAGAGACAGGGAGAGAAACATTGATTGGTTGCCTCCGGCATGCACCACAACTGGGGACCAAACCCTCAAGTTAGGTATGTGCCCTGACCCAGAATCGAACCCACGATCTTTTAGTTTATGGGACAACACTCCAACCAACTGAGCCACACTGGCCAGGGCTGGCTGATATCTTTTATAAACACATAGACCATAATTTAATCTCTGTACAAAATTAGATTGCTCCTAAAGATGGGGTGCCTAAATTAAAAATCATAAAAATTGCTTTTTTCAAGATTTCAAGCTTGAGTTACAAACTTATTAATTGTTAAATATTACTTATGTGTTTTTGTGTCTGGCTTATGCTAATGTTTTCAGGGTTCATCCATGCTGGAGCATGTATCAGAACTTCATTCCTTTTTCTGGCTGAATAAATATTCCACTGTACATATATACCACATTTTATATATCCATTCATGTGTTGATGGACACTTGGATTGTTTTTACCTTTTGGCTGTTGTGAATAATGCTGCTACGAACATTGGCATACAACTGTCCGTTTTAGTCCCTGCTCAGTTCCTTTGGGCACATATTATTATTACCACCCTAGTGGTAGAAGTGGTGTCTCGTGGTTTTATTTGCACTTAGCTTAATGCAGTTTTAGCTGCCTAAAATGTCACCATCCCGAACACCAGAATAATCGATCATTTCTTCTGTGTCATAGCTATATTTATATAGTTGCTTGACTATAATTTAACAGTTGGATTCTTACAGAAAAATATGTTGTCAGAAGTCATATTTTATAGATATATATACATTTGTTCCAATAAAGGCAAAGAAACCGGAGTCTCTCAGACTCTGGGCCAGTTGTTTTTATTGTAGAAATTTTAGTAATATAGGTGATTTTTACAGCTAAATGTACTCCATAATTGGAAATAGTTGAGAAGTGAGGAAGCCGGACAGAAATGGGCGGAGAAAGCTCTAGCCTATGATTCAATAAGCTCTAAGTGAAGGAAGGTATCATGGGGAAAAGAAGAAGGATTCGTATAGATCCACTCAGCTTCAGCAAGTAGTTACGTGCTTCAGAAGTTTTTCATCTATAGCATTTGTGTTATTTGTGTCTTGGAACCATTGTGGGATCCTGGAGGTAGAAGTTACCAACTTGGTTTTATTCCCTCTACATTTTAGTTAGAAAATTTTCAAACCTACATGATTTTTAGCAACAATACTATAGTGAACACTCATATTCTGTAAACACTGATTACCCGATTGTTAACATCTTATCACAATTGGGTGGCAAAATAAATTTACAATTAAGTCTTAATTGTGGAGGAGGAAAAGGGACATATTTGACACTAAAATTACGATAAACCTTTTGGTTCATGACTTAAATCCCTTAAGGTTACAATAAGATTTGTTATATAGACCTATCCTATATATTAATTTCTAAATATGTCTTGTAAGTAAATAGGTTTATAATAAAGCAACTCATCTTTCTTAGAAGCAGTTTTAACAATATATTAGGAAATATAGTTTTTTATTTATTTATCATCTGTCTTTTAGAAGGAGATCATGCACCAAAAGTGTAAAAAGTTCCATGAGTAAAGAGTTTTTGACTGTTTTATTCTCTGCCATATCACCATTTTCTAAAAATAGTTCCTAGCTTATAGTAGGCATATATTTTATTGAATGGATAAATGCTAGGTTAATGGGGCCCAAATATTATGGATAGAAGTTTCCTTATAACTTGTTTAAAATGATTCTTTATAACCTAATCACTTTAAGATGCTTTCCCCTTAATACATCTCAGGTGATTGTGTTATTATATATATATATAAACTACATTAAAATAAAAATATAAACACATTAAAAATAATAGTTTTTCAAATGAAAGTGCCCTGTGTTTTGTTCAACTGTAGGAAGCAGTGTGGTTCCTTTCCAACATAACAGCAGGCAACCAGCAGCAAGTTCAGGCTGTAATCGATGCTGGGTTAATCCCAATGATTATTCATCAGCTTGCTAAGGTCAGTCACATTGTGAGTTCATTGTGTATGTGAATATATTATAACCAAGACTTTTTTAATAAAGAATTCATTTTATCCTTTTTCTTTTTTTTTTTTTTTTTAATCTTCAGGGGGACTTTGGAACACAAAAAGAAGCTGCTTGGGCAATTAGCAACTTAACAATAAGTGGCAGAAAAGATCAAGTGAGTTTGGAGAAACTAACTTATGATTGTTAATATTGTAAAATATACTGCTGTATTATGATTAGGAATTAGTGATTGTTTATAAGCCCTTACTGTATTCTTTTTGAGGGAAAGATAATTTTATAAATAATATTTTTTCTCTTTTGTTGTCTAGGTTGAATACCTTGTACAACAGAATGTAATACCACCATTCTGTAATTTACTGTCAGTAAAAGATTCTCAAGTTGTTCAAGTGGTTCTAGATGGTCTGAAAAACATTCTGATAATGGCTGGTGATGAAGCAAGCACAATAGCTGAAATAATAGAAGAATGTGGAGGTAAGAGTGGATTTACTAAAGAAAAATAGTTGAGCACTGTAACTCGGAAATACTAGTTCCTTAAAAGACACTTAGGAAGAAAACTATTAGGATACATTGCTGTTACATCATTAGGGTATGTTGCTGCTCTTTATTCACTATATTATCATTCCAAGAGGATTTTCCAGGGTATAGTACATACTTTGGAAAAACTGGCTGTGATGGTCACTCAGTAACCTTCCTAGAGATTCACATTACTTTTTAGGAAACACAAATGCTACTCTTGAAGTCACACTGCTTTCACACCATAGACTATTCAGACTGGAAGCATTTTCTTAATAACAAGAAAAAATTACCCTAGAGATGTTAACAAGTCTTGTCAATGGTCATAGAAGTAGTTAGTTATAAAGGCATAATTAAAAATCCAGATTTTTATATTATTAATTCACTGTTCATTCTGGTTTTAAGATGTTTTACTTTTTAAGATAATTTGAAATTAGCCCTACATTCTGATTTAGAACAACTTAACCCAGAAAATTTGAGCTACAGAATTATTACTGTTCAGCTTTTTATCAATATAGTTCTAAGGGAGTAATACTTAGAATTAGGATATATATTTACTTCTTATTATAGTTTTATAAGGTACTATTTATTCATTATCTTTGCTACCTATTTCCCCATTTTTTGTATGACTACATAAAGAAAAATGCAACTATTTCAAAATAACCTAGCTAAAAAGACATTTCAAGGAAGCACCACCAAATAGCTGCCAAATGACAGAACAACAACAAAAGGCTTCAAAACACAAATGCCTCTTCTTCGTTTTGATGCTTCTAAAGCAAGCCATGTCTCAGTCACTTTGCAGTTGCCAGAAGTCACTATCACATGGATTGTAAATGCATATGCATGATTTCCTAAACTGTTTTAGAACTCTCCTTAACAATTTCAACTACCCTGTTATTCCCTGTTCCCTGGTGCCACACGCTGGCAACTGCAATCTCCAGTTTAGAATATTCCATAGTGGTGGCATGTTAGCTGTCCACTTAATATTCCTTTGGAAAATGGTGCGCTGTGGATCAAGACACTTTGGTATGATGTATATACACATTGGAAGACTCTAAAGAGGTGCAGCCTGATCTGAGCCTCCATCATTGTCCTTCACAGGAAGATTATTTATTAATAAGGATTTACGTTTATAGACTTGCGCCTCTGATATATGGAATAAATGTATTGGGAATATAAATGAAGGTATTGTGCAGTTACTGTTCTGAAAAATTATTTCTAAAGTTCATTGTGACCATAAGACATAAGCCCCCTATTCATTTTTTTGAAGAAGTTAACTTCAAAATTTAAAGATTTATCTTTCATTTATCTCAGTTAATCCTTAAGTTCTAAAAACTTATTTTTGTAGTTATATAAAAGTAATGACATTTGGAAAACAAACAAAAAGATGAAAATTATTATATGGGACAGTATGATTGTATTAAAATAGTTTGGGAAGATATTAGTTCTAGTTCTGTCACTAACTTGCGACACAACCTGAACTAAATACCTTTATATCTGTGTGACATAGTTTCCTCATCTATTAAATGGAGTGTTTTGAGTGTTTTTAAAACTGCCTACCTTAGGGACCAGGGTACTTCAAGGGCTTCCAAAGAAAAGGAAATTATTGGGATAATGTTCCTCTAATCAGAACATTTCATTTTTTTATCTGTTTTTTAGACAAGCTGCTGTCTTCGGGGATCGTTAGAGAGTGTTCTGAGCTCTTTAGGATTTTTGATGATTGAAATGAATACAGTCTTGTATGTCTGCTTAATTGTTATCTGTTTAATTATTTTACTTTTGTCAGGTTTGGAGAAAATTGAAGTTTTACAACAACATGAAAATGAAGACATATATAAATTAGCATTTGAAATCATAGATCAGTATTTCTCTGGCGACGATGTAAGTACATACTAAAGTATGGTGTGTCTGCATGTACATTGAAATCTATACATACATAAGTTTACTAAGAATTTTTTTATTAATATGAATTATTTATATTTATATCAGGTATTCTTGAGGTGGCATTCTCCCAGTTATTTAAAAAAATCTAAATTAAAAAAATTAATGATTATTTTCCAGAAATCACTTTCCTCAAATACTACATCTGAAACTTCATTATAAGTAAAATTTTAAAAACAGATCTTGTTACATTTGTAATCTGTTAAATGGCATGAGGTAGTAACTATAGAAATAAAGTATGTTTGAAGTATAGAAATGAAAATAGGTGCAATAGATCTAAAGATAACGATACAGGAACTCAAGAACGGCAATTTTTCAATATGTGTTTAATTTTATATTGTTAAAGTTCTTAATAATTATTATTGATTTACTTAAATAGTTTTAGCTGATTAAAACATTCATACAGAATTCTCCCTTAAGAAGTAAATAATTTCTGCTTACACCATTATGTATAGTATCTTAATATAATCAGGAAAACAGTTTGGAATTTCCTCAAAAAACTAAAAATGGAGCTGCCTTTCAACTCAGCAATTCCACTGCTGGGGTTATACACTAAGAATCCTGAAACACCAATTCAAAAGAACCTATGAACCACAGTGTTCATAGCAGCACAATTTATAATAGCCAGGTGTTGGAAGCAACCTAAGTGCGCAACAGTAAATGAGTGCATCAAAAAACTATGGTACATTTACACAGTGGAATACTTCGCAGCAGAAAGAAACAGCTACTATCCTTCATGACAGCATGGATGGGACTGGAGAGCATTATGCTAAGTGAAATAAGACAGATACCATATGATCTCACCTATAAGCGGAACCTAATCAACAAAATAAACAAGCAAGCAAAATATAACTGCAACACTGAAATAAAAAACAAACTTGACAGTAACCAGAGGGGAGGAGGCAGGGGGATAACAGGGGAAAATGAGGGGAGGGGTCATGAAGGAACAGGCATAAATGACCCATCCACAAAGCCAAATGGGGGAAGGACTGAGGGTGGGAGGTGGGGAGGGGTGGGGCTGGGGAAAGTGGTGGCGGGAAAATGTTGACAAAAAAAAAAAAAAGACGGGGGAGGCTAAGAATAGTATAGGAAATTGAGAAGTCAAAGAACTGATAAGAACCCATAAACATGAACTAAGAGGTGTGAGCTTGATGGGATGGGGTATAGGGCAGAGGGGATAAAGGTGAGAAAGAAATGAGACAACTGTAATAGCATAATCAATAAAATATACCCCCCCCCAAAAAGTAACTTCTACTTACACCATTATGTATAGTATCTTAATATAATTAGGATCTTTTGCTTTTTATAGATTGATGAAGATCCTAGCCTCATTCCTGAAGCAACACAAGGAGGTACTTATAATTTTGACCCAACAGCCAACCTTCAAACAAAAGAATTTAATTTTTGAGTTCAGTTGAGTACAGCATCTTTCCCACATTCAGTATGAAGCACCACCAGATGGCTACCAAATGACAGAACAACAACAAAAGGCTTCAAAACACAAATGCCTCTTCTTCGTTTTGATGCTTCTAAAGCAAGCCATGTCTCAGTCACTTTGCAGTTGCCAGAAGTCACTATCACATGGATTGTAAATGCATATGCATGATTTCCTAAACTGTTTTAGAACTCTCCTTAACAATTTCAACTACCCTGTTATTCCCTGTTCCCTGGTGCCACACACTGACAACTGCAATCTCCAGTTTAGAATATTCCATAGTGGTGGCATGTTAGCTGTCCACTTAATATTCCTTTGGAAAATGGTGCGCTGTGGATCAAGACACTTTGGTATGATGTATATACACATTGGAAGACTCTAAAGAGGTGCAGCCTGATCTGAGCCTCCATCATTGTCCTCCACAAACATATTTTCGTATTCTTTATGTGGAAAAAATAGATTTTAAAGTACAAGCCAAATGATTTTCATTGGTGGAACTGACACAAAAAAAGTCACTTAAAAAAGAAACTTGATTATTGATTAAACAGATAAGTTTTAAAAAAAACTGTACTTCATCTACCAGTAATTGATGTGTTTATTATCTGCCTCAGAAGCCAGGGCTGGAGGAAGAACTTTAGCTATGGATGGTAATGCTTTCGCCATTATACCTAATTTTTGAGAACAGCAAGCCCTATTTGACCACTCACTTCAGCCTGTGTGTTCCTGCTGTTTTGAAGTAATCAAATGCTGTGCATGGTATTTTACCTGAGCTGCAACCTGTTATGGACTTGAACTTCTGTTTAAGTTGAAAGCAAGAGTCCCTGACTATAAAGAAAAAATACAGGTCTGAAGTACCCATTGGTGATGTTAAAAAAAAGAAAATCTTGCTTTTAGCTTTCAGGAGTTAATATTTTCGTTTTAAATTGATAATTGGATATGGTTGATTTATATTGGGTTTAAACTGTGGAGCTTTCATGTTTACTGTAATTTAGTCTTAAAATATTTTTTACTTAGTAACCAGTGCTTTTGATAATGTGGTTGGCTGGCAACAAACCAGCAACTATTAAGAAGTGTCATAAAGCTTCATTCTTTGAGTATTGGGAAAGTTACTTCAGATCTTACTCTTAAGAGCATATTCACATATTAAAAGATTCAGACAGGATCTGTGTAGAGGAATAATCTGCAGTTACTTAACATAAACCTGATTTGCAGTGATCTTCAAGTACTTCTGCAAAATCTGGTATTAACTATGTAAAGTCACTGCTTTTGGTAAATTGTCTGACCCAGTTATTTATTAATGAAAGAATATGAAATTGAAATTTTTAAAACAATAATTTGTGCTGTCACAGAAATGGTTTTATTGCCGTTGTTTACTGGGTATAATTTTCCAATGCATTGATGTGAAGAGATTAGAAAGTCTAAACTAATTTAGTTATCCAAGCGGGGGTATGGTGTTTACTGTGATGAAGATGAGACAGATGCCATCAGAGCTTCGTGAATCAGCTGGGGTGTTTTCACTGATGAACAACACATAGCAGGTGTGCATTCATTACAAATATATGTATCTGCCAAGGTGGAGCCACTTCAAAGAGTGAGTTTTGTCTTGTATCCTGAATGGATACAAGCGTATGTTTAAACTGCAAGATTTTTACTTGCTAGAGAATCTGTTTTAATATAGTGGTTTGGCCTCTGATTATTTATAGGTTTTATAAATTTTAGAATCAATTTCTCTTTAAGGTGGCTCAGATTTTTCAACTCTTGTGCACATAAAATTGAGTTGAAGTTCATTGTGCCTTTTTTCTTTATCCAAATTTTGAGTTAAAGCTTCATATGCTAACTGCATCCTGTTCGTACACTGTAGTCTAAATTTTTGAAACTGTGGTGTTCACTAAAAATAGGAAATAACAGAGTCAAAGCTAATTAAGGTCACAAATTGCGGTGAAACCCTTCAAGTCCAAATCTTCTTGATATTGTGAATTGTACCCCCTCCAGTTTAGTTTCTTCTGGACTCTCCATACTTACTGACAGTTACCTTTTAAATTTTGCACACATTGAGATTAAATTGGGCCTCTCTTGTGCCGATTCCCATTTCCTTTGTGTTTTAAGTGCAAACTAACATAAGTGAACATTAGCATCAAGTAGTGCACACGTTTGTATGCATTTGCTTGATTCAATTTGTTGTGACCTTATCGGTATGGAATTGGAATTGCGCCATTTCGTAGATACAGGAAACTAAGTATATTGTTGCACTTTTAAGTTTTCAAAACAGTGTTGAAGAATTGCATTGTTTTTATTTTTTTTAAACTCAGTTTTAAAAGACTAAAACGTTCTTTCAAAAGAGGCATCTAAACGTGTTCCTAATTTTGTATATGGGCTTAGGTTTTGTAACCAATAAAAAAAGCTGCTATCAAATATGATAAAATATTGAAGAACTTATTTCTAAATGTTTCTTGATTTCCTGGTTTTGCTTTCTGTGTGGTTAAATTTAAATTTAGAATTATTTTTAAAACATCAACCACAATGGAGGCGAATTATGAATTAACACTTTCACTGTATTTTTTCCACTCTTTCCATTTTTTAATCAAATGATACAAAACAACCGTCATTCTTTAAATGCCCAAGCACCCAGGTGGTCTCTCACTCCCAAGGTCATATACTCCTTAGCCAGTCCCCTACCTGGCTCTCTCACTTCCCTGCCCAGCCCAAGGACAGTCCCAGGAGAAGGCTGGGGCAGAGCTGGAGGCAGAAAGAGATAGCATTGGACAGATAGATAGTTTGGGTTGGGGAAGAGCTTAGGAGGGGTAGGTTCTTAAAGACCTTTTTTAATACCAAATATCCAGCCCCTTTCAGATCATTTCCCATAGCCCAGCTCCTCTTTGCCGTACACCCACTACCAAAGGGCGTGGCCCTTACACCACGTTTCTCCACAGCTATCCCTGGCCCCAGCCCACCCTGTGAGCCAACGTCTGGTGGGGATTCCTGGACCCATTAGCTCCACTGAGCTCCCAAGGATAGAAGTGCAGAGACACCCTGGAAGAGCCGTTAAGAGCCTGAACCTTGCAGAGTGAGAGGCGCAAGTTAGGGAGCCTCTCCCCAGTGTGGTGATGGTAAAGAGAGGAGTTTTATTTCCAGGCCCACAGTCTCTAAGGACCCCTTTCCCCAACATTCCCTCAGGAATCCCAGGGGAAGGCTCTCGGCTCCCCTCCTAGACAGGGCTCTCCAGCTTCACACTCTTAGCCGCCTCTCCAGTCAGCTCCCAGAAACTGCTGAACTCTGGAGTCATTATAGCTGCCCAGTCTAGTGATTCTCTCTTCCAGCCACAGTTGCTCCTCATGAGTTGACGTAGCTACTGGGTCACCAGGTCGTGTAGCTCGGAGGGGTTCAAGCATGTCCTTCCCACACTGCACGGAGTACTGGTGGAAGCTTTTGATGAGGTCTCAATGGCCCTCTTTATGTCACTGAATTCCTGGGCATCCTCAGCATTGGCTGACCCACACGAACCCATGCATGGGGCCTGGTGTGTTTGGTCCTTTTTTGAGGGTTGTGTCGTCCTACAGCCTGCCCTGGAGGAGCTGATGGCTCATAATCTGCCTGTTGACAACTGCTGACGCAGGACAGGACCTCACTGTATTTTAGTATGTCCTTTCCACTGTGACAAACATGACCAGTAACAATCCTAGATTTAAGAGTATTTTGTGACTTAAAATAAGTACCAAAATCTTTACTAATTTCCTGAGCTGCCATAACAAAGTACCACAAACCAGGTGGCTTAAAATAATAGAAACTTATGGTTGCACAGTTCTGGAGACTGGAAGTCTGAAATCAAGGTGATGGCTGGGACAAGCTCTCTCTAGGCTCTAGGGGAGGGTCCTTCTTTGTCTCTTCCTGGCTTCTGGTGGTTGCTGGCATTCCTTGGCATTCTTGGGATTATAGCTTTTCACTCCAATCTCTGCTCTTACCATCACATAGCCTTCTTTCTACATATCTCAGGTTTAATACCATAACTTAAAGACCACTTGAAGTAAACCTGAAAATTTTAAACTGTTAGATAGAGGTTGTGGCTTTAAATGAAATCTTAGATTAATTAAAAGAACAAAGGAACAGCCAAACTTTGCATATATAGATATTTTTTACTTTTGCATAATGCCACTTCAAATTATTTGTGAAAGAAGTTGGTGTATAAGTAAATAAATGTGATAGTACTCCTGCAGAATCTTGCCATTATTTTCTTCAGAAGGGTTGTCCTTTTCAGATTATAATTCTTGCAGGTGAATACTTATGAATGTCAGTTGTCTGACAGTGATGGTTATGAATTGTTTTAACCCTAGTTGAACTGGAGGGTTTTAATTAAATCTGTGTGGAGAAAGGAAGTATAATATAATTTTTATACATTAAGCTGTAAGTTTTAAGGCAAGAGTGTCCAGCCCGCAGCCTGCAAGCCACATGCAGCCCAACACAAAACCATAAATTTACTTAAAACATTATGATTTTTTTTTTGTGTGATTACATGTTGCAGTGTAATAAATGTGTGGCCCAAGACAACTCTTCTTCCGGGGTGACCCAGAGATGCCAAAAGGTTGGACACCCCTGTCTTAACACATATAAACCAAGGAGTGCT
Source organism: Mormoops blainvillei (assembly GCA_004026545.1). Taxonomy (NCBI): domain Eukaryota; kingdom Metazoa; phylum Chordata; class Mammalia; order Chiroptera; family Mormoopidae; genus Mormoops; species Mormoops blainvillei. The sequence goes on along the minus strand of PVJD01000003.1, from coordinate 209,592 downwards.
CTATGTAACCCACCATTCATTTTATCTGAAATTTTAAAGGAACTCTTCATGTAACTCTTTTACTTTATTAGATAGCTGAAAAATAGTGGTAGAATGACTCTCAGAAAGTACTGTATAGAGCAGGGGATGGATGGATGGATGGATAGACAGATAGATAGACAGACAGATGATAGATAGATAGATAGATAGATAGATAGATAGATAGATAGATAGAAAGAAAGAGATGGGGCTCAGTACTATAACGAGAGATTGGGAAAGGGGATGCAACATTTTTACATCCTTAGTCTTTTTTATTTGCCCATGAAATCCCTCAACAAACTTTGGCCTAAATCAGGGTGTCTCAAACCCTGCAATATGGACACTTTAGGCTAGATAATTCTTTTGCGGGGGTTCTGTCCTGTGCATTATAGCATGTTTAGCAGCATCCTTAGGTTCTACCCACTGTATGTAGCACCTCTCCACTCCCCAGTCTTAACCAAAAACATCTACAGGCATTGCTGGGTGTCCCCTGGGGGCCAAATTTGCCCCTAGTGTGAGCCATTGGCCTAAACCAATTCCTGTACAAAATTACTCAAATGAGACGATCTAAATCATGCCTTTTCTGTGATCAGTCCCAGGTTTTGCTCAGGTGCAGAAGGTAAAAAGAGAAAGGGGACAAAAATGTACCTTTTCTTCATTCTCAGTTACAGGAGAAATCAGAGCCAGATCTAACTGCATTTCCCAAATCACTTACTTGTGGGAACTGCTGGTAGTACTGAGCCCCATCTATTGCAAAGGATTCAGGATGGGCATGGGAATATGGAGTAACTAGTTGCTCATAAACTTACCCTGTGGCTAAAAAACAAGGCATGTGAAACAATGTGTTGATTGATCACAGTCTTCTCAACACTGCTCTAGAGCAGTTTTTTCAGACATTTTTAGTTGATTTTTTTTTTAAGATTTTATTTATTTTATTTTTAGACAGAGGGGAAGGGAGGGAGAAAGACAAGGAGCAAAACATCAATGTGTAGTTGCCTCTCAAGCACCCTACACTGGGGACCTGACCTGGGACCCTGGCAGGTGCCCTGACTGGGGAATTGAACCAGCAACTCTTTGGTTTGCTCAACCCACTGAGCTATACCAACTAGGGCTTAGTTGAAGATCTTTCAGTTCTCTGGGAAAGCAGCGATTGGACCAGAAAAATCACTTCAAAATCGTATTCTGAAAAACACTTCTTTGAAGCATTGTGAGAGATTGGCCCCATCAGGGAACATACAACTTTATTAAAACTGATTAAAAGCAGAGGAACTATTCTGAGCCAGACTATAAGGAATTTCTGCAGGAATTTCTTCTACAACATCTCTCTTCCCTATCCTAACTCACCCTTTGTTCAGTCAGTAATTTTGTTTTTTCAAACTGTCATACGTGAAGATAAATGGGGCCTTGTGCCAAGTAATATGTGAAGATTTGGCACAAAATTCAGGATAGCAGTTTTACCTGATGGTAAGTAAAACAGTTTTATGGTAATACAGCCCAAGTGCTACAGAGTAAGACACATTTTGCATAACATTTTAAAGATAAAAATCAGATTTTTGAGGCAGGCCATTTTATGGAAAGTTCTAGCAGGAGTAAGAGAAGAGTGAGAAGCAAATGATGGAGGCACTCACCCCAGGTGAGCCCGTTGTACTTCATTGAATAGCATTAGTGGTTACCAAGTCTTGTTAATATTGAACAGAAGTTATGACTCTTAAATAACTATCATGAATTAATTATTCATGATTCAGAATAGATGTTTTGTTGTTCCCAGATAGCAGAAGACAGATCTCTTTGTCAGCTTCATTTCTCAACCTTAACACCTATGCATTTCAGCATCCTGATTACAAAGTCATTACTGGACCTGGTTCCTGTCAGCTTCATACATTCCAGTGACCCTAAGAACTGAGTGGGATGTGACTAGTTTCTGGGTATAATGGAGTGGCAACATTCCATTATCTACACACAATTCTATTAATGTGAAAGAGATTGTTTCAGTTATTTTACCAGCTTCATCATAATTAGATTTGCGATCAACAGCCTCGGCTCCCTTTGTCATCAGCTCTCTTTGACCAAGTAGTTAGGTATTTACACTTTCAAACCTAAATATAAGAATTTATAAATACCATATTGATTGTAGCCTAGTTTTCCTAATAAAAACATCAGATTCTTTTCTTGATTGTATCCTTTCCACATCTCTAGTCCTTTATAAATAAGAATTTTGACTAAGCCTGTAGAAACATTCAAATATTTCTTAAGTACGATATCCCATGCCAGGTACTGTGCTAGGGCACAAGATGCTTACATACACACACAAATGAAAATAAAAGTTACGAGATATGTTGGGTGGGGGAAAGGGGTATATAATGCTATGAAATAGAGGGAATTGGCCTAAATAGGAATGTAATAATTGGGCTGGGAGTGAGCCCTGACTAAATGCCAGCCACCACTGGTATGGGCACTTTAGAAATACCAACCCGATCCTTTCAACAATTCTGTGATGAAGGTTATGTTATCAGGCAGAGGGAAGTTAAGTTTTCCCAGAATACACAACTGATGATGGTGAAGAAAAAGCAGGAGTGAATTGGGCAGATTCATTGGGAATGCTTTCTGGTAGAGGAAACAATATTTACAAAGGTTGTGTAGGAAGCACCACAGGGAGGTCAGGAAATGAAAGAAAGCATGTATAACTATAGCAAAGACAATGGAGAAAAGATTACTAGGAGCAAGAGGGGCACTAAAGAGAGAATTAGCAGCCAGACCCCCATAGCCAGCTGTGTCACATAAAGGATTTTGGTATTCTAAAACCAATGGTAGATATTACCATTAAACAAGAGTGATGATAGAATTGTGTTTAACAACAATCACTGGCTGGTAATAAGTGAGAGTAAATCACTTGAGGCAAGAGATGACAAACAGCCTGATCCATGCAGTGGATGGGATCAAAAGATACTTGGCAGCTGAAATCGACAGGAATTGGCAATACTTTAGATCTGGAGTTTGTGGAAGGGAAGTATAATGGATGATTTCTTGGTTTCTGGATTGCAGTAACTGATACATGGAAGTTACAAAACAGGCAACACTTGAAGAGACTTACAGGGAATAGCAAGTGATGAGTGCAGCTTGGTTTGTGTTGACTGGAAATATCCAAATGACTGTCAGGTAGGGCAGTTGAAAATAATGGTCTGGAGCTCAGAGGAGAGGGCCAGGCTAGACATTTGAATCCTCTGTTTTTGGTGGTTATTAATGCCGGGATGAGGATGAAACTGCCTGGGTTCATCATTTGGAGTGAGAACAGGGTTTAGGACTAATTGCATGCCCACAGAGTTCCATCCTTCCATGGGCATGTAGTGGAGGATGAGGTTGCAAAGGAAACAGAAGGTATGGCTAGAGAGGTAGAAAGAAAGCCCTGTGTTTTCTCAGAAAACCAAGGGCAAAGAAATTCCGTGTCTAGTGATGCTGTTGAGATGTCAAGCAGGGTAAGAATAGGAAATGTCCTTTGGGTTAGTGATGCAGAGGTCACTGGTTACTTTAGAGCTGAATCACTGCAGTAAAGGGCAGAAATGAGTGGGAAGGACTGAAGAGCAGAGGCAGAATATGAAAACAGTGGATCTAAATAGTTTCTTAGGTTTTTATTTTACTCTGAAGGGGAGGGCAGGATAGTCACTAAAGGGTGATGTGGGATAGTTGGTAGGGGTAATCCAGTTGAGAAAGATGTTGAATATACAAGAGAAGAGTGACCATCAGTTTTCTAAGTTGACAGGATTGGCCACACTCTTTCAGTAATCAATTATTTAACTAAGCAACTGGGGTATGTCAAACTGTAATAGATGTAAGGGACACAGTAGTAAACAAGCCAGGCACAATCCCTGGCTTTGTGGAGCTTCTATTCTAGTGGCAAGAGACTACAATGAATATATAAACAAATAAGATAATTTCATCTGCAATATAAAAAAATGACCCCAGTTGGGGTCGTGTGAGAGGCAACCACACATTGAATATGTCTGTCCCTCTCTTTCTCCCTCCTTTCCCCCATCTCTAAAAATAAATAAAATCTTTAAAAATAAATAAATAAATGACATAGGGAGTAACTAGGAGAGAAAGTTACAGAACTTGTATCAGTCCCAGAAGTTGTGTTTTAATTGTGGTAAAATACATATAACATGACATTTACCATCTTAACCATTTTTAAGTGTATAGTACAATATGTTAAGTATGTTTACATCGTTGTGAACCAGTACTCCCAAACTTTTTCATCTTGCAAAACTGAAACTCTATAACGATTCCCTTTCCCCTCAACCATTGGCAACCACCATTGTATTTTCTGTCTCTAGAAATATGACTACTTTAGATACCTCATATAAGTGGAATCACACAGTATTTGTCTTTTGTGTTACTTGCTTATTTCACTTAGCATAATGTCCTCAAGGTACTTCCATGTTGTAGCATGTGTCAGAATTTCATTCCTTTTTATGGCTGAATAATAAATATTCCATTGTATGTACATACCATATTTTAAAACAACAAATAATCTTATTAGCATACGTACCCTAGTGATACTTCAGTATAAATATATTTTTTAAAATTAATTCATTTTTTTATCTGAAATTCAAATTTATCTGAGCATCCTGTATTTTACCTGGCTACCCCAAATTAAAAACAGGCATGGTCAATAAGGGTTACAGTATTTTAAAACTCTGACTCCTTTCTCCCATGTTAAGTCTCTAAGGATTGAGGCCTAAGGAAGGGAGCAGGGAAGATGGTCAAGAGCAAATTTAAGAAAAGAAAGAAGAAGATGCCAGCAAAAATAAAGAAAAAGATTAATGTGATTGGGATAAAGTGGTACTTCGTTAGAGGAGAGCTATAGTTGCCCATTAAGACATCAGAGCACAGGGTCAAAACCAAAGGCCTTAGGTGACACCCAGTCATAGATTCTGTCCTGGGCCTGTCTAGGCCTGTTTTCACGTTTGTAAAACAGGAAAACACTGATCTCCCAGAGCTGTGGTGATATTAGATGAGATAACAGAGAGAAAAGCATCCAGTGCCAAGCTGATTTGACCAATTGCTCCTCTCTCCCATGCTTTCTGCTGCTTTTCTGGTTTTTAAGAAATAAGGTTAGAGTCCTGGCTGGTGCAGCTCTGCTGGAGCGTCCTCAGGTAAACCAAAAGGTTTTGGGTTTCATCCCCAGTCAAGACACAGGTTCGGTCCCTGGTCAGGGAAAGAACGGGAGGCAACCAATCGATATTTCCATCACACCATTCTCTCTCTCTCCCTTCCTCTCTCTAAAAGCAATGAAAAAATGTCCTCAGGTGAGAATTAAAAAAAAAAAAAATCCGGCTTCTTGGCCCTCACCTGTCCTGCAGGACTTGCAAGGGCCTGATTAGAAGCTTCTGTTTCTAAAATTCTCCCCAGCCCACTGGCAAAATTTCTACCATTTGGACTTCACTCTGTAGCTTAAGGTTTTGAACCTTGTTAAAAATAAGAGTGCATCAAAAAGTGTGGCCCTATTACCAATTATGTGTGTTTGGTCTGGGAACAGGTTTGGTCCAGGCAGTTAGGCGAGTTCTTGAGCAGATTCCTGACTCTTGAGAAAAACTCCAGGCAAGGCTGGCCAGCCATGAGGCCAGGAGGGAAGGAAAGGATCTGCCCGACCTGCCCGGGCCGAGAAGCTCTACCCCCTCTGAAGAGCCCCGCCCCGCCCCCACTTTTTCTCTGTCAGCTCTACCTTCCCTGTCCGCTTTATGGGTCTCCGGAAGTAGGAAGCTTGTACGCCGGGTCGCAGCTGGGGGCGGCGAGGGGTAGCTCGCTGCTGCTGTGCGCCGCTCTGCTGGCCGCGGGATGCGGTCTTGGCCTGTTGTTGGGCCGTGGACAGGGGGCTGCGGACCGCTGGGTGCTCTCCTGGCTTTGCTGCCACGCCTTGGTGCACTTCTCAATGGTAAGTGCTGTCTTCTCGGACCCCGCAAACGCGGGCTGACGGCGCCCTTTTTGGGACCCTTCACTCCCTCGTCCCAGAGTGCCCTGAAAAGGATGGGGACTAGTTGGCTGCCCAATCCCTTGGGCGGGAAGTCTGCAGAGATCTGGGACGAATCGGAAGACCGGGGTACTCGTGGCCTTTGGCCAAATGCTGCACCTCTCCTCGTTCCCAAGCATGTAAAAAGGGAGCGCAGCTGCTGCTTTGTAATGCCAATTAAAAAGAAGGAGGAGGAGGAGGGGGAGGGGAAAGGAGAGGGGGAAAATAGTGATTTCCCTACCGTGTTATGTTAGTTTGATTGTAAACGACTCAAGGCCTTGACTTACTTGACTTTGTAACTTGCACTTCATGATGAACTGAAGAATAATTGAGAGGTTTTCAGTGCCCCGGAGGGAGTAGGGAGAGGTTAGGAGGTGCACTGCGCAGTCCGAGGGCCTGTACCAAAACCAATCCTCTACCCCATACCCTCTGTGCCTTAATAATAATCACATTTCTTGGGTGAGAACTGTGTACTATGTCTAGTACACCATACACCAAATTTTGCTGGTTCGATTCCTGGTCACGGCACTTACTTAAATTGTAGCTCGAGCCCTGGTTGGGGCACGAATGGGAGGCAACCGATTAATGTTTCTCTTTCTCTTTCTCTCCCTTCCCCTGTCTCTCTCAGATCAATAATAAAAAATATCTTTGGGTGAAAATTTTAAAAAAGGTATTAAAATACAGAAACATACCCTCATATCCACCACCTCGTTTAAAATTTAAGTCTGCTTTTAAAGCACAGACTGTTACTGGAAACAGCACACACATCTCCATTTGTGTCACCTCCGGGTAGCCCAATGCGTGGAGACGTTGCCCCACTCTTCTCCCTCCCTGTTCCCAAAGGAGATGTCCCCTACCCTGCCCTGTCTTCTGCCATTTACCTGGCCCACCTACAAAATGTTCGAATTTATGATGCAGCATGCCTTAGTCCTTTAATTCTAAAGCACTCATTTTTTTCACATATTAGAACAATCAATGACATAACCACCGTGGACCATTTTATTGATATTTTCATGTCTCTGAGATTCAGATATATCTTACAATTGAAGAAACATGATAATTTAATCAGCTTATATAAATAGGCATATTTTTATTTTGCTATTTACGCACAGTGCTTCAGCTAGCATCTTTGTACACATACCTTAGAGTTCAGTGAGGAGGACACGTGAATTAAGCAATGAGGCCTGCAAGAAAAATGTAGGTCCATATTATCTTTGGTTGGGAGCTTATTGCAAGAAGACCCAGAAATGTGGCTTGAGCTAAGACTGGGATGTAAAGCCTGGTGGAGAGCTGAAACCACAACTCACTTGTTCCCACTAAACTTTGGCTATCTCTCCATATCCCTGCAAACATTTTCTACCACATCTCAAATGGTAGAAGATGTTGGGATTGTTAGCCACCATCAAACACAGTTCCCCTGTTAGACATTGTTCCACTCTGAGCATTCCTAGAAGCACTTCAGCTCCCTGGTGTCCAATTAGAATGTGGTTACCTAGGGCTGCACCCCTGGTCTTCAGGTCATTTGGTTAGGCCCAGGGTGAAGGGCAGGCTGATTTTCCACCCATGCACTGGTAGGTGACTTGACAATATACATAAAGAAACCAATGGTGTAATTCACCATTCCTTAACATTGCTATGGACATTTCATGCACTGTTGCTTTGTGGGTTTTTCCTCATCTGCGACCTAAGTATAGCATTCTAGACATGGCCAGAACATGGAGGTAGATGTGTATTCCTATGTTTGGGAAACATCTTGAAGTCCAGATTGACTGGAGCACAGGGTTTATCTAGGGAATACGTTCAGGGCACAGGTTGGTAAGAGCTAGAATGAGAGGTAAGACTTTGAGTTTTATTCTGTAGTAGAAAGCCATTGACAAGTTTCAACCAAGGAAGTAGCATGGCCAAAGCAGACCTTTTGAAAGATAATTTGGTTGGGGTGTATTAAGTCAGAAACTGTGAAGGGCCTGAGATTTCACCCTTTTTACAAGTTTACATGTTAGCCTGGTTGATTCCCAGAGTCACACAGGGCAGGGAGGGCCCGATGGTACCTGTACACACAATGGGTGCAGTACAAGAAAGGAACTCCAAAACTGGGCTCCCATATTATGTGGCTCCTGGTGACATGGTCATACTTTACTCTAAAGAAAGACCTTTGCTCGAGAATGTGAACAAATTTTCTCTGGGGAGGGGGAGGCAAAGTCTTTCCTTTTATTACCCTGGAATATCTTAGGAGGGAGAGGTTTCTAAGCTTTACTACCCAGGAATGCCTCCTCATTGGTAGAAGTGCCTATACCCAGAGACCCCAGATAGTGCAGGAATAGGAGATATTCATGGAGAATTCTCTCCCAACAGGGTGCTAGGCAGATTGGAAAGGTTAGTTAAAAGGGGCAAAAAGGTCAGCTAAAACCAATTGCACTGCTTTAGGAGTGAGATGAAAAAGAGCTGCACTAAGGTGTGGTGAAAGTTAAAGTGGGGAGGAAAGCTAAGTATGAGAGACTTTTCATGGGAGAATTGTATGAGTCAAAGTGACTCCTTATATATTGGTGATGGTGTACATGATCTTGGCGTTTAGAATCTGGCTAGTGCGAGTAATGTTGATAATGTTAAAGACTGGAAACACTGATCTGCTTTCTTATCATTTAAGTTTTGCTGTTTTTAGAATTTCATATAAATGAAACAATAAAGTATGTAGTCTTTTATTTAGCATAATTTACTGAATAGTATCTTAATATATGGATATATCCCAATTTATTTATCTGTTTACCAGTTAATGAAAATTTGGGTTGTTTCTAGTTTGCGACTGTTATAAATTGTACTACTGTGAGTATCTACTTACAAGTCTTTGTGTGGATGTAAGTTTTTATTTATCCTGGGTAAGTGCATAGGAATAGGATTCTTTACCTAGATTAGGAACTGTCAAACTGTTTTACGAAGTGGCCCTACCATTTTCTGTTCCCACCAACGATCCTTGAGGGTTTCAGTTGTTCCATATCCTCACTGGCACTTACTCTCTCAGTCAGCTCAGGCTGCTATAACAAAAATACCACAGACTGGGTGGCTTAAAAAATAGACATTTATTTTTGAGTCTGGTTAAGTCCAAGGTCAGGGTGCCAGCATGGTCAGGTTCTGATGAGAGCCCTCTTCCAGGTTACAGACAGCTGCCTACTTGCTATGTTCTCACAGGGCCAAGAGACAGCCCTGGTTTCTCTTCCTGATCCCATCGTGGGGGCCCTACCCTCGTGACCTCTTCTAAACATAATTACGTCCTATAGGTCTTACCTCTAAATATAATCACATTGAGGGGTAGGGCTTTGACAGATGCATTTAGGGAGACGCAAACATTCACTCCGTAATACTTAGTAGTATTTTGTTGTAGTCCTTTTATTTTATTTTATTTTAAAATTTCTTTATTTTTAGAGAGAGGGGAAGGGAAGGAGAAAGAGAAGGAGAGAAACAGCAATGTGAGAAATATCGATCGGTTGGCTCTGGTGCAAACCCCAACCAGGGACCAAACCTGCAACCCAGACATGTGCCCTAGCTGGGAATGGAACCGACATCCTTTCACTTTGTAGAATGGTGCCCGATGAACTGAGGCACACCACAGGGCTTTCTTTCTTTTCTTTTAGTCATTCTAAAAGATGTGTATAACCAAAATTTGTAGTTTCTATTGCATTTCCATGGTGTCTAATAATGTTCAACATCTTTTGTTTATTTACCATTCATCTATCTTCTATTGGGAAATGTGTTCAAATCTTTTTGCCCATTTTTTAGGTTAAAATTTTATTTTGAGACAATTATAGATTCACCTGCAGAGAGAAGATAGAGGGATCCCATATACACTTTACTCAGTTTCCCCAGTGGTAACATGTTACAAAACTATAGCATTATATCAAAGTGAAGCTATTTTTTTAATTTTTAAAAAAGATTTTATGTATTCATTTTTAGAGAGTGGGGAAAGGGGGAAGAAAGGGAGAGAATTATCAATGTGTGGTTGCCTCCCATGCACCCCTCACTGAGGATCTGGCCTGCAATACAGGCAAGTACCCTGATCAGGAATCGAACCAGTGTCCCTTTGGTTTGCAGACCGGCACGCAATCCACAGAGCCACATGAGCCAGGGCTCAAAGTGAAGCTATTCACACAATCAAAGGCAGAACAAGGAGCACCTGCTCAATCACTGATGAGGTTATAAATACGTCAGCAGCCCTCAAGTCCCATTCTCCAGCCTCTCCTGTGAATAGGACAGGCAGCCAGTGGCTCCCCTTCTCTTGTACCCTCTGTTCCTATCAAGGCTTATGCTGCTGTTGCCACCACCTTGCTGTGGCCAATGAGATTCTAGGCTGCAATGCTGTTACACTACCATCAATGCAGCCCTGGTCAGTGGGGCTGGGGAACTCCATAACCAAGTCCTAACCAGTTGGCAATAGCGAAGACCCTGGAGAATGGCCTTGTACTTCACAGTCCATCTTAGGGAAGCTTAATGATTCCAGCCAGGGCTCCAGCAAAGCAGTGGCATTACAGATTTGGTGACCCCATGGTTGGAGGAGCTTTGGAAGTTTAAATGCTTTGAGCAGCCTCTTTGAGTCTGGGTACCTCCTCAATAGGAGGGATCCAGTGGCACAAGCAGCACAACTCTTCCTCCAAATAGAGGGAGCATCTCTGGGACTGTGGTCACCTCCTCACATCCTCACGTTGCCACCTCTAGGTCCCCATATTAGGTGATCAACTGTCCCAATTTCCCAGGGACTGAGGGCATTTCCCAGATGAATTGGTCACCTACCTACCCTTCTCCTTTCACTTTCTGCCTATGAACCTTTTCCATGTGTCCTTGACCTTTGGTTCCACATGCTTTTCTTGTTTTTTTGCATTGTCTCCTGTCTTCTCCCTCCATAAAATCCAGCTCTTGAAAGTTTTGTGCCACCTACCTGCAACTGCCAAAGGTAAAGAAATAAAAAAAGCATTCGCATTGTTTAAATTTCAACTGAGGCAGACAATCAGCTTTTAAAAAGTAATACCAAAAAAAGGGGGTGGGGGGAGTTGGGCAAAAGAAGTAAGCTTGTGTATTCCAAGTCTTCAGGATGATTAGGGCTTTTTACATATTCTGGGCACACACGCACACACATGCACCCAAACACCTAACTCCACCCTGGGAAAAACCCTGTCTGATGGCCCACTGCAGATTTCATCACTACTTTCTCTTTTGGGGGACTTTAGGGGGAGGGGGTGGGTACCAGATTACTTTATTTGAAGGAATGGTACAAATGAAAGACATAAGTGGATGATTTGGTACAAGCTATAGAAAAGGTAAAAGTAACTCTAACATGCATGTACTGCTTTGGTGACCAGGGAAGTTTATCTCCACATTTGTGGGAAGCCAGCCTAAGGCTTAGCACTCTTTACCGTCTCTGAGTCTGCTTGTCAAAGAAATACTCTGCCATGCCAGTTTCAGGGCCCCCCAAACTGTGCGAGTCGGTTATATGGTCACCCAATTTTTTGATTGATTATGCCTGCTCATCTAGGTAGTGAATCTCAATAAACTAACACAAATGAGGGTCATTTTTTTCAGCAGCCAGTTAGTTTGTGCAAGTCCAGTAGTGACTGATTCATACATTTTCCCAAGTGTAATGCACAGTCCATTGCATTCAGCCCACTCTGACAGTCATCATGGTCTGGTTTCTTGATATCCTGGGGGAAGATTCGGCCCCTCGTTGGTTCTGCAGCTTCATCAGTTTTTCAGCATGTTCCCACTCCTCATGAGGTTGATGAAGAAAACATTAGGTGAAGTTCTTGAAAGCCATATTGTCATGGTCAGAGTAGTAAGACATGGACAGGTAGAAGCAGGAAGCCTAGAGCTCCAGATTGATCTGTCAGTTGATGGCGGCCTCCAAGTCCTGGTGGTACTTGTGGTGCACCTACGAAGTAGACATTGTTGTAATGATGGGTGGCTGGGGAGAGGCAGCTTCCCCATAGTGGAGCAGTGGCAGGGGCCTCGGGGCACTCTGAGGGTGCTGTGAGGAGGTGGTGGAAGGATGGATCTGGGCAAGTGGCTGAGATGGGGGTCCAATGCTGGTTCGTTCAAGCACTGTTGAAGCAGGAAACCACAGAGACTCTTGGTGAAGATTGTTACTACTTTCTGTTTAATCATTATTTTCTTTTTTTAAATTTATTTTTTATTTTCTTAATTATCTTTAATCCAACCACGCTGAGATTTCTACTCTATCTTTTTTGTATAGTTTCATTTTATATATATACACACACACACACACACACACACACACACATATATTTTTGTTGTTGCTGTTCAAGTGCAGTTGTCTCCATTTTCCTGCCACCACTTTATCCCACCCCACCCACCCCCACCTCCCACACTCAATCCTACCCCCATTTGACTTTGTCCACGGATGCTTTATACATGTTCCTTCACGACTCCTCCACTTCTTGTCCCCATTATCCCCTTCCCCCACTCTGGTTACTGTCAGTTTGTTCTTTATTTCAATGTCTCTGGTTATATTTTGTTGCTTATTTGTTTTGTTGATTAGGTTCCACTTATAGGTGAGATCATATGGTATTTGTCTTTCACCACCTGGCTTACTTCACTTAACATAATGCTCTCCAGTTCCATCCATGCTGTTGCGAAGGATAGGAGTTCTTTCTTTCTTTCTACTGCATAGTATTCCATTGCATAAATATACCAGAGTTTTTAGATCCACTAATTTACTGTTGGGCACTTAGGTTGCTTCCAACACTTGGCTGCTGTAAATTGTGCTGCTATGAATATTGGGGTCCATAGGTTCTTTAGAATTGGTGTTTCAGGATTCTTAGGGTATAATCCCAGCAGTGGAATTGCTGGATCAAAAGACAGTTCCATTTTTAGTTTTCTGAGGAAATTCCATACTGCTTTCCACAGTGGCTGGACCGGTCTGCATTCCCACCAACAATGCACCATGGTTTCCTTTTCACCACAACCTCTCCAGCACTTAATGTTTGTTGATTTGTTTATGATGACCATTCTGATCAGTGTGAAGTGGTATCTCATTGTGGTTTTAATTTGCATCTCTCTGATGGCTAGTAATGCTGAGCAGCCTTTCATATGTCTCTGGGCCCTCTGTGTGTCTTCCTTGGAGAAGTGTCTGTTCAGGCCCTTTGCCCATTTTTTAATTGGATTGTTTGTCTTCCTGGAGTGGAGTCGTGTGAGTTCTTTATGTATTTTGGAGATCAAACCCTTGTCCAAGGCATCATTAGCAATTATGTTTTTCCACATGGTTGGTTCCCTTTTCATATTGCTGATGGTTTCTTTAGCCGTGCAAAAACATCTTATTTTGATGAAGTCCTATTTTTTTATTCTTTCCTTTATGTCCCTTCCTCTAGGGGACATATCAGTGAAAATATTGCTGTGTGAAGTATCTGACATAATCTGCTTATGTTCCCCTCTAGGATTTTATGGTGTCACGAGTTATATTTAAATCTTTTATCCATCTTGAGTTTCTTTTGGTATGTGGTGGTGAGTTTTATTTTTTTATGTGTAGCTGTCCAGATCTTCCAACACCATTTGTTGAAGAGGCCATTTTTACTCCATTTTATGCTTTTGCCCCCATTGACAAATGTTAATTGACAATAGAGACATGGGTTTATTTCTGGGCTCTCTATTCTGTTCCATTGATCTATGTGTCTGTTTTTATGCCAGTACCAGACTGTTTTGATTACAGGGGCCTTGTAATATAGTTTGAGGTCAGGTTGTGTGATTCCTCCTGCTTTGTTCTTCTTTCTCAAAAGTGCTGCTAAGGCTATTTGGGGTCATTAATGGTTCCATATAAATTTTTGAAATGTTTGCTCTATATCTGTGAAATACGTCTGTGAAAATTGGTATTTTAATAGGGATTGTGTTGAATCTATGAACTGCTTAGGGCAGTATGGTCATTTTTATGATGTTTATTCTTCTAATCTATGAACAAGATATATGTTTCCATTTATTTGTGTCTCCCTTAATTTCTTTCTTCAGTGTTGAGTAGTTTTCTGAGTATAGGTCTTTTACCTCCTTGGTTAGCTTTATTCCTAGGTACTTTATTTTTCTTGTTGCTATAGCAAATGGAATTTTTTGCGCATTTCTGTGTATGACATTCCACTGTACAAGAGTGCCTTTGATTTCTGACTATTGATTTTATATCCCACTGCTTTGCCAAATTCACTTATTAGGCCAAGTAGTTTTTTGGTGGAGACTATAGGGCTTTCTATGTACACTATCATGTCATCTGCAAACAGTGACAATTTTACTTCCTCCTTTCCATTTTGGATGCCTTTTATTTCTTTTTCTTGTCTGATCGCTGCGTCGAGGACTTTCAATACCATGTTGAATAGAAGTTGTGAAAGCAGTCATCCTTGTCTTATTCCTGATCCTAGTGGGTAAGCTTTTAGTTTTTGCCTGTTGAGTATGATTTGGTTTTAGAATTCTCATATATGACCTTTATTATGTTGGAGTATGCTCCCTCTTCTCCCACTTTGCTGAGTGCTTTTATCATAAATGGGTGTTATACCTTATCAAATACTTTTTCTGTCTCTATTGATATGATCATGTGGTTTTTGTCTTTCCTTTTGTTTATGTGATATATTTCATTTATTGATTTGCGAATATTGTACCATCCTCGCATCCCTGGGATGAACCCTATTTGATCATGGTGGATGATCTTTAATGTATTGTTGGATGCGGTTTGCCAATATTTTGTTGAGGATTTTAGTGTCTATTTTCATCACCGATATTGACCTGTAGTTTTCTTTCTTTGTTGTGTCTTCGTCTAGTTTTGGGATTAGGATGATGCTGGCCGCATACAAAGAGCTTGGGAGTCTTCCGTCATCTTGGATTTTTTGGAATAGTCTGAGAAGGATAGGGGTTAGCTCTTCCTTAAATGTTTTGTAAAATTCTCCTGTGAAACAATGCTATCCAGGGCTTTTTTTGCTTTATCCAGGGAGTTTTTTGATTACTGCTTCGATTTCACCAACAGTTAGTCTGTTCAGACTTTCTGCTTCTTCCTGACTCAGTTTTGGAAGATAATATTTTTCTAGAAATTTATCCATTTCACCCAGGTTTTCAAATTTCTTGGTTCATAGTAGTTTCTTACAATCTTTTGTATTTCTGTAGTATTGGTTTTAATTTCTCCTCTTTCATTTCTGATTTTATTTATTTGTGTCCTCTCCCTTTTTTTATTGATATGTCTGGTTAAAGGCATGTCGATGTTTTTATCTTTTCAAAGAACCAGCTCCTGGATTTATTGATCCTTTGGATTATCCTTTTTGTCTCCATGTCATTTAATTTAGCTCTGATGATGATTATTTCCTTCCTTCTACTAGCTCTGGGTTTTGTTTGTTGTTGTTTTTCCAGTTCTTGTACCCTTGCTATGAACTTGTCTCTCAGAGCTGCCTTCACTGTGTCCCATAGATTTTGGACTGTTGTGTGTTCATTTTCATTTGTTACCAGAAATTTCTTTATTTCTCCCTTGATCTCATTATAAACCCATTCATTGTTTAATAGCATGCTATTCAGTTTCCATGAGACTGAATGTTTTTGAGTTTTTTCCTTGAGGTTGGTTTCTAGTTTCAAGCCCTTGGGGTCCAAGAAAATGCTTGATATGATTTCAGTTTTCTTGAATTCGTTGAGGTTTGCTTTGTGTCCTATCATGTAGTCTATCTTTGAAAATATTCCATGTGCATTTGAAAAGAATGTTTATTTTGCTTGTTTGGGATGAAAGGTTCTGTATATATCAGAAAGTCCATTTGATCTAATGCATTGTTCAGGTCCACAATATCCTTGTTGATATTTTGTTTGGAAGATCTATACATTGTTGACAGTGGGATATTAAAATCCCCTAGTATAAGTGTGTTGCTGTCTACGTCTTCCTTGAAGTCCTCCAAGATTTTCTTATATATTTGGGTGCTCCTATGTTAGGTGCATATATGTTTACAATATTTATGTCTTCTTGATGGATTCTTCCCTTGAGTATTATGAAGTGTCCTTCTGAGCCTCTTCTTACGGCCTTGGTTTTTGAAGTCTGTTTCGTGTGATGTAAGTATTGCTACCCTGGCTTTTTTTTCCCTGTCCATTTGCTTGGAATATTTTTTTCCAAGCATTCGCTTTCTGTCTGTGTATGTCTTTTGTTCTGAGGTAGGTCTCATGTAGACATCATATGTGCAGGTCATATTTTCTTATCCATTCAGCTATCCTAAGTCATTTTATTGAAGCATTTAATCCATTTACATTTAAGGTTATTATTGATAGGTACTTATCATTGCCATTTTACCCCCTTTGTACCTGTGTTTCTCTCTCAATGTTTTTCTTCATCTTCTTAAAGCAGTCCCTTTAATCTTGCAATGCTGGTTTGGCATAGGATTATTCTTTTTGCCTTCTTTTGTCTAGGAAACTCCTTGTTTCTCCTTCCATTTTAATTAAAGCCATTCTGGGTAGAGTAGTCTTGGTTGCAGACCTTTGCTTTTCATTACTTGGAAATAATGAAAATGGAAGGATTTTTCTTGCCATTCCCTTCTGGCTTGTAGTGTTTCTATGGAGAAGTTAGCTGCAAGCCTTATCAGGACTCTCTTGTATGGTACGTCCTGTTTTTCCCTTCCTGCCTTTAAGATTCCCTCTTTGTCTTTGAATTTTGCCATATTAATCATGATGTGTCTTGGAGTAGGCCTCTTTGGGTTCCTCTTCATTGGAACCCTCTGTGTTTCCTGGACTTGTGTGACTTTTTCTCTCCTCAAATTAGGGAAGTGTTCCATCATTACTTTTTCAAATGGGTTTTCTATATTTTGCTTCTCTTCTTCTCCTTCTGGTACCCCTATTATACAGATATTATTATGTTTCATGTTGCCCTGCAGTTCCCTTAACACCTCTTCATTCTTTTTGAGCCTTTTTTCATTTTCTTGCTCTTTCTGAGAGTTTTTTCCTACTGTGTCCTCCAGCTCACTGATTCAGTCCTCTGCTTCATCTAGCCTGCTTTTGATTCCTTCTACTGTGTTCTTCAATTCAGAAGTTGTATTTTTTTAACTTCCCCCTGGTTCTTATTGATTGTTTCTAGTTCCTTTTCCTTGCAGATGTCATTGACAGTAAGTTCCTTGTAGTTCCCTGTGGTTCTTTATAATTCTTACTGAGCTCATTGAGCTTTCTTATAACTATTGTTTTGAACTCAGTGTTTGATAGTTTAGTTGACTCTTATTTCACTTAGCATTCTTTGTTGAGATTCCTCCTCTCCTTTCAATTGGGGGTTGTTTCTTTGTCTCCATATTTTAGGGGAGACTCTTCTTGTTTGTTTCTGGTCCGTCATTGATCTGCTTTGACTAGCTGTCTTTGTGACATGAACTTCTACGGTAGGAGACCTGTGGGGTTAGTGGTGCAGTCTTCTTGATCCCCTGAACTTGATGCTCTCGTGATGCCCTTTATGCTGTTTATGTCGGCTCTCTGGATATAATTGGGTTTTGATTGTTGTTGGGTCATTCTTTTGTGTGTCCTTCCCTCCAGCTGGCTGACTAAGGGTCATTGCACCCACCCTGTCTTATATGCTATTGTGCAAGTGCTGCCAGGACAAAACCACACAACCCAGGAAATAAACCTCCACCCACAAAAATAACCCCCACCCACAATGCCACTATCAACAGCAAATGAATCAGTATTAATTAGGCTGTAAGGAGATTAAGACTATTCTAAGAAAGGAGAAGTGAATATGAGATGACCTACTGAAAGAAAAATGACTTTGAGAGTGTAGAGGGGGGACACTAATAAGCATAGGGAACCAGAACAATGCAAAGAGAGAAAGCAAAATGTCATCATAAGTGAAAAAGGGAATGGAGAAGTGGAATGAAGCAAGAGAAGGGAAACATGTAAGATTAGGTTTAAACAAAAATTTTAGAAAATTAAGTGAGAGAGAGAAAGAAAAAGGAAATGAAAATAAATAATAAAAAAATAGGAACCAAATTGGAGAAAAAGGTCCACCACAGCACTATCAATAACAAATGAACTAAGATTAATATAGGTGGGATGGGAATAAAGGGGAAAAAGAAATTAAAAAGTTTAAGAGATGTCTAGAGAAAAGGGAAGTGATTTGAGATGATAGAGTGAGAAGGAATACTTAGAGTGAGAAGGAATACTAAGAGTGAGGAATGAAAGCCAGGCTAAGACAGGGAAAAGTTAAAATCTGAGATGAAAAAAAAAACAAACAAAAAAAACAGGCATGATGAAGGCTGAATGGAGTAGGAGAGGGGAATGGTAAAATTTGAGGTTTGAAATACAATAGTGAAGATCTGAAGATAAAATTGAAAAAATGCAACAACTACCCTATTCACAACCAAAGAGCAAAAATTGCTAAAGATGGAGAGAGAACGTGGGTATTTTAAGAGGGGGAAAAAGAATGTGAGTTGACCATTGACAAGAGAATTGGTTTTGAGAGGCTGGATGGGGGAGAAGTAGTAAGAGTGCAGAATGAAAACAAGTTGTAGCAAGAGAGAAAACAAGCAATACTCCTGCTAGTTCTCCAGATAATCCAAATATTATGAGGTTAACCATTGTAGGAATTAAAAGGTTGATATGCGTGTTCATCGTACTATTTTTTTAAATTTTTCTGTAGGTTTACATGTTCCCATAATAAAAATGTAGGTGGAAAAAAAGAGGAAGATACCAAAATCTACTAGAAAGTTGAGTGGGTATATGGGCAAGGCTCATAAATTGGTGAGCCAACTATTTCATCAGAGGACACCTTCAAATATTAGTGTCATATGTCTTCTCTCTAGCTAGTCAGAATTCCTAGAGAGGTGCTCCCAGTCCCAGCCAGGACTATGTAAACCTCACTGCCAGCACATGGGAGCTGACTGGGGAAGGGGTCTGAACAGCCTCACCAGTCAGTTCACAAACTTTCACTGATTTCCCCTGTTTTCATAGATTCCTCACTCCATCCTAAATGGGCAGTACTTCCAGAGAATAAAGTGACAGCATTCTGCCAGGGAACAGTTGCCTAGCCCGACTGAAATAGCAAAGGAGTCTGAGCTCTGTCTCTTCATACAGACTTTCTACCAATTTAGTTTTCAGCCCCACTTTGGAGCTCCCTGGTGTCCCAAATTCTAAGAT
The DNA here is from genome assembly GCA_004026545.1 of Mormoops blainvillei. Lineage (NCBI taxonomy): Eukaryota > Metazoa > Chordata > Mammalia > Chiroptera > Mormoopidae > Mormoops > Mormoops blainvillei. The sequence goes on along the minus strand of PVJD01000003.1, from coordinate 190,466 downwards.
CTCCTGGCATTGGTGCAGAAGGGCTTGCTTATCCTTGTGAGGCTATGCAGAGCAAGGTCTGGGCCATTCCTCAGCAGAGCTTCAAATTCTTCTGTGTGACCAAGGACAAGTTATTTAATCTCTGTTTGCTTCATCTCCAAAATCAAGGCACAAACTCTGACATTGTTGGAGGATTATATGAATTAATACACCTTCAAAATTTTGGCCAGTGCTTGGCACAAAGTAAGTCCTTTGAACTACACACACCAACCCCTAGCCAAGTTGGTTTCCGCTTTCTCTGGTCTGTGAGGTCACTTTCCATCTTCCATAATTGTATTGTTATCTCAGGCCTGCTACTCTCTCTTTGCTTTCTGTGTCTGTGTCAAGATTGACCTTTTTTTTAAAACCCTTTACTGTCCCTCTAGATCAGCAATTTTCAATCTTTTCCATCTCATGGCACACATAAACTACTTAATGAAATTCTGCAGCATACCCAAAACATATTTTATTTTTTGCCGATCTGACCAAAAAAAATAGGTATGATTTTGATTCCTTGATAATGGACACCTATTGTTGTGTTGCCTGTTGTCATCTTCTTCAATTTAAGAATCTAAGGGAAAGCAGGTCAATGCCCCAGACTAAGTAGCCAAGTATTACATGTTTTAAAAAATCTTGTAGCACACCAGTTGAAAACCACTGCTCTAGATAGTAGAGTTACATGTATGTGTGTATTACACAACATTAAACCACAAGTCTCAATGACTTTCTTTCCTTATCCCTGCTAAAGACTCCTTTCAAGTAGTGTAATCCTCATATTCTAGACTGAACTCACTGGGGTGTTGCAGGCAGAGCCTGGCAGCAAATGTCCAGCTTCTCCATCAAGCATGGAAGGGACCAGCTCCTAAGGAGATATGTAGAGAATGCCCAAGAAATGCCCCAGAATGAACCTGCTGGTTGTGTGTTCCATGAGCTCATTTTTGAAATCTCTGGGTCATCAGCTGAGATGATGTGGCTGAGGAAAAGGAATGGCTGATGGTGGTGCCTCCCTGAAGCTTATGTAAGAACCTTGTGACCCATGGCTCTGTCAGAACAAAACAACTGGCAAGCTAATTGTGGCCACTACCCACAGCTCTTGATTCAGAGGGATCAACTGATCATCCTAGAGAACTTGATCCTCTCCTCAAAGTGGTCGAAGGGGGTACCTTTGCAGGTGACTTGCTTGTAGAGTTTAGAAAGCTGGTTTAAAAGAATGAATTCCTTCCTTGGGCAGGATTAGGCCCATGAAATTTTGTGATCCTTGCTTCTGCCTGGGCCATGATATTGTTCTTCTACACTCAGAAATGTTGCCACTCAAATAGAAGGATACAGTTGAGGACAAAGTGGCTTTCCAACTAAAGACTGAAGTTACCTACCTTCTGGTTTGTCTCTTGCAAGTTAGCACTCTCTGTTGAACAGTGATAAAAAGTTTGGGCTGCTTATTTCCATCTTCCATTCTCCACCCCACTCTGGATTCATTCTGTACACTTGTCTGCTCTGCTCTGTGCCTTGGGACACCAATCTCTGATGGAGAGACTGGCTGAGAGGGCAGGGTGGGAGGAAGGAGAGGCCAGATTACTAATTCCCTACCCAAGAGACTGGAGAAGGCGGCAGCCCCACACACCCAGATCTCCCCTCCTGAGCCTGCTTTCTGCATACAGTAGGCTTGCTGTTTGATCAATGAAAGAGATGTGGTCCACATTCATTATAGTATTGAGCAAAGTTGTAAAGTTCTAGCCCTTTCCTTTTTGGTAGCATCTCCACATTTCGTTCAGCTGTTGTTAACTTTTAGCTTTGCTTGCTTAACAAAACCTATCCTGAAAAGATCTTGAGAATTCATTCACATTAACGTGAAAATAACTCCCTGCTGCCCTTCTTCCAGGGACATTTTCTTCTAAAACCTGAAGCGCAATGGATGTGTCTGTAATTGCAGAATCTCAGACAGGAGTGGAATTGAGTGTAGGATTTCATTCCCAGTCTTTGAAATCATTCCTCTTTCTTCAACTTACTGGCTTTTGCAAGAGGAGGGTGCATTTCAAGTGCTTGAAGAAGATACTAAGTCTGGGCTTTCAGGTACTCATGAGTGCGTTGGGCTAGGGAGTAGGGACAGGAGAAGACTGGAATTGAGATGGTGACTCTGGTAGAGAGGAGGCTGGAGACTGTCTAGAGTTTGTAAGAATTTGTAACAGCACTTTTGGGTCCCGCATTCCCACCCCCTCCACCCTCTCACCAGCCATGGCACCAGAACAAATCTGGATCTGGAGAGCTCTGATGCTGAGTAAAGGGATCTGCAAGAAAAGTCTGGGACCCCAGAACTCTAGGTTTCATTTGCATTTTTATCATGCTTTAGCATATCTTAATATAGATACCTGTCCCTTATTGAAAGCTGGACTATGAGTTCAAGGATAGGGGCAGCTTGCATCCCCTTTATCTTTATAGCTCGTGTGCATAGCTCAGGGCTTTGCCCATAGAAGGTGCTCAAAAGATATTAGTTGACTGATGGGCATAATCTCTCACTGAATTCTCATGAGAATTTTGTGATGCACCTCCTGTTATCATTCTCATCCTGCAGATGAGGCAGCTGGGGCTTAGTAGGGTGTAATAATTTGCACCAGGTTACCCAGTTGGCAAAGAGTAGAGCTGGTGTTCTATTCAGCTCTGCCTGACTTCAAGGCCAGACTCCAAGCCAGCGTGCTCAACTGCATTTAGACAGCACTAATTTGAGCAAAGGATGAATTGCTTCTCCATCTTGGTAGCAATTCTCTCATGGAAGAATTTCCATAATCCTGCAAATCCTACAATTCTTTGTATTCTTTATATTTTCTTTCCTAGTTAAGCTAAAACTTAAAGTCATATGAAATTCAAGTTTTTGGAATTCAAAGAAAAGATAGAATAAAAATTGCAGAATGATATGGTATTATGATCATAATCCAGAGATAATTTATAATCATGATGCCTCCTTTTATTTGAAGAATTGAGGTGCTTTTATGAGAATTAATTTATTTAGGCTTGTGATTTCATGCTTGAAGTAGGCTGCCAATGTCCATGTGTGATAGGTAGCAGGTGCAGGAGGATTCGTGATTGGGTTTTTAGCTTTAGATCTGAGGCAGAATAATGCCATTTCTCATGGAGAATTTTTCAATACTTATAATCTGTAACCACATAATCAAATTTCCTTGGGGGTGACCATGTCAGAGAAGTGGAAATAAAGACAATGAGCTAAAAATAAGACTTTTTTCCTCTCTAAAATTGTTTACTTTTTCCTGACCTGCTACTTTTACATGTAGGAAGGGAAGGCAGGGGTGACACTTTACCACACTGAAAAATACTTCTTTCAGTAAATTCAGAGGCAATCACAGGTTTCCATAATCTTGCAGGAGGAAGTGCTGCAGGCCTTTCTGAACTGTGTTCCTCATTCCTAATTAAGTGTCCTCCAAAAATCCTCTAGGATGAATTTGAAGTTGATTATATGATTTTTACTAATCACAGAGCTAGGCCAGTTGTGTCTGTTGGGGAAATAAAATTAAAAACAAATATCCTGCCTACCCAGAAAACCTCTCCACGAAAGTAATAGAGAAAGAAAACAGTTTTATTACTGTGGAAGCATTAAACCAGAATGAAATGGGCATCATAGGCAATCCTCTTAAGATTATAAAGACAGAAAAGAATTTCACCCTTTTATACAGCCCAGCAGACATAACTGTTACCTAAGTTCTCAAAATAAACAATAACTAGTCCTCAAGTCAGAGAACTTGACTGGCACCATTTGTCACACAAAGTTCATCCTAGAGTCACCTGGTAATTGGGATCTCTATCTGTGTTAGCTAATTAAATTTAACCTAAAGAAAAATAAACTCTTAGTATCTTTATGATGGGAAGTAGGGTGTCATAAAGATACTAAGGTACGAAGATACTAAGATACTAAGGTGTCAACTTAGGCTCCTACCCTCCTGCAGAAACTGGGAGACACAGATGCAATCTCCCTTGATGATTACTTTTCGAAGGGTTGGCTCCCAAGTCCTTGAGAGACATTCCATAGGGCTTATTTAGCTTCTAAAAAGATTTATGTACATTTCAAAGAAACAGAGAAAAGAAATTTTACACATTTTCTAAAGTAAATGCTCTACAAAAGAGAGTGAGAAGAAATCTCTTCCCTTATTTTCAGCATGAAGAATTAAGCCTCTTATTTTTAATTTGTATTTCTGCTCTCAGGCCTAAGAGGTGGCAGCAAATGTTGGCATCTCCACCTCCTACTCACTCAGAAACTCTCCCATCTTGATCTAGGCTCTTGGACAAGGGGGACAGAATGAATACCTTGTCATTCCCTTTGATTTCCTAAGAGTTGTAGGAAAGCTGGGGGCTGGGGCTTCTGGAAGGGAGTGGCACCCCACCTTTGTGGGTCATGTTGGTTCTGGAGAAAGTGCAAGTCTTAGTTGAGATGTCCTCCCCGCCCCACCTGAGGTTGGCACTGGGGAACTTGAGGGCAAGAAGGAAAGGCAAGGTCCTGGATCACCCACCAGTTAAGGATGGGACCTGGTCCAATTTCAAGGACAAAACTAGCCCAAGCCCCAGCCTCAGGAGGCAAGAGCAGAACTGTGATGATGGACAACCGAAAACCAAGACTCAGCAGGACCAAACCAAAACTCAACTGCTTGTGGTTGTTACCTTTACCAAAAGATTGATTCCACCCAAAAAGGGAAGGAGAGAAATATTCAAAATCAATGAGTCAAAAAAGCAGAAGCTCAACCTCATATGCAAAGGGGGTAATTAGTTCACCAAAGTAGAACAATTCTTACCATACACAGTTTTTAAAAAGAAAAAAACTGGATACCCCTTGGGTAAGATGAGCACCATTTGAAAAACAAAACAAGATAGAAATCATGACTTATTTTTTTGTAAATTTCCCTGTGTTGTTGTATCTCTGTAATATACATGTGTGTGCGTATATATGTTTGTGTATGCATATATATATATCTCTGAGCAGAAGAGAGGGACAGAAGCCACATCATTGGACCCCCACCTCTCACTTCTCTATCCCCAGAAGTCTATGACCTGCCTAATTGGGGCGGAGGGGCAAGGGCTAAAGCTGTGTTCAAGGACTGCCCCCTCATTTAGTTGGCAGCAGGAAAGGGGAAGGACCAATTAAAAAATGGGCAAAGGACCTGCAGAGACATTTCTCCAGGGAGGGCATACAGAGGGCATATATACTTATGAAAGAATGCTAAGCATAACTAGCCATCAGAGAGGTGCAAATTAAAACCACATTGAGATCAGAGAGATGCAAATTAAAACCACACCAGTCAGAATGGCCATCATAAACAAATCAACAAACAACAAGTGCTAGAGAAGCTGTGGAGAAAAGGGAACTCTAGTACATTGTTGGTGGGAAGGCAGACTGGTGCAACCACCATGGAAAACAGTATGGAATTTTCTCAGAAAACTAAAAATGGAACTGCCTTTTGATCTGGCAATTCCACTCCTGGGATTATAGCCTAAGAATCCTGAAGCACCAATTCAAAAGAATTTATGCACCCCAGTGTTCATAGCAGCACAATTTATAATAGCCAAGTGCTGAAAGCAACCTGAGTGCCCATCAATAAATGAGTGGATCAAAAACCTATCGTACATTTACACAATGGGATATGAAGCAGCAGAAAGAAAGAAGGACCTCCTACCCTTCTCAACATCATGGATAGAACTGGAGAGCAATATACTAAGTGAAATAAGCCAAGCAGTGGATGACAAATATCACATGATCTCACCTATAATTGGAACCTAATCAACAAAACAAACAAGCAAAATATAACCGGAGATACTGAAATAAGGGAAGGGTTTTCAGGGAGCATGTATAAAGGACCTATGGACAAAACCAAAGAAGGGTAGGATTGAGGGTGGGAGGTGAGGATGGGTGGAGTGGGGGAAAGTGGTCGTGGGAACATGGAGACAACTGTACTTGAACAACAATAAAAAAATATATTAAAAATAAATAAAAATTTTAAAAATAGGGGAAAAAAGGAAGAGGAGTAGAATTCCCGGTTGTAAGGGCTAGCCTTGACCTATTGCCACTTTTGGTCACTGGAGGGCAAAGGTAGCTTTCCTGTGGTCTTCAAGGAAGTTTCTGAAAAAGGATGGGGTCCCATTTGGCCTCCAGAGCCATCAGTGTCAGGTTGGAAATAGAAATAAGGACAGGAACCCTGGAGTGCGCAAGACCAGGCCACTGCCTTCCAAAGTAGAGCATCTTTGTCTCTTCCTGAGCACTGGCTCTGGGCCCTGTGTCTGCTCTCACTGGCTGTCTCTTGGGACTCAACTATTCCAAGGGCCCTTCACCATGCTCCACCGACACGCACCAGTCCTTCCATACTCGGTCGCCACTTAGCACCCCCTCTCTTACATAAACTAAAAGTTAAGTTCTGAGTATGACATGTTCCAGAAAAAGAATGTATGATTTTTTGTTATTTTTACTCAGAAGATGCCTCAAGTATAGGTTTGTGCTATCATTTTGGCTCTCAACCAATAAACATCTTGGTGTTCTCATGTTTTTTTGGATTTTATTCTAAACAGTTCAGGAGACCTGGGGACTCTTCACCACAACACCCAGTTCAATAGCTATTATTCACCCAGTTGTTTAATGAGCAACTCTCACCATCTCATATTTTGCAGGTTGTGAAAAGGGCCCAAAGGATGTAAAGATGGACCCTCTTTTCTTGGAATTTACACTGTATCTGGGAAGACCACATACCAACAAATGGCAGCGTCCCAGTTCAGGCACTAAGAAGGGGGTGCTGGACAACACCATGGGAGTTTGGAGGGAAGATAGACATGGTTGGAATCTGTAGGTTTTTTAATAGTGGGCAGGGTTTGAACAGGAAAGCATCCTAAGCCTTAGGAAACAGCAAGGGTGTCAGGAAGCTTCCATACGTTTGTGCAACTCTAGAGGATGACTGCCACTGTTGCGGTCAGTATTTTAACTACAAGGACTTCTAGCTGACATGGAAGCTAGATAGGCCAGAGCACACAAACAGGGGCATTAGAAGTCCCAGGAGGGTGCCTCAGAGCCTTGCATCCTGTGGGATGCCCATGCTTGCTTCAGGCAAACATCTCAGAAGCTAGTGAGGTAGAAGGCTGGCAGGGTTGCCCTTGGACTCTGAGGCTCTCAAACCCTACCTTCTGGTCCTGAGACTTGTATATCATATATCCCAGAACTCACCCTTAGGTAATTCTATGTGACTAATTTGATGTTCATTCTCCCCCAGTAAGATGGACCAGCAGGGAATGCTGGTCAGCACTAACTGGGCATGGTTCTTATAATACTTTGCTTTGTTGTCCTTCCAAAATCATATTGAGAAGGGGTGATAAAAAGAGACCTCCTGGGCTTATTATGACTAAGCACATCCGCCTTCAAGGATTTGGGGCCGTCAGCACACTCTCAAGAGCTACCTGCTGGCTCCCTTGTCCACCCCAGCTCATCAGCAAGAAATTCACACCTGGAGCTGAGCAGAGTCTGGTATGTGCTGATGTCAGAGAGGAGAATGGGCCAGCAAGCCCCAGGCAGATAAATTAACATAATGTTTGGTCTAAAACAATTGAAACCTCTAGGATCCTAGTAGATAATGCATAACTACTCTGTGTAGAAACACTATCATAAACCAGAGCACATGGGAGTCACATGAGAAAAACAAATCCTACTGAAAGTGAGCTCAATAAAAAGTGACAAATCATGTGAGGAAATGAGCCTCTATGAGTGGTAACCAGAAGGTGCAACCAACAAGGTCCTCAGTATCTCAAGGACTGCAGATAATGGAACAATCTGAAAGGAGCTATAAAAACATTCATACCAGAATTTCAAAAGCAGAACCCAGTTCATATCCCTGTTCTGATCCCAACCTGTTTCTCCTGTGTCCACCTTCTTAGTTCCCTGCTGCCATATAGACTCAAAATCTTGAGCTATCTTCAAATTCTTCCTCTCTTACCTTTTTTCCTTAAAAATGGCCCTAAATACTCTCATCTCTCTTCCTCTCCTCTCCTTTGCTACTGCAATGGGCACCTAACTGCTTTTCCTGCCTTCCCATCTGCACCATCCCCTCTTCTCTTTAACCCACCTCCATGTTGCTACTAAGTTATCCTCCTAGAGGCAAGTTCAATGACTTTACTTCCTAAAGCCAAGTTCTTGACTATGGAAGTCCAAACCTTCCACAACTTGGACCTAAACATTTTTTTCTGGTTTTGTTCCCTTTTTAATGTCACCCACGCCCCAGCCCACTGTTTCAGCCCTTCTGGCTTATTTACCTTCCCATACTCTCCTTCATGCTTTTAAGCAGTCTCCTTTTGACTAGACTACTCTCCTCATCACATCTGCTGATTGAAGGTAAACCTTAGTTTAAACCTTCTAGAAGCATGATGTCATGGAAAAATGAAGACACCATTATACAGCTAGGCACATCTTGTTTCAAATTCTAGATATATTGCTTAATAGTTCTACGCCTCAAGCAAATAACAACCTCTGCGAACCTCAATTTCTAATCACATAAGATGGGAATGATACCTACTTTGCAGAGTTGGGAGAATTAGAGATAATCTATATGAAGCGCTGAACACAGAACCTGGCCCCAGTAAGTGCTCAATAAACAGTTGCTGAATTGAGCCTCTGTCTTCATATTTTTATGGAAGTTATGTCCTCACTGCTTCCCCAGTCAGAGCTCTATGAGGCCTGAGACCTTGTGTCATTTGTCTTTACATCTTTGCACTTTCCTGTGTCTAACCTGGGAAGTCTTGAAACATGTCAATGCAAAAGGAGTGAAAAGAACTAGGCATGCCTAACCTGTACTGGAAGGAAAGACTTTGGGTAGAGGGACCTGGCAGGTGTCAGGTGTTGGAGAGGTATTGAGGACCAATTTATATTTTCACTCCAGAGACGGCATAACCGCCATCAGGAACAGTAAGGAAGCTGGTGCTAGCCCAAGATAGGAAGGAATAGCCAACATTTAGAGCTGTTTAATAGGCCAGCAGGTGTCAAGTTGCATGCCATTAAAAAAGCTAAGATTATAGGAAATATTTACTAGTAATAATGAGACATGTTCTTTGCTGTCATACATATCTTCAAAATACACACCTCCCAACTAGAGAGCTTTGTTCATAGCTAAAAGTTCTGTGCCTTTTGTTGCAAATTCAAAGCTCTACATATTGTAGGTTAAGTGATTGAATAAATCAATGAAATCATCGATCAATCTAATCTTTTAAGGAAAGATATGTGCTACAAGAAGGAAAAAAATGAAGGGTTTACAAAAGGACCAACATGGGATGACAAAAAGACAGAGAAATGTTAATTAGGGTCAGAGAAGAGGATCAGTTTGGGAAGGCTGAACTCCCAGTCTCTTGCCCAGGGCCGAGCACCCAGTGACCTTCTAAACCCAACGCCTGCTCAATTCCAGTCATGCTGGCTGCTTGCTCTCAGAGTGGTCAGGGCACATACCCAAGGACAACCAGGGAAATCACTCATAAGACCTTGATCATGTCTAGATATTATGATTTGATTTTGAAACTTCTTTCCCCCTATGAATTTAGGTCTTAATTATTATGCTCTATTATTATAATTATGACTTGTTGCTATGTTATTACAGTTGTTCAATTCACACTTGGTAATGAGTTATTAAATGAAGTATGTTGGCATATTTTTTTTTCCTTTAGAGTATCATTATTCAAAGAACAATTGATCTTCAACATAAACACCAGTAGCAATCAGTTCCCCCCAAAAAAGTTCTGTCCGAGCATAGAAGGATTTCTGGTTTGACAGACTGAGCTTACAATTCTCAAAAACAAACCAGTTATTCTAGTTCTTATAAGCAAATATAAGCTGCTCTGTCTGAAACAAGACTTCTTGCTCTATGTGCTCACTGCCTCGTGGTGCTCAGCTGAAGACATTGTGGCTGCGGGATTTCAGGAGACTCCCCAGGCTCTGTAGGGCCTCAGGCAGCCCTTCACCTGTGAGGGCACTGCGGGACAGGAGCTCCCAGCAGCGGTCCTGAAATCCCTCCAGGCCCAGGCTGTCTCTGATCTCAAGCAGCGGCAGAGCATTAGGCATCTCTTGCTTGTTGGCCAGCACCAAGAAAGGGACACTGGCCATGTTGAGGTTGCCCAAGACTTCTGTGAGCTCAGCCGCTGCCTCAGGCACGCGGGCTTCATCTGTGCTATCTAGCACATACACAAGAATGTCCATGCCTTCCAGATAGTCCTTCCAGTTGGCCCTGAGCTGGCTCTGTCCCCCGACATCCCAGAGAGTCAGAGACACATGCCCCGGGGCTTCAAGAGGCTCCACATTGAAGCCAGTGGTGGGTAGGATGTCCACTAGCTGGTAGCCCTTCAGTTTGTACAGGAGCGTGGTCTTGCCTGCTGAGTCGAGACCCATCAACACCACCTGGGCTTCTGCCTTGCGAACTTGGGAATTCACAGAACCCATGATGGCCACTGCTAAATCCTGGTGGAGAAAGGCCAGATGCACACATTAGCCATTATTTTCTGAAGAAAAACACAGAGATCAATGCAGGCACATGGAAGAAGAATTTCCACTCTAAAAGTAGGAAGTATCGTTATAGGTTTCAAACACAGGCTTGAGCTCTGAAAGGCCAGGAAGTAAGGGTGTGTGAGTCACCATTGGCTGACATATGTCTGGGGTAACCTGCTTCAGAGAAGAGGTTAGGGGCCCCTGAAAGACAAAGGATGTGGGCTCACATCCCTTGGTACCTAAAGCAAGGAGACAAAACAAAGTTCCAGTTAAACAAACCTAGCTCAGTATAAATACTGAAAGATGTCTTCAATTGTTGCTAGTCTGTGTTTTTAGCCTCTGTCTTCCTTCTTGTAAGCCTAAAGCTCAAAATGAAAGCTGTCTTTGGCTCACTGCATGAAGTGAAGAGGACAGCCAGCTTATGGGAACTTCTGCTGCCTTTGGAACTCCCCACTGGACTGGCCCTGTGTTCTGTAAACGGTGGCTGTTTATAAATACTGTAGGCTGGTGACAAATTTATCAGTCAGAGCAAAGTGGTTTCTCCATTGTCTTACCAAGTAAATTACCTCTAGAACACAATTTCCATTCTTCAGAAATCCCAAATGTTAAGACTGAGACTTGTTCCCAATTTAGCCAGGGGAAACCTTGGCTGGGACAGGTGAAAGGACGTCTTATCCCACGAGTATATTTCAACTGCACCTGGAGGAACATAAGAGCCTCTGTTCATTCCTCATGCCAAGGAGAAGAGTAAAAATTATAGTTACCTTGGTGTTAGACAGTGGTCGAAGCTCCTTCTCTGCAGCAGTCTTCTCCTATGCAGCTGCTGGTCAGTAATGTGCCAAGAGCGAGATGTGAAGGAAGTTGTCATTTCTCCTTTTTCTGCTTCCGTTTTTTCCAGGTGGCTGGGGGGTGGGTCCTTCCCTTCACTGTTGGTTTCCTGTGGATTTTTCTTTGTTTCACTTTGTTCAGCCTTCAGTTCTTCCTTTATGCTTTTGCCACTTCCATGAGATCTCTTGGCATTCTGATCACCAGTGTTTTGAACTCTGCATCTGATAGATTGGTTGCCTCCACATCACTGAGTTCTTTTTCTGGGGTCTGTTCTATTCCTTCATTTGGACCATATTTCTTTGTCTCCTCAATTTAGCAGCCTCCCCATATCTTTGTTCTAGGTAAAGACACTTTAACTCCCTGTCTTAGTGCACCTGTTATATTGTATGGGGCAGAGCATTGGGTATTTGCCAGGGTGGGCAGCCTACTTCACTGCTTCATGGCTCCATATGTGGGGGAGGAGTTAAAGAGGGGAGAGTGCCACTACTGGCTGACTTCTGGGGGCTTGTGTGGCACTCACCCCATTTCCAGTCACTTCACTGATTTCCCATATGCAACTGGTGCCCCTCCAGCTGCTGCCCTAGTTGTAGTTTCCAGAGTGGGTGGGCTTGTGAATGTTCCAGGCTCTCCTAATAAACCAGAGGTTTCTCCTGCCACCCCAACCCCCACTGGTTTTTACAACCAGAAGTTATGAGGCTTTTTCCTGTCACAGGTCCCCTGTGCTAAGTAGTCTGGCCTGGGATTGGGATCGCTTGCTCACAAGGTGTGCCGGTGGTTTTTATCTACCACACATGAAAGTGTCACCGCCCATTCCAGTGGCTGCTGCCTCCACCTCACTGCCATCAGCTTGCCACTGCCACACCGTGGTCTCTCTGCCCCGGTTCCCTATCTCTGCCCCTCCTACCTGTCTGGATGAATATAGATTCTTTAAATCCTTGGTTGTCATACTTCCACAATTTTCTGGCACTTGAGGGTGTTTTTTATTTTGAAATTAGTTATGATACTTCTTATGGTTGTGCAAGGAGGTGAAGCATGTCTGCATATGCCTCCATCTCAACTGGTAGTCTATGTTTTGATTTTACATGTTGGATTTTTATTTTAATATTTTCCCCAGCTCCCAGGGCAACCCACTCATGCCTTGAGCTCCTCGGCATTCTGAGAGGAGGTAGCAGCTGGGTGAAGTTTCCCCAAACCACTGTTGTAAGGAAAAGGTTTCAGGTGCCAAGAAAATTGGAGAGTGAAGAAAACATTCCCACTTTTGAGGATTTTGATGTAATACGTTAATAATAATAATAATAATAATAGTGGTGATGATATTGACAGAAACTATTTATTGAGTTGCTTTATGTTAAACAGTTTATTATCTCATTTCCTCCTCACAATCACTGTGTCAGGGAGGTATTGTTATCACCACTTTATGAAGAAAAAGCTGAGGCTCAGAGAAGCAAAGTAACTACGCTTTCAGCTGCAAGTTACAGAACACCAGCTGCAAGTGGCTGAAAACAGTAAGGTCTAATTATCCCACATGACCATACGTAAGGAGGGAGTTGATTCCAGGTTACTTTGACAGCTCAGTAGTGTCATTAAGGAACCAATCCATGGCAGTCTTCTTGTGTGTGTGTGTGTGTCTGTGTGCACTTATTTTTATGAGGACGGAAATATTTCCCAAAACATCTCAACCAATCCCTCCTTACCTCTGATGAGCCAAGGGGAAATGACTTGGTTAGACCAGCCTGGGTCCATCTGTGAGCACATAGCCTCCACCTCATAATTGCTAATGAAATTGCATTATTCTTAGCAAGAAAGTGGGAATGACCCCGGCTGGTGTAGCTCAGTAGATTGAGCATTGGCCTGTGAACCAAAGGGTCGCCAGTTCAGTTCCCCAGTCAGGGCACATGCCTGGGTTGTGGGCCAGGTCCCCAGTAGGGGGCGTGCAAGAAGCAACCACACATTGTTGTTTCTCTCTCTCTCTTCCCCTGTCTAAAAATAAGATAAATAAAATCTTAAAAAACAAACAAACAAAGTTATGGGCTAATTTAAAAAAAAGAAAGAAAGTGGGAATGGTGTTGAGTGAACAATAATGTCAACTATGTTTCCCCGGCATTCCATGGTATATAGTTCTCTTCTCATAATACAATGCTGTCTTCCAAGACCTTTGTCTTTTAATGTGTTAACAGTGTGAATGTGTGTGCATGTGCATGCGTGTGTTCCAGGTGCTCACAATTTGGTGCTTATGTAGCATGGTCATCAATTCTCAAATTAAGAAATCAAAGGGAATGCTGCAGTAATTCTTGTCTGCTATCTTCCGAATGAGAGACAGGGCAGGATGGTATGGCACCTTAATAAGTGACGAGGAAGAAAGGTTGAAGAACTAGGAGATCTTAGCCCCAGGTCTGCTACTTTCTATCTGTTACCTTGGGTAGGTTAATTAACCTTTCTGAGGCTCAATTTTTTAATCTGCGAAGCAAGAATATTGAACTAGGGGATTACTGAAGTTTTATTCAGATTTAGTATTTTATTGGTAAAATGCAATTTTTATTGAGCTGCTGTGAGCAATGCTTTGTACAATCTATCACATTAGTAAGAAAAACAAACGAACAAATAAAACCTTTGGATCCCAGATGGTGGATGAGTAAGTAGAAACTATACTAACCTCCCAGGATCAATCTGGAATTACAACTAAATTGTAGAGAAATCATCCAGAATAAACAACTGAACAATAGCGGGAAAGAAGCGTTATAACCACAGACAGACAGCTTCACCACATCACTGGTACTGAGGGAAGAGAAGAAGAAAGAGGGCTGGCTGGGCTATCATAGGCAGCAGCTGAAGCGCTGGAAGAATATTTCAGTGGCTGAAGGTTTCCTCCTGAGAAGTGTGGGGTCTAAACCTCAAACTGGGCTCCCCACTGTACAGCACCAGAGCCAAAAAAAGAACCGAGATAACATCCAGCTGAGAAAAACGGCAGGGGTTATCCCTGCCAGGGACAGAAGGATGGAGTCACAGAGAGCCTTTTAAAGGATCAATGCATAAAATTTTACTTGCAGCCACTTACCCTGGGCTCCAGCAAAGGTGGGGTACAGAGTAGACTGGAGATGCTTGAGGAGAGACTGAGGACAGTGGCTTTAAAGAGAAAACTGAGAGAGCAGCCACCAGCATCCTGGTGCTGGGTCTTCCCCACACTGCAGGAGCCATCTTGCTCAGGCAGGTCACCCCCTTCTAAGTGACATCAGCCCAAGGGGAAGCAATAGCCCTGCCTATAGGACTTGTTCTGCTGCACCCTGGTGAACTCAAGCCTGACTGCTGATTACAGAGTGAATATATTAACAACTGAAGGAGTTGGCCATAGACTGTGAATCCCTGGTAATCTTGAAAAGGCCACATAAGTCCAGACTGGGAAACTATCTGACATCATGAGAGGTAGATCCAGAAAAAAAAACAGTGGGGAATACTGATGCTACCGAGACAAATTTCACCATGATCTTCTTAATGTTTGTGATATTTTCTCTCCTGCATAGCTTTTCAACATTCATTTCTTGTCCTTCAAGTTTGTGCATATTAAGTTACTAGATTTTATATTATAGTTTATTTCAAATCTCACATTTTGTTCCTCCCTTTTCTTACCCTGTTTTACCTTCTTTTCTCTTCTTATTTTCATTTTTACATTTTGTTTCTCTTTTGCTGCAACTCGTTTTCATTCCCCACCCTTACTATTTCTCCCCAGTCCAACCTCTAAAACGCATTTTTCTTGTCATTGCTCACCTCACATTCTTTTTCCTGCTCTTAAAATACCCTTGTTCTCTCCTCACCATTATCAGCCTCTGCTCACTGTTGTGGATAGGGTGGTGGTTGTCACATTTCTTCCATTTTATCTCTAGATCTTCACTATTTTGGTATTTCAAATCTCAGATTTTACCATTCCCCTCTCCTACTCCATTCTGCCTTCCTCCTGCGCTTTCTGTTTTTGTCTTAAATTTTAATTTTTCCCTGTCTTAGACTAGTTTTCATTCCTCACTCTTAGTATTCCTTCTCCCTCTGTCATCTCAAAATCACTTCCCTTTCCACTAGACCTTTCTTAAGCTTTTCTTTCTTTCTTTCCTTCTTATTATTCCCATCCCACCTATATTAATCTTAGCTCATTTGTTGTTGATAGTGCTGTCGTGGACCTCTTTCTCCAATTCAGTTCCTTTTTTTTTTTTTTATTTACTTATTTTTTTCCTTTTTATTTCTCTCTGTCACTATATAGTTTTTAAATTTCTTTTTAAACTTAATACTATACACATCCCTTCTCTTGATCCATTCCATCTTCTTCATTCCCATTTTAACTTACAATGTAAATATTACTTTTTCTCCTTGCCTTGCTTCAGTTCCCTGCTTTTATTATTGCTCCTCCCTCTATACTCTCAAAATAATTTTTCTTTCAGTTAGTCATCTCATACTCACTTCTCCTTTCTTATAATAGGCTTAACCTTTTTACACTCTTATTAATACTGATTCATTTGCTGTTGATAGTGGGATTATGGGTGGGAGTTATTTTTGTGGGTGTGAGTTTGTTTCCTGGGCTCTGTGGTTTTGTTCTGGCAGCATCTCCACAACAGCATACAAGATGTGGTAGGCAGAGTAACTCTCAGTCAGCCAGCTGGAGGGAACAACCCACCAAAGAGTGACCACCAAACAATAAAACAACAATTATAACCAGAGAGCCAACATAAACAGTATAAAGGGCATCCCAAGTGCATTGGGTCAGAGAGATCATGAAGACTGAACCACTGAATCCCACAGGCCTCCTACCATTGAAGATTATACCATGAAGACAGGGTGTCAAAGAACATCAATCCAAGAAACAGAAAAAAAAGAAGAGTACCCAAAATAGAGGAAAAAAGAACAACCCCCAATCAAAGGGAAAGGAGGAATCCCCAGAAAGAGTGCTAAATGAAATAGAAGCAAGTAAACTACCAGACACTGAGTTCAAAACAGTGGTTGCAAGGAAAGTCAATGAGCTCAGTGAAAAATACAAAGAACTACAGGGAGGCTACAAGGAGCTTATTGTGAACTATATCAGCATGAAGAAGGACATAGAACTATCAATAAAAGTGATGAGGAAATGAAGAACACAATTTCTGAATTGAAGAACACAGCAAAAGGAATTAAAAACAGGTTAGATCAAACAGAGGATGGAATTAGCCAGCTGGAGGACAAGATAGAAAAAAATGCCCAACAGAGCAACAAAATGAAGAAGGAGTCAAAAAGAATGAAGAGGGTTTAAGAGATCTGCAGAATAACATAAAATATAATAATATACATAGCACAGGAATACCAGAAGGAGAAAAAGAGAAGAAAAACATAGAAAACCTGTTTGAAAAAGCAATGAGAGAAAACTTCCCTAACTTGACAAGGGAAAAAGGCACAAGAGTCCAGGAAGTACAGAGGGTCCCAAACAAGATGAATCTGAAGAGGCCCACTTCAAGACTCATAATAATAAAAATGGCAAAATTTAAAGATGAAGAGAGAATCTTAAAGGTGTCAAGGGAAAAACAATAAGTAACATACAAGGGAGCCCTGATAAGGCTAGCAGCTGATTTCTAAACAGAAACACTACAAGCCAGAAGGAAATGGCAAGAACTATTACAAGTAATGGAAAGCAAAGACCTGCAACCAAGACTACTCTACCCAGTAAGAGTCACATTTATAGTAGATGGCAAAATTGGAACTTCCAAGAAAAAAAGAAAAAGCTAAAATAACACATCTCCACCAAACCAGCATTGTAAGAGATGCTAAAGGGACTGCTCTAAGAGGAGGAAGAAAAAAGAGAGAGAAAGAGAGAGAGAGAGAGAGAGGGTGAGAGAGAGGAACACAAGAGCAAAGGGGAAAATGGCAAGGAATTAGTACCTAACAATAATAATCTTAATGTAAATGGATTAAATGCTCCAGTAAAAAGACATAGGGTAGCTGAATTGATAAGAAACCATGAGCAGCATATATGCTACCTCAAGAGACCCACCTCAGAACAAAAGAACTAAACAGACTGGAAGTGAAAGGATGGAAAAAAATATATTCCAAGCAAACAAACCTGAAAAAAAACATGGGGTAACAATGCTTATATTAGACAAAATAGATTTCAAAACAAAAAATCTACATAAATCTCATAAAAAGAGACAAAGGAGGACACTACATAATACTTAAGGGAACAATGAAAAAACATCTGATAAAGTACAGCACCCATTTATTGTAAAAATGCTCAGGAAAGTGGGAATAGAGGGACCATACTTCAACATAATAAAGGGCATATAGGAGAAATCTACAGCCAACATCAATGGACAAAAACTAAAAGCCCTTCCTGTAAGTTCAGGAACAAGACACTTTCACCACTTTTATTCAATGCATTGGAAGTTCTAGTCACAGCAATCAGAGAAGAGAAAGAAATAAAATGCATCCAAACTGGAAAGGAGGAAGTAAAACTGCCATTTGCATATGACATCATGGTGTACATAGAAAACCCTGTAGGCTCCACCTGAAAACTTCTCGACCTAATAAGTGAATTTGGCAAAATAGCAGGATACAAAGTCAGTATTCAGAAACCAAAGACATTTTTATACACTGACAATGAAATATCAGAAACAGAAACAAGGAAAAAATCCCATTTACTTTAGCAATAAGAAAAATAAAGTACCTAGGAATAAACTTAACTAAGGAAGTAAAAGACCTGTGTTTGGAAACCCACAGAACACTGAAGAAAGAAATTAAGGAAGAGCTCTGCCTGATATGGCCCAGTGGTTTGAGCAGCAGACTGCAAACCAAAGGGTCGCCAGTTCGTTCCCAGTCAGGGCCTATGCCTGGGTTGCAGGCCAGGTCCCCAGTAGGGGGTGCGCTAGTGGTAACCACACACTGATGTTTCTCTCCCTTTCTTTCTCCCTCCCTTCCCCTCTGTCTAAAAATAAAATAAATAAAATATTTCAAAAAAAGAAATTAAGGAAGATGAAAACAAATGGAAGCATATACTATGTTCATGAAGAAGAATAATTAACATAATTAAAATGTCCATACTACCCAAAGCAATTTTAGATTTAATCAGTCCCTATTAAAATACCAATGACATATTTCACAGATTTAGAACAAATATTTCAAAAATTTATATGGAACTAAAAATGATCCTGAATAGCTGCAGCAATCTTGAGAAAGAAGAACAAAGTTGGAGAGATCACAATGCCTGATATCAAACTATAGTACAAGGCCACTGTAATCAAAACAGTCTGGTCCTGGCATAAGAATAGACACATAGACCAGCAGAACAGAATAGAGAGCCCAGAAATAAACCCACGTATCTATGGTCAGTTAATATTTGACAAAATGGATAGAAGCCTAAAATGGAGTAAAAATAGTCTCTTCAACAAATGGTGCTGGGAGATCTAGAATGGTACATGCAAAAAAATAAAACTAGGCCACCAACTTACACCACGCATCAGAATAAACTCAAAATACATAAAAGACTTAAACATAGGCTGTAGCACCCTAAAAGTCCTAGAGGAAAACATAGGCAGTAAAATTTCAGATATCTCATGCAGCAGCATTTTCACTGATAACATCCTCTAGGGTAAGGGAAATAAAGGAAAGAATAAACAAATGGGACTACATCAAATTAAAAAGTTTCTGCATGGCTAAAGAAAACATCATCAAAATGAAAAGGGAAGCAACCGTATGAGAAAACATATTTGCCAGTGATATCTCGGACGAGGGTTTGATCTTAAAAATATATAAAGAACTCACACAACTCAATGCTAGGAAGACAAACAATCCAATGAAAAAATAGGCAAAGGACCCGAACAGACGTTTCTCCAATGAGGACATACAGAGGGCCCATAGGCACATGAAGATGCTCAGCATCACTAGCCATCAGAGAGATGCAAATTAAAACCACAATGAGATAGCACCTCGCAACAGTCAGAATGGCCATCATAAACAAATCAACAAACAAGTGCTGGCATGGTTATGGAGAAAAGGTAACCCTAGTGCCCTGCTGGTAGAAATGCAGACTCGTGCAACCACTGTGGAAAGCAGCATAGAATTATCTGAAAAAATTAAATATAACTGCCTTATGACCCAGCAATTCCACTTCCTGGAATTTATACAAAGAAACCTGAAACACTCATTCATGTGCGCATAAGCACCCCTATGTTCATTGCAGTGTGTTTCACAATCAGCAGTATATGGGAAGCAGCCCAAGTGTCCATAAGTAGATGAGTGGATAAAATAACCATGGCACGTTTACACAATGGAATACTACTTGGTTGTTAAAAAAAAAAAAAAGGAGTCAACCCTATCCTTTGCAATAGCATGGATGGACCTGGAGAACATTATGCTAAGTTAAATAAGCCAGTCAGAGAAAAATAATTACCATATGATTTCACTCATGTGTGGAATCTAATGAACAAACAGAACTAACAAGCAAAATGGACAGACTCATATATAGAAAGCAAGCTGACAGCTCTGGGTGGGGTGGTTGAGGGAGGTGGAGGCATTGAGGAAAAAGAAAACAGAGATGGAACTCATGGGCACAGACAACAGTGCGGTGATTATGGAGGCAAAGGATGTGGGTGGAGGTGGAAGAGGGTATAAGGGAGATAAATATTAATGGACAAAAATGACAATAAAAATGAACTATTACAAAACAAAAAGAGAAAAATAAAAGTGAACCAGTGGCAAAACTCTGATCAAGGTAGTTCACAGGATAGAAATGGTCAAGAGTGTTGGGTTTTCTTTCTGTAATGAAGGCCAGAGGACTTAACTGCCTTCCCATCTACTTGCCCTTCCCTTTGGGGAAAATTTGCTCTCAACTCATATCCCATGGTTACAGTATTGCCCCATTCCCAATGGTCAACAAGAAGATGTCAATACTTACACTTCTTGTGAATGAGCCTTCCTAGTGCTATAAGACCATACTATCTCTCCAAAAGGTTGGTTATCAGTGAATCCTTTGGACTGATTTATGACCAAAAGTGAAACTGTGGGTGAAAAAAATGGGGTTCTATGGAAAAGAGCCTCACATGGTGATCTGATCATAAATTTTTAACCTGGCAGGTCATAGTAGATAGTCACACTCCAGGCATATAACTTCTTTACTAACTGGTTTATCATTCATTGCCTTAAGCAAGCCCTGTCCATTATTTCTGTGCATCTCAGTTAACACACCTTTGAAATAAGCTATATCTTTCTTCAAGAGAGCATATAATCTTGTTAACTATCCTATAATCCAATCCCCACCTTGCTTCCTCTTATTTCTATGTAATCTTTACTTCCCTCTTAAATTTCAAATGCATAAAA
This sequence comes from Mormoops blainvillei, assembly GCA_004026545.1. Lineage (NCBI taxonomy): Eukaryota > Metazoa > Chordata > Mammalia > Chiroptera > Mormoopidae > Mormoops > Mormoops blainvillei. The sequence continues at coordinate 169,807 of PVJD01000003.1, read as the reverse complement.
GAAGTCGCAAAACTGTTATTCTCAGATATCCTTGAAATCTTGCTCCTTGGCATATGTTGTCAATTTGGCTTAAATGAACTCTTATGACATTTTTTGGCAATTTTTTAGTATATTTTAATGAGTATGCTATTACAGTTTTCCATCTTTCCCCTCTTTATCCCCTCTGCCCTTTGCCCCATCCCATCATCCCCACACCTCTTAGTTCATGTCCATGGACTGTACATATCAGTTCTTTGGCTTCTTAATTTCCTATTCTATTCTTGGCCTCCCCCTGTCTATTTTATTTTATATTTTTTGTCAACATTTCCCCACCACCGCCTACCACCCTCAATCCTTCGCTCATTTGGCTTTGTCGGTGGGTCCTTTACGCATGTTCCATGATAACCCTTCCCCTCCCTTTCCCCTGTCATCACCCTCCTTCCACCCCTCTGGTTACTGTCAGTTTGTTTTTTATTTCAGTGTTGCTGGTTATATTTTACTGGCTTGTTTATTTTGTTGATTAGATTCCACTTATAGGTGAGGTCATATGGTATCTGTCTTTTACTGCCTGGCTTATTTCATTTAGCATAATGCTCTCCAGTTCCATCCATGCTGTTGTGAAGGGTAGTAGTTCCTTCTTCCTTTCTGCTGTGTAGTGTTCTGTTGTGTAAATATACCATAGTTTTTGATCCACTCATTGTTGTGGCCTGAGAAAATGCTTGATATGATTTCAATTTTCTTAAATTTGTTGAGGCTTGTTTTGTGTCCTATCATTTGGTCTATCTTTGAAAATGTTCTATTTGCATTTGAAAAGAATGTGTAGTTCACTCTTTGGGATGAAAGGTTCTATATATATCAGTTAAGTCCATTTGATCTAATGCATTGTTCAGTTCCACAATATCTTGTTTGATATTTTGTTTGGATGTTCTATCCATTTTTGACAGTGGGGTATTAAAATCCCCTACTATAAGTGTTGCTGTCTATATCTTTCCTGAAGTCCTCCAGGATTTTCCTTATATATTTTGGTGTTCCTATGTTGGGTGCATGTAGATTTACAATGTTTATGTCTTCTTGATGGATTCTTCCTTTGAGTATTATGAAGTGTCCTTCTGTGTCTCTTTTTATGACCTTTGTTTTGAAGCCTATTTTGTGTGATATAAATTTTGCTACCCTGGCTTTTTTCACCTGTCCATTTGCTTGGAATATTTTTTTCCAGCCCTTTACTTTCAGTCTGTGTAGGTCTTTTGTTCTGAGGTGGGTCTCTTTTAGGCAGCATATGTGTGGGTCATGCTTTCTTATCAATTCAGCTACTCTGTCTTTTAATTGGAGCATTTAAACCATTTACATTTAAAGGTATTATTGATAGATACTTATTCATTTTTCCCTCTTTGTACTTGTGTTCCTCTCTCTTACTCTTTTTCTTCATCTTCTTAAGCAGTCCCTTTAACATATCTTGCAATGCTGATTTGGTAGAACTGTATTCTTTTAGTCTTCTTTTGTCTGGGAAACTCCTTATTTCGCTTTCCATTTTAATTGAGAGCCTTGCTGGGAAGAGTACTCTTGGTTGCAGTCCTTTACTTTTCATTACTCAGAATATTCCTTGCCATCCCCTTCTGGCTTGTAGTGTTTCTGTGAAAGAGTCAGCTGCTAGCCTTATTGGGGCTCCCTTGTATGTTACTTCTTATTTCTCCGTTGCTGCCTTTAGATTCTATCTTTGATATCTGCCATTTTAATTATGATGTGTCTTGGAGTGGGCCTCTTTGAGTTCCTCTGTATTGGGACCCTCTGTGCTTCTGGGACTTGTGTGACTTATTCTCTCCTCAGATTAGGGAAGTTTTCTATCATTACTTTTTCAAACAGGTTTTCTATCCCTTACTCCTCTTCTTCTCATTCTGGTATTCCTATTATACGGATATTATTATGTTTCATGTTGCCCTGCATTCCCCTTAACCCCTTTTTTGTTCTTTTTGAGCCTTTTTTCATTTTCTTGCTCTTTCTGGGAGTTTTTTGCTATCAGGTCCTCCAGCTCGCTGATTCGATCCTCTGCTTCATCTGGCCTACTTTTTATTCCTCCTACTGTGTTCTTTAATTCAGAAATTGTGTTCTTCATTTCCTCTTGATTCTTATTGATAGTTTCTATGTCCTTTTTCATGCTGGTATAGTTTGTAGTAAGTTCCTCGTATTTTCCCTGTAGTGTTGTGTAATCTTCACTGAGCTCACTGAGTTCAGTGAGCTTCCTTATAATCATTGTTTTGAATTCAGTATTCGATAGTTGACTTGCCTCTATTTCATTTATTTGTCTTTCTGGGGATTCCTCCTTACCTTTCGATTGGGGGTTGTTTCTTTGTCTTCCCATTACTTGTGTGCCTGAGCAAAACCACAAAGCCCTGGAAACAAACCCATGACCACAGAAATAACTACCCCCTGCAATCCCCCTATCATCAGTAAATGAACCAATATTAATAAGTCTGTAAAGAGATTAAGACTATTATAAGAAAGGAGAGAAATAAACTATAGTATAAAGTCTAGTGACTTCATGTACACCAACTTGATGGACAAAAAATGAATGTTAAAAAGCTATGTAGTAAAGAAAATATTACAGATTATGGGGAAGACCACGGTGGATTTCATCTCGGTAGCCTCTAGTATTTACTGCTGTTCTTTCTTTCTGGATCCACCTCTAGTGAAGTCAGATGTTGACCCCTTCTTACCTTAGGCAACCTGTTCGAGACTTCCAGGGATCTACTGTCTGTGGCTGTCTCCTTCAGTTGCTAATGTAGTCACTCTGCACTCAGCAGTCAGGCTTAAGCACCATAGGGTGAGGCAGAATCCCTCCTGCGGTCAGGGCTAATATTTCCCCTCAGGCTGCTGCTGCTCAGCAGGGAGTGGTCTGTGTGAGCTCAATGGCTGCTGCCTTATGGCAGATTATTCAGTACCAGGCTCCTGGACGCTACTCTCTGAGTTCTCTCCTTAGTCTCCATCACCGGTGTCTCCTCAAACATTTCTAGTCCACTCTGCCTCCCCTTTGCAGGGATCTACTGGCTATGGCTGCCACCCTGCACTCAACAGTCAGGCTTAAGCACCACAGGACCAGGGCAGAGTTTTTCCTAAGGATGGGGCTATTGTTTCCTCTCAGGCTGCCCCAGCTCGGGGGAGTGGTCTGCCTGAGCAAGATGGCTGCTGCCAAGTGGAGGATGACTCAGCACCGGGATCCTGGCAGCTACTCTCTCAGTTCTCTCCCCAAAGCCTCCATCCTCAGTCTCTCCTCAGGCATCTCCAGCCCACTCTGCCCTCGCCTTTGCTGGAGCCCAGGGTAAGTGGCTGAAAATGAAAACTTATGCGTTGGCCCTTTAATTGGCTCTTTCAGTCTCCAGCCGCCTGTCTCTGACAGAGCACAACCCTGCTGCTTTTCTCAGCTGGCTGTTATCTCTGTACTTTTTGGGCTCTGCTGCTGTCGTCTGGGGATCCCCACTTACGGTTTTCACTCTTTTCAGGGAGACCCAACTGCCCGCTTAAATATCCCTGTGGTGCTGCCCCCTGCAGGTGCCCAGCCAGCCTTCTCACATCTCTGCCACACTCCTTACCAGTCAGGTTGTGCTGACTGATTCTTCTGTCTGTCCGAGGTTCTGAGGCTTCTCTCTCATTATTGTTCAGTTGTTTGTTCTGGGTCATTTCTCCGCAATTTAATTGTAATTACAGATTGGTCCTGGGAGGAGGTTAGTGTGACTTCCATTCACTCCTCCACCATCTTGATTCTCCTCTTATAACATTTTCTAAAAAGTAAATTAAAAAGTACATAAGCCTATAGAATTTGCCATAGCTGGGTTTGAATTGCTTTTTAGGCATTATTAACTCTAGATTAGTATTGAATAAAAAACTAGAAACAAACAAAATAAATAATAATAAAAAATCAGTTTTAGCCCAGGCCACATGGTGGCAGGCTTACTCTGTGTTGTGCTTCCTGTTCAGGACAGAAAGGAAAAAAAAAAAAGGCAGAGGGAACAAACTTCATTACGACTTCATTACGAATGCTTGGATTGAACTTCATTAAACCTCATCTTTTAAGGAGCTTACTTTTAGAAAATATAGCACAGCTTATTAGTTTTTCAAGATCATATTTTCTTATAAAAATGTTCTTTACATTGTATGGTACCTGAGTAGCTAGTATTTGTCAACAGGACATTTTACTTCTAGATCTCAATTTTGTCATCACTAAAATGATGAGTTTGGATTATGAACAGTTGTAAAATCATCACACCTCTCTTATAACTAAAAGAAAAGCCCTAAATATTCCTCTTCAGTAACAATTACTTCAGTCATATTGCAGTTAGCTTGATAAGAAATATGGTTTTTGAGTTACATTGCCAAGGTTTGAGTTTGAGTTACGCCATTAACAGAGATATTAAGTAAGGGGCTTAGCCTATCAAAATTTTGGTTTCCTCATCTGTAAAGTAGTACAAATTATAGGACATTTCTCTAGGGATTATTAGAATTAAATGGGAATAAATTATGTGTAAGGGACTGGCAAATCCTCACCAAACCACTTCTTTTTCTTTGAGGGAAAACAGCTAAACCACTTTTTTTTAATCTTCACTTGCCATTAGTTGTGGCCATATGACTGAATTCTGCTCAGTTTAAAAGAAAGATGCATTCTGCTTCTAGACTCAGCCCACATAAATCTCCCATTGTGATTCTCCTTGTTCTTTCTCCTGCAGGTTTCCCTTGGAAGCTACGTGTTAAAGACAGCAGAACCACAAAATGAAAGGACCTGTGGTCCCAAATCACAGCTTAGAGGAGAGCTTTATGCCTGTTAGGAACACTCATTTTGGACTTTACATGAGTAAGAAATAAACTTCTATTTTGTGAAATCACTGAGATTCTGGGGTTTTGCTAGCATTAACTAAAACAGCATGTAAGGCACTTAGCACAACACCTGTCACAATACTGCTTAATAAATGTTAGATGCTGTTAATATCATAATTCCTTTTTAAAAATATTTTAATTATTTATTTTTAGACAGAGGGGAAGGGAGGGAAAAAGAGAGGGAGACAAACATCAATGTGTGGTTGCCCCTCGCGCACCCCCAACTGGGGACCTGGCCCGAAACTCAGACATGTGCCCTGACTGGGAATCGAACCAATGACCCTTTGGTTCGCAGGCCTGCACTCAGTCCACTGAGCCATAGCAACCAAGGCAATATCATGATTCGCAATAATATAAACCAAGAGAACTAAAACTCTGAACTTGAAACATGAGCAATAATATGGAGATCCTTTCTGCAGTATACTCTAGAAAATAAAGTTATGTGTGCAAGTAGTGAAAATCGAACAGTTCATGTGTGTAACTTGAAAAAAGTCAATACTTTGTATTTCTATTTGCTACTTTTTTTTAAACTTGACTGAATATAAAGAAGGAAAATCAAACAAAATTCAAGCTGCTGCCATCTTTAAAATAATATTTTAAATTCTTTCTTTCATTTTTTAAATTGTTCAATTACAGTTGTCACAATTTTTCCCCTGTTTCCCCTACCCTGCCCACCCCGACCCCCCAGCATTCCTTCAGTCACTCCCTACCCCGTTGTCCATTATCCTGGGTCCTTTAAAATTATTCCTTTCCAGTGAAGACTTAGATCTGTGTTATGATTCATTCAATGATTTCTCTCAGTATTTCACACAATGCTTATCCTTCTTTCTTAAAAATATCTTCTTTTTTGACTCTAAAACCTTTGGATGTTTTAGTGCTTTTGCTCATTCTTATTCCCAGTTTATCTAATGAAATTCTACCTCTCCTAAAGCCCAGATTAAATTTCTTGTATTCAGTTAAAGTCTTCTAAGACATCCCGGTTAGAAGGAACTCCACATGCATGGAACTGTAATATTTATACAACCGAAGGCTCTACTATCCAAGGCGTCTTCTGTCCTACGGTTTATTCTCAGATGGATTTATATAGCTTGCTTCTCCCTAATGACATTGTAATCTACCTGATGATAGGGCCTGTGATTTTTAATTTTTTATTGCCCATGGAAAATAGAGTTTTGTGCAAAGATGTATTGGTAATTGACTCATGGGTTTGAAAGCCCCAAGTATTTGAGATTTCCCCTAATATTTTAATATCTATCTCTCCTAGAGTTTTATAGGGATGAAGAATAATAGCTCACATAAAGTTTTATTCACAGATGCATAATAATTTATTGTTGGGACAATAGTGGCAGAGGTGGTATTTTATAGTCAGTGGTTTGGTACAAATAATAAATTAGTGCCCAATTTTCAGTACTGGAAAAAGGATAATTTTATATGCATAACCAGTTAAACTTATTTTTCTTTCTTACTTATTTTTTTCCTTCATTCTAACTATTCACTTTCTTTTTTGCATATCTGCTTAAGATGTTTTTCTTAAAAAATATTAAAAATTTTAGCTGAAAAATTTTAACATTGTATTTTCAACATAATAAGGACCTCAGAATGTTTTAACTCTGAATCTTGCCTTTCATCTTCAGTTGATTGCTATGCAATATTCTAGTTTTACCCTGTGTTTATCCTCTAAAAATTAGTGTTTTTAAAAAATTTTATTTTATTATTTTTAGACATAGGGGAAAGGAGGAAGAAAGAGAGGGCGGGAAATATCAATGTGCAGTTGTCTCTTGAGTGCCCCCTACTGGGAACCTGGCCTGCCACCAAGGCATGTGCCCTGACTGGGCATTGAACAGGTGATCCTTTGGTTCACAGGCCGGCACTCAATCCAGCGAGCCACACCAGCCAGGGCTAAAAATTAGTGATTTTTTAAAGAATAGTTAATGTTTACTTAGATTTACCAATGTGTCTACTAACTTCTTTTCTCTTCGTCCATTCTTGCATTTTAACTTTTCCTGCTATGTGTATATTTCTTCTTTTTGCAAGGGTCTATGGGAAGGAAAATCTCCTAGTCTTGGTTTAAAATATCTTTATTTTGAGAACTGTGGAAGACAGTCCTTCTAGACGAGGTGGTTGAGAAGGAGGTAGCGATTGGAGGGGTAGTCGTCCTGGCCTGTACTCAGCACCTCAGTAATGTTATTGCACGTGGACCAGCTGCTCTTGGAATACTGTTGTCTAGAAGAAAAGATGTTTGGTTTTCAAAAGTCAAATATGTACTGAAGTATAGGGGCCCGCTATATTTGCAGAGCTAAGTCCTCTAGTGCTCAATTGACTGACAGTAAATGCTATGAGACCGTTCATGAGAGTCATTGCATGAGACATCTGTAATTCCTATGTCCTGCTTATGAAAAGATGGAAGAAGTTGCCAGCAAGGTGAAAAAAACAAACAAACCTGGAGTCATGCAGCAAGACCCAGTCCAAAGACTGCATTTAGCCTGGCTGGGTAGCTCAATTGATTAGAGCATTGTCCCGATAGACCAAGGTTGTGGGTTCATCCCCGGACAGGGCACATACAAGAGTCAACCAATGAATGCATATATAAGCAGAACAACAAACTGATCTTTCTCACACTGGCCAATGTGGCTCAGCTGGTTGGAGTGTTGTCCAGTAGACCGAAGGGTCATGGGTTCAATTCCCAACCAAGTCATGTACCCACGTTCAGGTTTGAACCTTGGTTGGGGCACATAGGAGAAGCAACTGAGCCATGTTTCTCTCTCACATTGATGTCTGTCTGTCTGTCTGTCTGTCTGGCTCTCTCTCTCTCTCTCCCCCCCTCCCCATACTTTTCCTCCCTTTCTCACTCTCTAAAATCAATAAGCATACTCTCGGTGAGGATTTTTTTTAAATTGATGATTCCTTCTTTCTTTCTCAAAATCAACAAAATAAAAATAAAAATACAAAAAGACTACGTTGAAACCAAAGAAAGGAAAAACTCTGTTTGGAAGTAGGATAAAAAAGCAGCCAGATCAGCAAACTGCAGAAGTAATTTAAAGGTCATAATTCTGATGCTCACAGAGCCACCTGAAGTGCCTCCCCAGCCCGGTCTCCTTGTGATAGTAACCAGTCAGATGATGGCTCAGATACAGAGATGGCTTCTGGCTCTAACAGAACACCAGTTTTTTTTTCTTTTTAGAGCTCATGTACTGGGAAAAAAAGACATAAAATATGTTGGGGGTTATCTATACAGGCCATTTTGGGGAAGTCCTCATTGACATACATCTACTGACGCCTTGTTGCAGCAGTAAGAAAGCAGCTTCTGAGAAGCTGGAGGAGCAGGGGCCAGAGCCTCTGCCCATCTCTGCTCAGGAGTGGTGACTGAGGTTTATGTAGACGGGGAACAAAAAACAATTTAAATTTTAGAGGGAAAAAAACAGCAGCAAAATGACCCTCCTATTTTTAACTTGGATACCTGCTATTCTGCCAAAAGCCAATTTCTAGAATAGGTTTGAATGGGTTATTTTTCCTCCAGTTCCACAAGTTCCACAAATTCTGAAGCCACTGTCTAGCTTGCTAAAAGAGAGAAAAAAAGATGTGTACATATTGTTTAAGATACTGAGTATTTCGTAGAAAAACTGAATACTGCTGTAAAGTGCTGTTTAAGTCTTTTTAAATCCCCTTTTAATGAATGAAACTAGGAGAATTTCAGGTGACAGAAATGGGATTTGTTGTATGATAAATGTATGTAGTTTTAGTCTTTCTATACTGAAAAGCAGTGGTTGGAGCATTTTTAAAGATGGCTGGCTATACTCGTTTCCCTTATGGTAATATATTTACCATTACTCAGGAACATGGACTTGCTCCTAGAGGTAACATTACAGTCTTGCCAAGGTTCTAATGATTCAAAATTGCACTAATGAATATTAAGCAGGACAGACTAAGCTCTGTGGTTGCAAATAGCTTGAAGGAGTAATTTCTAAATATACAAAGAGATAACTGGACTGTATATGTTGTATCCTGTGTCACCTCCTTCAAACTGGTATTTGATAAAGATTTGAATTTATATGAAACTTCTAAAGCAGAATCAAAGGTCCTCTTGTGGGAATGTCAAGTCTTTAGGATATTCAACTTATTTGAATAATACCAAAGCTTTACCACATGGTAGAGAACACACTCTATTGAAATATTAAATTATCTGAAAAATAAAACATGCAAGCCTCCAGGATGGCATGAAAATAGCAAAGGTTAATGCTTCTTGGGGCACATTTCTCAGAGGGCTTGGCAAGTGTGTAAATAATTAACTGGAGACTTCATTGAAAATCTGCACAATTCAGTTCTAGCTCTGGATTACTTCAGTTGACTTTTGTGAAGGTTTTATCTGTGTAGTGTTGTTTTAATATATTAGGGTTTTGGGTGTTTTTTCCCCCAGTATGTTACAGTAAAATTCTAGTAAAAGAAAAGAGGTATTCTAATGTTGAGTGTATTGGTTTTGGTTTGGCATCTTTTAGTCAGGCTCTCTGAACATTGAGATATTAGATGATAAATCCTGAGCATGGAGCCCTTCAGTTCTAAAAGCCTTTATTAAAAGGCTGTTACTTGAGCACTGGCTAGTATGGCTCAGTTGGTTGGAGCATCATCCCATAACCAAAAGGTTGTGGTTTTGGTTCCTGGTCAGGGAACATGCCTAGGTTGCAGGTTCAATCCCCAGCCCAGGTGTGAACGGACCCCAGTCCAGGTACCTGTGGGAAAAAACCAATACATGCTTCTCTCTCACATCAGTGTTTTCTTCTCTTTCTTCCTCTCTCTAAAAGCAATGAAAAAAAATGTCCTCAGGTGAGGGGATAGAAAAGTCTGTAACTTGAACTGAAGGGCTCCATGCTCAGGATTTATCATCTAACATCCCAGTGTTCAGAGAGCCTGACTAAAAGATGCCAAACCAAAACCAATCCACTCAGCATTAGAATACCTCTTTTCTTTTACTAGAATTTTACTGTAATATAGTGAAAAAAAAAAAAAACCCAAAACCCTAACTAACTAACCAGGGTTCTCTCATTGCTTCTTTTCTAAAAGTTCAAGAAAAATATTAGCAGTTCAGACTTTTCATAATGAAGGAGCATTTGCCTATCTTATGATAATATGACTCATTGCTTATTTGCAGAGTCGGATTTTAAAAATTGGATAGTATAAATAGCAATAAGGAGCGAGCCACTATTTATGACCAACCTGTAGTTTTATAGTTTTTAATCTAAACTTAAAATTTTATATGCCTTTGGAAGAAACCACAAGCCATCAATTATATGCACAGATGAGGCAGTGAGTTGGGTTGGCTCTCCCACAACTCTTAAGGTGTATTACAAGAGTCTCAGCCATTGTCATCTTCCTATTAAGTTATTTTGAAATGTTTTCTTTGAGTATTTGTTGGCTGCAGTATTGGTGGTAGAATATACTATAATATGGATCATCTCTATTTCTGTATTTGTTTATTACTAGACCTCAACTACAGCCTTCTTTTCCCTCTTCTTTCTTTGCATGTAGGATGTATTGTATGTGGTCATGCACTTAGTATTACTACATTAGAAATCTATAAATCTGTTTTGTACTTTTTATATGGTCGGATACTTATAATCCCTTTTACTAGGTTATTGAATAGATTTGATCTTATTAGAAACAAGTGTTTAATGTCTTTATTTTATCTTCATCTTTGAATGCTAGTTTAACTGCATAGAGAATTCTAGATTAACAGACACTTCCCTCTATCATTTTGAAGATATTATTCCATTGTCTTCTGACATCCAGCTTTGTGTACATATCATTTCTTTGGTAGGTAATGTAACTTTCAGGCCCATCCCTAACATTTGTAGAACCTGGGGCAAAATTACAAATGGAAGCCTACATAACATAAGCCTAAAAATTTATAAGTTAAAAATTAAGCCAACAACAAATTAAATAATATCTTCTATCCTCCTATATTGACAAATATAACTTAAACGTAGCTTTTCAATTGGATGGCCAAGACTTGAGTTAGGATTTTTGGAATCCTCAGGGTTGCATATTGGAACTTGGCAGGGTATGGAGAGAGATACCATCTGGGCAGCTGCCCCATGGCTCAGCTTCTTTTTTTCCTCCCAGTCTTCGCTTCATCAAACATTGGAAGAGGCTTCACATACATGCTATAGACACTCCACTTCCAAGACCCATAAAGAGCCACTTCCTGGCCACCCTATTGCTCTGACATATGCTGTCTGTCTTTGGGGATATGGGCATAGGGAAGAGGCCAATGCAGGTCCTGGAAGTGGGCTGAGAATTCCGGGTCTTGGGTACTTGGAACATGGTTTAGAGGGTTAACTTTTTGTGGTTTCTTGATGTTGCAATAGCCTCAAGCAGGTTCACACTGTATCACAGAAAATTCTTTAAAAATGCAAATCACAGGATACGAAGTTTGGAAGCCAGAGTACAGAGGATGCTTCAAAATAGGCAATAAGGAGGTTTTGTAGGTAGATGGGGAAACTCACAAGGTGTGGCGCTTGCAGGGGCTGTGCCTGATCAGAGATAGCAGCCTAGGGGAGGGGAATCCTCAGACACAGGCTGGGAGCAACTTGGATACAAAAAGTCATTGGGGAGAACCAGACTACACAGACACACACCTAGTGGCACACCCATAGCTGCAGTGGCAGACGCCAGCTGGGAGAGTGCCAGAGAGTGAGAGAGATACTGTCTGCTCCTGGATCTGGTGGAGGAGAAGGGCGGCAGCTGGCCATGACTGTGGTAGACTCTCTTGACTTTCTGGAGAGGTGGAGTGTGTGGGAAGCTGGACAGTAGCCTGGCACTGCATTGGGAGCGCCCAGAGAGACTTTTTAAATAGGGGAGCTGAGGCCTGCTAGGCAGGAACCCTGGTTGTGCACATACCCTGCCAACAAAGATGGAAGATCGTGGGTGCAATTTGCTCCCACTCAGTATAGCTGGGCAGTTTGACCAGAGGGGTGCAAAGTGAGGGGGTTTCTCAGTTTTTCATATTATAGTTATAGCAAATCCCACATAGCACCCTTCCATGGTCTTACTCCATTTTCCCTTTTACCTGACTTTTCTTACTGTTGATGTAAACTTTATTTTCTCCCATGTTATACCATTTCCTACTCCTTACTCCTACTATTTATCCTCCAGCTATCCTTGCAAAAGCACTCTTTCTTACTTTAGTCAGCTAACATTCTTTTTCTCTCTCTTATACTATCCTTATTTCCTTTCCATATTTATAAATCATTGCTAGTTGGGCGAAGATATCATGGTTATTGCTCTACTTCTCCAGTGGTATTCCTATTTGTTCACTGATTTGTTTGCACTTCAAATCTCATAGAATATTCTCCCCTGATCTTACTCTATTTTGCCTTCCCACTGTCCTTGATCAGTTGAGTTAGGAATTTTATTTTTTTCACTTTCTTGGCCTGGATTCTATGCCTTACTCTTATTAGTTTTCCTCCCCCATCCTCTCAAAAGCATTTTTCTTTACTGTAGACATCTCATACTCACTTTTCTCTTTTGTATAATATTCTTATTCCCTTTCCACCTTAATTAATGTTCACTCAGCATTTGTTGTTACTGACCCTGCTGTGGTTTTTCTGCAATTGTGTTCCTGTTGATTCAATACCTTTCTAATTTTACTTCAAACCTCATAGTATACTCTTCCCTTTTCTTTCTCCATTTTTGCCATTGCCCTTCCCTGTTTTACTTACATTTAAATTTCATTCTCTCCCTTTCTTCACCTAGTTTTTATTCCCTACTCTTATTATTTCTCCTCCCTGTTCCCACAGAAAATCATATTTCCCTCTTTTAGTCATCTCATATTCCCTTTTTCCTCTTATAATATTCTTAATCTCTCTACACCTTTATTAATCTTTGCTCAGTTGATTTTTTGCTTATGTGGTGGCGTTTTTTTGTTTGTTTTATTTTGTTTTGTTTTGCTGGCATGGGTTTGGCTTTCTGATAATATTGCTTTGTTAACCAACAGCTGTACAAAAGCATACTATACATGGCAGGAGTTGTGACTACCAGTCAACCAGTTGGAAGGGGGAACCCACCAACAAATGAGCCACCAACAAACAATACCCAAGCACAACACGAGAGCCCACACAAACTGAATGGATTTGGATCCAGTTCTCTTGGATTATCCAGATCAGGTGATCAAAGAGACTGCAACACTGAGTCCCACAGAACTCCAACCACAGAAGTCCACCCCATAAAGACAGGAAGGCAAAGCAGAGCATCTGAGATGCAGAAACAAACAAAACAATCACCTAAAATGGGGAGACAAAGAAAGAACACCCATTCAAAAGGTATGGAGGAATCCCCAGAAAAAGAGCTAAATGAAATTGAGGCAAGCAGTCTATCAGACATAGAATTCAAAAAAATAGTTATAAGGATGCTCAAGAAACTCATTAAGAACTATAAGAAACTGAGTGGAAACTACAACACCATGAAAAAGGAAATAAAAACTATAAACAAGAACCAGGAAGAAATGAAGAATACAATATCTGAAATGACAAATATATGAGAAGGAATTAAAAGCCGGCTGGAAAAAGCAGAGGGATGAATTAGCAAACTGGAACATAAGCTAGAAAGAAATACCCAGGCAGGGCAACAAAACGAAAAAAGATTCAAAAAGAATGAGGCTAGTTTAAGGAAACTTCAAAACAACATGAAATATAACAACATTCGTATCATGGGAATATCATAAGGAGAAGAAAAGAGCAAGGGGTAGAAAACCTGTTTGAAAAAATGACAGAAAACTCCCCTAACTTGGTGAGGGGAAAAGTCACACAAGTTCAGGTGCACAGAAGGTCCCAGTCAAGATGAACCCAAGAGGCCTACTCCAAGACACATCATAATTAAAATGCCAAATGTTAAAGAGAGAATCTTTAAAAAAATTATTTTTATTTTTAGAGAGGGGAAGGGAGGGAGAAAGAGGAGGAAAGAAACATCAATGTGTGGTTGCCTCTCACACACCCCCTACTGGGGACCTGGCTGCAACCCAGGCATGTGCCCTGATTGGGAATTGAACCAGCAATCCTTTGGTTGACAGGCCAGCACTCAATCCATCGAGCCACACAAACCAGGGCCAAAGAAAGAATCTTAAAGGCAGCAAGGGAGAAACAGCAAGTAACATACAAGGGGGCTCCTATAAGGCTATCAGTGGATTTCCCAACACAAACACTACAGGTCAGGAGGGATTGGCATGAAATATTGCATGTACTGAAAAACAAGGACTTACAGTCCTCTATCCAGAAAGGCTCTCATTTAAAATAGATGATGAAAGAAAGAGCTTCCTGGACAAAAGAAGTCTAAAAGAGTATGTCTCCACCAAGCCACCACTGCAAGAGACGCTAAAGTGACTGCTATAAAAAGAAGAAGAAAGAGAAAGAAAGAGAGATCACAAGAGAAAGGTATGGAAAAAATGGCAATGCATAAGTGCCAATCAGTAATAACCTTAAATGTAAACAGATTAAATGCTCCAATCAAAAGATATAGGGTAGCTGAATGGATAAGAAAATATAACCCACAAATAAGCTGTCTACAAGAGACCCACTTCAGAGCAAAAGAAAGTGAACACAAACTGAAAGTGAAGAGATGGAAAAAATTTTCCAAGCACATTGACGTAAAAAAAAAAAAAAAGAAAAGAAAGCTGTGTAGCAATACTTATATCAGAAAAAATAGATTTCAAAACAAAGGCCATGAAAAGAGACAAAGAAAGACATAATAATTAAGGTAAGCATACATCAAAAAGATATAACCATTGCAAACATATATGCAGCCAATATAGGAGCACCCAAATATACAAAGAAAATCTTGGAGGACTTCAAGAAAGATATAGAGAGCAACCAAGTTACAGTAGGAGATTTTAATGCCCCACTGTCAACAATGGCTAGATCTTCCAAACAATCAACAAGGGATTTCTGGCCAAGATGGAGTCATAGGTAGATAACCTTTGCTTTCTCACACAACAAAAGAAGGACAACAACAAATTTAAAAACAAAAACCAATCAGAACTGCCAGAAAATCAAACTGTATGCCAGTCTGACAAGCAAAGAGTTAAAGAAGAAACATTCATCCAGGCTGGTAGAAGGGGTGGAGTTGGGCAGCCGGATGGGGAGGGGACTCATGACAAAGCAGCAGAACAGCCAGGTGGGGCGGCTGGCAGACCAGGCAGTCCACAATTGTATGCAGATAAGCTGGAAGGAACAACTAGGGAGTGAGGCAGACCACACAACCCAGGGCTCCAGCATGGGAAACTAAAACCTCAAAACCCCTGGCTGTAAAAACCTGTGGGGTTTGTGGTGGTGGGTGAAACTCCCAGCCTCACAGGACAGTTCCTTGGAGAGACCCACAGGGTCCTTGAATATACACAAATCCACCCACTCAGGAATCAGCACCAAAGGGCCCAATTTGCTTGAGGGTAGCAGGGGAAGTGAATGAAAGTGGGGCATGATCTGCGCAAGCAGCATTGTTCCCTCTCTGACCTCCCCCACATATAGCAACACAACACAGTGAAGAGGGTTGCCCCACCTTGGCAAATACCTATGGCTCCGCTCCTTGCAGTATAAAAGATGCACCGAGACAAAGAAATATGGCCCAAATAAAAGAACAGATCAAAACTCCAAAAAGAGAACTAAACGCTAAAGAGATAGCCAACCTATCAGATGCAGAGTTCAAAACACTGCTAATCAGGATGCTCACAGAAATGGCTGAGTTTGGTCACAAAATAGAGGAAAAAGTGAAGGCTATGCAAAGTGAAATAAAGCAAAATATACAGGGAACCAACAGTGAAGTCAAGGAAACCAGGACTGAAATCAAACAATTTGGAGCAGAAGGAAGAAATAAACAGTTAACCAGAACAGAATGAAGAAACAGGTATTCAAAAAAAAAATGAGGACAGAATTAGGAACCTCTGGGATAACATTAAATGTTCTAATATCTGAATCATAGGGGTGCCAGAAGGAGAAGAGGAAGACCAAGAAATTAAAAACTTGTTTGAACAAATAATGAAGGAAACCTTCCCCAACCTGGCAAAGGAAATAGACTTCCAGGAAGTCCAGGAAGCTCAGAGAGTCCCAAAGAAATTGGACCCAAGGAGGAACACAACAAGACACATCATAATTACCCAAGATTAAAGGTAAGGAGAGAATCTTAAAAGCAGCAAGAGGAAAGAAAGGAGTTCCCATAGGACTATCGGCTGAGCCCTGGTTGGTGTAGCTCAGTGGATTGAGCGTTGGCCTGCAAACCTAAGGGTCACTGGTTTGATTCCCCAGTCAGGGCACATGCCTGAGTTGTGGGCCAGGTCCCTAGTAGGGGGTACGTGAGAGGCAACCACACATTGATGTTTCTCTCCCTCTCTTTCTCCCTCCCTTCCCTATGTCTATAAATAAATAAATAAATAAACAAACAAATAAAATAAATAAATAAAATAAATAAATAAATAAACCTATAGGCAAGAAGGGACTGGAAAGAAGTATTCAAAAGTCATAAAAGGCAAGGACCTACATCCGAAATTACTCAACCCGGCAAAGCTATTATTTAGAATGGAAGGACAGATAAAGTGCTTCCTGGACAAAGTTAAAAGAGGAGTTCATCTTCAGCAAGCCCTTATATGAAATGTTAAAGGGACTTATCCAAGAAAAAGAAGATCAAAACTATGAACAGTAAAATGGCAACAAACTCACAACTATCAAAAACTGAACCTAAAAAACAAAAACAAACTAAGCAAACAACTAGAATAGAAAAGAATCACAGAATTGGAGAGCACATAGAGGGTAATCAGCAGGGAGGGGGAGTGGGGAGAAGGGGGGAAAAGCATAAATGGTAGGTACAAAATAGACAGGGGGAGGCTAGGAATAGTATAGGAAGTGGAAAAACTAAAGAACTTACATGTATGACCCACAGACATGAACCAAGGAGGGGGAATGCTGGTGGGTGGGTGTCAGGGCCGAGGTAGATAAAGGGGAGAAAAATATGGGACAACTGTAATAGCATAATCAATAAAATATACTTTAAAAAATACCTAAGTCATGACACCATAAAAGTCCTAGCAGGGGTACCCAACATTTTGGCGTTTCTGAGCCACACTGGAAGAAGAAAAGTTGTCTTGGGCCACATATTAAATACATTGTGATACATAATCACACACAAAAAAATGTTTTAAGTAAATTTATGTTTTTGTGTTGAGCAGCATTCATAGGCATCCTGGGCATGATCATGTGGCCTGTGGGCTGTGATTTGGACACCCCTGTTAGAAGAAAACATAGGCAGTAAAGTGTCAGATATGCCACCCAGCAATATCTTCACTGATATATCTCCTATGGCAAGGGATATAAAGGAGAGAATAAACAAATGGGACTGCATCAGATTAAAATGCTTTTTGTGTGGCTAAAGAAAACATCAGCAAAATGAAAAGCGAACAAACTGTATTGGAAAACATATTTACCAATGATATGTTGGACAAGTGTTTGAGTTCTAAAATATATAAAGAACCCATGACTCAACACCAGGGAGACAAAGAATCCAATTGAAAAATGGGCAAAGGACCTGAACAGAGATTTCTCCCAGGAGGACATACAGAGGACATATAGACATATGAAAGAATGCTCAACATCACTACCCATTAGAGAGATGCAAATTAAAACCACAATGAGATACCACTTCACACAAGTCAGACTGTCCATCATTAACAAATCAGCAAACAAGTGCTGGTGAGAACATAGGGAAAAGCCCTGGGGCACTATTGGTGGGAATGAAGACTGGTGCAGCCACTGTGGAAAACAGTGTGGAATTTCCTCAGAAAACTAAAGATCAAGCTGCCTTTTGATCCAGTAATCCATTGCTGGGATTATACCCTAAGACTCCTGAATCACCACTTCAGAAGAACCTATGCACCCCAATGTTCATAGCAGCACAATTTACAATAGCTAAATGTTGGAAGCAACCTAGGTGCCCATCAGTAAATGAATGGATCAAAAAACTGGTACACTTACACAATGGAATACTATGCAGCAGAAAGAAAGAAGGAGCTCCTACCCTTCGTGACAGCATGGATGGAACTGGAGAGTATTATGCTAAGTGAAATAAGCCAGGTGGCAAAGATATATATCATGTGATCTCACCCTAAGTGGAACCTAATCAACAAAACAAACAAACAAGCAAAATAGAACTGGAGACATGGAAATAAGGAAGAAACTGACAGTGTCCAGTGGAGAGGGGGGAAAGAGGGGTAACAGGAGGAAAGAAGGGGAAGGGTCTAGTCAAGGAACATGTATAAAGGACCCATGGTAATGGACAACAGGATGGGAATTGACTGAGGCAGCAGGGGGTGGGCACGGCAGGGGAGAGCAATGGGGAAAATGGGGACTACTATGATTGAACAGTAAAAATAAATGCAAATCACAGCATTTTACTCTTTTGCTTACAAACCCAAAAGGTGTCCCATTACATTTGAAATAAAGCTGTTAAAAGGCTACAGAGCTTTATCTTCACTGGTACTTCAGTGGTACTTCAACATGTAAAGCTGTGTGCCAAGAGCTTTTTAAACAAGTTGTTTCTCTTTCTGAAACATCCTCTCCTACATGCTCTTCTCTTGGCTGACTTCTATCTATTGTAAAATTCTTGCCTGAATGTCACCTTCTGTACAAGTACCCATTCCCAGTTATTTTCTATTACTGCATCTCATTCATTTCCGTCAGAGTAGAAATCACAAATTTATTTTACTTGCTTAGCATCTCTTTCTGTGAACTGTCATATACACTAGACAGTCACAGATAAGACTTCCTGAAAAGTTGAGTCTCAGGTGGAGATTAGCTCAGGAATTTCCTTAGGGAGTAATCCAATTGCCACCTGTTGAGCAAAAGAAAGGAGGATTGGACATCAGTCAGTCCGTGGACACTTGCTACCCAGAAGGGGCTTGATTTTGAACAAAGCATCTCTCTTTAGCTGATGCAATCCCTAAGAGGGTTGACAGCTATAGCCTAGGCAGGACAGTATGGCATCCAGGATGGTCCATGCTTTGTGCCACTCGGATCCACTTTCTTCTCATGAATCTGGGGAGTAGCTCCTTCAGGATGTTACTTTTCTTGGAGGAAACTTATGAAAGGAAGATTAGTAAGATGAACTTCAACCCCCCTGTTCTCTTGCTGGTCTTGAGGCTGCAACTTATATTCATTCTTTCCCTTCTCCATTGTCCATTCTAGATTCTCCCCACTGCCAATTAGCACCTTCAGAGGTTTACGTGGCTTATCTAGTGGTGTAAATCATACTCTTAAATCGCTTAAGCTGCATATGCTTCACTTGTCGGTTCACCATCAGAATTACAAAGGACAGCACTAAAAGATGCCCAAGTTGGTTATCTGTGAACAAAACATATGCCTCCATGCCTCCATTGTGTAGCAGTAGCTCTATTGCCTCTTGATGGTGCATCAATTAGCCCCACCAGATCTTTTTTTTTTTTCCTGTTGATCTTTGGCAGGAGGGGCCCAAAGTACCTGCATAGTGCTGTAGCTTAAAGTTCAATGAAGATTCTTGCTATGTTCCTGGGTAGAAATGTTCCTCCTTTGGGAATCAAGACCTTTAAACTTAGGTTACAGTTGTGAGGATGAAAAGCATAAATTCTCCAGAGGGGTTGGTGATAAATAGGGACACTCCTGCTTTTATACCTTGGACCCTGCTCCCCGGTATTCTCTATTGGGGATATAGCACCATATAATGGTGATTGATTTAAAGTATTACTGCACCCTGGAGGGTAGCACTTTGTCCTCACAGACTATCATCTCCAACCTGGCAGTTCATCCAAGCTTTCAACCAGCTGTTCCACTGCTTATAAGTCCAATAGCTTCTAGGTGTTATGCCACATGATACGTCCAACGGATTCAATGGTCATGTGCCCACTGCTACATCTCTTTTGCTATAATGTGGGCTCCTTGGTTGAATGCACTAAGTGGGATGCCATGTTGGTGTATCAAATATAAGCCCTTGGGTTGTCATGGTAGCCAAAACTCTACAAGCAGGAAAGGCAAACCCACAGAATATGTAACCAGTCATGTTGAAATGAATGACCACTCCATCCATAGAGGAAGGAGTCCAATATGGTCACCTGTCCACCAAGTGGCTGTTTGGTGTCTTCAAGGGAGACTGCAGCCCTGGCTGGTGTGGCTCAGTGGATTGAGCACTGGCCTGCGAACTGAAAGGTCCCTGGTTCGATTCCTGGTCAGGGCACATGCCTGGGTTGTGGGCCAGCTCCTCAGCTGTGGGCATGTGAGAGGCAACTGATCAGTGTGTCTCTCACACATTGATATTTCTCTCTTTCTCCTTCCCTTCCCTTCCCCTCTCTCTAAAATAAATTTTAAAAAACAATCAAACAAATAAATACATTTTTTAAAAAGGGAGAGTGCAGTAATGGGTCTCAGCAATGTTTTCTGATTATTAGTTAATCTAACTAAAAATATTAGTTGAATTAACTTGGGTGAGTGGGAGATAATGCTGTTGGGCGCATGTATAGCCTTCCTCCTTTGCTATCATGCCTTCCATGTTCGTGAATCCACTGTCCAGTACTGGGGTGGCCCATGAAAAGCTGACTGACACCAACTGGGCAAGTCATTCTACTGAGGTGTTTAATGTCTCTTCAAAGGTAGATGTTCTCAGGACCTGTGGAGAAAAGAGATGGAAACAAGATTGGGCATGAAGACAAAGTAAGCTGCAGTACAGTCACAACCAGGCTTCAGCCAGTCTTGTGAGAAGTTCTGAAGTTGTGTGACTCTTTAGAGTTGTCCCTTCTTGAGGCAAGGGAGTCAGGTCTTAACAATACCACATCAACCAATCATTTGTTGCAGGCTGGCCTTAGAAGGGGCATGACTTCGAGTAAAGAAACTTCCTTTAACTAAGATTAATACTAAAGAGAGCTATCAGTGTACAACCTTCTCAAAAGTTGGGAGGATAAGTCCTTCAGTCTCATAAGAGTGTTAGGATGATGAAGCAAGGCTCCCACAAGAGACCATTACCATTTTATTCACTGATATAAATACCCAAGCTTAATAATAGTGCTTAGCACATGGTAGGCATTCAAAAAACCTTTTTGAATAGGCAAATTACTGAAATGTCCTGCTTTATTAGTTTGGAGTATAAAGGTCACATGTTATTCCCCCCTCCAACATTTTACTATAAAAAAGAAGAGTTCAAAGAATACCTGGATTCAATATTTTGCCATATTTGCTTTCTCTCTTTATGGATATGTATGTGTATAGTCTTAATTTCTTTTTGGTGAACCATCTGCAGACCTCATGGCACTCTGTCCTTAAATACTCTGGTATTCATCTCCTAAAAATTAGGATATTCTCAATATTACTATTATCACATCTTTAAAAAGCCAGTAATTCCCTAATATCTAATATCCAATCCATATTAAATTTTTATGATTCTCCATGAAATATCTTTAATAGTTTTACAAGTTTTTTTGAACCATGATTCTATCCAAGGTTCATGTATTACATTTGAATATCATGTTTCTTTAGTTTCCTTAAAGCTAGAATGTTCCCCCCATTTCCCCCATAAACTTAAATTTTGAAGAGACAAAGGCTAAGAGGGTTCTTGCCTTCCATTCTGGATTTGTCTAATTGTTTCCTCATAGTGTCATTTCACTTGTCGCAGGTAACATCACCTTTAATACTGCAAACCAACGAGGAAAGCCCCATCTGACACTATTCTTGCTACACCCATCACCACCCAGAGGTCATTCTGGGAAGTCTTCAAGATGCATACTAACATCCAGAAGATGATCCTGCTTCATAGCCAATTTAATCAGACCTCTTGCTCTCTGAAGGACTAGAGAACTAATAATTCTTACCAGAAGCTGGTGGCTTCCTACTGAAACATGTTGCTCCTGGTGGTGCTGTCACATCTAAATGAGGATCAAACCAGGACCACCATAGTTGAATAAAATAAATAGGGCACTATCAGTTCACATGGACAGTGCAGGAATTCTATAATTAAGAAGCTCTTTCACCTGTCAAAGGACAAGGAAGAAATTCTACACAGAATGTATTGGATCACTCTTATGCGTAAAGGTGACCTTATGTGGGAGTGATACAGACACTCAGGAGAGATGTTGTGCTTGGAAGGGTCTTATGCCAGGTCTAGGTAGCAGATAGGTTTGTCTCTTTATGCCACCTGCTCAGCACAGCATCTGTCTTGGTATAGGTGAAGATATGAATCAGCAGAGTAGTCTACATTAGCCAGGACTAAGACTTTTATTTACTTAAAGTATTTGCATGGTGAGCAAAGATAATTACTTCTGGTTCTTGAGGTGAGGGAAAAAAGGAATAAGAATAAAAATTCTTTTTCAATTGTTCATTACTTCTTTCAATATTATTTCCACATTTTATGCCATGATTATTTATCCCAACTATAAGAACAGAAATTATCCCCAAAGTAGATCAATAATGATTAAAGTTGTAAAACTTATTGTGACTGGTCATGTTTACCCTGTTTGGTTTAGCTAATTAAAAAATCAAGGTGGAATCTCCCTCTACAGATTCTGTATTTTATGACATTTGCAAAACCCTAAAAAAGTTATGCCATCTTCAATTTTTCAAAATAATTATATTGTTTTTGAGACTGACAGATTTCCTGACTGTGTATTACAAAAACAGATAAGCAACCTTAAATAGTGACCTAAATGTCCCCTATTTAGCCATTGTCGGTAGTTCTCTGGCTTATTTCTCTTATTCTTGACCAACCCCAATAGGAGGGAAGGAGCAGAGAAAAAAAGGTAAAGATAATCTGGGTGCTTCCAGCTATTTCTCTCAGAGGAAATAATATTTAAGTCTTTGAAGAAGTAACTCTAATCTCTTTTACTTCTGCTTGCCCAATATGAAGAGCTTTGCAATGGCCTATGCAAAACAAGTGCCCACTTAAGTGACCTTCAGAAGATTTTCTTAGTAAAGAAAATTGTGTAAGAGGTACACTTAATCAGGGGTTAGATAGTCCAGCTGAAGGAAGTAGGATTGCATTGACTGAACCACAGCAGCCTAAATTGATACTCACAGAAGAGCACAGTGGAGGAAAAGGGAGCAAAAGCAAGATGTTCTAATTTTCCATTTACTGAGATATTAATTTTTGAAAAGTAATTCTGAAGCCCCTAAGAGTGATTAAAATTGTTCTCCTATGTCCCATTCTAACTTAAATTTTACATTAATTGTATTTCATTAGGTTCTTGGCAGATACTTTTTACCAGCAAAGTCACTTATTAGTGTGAACCCTAATAGTCTTCCCCTACCTCTGGAGGCTGAGCCCAGTTTCTTCTTTAAAGTACTGCTTGTAAATTGAGTTATTTTTCTCTGTAGAAAACGTTCAGAGTGCTGTCAAATAATTTTTTTGGCACAAATAATTTTGCTATTTTTAGAAAACAATTATAGAGAGCTTTTGGAACTGGAAAAAAAAAAGGTAAAAAATCACCTAGCATGAGTCCATAGGCCAATTTTAGGTGAAGAACCTATGAGTTGTCTGATAAATAATAATAATCAGGACTATAATTAGTCCGGTAAGTAATACTAATAAATATGTCATTCTTTCTTTTTTTAAAATATTTTATTTATTTATTTTTAGAGAGAGGGGAAGGGAGGGAGAAAGAGAGGGAGAGAGGCATCAGTGTGTGGTTGCCTCTCACGCACCCCATACTGGGGGCCTGGCCTGCAACCCAGGCATGTGCCCTGGCTGGGAATCTAACCAGTGACCCTTTGCTTCACAGTCTGGCATTCAATCTGCTGAGCCATGCCAGCCAGGGCTAAATATGTCATTCTTTCAAGTGCATCCACATTAACTAATTGGAGTCCTTTGTCCCAGAGGCAAAGGAGGTCACTAAGTCCAGCCATACAATGTTACTTGCTTTTCCTAAGGAAATAACACTGATTCACGACTCCCTACCTTTGAACATACTGCTCCCTTTCCTGGAAGGTCTTTCCCTCCCTTATTAATTTATCTACTACTTGTCTTCTATCAAATATTTGATGACTCAAACCCAAAACCCCCATTCCCCCCCCCCACAAACATGTTTTACAGAAGTTCTATTGATCAGGTTGTAGCCTAAAGAAACTGACTTCAGTGTCTTTGAGCAAAACAGGCCTTTTTAAATAAATTCACTGAACAGCTATGACCTTGGTGAAGCCACTTCTTTTAGTGGATTGAGGGCACATATATACCAAGGCCAGGAGTTCCGTTTCAAATTGTTTATAAGCTAGGGAAGAATACAGTGATAAATAATTTACCTCTTACAGGAAATACACTGTACATTTTTGGGCAATGTCAGATTTATATATCAGACTATGCACACTGTCCCAGAAATCAGGGAATAAATTATAGTTGACAGTATCTGAGTGAACCTCAGTTGCTGCTGCTGCTGAATCAGGAAGGAAAAAACAGGGCAGGAAGACAAGAGTAAGTGGTATCTGACCTTGGTTCTGAAACATGAGGAGACTGATGTGTACCTTGGGGTGATCCACTTGGGGTAGCCAGCCCTGGCTAGTGTGGCTCAGTGGATTGAGTATCAGCCTGCAAACCAAAGGGTCGCTGGTTCAATTCCTGGTCAGGACACATGCCTGGGTTGCAAGCCAGGTCCCCAGTTGGGGGCATATGAGAGGCAATCACACATTGATGTTTCTCTCCCTCTCTTTCTCCTTCCCTTCCCCTCTCTCTAAAAATAAATAAATAAAATCTTAAAGAAAAAAATAATCAAGCCTCTCCAGCCTGTGTGGCTTAGTTGATTTGAGCATCATCCTATAACTGAAAGTTTGCGGGTTCAACTCCTGGGCAGGGCACATGCCTGGTTGTGGGTTTTATCCCTGCTTCAGATACAGATCATCCTAGGTCTTGGCGCATATGGGAGACTACCAACTGCTATTTCTCTCCCTTTCTCTCTAAAAGCAATGAAATAGAAATGTTCTTGGATGAGGATTAAAAAAAAAAAAAAAGATAACCAGAGCCTGACAGTAGTTAAAGCTGTAAAAACAGAGTTTATTCAGAAACTATTGCAATAAGAGCCTCAGTGTAGAACTGGGCTAAATTGTCCTGTTGCCATAGTTTCTGGTAAAATCTGTTTTAACAGTTTTAACTATTGTTTGGTTCTTGTTTTCTTTAAGGAGGGAAAGGGTAGTGATTTAGGGCATTTCAGACAGAGGCAAAAGAATAAACAAATGCAAAAAAGGAGTAAAGCTACTTAGGGAGAAACTGAGTAGTAATCCTAAGAAAGCTGAGTAGTCAAGGAAAACAGGAATTCTCTGTAGTCAGAGCTAGAGTACTGTTGAGGAAGTGCTGGAAAATGAGGAAAAGGAGGCTTTCTTTTGGTAGATTAGTGGAGCTATTTGGTGATACGTAGAAAATAAAGTTTTCATTCATGGTCGTTCAAAAGGGAAAAGTAAGTTTGAATGAGATTGCTTGAAAAGTTATGCCTAGAAGTTTGGACTTCATCCTGTGGAGCCAATTAGGACGTTTTCGAAAGCAGCAGAGCAGAACAGTATTTTGAGAGTGATCTGGTCTCCGTAGGTAACAGGCTGGAATGGCATGAAGCATCCCCTTTCCAGGCCCTCGTTTACTCATTTATATTAAGAAAAGGTTGGGTCATTTGCCATCTTAAGTCTCTCCCAACCGTGAGACCAACCAGCTTCCCAGGTACCTCTGACTCCCTTCCATCACCTGGGCCCTGTGCTTCGCTCTCTTCTTATTTTGGTGCAGTAGCTACTTTCCATATCCTCCAGTCTCACTCAGGTGCTTTTCAGGTCAGTGTGTAGGTATACGAGTGAACGTCTCTGCAGTAAAACGAGTCTCTCCTCCTCTGAGGCCCTTCATCCTAGGCAGCACCACTTGAGTAGTGTGCTATGGGGCAGGGAAAGAAGTTGCCAGTCGCTTTTCTGCCCTAGGCCGACCCTCCCGGCGGCCAAGCCATCATGGGAGAACAGCAGATCACCACTGGCCTGTCCCTGGTTCCCTGACAAGTCTGTCAGCCCCCACAGCCACCAAGCTCCACCGCGACGCTCTGCAGAGCTGGAAGGCCGGACTTGGACAGCTAATCTGTTTCCACAGATGCCAAGGACCCGCGACCCCACCGGCACAGAGTAAGCGAACCCCAAGGCGCGGCTTCCCCTGGGACTTCGGGAGCGCTCGCGGCGCCAGCGTCACGTGAGGCGGCCAAGACCACGTGACTCGGAGGGCCCGCCCCTGGCGCTCTGCCTCCGGCACCTCCCCTTGGTTGGCCCTGGGCACCGTGGCTGCTGGTGTTTCTTCGGCCAGCCAATCTTCCGAGATTCCCGAGGTGCCCTCGGCCGCTGGGCTGTGCGGACGGGCGCGGCGGGCGGCGGACGGCAAACGGCAGCAGCTGGCCTCCCGGGTAGCCGGTGAGTCGCGGGAGCGAGCTCGCAGAGGTCGCTTTCGCCCCTGCCCTTCTCAGCCTCCCATTCGCCGCGCGCCTGGCGGGGCCGGCGTGCCCCGTTGCTCCCGCTCCCTCCCTCCCTCTTTTCCTCAGGCTGCGGGTTCCGGTGCGCCTACGCCGCATCACAGTACCTCAGCTAGCGTTTCTTCCTCCCCGGAGAAGGAAAAGGGTGGGGAGAGGCTAGGGGAAGTTTTCCTTGCTCCCTCTCATTTTTGAGCTACAGGGACGCGGTTTTGCTCTTAGCTTAAGTCTGTCGCTGCTCTTGGCGTTGTTTTGCTGACAGATACCTCCTCCGACCCACATCCTCACTCGGCCTTTCCTCAAGATCTTAGCACCTCCTTCTTCGCCTCCACAGGGGAGGGTAGTGGTGTCACAGACCGTCTTCTTCACTGTTTCGCATTCCCCCACAACACGGAACTCCACAAAAGGCTATTCACATAGTAGGCATCTTTATCCAGGAGTGCGGTTGACTGAGTGAAATGACGTTTCTCTTGTCCTGCCTCAGATCTGTTCTATTTAAGATAACGATTGAGGCACGCTGTCTTCTGCCTTCGTAAGTGGCTTTTTGCTTATGTTTACTTGCATGTGAGACACTCTGAAGTCATCTGCTACAGAACTCTGCAGTTGGGGATTACAATTTTATAAAGCAGTATTATAATAATGCTTAAAAAACCAAATTCATTGTCTCATTTGTCTTTGGCTTATTCTTTTTGGGGGGAGCGTTATAGCTCTTGGAAGCAAAAACTGAGTTTCTGAAACTGGTATGCATTGTGGGATCATAACATCAAAACATCAAACTACATAATGCTGAATGGAATGGAAAAATGATTTAACCCTGATGGTAGTGCATTGTATGCTTTAAACTGTACAAAGTATCCATTTGAAGTGAGCACTGGGTGAAATTCACCTCTTTGAACTGCATTCAGAGTTGAGGATATAACTATATATTTAGATTCTATTAATATAGCAGTTAATCTGTGGGATGGATATCTTTTTTCAGTCCTCATCTGAGTACTTTTTTTTCATTGCTTTCAGAGAGAGGAAGGAGGGGGGGGCGAGAGAGAGGGAGGGAGAGAAAGAGAAAGAAAGAAAAAGAAAAAGAAAAAGAAAGAAACATCAATTGGCTGCCTTCTCCTACACACCCCGACTATGGAACCAACCTGCAGCCTGGGTATATGTCCTGACGGGAATTGAACCTGCAACCCTTGATCTATGGGACAGTGCTCCAACCAACTGAGCCATATCGGTCAGAGCTGATATCTTTTAATCTACTTTATGAATATCAGTCTATCAGGCTACACTGTAGTCTGTTTTTCATAAAGAGGAAGGATAATTAGTCATTTAAAAGGTTTCTTCCACAATGATCATGTGTGTAATCCAAATCAAGTTCTGGGAGCTTCAAAAAATAGCCATAAAAACCAAAGCTATCAAGTTTTCACCTTTAAAAAAATTCTTTAAAATTTTTAAAATGAAAGAGTACCTGCGTGTTCCAGCCAGAGTTTGGCTCCGTCTTAATAATCAGCAACTCAAGCCGAAAAGTCTGAGACAATGTCCCACTTTATTTGAAAGTCAGAGTGGTGATAAAACTGAAGGGAAGTCAAAGATCTTTATTATTATTACACTATTCCTTCTTTGTGTACTACATTGAATAAGTCACGCTTTGAGTTTGGAGGCTTGGGCTTAGATGAAGAGTGAGACCACCTGGAATGGCCTGGCTAGGTCCTAGTTAAGCTCCCCCAGTGCCTATGACCTCATGACTAGCCCCAGCTGTGTCCAGTCGAAACACAATTGAGAGAAACAATGTGTTGCTATTGTATAAAGCCACTGAATTTTGGGATGTTACATTACTTAGCAAAAGATAACTGAAACAACTAGCGCCTTGTGCCGTAAAACCCTTGGTTTAAATCTGGTTCACATGTCAGTTCCAAGATGTGATCCCTGAGCAGAAAACTGTGGTATGTGGCAGCATGCTTTAATGATAAATCTCAAAATTAACTAAATATATTTTATAGGCATGTACTTATTGAAATAGTTAAACCAGATTGGTTGTATCTCATACCCTACAAGGTTATATGTAATTGGTTATTATTTGTATATGTGATTGTTATAATAAGCCTTAAGTTGTTAATGTTTTGTGATATGATTCTCTAATGTGTTTTAAAGGAATTACCCATTATTTTTAAAAAGATTTTATTTATTTATTTATTTTTTAGAGGGGAAGGAAGGGAGAAGGAAAGGAAGAGAAACATCAATGTGTGAGACATACATTGATCAGTTGCCTCGTGCTTGCCCCCAACTGGGGACCTGGCCGGCAACCCAGGTGTGTGCCCTAACTGGGAGTCAAACTGGCCACCTTTCGGTTAGCGGGCCGGCACTCAATCCACTGAGCCACACCAGCCAGGGCGGAATTACCCACTATTTTAATGACGCATGTGTGATGTTTGTTGCAGTTTGTCATTTGATGAATTTAGCATCTGATGATTGTAGCTTAAGTCCTTAGAGTACAAATGTAAAATCTGCTGCAGCGAACACATGTACTTTGTTCTCAAGAGTTGAGGAGAGTAAGTCTGATGCAAACTGTCATTTCTAATATGTATGTTACAGGATTTTAAACACAAAAACAGATATTTCAGGAGCACTTCTGTCATTGCCTTTAGATGAAAAAATCCTCAGAGAAGCTTCCCATTTCAATTCTGCTTAGATCAGTGTTAAAAACAAAACAAAACTCTTCCCTAGAGAAGAAAATCTCACAGGAGGTCAGATGGATAGGATACTCAGACTTACGGTCTTCCACTTTCCACTGAGCTGTCTCAGCATCTTTTTAGGTTTCCCTGGTGAGAGCTCTTTCTCATCCTCCCTGGTGGCTGCTTTAGACTTCTCTACCTTTTTTTGTTTTTGCTTCATTCCACTTTCTATTGCTATCTCTCCTCTTACTTTTAACAGGAAGCTTTTTTTCTTTCTCCACAGGGACTACAGGTGATCTCAAAAGAGAATGTGCCCAAATGCAAATCAAACCACAATGAGATACCACTGCACACTCACTAGAATGACTATCATAGAAAAGAAAAATAATAGTAAGTGTTGGTCATGTTATGGAGAAATTGGAATCCTCATAAATTGCTGGTAGAAATAAAAAATGCAGACTCGCTCAGCAAAATGTGTGTGTGTGTGTGTAAGCGACATCGAGAGAAAGAGAAAGGAAGGCGTTGCCTCCATCTGGCTCCCTAACCATTAAAGCCACTTTCATCCGTATCTAATCCTTTCCTTCGTCTCTTGTGTTTTAATGGGAGATTTCCCCTTTGTATGGCTTACCAATATTTTTGCTTCAGATCCCATTCCCTGTTACTTTCTCAGAAACCTCATTTAGTTATGTTCTCTCCTCTATCTTTCTGTTGGCTCCTTTCCATTAACATTTAAACATTTTCGCATCTCTAACATGTTTAAAATAAAAAGACCACCCAAAATGTGTCCTTCAACTCCCACCCATTTTACAGTTACTACAATATTTCACTTTTTCCCTTCACAGTCAAACTTCTTGAACGAGTTGTTAATACTCATCGTTTCCACTTCTGTACCTTTCACATGCTCCTCATCCTGCTGCAGTCTGCCCTTGTCCACCCACAATCTCCCTGAAACTCTTGTAAAGGTTGACAGTAAGTCTTATTAAATCCAATGGACATTTCTCAGTCTTTACCTTATTTGGTCTCTCAGGAGCATTCTACACTGACACTGCCTTTGTGTGATGCTTATGTCCCTAGGCTTCCATGACGCTCTTCTCCTGGTTTTCTTCCTACTCTGCCTGTTTCTTCACAGTTTCTTCTGTGCAGTATCTATCCTTGTCCCTTTGCTGTTGGAGTTTCTTAGAGTCCAAGCCGCTCCTCTCTTCTTACCCCATACACTTTCCCCTGGATGATCTCATGCCAGATTTCGAGATCTCTTTTTGGACGTATCTACTTTGCTATCTCATAGGTAGCTAAACTTAAAATGCCCTTAGTGTAATTCCTTATCTCCCCCCGAAACTTACTGTATTCTCTGTTGTGAGCAGCATCATTACAGTTTACTCAGTTACTTAAGCTGAGCATCTGTGTAATCCTTGGCTCTGCCTTTTCCTTATCTAGCTCCTGTCTCCCATTCAGTCAGTTGTAGAATCCTCTTGACTCTGTCTCTTGTCCAGTTTTCTCCATTTCCGCTTCCTTGGTATATAGGCTTCCATTCTTTCTTTCCTGGCTTACCGCAGTTGCCTGAGGCTCCCTCTAAGACCTCCTTCTTCATCCCCATCTAGTCTCTACATTCAGCCAGAATAGTGTTTAACAGACATACATCTGATCATACCACTTCCTTGCTTAAGCTCCTTCAGTGATTACATGTTGTTCTTAGGATAAAATCTAAGCTGTTTGGCTACAGTCTTGTTGAATTTCTTTCAGTTCCTCCAGCAGACCTTTACCTGAATGTATGTTCACTATTCCAGGTGCCTGCCTTCTTCTCAGGTAGATGGCACTTCCCAATTCTGATGCTTCCATAGCATCCAGACCTTACTATTAGAGCACTGGCCACATTCTGGTGAGCATCTATTTATGTGTTTAGACCCCCTGACCCCATGTAAGTTATACTGGGGATTCAGATGGTGGTGGTATTGGCTCTGTGTTCTGTTTACCTAGAGGACATTCAGTAAACATTTATCGAAATGAATACAGTATGGTTTTACATGTCCACTGCTTAATTTTAGTTTGGCTTAGGCCATCACAGGTTATGTTTTGTACTTTTCATACAGCAAAGACTAGAGAGATCCATGTAAAAAAGGTTCATGATATCATAAATAGCTTTGAACGTGGGCCCCTCCATTCTAGCCTTGGACTTGATAGAAAAAATAAAATGATGTATTATTGGACTCAGGTCATTTCTTTAACTTCTTGCCCCATCTATTTTTATTCTGGTCTATTTTGTGAACCCTGTGCATTTATTGTAACAAAGAACAAAATTATGGAACACAGTTTTTTCGAATGTGGTGGTTTTTTTCTGGTTTCCTTTTACAAATAAAAGTATGTCATAAAAGCAATTTTTCTATAAGATCACAGTCAGCTTCACAACCCTGGATATGTTATTATTTTTGCTACTAATACTACTGACATTTGGGTTGTTTGCTTTTCTAACTTAAACACATTTTTTCATTTACAATAAACTGTCAGATTTCCTATATCCTAGAATTACCTAAAGTTTCTGTGCGGTGAAATGAAAATGGTCCCTTGGATAATGGGGCTAAAGAATTGCTTCTGGAGGCCATAATTGCAAATTGTGCTTCAAGTTAAGTACCTTACTGGCAGTGGAAGTGACAGTTTGCCTCTAAATGAGTGATGAATTTGAACAAAACTAATGAGACAAAGGGCAGTCACTGTGAGGATTAGGAAATTCTAAAATAGCAGTGATGTTGTTTTTAAATGAAGGTAGGATAACTTTGTCACCTGTGCAGCTGCATCTTTATGAAGTCTTTTGGAAAATGTTACATTAGAGTCCCTTAGTCTGTAAAATTTGTCAAGTACTCAGGACATTCTTTCCCTTTCATTCTTTTAGTATGGTTGGCGTGCAGAAAAGAGAAGTGGATGACAGCTGTTCTAGCAGCTAGGGTAGTGACAGCATTACTGTCTCAGTAAATCTCTGAAATTTTGCTGCTTTGCAGTACTTATGCCGTAGAAAGGGTGAAATATTTTTAAAATAGATTTTTATTTAAAGAATTTTGAAACTGATCAATCTTAGAGGCTTTTAGGACCTGGGAAATAGTTTGTGTCTAAACCAGTGGTGTAGCATCTGATTGGTTTAAAAAAACTCATCAGAATAAGTATGGAAGAGATTGATAAGTGTAACATTTGACTCTTCTGTAACCTGAGAGGGTTTTTTTGAATTGCTTTTGCTGTAGCATATATGTATGACATAACAAGTTGAAAAGTTGTACCCCAAGAGTTTACCCCAAACCCTAGAACTCCTCTATTTGAAAGTATATCTAGAATTGAAATATAATGTATTCAGAAATAGAGAAAAGATGACCACACCCTTAAGTCTTGTGGGCTCAAGTGGGAACTTTCATTGGTGAAAAAGGAAGAAGGCTGTGAAAAACACTTCTTCCTGCAGGAAACTGGATGATATTCACTGAGGTAATGCTTATATTTTATCATTTGCTAGAATACTGAGAATTTGATTTCTCAGATTTCATATAACCATTTTCTGGGATATATAATTTTTATATAGTTGTAACTTGTACACATAATTTTTTTTTCATTTACTCGTTAACATGTATCACATGGACTATATATTTGTGTGTTGTATCCCATCATTTGCTTAGTTATTCCACTTACATTTGCATTCTAGGTTTCCACTTACTAGGACCTGAGTTTCTATTAGGCCTTAAGCTCCTCAGAGGCGGGGACCATGATTGTATTGTTCTTTATGATTCTCCCCAGTATTCTTGATATTTAGGGTCATCTTCAGAAAAAGAATTAATGTGCTATTATTTTATTCACATCTTCATGCATTTGTCATATTCATAGAGATTTTCTGTCTCAATTTGAGTAGGTGCCTCATATAAGTGAAATCATAACTTTTTGTCCTTTTGTATCTGGCTTATCTCACTTATCATAATGTCTTCAGGGTTCATCCCTGTTGTAGCATGTGTCAGAATTTATTTTTAAGGCTGAATAATATTCTGTTGTATGTAGATAGCACAGTTTGTTTATCCATGTGCTGTCTACATACAGTAGAATATTATTCAGATGCTATTTATCTGTCAGTAGATATTTGGGTTTTCTACCTTTTGGCTATTGTGAATAACATTGCTATGAACATTGATGTAAAACTATATGTTCGTGTTCCTGCTTTCAGTTCTTTTGGGTATATACTAGAAGTGGAATTGCTGGATCATAGTAGTCTAACGTTTGATCTTCTGAGGAACTGTGGTAATATCTTCCACATTGGCTGCATCATTTTACATTCCCATTCTCTACATTTAATTTTATATTAATAATTTATTTTACAGATTTGCCTGGTACACTGCCACCCTAGGTTTTGAATTTTATGCAAGAATACCTTTTAAAACTTTTAACAGCTTAGGGTAAACATCATTCAAATAACCAAGCTTTTATTTCATTTAAAATATTTATTTATTTTTTGGTCACAACAGTTTTGTCATAGAAATTTGTAATATATTTAAACAATACAAAGAAAGGACATGTCACCTCTAATCTCTCCAGAGAAATACATTTTGATTTTATATATCCTTTTTCTGTATATATTATATTTTAAAATAATGTAATCATGTTGTAGGTATCGTTTTATAACATAGGTAAGTCTTACAGGGTATATTTTTTTTTTATGGGATGTCTTGTTTTTAACATGAGAATTAACACATTGTTTAGCTTTCTGTTAGTGTCTTTTCTCGGGATGTTTCATTTAAGTGGTACACAGAAACTTGGGAAGGAAAAGCACTGGATTGCCCTTTCCTTAAGATACTTAATCACTGCTGAATACTTACATGCCTATCCAGGGTGGCCTGAGTGGAGCAGGCCGTTGAAGAGCATTCCCTGTTAGCAGTGCCTCCTCAGTATGTTGATAGAATAACTTTACATATACTGTTTAAAGTATCTATTTCTTTTTGACACTCTGTACAGTGATGACTAAAATGAAATGTAGTTGATCTGTATTTATATTCCTTTAAAGTAGAATCCATACAATTAGAACGAAACTGTTAACATGTCTACTCCATGTTTAGGCAAATTTAGTAAGTGTCATATAAGATATCAGAGCTATCCCACTGCTGCTCTTTTTGTGGTAGATCTTTGTATTTCAGAGTCAGCCACAAGGTACTTAAGCCTGATAGAGATTTCATAACAGATTGAGCTAGTTAATTTTTAGTGATTATACCTGCTTTAGCTTTTAGAATTAATATTATACACTCTTCATAATTTTGTGGTAGATTGTCAAACATTAAGTCTGTGAAACTGATAGAATTATGATACTGAGCATGATTTTCCTAACACTAGCAAAGTTGCCCCTGCTTCCTGGAAAACGGAGTAATTAAACATCTCACCACAATAATTTAATTGTAATGATGATGGTGGCAATTTTGAGTTAATTAGAATATTTTGGTGGTGTTTACATTTACAGTGACATTGTGCAGCTTTAGGAAATATATGCTAGATCCCGAAGCTCAAGACTGTGATCTGCTGTTTTGTTCAGCACATGGCACATCTGGGGTTTTAATACCTCCGCAGAACTTCTTGGAGAGCCTTGTCTGAATTCTGAGGATCATCTGTTTATGTCATCAGCTACCCAGATTGAGCATAAATGAAGACGTATTTTTGTGCCTTAGCAGTCTATAGCCCAGGGATGCACCTTGTGCTCACACAGTCTTGTGAGGCCCCTGAGGATAAAAGTCACATTTGGTCTCCAGGGCCTGCTTCCCAATGGCTTTTGGAAGAATGAAAGAATGAATAATAATCATGAGGTTTAACCAGGCAAATTTAGGCAGAAACATATTGGGAAATTCTTTGAGGGAAGTGCTTTTTATATTTTAAGCATTTTAAAAACAGATGCTGGTATACATTTATGAGGCTAGATAAAGTTGGACAGAAGTAATGTTGGAGAAGTTTAGCCATTGGAAAGGCCAAGACTGATGTTTCTGTAAGAAGAATCAGAGAGGTGGGGTTTGAATCCTGACTATGCCACTTAATGCTCTGTGATGTTGGGAAGTTATTTTACCTTTAAGCCTCATTTCTTGTCTTCTGAGAAGGGGTTATGGTTTCTTCCTTATATGAGTATTGTGAAGATTAAATGGAAGAGTATATATAAAGCTATCTAATACAGTGTCTACAACAAAGCAGATTCTTGATCATTGTTAGCTTCTTCCTTTCTGCTCTTTATTTGCTTGTGTTGCTAGGAGTCACTATAAAATATTTGCTTGACCAGTGCTTGCTGCCCTTGTTGTTCTCCTGCTTTCAGAAATCCCCTATACCTATTTTATTTCATCTTGAACATAAAATTATAATTTTTAAAAAATATTTTATTTATTTATTTTTAGAGAGGGGAAGGGAGGGAGAAAGAGAGGGAGAGAAATGTCAATGTGTGGTTGCCTCTCACGTGTCCCCTGCTGGGGACCTGGCCCTCAACCCAGGCATGTGCCCTGACTGGGAGTCGAACCGGGTGACCCTTTGGTTCGCAGGCCAGCACTCAATCTACTGAGCCACACCAGCCAGGGCTGATTTTTGACAGAACATATTTTTTGAGAAACTCAGGCTTGGAAAAGTAAGTGACATGTCACTCTGATTGATTAACAGTAATTGAAAGTAAACCTGGAACTAAACACAGACCTTAGGACTCTCAGTCCTTCTCACCACACTATTAGTGATACTTTCTGCTTTTATGATGGGTGTGGACATGGAAGATACATGACTTGGTTTTTACATTGACTCTTTTTTTTTAAAGATTTTATTTATTTATTTTTAGAGAGATAGGAAGGATAGGAGAAAGAAAAGGAAAGAAATATCGATGTGAGAAACGTCAGTCAGTTGCCTCTAGCATGTGACCCGTGCCCTGTGCGGAGGATCCTGCAATCTACGCCTGTGTCCTGACCAGAAATCAACCTGCAATCTTTCTCTTTGCCAGCCAGCGCCCAACCAGCTGAGCCACACTCATCAGGATGATGATTCTTAAATTACAAGTCTTTGGAGAAATATCTTGTAAAATAAAGCTTCAAGTAATTTAACAGTATGGGTACACTCAGTTCATATAATAAGCCTTCATTATAAAAGTTAGCTTGATTTTTTAGTGGATTGCCAAACCCTTGGGGCAGAGTTGCTTGTAACTCTGAATAATTGCACTTCAGAATAATTGTACTGCTCTCAGGATTTTGAATGGTAATATCCCTTTGCGTTGTAATTTTAAAGATGGTAAATCTTATATTTTGACTAATTAATTTTCCCCTTTCTGCCCCTCCTTATTTATTTAAAATGTAATTCTATATTACACAAAACATTAAATTTCGAAGACTAACTTTGATATGGTTGGTTCATATTCTAGGAAAATATGCTTCTGGATTTTCTCTGGAATTTCTCGATTTTATAAACATTTACACTATTTTACTTCTTATGACTCCTTTCCTTGTCTGTTTGTAAGAGGCACAAAGCAAACCATTTGGGGGACATCTTTTTGTTACTTCTAAAGCATTTAAGACAATCTTCTTATCACACAATGAACACTTATAAATGAAGAAAAAGAAAAACACTCTAGTAGAAAATATAGGGAGATCATATAAGAAGATGGCACATAGGCTCTTAAACATGGGAACCCGAGAGGGGAAGAATGCACATGCTGGCTCCAGGCTACAGGGCTTCAGATTTTCACACTGTCACTTTCTAGTCTGAGCAAATTCTTAATATCTCTTTGCCTCAGTTTTCTTGTCTCTAAGGATTAAATGATTAATAAATGTAAAATATTTAGAACAGTGCTTCAGAAATGTTATTATTGTTGCTATTGTTATGATTATTTCTAAAAATGATGCCCAACGTCACTCATCATAAGAAGAATTGAAGTTTAAACAAAACTGAGACCCATGATAATACATTGTGTGGTAAGAGTGTGGGTAAACAGGTGCTGATGTACATCGATGGTTATTTTATATGTTGGTACTACTTTAGTAGAGGACGATTTGAAATAGCTATTAAAGGTAAACCAGCCATTAAATTTTGACGTGGCAGTTCCATTTCTAGGAGTTTATCTTAGAAATTTGTGTATTAGAAAAAATATGTATATACAATTTTATATGCAAACAATAACTGCAGTATGGTTCATATTAGCAAAAGACTGGAAGTGACTTAAATGTCTCAGTGGAAACAGGTAAAATGGTTAAATCTACATAATGGAATGCTCTGTAGTACCATTGAGAAAAAATGAAGTAGGTCTACGTGTGCTAATATAGAATGATTTGCAAAATGTGCTGTTAAGTAGAAGGGGACACCTTCATGCACACATACATACAGTGCTCATGTAAGTCTATATTATCTCTGGAATGAATGAGAACTACTGACAGTGGTTGCCTTTGAGGAGAGGGTCTGGAAGGGAGGATAGGGAGACTTACTTTCCTATACCCTTTTGTACTGTTTGAGACAAAAATTTTTAAACATTGTTTATGTATTAGCTTTTACCCTCCCCCAAATCCTTTACCTGTTCCCTCCAACACATACACACATATATAGCCTTGCATGTGCAATTTTCAGAACATTCAGATGTTATTCCAGGAGTCTGGCTGGCTGTGCAGTGGCAGGGAACAGTGTTGTAAAGCTTACTGAATATGTGGTGTGATACTTGGGGCATAACAGTCACCACATTCTTGTCATCTAAATTGATGCTGAT
Organism: Mormoops blainvillei; assembly: GCA_004026545.1. Lineage (NCBI taxonomy): Eukaryota > Metazoa > Chordata > Mammalia > Chiroptera > Mormoopidae > Mormoops > Mormoops blainvillei. The sequence continues at coordinate 132,141 of PVJD01000003.1, read as the reverse complement.
AGGAAAAAAACCCCTGGAGGGTAGAAACTGAGGCCTTGACTAAGTATGCTCAAGCTCTGAGGTGTACTTTGTAGGTGCTATTGTGGGAGCTGGAGCCACAAAAAGATCCTGGTCTTAGGCCAGCCTCTCTTGGCTCTTTTTAGAGGTCTGAGAAGAGAGTGAGTAGGAAGGAACTTCAAGAGTTTTGTACCTCACTAGGGAACTGTGGTTGTATGTACCAACTGTTTGGTTCTGTTTCATTTTCCAGAGGTGAGGGCCAGAGTGGAAATTCACTTGACATGATAGGGTTTTGTGCTTGTGCTGCTCCCTGCAATTTCTAGAAATACTTTTTAACCCTGGAAGAATTGAAGCCATGTCTAGGATTCTGTATGTAAAACTCCTTGAACAGATCAAATTTAGAGTTTTAAGGGAATTTGTACATCTCTCTACTTTTTACTGGGTAGTTTTTAAGCCAATTGCTACTTGCACAAAACCTATAGTCATCAGCTCTAACACGAAAATTAGGGTGAATTGTCTTACCTTGTTCAAATAACTTTTCTCAATGTGAAATGAAATATGATCTGTGTATGTAGAAAATGTGCTCATATAAATTAGGACCAGGATATAATACTTTATTTCATCCAATAGATCTTAGGTTAATGCTTCTTAATATTTTCACTCTAAACTATCTGAGGGCTGACCCATTCCCATTGTTAAACAGTGGCTCGGTGTGGCAGTGACATTCTACGGGAGTGAGGAGTCTTTTAGTGCATTCTAGGGGTGGTAATGGGAAAGTGGGGAGGTAGAGATAATGATTCTGATTTTTATAACACACATATACACCCACACCCTCCTGATGAGAGACCCTGGTTTCATCCAGTTCGCTTGTCTTCCCTCCATTATCTGCTGTCTGCTTGCATATAAGCATGTATGTAACAGATCCGCACTCACTTATAAGTGTGCAAGACAAACAACTGGTTGTAGCAAGTTTTCCCTCCCATTACAGGCAAAGTCCCAGGTCTGAAGGTGGAGGAAGGATTACACAATTTTGCTGGGGAAAGTGAGCAATCTGTTTAACCAAAGGTGGATAGTTTATTCCGGAATTAGCTTTCGTTTTCTTTTATTAGCAGTGTCATTTATGAAATTAGTTTAGCAGTTATTTAATTTTTTTCTTGGAATCCCTTTTGTTTGTTACAGCAGAGATGTTAGCATATTTATAGGAATTACCCGAAGCCAGAGTCATGGTGGATGTAGGAAAGTGGCCAATCTTTACTCTACTCTCACCTCAAGAAATTGCATCTATTCGGAAGGCATGTGTCTTTGGCACCTCAGCCAATGAAGCACTGTACGTTACTGACAATGATGAGGTAAGAATCTCTCAAAATCTAGAGTTTAATTTTATTGCTTATTTTGGGATTGAGCTTTAAAGCATTCAGTTTGAAGTTTGAGAAAAGGTGAGGGATAAAAAATACACTCTTTGATATGATTTGTCTTTTCTTTCAGTTTCTTGATTGAATACCACTCTACCCCTCCTATTCTTTGAGTTTCATAGTATTGCTAAACATTCTAAAACTTAAGTAATGTCAGCATAGGTTGTCTTTTTCTAAACTTTTTAGTCTCTTCCTACCTATTGAACTATTAAACTGAATTTGAATGTGTCTTATTTTCAAAGTGAAGAAGGGAACCTTTGTGTAACTTTAGACCAAATGACTCAAACAGAACTATTTGTTTTGTAGGTCTTTGTATTTGGACTGAACTGTAGTAACTGTCTAGGAACTGGAGATAACCAGAGTACACTTACACCCAAAAAGCTAGAAGCCTTATGTGGAAAGAAGATTAAAAGCCTTAGTTATGGCAGTGGACCACATGTTCTTCTCTGCACTGAAGGTAAAGAGGGAGTAAGTCGAGCTTTTCAGTTTGTGGAAAACAAAGTTAATTCTTTAAAAAAGAGATTTTATTTATTTTTAGAGAGAGGGGTTGGGAGAGAGAAAGAGAGGGAAAGAAACATCGATGTGAGAGATAAACATCAATCTGTTGCTTCTCGCCTGTACTCTGACTGGGAACCAAACCCACAATGCAAGCATGTGCCCTGAACAGGAATCCAACTGGCAACCTTTTGTTTTGCAGGACGATGCCCAACCAGCTACTGAACCACACCGGTCAGAGCTCAAGCAGTTAAATTCTAAGCTAAGGGGAGGTGGGGCTGGATCAAATAATTAATTTCTAATGGTTTGTTTATTAATTTTCGGGAAGTGGAAGTTAAACACTGGCTAACTCTGGAACAGCCATAGGATGACTTGCAAATTAAGCAAACTTCTGAGGTTTTAGGTTACTTTTGTACAAGATTAGATACAGGAAATGAAGTGGTTGGTGCTACCAGCCTAATTTTTCACTGGATTTGTGGTAAGAAGGCAACCTTAAGGTTTTACTTGGTACATTTTTATAAACACAGATAAAACTGGTTTTCCTTTTTCTGTGTAGTTCCTGAATTTTGAATTCTAGAACTGTTAGTTTATTCCCTGGCATTGCTGTGGGTGCCATATGGGAAAAATTTGGAATTAGATTCCTCTCCTTTTTCTATCTGCCTCCTCAAGATCAAAGAAGGAGACTCTTCGTTTGTCTTTGGTCAGTTTGGTCTCCAGAACTCTCTGAATATCTGTTATTTATAACTTAAATTATTCCTTTTATAAGGAATAATTATATTAATTATTATAAGGAAAATATAAAGGGAATATTTATAAATTAAATTATTCCTTTTATATTTTAGGCACATTAGCTCTCGCTTTCTCTCAATCTCTCTCTAGAAGAGGTCCTCATTTTTTTGTTCGGTGATCCTATAGGGTGGCATTTGGGAGACAGTTTGCTGCCCCGCCTTACTGTCTCCAGACTATGAACTTCCTTGGATGTTGCTATAGGTCTTCTGAGTATTGAATTTTTTAATTACTTTTAACTCATACCACTCCAACTTGTCTGCATCTTTCTCAAGCTGTGAGATCCAGATCTGAGCATGATTGTCTAGTAAGAGTATAATTGGTGTTGAGCATAATGAAGTGATTATCTGACTTCCATGTTATGTAATCGTGCCTTCTAGCATTACACTGGCTCTTTCAGGCAGTTGCAGCTTCGCCGACTGGTTCAGCTTGTCATCCACTGTAACCTCATTATTTAATTTTTTTCTAAATGTGTATCAATTTTAACCAGTCATTGATATCTTACCATGAATTCCTGAGGCAGTTTTCTTAGAGCAAACATACTAAAACATATACATTCAAATTTTTGGTTTTCTTCAAAGTGGTGACCTTAGGAAATTATAACTCTTCTTCTGGAATTATTTTCAGCATCTAGGTCATACAGTTTTAACCGTCTCAAATATTATAATTGAGATATAAATATAAATAAACAATAAACATAAAAATATATCTGATTTTCTCGTGGGAATATTTTTCATTCAATTTTGATTGTTATAATACATTTTACACAATATACATTAAGTACACTGTGCATTAGGTATCCTATGCATGTAAATACATACATTTGTGTGTTGTATGTTTTACAGTTATACTATTTTAAAACAATTTAACACTTTAAGTCATCAAATAGTTTATGGTTTTTAGTAAAAAGCAGGAGGACCTCTGTCTTACCCCTCTTCACTCTTAGAAACTGCTCTTTGGAAGGAGCCACTTTTAACTCTTTGGGATGTTTCTTCTGATATTTAATTTCATATTTTTAAATTAACATGTTTATAGTGCTATTTCTAGGTTTTTATTTTTAGATATTATCCTTTGACTTTTTATAATGGTGGATAGAATGTAGCTCTCTTTTCCCTACACTTTCTCTCCACTTATCGTTTCAATATTGTGATATCACCATTTTGATTAAATCACTGTTCAGTGTTTACATTATTAGAACTCTAGAAGCGAGCCCACCTTACCTCCTTTCTTATACAACTATTTGTTTTCCTGGGGTTCACTGACGTATTTTTCTATACATTTATCATTACCATATGCCCCAACTCTTCTACAGGGCAGTATTGCTTCACAGTACATCTGAGCATGGCAGGTCATCTCCAGAGCCTCCATGTCCCCTGCAGCCTGGGCTGTCACTCTTGGCCTACTGCAAAGCTGTCGACCTAGAGCTTCATTTCACCATTATCCTTGAAAGTCCTCTCACCTTTGTCCTTTCTGAATCCTCTATTCTTTATGTCCTATAGTCCTCCTTGGATTGTATTCTCATTTGTGTTAAAACACATTCTCTAGTAGCTTCCTAAGGAAAGGGGTGTGAGAGAAATCTTTGAGACCCTGTCTTAAAATGTCTTTATTTTACCCTTGCAATTGATCAGTGGTTTGGCAGGGCTTAGAATTCCTAATTGGAAATCATGTTTCCTCAGAATTTTGAAGTCATTGCACCTTTCAAGGCTTCAAAGGCTGCTCTTGAGAATCTTGTGCCATCCTGACTTTTGCTATTTTGCATAAGACTTTTTTTCCTTTTTGGAAGCTTTGAGGATCTTTTCTTTATTCCAAGTGTTCTGAAATAACCATGATAATATACACTGATGTGGGTAATTTTTAATTTATTGTATTAGTCATTCTACTGGTCCTTCAATCTGGAAATAGCTTCATTTCTAGAAAAATTTCTTGTAATATTTCATGGACAATTTCCTTTCTTTGTTTTCTCTGTTCTCTTTTTTTTTCTGCAATTTTTCTTAGAGAGACGTTAAGAGATCCTGGATCTACTTTTGGGGAAATTTCTTCAAGATATCTTACAACTCTTATAGTCAAATTTTAACATTTCTCCTGTTACATTTCCAAGTTCTCTTTCTTGTTCTCTAAGTGTTCTTTTCTAGAGCTTCCTATTCTTGTTTCAAAGAATCAGTATCTTTTCTTCGAGGTAATAATTATAGATTATTTTAAAATTATTTTCTGTTCTCTTAGTGTTTCTTTCTTTCTTTCTTTCTTTTTTTTTTTTGCCTCCCCAGATTCTTTTTCTCTTTGTTTGTTTTGGTCTTTGACTTTTAAGTTAGAGGTTTTCTTTAAAATTTGATGATCTTTGGCTACCCGTTTACAGGTAAGAGCCAGGCGCTAATATACATATTGGGAGCTCTGTGTTCATGGGTGGGACTTGCCAAGTACTGAGCTTCACTTTAGGAACATAATTGTTCATTCAGGATGCTCCCAGTGTCAGTGTATGAATTTCTGAAGGGTGGCATCCTCCAGGTCCTGACCTGGAATATATTTTTGTTTTGTTTTTGTCAGCTTTCTAAATGCTACACAAGGGAAGAGCAGGGATCTTAGTGTTTAGAATGGGGACTTCCAGTTCTTTTCTCACTACAGTGCCTCCTTGCTGCCTTCAGAGCTTCTCTAAATTTTTTGCCCAGAGCCCTTGGTCTTATTAGCTTTGTTGTGTCACTTGGGGGAAGGGAGGGAAGCAGATTTGGGTAAAGGGAAAAGTTGGGCTGAAGTACTGTTACTGTAAGAAATTTATAACAAGTAAATGCTGTAAGTGTCTCATATTTTTCCAGGGTTGTGGAGGGGTAGTTGCCTGAGCCCCTAGGAAGAAGATGATGAATTGGAGTCTGCCCTTCTATCGCCTGTGGTCCCTGGGCCTTTGTGAAATTTCAGGGCTGGAATTGGCTGCTCCTTTTGCTTATGTAGTGCCACCTTCTCTGGTCTTCTATGTTACTTACCATATCTGTTTGCTTTCCAGCTCTCAAAATTTTGTTGACATTTCTCCTGTTGTATTTTCTTCTTTATTTTTCTTGTCCTTGAATGTTTATGCCTTCCCCTACCCTACCCCTTACTGTCATTTCAGTGGGAGTTTGGGAGTGAATGAAGATAAAAACATGGGTTCAGTTCTCCATTCTTTATTGGCCTATGTGGTATTTCTACAGGCGTTTTATGAATATTTTGATAAATGCTGTGTTGTTAAATTGAACATCTAGTCCCACCTGTTGACAACTCTATTCATCTGGTACTGTTATTTCACACACACACCTATGGCTTGTGCATTTCTTTTTATCTTCTGAAGCAACATTAGATTATTTATAAAATTAATATTTTCTGGTCACTTCTCCAACGCAGTGTTCAGTTTGTGAAGGCTACACTGAGTTTCCTTGAAGGTCAGAGATTCATAGGATGCTGCTTTGCCTCCCTCTAATCTCTCCCTTCCCCACTCTCGACTCTCCCTTCTAGCCTGGTATTGTTTCACTGTCATATCCTTGGGTAATTTCGCTCATCTCTTAAGTCTCAAGTAATCTTGAAGTATCATCCTTGGTATGTTAGAGAGAGAGTGTGCTGGTGCTGGTCTCCAGTTAGATTGGGTTGCTTTGAAAGCTTTCCCAGGAATTGGGACGATGAGCGATCTCGTGAAGAAGTTAACGTTTTCTATGAGTCATCAAGTAAAAAGGGAAGAAGGATGTACGTATGCTGTTTTAAAGAGTAAATTGCCAAGGGCAAACCTGGAGAGGACTTATAGTAGCACTGTCAACATCTGGGGAGTAAGTCCTTCATCCTGAGGGGCACCTGAGTGACGCAGCACAGCATTCACTGGGTCTGTGTCAAGCACTGCCTAGATCCACATCTTCTTGTGTGTTTTGGATGTAGCTCCTCCAGGAATCTGGTGGATCTGTTTTCCTAGGGAAAATTTATAAAAAGATCTTTAGTGGGGTCTGTTACAGCCTCTGCACTGCAGCAGGTCTCCTGGCCACAACAGATACTCATCCTCCTTTGTCCAGAACCTTTCTAGATTACCTTCACATTTGGCTAGCACATGGTTTGTGTGGCTTAACTCATTGTGTGACCCACACTGTCATCTGTAAGGAGTATGAGCCCCTGACCATGCTGCCTTCTGGCCATGGCTGCTGCACATTTCTGTTTACTGTCACTACTGGGCACGTGTACACCAAAAGACTACCAAGTGTCACCTGGATGCCAGCCCAGCTTATCATCACTCTCTTCAGCAGGCAGCTTTTGGATGCTGCAGTATATGGTAGGACCAGTGAGTACTGCTATACCTCTTTTGCTATAAAGTAAGTCCCTTGGTCTGTTGAGATGTTTTGTGGGATCCTATGTCAGTGGTCTAAATACTCTGTAAGCCCTCAGATAAGTGGGGCTGAGGCCCTGTGCTCAGAAAACCCATAACTGGGTTGTATGTTGATTCCTATCAGTATGAATGGCTGCTCCTTTCAGGATGGAATGGGTCCATTTGGAGTCTTTTTTTTTTTTTTTTTAAGATTTTTACTTATTTTTAGAGAGAGGGGAAGGGAGTAAAAAAGAGAGGGAGAGAAACATCAGTGTGTGGTTGTGTCTCATGTGCCCTTTACTGAGCACCTGGGCCACAACCCAGGCATGTGTCCTGACTGGGAATCAAACCAGTGACCCTTTGGCTCACAGGCCCGTGCTCAATCCACTGAACCACTGGAGTCATCTTAGTACCAAATAGTTAGATGGTCTCTTGATGGGTGGTGCTGTATCAGGAGCTCTGCATTGGTTCTGTTACTGTTGTAGTGGGCATTCAGCAATGGTAGCAGGCAGATCAGCCGTGTTTAGTGGGAATCCAGTCTTCTGTAATTTGCATTTTTATCCTTATGAGTGAGGTTGAGCATCTTTTCATATGCCGTATTTTGCCATGTGTTAATATGCACCTTTTTGCCTAAATTTTTGAGGGACAAATAAGGTTGCACATCATACATGGATAAAATGGTTACTTACCATGAGTATAATAATGGGGTATAATAATCCCATTTATAATGCACACGAAAATGTGGGTGCGCATTACACACGGCAAAATACAGTACATAGTTAAGACCTATTTACATTTCTTTCATTGTGAACATCAGTTCATTTTTCTGTAGGGCTCTTGGTTGTTTTCTTAGAAGCTCTTTTTATATTGGAGATGATCTCTTAGTAATATAAATTACAAATATTTTTCCCAATATTAATTTTTTTTTTTGCTCATGGAGTTTATTTCCATGTAAAGTTTTTTCAAAAATATAACGAGATTTATCACTCTTTTCTTTTTTTCTGGATTTTGTGTTATAGGAAAGTTTTCCTTACTCCCAGGTTATGGAGGAATTTACTAATTTTTTTCCTTCTAGTTCTTATATGGTCTTATTTTTTTACACTTAAATTTCTGATTTATTGGGTAGTTAATGGTGCATGGTATGAGGATTGAACCTAATTTTTCAATATGACTGTCCAATTGTATCAGTCCAATATGTAAAAGAGTCCATTTTCCTCCAACTGACGTAGCTTTTATTTCCATATACATTTGGTTTATTTCTAGACTTTCAGTTCCATTCCATTGGTTGGTCTACCTGTTCATGTCCTAGTATTAATCTTAGTTTTAGAAACTTTTTATAGGTTTTAATAACTGATGGAGCTAGTTATCTTCCTGCTATTTTTTAAAAAGGTTTTTGTATTTATTCTTGTTTGTTCTATCCATCGAACTTTTTAATCAGTTTTTCTAGCTCTAGAAAGTAACTTGAGGCATTTTACTACCATTATTTTACATTTTCAAGTTTATAAAGGGAAAACTAGTATCTTTACGATTTGAGTTTTACTATCCAAGAACAAGGTATATATTTCTATCTGTTCATGTATATATATATATTTTTTTTTTATCTTTTAGTTTTGGACATTTCTATGACTTGCTATAACTTTAACATAATAGTGTGGATTTTTTTTAGGTTTTATACTCTTCTTTCAGCCTTGAGCCTTGTCCTTCTTAGGATAAATTTTCCCTTTTATGCTTTCTATCACAATTCCTAAAATAGGGAAAACCTTTTGTGAGGCATACTTCAAAGGTTCTGTAGATCTGGCTGGTACTACCTGGAAGAGTACCCTAATTTTGTTGGGTTGTAGCCATTCTAGAGGAGATAATTAGAAACCTGTTTAAGTCTGAGTTTCAGTCCCCCAATTTCTTGGGGACTGTCGTCAGTGACTTTAGCAGCCTGACAATAACACTTGAATTTCTGCTTTCTCTTGGGTATTGTAGTTGCCAGACCTAGATTGTCCTTAAAAAGTCAGCATGTTTTATTACCATGAGAAAGACATGAGAAAAATGTGTAACTCTGGGATAGGTGCTCTTGATACTCACCATGCTGTGGGAGGAAATACAGGGAATAATGGTACTTCCAGAGAGGACGCATAACAGAAAAGTGACCTCTATCAGAGTCCCCAAAACATAAAGCCATTAAAAAAAATTCAGCCAAATTTTATACCAGTAGTCTGTTTGAGAGAAGCCCTGTGATTTTCGTATGTAGCATACACAAAAAATACACCTCTTTCCTCTTGCAAGTAGTACACCTCTTTCCTCCATACTTTGTGAGTGACACCCACAAACATACCCCTGACAGTTCCCTGAGACTTGGTATTTAGAAAAATGATGGTAAAGATTAGTACATATTGAAGTTTCCTGTGTTTTCTGCCTTTTGCTTGGTACCCAACACAGAAACTATTGAGATGATTCAAAGTGTTTAGAAGGTCTCATTTTTGTATATATAAGCTGACTTCTGACTATAAAGCTGATATTCTACATTAGTACCAAGTCCTTTCTTTAACAGTTTTGTATCTTGTGTATCCTGTGTTCTTATCCATCGCCCTTTCCCCCACCCCTCACGAGTGGTTACTTTATAGGGAGGAAGGGCAGTGTGAAATAAATTAATGTTGGAGAATGAGTTGTGCAAAATCTGGGGAAGAAAGTACAGGGGTTACCATTTCTTCTTGGAGCTGATTCCTTGTGTGTGGCCATCTTGTATAGATGGAGTTGTTTATGCCTGGGGTCACAATGGATATAGCCAACTTGGAAATGGGACAACCAACCAAGGCATTGCTCCCATCCAAGTCTGTACCAATCTCTTGATCAAGCAAGTGGTTGAAGTAGCTTGTGGCTCACATCATTCAGTGGCTCTGGCAGCTGATGGAGAGGTAAGTGCCTTGCTTTTATTCTTTATTTTTAAATTGTGGTAAAACACATGTAATATAAAATTTACCACCTTAACCATTTTAGGAGTACAGTTCAGTGCCATTGAGTACTTTCACATTGTTGTGTACCCATCACCACCATTCACCCACAGAGCTCTTTTCATCCTGCCAAATGACACTTTGTACCCATTAAACATTAACCCTCTACTTCCTCTTCTCAGGGCCCCGGCAGTCACTTTCTGAATCTGTGAGTTGAATGATACAGCATTTGCCCTTTTGTGACTGCTTTATTTCACTTAGCATAATGTTTTCAAGGTTTATCCACGTGGTAGCATGTGTCAGAATTTCCTTCCTTTTCAAAGGCTAAAAAATATTCCATTGTGTGTATATGCCACATTTTATTCATTTATCTGTTGATGGATATTTGGGTTGTTTCTGCCTTTACTGTGAAAGTGCCTTGCTTTAAAAAAAAATAATGACCATATTTTACTTGGTATAGTGTGAACATAGTATCCCTGTGTGTATATCTAAAAACACCATAGGAACACATTCTTTTTCTAACACATCCTATGTTATGTGATCAGGACTACTCTTTTGATACAGTAGACTTTCGTCTTAAGGCAGTTGAGTGTTGTGCTGTTTGCTAAGACTGCAAATTAGAGTGTATGACAGTGTTTTGTACTTTAAAAAAAAAAAAGACCCAATCCCTTAAAGTATATTTTGTTTTTCAGTAAGTGCAGTGATCTCACAGAAAATAACTTTACCAACATTCCAGTAGGAACTGTACCACTTGTTCACCCCACAAGTTTCATGCTTATCTTAAAGGTTACTCATCCTATTGATTCTGCTTTCTAATCTCATATCATTTTCTCCCTCTCCATCTCCATAACCTCAGGTCAGGCCTTGTCATCTGCCTGGACTGTTGCTATGATCTCTTTTATTCCATAGTTTTTTAATTGGTCTACCTGTCCAGTATTAATTCCTCATCTTCTGTGACTTCTAAAACACAAATCAGATTATATTATTCCCTGTTTAAAGTCCTTCAGTGATCTTACAGTGATTTTTATGAAGTAGATTGGGTTATACATGAAGAAACCAAAATAGCTCAGGGAGCTCGAGGTTTCCTGGCTGGAATGTCCTGGGGCCAGGCTAGCATATAAGCCTTATGCCCCAGAATCCACTATTTCCTAGTCTGTTTCTTGGTTAGTAGAACTACAGTCCCTGTTTAAAATAAAAGACAGCTGCATTACAAGGAAACTGGGGATATTTGAGAAGTGCCAGAAAAATGATTGTTAAAATTAGAATGTACTAATTTGTACAGTCAAGATTCCTGATAATATTCACCTGAAGCATATGTTACTTTGGATAATTGTGCTAAATATTTGCATTATTATACTAGATATTCCTGTGAATATACCTTCAGTAATTGTTCTCCTAGTGCAAAAGTTATTTCCTTGGCTGCCAACATTCCCTTTCTCCTGATTTTTTTTCTCCAATCACACTCTTGTTTGATAGAACAGAAAGTCGGTAATTTTAGTTGAAGTGACTTGTTTGGTGATTTTTCATCTTTGTTACTAGATTTTAACTAACTTAGAGATTGATTTGTGTGTGTCTCTCTCTCCTTTAAAAATATGATTTTTTAGGTTATGGCAGATCACAGACCAGAAGCGATAAGCATGATGCAGTTGAGGAGGGGAACTGCTTGGAGTTAAGAGACACCAAATGAGAACTCAGAGAAAATATTACCGAGAATAGACTTAACAGCCTGCTGTCATTTCTGTAGGGACAGATGTCTCCTTAGTACTTGTGAGTAATGCTCACAAGTGTATGTGGAACTAAGATGTGGAACTGTGATTGATAATTATAATAGTGATGGTCCTTAGTCATTAGAAAAGGCTATGAAGGTCCAGTATTGGTGATTACTGAGACAGAGAAAAAACATAGTATGGTTTCAAAAGTTTCCATGAAAAATAATAATAATAATATTTATGACCAAAAGGTTAAGCAGAATTTTTCATGTCACTTTACTTATGTGCATATACTTCATTTCTTATCAATGCCAGATTGAAAAACATAGATAGCTGCCATTATTATAGAGGCAATATAGCATAGTGGTTAAGAGCACAGCTGGACTGTGTTAGGTTCAAATTCCACTTCTACTGCTTACTAACTCTGGAACCTCAAGCAAGCCACTTAACCTGTGTTTCCATTTCCATAAATAAAATGAGGATGATCATAGTGTCTTTCACAAGGTCACTCTATATGATTGCTATGAGGATTAAATAGGTTAATGCAATAAAGCACATAGAGCCCTTTAGCACATTATCAGTACTCTGTTAAGCAGGTGTATTTTTTTTTTATTATTATTGTAGTTGATACAGAGTTTTCACTCTTACCATTCTTTCTTTTTTCCCCCCTGTCTCTTGTGTAGGTATTTGCTTGGGGCTATAACAACTGTGGCCAGGTGGGATCCGGATCCACAGCAAATCAACCAACTCCTCGCAAAGTTACAAACTGTTTACATATTAAAAGGGTGGTAGGCATTGCCTGTGGTCAGACCTCATCCATGGCTGTTCTGGACAATGGTGAGGTGAGCTGTCTTTGCATTGCCCTTTCACCTCCCCATCTCCTCTTTCAATGAAATGTCTTTTTTTTTTTTTCATGACAGTGTGTGTATTAATTAGATCATGGAAGGAAGAGCATTTTGCTTGGATAACCCTAGTGAGAGTTAACTGGTTACTGGCTAAGGAGTATAACTGGGGAAGTTTTCTCCTCTGTGAATTTTTAAATACCAAGATTTGTCTGTAGAGATTCTAATGTGTCTTAAGTTTTATTTGTTTTTCAAGATCTAAGTAGCTTAATGCTTATAGGTATTTGCGATTTAATTCACTGATTAAAAATTTTGATGTACCTCAATAAAAAAAATCAAGTGTGTACTCTTTGAAGTTAGCTGATGATGTTTATAAGAAGTCGATAACTCCAGTGTGCATGATTCTCTGTAGAACTACCTGCCTATATCTGGAATGTTTGTTCACAGGAAGAAGCAACTTGCAAAAACAGAACTTTTTGTCCTGATTGTAGTTAGCTACTTTTAAAAACCCACCTTTCAGTGATCCTTTACCATGGTCATTTTGAATGAATAGTTATTTGTTTAAAAATATTCTGGTTGCAACTTCTGCTTAAATGGACCTGTTACCACCTCTGCATGTCTTTGTACACAAATATTATCCAAAGATATATCTTTGGACATACAGGCATGGTATCATGTGAGTGCTGTAGTGCTCACCTATGTTAATTTATTTTTTGAATCAATCCTGATATCCCAGATAACTTCAGAATTCTTTGGAACAGTCATATGACATCCTCCATTTCAGTATTGTTCACTTCCCTTTTATTTTTAAAAATAAATTTAATTTAAAAATTATTATGTGGTTATTTTAACAAAGGAAAAGAAATGAAACACATAGTAAACACAAAGTAAAAAGTAAATGAATTCATTTTCTCCAATCTTGTTAATAGTTCAATGTATGAGGTCTGTCCAGAAGGTATCCAGCCATGTAATATGAAAAAAAAAAGAGAGATATTTATTGAAGAAGATACAAGAAACATTGTACATAGGACAGTGATACCTCAGTCCCATTCAAAGTAGGCACCTTGGGACCTCACACACTTCTCTCAGTCGCCATCAGCTACCCCGTCTTCTTTTCCTGTATCTCATCAAAGATCTGAAATGTCTTCCTTTTCAAAGGTGATTTTAGTTTTGGGAAAAGCCAGAAGTTGCAGGGTGCCAAATCTGGGCTGTAGGGGGGCTGAGTCACCTGGGTGATTTGATGTTTCACCAAAAAACTCTACATGAGATGTGATACATGAGTGGGTGCATTGTTGTGATGAAGCTGCCAATCACCAGTTGTCCATAGCTGCAGCCTTCTGAATCACCTGAATAATTTCTGTGGAGGAATATTCAAGCTTAATGCAAAATTGGATGCAGAGTCATTGCTCTACTCAGTCATTTTGAAATGCGATGGCCACACAGTACACTTGCTTAGTCAACAGCGTCTACTGCCCCCACTGACCAGTACAGTGAAGTCGTTGTTCACACTTGTGCATTCCAGTCCACTCTGCTTGATTACCAGGTTACATCAATGTCATGCAAACCATTCTTGTTATATTAACAATGGCTGCACTTGTTCTGGACAGACCTTGTATGTCCTTTTGGACTTTTCTCTATAAACAGTTATATATGGGTGAATATAATACCTTTTTTGAAAAATGGGATTATTATACTTGATGTTTTTCCCTCCTATTCTGTAACTTCCCAGCTTAACAACACGTGTTTTACCTGAATCTGTTCTCAGACCATCTGTAGCTGCTTTTTATATACTAATGGCTGCTTAGTTTCCTATTAATGGATGACCCACATCCAGAACTCTACTGATGGGCATTTCAATTGTTTGTAATATTTTGCTGTTATAAACAATGTTGCACTGCCTTTCTGTGTTAATCTTTGTGTATGTATATCTTTGTACACTTAGGCAAGGATTTGTATAGTATAAGTTCTCAGAAATAGGATTTCTGGGTCAGGGAATATGCTATAAAAAATTTGATGTCCATTTCCAAATTTCTCTCCAGAAAGTTCAAACATATTGCACTTCTGGTATTGAAAGTGCTTTTAACCATCTGTCGATAGTACCTGAAAGCCCATGTTCCCCTTTTCCCTCCTGTCACGTTGCCCTGAAAAGCCACAGCCAATTCCTATTTGCCCTGCATTGCCATGCTGTGTGGTGCCACCATACATCTTGGGTTTCTAATTTGAGCTAGACCCTTGATCTGTTCCTATGTCTCACACTGACTATTTTAAACTTCTAACACTTCTGTGAAACCTCTGCCCAGCCCTGAAACATTCTACTGATGACTCCCCTCTCACTCCAGATATCTACAGGATCACCACATTCTGTCATGTCTTCATCTTTAACTTATTTTCTACCACTTCCTCTCTCGATCCCACTGCTGCTGCCTTGGCTTGAACCCTCATCAGAACTCACCTATTTGCTGATGAGAGAATTTATTTCCGAAATGGCCTTTGCCTCTTGTACACACTCCAGTCACCTTTCGTGTTGTAGCCAGTGCGATGTTTCCAAAATGAAAATTTAAGCATATTAATTTCTGTTTTGAAATATTTCGGTGAAAGACCCATAGAAGCATTCCACTTTCCCTGGTATGTGTTTTGGCACTTAGTCCGCATGACTCTTAGCTTCTAGTCTTTCCTCCTTCCGCTATTCCATATATGTTCAGCCAGGCCCACCTACTTGTCTTCTGAATCTGCCACTAACAGATTCTGTGCCCTGTCCCTGGAGTGCCTTTACCCTCACCCATCATTCAGCTCTGCCCAAATTTCCATGTTCTGAACAGTCTTTACTTAACTTTCTTTCTATAGCCAAATCCTTTCTCCCCTCCGTTCCTGTAGTGCCTTGGTTATATCTCTATCATAGCAATTCCCCTTTGGCTGCAGAAAATTTTCATATGTTTATTGCCCCTGTTAAATGGTGATTAAAGACTTATTCCTAGTACCTTTCACAATACCTTGACATATGGTAGGTACTTAATAATTGTTAATGAGCCTCGGCTTCTTCATGTATAAAACAAGAATTAGTAACTTGCCCAAAGCCATCCAACTAGTAAATTATGGCATAGGAACTGATGCCAAATTCTGTTCATGCCCCACCTCTAAAACATCTTCTATTTGGAGATCAGTGTAGGATCACATAGAGTAGAATATGGGTTTTGGAAGTGGAAAAAAAAAGTGTAACTGATTTACCTATTCCTTCTTACTAGCACTTTTCTAAAGCCCATTCTCTCCCTTTTTCTTTCTAAGGTATATGGCTGGGGTTACAATGGCAATGGTCAGCTGGGCTTGGGAAACAATGTCAATCAGCTGACCCCTGTGAGAGTAGCAGCTTTGCACAGCGTGTGTGTGAACCAGGTATGTTTGGTGGACTCTTAGCTGTTCTGACTTAGAAGAATATTGGAGATTTACTCTTCAATAAATCTTTTTGAACAATACCTGTACCTTCATCTTCCACTTTTAATATCATATCCTTCCTAAACTCTGATGACAAGAAGGAACACCATGGTGGTGGCACGTTAGTCTTAACAAGTAAAAAAATCAGTTTGCAAAATTCAGTGGTCTCAGGTTTAGGCTTTTCTGAATGCTTTTTTAATGTTTCAGAGAATGTTAATCCCATACCCGATGATGAATTGGCATTCTGTAGAAGCTGACCGTAATCTTTAAGTAGATGTTTTTTCCCTGTCTTTCCCATTTTTCTGTTTATAATAACCATTTAAATTTACTTACAGATTGTCTGCGGCTATGCACACACTCTAGCACTAACAGATGAGGGCTTGCTCTATGCCTGGGGAGCTAATACGTATGGGCAGCTGGGAACTGGCAATAAAAATAACCTGCTAAGCCCAGCACACATCATGGTGGAGAAAGAAAGGTAACTTGGCTGTACCATGTCTTGGGATCATGTGTGCATTGTGGACTCTGGACTGTGTGGTTGGAGCTGTGGTGTTATGGCTTTGTAACTCTTCTGTTTGTTAACATTCTCATTTTGAACAAAGAGTTTGAGTACCAACTAGATTGAACATGATACAATTCCTGTGCAGCTTTCTAAAATAACCTCCTGATTGATATGCATTAATGCATCATGGTAAAATCCTACAAACTTCTTGTTGCCCATTTAGTAGGGAAGTAAAATAAGGTATGCCACTATGCTGAAATACAAAATTTTCCTTTGAGCCAACTAAAACAACTTTTAAATAAATAAAATCTACCCATGGAAGGATGTTATCTGTTTAAATATTGATTTGATGTAATGTGTGTTACTGGAATAGGTGCTTAATGTTTGTTCAGCCAAATCATGAGGTCTTATCTAATAAGTTTTCAGAGTTCATGACCCCTACCCAGTGTTTATCAGCCTGATGAGTGTTCTGAGCTCTGGTATGGGGTGAGAGAAAAAGTTATATTTGTAAGGAAATATGATATATTGGAGATAGGTTTTGTGTTTTTGTTTTTGTTTTTTTGCTATGGTCTAAGTCCCCAGAACCGTCAGAACATTTTGTGAGAGTCCACTTTCCTCATTTACTTTGGTTTCTAGTCCCTTTTCCCAAGTTTTCCTCAACAGTTATATATTGTTTATCTCAACTCAGAAAGAGGTTAGGATAAAAAGTGGGGCAACCAGGAAGTATCTTGCGCTATCATTTGGTTTTGTCTATAAGACATGATAGCTAATGTCCCTTGATCTTTAGCTGTTTTTGAGGGGTTCAAGCATGAACATTTTATTTACCTTGTGTGATATGTAATGTAGGCTATTGTAATACAAAAATGACGCATTCATTTTTCTTAAAATATTTCAGGGTAGTAGAAATTGCAGCCTGCCATTCTGCCCACACATCTGCTGCCAAGACCCAGGGCGGGCATGTGTACATGTGGGGCCAGTGCCGGGGCCAGTCAGTGATCCTACCTCACCTCACCCACCTCTCCTGCACAGATGATGTGTTTGCCTGCTTTGCTACTCCAGCTGTCTCCTGGCGCCTCCTATCTGTAGGTAAGAAAGCGCAGGGCTACTTCCACCGAGGAAGAATCATCTTACCAGCTGACCAGTTTTTCTGCATAGTTGCTGGTTATTTGCTCTTTTAGGTTCAAGAATATTTTATTCTCCATTAAATTTAATCTTTCCCTAAATTAGATTTGCTTAATGAAATTTATTAATATGTTACAAAACATTATATGGATTATTTTCTTCCCTTAAGTGTTTTCATTTTAGTTGAGGTGAAATTCATATAGTAGATAAAATTAACCTTTTTAAAGTGTACCATTCAGCAGCATTTAGTTATTCACAAGGTTGTGCAACTTCCATTGATACAAAGTTCTAGAGCAGTTTCATCACCCTAAAACAAAATGCTGTACCAATTAAGCAGTCACTCTACGTTCCCTTCCCGCACCCCACCCCACCCCCCAACCACTGGCCAATTTGCTTTCGTTTCTATGCATTTACATCTTTTGGATGTTTAATGTAAATGGGATAATGCAATATGCAACATTTTGTGTCCCGCTTCTTTTACTCAAGGTTTTTGAGACCCATTCATGTATGTTTTAGTACTTCATTGCTTTTTATAGCTGAATAATATCCCATTGTATGTATATACCACATTTCATTTATCCATTTCTCTGTTGAGGGATATTCAAATGGTTTCCAACTTTTTAGTCACAACAGCATTATTGTGAATAATGCTGTTTTGAGCATTTAAGTACAGATATTTATGTGAGTAACCTGTTCTTAAGTGCTTTTATTGTTATACTACATTTATTACATAATTCAATATAATATGAACCAAAAATGAATTTTAGAAAAGGTGAAGAACTTGTGGTTTTTAAGGTGATGTGTTAGGCTCACTTTCTTTCTGTTTTTTTTCCAACCAGTTTCAAAAGCAGCTATTTTAGAGGGGCATCAAAACAGATATTATAAATGGTAGCAGAAATCAGGGTGTTTTTTCTGAGTAGCCATTATCAGAGATCTTAATTTATTTTTATTTTATTTCTTGTTCATTTCTGCCTTTTTGCCAATGTATGTCTTCCTAGTTATTCTTTTGTTTATATGAAGAGGAAATAAATAGGCCACGATGCCTCAAGTTTGAACATTAATGTAGCTCTTGATGACCAAGAGGTTTGGGTTGCTCGGCAATTGATATTGAAAGCTAGTCTTGTAATACATGATGTGCTGAGCTGTGTCAGACAGCAGGAGCTATTCCATCATCAGGTGACTAGTCTTTATGGTCTTGCAGGCAAGAGTATGTTTAAGCAAAGTTAAACTGCTACTCAACTTAAAGTGAAACAAATAGAACAATTTCAGATTTTTTAATAATACAGCAATTTTTTTACAGAAATATTATGATTAGGAAAATTTAGTTCACCATAAAAATCCTAGAAGAAAACATAGGCAGTAAAATCTTGGGCATTTCTATTAGTAATAATTTTTTTCTGACATGTTGCCTCTGGTAAGGGAATCACAAAAAATAAATGGGACTACATCATCTAAAAAGTTTTTTCACAGCAAAGGAAACCATCAACAAAATGAAAAGACAATCCACTGAATGGGAGAACATATTCACCAATAAACCTCTCCTGAAGGATGTATATCCAAAATTTATAAAGAACTCAGAAAGCTCAACATCAAAAAACAAACAGTTCAATTAAAAAATGGTCCAAGGAACTGAATAGACACTTCTCCAAGCAGGACATATAGATGGCCATTTGACATATTAAAAGAAAATCACTGCCACTAATAATCAGAGAAATGCAAATTAAAACCACAGTGAGATATCTTCTCACACCTGTCAGAATGGTTGTCATCAATAAATCAACAAACAACAAGTATTGGCGAGGATGTGGAAAAAAGGGAACCCTCATGCACTGTTGGTGGGAATGCATATTGGTGCAGCCACTGTGGAAAGCAGTATGGAGTTTTCTCAAAAAAATTTGAAATGGAACTGTCGGATGTCAGAGGAAGGGCGGTGTGAAAGATCCCCTTGGTTTCTTCCCTTGAATTTTCAGTAGTTGAACATCTATAAGTCAACCAAGGATTCCCTGCTCAACACACAAATATACTTGAGAGAGCCACTCATTGAAACATCTAAACGTAGGCTAGTGGGAACAAACAGAAGAGATGAGAAGGTAGAAGAGCTGAGATGATCCACAGATGTAGCCCTGCAGTTGGAAGCTCTTGATGGGGCTCATCCTGGAGAAGGGAGGAATTTGGCTGTGGCTGGTGCTCCCTTCAGCCTGGAGGAACAAAGAGACTTGAAGGAACAAAGAGATTCTTGTAGGAGTGAGCAGCGGGAGCTTTGGCTGAGCCCAGAGACCTGGGCAAGGACACAGCACAAGCGTGGGGCCATGGTTGTTGGGTGGTCGGCATTCCAGACAGAGGAACAAAGCCATGGAGCCCTGCCACCCCTAACCTCCCAGGGCTCGCCTCCCTTCACCCTTGGTGTCAGGCTGCAGAGCACATTATCTACAACCCAAGACCTGCTACTATGGAATCACATTTTTCCCCCGAGCAAAGGGTACAGTCTTCAACCTGTCCTGGGGTGCAGGGTGGCCCTGTGGAGGTCTGAGATTGCCATTACCAGGAGGGCAAAAAAACAAAGAAGATAGCCTGTTCCCCCACCCCAAAGCATTTGTGGCATCTGGCTGTAGGGGATGCACTGGGTTTTCACAGAGCTAAAAAGCTTGTAATTCAGTTCCACCTACTGGGAAATAAAAGAAAGACCTCTTCATATTAATCTGCTAGAGAAATACCACTTATACACAGATACCTGGACAGAGAAGAAATCCATCAAATACCATGAATAACAAAGGTAGCAAGGCAGCTCAGAAAGAAAATAAGTCTCTAGAAAACATACTTGAGGACATGGAAGTATGTGATATAAATGACAGAGAATGCAAGATTATCGTTCTGAAAATGCGCAGTGAGCAGTGAGAAAATACAGGCAGGCAATTTAATGCACTCAAATAACAAAACGAGTGCTTTACCTAACAGATTGAAAGCTTAAAAAAGAACCAAACAGAAATTCTAGAGATGAAGAACTCAGTAAAAGAGATCAAGAACGAACTAGTGAGCATAGGAAATAGAACTGACCAAATGGGGGAAATAGTTATTGATATCGAAAATAGAAATCTAGAAATGATGTAGAGGGAAAAAGAGAAAGACTTGAGCATAAAAAAATGAAAGAGCTCCTTGAGAACTAACTGACTCTAAGCAGAAAGTGCAATATAAGAATAACAGGCATATTGGAAGAAGGAGAGAGGGATAAAGGAATGAGAGCCTATTCAAACAGATAGTTGATGAGAACTTCCTAAACATATGGAAAGTGCTAGATTCCTGAATCCAAGAAGCAAACAGAACACCTAGTTACCTCAGTTGAAAGAGGCCATCACTAAGGCACATTGTATTAAAACTATCAAAAACTAATTAAAGACTTCTGGTCAAGAAGGAGGTGTAGGTAAACACGCTTCGCCTCCTTGCTCAACCACAGAAAGAATTACAGCTAAACATCAAAACAGATAACACCCAAAACCATCAGAAAATTGAGCTGTGTGGAAGTCTGACAACCAGGGATATAAAGAAGCCACATTCATCCAGATGGGTAAGGGGGCAGAGATGCAGAGATGGGCAGAGAGGCATGGAGATGCAGTGTGATGTGGAGAGGTGGTAGCAACAATGGGACAGGCAGTCCCACATTCACGTTTTCTGGATAAAACTCGGGAGGGACACCTTGGGAGTGAGTGATCGCAGCCCTAGGCCAGACCGCATAGCCCAGGGTTCCAGCACCAGGAGGGTAAATCCCCAACTTCTGGCTGTAAAACCAGTGGGGGATAGGGCAACAGAAGAAACTATCAGATTTTCAGGAGACTCCACTTAACGGGCCTGCACAGTCTTAAAATGTACACAGGCCTTCCCACGCTGGGCTCCAGAACCAGGGCAACAGCTGGAAGGGCACCAGTTGCACAGAGCAAGTGCCAGGCAAACCTCTAGAAGCCAGGCAGTGGCATTGCCCCTCTCCAAGCTCTCCCCCAACACAGAGCCACAAAGTGGTGAAGCAGGTTCCCCAGCCCTGGCAATTACCTCAGGCTCCACCCCTATAAAATTTACAGGTGCATTTGTACAGGAGGCCACACCACTAAGATAGGGAGTCAAAGCAGCTCTACCTAATGCACAGAAACAAATACAGGAAGGCTGCCAAATTGAGGAGACAAATATGGCCCAAAGGAAATAACAGAACAAAACCCCAGAAAAAGAACTAAACGAAATGGAGATAACCAACCTATCGATGTAGAGTTCAAAACACTGATGATCAGGATGCTCAATGAACTCATTGAGTATGGCAACAAAATAAAAAAGACCCAGGAAGAAATGAAGGTTACACTAAGTGAAATAAAGAAAAATCTATAGGGAACCAACAGTGGAGGGGATGAAGCCAGGATTCAAATCAGCGATTTGGAACATAAGAAATAAACATTCAACCAGAACAGCAAAAAGAGAAAAGAATTAAAAACAAGAATAGTATAAAGTGCCTCTGGAACATCTCCAAATGTACCAACATCCCAATGATAAGGGTACCAGAAGAAGAGGAAGAGCAAGAAATCGAAAACTTATTTGGAAAAATAATGAAAGAAAACTTCCCTAATTTGGTGAAGGAAATAGATGTACAAGTCCAGGAAGCACGGAAAATCCCGAACAAGTTGGACCCAAACAGGACCACATCAAGACACATCATAATTAAAATGCCAAAGGTTAAATATAAAGACAGAATCTTAAAAGCAGCAAGAGAAAAGCAGAGAGTTACCTACAAAGGAGTTTCCATAAGACTATCAGCTGATTTCTCAATAGAAACTGTAGGCAAGAAAGGACTGGCAAGAAGTATTCAAAGCGATGAAAAACAAGGTCCTGTAACCAAGTTTCTCTACCCAGCCAAGCTATTGTTTAGAGTGGAAGAGCAGATAAAGTGCTTCCCAGACAAGGTAAAGCTAAAGGAATTCATCATCACCAAGCCATTATTATATGCAATGTTAATGGGACTTAAGAAAAAGAAGATCAAAACTATGAACATTAAAATGGCAACAAATTCACAACTATCAACAATTAAATTTTAAAAAACAAACTAAGCAAACAACCAGAACAGGAACAGAATCATAGATACAAAGATCATTTGGAGGGTCATCAGCAGGGATGGGGAGGGAGAATAGGGGAAAATGTGCAGGAATTAAGAAACATAATTGGTAGGTACAAAATAGACAGGGGGATATTAAGAAATAGTATAGGAAATGGAGAAGCCAAAGAACTTATATGCATAACCCATGGACATGAACTAAGGTGGGAGGGCAGTGGATTGCTAGGGGGAATGGAGAACTCGTAAAGGGGAAAAAAATTGGACAACTGTAATATCATAATTAATACAATATATTTTAAAAATTAATGAGAAAGAATTCTCAAGGCAGCCAGAGGAAAGAAGAAAGTAACCTATAAAGGAAAGCCCTTTAGGTTATCATTGCACTTCTTAGCAGAAACTTTACAAGCCAGAAAAGAGTGGAACCAAATTTTCAAACTACTAAAAGAGAGCAGTTACCAACCAAGAATAATATCATATTTAATGTTATTCTTTATATATGAAGGAAAAATAAAGACATTTCCAGACACACAGAAGCTGAGGAAATTTACCACCAGAAGACTTCTATTGCAAGAAATACTCAAGGGAGTTATTCTACCTGAAACAAAGAACAGAGTGTCACAAAACTACCAGTAAGATCACCAACAAACTTACAGCATAAACAGGAATAATTTGGGGCAACAAAAATATAAAAGGGAGGGTGTAAAGGTCTTAATTTACAAAGGAGGATGGGGATCAGATGCATTCAAAAGAAAAAGGACTGCTGTATACATGAAACTTTCTTTTTCATAAACCTAATGGTTATTACTTACAAAATCCCCCAAACTGAGACACATCGCTTAAGAGAAAGAGGAAACAGAGGAAATAAGTGTGGAATAGTACCAAACAAAGACAACAGACAGAAACACAAAGGAAAAGATCCAATGGAGGCACAGAGCTACCAGAAAACAAAAGACAAAATGACCATAGGAAATCCTCATACATCAGTAATCATTCTAAATGTAAATGGATTAAATTCACCAATAAAGACGCACAGAGTAGCAGATTGGATCAAAAAACAAAACCCAACCATATGCTGCCTCCAGGAGACATTTCTAAGCTGCAAAGAGAAAGTTAGATTCAAAGTGAAAGGTTTGAAAATGGTTCTCCAAGCAAATAGCATCCACGGAAATGCAGTGTAGCCATTCTTATGGGTGACAAAACAGATTTCAAGATAACAAAGGTAATGAGACAAAGGTTGACAGTGTATAATGATAAAGGGGACACTGCATCAAGAAGACATAACACTTCACAGTATGTATGCACCCAATTAGAGAGCATCAAAATATGTAAAGCAACTACTAACACAACTAAAGGGAGAAACAGACAAAAACACAATCATAATTGGGGACCTTAACACTCCATTAATAGCTCTAGGTAGATCATTCAAACAGAAAATCAGTAATGAAATATCAGCTTTAAATGACACATTAGAGAGACCAAATAGACATAATGGACATTTATAGAACCTTTTATCCCAGAAAATCAAATTTATACATTCTTCTCCAGTGCACATGGAAGAACCTCAAGGCTAGACCTTATGCTGGGTAACAAAACTAGCCTCCAGAAATTCAAGAAGACTGAACTTATACCAAGTATATTCTTTGAAAACAATGCTTCGAAATTAGAGACCAACTGCAAAAAGGAAGTAAAGAAACCCACAAATATGTGGAGATTAAACATCGTGCTCCTAAAAAATTAGTGGGTCAAAGAAGTAATAAAAGATGACATCAAAAGGTATAGAGAGACAAATGAGAATGACAGTACGACATATCAAAACTTCTGGGATGCAGTAAAAGCTGTAATAAGCGGGAAGTTTATGGCCTATCTCAAGGAACAAAAGAAATCCCGAGTAAACAACATAACATTGCATCTTAAAGAACTAGAAAATGAAGAACAAAATGAACCCAAAGGCAACAGAAGAAAGGAAATAATAAATATTAGAGCAGAATTGAATGAAATAGAGAACAAAAGACTGTAGAAAAAATTAATACAACAAAGAGATGGCTCTTGGAAAAGATCAATAAAATTGATAAAACTTGCTAGACTCACTGAGGAAAAAAGAAAAGACTCATATAAACAAATAAAACCAGAAATAAAAGAGGTGAAATTACCACAGACATCACAAATACACACAAGATAATACCAGAATACTGTGAAAGACTATATGCCACCAAATTCAGTAACCTAGAAGAAATGGATAACTTCCTAGAAATACATAACCTTCCTAGACTGAACTATTGAGAACTGAAAAATCTAAATAGACTGCTAAACAGCGAATAAATTCAAACTATCAAAAACCTCCCCCAAAATAAATGTCCATGAGT
This sequence comes from Mormoops blainvillei, assembly GCA_004026545.1. Classification (NCBI taxonomy): domain Eukaryota; kingdom Metazoa; phylum Chordata; class Mammalia; order Chiroptera; family Mormoopidae; genus Mormoops; species Mormoops blainvillei. The sequence goes on along the minus strand of PVJD01000003.1, from coordinate 107,150 downwards.
GCATGGTTTCACCAGTGAATTCTATCAAACATTCAAAGAAGATTTGATATTTATCCTTCTTAAACTCTTCCAAAAAATTGAAGAAGGGACAATACTTCCTAACACATGTTATGAGGCCAGCATAACCCTGGTCACCAAAATCTGGCAACAATAATACACACAGAAAAACAGACCAATATCTCTGCAGAAATCGCCCTGGCTGGTGTGGTTCAATGGGTTTAGTGCCAGTGTGCAAACCAAAAAGTTGCCAGTTCAATTTCCAGTCAGGGCACATGCCTGGGTTCCAGGCCCGGTCTCCAGTTGGGAGCATATGAGAGGCAGCCAGTTGATGTTTCTCTTCCCCTCTTTCTCCCTCCCTTCCCCTCTCTCTGAAAATAAATAAGTACAATCTTTAAAGAAATAAAAAAATAGAGGTTAAAAAAATCCCAAACAAAATACTTGCAAATCGAATGCAACAATACATTTAAAAAATTGTACATCACGATCAAGTTTGCTTCATCACAGGGGCACAAGGGTTGTTCAACACATGCAAATCAATCAGTGTAATACACCACATTAACAAAACAAAGGTTAAAAATCATAAGATCTTACCAGTAGATGCAGAAAAGGCATTTGATAAGGTACAATATCCATTTATGATGAAAACAACAAAATGGGTATAGAGGGAAAGTACCTCAACATAATAGAGGCCATATGTGACAAACCGTCAGCCAATATCATACTCGGTTGTAAAAAACTGAACACTTTTCCTCTAGAATCAGGACAAGACAAGGATACCCACTCTCACCACTGTTTTTCAATGTAGTTTTGGAAGTCCTAGCCAGAGCAATCAGGCAGTAGAAAGAAATAAAAGGCAAATTGGGAAGGAAGAAGTAAAAATGTCCCTTTTTGCAGATGACATGATTCTGTTTATGGAAAACCCTAAAGACTCCACTAAAAAGCTGTTAGAAACAATAAACAGTAAGTTACAGGATCCAAAATCAATGTACAGAAATCCACTGTTTTACTATATACTAGCAATGAAACTTCAGGAAAAGAAATGAAAAAAAAATATTTTTGCAAGTGCAACCAAAAGAGTTAAAGTACCTATGAATAAACTTAACAAAGGATGTGAGGGACCTGTACACTGAAAATTACAAAGCATTATTGAAAGATTGAAAAAGACACAATGAAATGTGAAGATATTACATGTTCATGGATTGGAAGAACCATCATAGCTAAAATGGCCATATTACCCAAAGGAATATACAGATTTCATGCAATCCCCATCAAAATCCCAATGTCATTTTTTAAAGAAGTAGAACAAAAAAACATCAGATTTGTATGGAACCACAAAAGACCCTAAATATTGAAAGCAATCCTGAGATAAAAGAATGAAGCCAGAGGTATCATACTACTTGACTTCAGATTATACTACAAAGCTACGATAATCAAAACAGCATGGTATTGGCAGAAAACGCACACACTGACCAGTGGCCCAGAACTGAGAGCCCAGAAATAAAACCACAGGTATATGGGCAAATAATTTTTAACAAACAAGCCAAAAACACAAAATGGAGAAAAGAAAGCCTCTTCAATAAATGGTGCTGGGAGCTCTTTTCCTGCCACTGGGGAGTTGTGCAGAGATTGAGGCTTCGGTGCGTTCAAGATTTGGCTCCACCCATAACCCACCACATGACCAAGGAAGGGATTGCTGCTGGAGATGTAATGGACATTAATACTGCTTTACAAGACATGCTGAAGACTACCCTCACCCATGATGGCCTAGCACGTGGAATTTGTAAAGCTGCGTTAGCCTTTGTGTGCTTGCATACAACTGTGATGGACCTCTGTATGTTAAACTGGTGGAGGCTGTTTGTGCTGAACACCAAATCAGCTTAATTAAGGTTGATGGCAATAAGAAACTAGAGGTATGGGTGGAGCTCTGTAAGATTAACAGAGAGGGAACACCCCACAAAGTGGTTGGTTGCAGTTCTGTGGTGGTTAAGTACTATGGCAAAGAGTCTCAGGCAAAGGTTGTCATCAAGGGGTACTTCAAATGCAAGACATGAACAAATAAACTTGGCATTTGTTTCTCAAATAAATAAAAATGGTGCTTGGAAAATTGGAAAGCCATATGCAAAAGAATGAAACTTGACTATAGTTTGTCCCCATGTACAAAAATTAATTCAGAAATTTATCAAAGACCTAAATATATGACCTGAATTAATAAATTGCATAGAAGAAAACATAAGTACTGAACTTATGGACCTTGGTCATAGAGAACATTTTATGAATTTGACCATAAAGGCAAAAATAAATGAATAGGACTACATCAGACTAAAAAGCTTCTGCACAGCAAAAGAAACTGCCAACAGAACAAAAAGGCAAGCAATCTAATGGGAGGTGATAGTTGCAAACAGCTGCTCTGACAAGGGGTTATTATTCCAAAATATGAGTATATAAAGAACTCACAGAACTCAACACCAAACAACCCAATTTAAAAAATGGGTAGAGGACTTGAATAGACACCTCCCTCAAGAAGACATACAAACATCCCACAGATGTATGAAAAACTGTTCAATCAACATCTCTAGCTATTAGGTAAATGCAGATAAAAACCACAACGAGATACCTTCTCACACCTGTTATAATTGCTATTATTAACAACAGATAATAACAACTGTTGAGAGGTTGTAGAGAAAGGTATCTTCACTGCTGTGAGAATGTAAACTGGAACGACCACTATGGAAAACAGTATGGCAGTTCCCCCCGTCAAAATAAGAATATCTACCCAAAAAACTCCAAAACGTTTACTGGCAAAGATATATGCACCTCTATGTTTATTGCAGCATTATTCACAGTGGCCAAGACATGGAGACAACCAAAGTGTCCTTCAGTAGAGGATTGGATGAAGAAGGTATCGTACATTATACTATGCAATACTTCTTAGCCATAAGAAAGGTTGAAATACTGCCATTTGTGACAACATGGATGGAACTTCAGAATATTATGCCAAGTGAGGTCAGTCAGTCAGAAAAAGCTAGAAATATAGGATTTTACTCCTGTGTAGAATCTAGTGAACAAAATAAACTAACAAACAAAATAGACTCTATGTAGAGAACAGACAGCTGTCAAAGAGGGGGAGTTGAGGGATTGGAGGAAAAAGGCGAATGGATTAAGCAAAAAAGCAAAAGTGAAAAACTCATAGACACAGACAACATTTTGGTGATTTACTATAGAGAACGGGGTGGGAGGAGGAAGAAGAGGTGTAAGGGGGATAAATTGTGAAGGAGACTTGACTTTGGGTGATGAACACAATACTATATTTAGATCATGTATTACAGAATTATACATCTGAAGCCTATATAATTTCATTAACCAGTGTCACTCCAATAAATTCAGTTAAAAAAAAAAAAAGATTACTTCACAGAATGGGACTTTCTGTCCATAATCACACATATGCGTCACAACCAAAGCACTCTGTCCACATCTTCAGATCATATGCTATTTAACATGCACCTGTTTAAAAAGCTTCCCCAGGTTTTTGTATCTTAAAATCCTCATCCTGAAAAGGCATCCCTCAGGAGAAACATCCTAACTTTTTTGAGAGAGTGTTAACCTTTCCTCCCTAGCCAAGAAAGCTCTGCATTATTTGTGTGTTGGGTAGCTATTGGTTAAGGTAACAGGGTTCAGACAAATGATACTTCCTTGTGAGATTTTGATGATAAAGGTAGCTCATGGATAAGTTTATATTAGATTTCAACCTAGGTTTTAGTAGTTGTCTCTCCTATAAGAATTGCCCTGGTAACACCAGGTTAATGAGAGACATAGCTCAGTTATTTGATTAAGTCACCACTTTTATCTTGTGGGTAGTCATACCTGTCTCTATCCATAGTAACTTTGTTCAGTGCCAGTGAGTGTCTCTGGAATTTTATTTCCCTGTTAGCCTTCTACGTGTTTTCCTTTGTTCGTGCATATAAAGCACAAGAAAGTGTTTCATGGATTTGTACTAGTGCCTTTACTTTTCTTCACAGTAACACAGATCTACTTACAAATATCTGTTATCATAACAGCAGCTCTTCTCATCAGGCAATGAGATCACGTTTTTGTAAAACTGTTTCCTTTGCGTATATATTGTTACTAAGTAAATTTGCTCTGTTTTTAGATAGTTTGTAAGGATTATTGTTTATACATTAATTCATAGGGTTGAGAGGGATATTTAGATTTCAGATATCAAGGGAAAAATATTTCTCCATGTAAGAACATGACTGCTCAACATCACCACTTAAGTCGTGAGTTTGTTTCTTGGGACTACTTGAGTAGAATATAGTAACCACTTGAAACTACCCCGAAGAAGGGCAAAGGTGTTCTTAGTGTTCCAATCAAGGAAAATTGTCAGATTCTTAACCTTAGAAGAAAATCACTCAAGTTTTTAACAAATAGTTATATAATCATGACATACCTATAACTTTTTCTTTTCAAAAAATACACATTTCTAATGACTTAGTACATATGCTTGATTTTGGCCTTTTCAATTATGTATTTCTTGGTAGTTTATACACTCAGGATGCTTATTCTAATACTGTGAAATGGATTTGTCAAATAAGGCATGAACTCTCTTGAAAATCATCTAGTGAAATTATCCATCATGCTAATGATTATCTTTTTGAAGTCTGCCAAATCTTGGGTATGTTTTCTCAGCCTTCTGTATTAATTATGTGTTCATTGCCTTCAGAGCATGAAGACTTTTTAACAGTTGCAGAGTCCCTGAAGAAAGAATTTGACAGTCCAGAAACTGCTGATCTAAAATTTCGAATTGATGGGAAATATATCCATGTCCATAAAGCTGTTTTGAAAATCAGGTATTTTTGCATGAGATAATCTTACTTTCTCTTTATAATATCTGTTTCTTTGTTACTCCATACATTGGGTACTGATAAGAAACAGCCTTGGCAGTAGAGAAGAATGACACAACTTACTTTTGCAGATAGTATCAGTCTACTCATTGTTGCAGGGTTTTCCATGCACACACGTGCCTTTTTGAAAAAGCATAATGTATTATTTGTCTATATTGTTTTTAAATGAAGGATCTTGCAAATATTTATTTCCATCAAAAAACATTTCTGTGGTCAAAAAAACCCACAAAAGATTGTCAAGGAAAAGTATATGAGGTAGTGCAACTGATGTTGTGCAAGCTGTTCTCGTTATATTAACAATGGCTGCACCAGAAGTAGTGCAGCCATTGTTAATATAACGAGAACAGCTTACACAACATCAGTGTAACCTGGCAGCCAAGGAGAGTGGACTGGAACGTGCACACAAGAACAATGAAGACTTCACTGTACTAGTCAGTGGGGGTGGTAGATGCTGTTGAATGAGCTGTGTACTGTGTGGCCATTGCATTCAAAATAACTGAGTGAGTAGAACAACAAATCTGCATCCAATTTTGCATTAAGCTTGAACACTCCTCCACGGAAACATCTGGATGATTCAGAAGGCCGCAGCTGGTATGGACAACTGGTATTTGGCAGCTTCACCATGACAACACTTTTACTCATGCGTCATGTGTCGTGCAGAATTTTTTGGTGAAACATCAAATCACCCAGGTGACTCAGTCCCCCTTACAGCCCATATTTGGCACCCTGTGACTTCAGGCGTTTCCCAAAGCTAAAATTACTTTTGAAAAGGAAGAGATTTCAGACCATTGATGAGATTCAGGAAAATACAACAGGGCAGCTGATGGCGATTCCAACAAAGGATTTTGCTGACTGTTTTGAACAGTGGAAGAGATGCTGGGAGAACTGTGTGAGGTCCTAAGGTGCCTACTTTGAAGGGGACTGAGGCATGATTGTCCTGTGTACACTGTTTCTTGTATCTTATTCAATAAATGTGTCTTTTTTATTACATGGCTGGATACTTCCTGGATAGCCCCCCTGTGCCTCCTTCGGCTCTTAATTAAAGATTCATTTTTCTCAAGCACCAAACTCTCATAGTTAGGAATGCTGGTCTTCTGGCCCAAGGGACATCTGATTCCCCATTAAAGAAATGTTCTTTAGCAGGAGTTTTCGTATAAATGTGATGGAACTTTTTTGAGTAACTGAACCGTTGCTCACTGATGTTTCCATTACAAAGAAAGAGGCACACGAATTCAGACCATTGAGAAATTAACTGACCATTTACAAATCTTTTTGTAAATGTGGTTAAAAATGTATTTACAAACTAACATGCTTAAGGGAATTGAAAAGATCTTATGTGATGCATTACCAAAGGGAACAAATATCTGCACCAAAGTATTAACTGAAAAATGAACTGGAAATGTTTCTGTGAACCTGTGGACAACCAGGCTATTCCTTTTGTGTATAGTTTTCTGACCCATTTTATCTATTATTCCTTGCTTAGACATCCATTTCTTTTTACTTCTCAGATGAAGTAATTTCTTAGGTAAGTGGAGCTATTCTTTTGGTATTCTGAATGAAGTTTGAAAATATTTCATGTTTGTTTATACCGTATCTCATTTTAGAAGGATTTAAAAAGATGATTTTTTTAAAAATTGTGAAGTATGTTATGCTTTAAGAAAATCCAATATTCAGAAATCAGTTCCTAATACAGGTGAATTTGTACATGTTAATACAATGCAGAAAGGCCCACTTAGGTTTTCTTGAAATTGTGACTATCCTAGTGAATGTGTTTTATAAATATATTAGTAACAGGCTTGGAAGGAGAGGAAAGGGAGCAGGGCAAAGTGAAAAAAACAAAGTAGGAAGTGACGGCCATTTTGAACATGAGTCAGAAAAAGAAGGAAAATTGTCGTGAAAGGTAATGGAGCAGTATCAGTTTAACTACAGTCCAGTTAACATTTAAAACAGTATTAAGAATATGGTGATTACATAAAACAAAAAACCCCCAAATGAATCATTTGAATGTGTTACTTTATAGTGATAAGTTTGAACTCTCATTTCTGAATTTCTGTTAATTTCACTGTTTAAAATGCATTTCTGTAGATCTTTCAAAAAACAAGTGAGCAAAAAGTCTTTGTATGAAGGGGGACTGTCAAATGGAAGTAGTGGTCATGCAGAAGCCTAGGTACTCCTAGGCTGCGCATATGATTCTTAATATATCATAGGAGATATTCATAAAAAATGAAAGTGAGTGTATGTAAAAGGCCAATATAAAAATGCTTGCACATGGAATCTTTTTTTAGGGTGCTGGCTAAAGATTCATGATTCTGATATATGCAAAGCCAGGTGTAGTATAAAGATACCTATAAAATTTGTTTATGTTATTCCATCAACTGAATTGACTTTTGCTGTTCTGTTTTAGGTGTGAACACTTTCGATCCATGTTCCAGTCTTATTGGAATGAGGATATGAAAGAAGTAATAGAAATAGACCAGTTTTCTTACCCCGTGTATCATGCCTTTCTCCAGTTCCTCTACACAGACACAGTTGACCTACCGCCTGAAGATGCTATAGGTACTTCAGCCACATTGGAAGTGGCCAAATCACATGTCCAGAAATATATCTCCTCTTCTTCTTATGGTATTGAAATATGAAAAGTTTCAGGTTTATTGGCTTTTTTATGGCTTTTAAAAATATTTGAAATAAATATCTTTAAAAATAATATTGTATGGTTGTGGTTAATAATTATGGAAACAGTTTATTACTGTGGGCTTTTAATTTTTTAATATTGAAGTATAATTTCATAATGGATTTAGCATGCCATTTTGGAAACAAAATGAGGGGGGAAATTTCATTTTTTTTCTCTTCCTTTGTACCATAATAAAAATTGTATAAAGTGAGTATAAGGAGAGGTATGTTTGGGAGATAGGGAGGTAGAAGGTAACAAAGAGAACTTATTTAATAAAACTCTGAGTATTATTCACTAAGAAACCTCTGCTGAATTACCTGCATAACTATGTGCATCAAAATGAAACATATGTATAAATTATAGAAAATTATCATAAAATTTATTAAAATGTCTACACTTTTAACTTTTAGGCCTTTTGGATTTGGCAACATCTTACTGTGAAAATAGACTGAAAAAACTCTGTCAGCGCATTATCAAGCGAGGAATCACCGTGGAGAATGCCTTTTCATTATTCTCTGCTGCAGTCAGATATGATGCAGAGGTAATGTAAAACCACAAAAGGAACTCAAACCACCCTTAACTACCTGTGTGCTCCTTCCTCTCCTTTTTCTCATTGAGACAAAGACCATGAGTAACTTCCCTTCTAATTAGGCAATCAGTGAAGTGACTGATCCCTGAACATTGAAATCTGACCTTGCTTCTTCATTCTGTGTTCATAGTTTCAAAAATGGCTATTCCTCTACTTTCATTTTTAACTAAGATAAGAAACTGAGGTCCCAGCAGCTGTGCTGCAGGTTGGAATATGAAGTATACACCTAATTGGACTAACAGCATATCTTATTTCATCATGGTCATCATTTATATATTTTTTAAGAACTGCTTTGCTGTCTCCCCCTCTACCCTGTCATTAGGCATGGATGCCATATGGTTTATATCTGTATGCTCTCAAATTCTGTCATTGTCTGATTATAACACATTATTCCTATGTGAAGTACTTGTTCTGGACTCCTTTGTTTTGCACTGGATTGGATTCTTCTGGGATTCATGGATTTTTAGAAAGCCTGTGAATGAAAGGGCTTTTGGGAGTCTGAAATTTTGTGTTTTATATGCATTTTTCTTTTCTTCTTTTTTAGAGAGAGAGAAACATCAGTTTGTTGTTCCACCTATTTATGCATTCATTGGTTAATTCTTATATGTGCCTTGACTGGGAATCGAACTTGCAACCTGGGTGTATTAGGACAACGCTCTAACCAACTGTGCTACCCAGCCAGGGCCTTATGTGTATTTTTTTGAAGTTAAGAACCAAAGCATCATCAGACTGTAAGCTCTTTATTAGCAGGAACTGGATCTTATTCATCTGCATACCATATAGTGCCTGGCACGTAGTAGGTTCTGGATGACAAATATTTGTTGAACCACCTGAAGGGATCTTTAGGCTGGTGTGGTTGACTTTACGAATTCATAGGGAATTAACAGGTAGAGAGTAGTAGTTTTGGAATTCAAGATGTCTAGTTAAGAAATCTACCCTAAGTGGCACAATTTGTGATGAGATAGAATATCTGGTATCAGGGGATTTACCAAACACTGCAAAGATCTGCACTGTGGTCTTGGAGATGGGAAGGAGGACACAGTTCGTCTTTATTGCACTTGGGGATAGAAGTGGACCATTATGTTTTCTATTTTCAAATGTATCCTATTTTTATTTGAGATTATATCATATCAGTATTTGATAAGGTCAGATATAAGTGAGTTTCTCTATGACCCTTTCAAGAGATGGAATAATGATCAAAGGATATTTCTAATAGAAAAAGGAAGTATAGTTTTTTCTCCTACCCTTTGATACCATGAGCTTCTTTATGAGATATGCTATTTATTTTATTTTATTATTTTTTTCTTTTTTTGAATTTATTGGGGGTGAAACTGGATACTGGTTAACAAAATTAAACAGGTTTCAGGTGCACAATTTCATAACCCATCACCTGTACACTGTATTGTGTGTTCACCACCCTAGGTCAAGTCTCCTTCCATCATCATTTATCCCCCGTCACCCTCCTATACCTGCCCCCAGCTCTGCCTGTGGCAACCACCACACTGTTGTCTGTGTTCATGAATTTTTTTCTGTTTTTCCTTTCAGCTCAATCACTTCATACCCCCAACACATGGCCCCTAAACCCTCTAAACCTCCCTCCCAACAGCTGTCAGCCTTCTCTCTATAAGTCTGTCTCTATTTTGCTTGTTAGTTCATTTTGTTCATTAGATCCCACATATGAGTGAAATCATATGGTACTTGTCTTTCTCTGACTGGCTTATTTCACTTAGTAACTTGCTCTCCAGGTCCATCCATGCTGTTGCAAAGGGTAAGATTGCCTCCTTTTTTATGGCTGAAGTAGTAGTTCACTGTGTAAATGTACCACAGCTTTTTTTTATCTACTCACCTACTGATGGGCAGTTGGGTTGCTTCCAAATCTTGGCTATTCTAAACAATCCTGCAATGAACACAGGTGTGCATATGTTCTTTTGAATTAGTGTTTTGGATTTCTTCAGATAAATTCATGGAAGTGGAATCACTGGGTCACCAGGCAGTTCTATTTTTAATTTTTTGAGGTAACTCCATACTGCTTTCCACCTTGGCTGCACCAGTCTTCATTCCCACCAACAGTGCATGAGGGTTCCCTTTTTTCCATATCCTCACCAACACTTGTTGTTTGATGATTTATTGATGATAGCTATTCTGACAGGTGTGAGATGATATCTCATTGTGGTTTTAATTTGTAAGAAATGCTTTTTCTTTTCCTTTAATTTCCACCCTATGATATAATTTTAAATTGGCCAGAGCGTTTTTTCTCCATTTGGTGACTGATTCTACCATCTCCTCTATGTTTCTCTGTACTCCTCCTCACTGCTGGTGAGTTCCATATTCTTGGGATGGGATGCTGCTGGCCAAAACCGTCTGGACAGAGCCATACATCTTGACTCTAGTAGCTGGAAATTTCTTCCTCACTTCCAGCTAATATGTACCTCAGAAAGTTCACAGAAAAAGTCTTATGTCAGCTGATCATTTCTTTGATTAGTTTTTTTTTTTCATCTTCAGTATAAACACATTAAAAACTCTCCCTTATTTGAGACCACAGGTGCATGCGATCCCCCAGAGTCTACCGCAGTATGAGCAGAGTTAGTATTCAAAATATACATCAAGTTAAATGAATGAATGAATACACTTCAAACACCTAATCATGAAGGTGTATTTATTAAAAAACTTTAAAAAAAACCCTGCCAATACAACACATTCAGTATAGAAAAATAGAAAATAAAACAGAAAACAAAAATAAAAAGAATGACTTCTTTTGAGGTTTTTTTTGGGTTTTGATAAGAGTTATACATTGACTAATGTACTTTTAGATTTTATTTCCTCAATGCTATCAAATGTAGTAAGTGAATAAATGAAGTCTTTAGAATATAAAAATAAGACCCTCTTACTATATCTGTTAATCGATAGGAAACTACTACTAAGCCAGTTGAAATTAACTGCAAAAACTATTTTTTTCAGGAGCTTAACTTTGGGATACTAGATGACTTTTCCTTCATTCTGTGGGCTGAAATGCTAGGAGATGGAGATTACCTGCTTCTCACGTTTCTTCCCTTTTCTATAAAAGTTATTGTTGTTCTCCATACCCACTCTGACAAAATAATTTTGAAACAAATATACACACATAAAAGCAACAAAAATATATTGACTTGATGCTTATGAAGAATTTCGAAAGTAGCTAACTCTTGTGGAGCCCTTGCATTGTGAATGCATTGTCAAACTGTCTATAAATTTTAACAAAGTAAAGACGGCCTTGGAGAAGAAGCACTTAAATATTCCTCTAGCACAAATCTGAATAAATATTGACTCCAAGGGAGAAAATGGAGTAAAACATTGTCTCAGGATAGTCCTGTGTTACATAAAATATTTGAAATGCTTCTGTTTATACTGTCTCGGGAAATTTTTGTTTTTTCTGTATATTTCAACTTTAGGAGAAATAGTTGGGAAGACTTATTTGTTTAACCAGATTAGAAAACTTTCCAGAAAATTCTACTGGCTGAGCAAATTGTGTCTTAGAATTTTGTTTTTGTTGGTAAGCCATAAATATGAGCCCAGAAATCTAATCCCAAAATTGGTTTGGGATGTGGTATTGGAAAACTTTGTGCTAAAGTCAGAAGGCCAGCATTTTTTTATTCTTTCTGAGGGCCAAATTAAAAGTTTTCTATGATCAGTAGACTGTGAAATATTTTTTTGAGTAGAGAAAGCACCTTTCTTTATTTATTTTTCCATATTGTTAGATATTTAAATACATTCTAAAAGAAAACCCACTTCAATCCGGAATATTTTGTACTTGATATATTTAAAATGAATTCTAGACTTATAGTTTTGGGAGTTTTGTGAGTTTTGTTTTGCAATTGTTTTTAACAAATTTGGACAGAGGTGTGATTCACCATCTCTCGCCATCTGAATGTGTCTCAAGGTTGGCTTGCGACACAAAGGCAGCCCAGCTGTCTTAATGTAGCCAACTGGCCTTCCACAAAAAGTCTTAGTATTCAACTATTTTAGCTTTGGGATTTTAGGACTGGATAATTCCATTAAATGCATTAGCATTTTAAAAATGTTGACATTAAGGCCATCAGTTCTCCTGTTTTGTTACTAAAAAAATTTGTGGAAAGGAATAACAGCTTGCTTTCAGGGTATGTGTAAGTGACTAAAATAATTAAATCAAATGTTTAAACATTTGAAGTGGTGGTACTTACTTTTGACCTGGCAATTCCACTGCTGGGATTAGACCCTGAGAATCCTGAAACACCAATCTAAAAGAACCTATGCACCCCTATGTTCATAGCAGCATTATTTACAATAGCCAAGTGCCAGACACAGCCTAAGTGCCTATGAGTAAATGAGTGGATCAAAAAACTGTGGTACATTTACACAATGGAATACTGTGCAGCAGAAAGAAAGAAGAAACTCCTGCCCTTTGAGACAGCATGGATGGAACTGAAGAATATTATACTAAGTGAAATAAACCATTTGGTGAAAGACAAATACCATATGATCTCATCTATGAGAGTAACCTAATGAACAAAACAAACAAATGAGCAAAATAAAACCAGAGGCATGGAAACAAGGAACAGATTGACAGTGACCAGAGTGAGGGAGAGGGGCTTAAGGGTGGCAAGAAGGGGAAGGGACTAGTCAAGAAACATGTATGAATGATCCGTGGTAATGGACAAGAGGGTGGAGATTGACTGTGGGAGCAGAGGTGGGATGGATGGAGGAGGGCGAATGGGGAAAATTGGGACAACTGTAATAGAATAACAATAAAATATTTAAAAATTTTTGGTATGAAATTGTAAATTATTTCAGAATAGCAGTTTTAAATATTTTTCTTCCTTACTAATTACTACAAGTCTGATATTTTACACTATTTGCTTCAGAACCCCTTTGTAATAATTTCACCATAAAATGTCATAAACATGTACTTTAGTTTCTAAAATACCAACAATACCTCATTAGACCTTGAATCTCCCACTTCCTTATTCCATGGGCCTTGAGAAAACACTTTCATTCTGTCATGAATTTTATTCATCTGCTGGCCAAGTGATCATTCTCATCCTTCTTGGAAATGTTTTATTTAAAGCCCAGCAGTCCTGTTATGGTTGACATATTGGTTGGGTAAGAGTGCGTTTTATTTTGTAGGCAATTGAAGAATCTGTTCATTTGTAGAATGAGGTGAACAGATCATGCAGGTTCTTACCGTATTTCAGAATTATCAGAAGAATGTTTATCTGATTCACACATCAGAGCAAACTGGGTCAGGGCACTGGTTGCTGAGTGAAGTGGCTTGGCACCACCACTTTCAGATTCATGCAGATGAACTTGCAGATTCGAGTTTCTCTCTCTTCAAGTGCGTTCAGTGCTTTCTTTTCCATAGATCTACCTTCGCCAAGGTTCAGTTACTTATTTAAACAATGTATATTTAGATTATTGTCAGCATTCTCTAGTTAGACTTTTAAAGTTTGAAACTGTTAAACATTGTTGAATAGTGAGAAAGCTCACCAACTCAAATTAATTGAGGGAACATAGTTTGGGATATTTTTATTGATATATAAACTGATTTGTAATTAGAAGTACCGTTTGTATTCTTACACTTCACAAAAAGGTTCTTAAAGTTTTTGCTTGAGGTAATCTGTAATTAGTAAACTGAAAAAAACCTCATTTTTCATATATACTACAAAGATCTTGAATTCCAACTTAGTTAACACGGAAGCGATAAGGTTTTTACAATACCAGAATTTAGTGTACTCTTTCTCTTTGAATTTGAAATTATATAATTAAAACTTAATATTTAAAGATCATTACCTAATAGAGTACATGGTTTGAAGAACTTTCTTGCTTATGACTGGCTATTTCTTCCTAAGTTATGTGTAAATAAATTAGTTTTCTGTTTTTGATAAATAAGATTAAAGTATGACATCTCCCTGTGGAATCTAATTTAGTCCCTAGAGCTATTTATTAACCCTTGAATTATAATACCAAGAATAGTGCCTTTTCTTTCATAATAATGTGAGAAAAATGTTTTATGTAATTTAACACAGTTTTCAGCTGTACATTTATTCAGCCCACTGGGAATCTCGTATTAAAAATATTGATCCAGAGATTGTTTTAACATTTTAATGCATTTTGAATTATCTGTAAAATGAAACTCTGACGGCAACTGGCTAATACACATTAGGTGGGGTTACTAAGAGTTAAATAACTGCAAGGGAGGGAGCATCTTTCACCTAAGAACAGAGAGACCCTTAGGATAAAGAAGTCTAGGTTTTAAGCGGTCTACACTGAGAGAGAAAAAAGGCATGTGTCCATATGTTTGTGTGGGCCCTTCCCCTTTCTGCCTAAAATTCTAATCTCATGGTGGCTGGAAATGTAAAATCAAGACCGTGCAGTTTAAATGTTGAGTTCCTGGTTTGATAGAACCCTGAGTGTACCTTCACTAATCTAGCCATGTGATAGTCCAGCTATTTGTGGTAAGAGCTTTTACTGGGATTTGTTTTTATATACTTAATCTTTGTATATATTCCAGTTGTCTACTTGATTTAATAAATATATGTTCCAACATACAGAGGAACAAACAACATTATAGTAGAGTGTTGCTGGGAATGACAGGATGATTAGCTAGGCAGAAATAGATTTTTGAATTGTTCTGGTTTACCACTTGTATATGTCACTTTCTTGAATGTTGGTAGTTGGTGATTTCCATTTGTTGGACTGAAAAATTCAATCTCTGAATATCCTCCTTATGTTAACCATCTGAGAAATTGGTGTGGTGGAAGCTGTGTATTATTCTTGAAGGTATTTTTATTTAGGAGAGCATGAAAGTGAAATTTTTTAAAATGTGTCTGTCACTTTGGGTTAACTACACCTTTTCATCACTGTTGGATTTTTTATAGTCTTCTTTAAACTAAATAACCCACACCTTAATTATTTTCTCTGACATCTTGAATATGGTAAATCATATGAAAGTTGCTTTCAGCTTTTTAAAATAATCTAAGTATGGCTAGACTATGAGATAACCATGAAGAAACTTCCCCTCATAGACAGTGTATGTATGTGGGTATGTTTTGAAGAGTCAGATAAGTTAGGGGACCCATTGCTTTTATTGTGTTGTGGGTAAACAGTATGTATTTTTGACACATATTTGTGGTCACTTGTTTGTCTAATTTGAGGTGTCTGGACTCAACTATCTTTTCTGGGGGAGGGTGAGATCCTTGGGGTGAGGGATTCAGAGATACATAATTCAATCAAAGTTAAAAAGGCCTTTTCTTGTTTTTATTTTTGTTGTGTGTGTCCAGGATTTAGAAGAATTCTGCTTTAAGTTTTGCATCAATCATTTGACAGAAGTTACACAGACTGCAGCATTTTGGCAAATGGATGGCCCTCTGCTAAAGGAATTCATTGCTAAAGCCAGTAAATGTGGAGCCTTTAAGAACTGAAGCCAAGGCTGCTGGGTTTTGTGTGAGTCCTCTGGGACATTGGTGATAGTGTGTCCTTTGTGCTCCACTGGTGATATAATTCTGCAGGTAAAAACCATCAGGTTTTTTTTTTTTATATCTAAGACACAGTTCTCCGTGTGGGAATACATGAAGGATGTACGGCTTTTCCTGAACCTACTTTAAACAACTCGTGTTTCCAGATATGTATATTTTAAATGTGACCATAGGTTTGACTGGAACACTGTGAAAGGCTGAAAGTTAGCCGGTTATTTGTTTTTTATTAGGGGAATTTCTGAACTTGGAAAGGGAAAATTTGTGGCAGTTCTCCTGGCTCATACATCAACAACCCTTTTGACACTAGGAGTCGGGATAGTTTGTGAATTGTGAGGTAGACATAGAGGCCCTACCATGAGTTAAAAGATGCTGACGTTGGGGCTTGTTGAAGTGTTGCATTACTTGAGTTCAGCTGCCTTACTGTGAAGGAATAGTTGAGATCTTTTGAGGCTTTTGTTTCTGTGTTTGCAGTATTGATGGACTTTTTCTTAATGGTGTATGAAAATAATCCTCAGTTTAATGTGAGATAAATCAAATAATAATTATGTAAATTTCTAGGTTAGCCAAAATTTCTCTTAAGCACATAAATAGTAGTAATTTAAAACTTTCCATAAAAAGTTGATAATGAGAGAAACTTTGAACGATAAATATTTTATAAAATTAGAATCTCCACTATTAATTTAATGATTTTTTTTATTAAAACTTGAGAATTCAAGTTTAAATTGCCCCTCACACACACCTTTTACCCTATAAACGCCAATCATAAGAGGAAAAATAATAATATTCAATATATTCTTGCCTTCCTAAATTGTGGCTGTTAAATCATCAGGTCTGCTATGTCTGACTCAAAGTAAAGGTTCTTAAAACCGGCCGTCTTATAGGACTTTGTTTTGTGTCTTATCTAGGCCAAATCCATCACTAATTTGGTTATTTGAAAATTTGCTAGCTTTAACTTTTAATTTTCCTCTCCTTTTAATTGTTAGGTTTGATATTTAGCACAACTGAACCTTGAAAAATGAACAGAATTATGGTTTTTCGGTTGTTTTGGGGGGTCTGGTTGTGAAGTGTTATTGGAAGGTAAGAATATTCAACTCTGAGTTTTTATGATATGTGCCAGTTGAGTTTGCTTTAAGAACAAAGCTTCATATGCCCTCTGGCCCACACATTTCCACTTGTGGGAGCTCTCTTAGTAAATTCTGTTTCCTGCTTAGAAGGTCCTCCCATCTGAACTTGGAGCCTAAATACATTTTCAGAGCCAAATTAACAAGAGGGTGAAGAGATGTGGCAGCTATTATTTTTAGCAATATTTTTAAGTGTGTGTGGTGGCGGGGGGAGGTCCCAAAGATAGGTATTCATTGATAGGTAAAATATATACAAACCTAGAAGTCCCAGCCAGCCCCCTTTTCTTTGACCATGTTGTAAGTGATTGAAGCCCAGTAATTAGATTTCTGCACATGAAAGAATTTTTCATACTGGTTGATAAATACACATTAATTTATTAGTTATGATGGATAGTGTTTGTAATAATCATTGTTCTGTAGGCTTATGATCTGGACAAAACATGAACTTCAGTATGTTTACTATTGCTCTTGAAACAAGAAATTTATAAAAAGCACAAATTAAAATACTAGGTCCATTTCCATACATAGTTCATTCAATAAATATTTACTGAGTTCCTAATGTAGGTGAAGAACCGCTTCTCATATTACTGAGTAATTTGTATGAATGTGTATGTAGTGAAGAGAACAGGAATAAGTGTTTCAAAATTACTTGCGTGTCTTTTTTTTCTTTAAGTACACTTATTTTTCTACTTGGTTTTGTTGTTAATCATAGAGGAGATAAAAACTATTCTTTGAATTGCTTTTTTCATGTGCTGTAATAATGAAAGCCAGAGTATCCATATTTCTTAAAATAGCCCTAAATGTACTCTTAAACTTCTTACTGGAACAGTGTTTGATACTCTAATGTATAGGTTGTATTTATGCAATATTTAGAATAACATACTAATAAATCGAGTAATCTGTTAAAACAGGCATTTAGTTGTCCCCTCCCTCCCCCAGATCAGTAATGTGCAGCCATAAAAAGGAAATTCTGACACAAGCTACAACTTGGATAAACCTTCATGACATTATGCTAAGTTAAAAAAGCCAGTCACTGAAGGACCAACTGTACGATTCCACTTAATATGATGAGGTACCTAGAGTAGTCAAATTCAGAGCTAGAAATTACAGTTGTAGTTGCTAGGGACTTCAAGGAGGAGGAAACGGGGAGTTAATGTTTAATGGGTACACAGTAAAGTTTTGCAAGGTGAAAAGAGTTCTGTGGATGGAGGGTGGTGATGGTAGCAAAACAATGTGGATTCCCTTAATGCTACAGAACTGCACTTAAACATGGTTAACATGGTAAATTTTATGTCTGTTTTGGAAGAGTTTTAAAAAAAATCATTACTGAGTCCTAGCAGGTATCAGGCTAAAAAGAGGTACCACCATGAACATGTCAACTGTTTCTCAACTACACACACACTCACCTGTATAGATCCTCTGATTTTATTCCTGCTGAAAGATAGTACAGTTGAACTGTCACAGCAGAAAAATGTATCTGGATCCTTTGGGGTATTTGTAAATGAAGAGAAAGACAGTCCCTGTCCTCAAGGAATGTATAAATTATTAGAGTTAATACAGTAACATATTTGTAAACAGCTTTTCAGGATAGTGAGAGAAAATCTAATAGAATAAGAGAAGCATATCTAAAGTTTGTGCAGTATGGGGGAAAACATTAAATGTCCTTTTAGCTCACTTCCAAAACAACAGTAAGTGGCACAAGCAAAGGCTTACAGAGGGGGCTAATGAGCCTTCCAGAGCTTAACCTAAGCAAGTTTGTTTGATTAGGTTGGGGAAAAGCCAGGGTCTATTAACTGGAAATATTGGCAAGGGGAGGGTGTATGTGTGAGAACACTTTATTTCCCATGGTCCCAGGCACCATGCTCTGTGCCGCACATATTTTTTTTGTGCCCACATTTTGTGCCATAAGGTAGGCAGGATTAGGCGCAGATAGATTAAATAATTTGATTAAAGATTTTCAGTAGTAAATGATATAGCTAAAGTACAAAACCAGATCTGTTTTAACAGTTTGTCTGATATCTTGCCTACTTTATGACTGAAATTATTTCTTATAAATGACAGATTAAATTTGAAAGTAAAGTGGAGGAACAAAGGTTTTCTTTAAAATAAAGATCATGATGTCAAAACTATTACTCAGATAAGCTTTGCTACAGGATGTAATGTCAGGGGAGGAAGTTGAGTTACAGTTATCATCTAGACCAGGGGAAATCTTTATTTAGCAGGTCTTTATTCAGTGGGATGGAGTTTTGGCTTTTACAGTTTTTTTAATTGCCCAGGTGATTCTGATGTGCAAATCTGAAAACCACCAATTTAGATTTTAGATTCCCTCAGGTAAGAATGACTTAGACTAGGGTGGCCATTACAACAGGAATGGACACATTGTTTCATCTACATCATATTCTTCTTTCAACAGAGTACTTACTACATGCCAGGTACCATGCTGAGACTCAGATCAAACTCATCATGAATGAAATGTAGCATTGTTCATCAGGTTACTATAGTAAAAAATTAGAAATGTGAATGTCAGGTTTTCAGGGGTCAGACGTGGTGGGGCATAAAAGTCTGAATTATTTATTGTAAGGTTGAGAAAAATCTTAACTACCATTTTTTTTCATTCTTGCATATTCTCACTGATGTTAAATTTCAGTGTTTATTTTGAAGATGATGTATGCCCATGTGGTGACTGTGGCTGAAAAGAAATTAAAAAAACAGACTTTGTGACAAGACAGATAAATTTGGAACAAGTAAAATAAAATATTCAAATTTATTATATCTAAGAGACATTATGGGCTGGAAATAGTCTCAAAAGATAAAAAGTTTATACATTTATTCAACAAACAATTATCGAGCATGCTAGGTGCTGGGAATTTAATAGTGAGCAAACACAGAATAATGAATTCCTGCCCTCAGAGAGCTTATTCTCTACTAGTGTGATGTAAGATACAGTGGGTTACACTGGGAAATGACATGAAGGGAAAGTACTCTAAGATGGAAGGAATAAGTGCAAGAACTGGTATAATGAGATCTAATGAAGGAGCAGTCAGAGGAAAGGCAAAAGAGCAATTAAGACTTCACAGCAGGGTTGCAAAAGGCCCTGGGGCTAGGAGCACCTGGTGTGTTACTGGAATCAACCTAGATCGCTGGAGCAGGAGACTGGTAAGGAGGCAACATATCAGCAGAGGGTGGGAGAGATGGGATCCCATTTACTCAAGTAGAATCTGAGAAACATTTTGTCAGAGAGGAGAGGTAGGAGAAGTGAGATAGTAAGAGGGAGGCAATAAACACCCACTTAGGCATGAACAGGTAAGAGCTAGTGAGGACTGACGTTTGCAGACCAGAGAGATGTGAAAGGCCTTGTCCTAGAGATGTGTGACTTTCACAGGCCTGGTCTCCAGTTTTCAGCCTGCTTGCAACTGTACCCGATTCCTGGCTTAGGAAATGGTAATTCTTAAGAAGTTAGAGAAGATATTGAAGTAGAACTTGACCTAAAGTCTCTATTTTCTTGAACAGAGCACAGGGTTTGTTTTAAGTCCTGAAGTAGCTTAATCTCTTCCTTCATCTGCTGCCGTTTTTCTTCAAATTGATGAATTTTATTCTCTAATGCTATGATAAGAAGAAATAAAATGATTTAAGATTATTCAGTAGTTTTATAAATAATGTACAATTTATGTTCCCCTTTCATTTTGCAAGAGCATAGTACACAGTGCTGTTCACCAAATGAAAAGAATCTAAGGTCTTGTGAAGAGGAACTGGTCCTTTTATGCCCTTGCTTCCTCTTGTAATTCAGGATAGAATTCTAGTATTTTATTGCACATAAAGCTGGTCAGTAAATCTTTAAGATTTTGTTCATTTATAGCAGAAAAAGTCCCTTTTGTGTATCTTTTTTTTTTTTTTCAGACAGGGTAAGGGAGGGAGAAAGAGAGGAAGAGAAACATCAGTGTGTGGTTGCCTCTCGTACACCCCCTACTGGGTACCTGGCCTACAATCCAGGCATGTGCCCCGACTGGGAATCAAACCAGCGACCCTTTGGTTTCCACGCTGATACTCAATCCACTGAGCTACACCAGCCGGGACTCTTGTGTATCTTTGAAAACTCGAAAGCAGTGACTGTTTAACCTTCATGCTAAAACTAAATCCTTTTGCTGAGAGGTGATGATTGGAGAGAGCATGTGGTTAGACTATCAAAGATAAGGGCAAATCTTTCATTAAAAGGTACCCAGTTTTTAATTTATATAAAAGCTTTTGATTTCATTAATAGAAAAACTTTTAAGGTGGCAACTTAGGAAGATTACTCAGTGGCAGTGTCATCTTTTAAAAACCTCAAAACTGAAGAATATTAATTCATACTTAATCTTAGAACACCTGTATACCTATAGTTAACTTTCAGGAACATCAGAAAGGTTCAATTAAGCAAAAATCTTTAGCAGTTGGGGGGTCAAAAGTTAAGCCTTTTAAGTTGGTTCTCATAAGATTACAAATAGTGTCTCCTCCTGGTGTCCCACCCTACGAATACTACATTGTAACCTATATGCTCCCATTCAGCCACCCAAGTAGGGACATGTGACATGTTCCAAAGATGTAACTTTTATATGATAGAAAAATAACCACAGATGAAAGTCCCCTACAAAATAAAGCTTTTTAGCAAAAGATTTTAAAGGCTGCTTTTAAAAACACATGGATATTCTCATTAGCAGTATGCAGACATTCTCAAGACAGTTAAAAGCTACCCTATTTTTGGTAATTTTTAAAAATATTTCTTTCTGATTATAAATATAATACAAAATTCAAATAGAAATGTGAGATAGGAAGACAAAAATGAGAAAAGCTTGTGTATACTGAGACAGGGACATGAACTGATATTTTCTCCACAGAGAGAACCTATTGTCCTAATACCATTTGCTGGATAGACAAGTACATCATGGGAGAGGAATGTAGGTCACTGTATTTGTGCAACTTCAAGGAAGCCATTTGCCAAAAATTCTGTGTGATCTGACCCCCATTCCCACCAGGACGTGCAGTGCATGTGCTGCATGTGTGGCAGCCTTGATGGAGAAGTCAGGTCAGATTCACAAGTGAAAATTTAGCCTGTTTTGAAGGCATCCTAAACAATGACAAAAGGACCTACTCAATACATGGTTGGTATTTTATAGAAGGGTCTCTGCCTGCACTAGGTTTTCTTCTTTTTCAAGTGTCTCGGTTATTCTTGCCCATTTGTTTCTGTTAAGCTTGAGGGTCAATCAGTCACAACCCCCATCCCCACTGGATTTGCATATTAATTTGTTGGGAGAATTGCAATATGTATATAGCATACCAGATGAGAGGAAGACAAGTGGCAGCTTGATTTGTCATAGCCTGACTGCCTGAGGGCAGAAGCCAAAAGACTCTTCACCTGTTCCGCTGATTCCTGAACATGGTGCCTAAATATTCTATTTTGCAATCAATTTTTGTTGTTTCTACACAAGGTATTATGTGTATGTTAGAAAATGTGGCCCTGGCTAGTGTGGCTCAGGGGACTGAGCACCTTCCTATGAACTGAAAGGTCACTGGTTCTGTTCCCAGTCAGGGCACATGCCTGCGTTGCAGGCCATGTCCTGAGTTGGGGGTGTGTGAGAAGCAACCGATCCACGTATCTCTCTCACACTGATGTTTCTTTCCCTATCTTTCTCCATCCCTTCCCCTCTCTCTAAAAGTAAATAAATAAAATCTTAAAAAAAAAGACCTCAGTTATCCAATTACTAAATATTTAAAGGAAAAGGAAATGTGGAAAGTACAGCACTGAAGTTAAAGAAATCACTATAATCCAGCTACCTACAGGTAAGTACTGTTACCATTTGGGTGCAATTTTTCTGTGTGCATATATGCCTCTTGTGTATTCACATATTTTGTGTGTGTGTGTGAGAGAGAGAGGTCACACTTTTGTAGTGGGCTTTTCATTTAATAAAACAATGTATCTACTGAAATATGATTTTATCACCTGAACACTTATATTATTTCAATATATATGATAAATATTTATAAACTTTGCTGCTTGATTATAACTCATATACCTGCTTGAAAATTTACAAATGTGTCTTCAAACAATCTACAGTCAAAAAGTGAAGTCCCAATTTCTTCATAGTCTGGAGGGAGAAAAACATTTTGTTTTAATTTAAATTACATAGGCAGAAACACCTCACAATATAACCCCCCAAAAGGAAAAGTAAACAGAGCCGTTATCTACTGTAGAACTTTAGTGTTAAGACTGCAGCAGCAGCAGCCTCACCTGGGAACTCGTTAGAAATGCAAATTCTTGGCACCTTTACTCAATCAGGACCTCCAGGGGTGAGGCCCAGCTATCTGTGATTTAACAAGCCCTCCAGGTGTTTCTGAGGGGCATGCTCAAGTATGAGAAGTGCTTGGTCTCTCTAGACAAAAGAATAAACAAGAATGCAATGAATGAGCTTTTGGAAATGTTTGCTCTTAATTTCATTTTTTGGTTTTGTACTACAGAAAATAATTCCTTTCAAATAATCATTAATTTATATTGTTGCCTAAAATATAGACTGTCAAGCTTTTCCTTGTAAAATAAGCTCTATTTCTAATAAAGGTTTTAAGCTCAAAAGATAGGTCATAAGAAAGCTAAGTGGCTATCTATATACCTGCATGTATGAATGGAACTTGAGCTTCCCAAGGAGCTTCTAAAGAAAGGTCACATTTAACTAAGCCAAACATCAATCAAAACATCATAATTACTTCTTTTATACTTTAAACTTGAACAATACCCAAAAAGACAGTTGGTTTATTAAGGAACAGAATTTGAGTCAAATCAAAACTAATATGATGGCATTCTCAGATTTTAGCAACAAGTGTGCTTAGCTGTGGGGGGTCAGGGTCAGGGATGGATGTGTGACTGAATCTGGTTCTGAAGTGCTTATCGTTTGCTGGCTACTCTCAGCTATGCACTTCTGGAAAATACATGAAAACCTTCAGAGCATCAGGATACTTTTTATGAAATTAATGAAGTTTGCGAATTACCCGCATCCTATTGCTTTATAAAAGACAAAAGATCTGGAACAATGGATTTTATTAAAGAATGAGATCAAGAACGAAAAGGAAAAAGTGTCTCAGAAAATGTGTACATGTTTTTCATTTTGTTTTATTTTACATGTAGGTCTGTAAGAAGTTATGTAGGAATTTTGCTGTTTCAGTACCTGATTCTGAAGTAGTCTCATCCATGAGTCTTTCCTGAATCAAATGAAGTTTGTCTAATATTTCTTCAAATAAATCATTAAGAAGTCCTGCATCCTTACATTTCTTAAGGAAAGTAGCTTTCACAATTGCATCTAAGAATAAGAAAAACATATTGAAGGAAACAGTATTAGGAAAGCTATCATAAATCCCTTTATGGCCACATCTTCTTGCCTAGAGATAGCTGAGCATAATTAAGGTAATATATACAGTACCTTAAACTTTTCTATTATTTGTAATTTCATCATACCTCATTTTTTCTAGCTGAAACAATTAATGAAATGTTATGTAAATGTGGAAAACTCTTTAGAATAATTACATTAATCAAGATAATTTTCTAAAATTTAGCTTCAAATTTTTGAGATAGCTCTCATTTTTTCGGTCACACTTACTGTGTGTTATTATGGAATGTCTATCTGCTTAAAGAACAGAAAGCTACAGTTAACTGGCTCCAGCTACCTGGGAAGTGGGAAATCAACAGTTGGAGGGGG
Organism: Mormoops blainvillei; assembly: GCA_004026545.1. Classification (NCBI taxonomy): domain Eukaryota; kingdom Metazoa; phylum Chordata; class Mammalia; order Chiroptera; family Mormoopidae; genus Mormoops; species Mormoops blainvillei. The sequence continues at coordinate 82,666 of PVJD01000003.1, read as the reverse complement.
TGTGGCACATTCCCATATTCTGAGCTCAGGCAACCCTGGCTTCTCTAACAAAAAGTGTACCCTTTATTAATACCAAGAGTAATGAACTGTCCCAACCCAAGTTAGTCTGATCTGCTGGGGCTATGATAAAGTGGGTAGTTAAGGCAAAATTTTTACTCTTCTACTTAGTTATTACAGGTCTAGAAGAATAAAGTGGGATACAAACTGTGATATATGGGTCATCTCTTTTTTAAGTACTGTAGGTCATATTTGTTATAGACAAAACTTGTAGCAAACCTGTGTGTCTGCCATCCTCTTTCATTTGTTTTATGGACTTATGTAATGTCATTGGCTCAGGTAGCTAGAAGGAAAGGAAAATCAAGATTACTTTATACAGATTTTACTGTTAGCATTTAATGTTACATAAAATGAAAACCAATCTTTTGTTGTATATAATTCAATGATATGCCTATGGTGAAAATCATGCCCCATATTGATCTGTAGATGTAAACATCAAATGTATTTTTGTTTTGTATAATAAACCTCAAGAGTTGTGACAAGCACCTTTTGTATACACAGCAGAAGGTGAAGGTTGTTCATTCATATTAGTTTAGCTTATATGAGCTGATATGTAAAGAACTGCCTGAAACCCCTAAAACATTTTTATATGCTTTACACAAAGTAGTAATCCAGAAAATTATGAGTTATAAATTAGGTCAAGTACGGATCATGCAGTGGGGAAATACTTGGCTAGGTAAGGGTGCTCAACTGTACCTCTGCCCATTTTAAGACCATAAGCACTCTGCGGACTCAGATTCTTCTAACTAATTTGGTACCGGGGGATGTGTTACAGGAGATAAAGAACTGTCATCTCCTGAAATATGTGCTCGGGTATCTAATACACATCTTATTTATCTTTAAGATTCATTTCATTATGGTTCTATCATTTCACCTGAAATTCAGAACGGTTAAAATGAGGATGTTGCCCCGGCTGGTGTGGCTCAGTGGATTGAATGCCGGCCTGTGAACCAAAGGGTTGCCAGTTTGATTCCGAGTCAGGGCACATGCCTGGAATGCGAGCCAGGTCCCCAGTAGGGGGCACGCGAGAGGCAACCATACATTGATGTTTCCCTCCCTCTCTTTCTCCTTCCCTTCCCCTCTCTCTAAAAATAAATAAATAAAATCTTTCTTTAAATTAAAAAATAAAAATAAAATCATTAAAAAAATTTGTTTAAAAAAAATGAGGATGTTGATAGAAGACATTTAAAGCTATGATAAAATTAAGTCTAAGTACCTGTACAGGACTACTTAATGAGAGACCTTTCTTCTTTCTTCTTTTTCTTTTCACTCCTGAAAAATGAGCTGAAAATATAAATCATGTAGAAACCAGAATCCATTAAGGGAAAGACAGATGCTTGACTACATAACATATAAAACTCTTACATGCCAAAAAGTTATTACAAAGTTAAAAGATATGGCAAACAGACTAAATGTTGCAACACATATGATGTAAGGCCAATTTTTAAAATATAGAAAGATCTTATAAATTAATACCAAAAAAGACATTTGAGTAGAACAATGGGCATATGGGGAGCCCTCTGTGAAGATGTTCATTGAATAGGAAAACACTAGGTGACAGAAAAATAAATATAATTGATCAAAAGATAAGGGAATACACTTAATTTCACTGATAAGTAAAGATATGCAAAGTAAGAACTTTTTTTTACCTATCAGATGGACAAAGATGCAGGTGCTTAATATATAATGTTTGCAAGTATTTGGATAATTCTGTACTGCTGGTGCAGCCTCTTTGGAAGACAATTAGCCAATAGTTATCCAAATTTTCATTGTTTATACTCTTTTGATCCAGCAAATTACTCACAGGAAGTTTTCTTAATAGTAGTTGCATAGAGGCACAAAGTTGAATGGAGAAACATGCTAACTATAATATTAAATGTGATAGAAAACAACTGGAAATAACCTAAATGTCTATCAGGCAGAGACGTTCAATTTAGGTTCAGCTATGTGATTGAGTAATATACGCAGTGGATTACTATGACGCCTTTTAAGAGTGAGGTAGATCCACTCGTGCTGATATGGAAGGATCTCTAGGATATATTAAGTGAAAAATGCAAAGTACAGTGATATGTATGTTTGTATACACAGAAAATTTTGGGAAGAATTCAAAAGAATCCATTGGGGGAGAGGATTCGCTAGTGTTATAATCTGCTTTTTAAAACTAACACATTATTGTTATCTTTCCCTGTCAGGAAACACCGATTGACAACAGTATTTTTCACAGTATTTCCTAATAACATAAAAGGGTAATGTTTTCAGCCAAAAAAATCAAAGTTAAAAACAGGATGTTGCATTGGAATGGCATTTAGTCTGAATAGCTTATTTTATGCATACCAAATTATTACTAAGGAATGTACTGTATGCCCCAGTCCACCCTCATTAGGACCTAAACTGTGGCCAGTGCTTACTACATATGAGGCATACCAAATTCCTACATGCAATACATAGTTCAAAAAACCCCATAAATTTAGGATTTCTTATTATTCCCCAAAACATCAAGCATTGTTTTTTTTTTAAAAGGTAATGACTGAAAAATGTTTGGGAAGTGTTGTTTACCACCACAAAATACAGTTGGCAATGCCACAGAATTGAGCCTTTTCCAAAGAGGTCCTGACTGCAGTCCACATGGAGCATTCCAGATCTAGTGCTGGTAAGACACTGCTGTTTCAGAGGACATGGAAACCATGAGTAAATGTGCATCCCACAATTCCAGTTAGCTAGGGCCCAATTTTAGAACTGAAATGCTAACCGTGCATTCTCAGGACACTTTTATTTAGGGACCATGCAGTACGCTTTATCAATTTTATCTACTAAAAATGCTGGTATTCACCCTGGCCAGGTGGCTCAATTGAAGCATCATCCCATACACCAAAGTGTTGCAGGTTCAATTCCTAGTAAGACATATACCTAGGTTGCGGGTTCAGTCCACGACGGGAACATACAGAAGGCAACCAATCAATATTTCTCTCTCTCCCCCTTCCTTTCTCAAAAATCAATAAAAAGCATATCCTTGGGTGAGAATTTAAAAAAATTAAAATTTTGATTATTTTTAGAAGAGAAGCAATCCCAAAAGGCAGAGCTTTTTACCTTGTCTTGGTGTCATCTTCTGATTGTGGTGAGGATGGAAGACACCAGACAATGGCTTTACTGAGAGCAGGCCTAGGTCACAAATAATGAAAGTTAATAAATTATATTACACAAATTCGCAAAGACACTAAAAACTATGTAAAAATTTAACTCAGAAATTTGAATTTTAATTCACCGAGGCTAGTAAATCAAGCTATTTTATGTCTTACCTAAATGTTTACCTTTCTTTAAACCCACAATACTAAATTTTAGAAACTTACCAGATTGAGTTTCACTCAGTGGAGCATGTTGTTGGCAAAACACTCTGAAAACATACAATTTCAAAGAATCGTTAAATATTTTTATTTACACTTTTCAAATATTATGTCAATTTTTTTGTAATTTAAAAAGGAATTAACCTATTTTTCATGATGATGTTGCCCTAAGTATTTGTTTAAAAAAATGCTTCTTGAGACTTCTGGTCAAGATGGCGGTGTGGGTAAACACAGTGTTGGCCTACTCCCATGACCACATCAAATCTACAACTAAATTATAGAACGAGTTTTAATGTCAAATCTACAACTAAATTATAGAACGAGTTTTAACAGGTGGGTTGACCAAATCACTGGAGAAGGCAGGGGGCGGGAAGAAACCCTGATCTGGCAGAGAGGCTGCCTTCCCCCTGAGAAGGCAAGGGGAAAGGTTGAAGGAAGCCCTAAGATGGCAGATTGAAATCACAACTGAAACCTTGTGACAGCCTTCCCACACTCTAGGGTTACTGCAACAACCAATGCAGCTTGTGACACAGGCTGCACAGTGGCCTGCATGAGCTGTGGGGGCCGGACAGCCCACCCTTGGCAAACAAACTCTGCAACCCTGCACACGGCTGGGGAACTTTTGTCCCCCCTGCAGAACATAGTGGCCGGAAAGAGGGGCAAAGTCAAACATGGCCGACATAGCCTACATTGGTTGAAACACTCCTAGTGTTTCACAGGGGGACTGGACACTCCCACACTGCATGCGATTTGGGGAGGGAGCTTTAAAACAGAACACAGGCAGAAGCCTGGGGCGCTCTTGCATGGGTAGGAGCATTCAGTGCTTGTGCCTCACACGATTGGAAGCTAACTCCCAGAGGCCCATGCTGGGACGTGTGCCTCCATGGATGCCAGCCCTTAGACTCGCCCTGAGAGCAGTGCATAGAGGCTGGGAACAACACATGGAGGCCTGAGCTGGGAAGTTCCTCGACCCCAGGGGTGCAGGCAGCCTCACGCACCAGGGCCCCAGGGATGGAGCTTCCCTTGCAAGACTGTCTGGAGTGATCTGGCAGTGCTCCCTAGACCCTGAGAGAGAGAAAGCTGCTGCGAGGTGATGGTGAAACCCACAAGTGTGCACAGAGTCAGAGTGAGCCTAAGGATGAAGACCTGTTCATGTGGCTGCCTGCCATCTTGGAACTCCAAAAGGACAGATAAGATGGGGCATGGTGTTTGGACAATGACTCTGGTCCTGAGGGTGGCTGGTTTTCTATGATTTGTGGATCAGGATGGCTCAAAACAGGAATGCTCCCAGCCCCCTCAAATTGGTTATCCTATTTATAAAAATCTTTCCTTCCCCACAAATCTCTGTGTTATGTGCGTACAAGTTGGCAACTGGCTGGACCCCAGGTTGCCCGGTTATACAGCCACTCTTGAGAATCACTTGAAGTCTAGCAGAACAGAAGTCCTGTAACAGGATATAAAGAAGACGCCATGTCAAATCTGGTAGTAGGGGCAGAGACATAAAAATGGGCTGGTCCCACACCCATGTGTGGTAGATAAGAATCAGGAGAAATAGCTTGGTTGCAGGCTGAAGAGTAAGGGCCCTCAGCCCCACACTGGGCTCTCCAGCCCAGAGCACCAGTGCTAGGGCTGTGGACTTTTACTAAAATTTCTCCAAGGTCCATAAACCCCAAACAAACAATGGCTGGCCTCAGCTTGTCCTGTACCTCTTGCTAAGTGGCCCCAAGCCCGATGCTAGTAGCAGCTGGCCTCAGTACACAGCATAACCACACCAGGTGCCTCCATGACCAGCACAGGCAGCGACCAAATGCAAATCACTTTGTAGCTCATACCAGGTGGCTTTGGGCCAAACGCAGGCAGCGGCTGACCCTGGCATTCAATGGAGTCCCTCCTAAGAGTCCCTGGAACCAACACACCTGGTGGCCAGCTTCAGAGACCACCAGAGCAACACCCAATTAGGAATTGGAGGAGGACAAAGATGAGAAGAAATAAATATGAATTATGAATATTGCAAAAAGAAAATATTCTCACTGACAAATGCAAACCATAAAAGCTCTGGATCAATTAACTATAAGGCTAGTACAAAGCATAAAAGGCAAAAGTAGGAAGATCATAGTAATTACAACAGTAAATTAGGGGGCACACACAAGAAGTAAAATATTACAGGAACATAAATGTGGAGAAGGAGAATAAAAATGGTAAAATCTAATGATTTTAGAATGTGTTTGAACTTAAGCAAAAACCAACTTAAAACAGATTGTTATAAACACAGCTTGGGATATATGAAGCACATGGTAACCACAAACCAAAAACCTACAAGAGATGTACAACAAATAAAGAGAAAAGAATCAAACACAACACTACAGAAAGTCATCAGCATACAAGAGAGAGCAAGAGAATAAGAAATGAACAGAGAAGAATAAAAATAATTAGAAAATAATAAAATGCAGTATCTACATACCTATCAATAATTACTTTAAATATAAATGGATTAAATACTCCAATCAAAAGAGAATGGATAAAGATGTGGTACATATATAATGGAATATTAATCAGCCATAAAAAAGGAAATCTTACCATTTGCAACAACATTGGTGGACCTATAGGGTATTGTGGTAAGTGAAATAAGTCAGAGAAAGACAAAGATCTTATGATTTCACTCACATGCAGACTCTAAAGAATAAAATAAGTGAGCACACAAAAGAGAAACTCATAGATACAGAGAACAAATTGATGGTTGCCAGATGGGAGGAGGATTGAGGGGATGGGACAGAAAGTCAAAGGGATTAAGAAGTAGAAATTGGTGTTACAAAATAATCATGGGGATATAAAGGACAGCATAGAGAATATAGGCAACAATATTGTAATAACTAGGGTGCTAGGTGGGTACTAGACTTACCAGGGAGGATTACTTCCTAAGTTACATAAATGTCTAACGAATATGCTGTATACCTGAAACTAATATAAAATAGAATTGAATGTCAACTGTAATTAAAAAATAAAAAACAAAGGCAGAAGGATGTGGTACCTGGTCTCTAAAGAGCTTGTAACCTAGTAAAGGGAATGGGACACATGGAGCATACATATCCAAATGTCCAGTGAAATGTGATGAGGGCTATTGGCAAAAACACAAAAACCCAATCCTATACAGGAACAGACATTTTCAGATTCATAATTTAAGCACTTCACTAGGTACATGCAAAGCTCCTTCTACACTTAATGTGTGTTTGTCCAAAATTTTCTTGGTCACACTGGAGAAACTCATGTGCTTAGGAGGCAGCCCATGGCTCTCGTTTTTAGAACATTTCCAAATTTTTAGCTGAAATCTGCTCTGCGATAGGCAGTATAATGGCTTCCCAAAGATGTCCACATCCTAATCCCCAGAACCTGGCAGCATGTTACCCTACATGGAAAAAGGGCCTTCATAGATGTTAGGTGGGACATTCAGCCCCACGCAGCTACAAAGACCACTGGGATGCAGAGCTCATTCCTTCACGAGCACTGGACTTGCCACCAGAGCCCTGGTTCTGCTCCGTTGACAGGCTATCATCTGTGCACGAGACATTTCATCTATGGAATATTCAGTTTTCTCATCTGTAAAATGGAAACAACAGCCACCACACAAGTTCCCACCGCCTCCACATAGTTTCCCCAGCAACCCCGCCCTTGCTCACAATGAAAATGATCTCACCCTCTGGATTCTGGCTTCTCTGAGCACTTTCATTTCCCTGGTTCTTAAATGTCTTTATTATGAAAAATTTTAAATATGTATAAATGTGGAAGAGATATGATAAACCCTCATGCTCCCAACTATCAAGTCTGGGCCAAACTGGTTTAGTGTAAATTTCCTTCTGCTCCCATTGTGTCACATGTTTCTATTACTTCTAACCTTTCTGGATCTCCCAAAGGTGATAACTTCTCTGAGGTTTAGTCCATGTCTTGTTTCTCTCTATATAATCACTGTACCTGGCAAAGTATCTCATGTATGACAGGCATTCTGAATGCTTAAATTAAATTAGAAAATTATGAAAGTTCACCTGATACTTGATAAAACAATGACAAAATAATTATTTTATTGAATCTCTATATATTAGTTCCACTAATGTGTGGTCAGCATTTTTTTCAAACTTTAAGATGTAGCAAGAATTTGACTCCCATTTGTTAAACCTTATGGCTCATGTTTAATAATAATCTTTATATTGGATATTTGCAGTCATTGTATATGTCATAATAAAACAAGATCTTTAGAAGGGTAAATACTAAAAGTGAAACTGAGGGCTTCACTGGTGAATTCTACCAAACATCCAAAGAAAATTTAGTACCTGTCCTTCTCAAACAATGCCAAAAAATTGAAGAGTAGGGAATGCTTTCATTTTACAAGCCCAGCAGAGAGAGAGAGAGAGAGAGAGAGGGGAAAGGAAGGAAAGGAAGGAAGAAAAGAGAAAGAAAAGAAAAAAGAAAAGAGAGAAAAAAAAAGGAAAAGAAAAGACCCCCCAGAAAATTATAGGTCAATATCCCTGATGAACACTGATGTAAAAATCCTCAACAAAATACATTTAAAAAGATTATCCAAACAGAACCAGAGGCATGGGTATATAGAATAGACTGACAGTGGTCAGAGGGGAGCAGGATGGGGGTGCTGGATGAAAGAAGGTGAAGGGATTAGCCAAAGAACATAATATGCATAACCCATAGACACAGACAACAGTGTGGTGATGGCCAGAGAGAGATGGGGACAGAGGCTGCGTGGAGGTGGGCAAAGGGGGGTGGGGGAATGGGGACATCTGTAATAGTGTCAACAATAAAAATAAAGTTAAAAATATTACAAAAACATAAGAAAGGTCATACACTATAGTCAAGTGGGACTTATTCCAGGGATGCAAGGTTGGTACAATATCCACAAATCATTAAATGTGATACACATATAAATAAAATGAAAGATAAAAACTACATGATCATCTCAATAGATGCGGAAAAGCATTTGATAAAGTTCAACATCCATTTATGATAAAAGATCTCAACAAAGTGGGTATGGACAGAACATACCTCAACATAATAAAGGCTATACATGACATGCCTACAGCTAACATCATACACAACAGCAAAAAGCAGAAAGCTTTTCCTTCAAGATCAGGAACAAGACAAAGATGCCCATTCTGGCTACTTTTATTCAACATAGTATTGAAAAGTCCTAGCCAGAGCAATTGGACAGGAAAAAGAAAGAAAAGGAATCTCAACTGGAAATGAAGAAGTAAAACAGTCACTATTAGTGGATGACATAATTTTATATATAGAAAACCCTAAAGACTCCACAGTCAAAAAACTGTTACAACTAATACATGAATTTAGGAGAAAAACAAATAGTGGTATTTTTTACAGAAATAGAACAAATAATTTTAAAATTTGTATACAATCACGAAAGATCCCAAATACGCAAAGCAATCTTGAGAAAAACAGAACAAGGCTGGAGGAGTCACACTCCCTGATATCAAACTATATTATAAAGCTATAGTAATCAAAACAGCATGGTACTAGATTAAAAACAGACACACAGACCAATGGAGCAGAATGGCGAACCAGAGATTAAGCCCATGTCTATATGTTCAATTAATTTATGACAAAAGAGGCAATGATATACAATGGAGAAAGGACAGTCTCTTCAATAAATGGTGTTCAGAAAACTCAACAGCCACAAGCAAAAGAAAGAAACTATCTTACACCATAAAAATGAACTCGAAATGCATTAAAGACTTGAATGTAAGTCCTGAATCCATAAAACTCCTAGAAGAAAAACAGGTCATAAGCTCCTTGACATTAGTCTTAGGGATGTTTTTATGGCTCTAATTCCAAAGTCAAGGACAACAAAACCAAAAATAAACCAATGGTCTATACTGAACTAAAAAGCTTTTGCGTAGTGAAGGAAACCATCAACAAAATGAAAAGGCAAGCTACTAAATAGGAAAAGATATTTGCAAATCATACGATAGGGGGTTAATACCCAAAATATATAAAGAACTCATATAATTCAATAACGAAAAGCAGTCTGATCTAAAAATGGGCTGACTCTGAATAAACATTTTTCCAAAGAAGACATACAGATGGCCAACGGGCACATGAAAAGATGCTCAACATCACTAATCATCAGGGAAATGCAAATCAAAATCAAAATGAGATATCACCTCACATGTGTTAGGATGGCTATTACCAAAAGGAAAAGAAACAACAAATGTTGGTGGAGATGTGAAGAACCCTTGTGCACTGTTGGTGAGAAAGTAAATGGGTGGGGACATTATGGACAACAGCATGGAAATTCCTCAAAAAATTAAAAATAGAACTACCATATACTCTATTTCTAGATATTTATGTAAAGAAAGCAAAAATGCTAATTCAAAAAAATATATGCACCCCTATGGCCATTACAGCTTTATTTATAATAGCCGTGATATGAAAATAACCTAACTGTCTATCAATAGATCAGTGGGTAAAGAAATGTGGTTGATGAGCAGCATGCACACACACACACTGGAATCCTACTCAACCATGAAGAAAAAAATGAAATCTTGCCATTCTCGATAATATGGATGGCCCTTGAGGCCATTATGCTAAGTGGCCTCACTCATCTATCTTTTTCTGTCTAAGCAGACAGAAAATGACAAGGTATAATTTCACTTATATGTGGAATCTAAAAAAAAAAAAAAAAAAAGAATAAACAAAACAAAACCAATCTCATAGATACAGAGAACAAAGTATTGGTAGTTGCCAGATGGGAGGGGGTTAGGATGTGGGTGAAAAGGGATGTGAGTGAAATCGGCAAGGGGGGTCAAGAGGTATAAACTTCCAGTTATAAGATAAGTCATGGGATGTAATGTATAGCATGGTGACTGTAGTCAATAGTATTGTATTGCAAATTTGAAAGTTGCTAAGAAACTAAATCATAAAATTTCACATCACAAGAAAAAAACTGCGTAAGTTTGTATGGTAACAGATAATAAATGGACTTAGAATGCTGATCACTTTGCAATACATACAAATGTCAAATCACTTAAAAATCTGAAATTAATATATGTAAATTATATTTCAATAAAAAAGTGAAACTGAGAATATTACAATCTAAGTACAACACAAAATTAACATATTTACATATTACACCTTTCTAGTCTCAAGACCTTTAGAACTTGCTCAAGATCAGATTTAAAATTACTTAACAAGCTACTTTTAATGGTAGGCAAGCCCATATTGTTTTTGCATATATGGCCCATACACTTAAAGAGCATATGGTGGCAAAGAGGAAGAAATCTAGAGCCCTGAAGCTGTGTGGCCTGGGTACAAATTACTAAGTCTTTCAGGGCCTCAGTTGCCTCAGTGTTTACCTTACTAGGCTATTATGAAGATTAAATAAATTAACATTTATAAAGTACTTGGAAGTATTCCTGGCATAAAGTGGCTGTTAGCTAAATTAGTAAAGTAAAATAGTACTGAAACACTAAGATAAAACTGGAAATATGTGTCCACAGGAAAGAGAACATCTAGCTTCCACACAGGATTTTAAAATATCTTTTAGGAATGTAACAGATCTTACAAAAATCATATTAAAAAATAATGCTCTCATTTAACTAATCCTGTTATTCAGCATATTGTGATTGAACACACACACATATATATATTTCACTAAAATTTAAAATGTCAATCAGAATCATAAATATGCCCTAAAGAAATAAGAAGTGTCTACCTGGCTCTTCAACTTTAATCGTTCTGTTTTATTCCATTTCATAACTTTAAACAGGTCAAAACTGTTTTTAAGAAATAATTTTTTTCTCAACTTTATATGACATGTTTTAACTTAGCATGACCTGAATCAATTCAGTTAACAACTGGCTTACTGACTTATTTTTTACTAAACTGTATAATCATTTAACTGAACTGAAATCTTTCATCAGAAGGAAGCTCAAGTTTCTTCCTGGATAAAACAAATATAATTCTATTGGACTTAAAAAATGCCTTACTGGGTCAAAATTAACTAAAGAATGATCGAAGACACGAAACAACCTTTAAAAGTCAAAAGCAATACAAACAAGTTTCTTCAAGGACTAAAGGACTTATTACTGTGTTTGCTGCATAGTTCATTATTTTTAGAAGCTATTTATAGGTAGGACAGCGGTGACAATGGTGGGAAAAGACATTCATTCAGCAGACAAGATGGATAAATAATGGACCTGTGTCTAACAAGTAAGGGCCCTTTCCTGTGTGTAGAAAAGAGCAAATGTGAACTGGTTCCCCGTCTCATAGCTACGCATTAGGTAGGTCACTGATGCCACTATGACAACCAATGCTTTCTACCTGGAAAGAAAAATATAGGAATAGCACAACCCAAACCAACGCTAACCCTGCTTATTTCTTCCTATCATATATAGAGAAGGTGTTGTGAGGTCAGGTTCCCAACCGAGGACCCCCAAACCAAGTTCTTATTTGGAAACAACTTGTATAAAATTAACTTAAAAATCTCCTTGCCTTCATCTAACCATTCCTTATTCAAGTCCCCCAAATGTGGCTTTAAATCTGTTTTATTAAATACTTATAAATTCCTTCAGATCCAGTGTGTAGAATTGCGTGGTCATTCTTGGCACAGAAAAAGTGGTATTTCTTGGCACAGGCTTTTTCATCACATCCCACGGTAGCTCCTTTTTTACCACAAAATGTGCATTTCTACAAAAGAACAAATTTTACTGAGTAAGCATCTGTTTATCATAATCTTTCTTAAAATCTAAAGTTAAACATGTCATTAAATGTTATTTTTAAGTCAGGAGCTCTAACATGCTCAGGTACAACATTACTTACATTTGGTCGCTTAGCAAACTAGAATGCTTGACACGGACTGTTTTGTAATGATTAAATTAAAAGCAGAAAACCCTTTCTGTAAAAACAAAACAAAACAAAACCTCATCTCCTTCTCTCTTTTAAAAAGAGATTTTCAAAAAGCAGGGTTGGAAAAACTGTCCAGCTGTTGGCATAGGGGCTTGTCACGGACCCTGAGTCTGTGGCTGGGGCAGCTCCTAGCTGTGCCACTAAGAGCTGTGTGACCTCCAGTCAAGCACTTCCTCTCTCCCAGACCCAGATTCTTAAAACAATGCCTGTTTTACAGAGTTACGACTGCAAACAACATGAAATAAAGTGAAACCTCTCTGGAAGCTATGTAGTAGGGCCCAAATTTTAAATTAAAAACAAACCTTGAGTAATGAGCCTTTACTTAGTTCAATTTATTTGCTCTCTTGCTTTATATATCAGCCTATTGATTTGGTATTTTACCTATGGAGGTGGTACAGAGATGGCTGGAAGGACAGTGTGTGGCCACAGGAATCTAACTGGTTTAAGGGAATCTGAGCCATGACCAAGGCTGATTTATATCATAATCTGGCTGCATGCAGTGGAAGCACAATGAAACCATCTTGAAAAACAGGAGACAGCTCACACAATATCCCAAGGTCAGCACAAGCAGCCATATAAATAAAGAAAATTCAAATATGAGTGAGAAATTAGATTATGATAAAAACAGAATTTTAAACCAGGGCACAAAAAATGATCATTTAATTTTGGGGGCCATCTGGCCATATCTGCAGAAAAGGAAAGTTAGGTCCCTACCTCACCATATGTTCCCAAATAAATTCCATGTGGATTAAAGCTAAAACTGTATTAAAACAAAACTTCAAAAATTAGAAAATAGAGGAGAAAGAAAAAAAGTATGACATTGAGGTGAGGAAGACTTTCTAGGCAGGGCAGGAAACCCAAAAGCCACAAAGAAAAAGACAGATATGACCATATATATAAAAAATTTAAACTTCTATTTTTATGGTGACAGATACCATTAAAATATAAAGAAAAAGACTGAAAGAAAAATGCTGCATATTTGATAGAGGGTTAAAACTGCTAATCCACAGATAAATTAGAAGTAGCAAATCAGAGAAGAAATACAATGGCTAAATAATCATTCATTTAAAGACTTTCGAGTGGCTGTGATGTGGCAGGGACTATTCTAGGATGAGGAAACAATAGTGAATAAGCTACGTGCCCAGACAGAGTTAGCTTTCTAGTGGACATAGACAATGATCACATATAAGCAAACTTAGAAACACAGTGATATATTCTTTGTAGAGAATTAGCATAAGGTGAAGTGACAGTGTCATTGGGTCTCTACTTTAGATTGGGTATTTAGATCAATAAAGGCCTCTCTGAAGGGGTGATAAAGAAGCTTAGGTGTGAATAATAAGAGCTCCCAGCATGCAAAAAAACAAAACAAACAAAAAAGAAAAACAAAGGAGAAGGACATTCTAAGCAGAAGACCTTACAGTTCTGGAAGCAAGAATGAGTTTCTCCACTGGCAAGCTTACTAGAAGGATGGTGAGGGGCAGGGCGCGCTAGTGTTGTTGGAGCAGAGGGGAGGGCAAGGGGAGAGTCTGGGATAAAATCTAAGGAGTAGTAAGGGCTGTGTTATGTAGGGCTTATGAGCCAGAGTAAAGGGGTTGGGGTTCTATTCTCATGCAAGCGGAGCATAAAGTGAGTGACATTTTTAAGACACTATTCTGGTTGCTGTGTGGGGTGTGGGTTGGGGTAAGGATGAGCAGGAGAGAAAGCAAGAAAAGTATCAGCAGAGTTCAGTAACCATTCAAAAGAGGGAGACCAGAGACTGCTCCAGCGGAGCAGTGATACAGAGAGAGAAGTGGAGGGTGGGTGCAAGGTCTGTAGGGTGGCACTGATGGGCTCAGTGCTGGGCTGGGAGGTTGATGAGATGATGATGAATGAATGATTTGCTGTTTATTGACGTGAGGAGTGAACAGGTTTGGATGGAGCGTATATATGCGTGTGTAGGGAATGGAACTGTGTTCTTTTTCAGCCAGTTTAACATGAGATGCTGTTAGATATCCATGTAGCTGTGCCAGGTTGGCCATCAGGGTTGGAGATATAACCACTGGCATAAGCATGGTATTAAAGCCAGGAGAACTGGATGAGGTCATGTAGGAAAGCTGTTCACATTGAGCAAGGAGCCCAGGACAGAGCACTGGGCTCTCTAAACTTTAGTGGTTGAGCAGAGGAGAAAAAACAGCCAAGGTGCCTGGGAAACAGCAGCCAGGAAGTAAGAGGTACGCTAGCAGATTGTGTCCAGGAGGTCAAAAGAATAAAATGCTTCAAGATGCAGGGCACAGACAACTGTGTAACGAATACTGCTAAAAGGTCAACAAAGGACAGAAAAGTCACACTGTAACTGACAAGTTTTTTGTGTGTAAGGGACTTTAAGATGACATGATCAGTTGATCATATTCATAAGGGTCTACTCCTTAAGAAGGGGAGGGGACTGGTCCCAAAGTCCAAAAGGAAGATTAGCTTTCACAGGAGGTCCAGGTGGGATAGAGGTAGGTGGTTGGTAGCATGGACAGTAGGGAGTTCCTATCTAATAGCTGCCATCTCCTCAGTAAAAACCAGGAAAAGAAATGTACAAGAATCAACCCTAATGTAAACTATGGACTTTGGGTGTTTATAATCTGTCAATGTAGGTTCATTACTTTGTAACACATGTGCCCCCTGGTGGGAGATGTTGATAGTGAGGAAGGCTGTGCATAGGTGAAGGGCATAGGTTATATGGGAAATCTCTCAATCTTCCCCTCAATTTTTCTGTGAACCTGAAACTGCTCTAAAAAATAGTCTATTAAAAGTCAGGTGTAGTCATTAACTTGGGAATGGGAAGTTGATGTGGGGTGAGGTTTTAAAGAGAGATAAGAATATGAAGCAGTAAATGTAGAGAGGGAAGTACTGAAGGTCCGTTTAAGGTCTGTAGCCATGAATCTAATAAGGTCAGTCAACACATTTGTGGGGTTTTCTCCAGTTCCCAACTACTCCAGGGTACGTGCTACATAGCATATGCAGACAAGCAGGCAACAGATAGATGCATTTCACTGGGATTGGGACTTTGCTAGGAGAGTAAGGGAGTGGTGGGGAGAGGGAGTACGGGGTGTCTGGAACAGAGTGACTGCAATGAGGGTTCATGGCTATGATGTGGGGCCACTTACTGTAAAGGGATCATTGAAGAACTGCTGGAGCTGTGTGAGCTGAGAGGATAGGAAAGGTCTAAAGAAAAATAAGGTTCAATCTCTCCAGTGACCAGGGGAATGCAAGATAAAATTTTCTTTCAGACTCACAAAAATGAGTAAGTTTGGAAATTCATTTTTGTCAAGGGCTGGGTGCAGTGCTCTTTCATCCACTATGAACAGAAGTATAAAGTGGTACAACGTTCTTGGGGGACAGTTTATCAGCATGTTTTAAAAATTTTTAAGAGCATTCTCTTTGACTTAGCCATTCCACTTCTAAGAATATGGTCTACAACAACACTCAAACAAGTACACAAGGATGTATGTACAAAGATGTCTCCTGCAGCATTAGTTGTTACAGTGAGAAGCCAGAATCGACTCATTATCTAACAACAAGGGAATAGTTTCATGCACTCTGGGACATCTTACGGAATTCCATGAAGTCAATACAGAGAATGGAGAGTTGTATGCTTACAGTATTATAAATGTGCCACGTCATTCTTCCCTTCCACACGTTTGCACATCCTGTCCCTTTCTCTGAATTCTACCTTCCTCATCTTCATTTTCACCCAACTAGGAGGGATTCCAGAGCCCCAGCTGTGGTGAGGTGCCTGCTTGCTGAGCACTCTGTGCTGATTCTTCTCAAAGCACGTCAAGCTGTGCAGAAACTGTCCACGTATACACTGACACCTTGGAAGGACTAAATAAATGTTTCTCAGATCATTAACCTTATCATGGTGGTGGTAAGGGCTTTAGGTACTAACACTTGCTATATTGCTTGTTAAGCTGCAAAGGGTCTTTCACAGAGGAAGTCTAATGTAATGGACCCAGTAGGGTAAGTGCTCAGCAATCTTCCTTACTACAGGGAGCTGACCCCAGCTCCAAGGGCAGATCCTGATTAGTTACAGTCACCTCTAGCAACTGGTGTGGGAAGAGGGGTGTGACCCAATTAAACTCTTAGAAGGCTCTTATTCCATGCTTGGGGATGAACTTTCTCTTTCCCTAGGTAGGAACAAGAAAGCCCAATGCTTCAGTTGCTGCCTGCAGCCATCCTATGAACACAAGAGGACCAGCTGATTTTGTGGATAGGAGGGCAGAGAGCATGATGGTCCCCTGATGACATCATTGAGCCACTGAATCAACCAACCTTGAAGCCAGTTTCTCCTTTGGCTAAGTGAGAAAATAAGCATCCTTTCTGTTAAAGCCAGTTTGAGTTGGCATTCCTTTTGCTTACAGCAAAAAGCATTCTAACTCACATCTACTTTGCTGCTGAAGCACTTTGTCATTTATTTAAAAATATTAAACGTTCAGCCAATCTGAGTTTCCAATAAAGGTCCCACGTCCTTCAGCTCTCCAAGATGCATCTCTATCCCTGTCTTATTAATCAAATAGACTTTCCTTTTAAGGCGTCCCCAAGGGTCTATTCATCTTGTATAAGTAATAAAATCACTTATACTTACCAACCTTCTTCCTCTATAGATTTCTTTCTTTACTGCTTCCACATCAAAACTTCTATCGTAATTACATGGGTCATGATCCTCACATTCCACAAGTGCTGCAGAATACAGCTGCAGATGGGGAATGAAAAAGCCCAGAGTAGGCACACATTAATGGTGACAGCACCAAGTCAGAAAATGGTACCAAAAAGTACTCACCATGAGTGGAAGATGGTGGAATAGTGACCACTTTTTGGGGTGTGTGAGCAGATCACAAGCCACCCTGCTTTTCTTTGGGAGTGGTCCCAACCCCCAGGCATGTTTTCTATTCCAGAGCCCCGACCCACAAGGGCTAGCTGATTTTGTAGATAGGAGGGCAGAGAGCATGATGTTGGGGCTCTGACCCCAAGCTAGAGCAATCAGGTTCCCTATCCAGGAAACAGAAGAGGCTCCGAACCACATGGTCAGAGCAAGCTAGTCGGCAAAGAGAAAATACAAGGGCTACAGAGGACACCCTGGGTTCCTGATGACTTTCCAAGGCTTGTTTTTTAGATTTTCCTGCATGCCTGCCTTTAGGAGCCATGAAATACCCCTGCAACCTTATCACATAACCCCTTTTACTTCTTTGTGTTACTTGAAACCAAAAGAATACAACCTACCTCTGAATTAAAGAACATTACACATATAAAATAACAAAGGGCACGAAGAACAAAAATTTTGTGATACTGGCACATGAGCAAAGATTTCTTAGAAAAAGCAGAAACTATATTAACTATAGAAAAGTTAATAAGTTCGACTTCCTCAAAACTAAAAGTTTTTGCTCTTTGAAAGACATTGATAAGAAAACAAATGGGCAAGTCAGAGACTGGTAGAAAATATTCACAATATGTTTATCTGACAAAAGACTTGTATCAGGAACATAGGAAGCTCTCTTACAACTCATAATAAGACAAACAATTCAATTAAAAATGCATAAAATATTTGAACAGACACTTCATAGAAAGGGTCACAAATGTTGAATAAGTGCATGAAAAGAATCTCAATACCAATAACCCTTAGGCAAACTAAAACCACAAAAAGATACCAACATACACTCGCTAGACTGCCTAAAATGAAAACAACTGAAAATACCAAGTGTCGAGGATGTGGAACAAATGAAACTCACGTATGTATTGTTGGTAGAAGTGTAAAATGATGCAATCACTTTTAAAGGTAAACATATACTTTATGACCCAGCATTCCTCTTATAGGTATTCATCTAAGAGAAATAAAAGGATAAGCCCACATACAAAGACTCATACACATACATGTTCATAGCAGGTTTATCCTCATTTCCCCAAAATGGAAATGACATTGTTTATCAACAGGTAAATGGATAAACAAATTGAGATATACCCATACAATGGAATACTATGGAATAAATACAATGGAATAAATAAAAAAAAATATACAGATACATTCAATAACATGGAAGAATCTGTACTGAGCAAAACTGCACTGCACAAAAAAAACAACATACACACACACAAAAGAATACCCACTGTATTCTTCTCATATGAGATTCAAGAAAAGACAAGATCAATCTATAGGGACTGGGATAGGAAGGAAGTGAATGCAAGGAGGCATGAGGGAACTTTCTGCAGTAATGGAAATGTTTTGTATCTCAATGGTGGTGGTGGTTACATTGGTAAATACATGTCTTAAAAACTCTCCCAACTGGCCCTGGCCGGGTGGCTCAGTTGGTTGGAGCTTTATCCCATACATCAAACGTTGCAGGTTCATGCCTGGTCAGGGCACATACCTAGGTTGCGAGTTCAATCACCAGTGTGGGCATGTATGGGAGGCGACCAATCAATGTTTCTCTCTTGCACCGCTGTTTCTTTCTTTCTCTGTCCCTTCCTCTCTCTCTAAAATCAATAAACATGTCCTCGAGTGAGGATTTAAAAAAACACAAAACTCTCCGAACTGTATACTTTAAACAGGTGCATTTTGTTTTATATAAATTATACCAATGAAGTTAACTAAAAATAATAGCAAGTTAACATTAACAGTATATTAAAGTAAAATATCATGATCAAAGTGTTAATAACCACATGATTTAAGAGCAGAAAATAAGCACATATTACTAACAAAAAAAGAAAATCTGAGACATGAAAACCACATGGAACTCATGAATTAGAATCTTTTGTTATAAAGAAAGTTATTAGGACAACAGATGAAACCTGAAGGGTTTGAGGATTAAGTGGTAGTAATATATTAATGTTAATTTTCTGATTCTGATGGTTAGGTCGTGATTATTTGAAAGAACATCCTTGTTTGTAGGAAACACACACTGAAGTATTTGAGAAAGGTATCCCAATTTAATTTCAAATGGTTCCAACAAAAAATTCTTTTGTACTGTATGTGCAACTTTTCATAATATTCAATATTCTAACTTTTAGCAAAAAAGTTAGTAATAAGCTAGAAATAAAAGGAAATATCCTTATTTTAATAAAGTGAAGTATTAAAAACATAAAGTACACACAAATTAAAAACCTTAGAAGCATCCAATTAATATAAGAAACAAGACAAGGCTCCCTACTTTAAAAGTGTCACTAAATAAATAAATAAAAGCTTCTAATCATTATAACAGAATGTTCTAGAAAAATGCAATAAAACAATAAAGAGGAATTAAGAGGTCTAAAATTAAAAGGAAAAATATCATCCTTATTTACAGATGAGACTTGTCCAAATAAAATAGCCACGTGAATTTTGAGACTTTTAAAATTAATGAGTTTACAAGATTGTACAAGATTAATAAATAAAAATCAATAGTTTTTGTATGTACCAGTAATAGCTCATTTTAAAAAGGTATTAGGAAAAAAGTAACAAAACAAACCCAGGAATAAGCCTAACCCAAACATGTAGACATCTACAGGAAAAAATTATTGAATATTTCTAAAATTCATAAAAGAAGACCCGAGTAATTGGAGAGACAGACCCTGTTAATGGATAGGAGAGCTCATATATCATGAGGGTGCCTATTTTTTCCCAAATTGATCTATAAATTCAATAGGGTTCCAGTTAAAATGGGAATTTTTATGAAACCTGGTAAGCTGATTCCAAAATTCAAAGCACACACACACACACACACACGAATTAGCCAAGGTTTATCTATAATCAGAGTAATTAAGACAGTGTTGTACCGGCTCAGCAATATACAAAGTGGCCAATGGAACAGAATAGAGAGTCAGAAACACATCTGTAGACATGTACTATATAGTCAGCACACTGGATAAACATGAGGGTTCTAGAACTAAAGTCTGGTTGAGAATTCTGTGACCTTGGGCAAATGACTTAACTTCTCTGTGACTCAGTAGTTTTATCTTTGGGCGTAACAATACCTATTTCTTAAAGCTGTCATGAGAAGTAATAGTTTAATATAGGTTAAGCTTCCAGAACATTACCTTACACCTGGAGTAATAATAGTGATCATTATTGTTGCTACGAATCAGTGAGGAAAGGATTGATTATTCAATAAACAGTCCTGGGGAAAGTGGTTAATCATATAAAAAAAAGTATATCTATACCAGAATCCAGTTAAATTAAGAAGCTATATGAGAAAAACCAAATTTTGAAACTTTTGTGAAAAAAAAATCTTAGTACAGAAAAGAATTTCTTAGGGGAAAAAAAATAATCTCCCAAGTTATAAAGAAAAATTATGGTGTTTAATCACATTATTAATATGATAGAAAACATGGTAAATAAAATTAAAAGCATCATATATAATGAAGCATTACAATTTAGTTATATGTAAATAAGTACATATAAGCAAAACCAACATCTCAAAGATAAAACGTAGTCTATGAACACGTCACAGAAGTGAAAAACAGAACCACACATTAGCACAGCAAACAAGGCACAAGCCCACTAGTAATCTCAGAACTGCAGGTGGAAACAAGAAACCTCTGTAGACTCAGAAAGAAGATACCTACTAAGAAAGGACCCTGGTGGCCAAGCAAGCTCAAAATAGAAAAAACAAAACAAAGCAGCCAATTTCTAAGCAGAGTCTCCTCATGTAAACCTTCACTTCAGGGAGAAGCCTGCATTAAGCTGCCTGCCTCTTACGCTGAACTGACCATCTGTACTGTGTTTTGCCATCTGAGCCAGCCCTGATAAAGGAATTCCTGGAATCCTATTTCAACCAATAGGACTGAGGCTTTTCCCATCCAATCAGAGCTGTGCAGCTATATTCATTAGCATTTTCACCGACCAATCAGAACAGCTCCACTCTGACCAACCAGGACAGTGTTTTGTTTTGTTTTTTTTAATCCTCACCCAAAGAACATGCTTATTGATTTGAGAGAGAGGGGATATCCGGGAGAGAGGGAGGGAGAGAAACATCGGTATAAGAGAGAAACATTGATCAGTTGCCTCTCATATGTGCGGGACAAGAGACCAAACCTGCAACCTAGGCATGTGCCCTGATCGGGACCAAACCCTCAATCAGTTTATGGGATGACACTCCAACCAACTGAGCCACACCAACCAGAGCAGGATGGTGCTTTTGAACCAATTAAACTGTGAGGATTTGGAGTTCTCATCTGCATGAGGATGGACCAATCAGGGACCAGGGGCAGGGACTTCTCTCTAAGTCAGCTCCCCTCTGGCTGGGAGACCATATTTTCCCTTTCCATCCAAGACTGAAGACACTGAGAGAATGTCTTGCTGGAGCAGAGGAGGCAGAGCCGAGCTGTCTAACAGAAGAGGGACCTTGCCCCAGGGCTGCCTCACAGCTGTGCTGTTCCACAGCTCTGCTGTTTCATAACTGAGCTGTAACACAATTGAGCTGTTTACACTGAATAAAGTTTCCTTCATCACACTCCAAATTGGGGATTCCTGTTGGCATTGAATTGGCACCAATGACCACTGGTCAACACCTTCATACCCACCAAAGAGGAAAAAGTTAAAATCTTATCAAGTGTTGGCAAAAAAGAAAAGAAATGACCCTGAAACAATGGTAGAAGTCAAATGTGGAGAGCTATTTGGAACATGCAGTGAGGTGCAGAGGGCTCCCTTCCTGTATCCAGGAGTTCTGCTTTCACTATTTGCCCTAGATCAGAGAAATTTTCCATGAATTATGAGACCTATACAAGGATGTTTATAACAGCTGATTTGTCATACAAAAACAAACAAACAAAAAAATCACCTGGAAAAACATAACTGTTTGTTCCTAGGAGAATACTTAAAATAGTTATGAAATGGAATACTATAACATTTAAAATTAAAGGCAGAGCTGTGTTTATTAACATAGATAAATCTCAATGATCCAAAGAATTTGAAAGAAATTCTGTAATGTCTAAGAACATGTAAAACAATACCATATTTTGTTGATATTTAAATATATGTGGTGGAAGCATAAAATTAAAAATACAAGATAATGAGAAACACCAATCTGACAGTGATTATCTCTCAGGAGAAATAGAGAAGGGAAGAGAAAGAAGTAGAGGGTCCTTAACTATCTATGTTTTATTTCTTTAAAAAATGTGAAGCTGAAGCAAATATTACATAAGATCCTGATTTTACAAATTTGGTAGAACTGTATGTGGATACCTGTTATACTTGAAATATTTCACTAAAACTTGTTTTAAAAAGCTTCTTCATAATTCTTATGTGTTGTATCAGTTATAAATAAAGTTAAAAGTAATCTTAAGGTAGTAAGATCTAAAACAATTTAAAAAGTGAGAAAAATATGCTCCCCTATATCATCCCCATTTAAAAACCCACACCAGGGCCAACTCCTCATTCTTTGTATTCAGAGTACCATTTTTCTATTTTGACATGTCCTTCCATAAAAGAACTCATGTGTTTCCAAGTAACTTACCAAACAATTTTCATGAGCAGCTATGTTCTCTGATCGTGCAAAGTAGAGGATACTACACTCAAGGTCTTTGGGGCAAAGTGCACATGTCCTTTTTTCCATCTTTTCTGCAACCTGAAAGACACCTATAAGTAACATCCCTGATGAGAAATGGAAAAGTGGTTTTCTTGGTCTTGATAGCGCCTCCACTAGTCTTAAAGTAGAAGGAAGGCACCTGTTTTTATGAGAGATTTTCAATTCCCAGGGAAAAAGAAATTGGGACCCAAGTGGAAATGCAGCTTAACATGGTACTTTTTAATGGCTTAATTAAAGAAAACGTTAAAGAATTCATTTCAAATGTCTAAACGTGAAGAGACCCTTTACTAAAGAAACACAAGCAGGAATTTAAAAACAAAGCTTTCAAAACACTGCCTTGCCCATAGTAAGCTCTCAATAATTATTGTTGTCATTATAAATCAACAAGAAAACAATGGCGTACTCAAGAAATAGTTGGCCACCTGCAAAAAAATTTTTGCTTACAATGTCATACGATATTCAAAAATAAATCCTGGGTGAATTAAAGAATTAAATGAGTAATATATCTTAATTTAAATGTCCTTCAATCTGGCATTATAAGAAGTTAGGGGAGAAAGATACATAAAGATAGAAAATTTATTTTATTTTATTTTTTAAAAAAGAGAGGAAGAACAGAAAGGAAAAAAACTGAGAGGAGAATTAGGAAGAAAAAGGAGGAGGCAAAGAGGAAGGAAAAAGCCAGCTGTTCCCAAAGTCCTATCTTGCCTGTCAATGAGAGGTAACCTCTAACCTGAGTTTGCTGTTAATTTGGCCATAAGTATCCATTTAACATGGCTTTGCCCTTTCCATTGCTGATCCTCTTATTCATTTGGTTTTCTTTAATAGAAAACATTTTAATTTTAGTTTTGAAACAAAGCTTTTACCATTTAATGGTGAAAATTTTAAATTTAGATGAGGTTAGTCACTTAAGCAGTTCCTAAAAGTCTTTTTTAATAATTCAGAAGTGTTAGATCTTTTGGTCTTCCTTATGTTAGACCTTGCATTTTGCAAAGTCGGAAAACTGCATTTTGGAGCTAAGATTTATTTCCCATAACGATGAGTTTCTTCTTTAATTAATTTCTGTTTCCTGAAACACAATTCAAGTCAAAAATGTGAGTCTTGGGTGAAGCTGAAAAATTTCTAAGAGCCTCATGAAAAAAAACCAAAAAGAAATAGGTGAAATTAATTTTAATTCAACCAACTATATCCAAAATATTATCCTTTCAACATTTAGTCATTATAAAAATTAACTCATTCTTTTGTACTGAGTCTTGAAAGCCAGTATGTTTTGTGGTTACGCATTTCAGTTGGATGTAGTGTTCAACAGCCACATGCGCTGAGTAGGTCCTGTACCAAATAGTACAGGCAAGGATATACATAAATATGAAACAGAATTGTTTTCTGCAAGAAGCTTACAAGATAAACAGGAAACCAAAAAGCAATTAGGAAAATAACAGAATAAACACTGCAAATTAATATAACTTCTGAGTGGGAAATATAATACATGTCATGGATATATGGGAAGAAGTGCTCCCTGTGGGATGGAGTCTTGTCAAGGACATATGCCTTGAACAGGAACCACCTGGAGAGAGGCTTGAGGATGGAAGGGATTTTGCAGACAGAAGCAGTGATGTGGGAAAAAGCCAAGAGAGAGGTCTGACTGGCAGACAGAAAACTAGCTGGTCTGAAGATAAGAACCTGTGCTAAGGAAGCTGGAAAAGAATCTGAAAAACAGATGATGAAAGGCTGCCAGGAAAGATTTTTGAGCAGGGGAATAACATGATGATAGAGTTGCTTTAAGCTCAATTTCAATACATGGAAAACTTGTGCTCCTGGATAGGAAGGCTGAACATTATAATGTTGTCAATTCTACCCTATTAAATAAGTTTTAGGTTTAATGTCATTTCAACTTAACTCCCAAAAAGATTACTTTAAAGAACTTGGAAAAAAAGATTATTTGTAAAAATAAATGGGCACTGACATTGAAGAAAACTTGGAAAAAAAAAAAAAGAGGATATCTGCCTACCTGATTTAAAACCATATAAAAGTACAGCTGGGTAAGAAAGAAGGTTAGATGACCACACCAAAAGAAAAAACACAAAGTACAGAGAGAAGTAGATCATAATCTATAATTACAAATTCAATATACTGTAGGGTGGCATTGCATTTCTTCTCTGATGTCCTTAGCCTATTTCTTTTTTTGTATTAGGTTATTCACTATTTTCTTATTGATTTCTCATGTAATCAGGATATTAACCTTTTGTTAGTCATACGTGTGGTCTTTTAACTTTGTTTACAATGTTCTTTGATATACAGAATGTTTAAATGTTTTTATTTGATGAAATTATATAACCTTTGATTTTATAGTTTCTACTCCTGAGTGAGAGGGACATAACTTACAAAATGCCTCTATTATACTCTAGAATTTTAATTTATTTTTACACTAAAATATTAATATGAAATTAATTTTATTGTAAAGAATGAGATAAAGTGCTAACTTATTTTCATAATGGTTAACCACTGACTTAAAATCTCTTTTTCATATAATTTTTCTTTCATTTTTATTTTTTTTAAGATTTTATTTATTTTTTTAAGACAGAGGGGAAGGGAGGGAGAAAAAGAAGGAGAGAAACATCAATGTGTGGTTGCCTCTTGTGCACTCCCGACTGGGGACCTGGTCTGCAGCCCAGGCATGTGCCCTGACTGGGAATCAAACCAGCAACCCTTTGGTTCGCAGGCCGGCGTTCAATCCACTGAGCCACACCAGCCAGGGCTCCTTTTCACATAATTAATTATTACATATATTTGGACTTGTTCCTGTACTTCTGTTTTGTTCCACTGACCTGTCACTTTCTCCAACAGTACCACACTTTACAATTTTCAACACCTTAGAATATATTTTAAATTTGACAACACAATGCCCCCACCCTAGGGTGAAAATATGAAAAAAATCCCAATATTTTATTCACCTCAGGCCCAAAGTCTACTTTGATAGAACACTGTATTATTTAAAAAACACTCATATTAAAATCTGTAAAGCATGGACTAAAAAAAGTGTCAGACACTTAAATTACTAGTGCTAAAATCCCCTAATAAAATATTATGATAATGCTTGATGGACTATGCAACACCCTTTGTTGCACAAGAGCTAGACATTTTCCCACTATGTTACCCTTTTCTGTGCAAAGCTGGACCTTCAGAGAGGTGTGCTATATGTGACTGAGCTGCAAGGTCCCTGATAACTAAGCATGGCCCCGTGTGCTTGCTTTGGGGTCTCTGTGCCTGTCTGAGCTGTACCCTCAAGTTCACAGGTTCCTTGGGTCTTGGTACCTGGGAATATAGTGGTGGTGACGACACTGCTCTGCTGTGACCTGGAGTTTGTTTCCAATGCCTATGGACAGAAACCCAAAGGAGGACACACACATTCCCCCTAATGGCTTTTTCCTGCTAAAAACATCCCCTCATCATAATTTTGGCTAATAGATCTTGGTTCTTCTAACTTGTTTATTCCTCTGGATGGCAGAATGCACATAACTCTCTGTAGTTGGGAAAGTCACATTAGAGGCTTTAAATAGACAGGCATCCGTATCTGAATGCTTGCTACTTGCTACCTGGAACTCATGGACCAAGTACACTTGGATATCTTGACATCCCTCACCATCTGAACTCAGGAATTATATATATAAAGAACTCATGGACCAAGTACACTTGGATAACTTGACATCCCTCACCATCTGAACTCAGGAATTATATATATAAAGACTCAGGCATGTATCATGGGGGCTGGGACATTTTGAGGAAGAGTCCATTGGTTTCCATCAGTAGCTGATACTGAGAACAAGGAAGGTTAGCTTCCCAGGGTCTTTCTACTGGGTCTAGCAGGCCTGAGGACTCACACAGATTGACCTGACAAGAATTCTCAAAACTGAAACTGGTAGTCAAGAAAGGTTCTACAGAATGAAACCACAGGAAAATTACAAGCCAGCAATAATGAACTATGACTACTCAAACCAACACATCGAATCCTGGTCTCTCAGGCCCAGCTCCACCTGGAAGGGGATTGCTAAAGCCACCGCCTTTGCGGGGTATCAAGGGTGTCTTCCCAATGCTCTTCTTCCCAGAGTCTAAAGCCCACCAGACAAGTACAATCCATCTAGAGGACAGAATCTGGGGTAGGCATTCATTCTACCAGTAAAGAAATGAGTGAAACTGATGGAATGAGATTCACTAAAACTGCTATCCATTTATAATCCTCTTCCAGTAGAGTACGGTCTGTGCTGTGGACTGGCAACCAAGTCACGGTGCTGGCTTGAAAATTTCTCCCTCTTTTCCTATGAACAATAGTTTTTATTGCAGTTTACTATCTTAGTTCTTTAATTATATATCAGATGTGTAGGATAAGTCAGCTTTATCAGAGTCCACTGACAGTATACTTCAATTGGCTAAAGACCAAAATAGAAGAGTAGATAATACCTAGAGGCTTGGTAATGAAGTTGGAAAATGAATGGCTCTATCACATTGACTCTGGGTGTCATGACTTGATATAACTGTGGGAGAAGGGTGACTGAATATGTATTTGGGATAGTCAGAATGCATTACTGGAAACAGCTTTAGAATGTATGAACAGGAAAAAAAAATGTGTTGTGGGGGAAGGGGAATGGGCGCTCAAGGAGTAGGATGTTCAGTGAACTTCTTTAGGGTATCTGTCTAGCTCACAGTCACACAGAGGGATGACCCCCAGCAGGCATGTTTGTACTATGTGACTCCACTTCCCTAGGCACAGCTGACAGTCCCAGAGGACCTACCTGCTCATCTCCCAGATATACAGAATTCAGAATAGATTTTAGTTCGGATTGGGCTGGTTTCTTGAAGGAGATGTAAAAACTGGGAGGCTGTGAAGGTAGCCATCTTCTATCACATTATTAGAAAAACTGGACCAAAAAAAGAGAAGAACAAAGCAGATATGCTAAGAGTTGCAGAAATAAGAGAAAACAGTGCTGCCAAAGTTTAGGATGGCTTCTCAGGTCCTAGTTCCTAGCCCGTTCTGCAAAATGCTACAGCATCCATGCTCCTAGGACTTCCTGCTTCCCAGTAACGAGCATACCTTTTGCTTAAATTAGATCAAATTGTTTCTGTACTATTTGCAGCCAACGAGTCCTAATTAATACCCAAAGTACCTTGGTCTGTTTAGAGGCATGTATGCGGGTGTGTATATGTGGATATTTATGTGTATGTGTATGTGTATGCCCACAATTGTGTTTAAGAGAGAGTTCTAGCAGCAGCGCAGAAGGTGGACTGGCCCGCTCTCATTATCTTTCACCTGGTCTATTCTGATAATCTCATCTCCCAGCTTCTGTATTCTCTGTCATGACTCCACTCCATTCTTCATGTTGTTGCCTGAGAGATCTATCTAAAATATACATCTGCCCATGTTTTTCTCCTGATAAAGGAGAAAACTCCTCTTAATCACCTATAAAATAGAAACCAAGCTCACTAGTGGTACATACAAGCCCATTCATTCAACAAATAGTTAATGAGAACTTGCTATGTACTTACTGTTCTAGGCACTAGAAATAAAGCAGAAAAGAAGACAAGAGTTTCAACTCTCAAGGACCTTAATTCTGGTAGTAGAGACAATTAACACCCACACTTCAGTTTTTTTTAAGTGCACGGAAAGAAGATATAGAGTAATAAGGGCTGGCCATGGAGGTTGGGGAGGGATGTGATGCTCTTTTAAATAGGATGGGCAGGCAGGGCTGTGGATGATATATTTGAGCAGAGACTTGAGTATGGTGGGGAGTGAAAAACAGGGTGCAAAGACCCTGAGGCAGGGACAAGTTTGGGGGCTTAGAGGACCCACAAGGTAGTGAGATGTGGGAGTCAAGATGGGCAGAGGTTGGATCTGATCAGGACATAGGGTACACTATAAAGCAGAGTAAGAGATTATACTAAAAATAATGAAAGACTATGGGACACTTTGAGTAGGAGAATCACATTAGCTTTCTGTTATTTTAAGATCATTTTGGCTACTGCACACGCCTGTCTATATGAGAGGCTAGAGTAGAAACCAGGAGACCCATTGTCTAGGCAGGCAGTGATGGTGGCTTGGGATTGGATGGCAGTAATGGAGATGATGAGAATCAGTAAGGCTTGAGACATATTCTGAAGGCAGAAGGAAAGAAAGGTTTATGGCCTGAGTAACTGGATGAATGGAATGGGGAAGGCTGGTTCAACAGGTTTAGAGGATGTGGGTGTTGTGGGGAAACAATTCCAGGCATTGATAAAGTTAGTTATATGAGTCTGGAGTTTGGGGAAAAGGTCAGAATGGAATATCATCTCCAATAACTCTTTGTCTTGCACTCCATACACATACTAGCTGAATGAAATATTCAACCGCTTGACTGTGGTTCTCGTATATGATGTTTTGTGGCTAAAGACTTTATTTATGCCATCACCTGTCCGGAACACCCTTTAAACCTTTCTACCTCTGACTGACTTGCCCTTTAAAACTAAGATTCACGTCCTCGCCTCCAAAAAGCTTTCTGTGAACACCAGTCTGAGTTAGAAGGTCCTCATTTGTGCCTCTGCGGTGCTTACCAGGTCATATGCGACTTCGTTACTAGATTGTCTACGGCAGCGTCTGCCCAGCTCATCTCTGTATCTCTAACACTAAGCTCAGAACAAGGCACATGGTAGGAACTGTACGCCTGTTTTACGTGAAAGGAAGAAGTCCACTCAGAAAGCTGTTGCCTCTCTCATGGAGAGAGCCGTTAAGGACCTGATTACTAAATGGAGAGAGGGTATGGTTCCAAAAAGTCACGTTCTCTGGGGAAACTTTCGAAACTGTTTCCTGAGATCTAGCCGACCACCTCCAGGCAGTTCTCAGCTGGGTGGAGCTGCACATGGAGAAAAAACCCACTGGAGTTCGCACTGGTTTTCAGATACCAACCTTCTTAATAGAAAAGGACAGTAACAATGGGCTGTCCCATCTGCAGTGGGACAAGTAAACGGAAGTTACACTGGCCACTGTGGAACTGCCCCAGGGCCACTGGAGGTGAACTCCGTGGAGAGGGGGACCACACAGCTGCCTAGCGAAATCTGCCCACGCGTCCTTGGCGGCTCGGGAGTTGGGGCCCAGCGCTCCAAAGGGCCGCGACCAGTGTGAGAAGGTCCTAGGTCAAGCCTATCTTTTCCGGATCCCTCGGCCCTCAGCCCCGCCCCCCGCCTCCACCCCCGCTCGGTACTCACCTGTGGGGTAAAGGCACGAGTCTGAGTCCGGCGCCTCAGCCCAGCTGGCCTTGGAAGTCAGCTCACACAAGGCCGGGGACACTGGGTCCATGGCTGCGCTTCCCGTCACCGCCCAACGGCTGTGCGCTGCGCTTCCGGAAGTTCGGCTGCAGTCTTTCGGTTTTCGTACAACCCGCAAGAATGATTTCCCCTGCTCAGCGGAAAGTCCCCAGTGAAACGAGACGCTGCGTAGAGTTTGCAGATGGCCTTCTCTGCCAAACAGGAGCTGGCATCTTCTCCAGATCCAAGTCTGAACTTAATTTTTAACCCGCCAGGCGCTTCCCGCCCTACCTCCCCGCCCCTTTACAAGGTAGCCAAAGCCCGTGTTCAGTTGGAGAAATGACTGTTTTTCTGAGAGGTTCCCTCTTTCAAAAACCGTATTACATCAAGTTTGGCCTGCATATGTTTATCGCAAACGGATGCAGAATTAACCAACCGTAATTCCGACAGCCAGTCGCAAGCCTTTATTTAGCACCCATGGGGTACGCAGCACCATACAAGGTTTTCAGTGCATGTTTATAAGTATGTATGTAGAGAACATAAATGCATATAATTACAGCTGAAAAGTAAGTTGTTCTGGAAAAGCAGCACATAATGGTGGTTTGCTTAGGAACGAAAATAAAAGTTCTCACCCTGGCCAGGTGGCTCGGTTGGGGCATCTTCCACACACCAAAAAGTTTGCAGGTTCTATCTCCCCTCACAGGGTACATATGTAGGTTGCCGGTTCAATCCCGGGCACGCACGTGAGGCAATCAATGGAAGGTTCTCTCTCCCCCTTCCTGTCTCTAAAATCTATAAAATATCCATGGGTAAGGAGGGAGGGAGGAAGGAAGGAAACTTCTGGAGATCTTGCAGTTTGAGCAGATTTTCAAGAGAAATGGAAGGAGGCAAGTTGGGGACAGCAGAAAAGAAAAACAGTATTAAAAAGGTTGCATAAATGGATTACAGAAGCAAAAGCGCGGGGTTGCAAAACGGCAGAAAAGAATGGACTCCTACAGCCAAGTACTTTTGCGTTTTGAGGAGGTGAGTAGAAGAGTTACAGGCATACTTCATTTTATTGTGCTTAGCTTTATTTCACTTCGCAGGATTCTCCCCCCACCCACCGCCAAATTAAAGGCAAGACCCTCCATCAGCAAAAAGGATTACCACTTAATTTACCGTGATACTCATTTCATCACTGTGATACTACCAAACCGTAATATCTCAGAATTAGGTCTGTATCACAGAAAGTCCTAAAGAGACTGAATTAGAAACTGAACAGTTCAGCTTGATAGCAGTGAAGCAACTGAACACCTGAACATCTAACCACTCTGTTTATAATCTCAGGATTTTAGTGTTCTACTGTTAAGCAGGAGATGACTACCACAATCACAGAGGAAAGCCTATAACACAAAAATCAAAGACCAGAGGAAACATACAGGGAAAACAAAAATGAAACTTAAGAGGTCACAGAATATGCAGGAAGAAAATATACATATATATGTATGGAAATTAAAAATCGGAGACCAGAAAACAAACATATTAGTCAAATTAGAAGATTAAGTTGAGGAAATCTAGAAAGTACAGCTAGAAGGTAGAACTGGAAACTGGGAGATAAGAAAATTAGAGAACCAATCCTAGAGGTTTACCATTTGGATAACAGAAATTCTAGAAAGAAAGCAGATGAGCAATCATTAAAGAAATAGTTCAAAAAAATTTCCCTAAACTGGAGGACAAAGTTGAAGGATTGAAAGATCCCAAGTACCCGGTAGAAGGGATGAAAATGGACCCTTAATAGGAACAGAACACTGGGACAAAGTAATGGGACTAACTTCAACAGAGATAAAAACTAGTTTTATATGTGAAAAGATCAAAATGCCATCTGACTTCCAATAGTCACCCTGGATGTCAAAGCAAGAATGTTTTCAAACTTCCCAGCAGTAACTCTGAAAGCTTAGCAGATGCCTTCAAATTTGGGAATAGGGGCTACTCAAGAACTCTATACTGTGCTAAAACAGGAACCAAGTGTAAGTGTACAATAACATTTTCAAACAGCAAGGTCTCTACATATTTACCTCATTTTTTCTTTTCAAAAGATACTGAAGGATGTTTCACTAATACATGGAAGTAAACTAAGGAAAAGGGAAATGAGATTTAACTGGAAACAAATCTGACAGGAGAGACAAAGGGAATCTGTAGGACACTGATGGAAGATGATAGCTGTGAACCAACAGACTGAAGCAGATCAAGACATCAGGATCTTTGCACAAGAATATTTCCCATGCTGATCAAGTGTCCTCTATCTTAGTGCACTGCCTAAAATTCCTGCTTCTTTACTGTGAATAAATGGACTTCTCAACTTTCCTCATGTCTACAGGCTGTTGAGTTAAAATTTTTGCTCCTTCTTCTAGTTCTTTGGTTTCCCACTCTCTACAACATTTTCAAGTTAAATTGTCACCTAGTTCAATATTTTTAAAAAATTAAATTGGGTCTGCCCTGACCAGTGTGGTTCAAGTTGGTTGGGTGTTGTCCCACAAAGCAAAAGGTTGCTGGTTTGATTCCCGGTGGAGGCACATGCCTGGGTTTCACGTTTGGTCCCGTAAGAGAGGCAACTGATGGATGTTTCTCTCCCTCTTTCTCCTTCCCTTCCCCTTTCTCTAGAGATAAATAAATAAAATATTTTAAAAAGTTACATTGGGTCTAAACTTAGAATGAACTTTGAAAGGAAGCCAAACTAAAACCAGAATTGGGTTCAGGAAAAAGAAAAAATAAACATATAATCACTCAAAAATGAGAACTACTTTTAATTACTCCTTTTTGAGTTGGTATTCCCATCCTAATTCCAAGGAGGAAAGTGCCTAGCAGCCAAATATATGTGTTTGTTAAGAGTTTTGACTCTTGGAGGTTCCCATGCCCTCTTCCAATATATAAAAGATCAGGACTAGGTAACCCAAAAATAACACTTTCCCTTTTTCTCTAGAAAAACAATTTGCACATTATGCCCCACAGAATCCAAGGGGGTATTGTCAGACTTTGCAGCTCAGTTGTTGTTATTTTTTAAATGAAATTCTTGTCCACCATAATCCCTTTTGGTCTAAACAAGTCAAGTCTGATCAGTTTCCAGGTTTCCTTTTCTTATGGTTCTACTCTAGAACAAAAATCTTTCAACTCCTCCAGGTTATTATTCCCTCTTTTCCTATGTTTATATTGAAGGAGTAAAGAGAATCTGTGGCAAAGGAGCTGCACCTCAAAGTCTGCCAAAATCATCCCCTACAGAAGATCTCACCCTTTCTCACTCAAATGGCTTCATGGAGGACAGTACTTCATGGAGCTATTTTCCGTACTCTGTTGCCCATCTTATGCCTCATAATGGTAAATTACTTGCCAGGAATTAAACATAAATAAATTTTGTAGGTAAAGTCATGAAATGTGGCCCTTAAATTCATGAACTCAAAAATAATAAAAACAAGAGCTGAATTCTATGTGACATGTTTTTCTTAACATATAATTTATGAATAAGTTACAAATTGTACAGTAGTATTTCATATAAAATATACACTTCCATCCTACTTACATAAAGTCAGATAGTGGTAAGAATAAAGAGATACCCTATGCGTGTGAAAATGTCCTTATTTTGTTCCTAGCATTTCTAAGTCACACAAATGAACCCTTTGACAAGGGTACACTGGGAGGAATTCTTTGATGGTCACAAGCTAAATCCCACTGACAAATGAGTGTTCTTTTGCATCGTTCTAATTTCAGCTTTATAAGCTAATTTCATGAACAGGCATTAGCTACAGATTTATAATATTTTTTTCCTACATTTATTAACCCCACACTGGCAGAGGATTTCTTTATCAGGCATGGTCCCAGCTTCATAACCATAATCCCATGTTAGTTCTGTTCTTGCTTTCACATACCTAGGAAGTAGAAATTAAAAAATAATGATAAGTCACCCTGAATGAACCAAACTTGATTATATCAATTTTCATATTAACATCATTAACTATCCTTAAAAATACGGTTTATTCTCTCTGGCAACCAAGTAAGAATGTTCTCTCATTAAATGAATAATCATTTGAGTTTTATTTCCAATCTACTAAAATCCTAAGTAAGAAGAAATCTGTCTCATTTGAGTTTTATTTCCAATCTACTAAAATCCTAAGTAAGAAGAAATCTGTCAATATCCACGAGAAAGGTAGTGTGTTTTGTGAACAATGGAACCCATTGATGTGATGAGGTCTGCAATGTGGTAGGTGGGGATAGTTCTGGCTTCAGCAAGTTGTAGCAGTCTACATCATTTATCCCCTGAATTGAATTGGGTGAGACTGCCATCCTTAGCTCTTTGAGGCATTAATTCTATGAGGAAATAATAACTGAAATTTTAGCTGTTTAAAATGTTGTTCAAACAGTTTTGTGATAATTGAATATTCCGGGGTACCAGATATTAGGGGTATGATATAGCACATATCTTACCATATTTTTCCTTTTTTTTTTGCCCCCATCCTGTCCCTGTCTAGTTTCTTTTTTTCTTCTATTGTTAAAGTCACAATTTCAAAATTAAATCACAAAAAATTTCAAACCTGTTGGTGAAGAATGCCACCAATGGAAAATTCCTGTCATGTGTTTCTACAAAAACATTCTGTACCAAAAGATTTGGGCAGCAACTATGCTGTTTAAAAAAAAAAAAAAACAATTAAGAGAAGTTAGAAATAGCATAAAGTTTGATGTCTTACTCTTTGAAGAATTATAATACCACCGTTTCCAACATAGCTCACTTATTTTTGTTTCTCCCCCTCTTTTTTGTTGACTAATAATATAAAATATCATAGCTCACTACAATCCTGTTAATAGTAGTAATTCATTCAGAAAAGCCTGTTCTGACACTCTTACATCTTGCTGGTAGAAACACAAAACAGTATAAATGCCTATTACACATAATCTGTCAAAATGAGTATTATAAACTCTGGCTGGTAAAGCTCAGTGGATTGAACATCGGCCTGCAGACCAAAGGGTCGCTGGTTCGATTCCCCAGTCAGGGCACATGCCTAGGTTGCGGGCCAGGTCCCCAGTAGGGGGCACATGAGAGGCAGCCACACACTGATGTTTCTCTTCCTCTCTTTCTCCCTCCATTGTCCTCTAAAAGTAAAATAAATAAAATCTTTTAAAAAAAGAATAAGTATTATAAATGCATTTATTTTTTGATTCAGCAATCCCATATCTGATCATGTATCCTATAGCTACATCGGTACATGTATCTATGTGTAAGATTATTCATTGAGAATTGTTTTTAAACAGTAAAATTATGGAAACAAACTAAAACACTATATAAAGAGAATTGGTTAAATAAACTGTGGTAGAGCAACACAGTGGAATTCTATGCACGTATAAACAAAACCAAATAAACAAAAAATAAGGAGCTCTGTGTCCTAATATGGAAAGATCTCCAGGGTATGTTGTTAATTTAAAAAACACAGTATAGGACAGTGACTACAGTATGTTGTCTTTTACGTACGAACACATATTTATATTTACTTGTATTTGCATAAAGAAACACTATAAAAATATATAAGAAAGTAATAAAAATTATTTTACTGTAGAAGGTGAAGTGGGGGCAGGGTGAATAAGGGTATAGTACTTCTCGAGGTATGTTTCTTTTTTTAGCAAAAGTTTAATATGAAGACTATATACAAACTGAGTTTTACATCATAATCAAAACAAGTCCTTGGAAAAGAAGAAGTGTGTAAGCAACTGATTTTTCTGCTGAATGTAACCGTTATTTACTTGATGATACTATTTCCTATTACCACCATTCTAGTATTGTTCTGTTGCCCACCACCTGCCATCTCCACACATTCATCTATCACCAGATTCATAAAAGAATCAAATCTCCACAATATTCTTCGAACATGTGGGCCAGCATATAATTTCAATGATAACTTCCTGTCCATATATTTTTAAATTGGAGCTTATGAACTTTCCACATGGTGCTGATTTGGTAGGCTTAGAGCTACCCTGAAACAGAATTCTGTTTAGCTATATGTTTATATTCTGCATGGCTTATAATTTTACTTCAATTTTTAAATCATGTAAAGGTATATCTAGGTAGAAAAATTAAATTAAAAAGATAGAGAGGAAGGAAGGGAAGGAAAGAACCTGTTTTTTTCTCCTACAAAGAGAGGGACCTGGCTGATGTGCTGATTGGGAGAGGTAAAAACAACTCAATTGTGCTGGTACAGCCACCACTCAACATAACTGATGGGAAATAAAGCCATAACAGTCTTTTGCTGGGGATCCTTCTTTAATGGATCTCCTAACATGATCTGCAACAGTGCAGAAGTAGTCAAAGTAGAATACAGAACAGCAGTTGGGGAACAGAGGAAGGAAAGAGAGGATTCTATTCCCTGTTAACCAAGTAGTCTCCTAATTAGAACAGAGAAAAAGAAACAGGCCAAATTAGCAGATTCACCTAGCAAGGAAAAACCTCTTTGGTTTTAAAGATTTTCTAACTTAAGACTATTTTTTTTTTCTTCTCATGACAGCTGAATTACATGTAAAACTATCACTGCGCATAAATTTCAAACCATTAAAAAGTTATACTTTAAGAGGCACTGAGCTTACCTTAAAGGTGTCAAAGGGAATACTTTTGAGAAACTTGGGTCATTCAGGTTTCCCTTCCTTCACGTTTATTTTAATGGAAAAGTCAAGGCTGCCCATCCCACTAATTCCACCCCACAGGGAAGAAGAAGAGTTCTGATATAGGTCAAAGAGGATAATTAAGGACTTATTCAGGGGTCAGTGTGCCCCAGAGTGGACCTTTCCAAAGGATGTGTGGAGGAGGTCAAAGTCTTTTTCCTCATTCCATGACTCCTCTTCACTCTCTTGAATATGATAAGCAAAGACAAGGTGGAGCCTAGAGATCAGTGAGGCATACAGCAGGGCCTGGTTCAGCTCTCTGTCAGATGGTTCAGGGCTTCAGCGTGGTTCACCAAAGACAGGAGAGACTATATAAACAATGGGACTAGAGGTTGAAAGGGATTTCTTTCCCCTATAGGATTCCTGGGACCATTCATTCTTTGATAATCATGTCTGACAGTAGGAAGTAGGGCACGGTAAAAGTCTAACGGGAAAGCCACAAGGTAATACCAAATCTACCTTACACAGGAGATGTGACCAATAACACAAATTATACCTCTTATCATGGAGATGACAGGAGTCTTAAGTATCAATTAACCTTAAAATCAGAGGAATCATAAGTATTTCCCTATACAAATGAAAATAAATCTTATTAAATATATCACAAACATACATATAAACAGAGAATAATGAGTATGGTTTGGGAATAAAAAAAGGAGTAGGATAGTTAAATGCAATATTCTGATAAATGTACTGGTTTTCTATACTAAGCCCCTAAATCACTCAAAACTTACTGAAAGTAAGTAAAACATAAATACTTCGAAATGATTTTTTTTTAACTACTAGAGGCATCTCTGAATAAGATCTACTGTATTATAAAAGACTCAAAAGAGATACTTATTCTATGATTCCCACTGTGATTTTTTTGGAAGTAACAAATCTTGAAAATCTTTCAATAAATGTAAATAACTTTCTTATATACCATTTATATCATTTTCTTAAGCAAATGTTTACTATGTGCCAGGTACTATTTAAGCACTATGCGCAATATAAATAATTCATTTAATCCTATGAGTCAGCTATTACTATCATCCCAATATTATAGAAGTCAGAAATAAGGTATGAGGTCAAGTAACATGCCCAAGGTCATACAAGTGGAAAATACTGACATCCGAATCCTGATAGTCTGGCATTAGAATTTGTTAATCATATTTTCCTTATAATTTTGTTAAGCAGCACAGGAAAAAAAGCCCATATACTCACATTAAGAAAACGGCCCACATTTCCTTCTTTTGTGGCATCCAATAAAAACACACTTCCTTTATTGAACTTTAGAGAGTCGGATGAAGTATTCTTGGTTTCACTTGGCAACTCTTTATCACAAAAGACCTGCTGGTTTTGACATACTGGAGATTTTTTGTCTTGGGGCTTTAGTATCTGAACATCAAATTCCTTCATAATATTCTGATTATCCATTGTGGTTGCTTGGTTATATCTGCCCCCTGGTGAAGTTTCTTCTCTACATTTAGTTATATCTATCACATCTGATTCAATCAGGAGTTTGTCTTCAGAATCTTCAACTTGATTTGAGCTTGTGTGCACTAATAAACATTTTGGAAGGAATTGTCAGGAAATATACTTGGCTGAGCAATATTGCTAAAATTAACAATACTAATTAAATGCCAGTTGCTTTAATTATCACTAATCCTTAATGTGTTAAGGTAGACAGTACTTTAATTTTATGTAGGGAAACTTTAAGCCTCTGAGGGGTTAAGGGACTCACCTGACCCACAATAATAAAGAGAAGTGGGGTAACAAACCCAGAAATGTTATTACTACATAACAATGTCTTTTAATGAATCTATATGTTGCTTCCTGTTACCATATTTAATCTCTACTCTTCACAAATTGACCTCTCTTCAACTTTAGAATCTGCATTTAAGTGTATTCTAAATGGCTGTAATAGTGACATTACACTCGAGGCCTTTCAGACACCAAAGAAAGGCCTAAAAAGACCCTGTTGAAGTCACTCTCTAAAATAACTGTATTGCTATTAGTCTTTGTACACATTAGTCTTTATCTAGACGACAATTCAATAGTCGCACTTTTACAAACAACAGTGCCTTAGAAGAAGATAAACTGCTTCATCAATTTTAGAAATTATTTTTTAGAATATTCAAAAGTATGAAATACATGTCAAATAAAATAAGCAAAATCATTTATTTTTATAAAACCTTGTGCTGCCTCAGTGGTATAAAGAAATTATACTTCTCTAATATCACTGTTCTTGATTTAAGCATTACTACTGCAAGCTGCTGTTCCTACATGTATTCATACTTTAATCATAGATTATTTTCAGCCCTAAGAGGTACATAACTAATTTTTTTCTTTAGTGCCTGCTATATACATTGCAGTAGTCAATGAGAACGGCAAAAGAACCAAAAGCAATCGTACTCATTACAGTTCACATGCATTAAAATGGTGAAAGAAATCAGAATATGTCATCCCAAAATATGCCTCTCTGACCTAAGAATTATTTAAGTAGCATATGCCAGAAAAGCTTTCTGCCTCCCCCATCTGCCTAAAAGCAGGACATGAATTTACAAAAGTGTCCCTTCCCCTACCAGGAAGGACAAAATTTAATCACCAGAGAACTCTAGACATTTATCATCCTGGAGATTGAACAAGAGAAATCTACATAACAAACTTTACTAACTAGCCTGTATCTACCATTGGTTCCCACGTATTTCCCTTCCCACAATTTGCCACCCCTAAAGACTAAAGATAATTTTTCTTTTGTCTTGTCACACCTCTAAAAATTTATTGTTCTTTGGCTAAGATTCTAGATAAGCTAGAATTCTACGCCACCAATCTGGGTTACTCAATACAGCAGTCCCCTCTTATCTGTGGGAGGTAAATTCCAAGACCCATATTAGATGCCTGAAACTGTGGATAATACTGAATCCCATAAATACTATGTTTTTTCGTATACATACATGCCTGTGATAAAGTTTAATTTATAAATTGGGCACAGTAAGAGATTAACAATAATAATAAAATCAAACAATTCTAACAGTTTACTGTAATAAAAGTAATACATGACTATGTTCTCATCAAAATATCTCATCATAATATACTAGCTTTTCTTCTTGGGATGATATGAGATGATATAATGCCTATGTGATTAGAGGTGAATGACATGGACATTGTGATATATCGTTAGGCTACTATTCAGGTTGCTTGAACACATTCACTGCAGTACAACAATCAATCTGATCACTAAGATGGCTACTAAGTGACTAAAGGGCAAGTATCACATACAGTGTGGATACCCTGGATAAAGGGATGATTCGTGTCCTGGGTGATATGGAGGGGGACAGTGTAAGATTTCATAATGCTACTCGGAATGGAACGCAATTTAAAACTTACGAACTGGAATGTGAAACAGTGGATAAGGGGGACTACTGTACTTCTAACTGTTACATGTACAACATATATGGTAATGATAATACAGAGCAATAAACTTCTGTTTGTTTTATTAGCCTAATTTACAGGGCTTCAGCCAGACAACTGAAGATGGGTAGAGGAAGAGATTCTTTTCTTCCCTACAATGGTGAATTAACTATATAATACATAAATGCTTTTTCTTCATAGACCTTTTCCATCAAGGAGCCTCCTCCAATCTCCATCCTCGAAGACCGGGTACGGAATTGGGAGTGCAGATATAAGGAAGCTCAAAGGGAGAAGTAATGGCTGATCAGTTCTTCAAAAAGGATCACCTCTCAGCAATGTCTCCCCACTGAGGGATACATTGAAATTTAAAAGTACCAAAACCCAGGTTTTTTGAGTTGTAATGTTAACTGTGGCAGAGCTGGTAACACTGAAATACAAACACTCAGGGTAACAATATTTTCACTTTTTGCTGAGCATCCCCGGCAGCAATTTTGGGTGAAACATTGCAGGAGAATGCTGTTTTTATTTTCAAAGGGCCCCCAAACAAAGAGTGAGGAAATGGCTCCTGTGGACAATGCTTTCAAAGCCACAGATAACACCATGAACAATGTAGGCTAAGAGTTGTCCACCCCACTCTTCCTGCCACATGTCAGATCACTACTGGCATCTAGAAGAGGGATCAGCAAACTTATATAATGGGCTAATTAGCAAATATTTTAGGCTTGTTTTTGGCCATATGGTCTGTGTCACGATTACTTAGCTCTGTTGGTATAGCATTAAAGAAGAGACAATATGTAAATGAATGAGTATGGCTATATTTCAATAAAACTTTATTTACGGACACAAATTATAATTTCACGTAATTTTCAAGTGTCATCAAATATTATCCATCTGATTTTTATCAGTTATTTTAAAGGTAAAAAAAAAATCATCTTAGCTCACAGGTGGGTCATACATAAACAGGTGGTAACCTAGATTTGGCCCACAAACCGTACATAGTTTGCTAACGTCTGATTTAGATAAGAAGTAGCTTCTGTGATGGATGCAGCCTGTTTGTTTTGGCGTCTGGGAAAATAAACCACAGATATTGAGCAAGACAGACAAA
Organism: Mormoops blainvillei; assembly: GCA_004026545.1. Taxonomy (NCBI): domain Eukaryota; kingdom Metazoa; phylum Chordata; class Mammalia; order Chiroptera; family Mormoopidae; genus Mormoops; species Mormoops blainvillei. The sequence goes on along the minus strand of PVJD01000003.1, from coordinate 41,384 downwards.
AAAGCAGAAGAGGCAGGCACAGAGTTAAACAAAGCCTACTTTTCATATCCTTGCCTTTTGAGGTCAGATGTACTTGAGTTGGTTTAAATCCATCATTACCTTCGGAAGTGACAGATTCTAAGGAAGCAAATCCCTTAAAAGAAAACAAGGAAGATGTTACTTTTTAGGTCAGGAAAAAATATTTAATTTAGCAGTTAGGTCTCTTTTATCAAGTGTCAATCTTCACAGGCCGTAGCTACTACATTAGTTTTGACAGCCTCAAAGCTGATATCATAAGGAAAATTAGGAGTGATGGAGCCCTTCTGGCTGTGTTCTACTTGTAGGCATGTTAGTAAGCTACAGGTATAAAGACTATAAAAACAGTCATGGTGTTCTTTAGACATTAAAATTCAAATCATCTATAGACTTTGATTTTGATACCAGGCTATGAATTTGGCTTCAATTATAAGGTGTACAAAGATAAAAACATTCTGGCTAGTTTCTGCTTCCAAAAAAAAAAGGTTAAAGAAGTTGCTTATCTCTTTTTAAAAAAATATTTTATTTATTTATTTTTAGAAAGAGGGGAAGGGAGGGAGAAAGAGGGTAAGAAACACGCATCAGTTGCCAATCACACCCTTCCAACTGGGGACCTGGCCTGCAACCCAGGTATATGCCTTGACTGGGGAAATCAAATAGGCAACCTTTCAGTTTGCGGGCCTGTACTCACAACACTCAAACCACTGAACCACACCAGCCAGAGCAGAAGTTGCCTATCTTTATGCACTGTAGACACTGCAGTCACTTAAAATGACAGCAACTTTTCAAAAGAGTTATCTGCTTTGCACAATGCACGGCACTCAACTAGCTGCTCAGGAAATGTTGACCATTACTGTTATTCAAGTACTTAAATGGTCAACATTTATTAAGCATTTCCTGAATACAACAGGTTTCTGATATTTACCTCATTTAATCCTCTTAACTGATTTATATCCTATTACCCTCATTTATAAAGAAATGTAGACAAGGAGATGTCACCCAGCTAGAAAGCAGCAGCGCTGAAGGTCAAACCCAGGTCTGTGAGATACCATGGTCTGATCTTTTCATAATTATGTGATACTGAGGAGGTTCCTGCTCTAGGTTAGTAGGCAGAGGGCGAAATTTGCCTAACGCCCAGGGCAGAGTTTTAATTTTTCATCAGGGTTCTAATGTGAACTACCATTATGTTTGCCACTCTTTTTGCTGCATCTTTCTCTGCTTCTAGGTTACAGTCTCTGGCTATTCTTCCCAGTTCAGATTGAAAAATGTATCGCCAGAGGCTACCATGTAAAATATTCCTTTCTGGATGATCTTTCATTAGGTCGTATCTCTTCTTTTCCATGTATCTCACAACCTAAATTACTCCATCCTCTTTCTTAACATTTTTCTTATTATTATCAACTCAAACACTTTAGCTCCTACAAATTCTCAAATGAACAGCTCTCAGTCTCAGTGGAACATACTACCAGATCATGAAAAACATTCTCCTTAAAAGTCTAAGTTTGGGAACATGCCAACCACCATGGAGGATACTAAGTAAATAAACCATGGTCATTAAAACTTCAACAGTACCCATTCCAAAACAGTAAAAGGAATCCTACACATTATTAAGTAGCACAATTTGAACTAAGTAAAAGACAGAAAGGTGAGATAATAGTTAATGTTCTCAGAAAGGCCCCATCTACATTTTGCAGTTTTTACCATCTTTTTCCCATCAGGTTGAATAATGGCTATCTTGGTCTTCGGAGTTCTAGTGGCTGAATGATACCAAATTCTTGAAATGTTGTTACATTTCATATCTCTGAAAAGAAAAAAAAGAAGTTATTCTCTTTACTAGGCCTTGAAATATAGGTAGTATGTTACAGAAATATCCATTAGAAATTAATCTAAGTAGTAACATCTATGCCTGACCCTTACCAGAAAAAGAGAGTATGATCATATTTTAAAGTCAATTATATTTAAAAATGTTCAAAAATCTATGAAAAGTGTTGGAAATAGAATGGTGTGAGAAAATAGAACTGCAAAGTATGATATCCATAAAGAACCTGATTAAAGTCATAAAGTTTTAAAGGTAAAACTCCAGAAACAGAAGTAAAGTATGTTTGGATAGATTTATAAATCTAAGTGTTCCAGATTTCTCAGTGTTAAACTTATAACTGTGAAGCAAGTTCATATATAGGAAGTCATATATGGGGTGGGGGGAAGAAAGAAAGGAAAGAAAGAAGAAAAGGAAGGAAGGAAGGAAGGAAGGAAGGAAGGAAGGAAGGAAGGAAGGAGGGAAGGAAGGAGGGAAGGAGGGAAGGAGGGAAGGAAGCAGGGAAGGAAGGAAGGAAGGAAGGAAGGAAGGAAGGAAGGAAGGAAGGAAGGAAGAACTCTTGACCAATATTACAGATCAGTTTTTGACTGGGTTCCTAAGATCTTACTTACGTAACAGGCTTTTTTGTATTATTATTAAACTCAGGTGGACACTCTTCAGTTGGATGTGTTCCCAATTCTAATGGGATAACTTCAGCCTCACAATCTGCAACTTCTATTTTCCTCTTTTTTGAGGACATATTTTTCATAGCATTTTCTTCTTTCCTATTTTCATCAATAGCATCATGTTTCTCAGTGTTGGATCTGCTTAGTAATCTTCCTAAGAGAAAGTAAGAGGTTAACAAGACAAAAAATAATGTAGTAATTGCTAAACAACAAAAGGGCATGTCTATTCTTCTCTATAACTGAAGAACCCTGTGACGTGTACCTTATTTCTAGAATGAAGATAAACACATTAACATCCTAGAGGACATTTATTGCAAGAAATAATAAAAGACCAATAAGAGATTTCATGTCTTCCAATATATGAAAAGGTACAGGACATTTAAAAAAAGCATTTGTCTATTTAGGTATAACATGAAAGAGAAGAGATTTAGCTATAATAATATAAAACAAAAACACAGACCAGAAAGCATTCTAGAAAATTAGAGATGTAAAATCTAGCCTTAACAATGAAGCTTTGGTGTCTAGCTAAAAATGCTTTATCACTTAAAACCAATACGGTTTTTATAAAGTGACATTTAAATCTGTGGTGGTATGTGCCTATTGTTCTCATATTAAGTCCTAGTGTAACATTAAAATCTTAAGTTTATTTTTTTGTTGAGGGGAAGGGAAGGAGGGAGGGAAACATCAATGTGTGTCCTGCACGCCCTCTACTGGGGACCTGGCCTGCAACCAGGCATGTACCCTGACTAGGAATCGAACTGGCTACCCTTTGGTTCACAGGCCGGCACTCAATCCTGAGCCACACCAGACAGGGCAAAATCTTCAAGTTCATGAATTTTTTTCCCCCCCAAGGGACTCAAAATTACAGTTACCAAGCCAGAGTTAGCAGCTGCATCAGAGATAACTTAGTTGCATTTTCCAGTAATGCAGATAGAGGCAATACTTCCTGCACACTATTTGGTAATTTACAGGCAGCTGACTTTCATCAAAGAGTTATTTTGACAAATATAAGAGATGACCGTCTAGGCAAGTTGTGTGTCTGTAAAGTGGTATGCACAGGGATCCAAGTGTGACTGTTCTAAATGCTGGTAATTCTTGCCCTCACTGAAGTGAACCTGGAAATTCAAATGAGGAGGGTTGCTCTGGTCCCTGCTGCCTAGCTCAAAGACTCAGGCCAGCACATTACCCTTAGACACGCTCTAAGACAGCCATGCTTCCTCAACCCTCATTTCCTGGTAAACACAGAAAATGAGGAATTTTGCCTGACACTCTGAGATAAGCGGTTAAGACTATTGGAGGCCGACATGTCTGGCCTTGGGCCTGTGGCCCTAAAGAATCAATAACTTTACAACTGTGACACAGAGGTTGCGAAGTTTTGCTCAGAACATGAGAAACTCGTGAGACTCTGAAATGAACTGTGCTGACTGAAGTCATCACCTGAATCACCACACGCAGGTATTTATTACAAAATTACTTTATGAAATCCTTTTTTAAAAAGATTCTATTTATTTATTTTTAGAGAAGGGAGGGGAGGGAGAAAGGAGAGAAACATCAACGTGTGAGAGAAACATTGATCAGTTGCCTCTTGCACAGGCCCCAACTGGGGACCAGCCCCAACTGGGGACCAGCCACAACCGGTGCTTGTGCCCTGACCTGGAATTGAACCTGTGATGCTATGCTTTGGAGGACAACGCCCAATCAACTCAGCTACATGGGTCAGGGCATCTTATTAAATTCTAATAGCTCAAAACATTGAATAAGGTAGTCTTTGATTGATAATTCAGTAATTTAGTTTTCCTATTTAAAAAGTTTTCTTATCTTACACCAAAGCATCTGTAGCCATGAAAAGAAACAAACAAAAAGTGCCTCACACAATAATCCAAATTTTATTTGAGCCTTTCTTTTCTGGAACATCACCTCCTTAGGGTACCTTATCCCTTCAGTACTCAAGTTCCCATCACTTTCCTTCCTCTGATGCTTCTCCTATATATAGTTGCTCTTGTCCTTGCTATAAGATGGCAATGGCCCTGACTAGTAAAATGAAGATTCAGAAATGCAGACATGGTCATTTGAAAATACCTTAGCTTTACCTGAGTAAGTGCAAACAAATGTCCCTTTGTCAATATCATCCAGGCAGCGTACTCCCCATCCCTTCTTCTCAGTTTTGAACACCTGTAGCCTCACTTGAGGCCCATGCTGAACAACTCGATTTTGACACATTTGTCGATTACACTTGCACAACAGGCTGCATTCATAAATGCTGTCAATAAAATGTATGAGAAAATCAATCAGGCATCCTAAATTAAAACCGAAAGTAGTTTATATTGCTATGTCACTAATAATCACAGACTAAGTGTGAAGGAAGGCTTTTAGAGCTAGACTGCCTGGGGTTTCCATCATAGCTCCGGCATGTTCTAGCTGTGTGATCTTAGGAGAGTTATTTAAGCTCTCTGCTTCAATTTTCCATTTTAAAAATGGGGATTACATGATTTTATTTTTTAAGTATATTTTATTGATTATGCTGTTAAGTTGTCCCAATTATCTTCCCTTTGCCTGATTCCACTGGGTGCCCCCCTGCCCTCCAGCAATCCGCCCCACCTTAGTTCATGTCCACGGATCGTGCATGTAAGTTTTCGGCTTCTCCATTTCCTATACTATTCTTAACATCCCCCCATCTATTTTTTGTTCCTACCAATTATGCTTCTTGATCCCTGCAACATTTTCCCCTTTCTCCTCCTTCCCCCTACCAGCTGATAACCCTCCAAATGATACCCATACCTATGATTCTGTTCCTTTTCTGGTTGTTTGCTTTGTTTTTGTTTTCTTTTTTTAGATTCAGTTGTTGATAGTTGTGAGTTTTTTGTCATTTTAATGTTCATAGTTTTGATCTTCTTTTTCTTAGATAAGTCTCTTTAACATTTCAAGTAATAATGGCTTGGTGGTGATGAACACCTTTAGCTTTACCTTGTCTGGAAAGCACTTTATCTGCCCTTCCATCCTAAATGATAGCTTTGCTGGATGGAGTAATCTTGCATGTAAGTCCTTGCTTTTCATCACTGTGAATACTTTTTGCCAGTTCCTTCTTGCCTGCAAAGTTTCTTTTGAGAAATCATCTGGCAGTCTTATGGGAACTCCTTTGTAGGTAATTCTCTGTTTTTCTCTTGTTGTTTATAAGATTCTCTCTTTATCTTTAACCCTTCTCATTTTAATTATGATGTCTCTTGGTGTGGTCCTCTTTGGGTCCAACTTGACAGGGACTCTGCTTCCGGGACTTGTATGTTTATTTCCTTTGCCAAATTAGGGAAGTTTTCTTTCATTATTTTTTCAAATAGATTTCTAATTTCTTGCTCTTTCTTTTCTCCTTCTGGCAACCCTATGATGTGAATGTTGGACCTCTTCAAGTTGTCCCAGAGGCTGCTTTTACTAACCTCATTATTTTGGATTCATTTTTCTTCTTGTTATTCTGGTTGGTTGTTTTTTGGTTCCTTATGTTCCATATCACTGATTTGAATTTTGGCTTCATCCCCTCTACTGTTGTTTCTCTGTAAATTGCTCATTTCAATTAGTGCATCCTTTGTTTCTAACTGGATCTTTTTGTGCTGCTGAGGTCCTCACTAAGTTCCTTGAGCATCCTTGTAACTCTGCACCTGACAGGTTGCTCATCTCCATTTTGTTTAGCTCTTTTTTTGGAGTTTTGATCTGTTCTTTTATTTGGGCCATTTCTTTGTCTCCTTGTTTTCGCAGCCTCCCTGTGTTTGTTTCTACATATTAGGTAGAGCCTCTTTGACTCCACGTCTTAGTAGTGTGCCCTAATGTAGTAGATGTCCTGTAGGGTCCAGTGGCACAGCCTCCCCATTCACCTAAGCTGGGTATTCAAGGTGCGCCCTTCGTGTGGGCTGAGCACAACCTCCTCTTATAGTCGAGCCTTGGTTGCTGTTGACAGATCAACAGGAGGTATTTACCCAGGCCAGTCAACTTCAAAGACTGGCTGTGACCACTTACCACCAACCCCTGCCCTCTGTGGAGGATCCACTGTGCAGGAGCAGGGTGGCAACACTCCTAAGCGATCTGTAGCTGTCAACTAGGTGCGGGGACCCTGGGGTTTCCTGGATGCTGGAGCCAAGGTCAGTCCCCACCTATGTTTTGCCTGGGGCCACTCTTCCTGAGCTATAAAGTAATCTGAGAAAGCTGCTACTTGTGCTGAGCTGGGAGATTCCCAGGTGAAGCCAAGCTGTGGAACCAAACTGGCTGCTGCTAGTGCCCGACCTGGAGCTCACTGAGGCCAGCTGTTGCTAGTTTGGTAGGACTTTGAAAGTTGTGATGCAGCCATTCATATGGAAAAGCAGCATGGGTGGGCCCATAAATTGGCTGCAGTAAAGTCTCTGGGGATCTCCAAGGTGAGTCAAACAGTGTTAGCCAGGCTGATGGAGTCAAATATGGCACCACTCTCATAGCTCTGTGGCTCTGCGGGGACAGGGCTCAAGAAAGGGACAACCTTCTCTGCTTGCCCTGATGCCAGATACTTCATCCTCTCCCAGTATGCCACTGGGGCCCTTCAAGCCACCACCCTGGCACTGGAGCTCAAAGGGAGTCTGAGTAGGTGAGTCTGTGTGGGTTAACAGGAACTGTTTGTGTCTCTAGCAGCTTCTTCCACTGACTGAATCCCTGCTGGTTTTTGCAGCCAGAAGTTGTGGGGACTTATCTTCCTGGCACTGGAACCCTGGGCTGGGGGCCTGGTGTGGCGCTGGGCCTGCTCACTCCTGAGATATCCTTTCCAAATTTTTATCCACCACATGTGGGTGAGAGACCAGCCCTTTCCACATCTGCACCCCTCCTACCAGTCTGGATAGATGTGGTTTCTTTAATTCTGTAGTTGTCAGACTTCCATTCAACTCTATTTATGACGGTTCTGAGTGATGGTTGTTTTATATTTTAGTTGTAATTTTAATGTGGTGGTGTGAAGAGGAGAGCCATGTCTGCCTACATCACCATCTTGACCAGCAGCTCCTGATTTTACATACATAAAATATCACAGGATTGTTTTGTGAAGTTTAAACGAGCCAATATTTACAAGGTGCTTGGGACAATACCTAGCACATAAGTATTAGCTCTTTAAAAATGCCTAGGAATGTCTAAGAAGAAAATATCAGGGAAAGGAACGTCTAGAAAGAAAAATGTTCTATTTGTTTATTTTTTAATAACAACCTTGAAAGGATGAAAATGCCCAGTTCCTAGAAGAGCTTTGCACAGGATATTTCTTAAGGAAACGACTTCCCAAAGAAGGCTAGCTCTAAAGAGTAAGAGCCAAACTCAAAGCACATGAGTGTTCAGTTCATGTACACTCTGCATGAATACATATATGCGGTCTCTCACTTCCAATGTCAAGAACAATATACAGGTTATTTTTTTAATTCCTTAATTTAGATTTTTGATATAAAAAAATTAAGATTCAATATCTGTAAGACTACAGGTACAATAATAGAGAATCCACCTTCAAAGGTACAAACACTCTAACAAATCCTCACGGTATCTTACCCAGTTGGTATGTGTCTCTGTAGTCTTTTATATTTATATCCAATGGTTATTTTATCTCTTGACATGGGGCAAATCTCAGCATTCCTTGCTGTCATTTGAAGACATGCGCATTTTGTTCTATAGAGAAAGGCAATGAAGAGAGAAGTGAGAATTAAAAAAGCACCAAGTAAAGAGACTTGATTAAAGTATAAATAATAAAGAATGTGATTGCATTTGGGATAGTTATTTGCCTCATGAACAGCTGAACTTCTTCCCTAGACAGGCCTCCTTGAAAGACATTATTTGCCAAAAGTTTATAAATAATTACAAACTGCCCTCTACCTTTATTTGCTCATGATATAAACACTTAACAATAAGAATTTTCTTTAAGTTTTCAAAATGAACTCCTTTCACTTCCTTTTCAGCAGAAGCTTGTTTGTGAATATTCTCCCAGGTCCACTCTCCTCCTACAATGGATAAGCTTATATGTGTCAAATTCAAAAAGGTGTACATAGATTTACAGATATCTTAAATTATCTTTCCAATGACACAATAGCAGATTGGGTAAGTTGACAATGGGTATGTGATTACTAAACTTATTTTTTTTATAATGTTGCTTAACAAGAAACATGCAACCACAATCTTTACCCCCTCTATTTAAATGATTGTCTAACATGACAGAAACTTGTAACTTCATAGGGAATAGAAAGCCTGGGTATCTCAGCTGTCAGCTGGATATGTGACTACCAATGAGCTGGTTAAAATCTCTGTATCTGACTCCCTTGTTCAACAAGTTACTTTGAAGTCTCTTTCTTGATGATTCTCTTCTGTATTTTTCTGTATATACCTAATACATGCACAAGTGTGGTGACTACTATTTGAAACAGAAAAAACAATAAAAATTTCATTAATTTGGATTCTTTTACAGATGCAGAAATGTAAAGTTACTTTTTTGATATGATTTTGCTTGCAAAGTTTAAAAGTACAGAAAAATACAAATAATGATTATTATCAACACTCGTATTTCTACCACACAGAATTAGCTGTCATCATTTTGCCTAATTCTTCTTTTTCCTATGTGTATCATTTAAAATACATGAGGTCTGTCCGGAAAAAGTCCAGCCTTTGTTAATATAACAAGAACCATTCATGTGACACTGCTATAACCTGGCACCCAAGGAGAATGGACTGGAGTGCTCATGTGTGAACAATGATGACTTCACTGTACTAGTCAATGGGGCCGTTAGATGCTGTTGAGTGCACAAGTGTACTGTGTGGTCATCACATTCAAAATGAGCAAGTAGAGGAACAAATCTGCATCAAATTTTGCGTTAAGCTTGAACATTCCTCTGCATAAACTATTTGGATGATTCAGATGGCTTTCGGGGACGATGCAATGAGTGCAGCGCAACTAAAAGTGTGGCACAAACGTTTCAAAGATGGTTGAGAATCTGTTGAAAGTGATGCACATTCTAGAAGACCTGCAACAAGCAGAACACCTGAGAATGTTGAACATGTAAGGGCTGCAATCAACAAAGATCGGCGACTGACAGTATGAGAACTAGAAGCTGACCTGGGGATTCCAAAAATTGCTGTGTCAGATTTTGACGAAGGATCTTGTATGAAATGTGTTGTGTCAAAATTCGTTTCACAGCTTCTGCTACTAGAGCAGAAGGACCATCACACTGCAGTTACTAATGACGTGATTCAGACTGCTACCAATGAACCAGATTTCCTCAAAAAGGTCCTAACCAGAGATGAATGTAGGTCTACAGCTGTGATCTGGAAACCAAGGCCCAGTCGTCCCAATGGAAGTCACCTGGTGGCTCTCTGTGCCCAAAGAAGGTGCGGGAAAGTCACAGCAAGATCAAGACCACATTAACTGTGTTTTTTGTTTGGGGGAGGGTGGGGTGTTGTCCATCATGAATACGCCCCCTGCAGGCCAAACAATTAATAAGTACTACCTCAACATGCAATATGATGAGAACAGCTGCAATTATGGGCAACTGGTGCCTGGCAGCTTCATCATGACAACGCACCTGCTCATGCATCATGTCTTGTGCAGTTTTTTGGCAAAACATCAAATCATCCAGGTGACTCAGCCCTCCTACAGCCCATGACTTCTGGTTTTTCCCAAAACTAAAATCACCTTTGAAAGGGGAGAGATTTTAGGCCATCAATGAGATTCAGAAAAATGTGACAGGGTAGCTGATGGTGACTGGGAGAACTGTGTGAGGTCCTGAGGTGCCTACTTAGAAGGGGACTGTGGAATCACTTTTCTACATACAATGTTTCTTGTATCTTGTATGGTCTTCAATAAATGTATTTTTCATATTATATGAATGGATACTTTCTGGACAGACCTCATACACTGTTTATATACTCATCTTTAAAAAATTTACTCTAGTTATTACCTTAAAACTTGCTTTTTATTTCAATATTATGTTTTTGAGACCCAATCCATGTTACATTCAAATATGGTTAATTCCTTTACATTTTCCCACAGCATTTAGATATATAGTTATGTGCTTAATTAAGTTGCTTCAAGTTTTCAATATAACAAATGCTGCAATGAACATCCTATTCTTATGCACATGTGTAAGCATCTCTAGAGTACTAGCTTTAGTTATATATGTGTGTGTGTGTATAAACTGAAATAACAGTGGCATGAAATTTTACCCATATAGTTTGTGATGCACTTGGGTCCTTTTTGTACTATTTAATTTTAAAAATACTAGTTACAACCCCTAAAATGATTTTACATCCCACTAAACCTATAGCTTGGAAAACAATGCTCACATATACTTAAAAGTACTATTGCTGGAAAGTAGGTATGTACCTCTTCTACTGCTATGTAATTGTTGAACATCCCACTCTCCCTGTCAAATGACTGACTGGCTCGGTATGAAATTCTAGTTTTAATTTGTTTTCCTTCAATATTTTAAGCTAATATACCTCTTCTTTGGTTGTATTATTTCTGATGAAAAGTGTGTTGTCAATCTCTTTTTACTCTTTTTTGAGTGTTTGAAATTTAGTCTTTACCTTAGATACTTTTTAAGCTGCATCAATATATTTAGATTTATCTTATTTTTCCTTCTTAGTACTTAGCAGGCTCTTTCACTCAGAGAATTCCTGTCTTTTTTCAACTCTGGAAAATTCTCAGCTATTATCTTTTCTTTTTTAAACCTCTCCCAAGGACATTTTTTCATTGCTTAGAGAGAGCAAGAGGGGAGAAGGAGGCGGAGGGAGGGGGGCAGGAAGAGAGGAAGAGAGAGAGAGAGAGAGAGAGAGAGAGAGGGAGAGAGGGAGAGAGAGAGAGAGAGAAATATATCAATTGGTTGCCTCCTGTATGTGCTCCAACTGGGGATCAAACCCACAACCGAGGTATGTGCCCTCATCAGGAATACAACCTACAATCTTTTGGTTTAGGGATGACATTCCAACCAATCAAGCTACACCAGCTAGGGCTCAGCTGTTATCTCTGATTGGTGCTCTTTTCTTCATTGCAGATGTATATTGCAGTTTCTCCTCCATATTTTTTAACCTGTAAGTTATTTTCCCCATATCTTTATCTTCTTGCATTCTGAGAGATCTTAGTTTTTGCCATCCAATTCACTAATTCTTTCTCCAGCTATACCAATGCCATCTATTTAGTGCATCTATTTCATGTTTTTATTTCAATGACCACATGTTGTATTTCCTATATTTCCAAATGGTTCTTTTTCATATTTACACCTTTACAAAAATAATATCCTTTTATTGTTTCATGGATGCTAATATTTTAGCTTTTTGGATATTTTAAATATACCTATTGTAAAGTATCTTTAAATCAGATTCTACATTTATCTCTGATTCTTCAGGTGTGAATTCTCCCATTTGTTGGGATTCAGGCTGCCTTTCGGGTCCTAGCCATTGCCTTTGTGTGCTGTGGCTGTCTGAAATCATACATTCTGTGGGGTTTACACCTGTATGTTCTAAAATCATACAGTCAAATTATTCTTTTTAAAAAATACCTTAAACTGACCATCAAGTAGAGTAAACACTGTCCAACAGTCATTTTTGTTTTTTCCTCTAGCACTGAAAGGGATTGAGCTTGGTCAGATGTAGTTGAGTTATACTTAGAGTCAACATTGGAAAAAAAAACAAAACTACTTATTTTTAAACAGAATTAAACTTGGCACAGTGACAAGTTTCCTCTATGACAGGCCAAACGAACTGAGTCAAAATAATCTAACAGCAGATTTATATATCTCATCTCATACTCCAACTAACAGGGTGGTGAAAACTACCATCCATACTATTTATTTATTTTTATCTCTTTCTTTTGCCTAGTACAGGATGCTAAATTTGCATTAAATTAAATGTACATATAATGCAACACCATTCTATATACGTATACCTACAAAAACATGTATAGTATACACCCTTTAAATGGTATGAAAGTCCCAATACATTGAACATGTTTTCATTTCTTAATGGAATGTCAATGTTATCAAGAGAGTACTAATTATAAGCACCATTAATTTTCTAAAAAATGGCAAGGAAATGATTTGTAATAGTAAATCACAATATATAACAGTGGTTAAGAGTATAGCATGGATTCAAATTGCAGCTCTTCAATTTGCCCTATGATCTTACAATTAGCTTCTCAATTTCATTTCCTCTCTTGTAACACAGAAATAATATTACTACCTCACAGAGTTTTGTGAGAATTAAGTAAGAAAATGAATATAAAGCAATTGTCACATTGTCTGCCACTGTTACATGGTATTAACTGCAATTGCTGCTGTTATGATTATGATACTAGCTTAAAGAAATACTCATTGTCCTGGCTGGTGTGACTCAGTTGGTTGGAGCGCTGTCCTATACAGCAGAAGGTTGGGGGTTCCATTCCCGGTCAGGGCACATAGTTAGGTTGTGGGTTCAATCTCCAGTCATGGCATGTACAGGAAGCAACTAATCGATGTTTGTCTGTCACATCTCTTTCTCTCTCTCTCTCTCAAATCTGTATCTATATCTATCTATATATATATATCTATATCTTTTAAAGAAACATCCTTGGAGGAAGTAATTTTCAAATAACTGTAATAATCAGTGAAAAGTTTTCTTTCCCATTGCTAGTGAGAGAGTGCATCTTTCCATTTTAGATTCTTAGTGCACAGTTTTAGATAGACAGGCAAACTGATACATAGCAGGACTTAACAAGTACCCCTACATTCAGAAGATTTTTTGAAATGCCATAGTATTCTACTCACATGTCTATGCATCCCTCAGAGCAGTCACATGAATCAGTAAACATGTTGGAAAAGCTGCTTAGATAATACGCTCGTGGCCACATAGTCTTTCTATACTTAAAGTGTGGAAGCTTTCTACTGTCAATTTCATTACAGAAAGAAATGGGCACCAATTCCACTCCATTGCTAATATCCAGATCAGAAACAATTTCTTCTTGCTTTGGGTAATTCCGAGTCAACTGAACATAGGTATTGAAAGAAAAGTTATCTGTAAATAAAAAGTTACACTCTGTCTCAAGCAGGTAACGAAAAACTTCCTCCATGTTTCGCAGACTCCTTCCACAAGGGGTTTTATAACTCACGTGGAGTGCTGAAGAATGAGAGTTTGTCTTTGCATGTCGTCTTTGGAAGTGGCATGTAATTGGTAGTTGCAAAGGGTTTTTCCCCTTGAAGGTCAGTGGCATTTTCATCAGACAGGCACCAGAGCAGTCATGACTTTGGTAAGATAAATTCAAAGAGGATTCTTTTTCTCTAAAATCCACAGTTTTATTTTCCAGAGGGGGAGATTCCTTATCTTTTGTAGTGCTGTTTAAAATTAATTACTTATTAGTGTCTCAAATTTATAGTACAATTCCCCATTTTAAAAATATACTGCACACTAAGGTGGTAATTAGTTCTAACATTTTCTTAGACAACACAAAAATAAACCAGACTCTGAAATAAACATCACACTATGTTGTGCAGCCACATAAAAGTATACCTCAAAGGTCTCACCTCGAGGGTCTTTTCCCCTGCTTCAGGAATCAAATATGTGATGTTTTGTTCCGGTATGTCTCCAACTGGAAGCCCAGTAATTCAGTTCAATTCTGACAGTATCTACCTGGAGTCAGTATCAGATCCCACAAGTTAAAGGGCTCAGTACCAGAATTTACTCAGTACTGTCCCCATTTCAGATACAAAATACAAGTCCTGGGCACCCATACTTTTGACTGACCCTGGGGTCCTCACAACCCTCTCCCTCAGGTTTGATAATTTGTAAAAAGACTCACAGAACTCAGGAAAGCATTTTAATTACTATTACCAATTTATAATAAAAGAGAGAACTCAGGAACAGCCAAATGGAAGTGATGCATAGGGCAAGATAAGTAGGAAGTGTCATGGCATGCCCTCCCCATGTGTGTCACCCTCCCAGCATCTCTAAGTGTTCAACCAGGAAGCTTCCAGAACCCTGTTGTTTAAAGGTTTTTATAGAGGTTTCATTACATAAGTATGATTGATTAAATCGCTGGCTGCTGGTGATTATCTGACTCTCTAGCCTTTCTCTCCTCCCTGGAGGTTGGAATGTAGGGCTGAAAGTTTTAAGCTTCTAATCAAGGTTTATTTAGTCTTCCTGGTAACCAGGCCCCAACCTAAAGCTAATTAGGAGGCCCTCACCAAGAGTCATTTCATTAGCACACCAAAGATATTCTTCTCATTCAGGAGGTCCCAAAGCTTTTAGAAACTATGTGCCAGGCACTGGAATACAAACCAAGTATCTTTCTTATTATATCACAACTTAATTTCAGAATATCCCAGAGAGCTGTGATTATAGCTGTCACATTTTGCTATGGTGCCTAGCAAATTTAGGGTTATTTACAGCATGCACTCAATAAACAGGTGACGAAAGTTACATCTTCAGGCATGCTTGAGTCAAGCCTTCTGCCCGCAAAAAACAGTAAATGCCAGCCAAAAAATAACTCATTCATCAAGAATCCTTTACACGGTATTTGCCTTCAACCATTGTTACCAATTCAATTTCTTCCATAATATGTAATTCAGCTGGCATCATAGTAAAATGGTAAACTGACAGTAGAAAATGGGATAGTTACTCATTTTCAGAAAAAATCTGTGAAAAGATTCCAAATGTATTGGAAACTCAGGTTTTAATTTTTCACAAAGAACCTCAGTTTTGTTTTATGTAATATTTTCTATATTTAGGTGTCTATATAAAAGTAATAAGGTATTTTAGAGATTTTTTATACTCACTACATAAAGAAGAACGGTCCAACAGAACTTTCTGCACTGCTGGAAATATTCAATATCTGTGCTGTCCAACTGGGTAGCCACTACCTACATGTGGCTACTGAGTACTTTTAAATGTGGCTCGTGCAACCAAAGAGCTGATTTTTAAATTTTATTTAATTTTAATTAATTCAAATTTAAATAGAAATGTGCAGCTACCATATTGAATGCACAGATATGAGGTGCCTCTTCCTTTTTTCCAGCCGTATACTAATCCTCTGAATAAATTTCATAATTTATTCTCTATTGTTTCCTATCTCTTGGTATTATAAATCATCATGTGATAAATAACCTTGTACATAACAATTCCATACATGTAAAGATATCACTACAGAATACATTCCCAGAAGTGGAAGTACTAGGTCAAAGGGTAAATGGATTAGTAATTTTGTTAAGATTGCCAAATTGCTCTCCTTCGGGTTAGCTTATCCAACAATTTATGACAGTGCCAGCATCCAGAGCCTCATCAATCAATGGCTCTTGATGCTTTTGAATTTCTGACAATCTAATAGCCTAAAGGATAGAAATTTATAAGTCTTTTAATGTTGGAAACATTTGTTTACAATTTTTCTGTTACTACTTAATTTTTTATTATTTATTGATTTGAGAGAGAGAGAGAGAGAGAGAGAGAGAGGAAAGGAGAGAGAGAGAAACACAGAAAAATCAACCTGTTGCTCCCCCATCCATGCACTCACTGGTTAATTTGTGTATATGATCCTAGCAGGGATCGAACCTGCAACCCTGGAGCATTGGGACAACGTTCCAACCAACTGAACCACTGGCCCAGGGCTGTGTCACTACTTTGATGAATACCCTTATACATAAACCTTGACCAAATTCCTTTTTATTACCTTAGTATACATTCCTTTAAGAGGAATTACTAGGTCAATAGGACTATACATTTAAAAATAACATTTTATTAGCACTTTGAAAATATAAAAAGTACTGTTTTATCATAAAAAAGACTGATATATTGGACCTCCATGTACTTGTGAGAACTGCAGAAGTCTCAGCACAACTCTGTCCAAACCTCTGCACTAAGAAACAACCAAACTCTAGCAAGGCTTCTAGCAGCATAAGATGAAGTCTCTAGAATGACCCCCTGCTCCCCAATAAAATGCCTGCCCGAGCAAGCTTAAGGCTGCCAGGAGAATATACTGTTTCTTCTAGCCAACACCTGAAGATAAACCCCTGACCTTTCTTAATTAGAGCGTTTACTAAATGGGCTTACAATTGTAAATCATTCCTCTTTCTTTCTGAGAGATATATGTATCTCCTACAACTCAGGAGTGTGTTTCCAAAGGAACTGAATGCTAATCCTTTGAAAGGCAATCATCAGTAAGAATAGGGCCTCTACCAGTCTCTGTGGGAGGACAGAATCCTAATTTTGGTAATTGCCAGGTAGCACACACAGCTGGCCTAAGGGAACTCATACTCTGTAATTTTACACTTGAATGCCTGCTCTTCCTCCCTCCCTCGTTCCCGTTTAAAACTCCAATCATCTCAGCAGCATAAACTGGAATGGAGCTCAGCTCTTCCCCCTAGAGTCAGTAGGTACTTATAGTAAAATCTGTTTTCCCAGCTTTAAATAATGTCTTTGTTTATCTTTGACATATTACCAAACTTTGATTATCAACCTTTTGCCTATTTTGTTTAATCTATTCTCCCCACCTCTTGCCCCATCCTGAAACATACTGGAGTATTTTAAAGCAAATCCTAGACATTACATCGTTTTTTATCTGAAATAAATCAGTATTCATTTCTAACAAATAAGGCCTTTTAAAAATACATAATCTCAGTGGCCCATTTTCACATTTCCCTGATTTTCTTAAATTAGTTTGAATCAGAATTCAAAGAACTCCTACACGTTGTATTTGATTCAGGTATCTTTTATGTCTCTTTAAACTTAAAACAGCACCTCTTCATTTCATGTCATGTTTGCCAAAGCTGAGTAAATTGTGGCATTTATCCTGTATCATTTCACACATTGTGGAATTTGGCTGATGTCTTTTTTGTGGTGTTGTCATTTAACTCATTCCTCTATCCTTTCTATTCCTGGAAAATTCAGGAGTCAATTCTAGAAACTTGATTATACTCAGGTTCAATTTTGGTGGTGGTGGTGGGGGTGGCATGTAATAATTCATAGGTGGTGCTATAAATTCCTATTAGTCAAATAAGGTGGCATACAATCTCTGCCTGTTCACTTTTAGTGATGCTAAGATTTGTATTGGATTGGCCAAAAAGTCCATTAGTTTTCTCCATATGATGACTCTAGTAGTGCTTAGTTGTCTGTCATTAACTTCATTTGAAACAATTTTGTTATATTGTATTGTGATAGCCGTCATATCAGTGTGCATTAAAAAAACACTTAATCAAAATTAAATGAATTTTTGTGCAGCCATTTTAATATTGAAGATGGAAGAAGATCCACAAGATTTTTGGTATATTATGCTTTATTTCAAGAAAGATAAAAATTCAACTGAAACACAAAGAAAGATTTGTGCAGTATATGGAGGAGGTGCTGTGACTGATTGAACATGTCAAAAGTGGTTTGCGGCCCTGGCTGGTGTGGCTCAGTGGATTGAGTGCCAGCTTGTGAACCAGAGGGTTGCCTGTTCAATTCCCAGTTAGGGCACATGCCTGGATTGAGGGTCAGGTCCCCAGTGGGGGGCATGTGAGAGGCAACCACACATTGATGTTTCTTTCCCTCTCTTTCTCCCTCCCATCCGCCCCCCCCCCCAAAAAAAAAAGTGGTTTGTGAAATTTCTTGCTACTATTGACATTTTGGCCAAATAATTCTTTGCAGTGGGGCTGTTTTATGCATTGGAAGATGTTTAGCGGCACCCCTGGCCTCTACCCACTAAAAGCCAATAGCAGGAGATAGCTGAAATACTCAAAGTACCCAAATCAATAAAGTTATTGGTGAAAATGAAAAAAATGTGTCTTATTTTACTGGAAAATACGTAATGGATTGTTTTTGCCAACTCAGTAAATGGATTAGGGTGTCTTCAGCCTAATTCATAATCCATCCATTTGAAAGCTCCTCATGAGTCTTTCACTTAACAGGTTTATTACTGTGATCACTGGCTAGGCCAGTGCTACTCAAGGTGTGGTGGTGTCAGTCCCCAATGACTCACTACCAATTTATGATAAATACAAAAAATCGAAAGTTGTAAAAGTTTGAAAACTTTTACAGCAATTTGACATCACCACACATTTCATTGCATTTTATGAGTATCTAAAAACAAAAAAAAACAAAAAACCAGTACTCACTACAGTTAGTTTGAAAGCACCATCTCAGTAAGTCCACTGTTTCTTGAAGGCTGGGATTATAAAAATAACAATCTTTTTATTCTATCATTCCTAGAATTTTCTGAATGGAATTCTTTTATAAAGAAGAAATTTTCCTCATCAACTCAGTTTATTGTGAAATATGGTTAGTACAGGAAAGGCAGGATAAATGCTCGATTCTTTTTAATTCCTAGTATTCAGAATGATGATAGGCTATATACTAGAAACTACCAAAGTGACTGGTTTTTAAAGTAGTATTATGACCCCATGAGTTTTTATATATTTAATGTGTTTAAATCAATTATAGTGATTATTCCTTTTGCTGTTCACATTATGACATTTTCAGCCAGTTGAAGCTCCTCTGAGTTTACTCCAACTTTGAAACACAATTGGTAGTCTTGGACAGCAGTTTTGCTTTCTGTCACAAGATGTTCCACGTTTGGAATCGGCCATTTCTCTACAGCAACGATTTTAAATCTTTTTTTATCTCATGGCATATATAAACTAATTACTAAAATTCTATGGCACATCAAAATGTTATATTTTTTGCTGATCTGACAAAAAGCATAGGTATAATTTTGATTCATTCACGCCACACGGCTATTGTTGTATTGGCTGTTGTCATTTTTTTGACATTCCAAGGGAAAAGAGGACAGTGCCCCTAAGTAAGTAGTCAGGTACTGCCTATTTTAAAAATTCTTGCAGTACACAGGCTGAAAATTGCTCCTTTAACAAGACTATGGTTCCATTTAATGAGAAATGACATTTTGAAATCACAGTCATGAAGCTAGGAGGTATACAGTTTTTCATTAATATAGATTGCCAAAACTCCAAGAAGGCTGGGCCAATTTACACTATTATAAGCATGTATAAATGTTAACCTAATTGAGTATTACTTTAAATATTTTAATCAATTTGATAAATATTTTATTATCTCCTTAATTTGCTTTTCTCTAAATAACAGGGAGTTTGAAGATAATTTCATATTTATTTGTCTTTTATTTTTCCTTTGGTGAACTGTCTATTCATATACTTTGTCCATTTTCCTGTTGGGGGTTTATTCATTCATTCATTTTTCCATCAAAGATTTCTTGCATCAGCTATGGAGCCGGTCATGCTATGGAAACAATGATGAGAAGAGCTCCATGATCTGAAGGAGCTTACATTCTAGGCAGAGAACTAAGTACTTATAATAAAGTACGCATAATGTTATGAATGAAGCCATGATACCTAATGTCATGGAAAGACATCTAATCTTCATTAGTTTTTGTTTTTTTAGGGTTCTAAATTAATTTTTCTATAGTTTGGGACTCTAATTCATCTGGAATTTGGATGTACCCTGAAGATCTAACTTAAAATTTCCAAATGATATCCAACTATTCCAGGGTTCATTTATTAAATAACAAGTCCTTTACCTTGGGACCTTTGACTTACTTACAATAGCAGGCATTCCTGTTTTAATCTTAAAGGAAATACCTTTAGAGTTTCATCAAAACATAGGATGTGAAAATTGGTTAGAGAAATACATTCTCTACCACATTAAAAAAAGAGTTCTTCTATTTCTCATAGTTGGCATTGACTTTTTAAAATCTTTGGCCATTTCTTAAGAATGCCTGAGGTCTACTTCTGTGATAACAGATTTTCTAATACTAAATCATTTTTGCTAGACTAGTATAAATTCTACCTGGTCATTTTATTCTCTTAATATTTCTCTGGATTAGAATGTTATATTTTTATTTAGAATCTCTGTATCCGTAATAGTGGTATTTAAACTTTTTGGGGGCCATGAATCATTTTAGATAATCTGATGAAAGCTATGAACTCTCTCCCTAGAAATATACTATTAATATAAAAATTTGCATACCATTCAGGGGCTACACAGCCCCTAGGTTAAAGACTCATCTTTATTATAATTGACTCCATACTTAGATGGTTCCCATGCTACTGCCATTTCTTAAATATTGTCTTTTCCAATCCTAAATTCTTCACTATGACTCATCATTTGGTTAGCAAGAGGATGTTTGAAAGTTTTCCAAAAGGACATGTGGATGATGTTTTCTGAGCTTTTGCAGAGGTTAAATCTGGCACTAGTCTGATTACTGTTATTTTGTTGGGTTTTTATTTTTTTGTTTTTGTTTCTGTATTGATCCTTGTAAGGTATTTAAACTTTAAGACTGATGCTAACACCTTTTTTGACCAATATTAATCTATTAGTAATTTTCTTTACTGTGATAGTTGGTGAAGCCTTTTACCTGTAGACTTAATATTTTCTTTTTCTTTTTTTAATTGTCGATCAATTACAGTTGTCCCCACTTTTCCCCCATTACTCTCCCCTGTAGTGCTCACTCCCCACCTTTCATATTCAATCCCTGCCCCCACCCCTGCCCTGCCCTGCCCTATTTTCTTTGTCAATGGATTCTTCACACATGTTTTTTGACCTGACCCTTCCCCTTTGTTCCCCTGTTATCCACCTCTCCTCTGGTCACTGTCAGTTTGTTCTTGATTGCCATGTCTCTGGTCCTATTTTGCTTGCTTGTTTGTTTTGTTGATTAGGCTCCATTTATAGGTGAGATCATATGGTATTTGTCTTTCACTGCTTGGTTTATTTCACTTAGCATAATACTCTCCTGTTTTCTTATACTCAGAAATTATCTTCTTTGATTACAGTTTCTGCTTAACTCATTCTAGCTTTTGGCATTTTGTTTACTTGCTTGTTTTAGTTCAAAACAAAATATGGCAGATTTTTCCACGACCAATGCTTTTGTAGAGCAGGCTTACATTAGTTTCTTCTTAATATATTGAAAAAATACCTACATTTTATATTTAATGGACAAGACATGCATTTTCATTTTCTAGTTGCTAAAGCAATTCTGATTCTTAGTTTAGATAATTTTAATTTCCTTTATTGGAGCTGCGAGCAGCAGTACATTGGCCCGAAAACTATCGCCTTTGCACAAAGTTCTTTTTTTTCCTCTATTAAGAAAGAGAATTCTGGCGTTTAGAAATTTGAACATTACATTATAAAGAACACATGAATGATCATGAAAATATTTCTATAGCCTTCACTGGAGTCACTGGTTTTCCCTTACTAGCTTTTTAAAGAATGCTAATTACTTATTATTCTTTTTTCTCATCCATTTGCCCTTTTCTTCTACATTTCGGATAATCTTATAGTTCCCAGATTACACCTTTAATCCCAACAGGTGATTTTCACAATGAATACTTCTCTTAAAAAAGGCTGAGGTAAATGTGATCCTGCACTACTATTTATAACAGAAAACATTTAAAACAATCTAATTATCCACCCATAAAAGAATAGATAAATATAATGTGGTATTTTACATTATGGAAAACCAAACAAGAATTAAAGAAAATGAAATAGATCTATACACATCATGATTAGATTGATTTAGTAATTAAAAGTTATTAATAGCCCTGGCAAGGTAGTTCAATTGGTCAGAGTGTCATTTTAATGGGCTAAGGTTGTGGGTTCGATCCCCAGTCAGGGCACATACAAGAATCAACCAATGACTGCATAAATTAGTGGAGCAAAAATGAACTGATGTCTCTCTCTCTCTCTCTCTCTAAATCAATAAATAAAAATAAAAAAATATTAATAGATTAATATTGGTTAAAAAAAGAGTGTCAATCTCTCAAAATAATACTGAGTAAAACAAGAAGGTTCATATATGAATATTTATGTAAAATTAAAAAATGAGAAGTAACAATACTATATAGTATTTATGGCTCTATAAATATTTTTTAATGAACTAGAAAAATAATTGGTGATAGTGACTGCTTCTAAAATGCAGATAGGGGAACAGAAGTTGTCATGGTGAGAAATTAGGTATGGTTCAAAGAGACTACATTGTTTTATTTTCTTTTTAAAAAGAGACCAAATAAAATGAAATGTTAATAGCTGTTATCTGGATGGTGTGAGTATGGTTTTTTGCTATACACCTTTATGTATTTTCGAGTTTTTAAATTTGTTGAAAACACATTAAGAAATACTGGGTGCGAATGTAGCTATAAAAGATTAATGTAAATCCATCACTACCCATGGACTACAATGCATTAGAACCTAATACATTAAAAATATGGGTAAAAATAAAGGTTAGGTTTCCTCTTAAATAACTTCAATCTATTTTAGTATTTTTAAGTAATGCTGGGAGTTCATGCCATAGTAAAAATTACAGCCTATAATGCACCTTTTGTTTTACTCTTTCATTTAATTTCTATTTTCTTTAGCCTAGTCCAATTTAGTAATTGTTTTCATTCATTTATTTCCTTGTTTTTAAAAGCCTGTGCCTGGAATTGCTTTTCTCCTATTATTAAGTGCCAAGTTTCTTTCTATCACTTTTTCTTATAAAGCATAAATTACAAAGCATTACAGGGCATTATAAATGCTCTGAACTGTGAGTATTTCTGGTTGTCTACCTGAGACATTATCTCCCCTCTGTTTCCTTTAGTGTTCACTGTAATAAATTCTCTTAGGCTCTCGTAGATTTTTGTTCTTTGTTATGATATAGGCCACTTATTCTGAAGTAAATCATATACCTAGTGAATGTTTCACTTCCCTTTTCAACTTGCCTTAACCAAGTAAATTGTTTCCCATGGGTTTCTGTGGCATCCTTTTCTCCAAATCTAATTATTTGATTTCTCATATTTTATCTATGATCTGTTTTTCTTCCTCTTTTGCTTTTTTGGGGGAAGGGGGATATGAAATACCTATTTCATAACTCAAAAGGTTCTTTTCTGAATGTGAATTAACTGAGGGTATATGTGAGAGAGAAGGTATCTGGGTTATCATTAGTTCTTAAATAAGAACTAATAATTATACAGTAGTTTACAATATGTAATGTACTATCACACAATTTCCTCATGTGACAATAAACACAGCTCCAAGTTACTTATTATTGGAACAATATACAATTACAACAATTTGTACTAAAATTTGTAATAAACATGCTGGTAAAAATTTGTAATTTGGAACTTAGGATTTTAAAAAACTTAGCCAACCTGGCTTAAAGGGATGTTCTGGTGACTAAAAGTTAACAAAAATTAAGGGAGAAATATCTTCTTATATTTAAGGAAAGTTAGAAAAACAAGCAGTAAAACATGGAAATGAAACACTGATATGGTCCTTACAAATGATTTTCTTATCTGTGCCTCATTTCACAAAATAAATGAATGAAAACCAACTTACTACAAAAGTCTCAGGAATAAAGTACCTTAGTTTGATCCCATTTTATGGGAAGGAAGGTTAACTTTCTTATATGTATGCAGATATATTACTGGAAAAAACAAGAATAAAGAAAACTAATCCTATAAGTAATGTTGTAAACCTAGTTACTGGCCTTCTAAAAATAAAAAAATGCTGGAGATAAACAAAAAGTAGGTAAGAATGGTTATTTGGTACTATCCTTCCCTATATGATAGCCTCGGGGTAGTGGCATTTCAACTTATATGTTGCTTAAGGACTGTTTTGTCATTAGACACCTTGAACTACAGGGCAAAGCATAGTTTCAGAAATTGCCAACTTATTTCCTAGCTTTTGAAACATCTGAGACAAAAAGTCATTTTATCCTTTATGACCTCTGAAGGGGCATACTTCAAGAAATCAATGTAAACTATATTCATCTTAAAGACTGCAGTAAACATATTTGTTTTCTGCTCAGTCCCATCTTTCGTCATCCTCTTCAGAAAGATGGCCATTTTAATTTCGCTGTACACAAATCTGTTGGATCATGTTTTCATCCTGGGCTATTTATAGTCTCTCTCAAAAATTTAAGCTATAAAAAATATCATGAAGTAACACTCACAGAAGATCATATAGTACATAGCCGGGGCAGATTATGTTAGACTACGTGGAACCAGAAGAACCAAATGATACCATATAGAGAAGTAGATGTCAGCAATGTGGACCTTGACCTCCAGTACTGACTTCCCAGTTTCAACTGTAGTCTCTATATGGCCTGCTGTGTTACAGTTTCTGTTCCTGAACACCTATTTTATTTACGTGTGCGTGTGTATGTACATAAGTGTAGGTTAGGAGTGTGTGTTTTGTGCTTAGTTTTTTTTTTAACTTTTTATATTTTAAAGAGAGGGGAAGGGAGGGAGAAAAAGAGGGAGAGAAACATCGATGTGAGAGATAAACACTGACTGGTTGCCTCTTGTGCACCCACAAGAGGGCCCACAACCCAGGCATGTGCCCTGACCGGGAATCAAACCTGCAACGTTGTGGTCCACAAGCAACACTCAGCCCACTGAGCCACACCAGTCAGGGCTGTGTGGTACGTTTAAAATAAAAAAAAGCTCTTCTGGGTGTCTGTGTGCATGTGATATGTAAAGCTAAATGGCTTAAACTCACACCTGAGTCTTTTAGCAGCGGGGCAAAAGCCCAGTTTTACCATGTATGTTCGCCAAAACTATAAACCAGGTATACCTCTAATGAAGCCCACTAATTAAGCTGGCTATGTGTTCCCAACAAACCAAAGTACTTAACTAAGAAAAAGAATTAAGCCAGGTTTCCTAACATCACAAAAGTAGCTATCTTTATAAAAGAATTATCATTGGAATAAATTTATTTTTATATCTACCTATGTCATAACTCACTTATATGGAGTAGAAATTAAGTTAAACTCAAGAACAAAAGAAAGACAGTTTCCTATCAGACCAAGGATTTTCACTCTGTTTTGCCACTGACAAATCATATGATATTAAGTAATTCAGCTGGGGTTGAGAACCTGTGGCTTAAGTTATTCACCATTAAGTTTGCCAGTTTGCCTATGTGACTACTGGTCTGCTAGAGGTTTAACTACTGAAAATACAACAGTAATAAACTCATGATCTGCAGAAGAAATACCAAAGAATTATTTAAACATAATTCTGGTCAAAATGAAATGTGGTCTTGGAATTCGTAATGGCTACATATCAAAACCCTGAGGCTAATTAGACTCGTCCCTTCATATGAAAAGATCTCAGGAAGCTCAACTCAAAGTTAGGTATAATCTCATGGGCAAAGACTCTGAGTGGGAATACAGCACAAGAATTGCAGGTTGTAAGGAAATCGAGTCCTGATCATGCAATCACAAATAATCCTAATGAGATGGGAAAGCAATTAGAGAAGCCAATTTAATTTCTCCGGGAAGCTCAGATTTTTGAAAGAATATGTACAAAATAAAGAAAAATGTCACAAAGGCTCAAGCCTACTAAGAATTAAAGTTTCCAAAAATGTTAATAAAACAACAATTTTTTAAGCTATGTTTGGAACAAGAAGAAAATCTATTGGGGGAAGATCATATCAAGTTAACTGATAACAGAAGTTCAAAAACAATTTGCCTTTTCTTTCTATAACTATCACTGTCCTCAAGTTGGAGAGCCCAGACAAAAATGAGAAGAGCTGAAGTCTGTGATAGTTAAAAATAGGTCCTAAAACATTAGTTTATTTAAACATATTTAATATTCTAGGCCCAAGCAAATTAAATCTCAATGTACTGACAAAATTTTTAATATAAATGAAAAATGTTGCCCTGACTTTGTTTTCAAAAGGGAACATTCCTGCCCTGACTGGTGTGACTCAGTGGACTGAGTGCCAGCCTGTGAACCAAAGGGTCGTTGGTTCAATTCCCAGTCAGGTCTGGTCTTATGCCTGGGTTGTAGGCCAGGTCCCTAGTGGAGGGCATGTGAGAGGCAACCACACAGTGATGTTTCTCTCCCTCTCTTTCTCCCTCCCATCCCCTCTCTCTAAAAATAAATAAAATCTAAAAAAATTAAAAAGGGAACATTCCAGAAAGTACCCAACGATTAGCTTAACACTGATTGCTAAACAATTCTAAAAAATAGAATCAGGCATTTGAGTTTTAAATACTTAAGATTTGAAAACCCGACATGTGCTAGGTATAAAAAAGTGCAAATAATTATCCTTTTTGATAAGGGCTGATAAACTTTGCTAATATAGAATGCTATAGCAGTGAATCTTGTAAGACAGGGGAATGTAAGTGGGACAATGGTAGAGCTAAATGAATTCCCAATTGGTTGAACAGTTCTTTCTGAGGAGTAATGAAAAGAGGTCTCTAGCAGTGAGCTACAATAAAGACTAAAAAGTTTACTTCATATATTTGTGCAAGATGAAAAGCTAGTACGAAAATATAAGAGATTTAAAACTCAAAAGGATTCTAATAAGCTAAAACAATAAACATAAACCAAAACGGGAGACATTTAAGAATAAATCAACTCCTTCATTTAGGCTTAAAACATAATTATATAAATATAAGATGAGAAAGTTTGTTTGGTGGTGATTTATGTAAAAAAAATCTATTTTAGTGCTTTAGAGTGATTTAAAGAAAATAAAATTTTATGCTATATATCAGAAGGTCAGAAACTGGCTTCCCAAATGGCCAGTCAGAGTTTTAAAACTGTCAACTCAGCATTCTCTGAGGGCATTTTGAAATAAATTTTATGAGCCTTTTAGACTCAAACTGCAATGACATCTATAATATTTGTAAATGCAAATCATATGTAATAGTGTCAATCTGCAACTCTCATACACTGAAAAGAAAAAAAAAGAATTCTGTATTGACAGATTTTTAAAAAGATTTTATTTATTTTTAAAGAGGGGAAGGGAGGGAGAAGACAAGGAGAGAAACATCAACGTGTGGTTGCTTCTTGAGTGCCCCCTGCTGGGTACCAGGCCCACACCCAGGCATGTGCCCTGACTGGGAATCGAACTGGCAACTCTTTGGTTCACAGGCCAGCACTCAGTCCACTAAGTCACACCAGCCAGGGCCTATATTGACAATTTTTTAACAGATTTTATTTATTAAATTTTAGAGAAAGGGAAAAAGAGGGAGAAAGCGTGGGAGAGAAACATCGATATGAGACAGAAACATCGACTGGTTGCCTCCTGTATGCACTCTGACCTGGGACTGAACCCGCAACCCAGGCATGTGCCCTGGCCCTCAACTGAACTAGCTACCCTTGCTTTGCAGGGTAAATGCCCAACCAAGCCACAGCAGTCAGGGCTATTGACAATCTTTTTTGTCACTTTAATATGTAGCTGAAAGGACAATCAACTTAATAACTTACTTTTAAAGATGTTTTTTGGTGTTTTTGAAATTCTGTTCTTTACCCTAGCATAAAACATTTTCAGAACTTCCCTTTAACTAGTATCTAAAAGGTTTAGTACAGGCATTACCTACTAAATATAAAGAATAAGTGTCAAGAGTGTTAGATTTCCTTTAATACAATTCTACTGAGGAATTCTGTCAAGGAATCTTCACTGAAATTAGTGGTAAAAGAAGAAAAGGTCAGAAAAATTTAGCCTATTCTCATAAACTTTCTGATACTAATTTAGAGCTATTACCGCACTTAAAAAACTGAACCAACACTGAAAAAAGAGCTTTTAAAAATACCCAACTTTAAAAGAAATAGTCAAAGAAAAAGAATTTTCTAGTTAAAAAGAAAAAATTTGGTAGACTTCAATATAATAATAATATACAAAGACATCTTAAGCTAAATTTTACTAAAAGACTTGATTACCTAAGGATATTAACAAAATAAATAACCTATTAGGGACTAATGAACCTTTGTCCCATATAAAATACTAAAATTTACAACTTTTAATGCTTTTGGTGGAATCTTTTTTGATATATTCTATCTACTCTTCCGTCAAATGATTAGAAATAGTAAATATCTGGGAGCAAAAGCATTAAGAATATAATTAAATTTAACTGATATACATACAGAACTGTACTGTCTTCTGGAAAGGATTCTTCATATGATGTAGACGGCCATAAATATGATTTGTTTTCCTGTTCACTCTCGGTCCCAGGCTTATGATCTACATGAAAAAATACAAACATCGGGAACAAGTAAACCAATTAAAAATCATTCACACTAATCTCTAAATAATATCTTTATTAACTAGAGATGTATGAAGTCCTTAAATCTGAAAACATATTACGATAATGAAGACAGACCCAAAAAGTCAGGTGTCAATATTTTCAAAAACATTCAGAAAATAAGCCAGGATGACATAAAAGACTTAACACAGAAGAGATTTCTAATGCAGAAAGTCCAGTTTGGCCTGTACTTTATCTGAATTTTAACCAACCTTTAAGGTGAACATCAAGTGTCCCTACTGGTGCTGGTATTTTACAGAAAAATAACTTTTTTAAAAAATATTTTATTTATTTATTTTTAGAGAGGGGAAGGGAGGGAGAAAGAGAGGGAGAGAAACATCAGTGTGTGGTTGCCTCTCGCATGCCCCTTACTGGGGACCTGGCCCATAACGCAGGCACGTGTCCTAGGAAAGGAAAGGAAAGGAAATAATCAGCAACACTCAATCCACTGACCCACACCAGCCAGGGCAGAAAAATAATATAACTCTTAAAGGCTCTCTAAAAAGGTCACAAAATGGAAAATTTATGTATCTTTTGTTTTCTCACTGTTTCACTATTACCTATTTTACTGGGGGGAGGGTAATAGGGTAGGATATTTGGGTACCTCTTTTTGTCTTTCCATTTCTCTTTTCATATTTCTCTTAGTCTCTCCTATTTTGTTTTTTGTCCCTTTTTCTTCTCTCCTAACATAGAAATCAGCTGTATATTTAATGAAAATAAATTATAGATTTCCAGTTCTTATTGTGAAAAATGGTATGTGGAATACCCTGTATGTTTGATTTAAAGAATATTTTTTAAAAATTTGCTGTTTCCTACGCAATGATGGACCTTAGGAAAAATAAAAAGATTTCTCATCCTGCCTTGGATTATTCGCTTGCCTTGGTCCTTCAGTGCAGAACAGTCTAATTAAGAAGAAAAGGTTTAAGTGAATAAAAGAAAGGTTTAAGTTATAACCCAAGGTCACTTCTTGGTTCACTGAAAAACAAATATCCTTCTTTACTTACCGAGGTAAAGAAAGAAGGTTTAAAATCTGATAGTTGAAGAGAGCTCTATTATCTGATTAAAAATAAGTTTTATAAATTAAGAACTTCTGATTTTCCCAGCTAATTTCTTTGCATGGTTTATTGCATGCCTATTAACAAATATGAATAAAATAAATGTATAAAAGCACAGTTAGAAATAAGATTTACTGAAAAACCATGGATATTTAAAATTAATCATTTATTAAGGGGAAAAAGAGGGAATATTAATTTCTCTTAAGAAAATGGTATCCAATCCTTTGTATAAGCACACAGAAAATATTTATAGTTTGGTGTACATACGCAAAGGAAATGAAGGTAATTTGTGACTTGTGGAGTATAGCAGGCTGGCTCTGGGGCAGCCTGTTTTGACCACAATACCAAATCCTTTTGTTTCTCCCAGACTCAGTATTTTTTTAAATACAAACATAAAACTTTATTACTAGAAAGCTGTTAATCCTTGTATTTGCCAAAAATATAAATTATATAACTCCCCCATTACCTATAAGCATTTGTCCACGACCGGCAAACACTTTTATTTCAGCAAGTTCATTACATTTCAGAGGAACTACATAAAAATATAAAATTATAATATTCAGCATCTCCATTGACAAAATTATTACTTTAAAAGAATCAAAACGAAGATCCAAATAACACTACTTTAGTGGGAAACAGATTGTTTCAAAAATGAAAAAAGAGGAGGCAAGATGGTGGAGTGAATGGAAGTCACTGACCTCCTCCTATTAGGATCAATCCGGAATTACAACTAAATTGTGGAGAAATCACCCTGAACAAACAACTGAATAGTGAGAGAGGAAAACCTTGGACAGACAGAAGAATCAGTTTCTCAACAACCTTACTGGTAAGAAGTGCAGCGGAGACTTGAGAAACCTGGCTGGACACCCTCAGGTGGCAGTGTCAGAGGGATATTTAAGCAGCCAGTTGGATCCCCCTGAGAAGAGTGGGGTCTAAACAATAAGCACAGATCTCCAGACTAGAGCACCAGAGCCCAAAAAGTACAGATAACAGCTACCTGCAAAAAGTAGCAGGGTTGCTCTCTGCCAGAGACAGGCGGCTAGAGATTACAAGAACCCTTTAAAGGGCCCCTGAGGAGAGACTGGGGACAGCTTTGTGGAGAGAATTGAGAGAGTGGCCACCAGGATCCCAGTGCTGAGTCACACCCCATATTAAGCAGCCATCCTGCTCATGCAGACCACACCCATGAGTGGCAGGAGCCTGAGAGGAAACAACAGTCCTGCCACCAGGAGAGACTCTGCCCTGGCTCTGTGGTGCTTAAGCCTCACTGCTGAGTGCAGAGTGGCAGTCAGACAGTAGATCCCTGCAAAGGGGGGGCATAGTGGACTAGATAGAGATGCTTAAGGAGAAACTGGGGACAGAGACTTTGGGGAAAGAACTAGGAGAGAAGCCACTGGCATCCTGGTGCTGAGTCATCCGCCGTAATGCAGCAGACATCCTGCTTAAGCAGACCACTCCCCTCTGAGTAGCAGCTGCCTGAGGGGAAACATTAGCCCCGACCCCAGGAGGGATTCTGCCCCACCCTATGGTGCTTAAGCCTGAATGCTGAGTGCAGAGGGACAAGATTAACAATTAAAGACAGCCACAGACAGTAGATCCCAGGAAGTCTTGATCAAGCTGTCTAAGGTCAGACGGAGTCAACACCTGACTTCACTAAAAGTGGATCCAGAAAGAAAAAACAGATGTAAATACTAGAGGACACGGAGATGAAATCCACTGTGGTCTTCTCCATGATTTGCGGTATTTTCTTTACTACATAGTTTTTTAACATTCATTTCTTGTCCATCAAGTTGGTGCACATTAAGTCACTAGATTTTACACTATAGTTTACTGTTCTCCTTTCTTATAATACTCTTAATCTCTTTACAGCCTTATTACTGGTTCATTTGCTGATGATAGTGGGATTGAAGGGGGAGTTATTTTTGCAGACGTGGGTTTGTTTCCCGGGCTTTGTGGTTTTGCTCCCGCAGCCAAATAATGGGAAGACAAAGAAACAACTCCAATCGAAAGGAAAGGAGGAATCCTTAAAAAGACTATTAAATGAAATAGAGGCAAGTAAACTATCAGATATTGAGTTCAAAATGATGGTTATAAGGAAGGTCACTGAGTTCATTGAGAATTACAAAAGACTACAAGGAAACTATAAGGAACTAACTACAAACAATATCAGCATGAAAAAGGATATAGAAACTATCAACGAGAACCAAGAGGAAATGAAGAACATGATTTCTGATTTGAAGAACACAGGAGAAGGAATCAAAAGCAGGCCAGATGAAGCAGAGGATCATATCAGTGAGCTGGAGCACATGGTAGGAAAAAACTCCCAGACAGAGAAAGAAAATGAAAAAAGGCTCAAAATAACGAAGGCTTAAGGGAAATGCAGGACAACATGAAACATAATAATATCCGTATAATAGGAATACCAGAAGGAGAAGAAGGGGAGCAAGGGATAGAAAACCTGTTTGAAAAGGTAATGATGGAACACTTCCCTAATTTGAGGAGAGAAAAAGTCACACAAGTCCAGGAAGCACAGAGAGTTCCAATCAAGAGGAACCCAAAGAGGCCCACTGCAAGACACATCATAATTAAAATGGCAAACATCAAAGGAAAAGAGAGAATCTTAAAGGCAGCAATGGAGAAATAGGAAGTAACATACAAGGTAGCCATGATAAGGCTAGCAGCTGACTTCTCCAAAGAAACACTACAAGCCAGAGGGAATGGCAAGAAATATTCCAAGTAATGAAAAGCAAAGGCCAGCAACCAAGATTAATCTACCCAGCATGGCTCTTAATTAAAAGGGAAGGAGAAATAAGGAATTTCCCAGGCAAAAGAAGGCTAAAAGAATACACCTCTACCAAACTGGCATTGCAAGATATGCTAAAAGGACTGCTTTAGGAAGATGAAGAAAAAGAGCAAGAGAAAGAGGAACACAGGTACAAAGGGTAAAAAAAAATAAGTACCTATAAATAATAACTTTAAATGTAAAAGGATTAAAAGCTCCAATTAAAAGACATAGAGTAGTTGAATGGATAAGAAAACAAGACCCACATATATGCTGCCTACAGGAGACCCACCTCAGAATAAAAGACCTGCACAGGCTGAATGTAAAGGGTTGGAAAAAAATATTCCAAGCAAATGGACAGGAAAAAAAAAAGCTGGGGTAGCAATACTTACAGCAGACAAAATAGACTTCAAAAGAAAGCCCATTAAAAGAAGAACAGAGGAGACTTCATAATGCTCAAAGGAAGAGTCCATCAAGACGACAAAAACATTGTAAACCTATATGCACCCAACATGGGAGCACCCAAATATATAAGGAAAATCCCGGAGGACTTCAAGAAAGATCTAGACAGCAACACACTTATAGTAGAAGATTTTAACTCCCAACAGTCAACAATGGATAGATCTTCCAAACAAAATATCAAGAAAAATATTGTGGAACTGAACGACACATTAGATCAAATGGACTTAACTGATATATATAGAACCTTTCATCCCAAAGAAGCAAAAATATGCATTCTTTTCAAATGCACATGGAACATTTTCAAAGATATACCACATGATAGCCCACAAACAGCCTCAACAAATTTAAGAAAATTGAAATCATATCAAGCATTTTCTCAGATTACAAGGGCTTAAGACTAGAAATCAATCTCACAGAAAAAACTCAGAAACATTCAAACCCATAGAAACTGAATATAATGCTATTAAACAATGAATGGGTCAATAATGAGATCAAGGAAGAAATCACAATGTTTTTAAAAACAAATGAAAATCAAAATAAAACAGTCCAAAACCTAAGGGACACAACAAAGGCAGTCCTGTGAAGGTAATTCATAGCAATACAGGCCTACCTAAAAAAGATATAAACATTTCAAATAAACAACCTAACCCTATATCTACAAGAGCTGAAGAAACAAATACAAAGCCTAGAGCAAACAGAAGGAAGGAAATAATCAAGATTAGAGGAGAATTGAATGACACAGAGACTAAAAGAACAGTTCCAAGTATCAATAAATCCAGGAGCTGATTCTTTGAAAAGATAAACAAAATCCACAAGCCTTAAGCAGACTTATCAAGAAAAAAGGGGAGAGGACCCAAATAAATAAAATCAGAAATGAAAGAAGAGAAATTACAATTAATACCACAGAAATAGAAGGGATTATAAGAAATTACTATGAACTATATGCCAAGAAATTTGAAAACCTGGGTAAAATGAACAAATTTCTAGAAAAATATAATCTTCCAAAACTGAAACAAGAGGAGGCAGAAAGCCTGAACAGACCGATAGCAGCCGGTGAAATTGAAGCAGTAATGAAAAAAATCCTGGCAAACCAAAGCCCTGCACTGGATGGTTTCACAGGAGAATTTTACAAAACATTTAAGGAAGAGCTAACCCCTGTCCTTCTCAGACTATTCCAAGAAATCCAAGAAGAGGGAAGGCTCCCAAAATCTTTTTATGAGGCCAGCATCATCCTAATCCAAAAATCAGATAAAGGCAAAACAAAGAAAGAAAACTACAGGCAAAAATCACTGATGAACATAGACATTAAAGTCCTCAACAAAATATTGGCAAAGCACACCCAGCAATACATTAAAAAGATCATACACCATGATCAATTAGGATTCATCCCAGGGATGCAGGGATGGTACAATATTCGCAAATCAATAAATATAATACATCACATAAACAAAAGGAAAGACAAAAATCACATGATCATACTGATAAATGCAAAAAAAGCATTTGATAAGGTACAGCACCCGTTTATGATAAAAAGGACTCAGCAAAGTGGTAATAAAGGGGTTATACCTCAACAAAATAAAGGCCATATATGAGAAACCTACAGCCAACATCATACTCAAAGGGTAAAAACTGAAAGCTTTCCCACAAAGATCCAGAACAAGGCAGGGGTGTCCACTTACATCACTTCTGTTCAACATAGTACTGGAAGTCCTAGCCACAGTGATCAGGCAAGAAAAAGAAATAAAAGGCATCCAAATCAGAAAGGAAGAAGTAAAACTGTCATTGTTTGCAGATGACATGATAATGTATATAGAAAACCCTATAGACTCCACCAAAAAACTACTTGACCTAATTTAGTGTATTTGGTAACACAGGATTCAACGTCAATATTCAGAAATCAAAGGCATTTTTGTACATCAACAATGAAATATGAGAATCAGAAATCAGGGGAAAAATCCCATTTACTATATCAACAAGAAAAATAAAGTATCTAGGAATAAACTTAATCAATGGGGTAAAATACCAGTACTCAGAAAAAGATACAACACTGAGGAAAGAAATTAAGGGAGACACAAATAAATTGAAGCATATACCATGTTGTGGGATTAGAAGAATTAACATCATCAAAATGTCCATAGTACCCAAAACAATCTATAGATGCAATGCAATCCCTATTAAAATACCAATGACATGTTTCACAGATACAGAACAAACATTTCAAAAACTTATATGGAACCATTAACGACCCCGAATATCTGCAGCAATTTTGAAAAAGAACAAAGCAGGAGGGATCACAATACCTGACATCAAACTATATTATAAGACCACTGTAATCAAAATAGTCTGGTACTGGTATGGGAACAGACACATAGATCAATCAGGCAGAATAGAGAGCTCAGAAATAAATCCATGTCTCTATGGTCAATTAATATTTGACAAAGGGGGCAGACACATAAAATGCAATAAAAATAGCTTCTTCAACAAATGGTTTTGGGAGATCTGGACAACTACATGTAAAAAAGTGAAATCAGACCACCAATTTACACCACACACAAAAATAAACTCAAGATGGACAAAAGACTTAAATATAAGTCATGATACCATGAAAGTCCTAGAGGAGAACATGGGCAGGAAAATCTCAGATATTCCACACAGCAATATTTTCACCCACATGTCCCCTAGAGGAAGGGACATAAAGGTAAGAATAAACAAATAGGACTTCATCAAAATAAGCTTCTGCACGGCTAAAGTAATCATCAGCAAAATGAAAAGGGAACCAACTGTATGGGAAAATATATTTGCCAATGATACCTCAGTCAAGGGTTCAGCCTCCAAAATGTATAAAGAACTGACATGACTGCACTCCAGGAAGACAAATAGTCCAATTAAAAAATGCGCCAAGGACCTGAATGGACACTTCTCCAGGGAGGACAAACAGAGGGCCCAGAGACATATGAAAGGATGCTCGGCATCACTAGCCATCAGAGAGATGCAAATAAAAACCACAATGAGATACCACTTCACACCAGTCAGAATGGCCATCAAACACAAATCAACAAACAAGTGCTGGCAAGGATGTGGAGGAAAGGGAACACCATAGAGCACTGTTAGTGGGAATGCAGACTGGTGCAGCCCCTATGGAAAACAGTTTGGAATTGCCTCAAAAAACTAAAAAGGGAACTGCCTTTTGACCCAGCAATTTCACTGCTGGGATTATACTGTAAGAATCCTGATACACCAGTTCAAAAGAACCTATGCACCGCAATGTTCATAGCAGCACAATTTACAATAGCCAAGTGTTGGAAGCAACCTAGGTGCCCAACAGTAAATGAGTGGATCAAAATGTATGGTACATTTTCACAATGGAATACTACGCAGCAGAAAGGAAGATGGACCTCCTACCCTTCGCAACATCATGGACGGAACTGGAGAGCATTATGCTAAGTGAAATAAGCCAGGCAGTGAAAGACAAATACCATATGATCTCACCTATAAGTGGAAATTAATCAACAAAACAAACATGCAAGCAAAATATAACCAGCAACACTGAAATAAAAAACAAACGGATAGTAACCAGAAGGGAGGAGTGAGGGGGACAATGGGGGAAAAGAAAGGGAAGAGTCATCAAGGAACAATGCAGAAAGTACTCATCAACAAAGCCAAAGTGGGGAAGAATTGAGGGTGGGGCTGAAGATAGTGGTGGTGGGAAAATACTGATAAAAAACAAAACAAAACAAAAAAAACAGAGGTGGAGGTTTAGAATAGTACAGGAAACTGAGAAGCCAAAGAACTGATTATACAACTAACAGGCATGAAGGAAAAGGAGTGGTGATGATGGGATGGGGTGCAGGGCGGAGGGGATAAGAGAAAAAAAAGGGACAACTGTAATAGCATAATCAATAAAATATACCAAAAAAAAGAGAGAGGGAGAGAGAGAAAAGAACTGTTTAGAATTACCAGCAGTTCCTCTGACCACCTCCTGTATTGAAAAGTCTTTCATCAAAACAAATGTAATCCCTTATGGGTGTGTTAATTCCATGAGCAACTGAAGGATGTTGTGATAGCTTAACTGTTTCTTTACAGAATCTACTATTCTAAAAATATGTTAGCTATTGAAATTGAGAATACTTTTGAGTAACAGAAGATTTCTTTAAAATATACTGATGATGCTAAGGTATGTTTTCAGAGATTTAAAGCCTTAAGGCTCCAAATTATAGCAGTTAAAATTATTACAACTTATTAATAATATTCTGTAGTAGTAATTAAAATCTAGTAAATGTACTTCATCAACACTTTAGCAAATCAGTGAAAGACTAAGATTTATAGGATAGTAATTCTAATAAGGTAATCTTCAATTTTTTTCTTTCTAGCCCTGCTGTACTATCTTTCATTAATTCCTTCCAAAATAAATTTGTTTAGAGTTTAGAAGACTGATAGTCTAAGACTCTAGAAATAAAAAAATTTCCCAACCATTTATCTATACCAGAATATTCTTTTCTAGTACTGTTTTTCACACAAAGCTGGTTTATAGTAGTTTAGAGTCTTAAAATTCTGTTTGCCCTTGTTATACGAAAATTTTTTTGAAGAAGAGATACCTTTGTTCATTCCTTCCCTATGATGCTTTGTAGGGTATGCATTTCTTATCACTGGATGGGCAGAGATTTTCATTTAATAGGGAAACTTATTTATATAACTTACCAGTATAGGTCTTACATTTTATTTTAAATTATCTTTAGTTAGTTAGTCTGACATAATTAGGCAGGCCTGTTTCAGATCAAGAAAATTCCAGATAATACTCTAGACTGGGATTAGAAATGTACATACCCTTTATTAGCGTTGAATTGTTACTTCTAGTTGCTTCATTTACTAGAACCATTGCTTGGATGTATTCTGTTAAGGAAAAGAAAAAAAGAATGGAAGCAATCAGCAGCAGCATCACCTTTATTCAAGTGCCAGCTACTGTGCTAAACAATTTATATGCTTTATTTCATTTAATCTTCATAACTCCTCTAGAAGGGTCTTATAAGTATCTGTACCTATTCATTACAGGACATTCAGCTAGGAAGTGGTACTGGATTCAATCCCAGGTATATTGGATTCATGAAGAAATGGGAAAAAAGTTAAAATGAAAAATAATACTAATTTTTTGGACAAGTACATAATAAGCTAATGTTGAAGAATATCCGGAAAGAATTCAAAATAGTCTGAGAAAAAAAAAAACAATTTTCTGGGTGTAACGGTTGTGGTAAGAGGTTCAGAACAGGGTGTTTGAGCTAGGGGTTTCCCAGAACCAGAGAACCACCCTCCCCCCAGCCCCAGGAATATAGGAAAATGTAAAAAAAAAAAAGAAAAATGGGGGAAAAAAATCCCAAAGGAGCCTCCAAGGCCATGGCTGGGGGATGAGGAAGGGAGTAGATAGGTTGAGAGTACTTTGCATATCAATATGAGCTGGTCAGTGTTATACTTATGGTAAATAGCTGTGCCAGAGCCAGGGAGAGGGGCATGACTTGACTCATGATGTAGCCGGAGGAGCTTGCTGTACCTGCTTATGAGAGGTAGAAAGGGGGTTCGCTCCATGTCACGTGGCCATGCGGCCACACCTGCCTGGGCTAACAAGGGCAGCTGGAGAAAGGCAGAATATACCACAGAACTGGCAGATGAAGTTGATTGTGGGAGGAGTCGGAAATGGGGTTACAGAGGTGCCAGAACTTAAACTAGGTGTGGCAGCCATTCTCACTCTGCTGTTGGGCATGCAGGTTGGGATGGAGAAGGGCTCTCTTGGTCATGTGGGGAGTAGTAGTGAAGGAAGAGACATGCTGTCTTTGGTAAAGGATTTTTGCCATTAGGTTTGCAAGAGAACAATGAGATGGGAGATGTACACAAGCAGCTGTGTAGTTTATCGTGAGGAAGGAGGCCATAAGGCCTGCAATAGTAACAAAGGAGATGCTGCTGCTGTGACTGTGCCTGTACTGGCTAACTGTGAAGTTCCAAAAGGTTTCCTTGCAAGATCCTGTCTTGCTGCACCTGGATCTTAACCTGGGCTTTTAAGACCTATGCCTAACCTGAGTTTCACCATGATCCAGAGTAACAAAGCACATGCCTTTCTGGACTATTAAATGGAGGCTGATGGCAATGTATTACAGATCCTGCACAGATTAAGGACATGAGAAACTTTTGGAGATGCTTTTGGCTAGTAGCCTGGTGGGGGAGGGAGCATGGGGAATGCTGGGCCAGGTGGGAAAGGAGGGCTCTGAGCTGAGGTCCTCTGAGAACCCCTGAGGTTGGAATGTTGTAATAAGTATCTCCTTCCAGCATTAATTGTTCATTCACCAATGCGCCATGTGGATGGGCCCTGATCTGCTCAGTAACATGGGGAAAAATTAGCTTGAAAAGCATCTGTCCTGGGGGATGTTAAGAACTGTATAGGAAATGGAGTAGCCAAAGAACTTACATGCATGACCCACAGACATGAACTAAAGGAAGGCTTGCTGGAGGGAAGGGGGTCCTGGGCAGAAGGGGGCAAAGATGAAAAAATTGGGACAACTGTAATAGTATAATCAAAAAATATATTAAAATACACAGACACACGCACGAAAATCATCTGTCCTAATGGCATGAGGAGGTTTCCACATGGAAATCTTATGTTCTACAACCAACCAGGGTTGAAGAAAACGAAATGCAAAAAAACCCCCCTCAAAATACATAAAAACCCTTGGTTGACTGAATTGATCGCCTAAGTAGAATGCAAGTTTTGCTTTCAGAAGCCTAATAAAGCAAGTTCTGCTTAAAGAAGATATAATATAGTTATATGTACTGTGACATGTAAAAAACACTGGTTGTCACTGAATTATAGGACAATGGATACTTTTTGTTATGCTTTCTATATGTACCAAATACTGTACATGAGTAGACATTACTTTTGCAATACCCCCCAAAAAAAGATAAAAAAGAAAAAATAAAATGGGCGGGGGAGGGTAAAAGGTTGCCTGAGTTAAAAAGAGAGATTTACTAGGTATTCAAAGTATCTTTCCCATCTTTATAATATAGCCATGGTACAGTTAATGCAAGACTTTATAGAAGCAGACCAAAAACACATATAAAAAGGTAAACAGAACTGAGGTTAGGATTTTAGATAACAAATCATTTGACTTTTAAAACAAAAAACAGGGGCCCTGTCCAAGATGGAGACGTAGGCAAGCACGCCTTGCCTCCCTGCACAACCACATCAAAATTACAACTAAACTATCACTAAGAACCATAAAAAAATCGAGCTGAATAGAAGTCCTATAACTAAGGGATGAAAAAAGAAACCATATCCATCCAGGCTGGTAGGAGGTGTGGAGACACAGAGTTGTGGAATGAGCTGGTAAAACACCAGTGAGTGGTGGACAAAAATCTATAGGGGTATCTTGGGAGTAAGGGACCTCAGCCCTATACCAGGCCCCCCTGCCCAGGGAGCCAGTGCCAGGAAGGTAAGTCCCAATAACTTCTGGCTGGAAAACCACCACGGATTGAGTAGATGGAAGAAACTGCTGGATTCCCAAGCTGTTACCTTTAAAGGGCCCACGCATGGACTTACTCAGGCTTACTCCCTCTGAGCTACAGCACTGGGGCAGCAGCTTGAAAGGCATCAGTGGCACACGGAGAGCAACTGAAGTGTTTGGCACCAGGACAAGAGCAGGGGGACACCTTTCTCCCAGACAGAGCTGGGAGACACCTTTCTCCCAGACAGAACAATGGACAGATGCCATTGTTCCTTTTCTGCACCATCCTACTACAGAGCCAGCAGGCAGGTGCCAAGTCTGAGACTCCATCAACCTGGCCACATTGTTTGTCCAACCCTGGTGATTCCCTGAAGCTCAGCCCCACCCAACTTACAGACCTACCCAAGCCGTTAATGGTGGCTTTTCCCCACGAATGGCTTGTCTTGGCTCATGCTTCTTTCTTCCTAAATCGTCTCACACAAGCAGCAACTGGTCTCAGCAAGCACCTGTACTTCTTGCGAAGTGGCTCCAGGCATGGCAAGAGCAGCAGCTGGCCTTGGTTCACAGCCTGGCCATGCTTGGGTACCTCTAAGCCCACCACAAGTAGCACCCATCTGCAGATCACCTTATAGCTTATGCCAAGTGGCCCCAGACAGAACACAGGTAGTGGCTGACCTTGGTCTGCATCTCCACCTCCTGGGAATCTCCAGAGCCTATGCATCCACTGGATACCTACACCCATGTCAGAGCACCACCACCCAAACACCTTCACAGGCAACACACTCAAGGGACAGAGTCAGCAGGCACCAGAGCCCTGCTGTACTGGGCCACGGCATAGCTGATCCTCCATGGAGGATGAAGGTTGGTGGTCAGTAGTCAGAACCAATCTTTGCAGCTGACAGGTCTGGGCAAATCCCTCCCATTGATCTGCCAACAGCAACCAAGGCTCAACTACAAGAAGAGCCTTGTGTACTCAGCCCACACAAAGGGCAGGTGAACAGAGAGGCTGTGCCAATGGACCCGATGGGACACCTACTACATTAGGGCACACTACCAAGACATGGAGTCAAAGCAGCTCTACCTAATACAGAGAAAGAAACACA